>OY776089.1:1102200-3602200 GCA_963675205.1 Catocala nupta | reverse complement strand
TTTTTTCTTTCATCTAATTTCTTTCTACGTATTGTATAAACTTGTTCATTTTATAGATCTCACTTCCGGATTTAATGTGTATGAATCCTTCCAAAATTCGCTCTGCAGGTATAAGTGCCAACGCTGATACTAACGATACAATGCGGTTTTCGGGTTTGTTAACACATTTAGATGTTTTCGCCTTTTTCCACATACATCTATGCCAATGATAGTAACAGCCAATTATATAAACATTTGGAAAATTAGTTGAAATTGCAAATTCAAAGTCGCAGTGGAAGTATTTTGGTTAAAAATTTTGGAGTTGGGATTTTATTAAATCGAACATGATATCATACGTATTTTGTTTTTTGTTCATTAATAGTGCAAAAATGATTTAGTTGTTTTAGCGGTATTCCCAGCATCTCCGTGAATGCTATACAACTGGCTGAATGGAGACGGACCAGCATGAAGTGTTGCATCCCCAAAAAATTCAGAAACTCATGAATTCTTTTTTGGCCTTCTGAAAACAGAATATTAATATGCGATTCCCTTCGTAATAATCAACAAGAATAAATGGATATTAATCAACGGGTACGTGTACTTCTTCAACGTTCTTAAATACTGTTTTGTGAACATTTGCTAATCTATTATGCATATCGTACAAAGTGTGTCGCACACTTGTAAATGCTGGCACATTTGCAACCAGGTTTAAACCGTCGTCTTTAACTTTTTTAAAGGCTTTTTCATACAGTCTTGGTATTGGTTGGTTAGATTCGTTATCTTCGTCTTTAAGTTGGAAACAGTTAATGCGATTTGATTCTATCCAAAATCTGGTTGACACTGATTGTGTGTTTTCTGTTGTAAGATGTTTTTATCCTAAAATATAATTTAACTTTAATCTAACAATAAGATGAGAATTAAACAAAAAAAGAAACAGGAAATTGTACTAAACTGAATACAAAACAAGAAACAGATTGTAAAGAAAACGATAAGAAAATAGAATGTCAATACTTACTTTGACTGTTATATTTCCCGTACACTTTAGTTCTTTGAACGACGAGCACCTCCAAATATTTGAATCATTTGTGTATGATGTAAATTTATAATATTGATAGCCTCCACAAAGGAGCACGGTATCCTCTTTTTTATTTATAAAGAAAACTTCTGGATCTAACGCATTACACATGGTAATAATTAAGACTGGATAATCCGAAAAATATACTCGCTTACCGAAATATATAACAATCCTAAATGACCTTTAAACTTTGTTATCATCCATTTATTATGCTTAGATTTAAAGAATTCGCATGGCATCTTCTTGAATGCGTATGATTAATAACGGACAGTAGACAGCAAAGTAAATTCAAACATCACAAATTAAAAAGTTTCTTAACCAGGCAGTACACATTTGAAAAAGGTTCTACAACACTCTATTTTTATAGCACAAGCATACCTCCACATACGTTTGTAATTTTTATATATTAATTTGATAAGTAGCACCATGGGTAATGTAAAATCTCCCGTGGTACTACGAGGCAAAATAGTAGAACTACGGGCAAAAAAATTCCTTTTTTTTTTAATTCTGGTAATTTTAGTGTAACAAAATACTCACATTCGCATTTATAATATTACTTAGGTTTAGGTTTGCCTAGTGCACACTCACATTTACCGTACATTAGCGGCCATCCATCACGAGATATCATCGGGAACGCGGCCAGCATTCACCAGTATAGGCTGAATGCACACAAACGTAATCACAGATGCTCGTGTACACCCGTAATAAGGCAGTGCGCAGTACATTGAGGATTCACAGAGATTAAACCAAGCAGTACTGAGCTTTGATACACAGGTTATCTGATGATACATCAGGCTTCGTGTAACAGAGTTCGTCTGAAAGGCACGTTTAACGTCCTTTCTGTGATCTGCTTATAATTTGCAATGAGAGTTGCGGTTATATTTTGCGTACAAAACGAAAGGTCTATTTGTGTGTTTGTTTTTTATGTAAAATCTATACTAATATTATAAAGCTGAATAGTTTGTTTGTTTGTTTGTTTGGTTGACCGCGCTAATCTCAGGTACTACTGGTTCGAATTGAAAAATAAATTAGTGTTGGATAGCCTATCGAGGAAGGCTATAGGCTATATAACATCACGCTACGACTAATAGGACAAGATAAGATAAGATACGTTTATTTGTGAAAACATGTGTACAGTTGATTTTACTTAATACCTACCTATAATTTTGGTTTCAATATGTTTGGTTCCTTATTTTAGACATACAAATATTAATTCTTTAGTAATTGTTATCATTTTAAAAGTAACAGAATTTCAGCCCATATGCAAACTCAACAATATCATAATAATTCTACTTTAATAGTCATTTTAAAATATAATATAATAGACAATATAACAATTCAAAGCCAAATACATAACGAAAGAAACGAAAGATAAAACAATTTGGTATATTATTACAATAATGTCATTTCAGACTAGATTATAAATATATTAATAAAGCAATAGAAATAAATATTAGATTCAAATTAAATTTAGTTGATATTAAAGGAGTCTGCCCACTACTCCGTCTCATACCATGACCGTGCTAGGAACGTGTCAGACAAAAAAATATTCTTTGTAAGGAAATGTATATGACTATGCCCACTAGACTATTCCGTCACCGACCAGCAGTTCCTATAGCAGGGCGTATAGTGTTGCTTTTCGTGTCTGATACGTTCCTAGCACGGTCATGGTATGAGACGATGTAGTGGACAGACTCCTTTATAATAATATTAGATACATAACATAAGAACATAGGTAGATTATAGTTTATCATTGCGAAAGTCATTTACATTATAATAGCATTTACTTATCAGCAGATTCGACAAGTGTGAGCAGAGCAAAAATGAAACTGCTTCAGAAACGTGGCAAATTCTCTTATGTGAACCAGACGAAGTTGTTCGGATCAACTAGTGACTATTATATAGTAATCATATAGGAATTGCCTTGGCTTTCTCAGTGGCAGTTAACTCTGCCTGTCTTGGATTCGATTCCTGGGATGAAATGTTTTTAGATTTTATTATAAAGACATTTCTAGTATTATAAAAATAAACAGTGTTACAGGAATCCACAATATAGCCAAAGCTCAGTGAGGAGACCAACAGACTGCAATGCAGAGGGTCTCGGGTTCGAACCCACGTTGAGCACCTTTGACTTTCGGCAGTTATAATATGACTTTTCGAAATTATATGCGTATCGATTGACAATTATCGCCTGCTCTGTACCTCGGAGAGCACGTTAAGCCGTCGGTCCCGGCTGCCATGAACATCTATGGCTGTCATTATTGGGAAGTAAGTGCCCTATAATATCATGACACTGGTCATAGGGCACTGAGGCTAGCCTTAGAGTATCGTTAGCCTTCGGGTTGCGCAGGTCAGGTGGCAGCCGCTCCGTGTAAAAACTGATATCCGGTCAAATCCGGTTAGACTAAAAAAGCCGATCCCAAGTAACTTGGGAATAATAAAGGCTAGGGAAACGAAGACAGTAATCCAGAATAGTTTTTTCTTCTTTAGGATGAATGACTCAACTAGCCAAATTTATATTTTACTTACAGTAAATAAAATTCGTTTAATAATTGTCTTCAATTGATTTCGACACGAAATAAGAAAATCGCAGCACATCCTTCAAAAATAATTTATAATATTAAAGTGTCAACATCTAGTATTATATTTTTAGAATCACTCATTATTTTTTTAATTTTACATTAGATTTGTATATAATTACTTCATACAAGTATTCGTGTAGCATTTTGGACCTCCATCATGTTTATGTCTGTCCCTTAGTACAAATTTATATCAAGAACCAAACTATGTCTTGCCACGAGGAACATGTTTTCAATTAAGTCAACCAACGAAAATTCTAAGAATACACCTAAATAATATTATACAATCTTACACCAAACTGTTCCCGTTTCTAATCAAAGTACAAAGAATTTTAATTAAGCGAACTGTAAGCGTCAACGCAACAACTTTTATTTCGGAAGGTGTTTGTTTATGTCCCTGTAAATATGGCGCTAATATAATCCTTACGAATATTATAAATGCGAATGTGAGTTTACTTGTTTGTTACGCTTTCATGCCTTAACTACTCGACCGATCATCATGAAATTTCGCATACACGTTGTCAGACGTATAGAAAAGCACATGCAGTACATTTAATCCAGAAAGAGCATTGCTCCCGCAACACATATATTTTTTTAGGGTTCCGTACCTCAAAAGGAAAAACGGAACTCTTATAGGATCACTTTGTTGTCCGTCCGTCCGTCTGTTTGTCAAGACCCTTTATCTCGGTAACGCGTGGAGGTAGCAAATTGAAATTAAAACGATATATACAGGTATACAGTCTCTTGAAGCTGTGAAAAAATTAAACTTCTAAGATAAGGTAAAAAAAGATACGGCCGTTTATGCCGCAAAAAAATTATATTTCGACACTTTTAAGGGAATCAAAATTTATAGAATATTTTTCGTTGATCTAGAACTATGAAATTTGGCAAGTAATACCGTCTTATTCTACAAGTATAGGAAAAAATCTGAAAACACTACTTTTGTAGTTATATTATTAAAACAAAGGGGCTTTACGCAAGGACAAATTTTTTTTATGATACATTCCTACAAATTTGTACGGAATCCTCGGTGGGCGAATCCGCCTCGCACTTGTACGTTTTTTTTATACTGTAATAGGCTTGAGTTTGACCGTGATCCTACCTGATGTTAACTGAAGATGCAGTCGACGATGGAGCACGCTTGCTTAGAAGATACCACTCGCGACTTGAAGACACCTAGATTAACACAAGCAAAGCCGCGGGCAAACTCTTGTTATTGAGAGAGAGAGGGCGCTGCAGTGCGCAAGTGAACATATAGCTCCGTACATTTTTGATTTAAAAATAGTCAAAGTGCATAAATCATAATAAAAACTGAATAAATGTCTCTAACAAATGGACCCACAGTGGCTAAAAGTGCAGTACAACAAAAATTCTAACTAAAAAAGTGGCAAAAGTGAATGAACAGTGAAAACGGTTTTTTACATTCAAACGCAAACTCAATCCTAAAGTGTTTATATACCAATATCCTCAACAACATATTGAATGGTAAACAAGATAACCTCAGAAAGGTAGGAAATAGAAATTATTTTAGAAAATTATCAAAATTAAATACTACAAAAGTGCAAATCACGGCTCACAAATAAGGATTTAACGCCATCTAGTGTAAAAGCTCTGAACTACTATAGCCGCCGGACGACATACAATATAAACCAATAGATCTTAATAGAGAAAGTGCAGCTATCAGACGCTAGAGGGAGCTACTATCCAAATACTACGTCAATAGCGAGAGCGTAGCTACTAGACGCTAGAAGTAGCTATTGTAAACTTTGAACAAACGATCAAATTAACACCTTAAAATACCGATATGGCGCCTATATGTGCTGGGTGTCGAAAACGTATAATAAATGTAGAAAATCTTGTCTGTTCCTTATGTAAAGATAAATATGATTTATTTTGTGGAAATGTCACAATAGAACATTATAAAACCATGACACTAGAACAAAAAAAAATGTGAAAGTGTCAGGCTTGTCGATGCAAAACACCTAAATCAAGCAACTTGGATACCCCGATACGCCAACAAGAATACAATTCTCCAACACAAAACACGAGTAATATGGACAATAACATTACATTGAGGAAAAAGAACTGCACCTATTTTGATGCTACAACAATAGATGACTCGAGCCTTCTAGGTGATACCCTCCAACCAGATGACAATAAATTAATACACACACAAAAACCCTTCTCACTCGAAAATTTAAGTGAAATAATAATGCAACGCTTGAAGGAAAATAATGCACATATAATATCAGAAATACAGAATACCATACAAATAGAAATCAACAAAGCTATAAGTAAATTTAAAGAAGACATAGACGGAAAAATCGATTTAATAAAAAAGCAAATTGAACAAAAAACCCAGGAAATAGAAAAAATTAATAAAAATCTCGAAATACTAAACAAACAAAATGAAATCCAGAAGAATGAAATAAAAAAATTAAACGCCCTATCACTACCCTATGAAAATCAAGCTAAAATAAATAGAACCGAAGACAATTCCAAAAAAATTGTTATCTTTGGATTTTACGAAGAATATCAAGAGTCTGAGTACGAACTTCACAACAGATTAATTGATATGTTCTATGAAATCCTACACATAGACTTAACTGGATATATAGAGGACACATATAGAATAGGAAAAAGAAGTACACGAAATCGACCTTTGGTAATAGAATTACTGAGCAAACGTATGGTGAAATACATCACAGAAAATAGTCAATACTTCCAAGGTACCAGAATACAAGTATCGGAGTTTCTAAACGAAAATCAACGAAAAGAACGAAAACTGCTACTTGAATAAATGATAAATGCACGAAAAAGCGGCCGACACGCTATATTACGAAATAATAGATTGTTCATAGATGGCAAACGAACAATAAGTGAAGAAAAAATAAGTCAAAACACGACATTACAACAGAAAAATACAGATACAACAACACACGAATTAATAGACAACATTGAAGAAAAAACTTTTTTTCGAAAGCAAAGGCCGACATTTTAAAGTAATTTTCCAGAATATTCAAAGCCTTAACAATAAACAACACTTAATAGAAGCTTTCCTACAACAAAACCAACATTACAAAGCAATTTGTTTATCGGAAACTTGGCAAACGCCTGACAAAATAGAATTGCTACAATTCAGCGGCTACAAGATTGCAGCATCCTACTGCCGACAAAACCGAAAAGGAGGCGGCGTCTGCATTCTATTACAAGAAAATATAGAGTATATAGATTTAAGCGATATTAGCAATATGTCAAAAGAATTTATATTAGAAGTTTGTGCAATAGCGTTACCTAAAGAAAATATTTTACTAATTAGCATGTATTGGAATAGGAGAGAGGAAGAAGTGTTTTACAGCCAGTTAAAACTATTATTAAAATACATAAATAAACAATATTATAAATTTGATATAATTTTGGGCGGTGACTTAAATATGAATATATTCGAAGACAAATTAAAGATCAATACTTTCCTAGAAACTATGTTAGAATATAGATTTATACAACACATTAACAAACCTACACGGATTACATATAACACTTCCACATGTATTGATCTAATATTTACAAATTTTAGTAACAAACACATATACACAACAGTTGAAGAGTTAGGTTTCTCGGACCACTGCGCTGCAATAATACAAATGACTCCGGCTCATCAGACCAAACAAATAATTTGGTACACAAAAAAAAGATTTTTTAATAAAAAAAACATAGAATTTTTTAAAGCCGAACTAAAGGAAATTAAATGGAATGAAATAATAATTAAGGACAAAAATATAAATGAAAACTATGAAGCATTTAATATTATTTTACAAAATACATTAAATAAAAGTATACCACAACAAACAATTAAATTAACACAAAACTACACAAAACACTGGCTAACTACGGGTATAAAAATTTCTTGTAGAAACAAACGTCTCCTTAAAATATTAACATTAAAAAATAATAATGAAACACTGAAAAAGAATTACAAAAGTTATGAAAAAATATTAAAAAACGTAGTAGTGACAGCAAAAAAATTAAATTACATAAAAAGACTTAAAAAATCAGAAAATAAGGTAAAAACAATGTGGAATATTATAAATGAACGTACCAACAAAAAAAGAAAAAATGAAAAGTCTAACATAAAATTAAAAATAAATAATAATAATGTCACCGACCCTCAAATCATAGCTAATACGTTTAATGATTTCTTCGCATCAATTGGAGAAAATACAAACCACATAAAAAATGACAGGCAGTGTGGCTCTTATGTGATATCACCTACTGAAAATACCATGTACCTAAGTCCTGTAGAACCCTATGAAATTTACACTTTAATAAAAAGCTTAAAAAACAAACAAAGCCATGGCTACGACGAATTACCACCTATGCTAATAAGACAATGTGCAGAAGAATTAACTTTGCCATTTTACTTATTAATAAATCAATCTTTTGAAGAAGGCCAATTCCCTGATTACTTGAAGAAAGCCATACTTAAACCAATTTATAAGAAAAATTCACACAACGACCCCAGTAACTATCGTCCTATCGCTCTGCTACCTACCGCCTCGAAGATATTCGAAAAGGCAATGTGTAATCGCGTTTACAATTTTTGTGAGAAATATGAAATATTCAATGAATGTCAAAATGGATTTAGAAAAAACAAATCAACAATATTAGCCATTTATAAATTTATACAAGAAGCCCAAAACATTATTAACGACAAAAAATACGCGGTTGGAATTCTATTAGACATGACTAAGGCCTATGATAAAGTCCAATACAGCATACTCCTTAGAAAATTACAGGATATAGGAATTCGCGGCAAAGCTCACGAGTGGTTTCAGTCATATTTAAGAAATAGAGAACATCTAGTAGAAATAGAATACTTCAACCATTCCACGAATGACATACAACACGTTAGATCAAGTAAAAAAATAATCAATGCGTCAATTCCACAAGGTAGCGTAATTGGGTGTCTTTTGTTTCTCATTTATATCAATGATCTGCCCAAAACAATAGATGGACCGTGTGTTCTATTTGCAGACGACATCTCACTCCTAACAACCTGCCAAAATAATAATAAATTAAATGAAAAATTAACAGTAACGCTTGACAAAGCAGTAACCTGGATGGACGAACACAATCTCGAAATTAACTTCTCAAAAACCAAAATAATGTCCTTCCATCCCTACCAAAAACCTCCACTAGAAATAAATTTTATTTACAATAATATAAAAATAGAAACCGTACCAGAATTTACACTACTAGGATTATCCATAGACACTAACATAAACTGGAAATCACACATTAAGAAAATGAGAGCAAAGATTTCAAAATTTACATACGCCCTTAGTGAAGTTAAAAAGACAACAGACCTGCAAACTGCCCTTGCTACATACTATGCATATGCTTATGCATGGTTTAGCTACGGCATAATACTGTGGGGCAATAGCACAGATGCACCAACTCTCTTTACACTTCAAAAAAAGCTGGTTAGAATTTTAGTGAACATCGACGATACAGATAGTTGCAAACCCCATTTTAAAGAACTCAAAATCTTAACTTTACCCTCCATATATATCTTGGAAATGTGTAAATTTGTAAGAAAAAATCTAAACATGTTTACTAAGAGAGAAGACACCCAATGTAGGTACGCACTACGCCATAGGGAAAGGCTTAAACTGCCCACCTCACGTTTAAAACAACACACAGACAGCACATATGTGATGTCTATAAAAATTTATAATAAACTGTCGGATGAAATTAAAAACGAACCTAAATTTAACCCATTTATAAATAAATTAAAAACACTACTATTAAACAAATGTTATTACAATTTAAATGATTACTTGACTGACAAATTACAATAATATAAATAATAATAATACCTGCAAAAATAATAATAAAATCACTGACATAACTGACAAATTACATTAATATTAGCAATATAAATAAAGATAAACATATAATTATTGACATAACTCGCAAATTATATTAATATAATAAAAGTATCTTTAAAAATAGTATTAAAACTACAAACATAACCAATAAGTTGCAGACATATTATATACATCATCATCAAATTATGTAATATCAATATATAAAATTAATATTATATCCACTATACCTACAAATACACATAGAATAATTATATATAAAGGAATGTTCATTATAATAAAATGAAAAGATGTTAAAAATTGATTAAAATACAGTATATATGCATTGCTATAAGTAATACAACTGTCATGTTATATTAGAAATAATGCAAAATTAATATAATTATAATTAACATGAAACAGAATAAATCTAGAACAATGCAGCTAAAGCCCTCTTCCTCCCTTCTACATTTGCTGTGCCTGACAAGGTCCATGATGATACCATGTATTATTTTTATAACACCAAATTAACATTGTGGAATGCAAATAAAGTATTGAGTATTGAGTATTGAGTATTATTATTACAGAGAAAATACGAGTGAAATAAATAATTACGCAACGTTTATCAAGTTCAACATGGCTAAATATTATTTTTTGGAGTTACTTATATAAAATGTTAAAGTATATTTAGAATAAGGGTTCCCGCACATTAATCAGCTTAGGCTTGTTGGAACAAGCTTAATGTCAACGGTGTACTAAAGACGCGACATAGACATGCCAAGCGTAAACCTTCAGCGCGGCAAGGTAATCGTCGAACGTTAGATACAAATATATGATGCAAAATCATGTGGTAAGCGTATTTGCTTTGAGCATTTGGTTTTAGCTGGCTGGGTACATATGTACATACATAATGTCGCATGTATATGCTTGGTTTGGACAATGTTCTGATAGGAGATCATTCTTTTTATAAAAAATCGTGGCATTTGAATTAGTCCGTGTTTTTAGATATAAAAGCGCTGCTCTTCCCATAACATAGAAGTTAACCCTAGTGTATTCTATTTATCAGATGAATGTGTTTTAAAATTATATAATTGTACTCATTATGAAAATAATAACAAATGCAAATTTTTACTAATATGTATTATAATATCAATATTAGTAAGATAAAAAAAAAGCACCGATAGCTCAACATACTGCAATGCAGAGGGTCTCGGTTTCGAACCCACGTCGCGCACCTCTGACTTTCGGAAGTTATATGACTTTTCGAAATTATGTGCGTATTGATTGACAATTATCGCCTGCTCCGTGCCTCGGAGAGCATGTTAAGCTGTCGGTCCCGGCTGCCATGATCATCTATGGCAGTCGATATTGGGAAGTCAGTGCCCTATAATATCCTGATGCTGGTCTAGCCTTACGGTATCGTTAGCCTTCGGGTTGCGGAGGTCAGGTGGCAGTCGCTCCGTGTAAAAACTGATATTCAGTCAAATCTGGTTAGACCAGAAAAGTCGACCCCAAGTGACTTAGGAATAATAAAGACTAGGGAGAAGAAGATTAGTAAGATAAATATATATTTTATGTACACGATCCTTGGTGCTATACATGTGAATGTTTGTTATTAACTAGCTTTTTGTAAAACTTTATCAACTGAGATTATATTTATATCATATCCAGCGATTGCCTTGGTAGCGGAGCGGTAGTGAATACTGTGCATGATATCGCAAAGGTGTTTTTCAAAGTATTATTTTTTAATACGGGCTCGATGGCGTAGTGGTTAGTGTAACCAACTGCCACGCCTGAGGTCGCGGGTTCGATTCCCACACAAGTCAAACATTTGTGTGCATGAACATGAATGTTTGTTTTGGTCTGGGTGTTTCTATGTATAACATGTACGTATTTACAAAAAAAAATATTTATATGAATGTTTATCCATTGTCCCATAGTACAAGCTCTGCTTAATTTGGGCTAGATGGTGTTGAGTGTATGTGATAGTTATTATTAATATTATATTATTATTTCAGAAAGCTTTCGCGCTAGAAATTATTCCTGTGTTGTGGGAGACGCAAAGAACACCCAGTTTTTTCTTTTTTTTATTCAATTGTTTTTCCCGCCTGGGGATCGAACCCACAATACTCGGCGCGGTGACGGTGGCGAGGCGAGCATTTAAACTACTACACCATTCGTACTGTCTACGTTTAATTATTATTTGCAATTTTGGCAACAGTTACTGACATTCTTGTTTAGCCCTCAAATTAGCTTGAATCCTTGTGTTAGGAGTCGGTTTACGGCAGGAATATAGAAAATGGAATCGATAGCATTTGAACTCTCGATAGTTCATTGAACTAGTTTATTTTAACTAACAGTTAGAAAGTTCAAATACTGCACTCTAAACTTGTACCGATCATTTGCTTTACCAACTGAGCGATGTACCTTTATTCACATGGAGAATGGTGGGCGCATTCCATACCGTGGATTAATGGTTAACGGTGCGGTTTGCGCGGCTCACAAGCTAACCATAAATCTGGGTTATGGGTAAAACAGAAATTCTTTTGCAACCTATAATAATTAATCACATGCGTATTTTTGACTGTCTCGCTGGCTTCGTAGCGGAATTGCACACAATCATGTGTTGGTGAGATCGACTATCGGATACAGTGATATAGGTTTTTTGTTTAATTAAATAGTCTAGTAATATGGCTGATAGATGTCTTGTCTTCTATTACGTGAGACCTAAATATCACTGGTAAAATTTGGGCGTAAAACACCTATGCTCATCCTCTCGAGGATATTCCTGCATATATATATCAGGTCGATTTATCTTAATAGAAAAAAGCAACGATATTCTAGCAGGAGACCGTTGGATTGAGACCGTCAGACTCAAGACCACCCAGAAAGATATTGAGTTGCATCCCAAGGCACGCTCCTCTGACTTTTTTTGCTTTAACAGTAAAGGAAAATATCGTAAGGAACCTGCATGTTTAGGCGCCGAAAACATCGCCCCGGTGGTCTGCGTTCTGCGGTCGAGTTCCTCTTTGATAATATACAGTTTCTCTTTGACCGCCGCGGTCTGACTGCTTTTATGTGTGTACGATTCAAAGACACCGCGTCTTTGAATCGTACATATGTAATACACATACACTTCACAGTGAACGCGGAACGCAGAACTCGGAAATCTGATCGCTGACCGCCCGCAGTGTGGCCGGTGCCTTAAGATTTTTCCATAATGTTCTCGAAAGTGTGTGAAGTCTGCTGGGCCAGTGTGGTGAATTATGGCCTAACTAACCCAAAAGGCTCGTGCCTAGTAGAAGTATAGCTTTTAAACAGGGCTCATATTTAAATCAATCTCAAACAACTAACTCAGTTTCATTAAATACTCGTATATTAAACTCGATAACATTCACCTGCTTTATACTAAATAACAATTATTATCACGGATGAATGAGTGCGTATATCGTTACACTTGTATTGAACAAAGGGTCAATAGCCTGGCAAGGTGAACAACCTAATGTATATCCATATTAAATGTTGGATTATTGTGACGTAAAACTATTTAGATTATTGTATGGCTACAAGGTCTGCACAGATGGTGTAGTCGTGTGAATGCCTCGCTATTTTCTCTGGGTCTGTGGTTGGCTTTCAATATCTACACGCGACAATTTTTTTCTCATTAATAATACCCTTACATTTTTATTACACGCAGTAGTTATATTATTTAATTTAAAATTCAGCTTAGTATTCTTTCTTTCCTCTTTTTTTTTCGTTCTACTGTTATTCAAGCCTATGCCTCTGACATGGCTTAACGACTGCTGTCAATTTGACAACAACCGGGACCGACTTTTTACGTGCCCTTTGAAGCACGGAGACGCTCAGATGAAATACCACTAAGCGGTCACCCATCTATAGACTGACCGCACCCAACGTTGCTTAACTCGCTAATTGTTTACCGATCAGTACAACTAAAACGATATGTAAAATTATTATTATAAAAACAAAAAACCCGGCTGCTTAAAAGTAATGAACTGAAAAGAGAAAAACAAGTATCATAATTTCTATATAAAATTCTGACTGATGCATTGTTTTGTAAGCTTACTTTATCAAATAATAAAATAACTACATATGTATATTCAAATTAGTTAAACTACATACTTTATGGTGCTGCAGGCGGGGACAAATAATACTTTGTTACCTACGGGCAAAGAAAGATCTACCAAAACTACGTTTGTCACCGCAGTGTTATTGGGTTTCAGGAAAGTCCAATAATACTTTGTAACATAGCAATCGAATTCACTCCTACTGAGCCACGCAGCCAGTAGTTATATTTTTAAGTACTAAAAAGATTAAATTTGTAAATAGCTTAACCTAAAAATGCTTCACTATAGTTCTTTCTGATATTAATGTTTCTCTTATCACGGGTATTTTCTAACATATTATATTAGAAAATACCTGGCCCTTTGGGAGGCTTATACGGAGGCATGGGTCCAATGTGAAGAGGCCTTTCGAGAGTTTTAATCAAAGGTGGGTTGGAACACCTATTGCGGCACTAGCCGCAACAGGCGTTCGACTATTGCTCCGTATGGATTCTAATTTAATTATGGGCTATATGTATATGTATGTATATGTATGGGTGTTCGATGGACCGGTGGTGATATTGATTATTTTATAATGAAGTTATGTACAAGTA
The DNA here is from genome assembly GCA_963675205.1 of Catocala nupta. Taxonomy (NCBI): domain Eukaryota; kingdom Metazoa; phylum Arthropoda; class Insecta; order Lepidoptera; family Erebidae; genus Catocala; species Catocala nupta. The sequence continues at coordinate 3,588,022 of OY776089.1, read as the reverse complement.
TTATTTTGCCATCTTTGAGAATTTTGGGGTAAAAAACATTCTGGTATAGAAATGAAACGTTGTGTAAAAATTCCAAGTCAATATATTGGCTACTTTTAAATTTTTGCGGGCAAAATACACGAAAGAATTTTACTTAAAATAATTCTTGATTTTGGCTTAATAGATTCTTTCAACCTACACCCCTATAGCCAATTTTGACTGCGCGCGTACCGGGGTACCTACTCGTTCAGATACTGGTTTTAATTGTAATGAACACTTCTACAATATTAGAAACGTTAATCTAACTAGTATTATAAATGCGAATGTGAGTTTATTTGATATTCTTACACGTTCAAACTATTCGAGTGATCATCATAAATTTTCGCATACACGTCCTGACAACGTGTATGCGAAAATTTATGATGATCCAGAAAATGACATGGGTACGTTTCACACCGAAAAAGTACAGTGACAGAAATTTATTGACAAAATCTACATAAACGCGAGCGAAGTCGTGGCCAAAACCTAATGTCAAAATAAAGAAAACTTTGCACACCATTATTTTCGTACCGTATAGAATAAAATCGCTTAAATAATTGTCCTGTGATTACAATGAGAGAAATATTCACGAAAATGGCGCGAGTGTTTCAGTTAATGGTTGCTGTCATCGTAATATTTATCGTTGAACAATAGCGGGGGGAGGGAAGGGAGGATGATTGTAGGGAGGTGGTGATATTTCATTTATTCTGCAATGTTTTGAATAGTAGAATTGCAGGCCCCCAGAGATATTAACTGAATGATGAACACTCGATACGTTCTATATAAAATTGAAAATATAAATAGTACCTATCTATTAAAAACTGCCTTATTTACCTAGTAACTCGACTGTATATTCTATTTTCAAATTTAAAATGATTGTTGAATTGTAAATACAACTTGCTGACATGCATTATATGAACGTGTGGCTGTATGCGTGAGATACTCACGCGGGCAAAATAAAGGCTTAGGCTACATACGTAAGCTACTCGCGTGGGCAAAATGTATAAATTTCTGTCTCAGGCTGCAAGCGCAAGCTACTCACGCGGGCTAAATAAGCTTGTAAGTGGCTAGAGCTACATTCGCAAATTGTTCACGCGAGCTACAGGTCTCTACAAGTCCCTATATCTGGCTACTTGCGCAAGCTACTCACGCACTAGTAGCTTAGTTTACGTTTTATGCGCAATATAAATAGGTCGCATCAGCTGCCAAGGGCCTAAGTTTACCAAAAACGTATACGCATGTTACCCTTATCGTGTACAAGTGACGGTAAGTTAACAAGTGTATTTATAAACAAGTATATACAATGGTTTAATTTGGATTCACGCCAATTTTTGGAACCGGCATATTAATTCACACAAAATTAATTTTACTGATCTGCATATTTAATCCGATACCCATATTTTTAATTAATGTTTTTATGTACCTGGTATGCTTGTTGGCGCTTGTTAATGAATCGTTGCATTCAAATTGAAATTGATTAAAGTGTGCGACACTGGTAAACCGTTGGATTGCCAAGAATAGGTCTCGAGTTCGATCTCACACGCACGCACTCCAATTTTTCGAAGTTGTGTGTATATAACTATTACTTGTTTTAATGGTGAGGGAATAAATCTCGACATCCTGCACTTTTAAGAGTTCACTTAATGACTCAAACATATCTGTAATTGAGGGACTTTAGATATGTTTGAGTCACCCGCACTAGGCCAGCATGATGACCTGTAGCCTAACCCTTTTATAAATGAGATGGAGCATTAGGGCAGTTTATAAACAACGCTGATATTATTATTATTCGTATCACAGCGCTTACATATTAAAACGTGATTAGTTATTGTTCATATCGCCGGCAAAAATTCTGTTTTTAGACCCGGTTCTGATATTTTTTTTTTATATAACTAAATTGGCAAACAAGCATAATAATGGTAAATGGTCACTGTAACCTATGGACGCCTGCAACACCAGAGGCATTACTTGCGCGTTGCCAACCCTTTAATAAAGGAAGTGGGAAGGTGAAGGAGCGGGAAGGGGAAAATAAGGTTATTGGTCCTCCGCCACTCTCACTCACCGAACGAAACATAACAGTAGGAATACTGCTATTTCAAGTAGATATTCTGTGAGAATGAATGGGCTGGCTCGACCGGGGTAGGACTACCTGTCCTTCTCCAGTCGAGCCGGCCCATTCATGCTGAAATCAGCGAGGCTCTACTACTCTATATTCAAGAAACGAGTCGTTTTAGCTACGGGTAGCTAAATTCTGATATATTTTTCATAGAATATATGACGACTGATAACTAATTCTATCTTAAATATATGTATGAACGAGACCTATCAAATCAAATCAGATTAAAATATCTTTATTTATTTAGGTCACAAAGTAACACTTATGAACGTCAAGGTTACACTGACTAAACAATCATATTATTATGAATTTAAATTTACATTTATCTGTTACCACGTTCAGCAAAGCAATGGCGTTGGACCAATGAGCAGAACGGGCATGAAACTCACGACCACTCTTTTTAATCGCCAATTTTCAATCTGCTTGTTAAACAAATTATATTTGTTAAGAGCTTCAACCATTATACCATTTGCTACCGTTAACTTTCTAGCCTATATAGTCTTAGAAACAAATATGCTTGCTTGATGAGGTTTAGAACACACAGTAGTCAGAACACTCGGAGCAGCGATAGCTCAGTGGTGAGACCAACAGACTGCAATGCAGAGGGTCTCGGGTTCAAACCCACGACGCGCACCTCTGACTTTCAGAAGTTATATGACTTTTCGAAATTATGTGCGTATTGATTGACAATTATCGCCTGCTCCGTGCCTTGGTGAGCACGTTAAGCCGTCGGCCCGTCCCGGCTGCCATGAACATCTATGGCAGTCGTTATTAATTAGGGAAGTCGACACAACAAATCCCACTGGGTCGAAGTGTCGCCGGTCTGTACTGACTGAGCCCTCACACAAGATAAGATAGTCAGATACACTCACTTTCAGCAATAAATAAAAATCTATCTTTCATAATTAAAATGTTACTAATGAGTTTTGTTATCATCTCATCTACTGTAGCTGCATAATTGCAGAGATGGGGTGAATTAATCCGTCGTTAAACTAATTAACATAAGTAAGTGGCATCCATTAACCACTCAATTACTACGAGTAGTTACTACCATACTACTGTTGGACTTGATATACATTTGCTTTTTAAAGTATATCCATTAGCATTCTTAATTAGGTAGCTTTAATACGGTATTCGAGATTTATCCAGACGAGGTTCTAATTTAGACTGTTAAGGGCAGTATCTCCACTCTTTTATAGCCACTCAAAAGAAATTGAAGGTACTTCAGCGTGAGTTCTATTCAGAGTAGCTAAACTTAACGAAGACTAGCCATCTGCGCAAGAGACTTTTAGCCAAGACTCTTCCCAAACTACCATAAATGTTCGATAACTGTATGACGCGACAATATTATATTATTAATCAATTTATTGTCATGTAATATTCGAATTAAATAAATTATCAACATCAATGGTTAATGCATTCGAATAATTATTATCACTGCCTCCAATAATTCGAATTGCTTGATGATTCGATTTTTATTGATAATTATTCTCTTATCATATCAATGCCATGTAACAGCCAATATAGAAAATGTCAATACATTTTCTTATTTGGCTACCATATTTAAATATGGTTACGTCTTTCTTTGACTCTGTGTAGGTATATTATAATTATACACTTACAGTTATTAGTCCGTGATTCTCGAAAAATATCCTATAGAAATCGAGCAATTATGCGGGATACAAAGGGCTTTGTACAAATTTCAGAAATTAATAAAATTGTTATTTCATATTTTAATTTGTTAGGATGAGTAAATACGAATGAAAGTTCGAGTGTGTGTATGCATGTGGGTATGTGCGTTCTTGCGTACGTCATACAAATAAAGTCTATATAACAGTTTGTCTATATTATTATTAACTACCTTTACAAGATGCAGGGGTCTATAAAATAGACTTTGACTGCGGTCTCTCATACATTGGTCAAACCAAGAGAAGCATAGGCACCCGCATAAAAGAACACATAGCTGATGTAAAACACCAACGCTTGTTGAAGTCTGCTGTGTGTGCGGAAAAAACAGAAGTATCTATACCACTACATTTAATGTGTTTTTAATCCAATTTTTCCCTGGGCCCATTCATTGACGCATACCCCTCCACGAGAAATACCGACTAAACCTACCACGGTGTTCCTCGACAAAACCGAAATCGGTGGGGTCGCGACCGTGTGAAAGTGATTCGCAGGTTTCGGCCCGCCGTATGAAATGGCAGACTTACACAACAAGACTAGGCTTTGGCCACCACTAGATTTAAGCCCTACTGTCCCCCCTTATGGAGGGGGGGACAAACGACACAGAGGCGCGCGTGGGGATACGCATGCCGTCTCGTGGACCTGGTGGTGATCGGGTGGCAGGCAGGCCCACGAAGCCCACCACCCCCAGGTCAAACCTCAGGGTGGCTGGAGGTCATCTCGCGCCCTCCGGCGTCGGGTTCTACGGTGGGGGAGAGAGTTTAAGCGCTCCCTCTCCCGTCTTTAATCCACTAGCTTAACCTTTGTGATGATAATTGTGAAATGGGTTTCCTGTAACTAATTAATAAATTATTCTGATGTACGCAAATTTTTGTTTTTCTAAATATGAATTTAAACTCCTAGCTAGGCATATTCGAGGATTTTCATGAAAGAAGGTTAACATTAAAACTGGTTTCTCAGTGTTCAAACGCAATGTTTCCATAAGGTTCGATATTTTAATTATAACTTCTGTACATTCAATTATATTTATGTAGCATATTTTAATTAAAGATAATGTTTGAAATTGGTGTGCAGTCACTAGGGCTAATAATGTCGATAACTGTTTTGATAATTTTTCTAAATCAAGCGTTTGATTGGGCCATAATTGGGCTAAGTGGGTTAATACTATATTAGGATCCCATATCAAGTTATATTTTATCGTTTTATACACTCATCGTGAAGATAAGATGATCCTAATAGCAGAGAAATGGCTGATTTATGGGAATTAATTGTGCCATACTGAGCCCCATTATCAAAAAGCGCAGACAAAAAATTTATTATATGTGCAATTTAAGGTTTTATATAATGTATATTGTTAAATTTACAATATTTGAGCCAATTTTTCACACAACTATCATATTGTTTATAAGTATTTAGTGTAAGAGAGCACATTATTATTTAGAAGTATCATTTAATGAATTATCTAATAATAACGATCTCCTGATAATTTCACGGCAATCAAGGTTAGTATCTTGGTCAGGTTGTAGGCTGATCTGAAAGGAGATTTTAACAATTTGTTAATTGGTGTAAATTGTATAAAATCTGAAACTGCTATTTTTATTAATAGTAGAAACCATGATTGGGTTGGCCTAAGTGGTACTATGATTATGCCCACAGCTCGATCCGAGATAATTTTCTGTAAAGTTTTTTGTACAAGAGCAAATGGAGGAAAAGCGTAAAAGAACAATTCCGCCCAAGATATAGTAAACGCATCATTCGCCCATGCGTCGGACTCACTTTTCCAGGACACGTACTTGGCTTACTTAGCATTACACCTACTGGCGAATAGATCTATATCAGGATTTCCCAATTGCTGAACAATTGTCTGATAGGCTTCATCACAAAGCTCCCACTCCGTGTCGGTAAATTTTTTACGTGACAATCAATCGGCCGAATTTTCTCGGGTACTTATATATTATGCAAAAACTACGTTTTACGCTCCTCACACTATTGCCATATATCTCAGGGACATTGATTTAAATGAGAATACTAAACGCTCCCCATCCTATTAATACAGGAAATAGCAGTAACACTATCATATGCGAAGACCTCGCGGTAAAGGAGAGATGGCGCACGTACTTTCACGAGCTGCTAAATAAGCAGCACCAAGATGCGCAGCCACCGTACCTCCCACCAAACCTAGGCCTAGTGCCCCCGATAGCGCCTGAGGAAGTCCAGACGGCCCTTCGCCACATGAAGAATCGGAAAGCTGTCGGAGCCGATGGAGTCCCAATCGAGGCCTGGAAGGCGATGAGTCCTTGTGGTGTGGGCATTCTAACAAACCTCTTTAACCGCATGCTCTTGACTGGAAAAATCCCGAACCAATGGAGGCTGAGTATTATCAGTCCAGTCTTCAAAGGTCAGGGCTCGGTGCAGGAGTGTGGTAGTTACCGCGGGATAAAGGTCATATCCCACACCATGAAGATCTTTGAAAGGATTGACTCCCGGATCCGACAGGAGTGCACTGTTTAGGAATGTCAATTTGGGTTTCGCTCTGGGTGCGGCACCATGGACTCTATTTTTGACATAAGGATTGCCATGTAGAGATACAGATCGAAGAATACGCCTCTGCATATGCTCTTTTTGGACATGCAGACGACCTTCGACTGTGTCCCTTGCGTGGTGATCTGGTGGGCGTTTAGGTCCAAAGGAGTACCAGAAACCTATGTTGACATCATTATAGACATGTACCTAAATTCCGATACCGTTGTCAGGACCGCTGTTGGCGACACACAACCCTTCCCCATCACTGTTGGAGTTCACCAGGGATCCGTCCTTAGCCCGTTTCTGTTCAGCGTGATATTGGACGTCTTGTCGGACAGCATCAGAGACTCACATGAGCCACCTCCCTGGTTGCTCATGTATGCTGACGATATCGCACTGGCGGACGCGGACAGGGCTCCATTGGTGCGACGGATGAACGTGTGGAAGGAGTCGCTTGAGAACGGCGGTCTCAAACTCAACGTGTCGAAGACCGAATATCTGGCCTGTAACACCGCAGACCCCACGTCTGTATGCATAGGCGGAGATATGGTCGAGCGCACAGACCAATTTAAATATTTGGGATCTGTACTCCACGTGTCTGGTGACATCGATGCGACGTCAAGGCACGAATTTCGGCAGCTTGGGCAAAATGGCGTGTGGTGACGGACGTCATTTGTGACCGTAAAATGCCGGTAAAGCTGAAGGGACAGGTCTATAAGACCATCATTAGGCCTGTCCTTTTATATGGCAGTGAGACGTGACCAGTGCTTGAGCGGCACAAGCAGGGACTGCGTGTCACAGAAATTAATATGTTGTGCTGGATGTGTGGAGTAACGCGGAAGGACCGTATAAAAAACTCCCGCATCCGTGGCAGTCTTCATTTCCGTGGCATAGCAGATAAGCTGCAAGAGAGTCGCCTACGCTGGTACGACCACGTTTTACGAAAACCGGCATGTTACGTGGGGAACAAATGTCTTGCTGTGCCACCTTCGCCTGGCCCGAGTAAACGGGGCAGACCCAAGAAATGCTGGCTTGACGTCGTAAGAGATGACATGCGTGCCAACAACCTCACACCACAGAATGCTAAAGATCGTGCAAAATGGAGGAGACTTAGCGACCAAGCGGACCCTGGGTTCCAACGCCAACGCCGCGGATGCAACCGGGACAAACGCTAAGATGAAGAAGAAGACTATCAATCCTCAGCAATATTTCACACCCAGATATATTTTTGGCAAGTGTTTTTTATCCGGAAAAAGCTGCTTTTAGTTCCAAGACATTAATATGTATCAGAGATTCATAATCTGTCCAAAATCCAAAAGTCTTTCTGTTACCACAGCAGGCACCAGCCACTATGAGATGCGTCGGAAAAGATTTCTAATTGAAAATTATTGAACCTAAATGGATTACAGTTAGTTTCAATATTATTTATCCACCAATCGATATCATTGCCTAGATGTTTTGGAATTCTATTGTTTGGTCGTAGTTAGGATTATCTAAACACCGAGAAATTTGGCAAAACAACGCATGTTGCATTTTTTGAGTGTTTTAAATTGAAGTAATAATTGTTTTATTTTTATTATTTTTATTTTATCTTACTTTAAATACATATCATTAGAATCGAAAGCATATCGGTATTATGCAGCTTTTTCCATAATTTATCAATAAACCAAGACTTTCGAGTAAGTTCTTTGTGTGAAATACATTTTGTTGGCATTCTTTGTATGTTCTATCTACACAAAATATATCGTATATATATATCATATACGAGTATAAAACCACTTGATCTCAACAACTCTATCACAGGCTTTAAAATTTTTGTAAATACATATGGTGCGGTACATAAACCAAATAGGAGACAATTAAATTCATATATAACGTCATTATATTTAAATCTGAGAAACGTTTTATAGTTGTTATGTATAGGGACTAAAAATACGCGTCTTACATATCTATTGACGCCATAACAATCCTTAGTAATAAACTTTGAAGCCGTTCTGTAGTCCTCCATTTTAAAATGGCAGGTTTTAATAAATTTATTTAGAAATTTCAGGTTTAATATGAATCTCTTGTCCCTATTTGGTTTAGGTATCAAGAAAATACTAGATAAGAACTCGTCTTTAACATGTGTACATTTTGAAATTGCCTGTGTTTTTAATAATGATTTTATAGCGATATCAACATCATTATGTTCAAGTTTTGATTTTGGGTGTACATTAGGGAAATCATTACGAAAAAGTCAAGATATAAAAGGGATTTTATATCCTCTTAACAAAGACAAAACCGTATCGTGGTCTGGGATTTGTTCCCACTTGGAAATAAAATGTCTAAAACGTCCTGAATGTACCTCGGCAGTTATCGTCTCCTGGAGTTAGCTAGGCCCGTAGTCCACTCCGTCTCCCGTTGACCCCACTGTTGAGAGCCCGTGTACGTGGATGGCCGCAGGTTCTGGCTAGTTTTGCCCAATTCTGTCTTGGGTGTTATTTTTCGAGGCACCGTTTTCCAGTATAAACGATTGTTTGGACCTTTATTCGGCTTAATAAAATTATTTTTATCAAATATTTGTGATTTATCGCTTCTAGTTTGTTTAAGATCAGCTGCAGATCTTTTTATTGCTTTTGCAGACTTCAATTTTTCCGATATATTTTCTCCAAATAACAAATGATCTCGTTTGCTCTCAGCTAGTGTCTCTTTCATGTCAGTCTTAATAGATGAGATGATAAACCCATGTCGCGTTCTGGTATCAGTGCAGTGGCTATCACAAAAAAGTCTACATGCATCGCTAATGGGTTCTAATATTTTTGTGTGACTATTCTTAGAAATTAGCTCAATTGCTTGATTAATAGCAGCTATACCAACAGATAATGGTTTCTGTTTTATCAAAAGTGACGTGTCTCTTTTGACCATGTTGTCGGCTAAAGCAACATTTACTTCAGGGTTAAATGATGGCGCTACAAGCAAATAGCAATTTTCAGGAATCCGATATCCCGTCATCAGTTTGTCCTTTAGTTCTTTAGGAAGATGTTTTTCAAGGATCTCTTACCACCTAGATAATAAGTCTTTATGTGTCGTCTTACCAAATTTGATATCGGACTTGGATGTATCGCTTAGTAAAGCGAGTATCTCGCTGTCTAACTCTGCTTCTGCCCAATCATGTATTTCAGCAACTGGTTCTGCTGTCTGCGACGTTGACGGTACGTTCATAAAAATAGGTTAGCAAAGCCTTAACGGTTCTTGAACAGGTACCGATAAATTAGTCGTGGGAGCATTACCATTCGAAACTAAACCGATTCCTAAAACAATCAAAATATTGATTTTCTTACTAGTTATAAGTGACAGAGATAGCCTAGCTGGCGTCTTGCATCACAGTATACGTTTTTATCAATAACATAACACGACAAAAGTAATTACAATGTAAGTATTAGTACTTATATTTTATTTTGCTTTGAAATATGTAGCCCAGTTGGCACCTCGCATCATAGTAACATTTTATAGTTATGGGTAGAATTGAATATTTGTTCGGCGAAAACGTTAGCCGCATCCCTCACGAACTGCATTAGTATATATAATAATAATAATATTCTACCACATACACACAACACCATCTAGCCCAAACTAAGCAGAGCTTGTACTATGGGTACTAGACAATGGATAAACATACATATATACTTTTTTTTTTTGTATATTCATACATATTATTCATAGAAACACCCAGACCAAGACAAACATCCATGTTCATGCACACAAATATTTGTCTTGTGCGGGAATCGAACCCGCGACCTCAGGCGTGGCAGTCGGTTACACTAACCACTACGCCATCGAGGCCGACAAAATATATGTAAAGGATATGGATATACAATAAAAAGAAGTATGGATACCTGACCTTCGATGTTTTAATCTGATTCATTTTCACTATCAGAATAAATGAACCACCAAATGCGTTGCTTTATTTTTTGCTGCAATTGTGATTCTAATTTTCTTTATATCCTTTCACTACTTAAATCCTGCTTCCTTTTATTAGACATTTAAAAAAAATATTTTACCGAAATCGGAATTCGGAATGCGCGTGCGAAAGCTTGGAGCACGGCACAACACAGAATTAACGTTGCAGCGGTGAACGTGGGGTTGCTAGAATAAAAGTATGGCCAGCAGGGAATTTTGTTTTTCTTATTCTAAAAATCTGTTCAAGGCTGGAAAGCGGGAGCTCAACTACAATATGTAAACTAATCACTAAGAATGAAGCTGTGAAGATTACCATTACTATTTATTATAATATAATAAATGGTCCCAGGTCCCCTAAAATCCAACCATTCGTCTGAGTCAAACAGCTGACTACGCGGTAACGTGGCTTTATTTATAACCAACGTGTATCGCCAATGACCCACTCATCGGTGAATGGTCGCAATCAATTAATGATTAAATATTCATTATTAACAGCTGCAAGGACCAGATTAATTTTAATCGTTATGTGGCCACTATGTGTTTGTTTTGTATGGAGTTTATTACATTTTATACATAACTAGCTTTTGCTCGCGGCTTCACTCGCATAAAAGTAGGATAGATTAGGTTATGTTAGTACTTTTTAAAATAATAAAATATAGCCTGTTGTATGTTACTCAGTGATATTATAGCTTTCTAATGGTAAAAGATTTTGTAAAATCGATTGATTAGTTTTTGAGTAAAATCCTTACAGACAAACAAAAATCAAATATCTCCTCTTTATAATATTAGTATAGACAAGGTGTTTACTGCGGTTTGGTCGCTACCGTGTCGCTGCTTTAGCTCGTAGGGCGATGTTACATCTATAAGCCTTTCACAAAATTTGGACTATTAGTTGCAAAAAAATTTCTAACATCCAATTGGTAATTTCAGAGTCAAGAGCTTTTAATACAACAAATAAAGTTTCATTGTATTATATATCTAAAGATAGTTTGCTCGATCACAAGGCGTGCATCTCTGACTTTTCGAAGTTATGTGCGTAGTAAATAGTTAATTATCGCTCGCTTTAACGATGAAGGAAAACATCGTGAGGAAACTTGCATGTCTGAGAGTTCTCCATAATGTTCTTAAAGATACGTGAAGTCTGCCAACCCGCATTAGGCCAGCGTGGCCAGGTGGACTATGATCTAACCCTTCTCACATTGAGAAGAAGCTTTTGCGCAGTAGGGCAGTTTAATACAGGGCTGATATTATTATAGAGATAGCTGTCTCGGTGGCGCAGCTGTACTTAATGCGACTGCTGTGCTTGAGGTATTGGGTTCGAATTCCGGGTCAACTAATAGGCTCACTCCCTATTTTTAATTTGCTAATTTTATTTATTGGTTTTGAAATAAGACTTAGTGTCGAATAACAATTTAAATATTCTTTTGCCTTTATTATTCAATGCCAAGTCACTTGGGGTCCGCTTTTCTAGTCTAACTGGATTAGACTGGATATCAGTTTTTACACGGAGCGGCTGCCACCTGACCTCCGCAACCCGAAGGCTAACGATACCCTATGGCTAGACCAGTGTCAGGATATTATAGAGCACGGACTTCCGAATAACGACTGCTATAGATTTTCATGGCAGCCGGGACCGACGGCTTAACGTGCTCTCCGAGGCACGGAGCAGGCGATAATTGTCAATCAATACGCACATAATTTCGAAAAGTCATATAACTTCCAAAAGTCAGAGGTGCGCGACGTGGGTTCGAGCCCGAGACCCTGTGCATTGCAGTCCGTTGGTCTCCCCACTGAGCTATCGCTGCTCAACAATTTAAATATATAAATATAAAATATATAATGATAATAATAAATAGCGACTGCCATTCCGACTTTGTACTGAGACAGTATATCAGGCAGACGCCATTTTTTAACTATAGTTTGCATTTTACCAAACCATTAAACATACATCCCCCTAGACCAGAATAATTAGATTCCATATGTAGCAATAGTCTCCTACACCAGCCGCGACTAGTGCCTCGTCTCACTTTACACTAAAACTCTCGAAGGACCTCTGCATGTTGGACCCATGTCCCCGTGTAAGCCTCCAAAATGGTATTTTTCTTACGTATTAGGTAAATACCCGTGAAAGAGAAACAAATAATAATTTTCGAACAACACCATCTAGCCCAAGCTAATCAGAGCTTGTACTATGTGGTACTAGACAATTGCTAAACGATATGTAACAATGTCGCTAACGACAAGCCTCCACAATTTGCTATTAGGTAGAATATTTGACGAATTAAACTCAAGAGCTCATGCACGGCACATCATTAACTACTGATACAACACCATGGCAGTTTGATTCTTATTTTAATGTGATTTTTAATTCAATATCTTATTGTTTGCGGAATACCTTATCCATGTCATATTTAGACCAACCATGTGTAAAATCTCATATATGAGGCATGTATGCTCATTTACAATCATCCATATATCGCGAGCTCATTGTTAAGCAGTAATAAAACCAGCAAGTATTTCATTACATCGTACGGAACGTACTGTTCACGGCTAATGAAATAAAACGACAAGTGAATGAGAAACCTAACGAACGAGACTTCTACCCACATGAGAGAAAGAGAAAACCGACGAGATGTAAGGGAGACAGCGAACACAAAGTGGAAAATCACTGAAAATGCATCTGTACCGGTGCAATAGAGATTTTTCCCGCGGATTACGTTCGCAGACGTATATATAAGACATTGGAAAGAAATTCCCTAGACACCAGTAAACGCGCCGATTTCAACCTACGCTGTTGAAATTCAGAACTTATTTTAGTACCGATTGGGTATGTATTCGATTGCGTACGTATTGGGTTGTGAAGAAAAGTATTAAACAAAAGCGGGCGGAGGCTGGAGGGCACTTAAACGCTGCAAGTTCGCGAGTGAATTATTCGCGTTGGAGCGCTTTGTTCGGCTAATGCCGCGATGTGCGCTCCTCGCTTGCTTGCTCCTCGACTACTCTTAAACTCGTAAATAATATACACGCTATTATTTCGGGTGCAGACTACCTCATACTTATAAGCCGAGCTGTCAGCTTGCTGTTTCTAGTTCGTTGTATATTCCAAGCTGATTAAAAGTATTGGGTATTTGAAAGGGCCTGCCACAGTAAATTATTAAATTAGTCACGGAACCTATATGCTGGCTTGTACGGAGATGTAGCGCCGTTTATAGTAAACCAGGGCAGTAACACTGTTTCTGCGTTTCCTCCGTTAAGTGAGAACCCCGGCGGCTTACATACTTGTCCTTCCCTCCCATATACAAAACCTTGTCTTTGAAGTCACGTATAGTTTGAACAATATCCTTGGCGATCATAGGATCGCTTGCAGGGCCAGGGCCAGGCTTAGAGAGCGGCATAGCCTATACTTTGGTAATCGTGGGGTACATGCTTATGTCTATAGATAGTAGGTAAAGGGATTAAATGTAATGATCATCAAAAATACTAATTGCGAAGCAAAATATGCTTACTAAAATATATCATAACGAGCACCTGTACGCCTCAAATCACTGCATTACGTCTCGGAAGGGTTAGGTTATGTTTAGTTCCTTCTTAAGCCAATCCAAAAATAGGAGCCACGCGAAGCGGGGCTCCGTCTACTTAGTTTGATCTCTTTAAATATATTTTGCTGTGCAATTAGTATTTTTGGTAAGCATATTTTGGTGTGCAATTAGTATTTATTGTGGAACAAAGGCAAAAAATGAGGAAGGGTTTAAAAAAAAAATTAGGTTATGTAAATAGATGTGTAACCAACATTTTGCCATTTACATTTTAAAGTTTCAGGTAAAAGCATAGTCTGTTACCATCTAGCACACATTTCACAACGTTGTGCTGGCGCTCAGAATTTCTATTCACAAAACCTAATAACGCTCTTTATGATGTCCGTAAACTTGACACTAATGAGGCAATAACCTCTTACCATCAAAAGTATCCATAGCTATTTTACCAATCGTCTACAGCTGGTTGAGCTTGGTTTAAGTGATGGAACCTACCTAACCTCGGCACCGGCCTCTTTGACCAGAGGTGTGCCGCAGGGATCGATTTTGGGACCAATTCTTTTCGCAGTTTATTGTGCAGATCTAAAGGACACTATTCAGAAATGTAACTACCACATATACGCGGATGACGTTCAGGTATATTTGTCATGTAAGGTAAATGATTATGAAAAAGCGATACAAGAAATTAATGAAGATCTTGAGAGGCTAGTTACCTGGTCTGAGAGGAATTGTTTGTTGTTGAATCCATTAAAGACAAAATACATGGTGTTCGGGACAAGATCTAATTTAGGCATGTTGCATTCAACCTCCATTGTAAAAATAAAGGGAGTTCCATTAGAGCAGGTATATGAAGCCCGGAACTTGGGCATGAATATAGATACAGGTCTTCGATTTGAAAAGCATATAGCGGAATCAGTTAAAATTGTTTCTTTCGACTAAAGATTCTGTATAAAATTCGACCTTATCTGTCAGAAGAATTACGCGTTCAATTGGTTGAATCATTAGTTTTGAGCAAGCTTAATTATTGCGATTCAGTTTACGGCTCTCGGCTGCTGGCGCGTACTGACCGACAGGTGCAGCGAGTGCAGAACGCATGCGTTCGTTTTTGCTACACAGTCCGATTTAGGTCCCATGTCACTCCGATCTTGAATAAGAATTCTATTCTACAAATGAAGTCCAGGCGTAAATTACATTTGGCTTGCCTGTTGTTTGGCGTCATTAAATTGAAACAACCTGGCTATTTGTACGAGAAGCTTACTTGGGTTGGTGGTGACAGAGAACGTTCAAATAGGCAGTGTTCTAAGCAATTATCTATTAAACCTCATAGGTCAGAAGCATTTAGAGGAAGCTTCCGTTACGCCGCGTCCAAGTGCTGGAACAATATACCTCCACCACTTCGTAACCTCCGGTCGATAAACACTTTTAGAAGCCGATTAAGACAGTTCCTCATGGAGGCGCAGCGGAAACTGGATAATGCCATTCTGAATGCTTCTTTTATTTGAGATCTGGAATAATCAACTATAATTTATAATTTGCATATTATTATAAACTATATTATATACTGTATTATATACTTCATTTTTCTTTTTATATATATTATTTCCTATTTTGTCAGATTATAACTAGTTGAAACCTTGTTCTGATATAATCTATTTCTAATTTTAAAATGAAAAATTCAATTCTTATCCAATGCCATTAATTTCTTAATCATATTATTTTATCACTATTTTAATTTAGCGTTAAAATGTGTTGCTTATGTTGTTGTTACTGTCTTTTTCTATCTTTTTTTTTTTTTTTTTATTATTATTATTATTATATTTTTTATTGTTTTGAAATTTTTATGATTTTATGTATATTTGAATTCCTTTTTGTTATTTATTAATGTTAGTAATTTAATGTTATTTTTTAATTATCATTATAATTTATGGGAATTGTTATTAGCATCCGTGCAGTCACCAAAGGGATCTAGTTGAAAACCAGCGCCAGGCTTTCTTAGCCTGGCATATGCTGAACTAGGTCCCATTTGGCAAAATTTTATTATTATTTAATTTGTTATTTTTGTATTTTTCTTTGTCAAATAAATTAATTTTCTTTCTTTCTTTTCTTTCTTTCCTTACCTAAAAGTACGTCATTGAAACATCCATACAAAATCTTCTGTCTTCTGATGTCTCTGTAACTTTGTCTCACGCAAACTAGATACTATAAATAACTAAAACTAACACCAGTTGAGCCAGAGAGGACGTTGTGTGGAGTAATGAAACTGTGCTCATTTTAATTAATGGTGTCGCGTTCGTAGTCAGCTGACGAAAACAGGCGAGGAATATAAACCGCCGCAGTTCCGGAACAGACCTACATACATCGTGTTAAATGAAAATACTGTAAAATTACTACTATTATTTGAGATATTAGTAGAAATACTTTGGGTAATATACCATTAAGGTATAACCGCATCTTTAAAACTAATTTTATGTTCTTCTTGAAGAGTCTCATGCTGTTGCATGTCGGCAAATAAGAAAAATGTAGGCTGTGGGTGCAATAGGGAGAAAATTCGGCAAAATAAACTCATATGTTATCGTTTACAATACTTTGCTTTTGGGAGGTAAAATATAGTAACGTTGAAAGAGATAGAAACAGAACGATTATCTACACGAATATAATAAAGTGGAAAGGTTTAATTTTTTGTTTGTTTGTAAGGATTTAACTTAAATACTACTCAACCAATTTTAAAGATTCTTTAAACATTATTATTTAAGAAGAAATAGTCTATGTTATTCGGTAATAGTCTCAGTGGGGAGACCAACAGACTGCCACGCAGAGGGTCTCGGGTTCGAACCCACGTCGCGCAACTCTGACTTTCGGAAGTTATATGACTTTTCGAAATTATATGCGTATTGATTGACAATTATCGCCTGCTCCGTGCCTCGGAGAGCACGTTAAGCCGTCGGTACTGGCTGCCATAAACATCTATGGCACTCGTTATTGGGAATTTAGTACCCTATAATATCCTGACACTGGTCTAGCCTTGGGTATCGTTAGCCTTCGGGTTGCGGAGGTCAGGTGGCAGTCGCTCCGTGTAAAAACTGATATCTAGTCAAATCCGGTTAGACCAGAAACGCCGACCCCTAGTAACTTGGGAATAATAAAGGCTAGGGAGAAGATTCACCGAATAACATAGACTATTTTTTTTAAAGTACTGTTACTAATATAATCTAATCTACTTTAAAGCGAGCAAAGCTGCGGGCAAAAGCTAGTTTCAAATAACTTGATAATGTTTTTATAGCTTCAAAGAGCAATCATTCAATTTTCTTTCTGAGGAATACATATGAGTGTTAACATGGTAGGGTAAAATAGTGATTAAATTGACGTTAATTAATTGTTACAATCAAATATTATTTGACAACGAATTCATTGACAGTCGAATGCGAGATTCGAATACAGTTTCTAACCATTTGATTTACATTTTTTACGCATTATAGATGGCTAAGACTATGACCCAGTTTTTGAAAGACTGCTTAACGATAGATTACAATCATATTTTATTAAATAATTTTATTGGCAGTTACTAATGCAGTTAGCCAATCTTAGCAGTAGTCAAATGTGTTTGACCGTCTGAAATATTTTGATATTGATATGCCTTTCAGAAACTGATGTTAAATTGCAAAGGTGATGACATTGTGACCTTGACCTTCAACAGTGAATACAGCCATGCGTATTCAGGTTAACGATAATTGCCCCCGAAGAGACAATGTTATAAAAATTAATTTGGCTATAATTTGCCGATGTGTTGAGGTTAATGGACTTTTGCGATGGCTCGTATACAGATTGGCTGTGAAGATATTGTAAATATTTTGCATGCTGTTTTAAAATTACTTTTCCAGAGATTCCTCTAACAGTAAAATTTTACTGTAATTATGTAATAATTTTAATATCGTAAATACTTTAATAATAAAAATATTCAGACTACGGACAAAAATGTATAAAGCTCTGAACAACTAGTATTTATTTATTACATTTTGTTTTTCGAGCCTGTGTGTTTTTTGTGGCTGTTGTTTGAATATTTGTAAAATCCCCCGTGATACAGGATTTATTACCAGTGCGGGTAATGTCTTTGAAATTAGTCATCGAAAGAAAAAAAAAATCCAAAGAAATAAAATTGCCAGGCAGTCTTTAGGGACTGCCGATAGAAGTGAAAACTAAGTAACTAGCGTGGTGACGATGGCGCGAGTTTCACGCTTTTCATTCACCCAAAAAGTACACACACACACAGTATACATATAGCTCATGGAAAACGTTCGGTGACGATGATGCGAGTTCCATGATTTTTGTTCACCCAAAAAGTGTCCAACGCACCTAAAAAAGTTTCACTTCAAAAATCAAACCAAAACTAGTTAGATGTATTGGCGGCATGCACAAATTTTTGCTTCGTGTGATTGAATCCACATCATTTGGTGCACTGGCAGTAGCGAGGTACGGGCGTCTGTACAGTCACTCAATTAGACACTGTGATGCATTATTTAAATGCACGGTGCCCACTGCAAGCCAAATAAGTTTGTAGCGACTCCACACATCTTTAATCATCATTCATCTAAGGTACTTGAATTAGGAGTCTCGAGATCGATCCCGGTGCGCGCATTTCTGACTTTTCGAAGTTATGTGCGGATTAAACAGTTAATTATCTCTCGCTTTAACGGTTAAGAAAAACATCGTGAGGAAACCTACATGTCTGAGAGTTCTCCATAATGTTATTAATTATTATATTTGTAATTAGTACATACTTAGAGTAGCCTTTTTTAATTATAAGCCCCCCTCACATCTTAATCCTAACTAATATCATAAATGCGAATGGGAGATTTTTTCTTCGTTTATTTGTTTGTTCGTTTGTGACGCTTGCACGCCTTAACTACTTAATAGATCATAAATCGCAACTACTATGTGAATGCGACGCGTTGGCTGGATTGAGGATGGGTCTGATGGGATTAGCATATCTAAACCCTGAGGACTTCAGGCTTCTCCCTCTGAAGTGTACGCTACGGCTGATGCAGTACATTCATAGGGAGATAGCTAAGGGTTAAATCTTGGGGCCGACACAAAAGATCCCAATGGGTCGAAGTTTCGCCGGTCTGTACTGACTGGCCCCCACACACAAGATAAGATAATAGATCATAATAAAATTTCGTATTCACGTTTTCAGGGGTAAAGAAAAGGATATGGGGTAACTTTCATCCAGAAAATTGTACTGTTACTAACTCGAACAGTCATTTACGTCGGCGGAGTAGTGAGAAAATCTAGTAATTAATAAAATTAATAATTTTCGCTCTTGGTTTATAACTAATAAGCCAAGAGTGCAAATTATTAACCTCTGAGTCTTCTTCGAAGAGGTTAATGAAAACGCTATGTGGGTCTGTGTGTCTGTCTGTTAGTGACAGGCATAACTTCGGAACCATTGGACCGATTCACTTGTAACTTGGTGTGCAGACACCTTGAGGTCATCCCTCGATCAAGTTTGAATATGAGCCCTGTGGGTCAAAAGACCCCTGAGATATAGGGAGCACAAAGTCATAAGGTCCTGACCTTATGTTTACCTTTATGTACCTTTGTTAGTCTGTTGTGGATATCGCCTGGGATATCCACAACAGACTAATTTGGAAGTCCAAGGGAGAGGCTTTTGCCCAGCAGTGGGACACAAAAAGAAGAACAAAAAAAATTCACAGAGGACGAAGAGGTTGAATCCTGGGATTTTACACCCATCTCGTAAAATTAATTACGAATTCCCGATTAAACGCCGTATGGTGAACACTCATAAATATTAATGTGGCGTTAACTATGTTACATTATTATAGTTATAGTTTATTTCATTTTAATATTTTGTCCAAGAAGAACGCAACATTTTGACGACTATTGAGAACAGAAGAGTAAAGATGTTTGGTCACCTTATAAGACATGACGACTTTATAAAAAACATTAAAGAAGGAAAAGTGGATGGCAAGAGGAAGAGGCAGACCCAAAAGGGCATTCACAGATCAAATAAAAGACAAGAGGGTCATGTCTTATAAGGAGGTCAAGGTATTAGCCGACAATCGAGAAAGATCCGAAAAAAGATGGCGTATACTCCACCGAAAGGGCAAAGCTTTTAAATATAAAGAAGAAACTATTTTACGTGTATGTGTACTTCTGTATGTCCCTTTATAAGCAAATTCAAGTCAATTGCGACGGTAGCACAGCGGCAGTAAATGCGATTGTTGTGCATAAGGTATTTTCAGGTCGGTTGAGATATGGGTTTTTCTGTCAAAAAATCTTAGTAGCACGAAGTCTGGAATTGCGTCTGTAAAACTTTTATAGGTTCGCTCTCTATTGCTCGAGATCTAGAACAGTCATGTGTAAAATGTAGGTGTAATATACCTTATGGATATTAATAATAATAATAATATAATATAATATTCTACCACATACACACAACACCATCTAGCCCAAACAAAGCAGAGCTTGTACAATGGGTACTAAACAATATATAAACATACATATATATATTTTTTTTGTATATAAGAACATACTATACATAGAAAAACCCAGACCAAGACAAACATCCATGTTCATGCACACAAATGTTTGACTTGTCCGGGAATCGCGCCCGTGACCTCAGGCGTGCCAGTCGGTAACACTAACCACTACGCTATTGACCATTAGGTTATGTATGAATATTAATGTCAATAAATGCACCATTGTGCCAAGATTCAATATTCGATTGTACATTAATTTATGGCTAGCTTTTTCCCGTGGCTTCGTTCGCGTCGATGTAGGTAACAGTACTTTTTTCTGGATATAGATACATTAGGTCCTTTTTTGTTCCCCTGAAAACTTGTATGCAAAATATTATGATGATTGGTCGAATAGTTTCGGCGTAAATGCTAACAAACTTATATTTGCATTTATAATATCAGTTAGGGTTTACTTCAAATAAAACAACATTATACTACACAAAATAGTAATACAAGATTTTTAAAATCTTACATACTCTTATCATGCTCTCGTAGCATTAAAGTTTAATCTGCAGTAAGTAGTTCAAGATTATTACATAAATTTGCATATTACTAAAATGTAATTCTAACAATTTATTTTGATAACAAATGATTATCCAACTTTTTATAAAGCTTAAATGTTCAAATACTTTGAATATTATCGATATTCATACATCTTTAAATAGTTTTCATTTTCAAACCATCACTATTATCAAAAGGGCAGACTATTAAAAACAACAAAGACCGTTTCAATACATACTTAATAAAAGAAGGTCAGGAAGGTCACATTGGTCCCAAAGCTGGGTCTTTTAGAACCAATCAGACTTAGACCCGCAAACAGCTCGCCGCAACAATTATATAACAATTAATTTCTTAAAAAAACCCAACGTACAAACGTAATCCTCTTTTTATGGAGACGAGATACAAAGGTATCGGTCGGAATCAATTAATTCTTTGATTACTCGAGTTTTCCAATCTTTTCTCTCCCCGCGCTCCGCCTCATACCCCGCGGGCACCCAGTTTTACATCACAATGAATAATTTAATGGGACGATTAAACCGAATGGTTTTGGTCGTCTAGTTAGTAATAGTAAAAAGTAGTTATTAAATACTACATTTTTCTGTTCAACTATGGTGAAAGGAAGAAAGAAAGATAGAAAAATAATTTTATATGTTCTACATTATTATAAGAAAGGAAACACAACCAATATAAAAAGAACCGATAAGGATCTGCGTCAGCTATGTTGCAATATAACCACAACACTGGTATTCGTATGGGGGATGGGATGATTAGCTATGACGAAGGATATGCTACAACGCGCTCCAAAAAACGCATGGCCTTCGGTTAGTAGCTTTCATGACTAGTTAAAGTCGCTAGGCTGAAATAGGACTGCGCCTGACACGACTGCCGTATGTTCACAGAGAGGTGGGCACGAATCGTGACCAATTGGGTGACACAAGACAGTAGGCCGAGATGGGACAGACCTAAACGAACATGTCGAGATGACCTGCACGTCTTTGAGACTGGTAGAGAATATCTATGAACAGAATGCTTTTCAAGTTCAAGGAAGTATATTTTGCCCAGCAGTGTGACATACATAAAGGATGGAAAAAGAAGTTGGTAATGAAGCATTAGACCCAACAAATGGTATGTGGTACAAACCTAACATAATAAGCCTGCGTTGCTTTAAGTGATGCTTATGAGATAGGGCACTGAATATGAATTCGTACATATTTATTACACTACTCTTCAATCTCTCACTGCAGACTATGTAGATAAAGTAAATTTGGAAAACAATTGGATTTAATAATTCAATTGTTTTCCAAATAATCTTTATTTTGTGGTCACAATGCTATTTATTGTTAATAGTTTATTACTTTAAAGTATGGCAACAACGTAATATTTTTTTATAATTTTTTTTTTATTTTGCTCTTATATATGATTTAATTTATTTCTTTTTAAAAGTAATCTTCCTCTTGAAATAAACCTTATGTCGCTGTTGTCTATACAAAAATTCAAACCCGCACACACACATACAAAGAACTAACTACTATCCGATTCGGCACAACTATTTGTCGATCACATGAATTTATCCCTTGTAAAGATCAAACTCACAACGTTAGGCGAAATAGTAGTGGCGAGATGGCCACTCATATCAATTCGCCATTAGTGCAATCGTAAAAAATATTGCTAACTTATACTTAGGTAACTAAGTAACTGAATATACATAGCTCTAAAGTCCTTGATTAATGATCAACATTTAATCAACAGTAAACCGCAATTACTTAGCTATTATTCAATGAACACTTAACGTTGAGTAAGATTTAAATAAGACTTTTTGCCAGTTTACTACCACTTTAATATTAAGATTGGTTTATACGTCAGGCTGCGAGTCTTCAAGTACATCAAGTCGTCAAGCGCTTAACGGGCGTTTGAGTTACATATACGCTGTGTAAATATTAGCACACCTCACAGCAGCGCTTTGAGTACAGTACTGACTAATTCTAGGCAAAGCTTCTAGTTTCAGAGCACGTTACTTAGTTCATATTTAGGAGAAATCTTAGTAAGGTTTGGAATTTGTTACGATATCTTATTGGCGCTCTTGACAAAATATGTAAGAAAAGAAGATACGTGCTTGATGATGACTTGGGGCTTTATCATAGTAATGCACCAAATCCTCATCATTCTACTGAACCATATGATGCGTGATATGGTGTGATTACTCATATGCGTGATATGCTGTGCTATCTGGACTTTCTTTATAACATAAAATAAAAAGTAATTTAATAATGACCATACAGGCAAAAATTGTGTAATCCAGAAATTATTGTTACGAATTTAGGTGTTTTGTGTCTACAGCTTGACGAAGAGACGCCATTTTGTTAAAAAAAAGTAAAAGATTAACACAGCGTGAGTTACCACGGCATAACAACACCTTTATGCCGATGTTGCAGCCTACATGGCAGTTTGCGTCATGTCAATAAGCTGATACATTATTTTCATTTTATTATTTGTAATTAGATTTAAGTTAGTCTTGTAACAGTTTTTATTGAGTAAACGTTGTACTTTGATAAATAAATATTTTTTTACCTTATTTCCGTTCGCGATAACTTAACTCGTGCTGTGCATTTTTATTGTATCTGCTACATGGCATTCAATGTGATAATGATATATTGTTACCTCTCTAGCTAAGGTAAATGCTGTTAGGAGCGGCATCGGCCGTGCAATGGGATTTGAACCCACTACATCAAATCCAATTCATTAGCCATAGAGCTGTCACCACTTAGACTAAAAGCACGTGGGGGAGTCAATTTTATTTTCCAGGATTAGCAACATATTATGTACCATGAACCGTTTACCTTCAATTGTATCGCATGTGTTTGTTACTACAAAAAAGCTTCTAAGCTCTGAACGACTTTAGTTACTTCATTCTTTATGAAAAAGGTAAGAAAGGCAATATAAAGGCTGTCGGTAGAATTTATTCTTGTTCTTACATAGAGATACGATGGCAATATATTGTGTGGAGCTAACTTCAATAGGTGAGCTTGATTAAGTATCTTTTGTTTAAGGTTTAATATATGAAGCTGCTAATGTTCGTGGTGAAGAATATAAGATAACATAAACGCGATGAAATTTATTGTAATTTTACGAAAAATATTGTTTATTTTGTTTACGACTAGCTGATCTGATAGACGATATTTTGTCTAAATTTCATGGAAAACCACTTTCAGTATATCAGAATTTTACTATTTACTTTAACTTTTCCAATTTTAGTTCCCTAAAGAAGTTAATTAAACTATTATGGACATTTAAAAGCTTGCCATATCAGTTCAGTTGTTTTGAGGTGGTGTTCATAGATAAGTGCATAGCAACAAACAGCGTTTAATTTTTACTTATATAGATAGAAGATAGCTCAATGGGGAGACCAATAGACTGCAATGCAAAGGGTCTCGGGTTCGAACCCACGTCGCGCACCTGTGACTTTCAGAAGTTATATGACTTTTAAAAATTATGTACGAATTGACTTACAATTATCGCCTGCTCCGTGCCTCGGAGAGCACGTTAAGCCGTCGGTCCCGGCTGCCATAAACATCTATGGCATTCGTTATAGGAATTCAGTGCCTTATAATATCCTGACACTGGTCTAGCCTTAGGGTATCGTTAGCCTGCGGGTTGCGGAGGTCAGATGGCAGCCGCTCTGTGTAAAAACTGATATCCAGTCAAATCCGGTTAGACTAGAAAAGCCGACCCCAAGTGACTTGGAAATAATAAAGGCTAGGGAGAAGAAGATAGATAGAAGATAGTGGTAAAGATATACGAGTTGTCTATTTGTAATCGAGTATCGTAGCTTATGAACACTTGTAGTACCAGAAGTTTTACTTGTGTGATGTCAATTTACTTGTGTGATGTCAATTTACTTGTGTGATGTCAATTTACTTGTGTGATGTCAATTTACTTGTGTGATGTCAATTTACTTGTGTGATGTCAATTTACTTGTGTAATGTCAATTTTTCGAATAAGTTACTGTGCTGCTAGTACCAGTGATATTGATTATACTGATATACAAGTATGTTAGGCTGAGATTTCTTTCGGCGTAAATGTACTTTGTTTATAGAACTGGTTTAGTTTGAGTGGAATCCCAGGCTAAACAGAAATACTAATAATGTAGGAATGGACGTAACCAAAAAGATCTCGTAAAATACATAACGAAGGATTGGACGGCAACTCGCTTTTAAAATGATGAAATGCAACAAAATATATTATACTTCGTACGTATACTAATGATAGGCCAATAACAAAAGAAATAAACAATAAAGTTTGTCTTTGATTAACACTGATTTGTGAACGCAACGAGTTCGTCACACCGAATGTGTCCGTGCACGCATCTCCGGCGCTTATATAACGTCAATATTAAACTAACAGCCATAACTGTCACTCCAATTGCCACATCGGCTATGTTGCGACCTCACTCAAGCTTACGCTTGACGTTCCGAAACAAACCAATAGATAGCGCTTTATTCAACCCCAATTACAGAAATCAATTACATTCCAATGAATATTTTCTTGAGGCTTCGACATACATATTATGTACTATGCAGCCTGAATAACTAAGGAAACTCATAACATGGTAATATAACAAAATTACCTCGTACCACATTAAAGTAATTTGGTTACATAATACGCGAATGTTATTCATTGAAATTAAACTACTATATACGGATTTTATCGCGTTGTTTATTTAACACTGTACCTATTACATAATTTTGGAAACTGTTACACTACTACTACTACTACTATTGAATTTTACTTATTTATAAGCTAATAAAATTATTATTAAAGTGTAAACCTCAATATAAATAGTTTCAATAGTTTTAATAATTTTACTACTAAAATCCGTATATAGTAGTTTAATTTCAATAATTTGGTTTCTTCCTCTAATCTGTATACTTCTAAAGTATTAGGCCCACTCACCTAACATCTACATTTCGACACCTTGACTAGATCCTGCGCAATAAGAAGAATCTACAGTCACATTTTCAAATCACATCTACATTTCAACACCTTTACTAGACCCTGAGCAATAAGAAGAATACAGTCACAATTTCAAACTCCGTCTTAATTTTAAATATGTACGAAAAATTTTAACTTACCCTATGCTCGCCATGTAAATTGAAGTCGACACCCTAAGATAGACAGTAAGTAAACGCGAGCTTATGACAGGAGGTCAACGTGCAATCGTAAGTTACCCCTATTATGTGAGAATTGAAAATATAGCTAGTGAATTGAGTGTTTTATATTTCAGTCTTAACCTATTCGGTTAAGAAATCGTGTGCCTATACAAAAACAAGAAAGTAAGAAGCTTCATATGAACCTATTTTGTATTAAAATATTAGTTATTAGGATATATAGGTGGTGTACGTGTAGAAACATCACGCTATTAAACAAACTGGCAGTAGGTACGAAACATCGTCTAATCTCATTATCCCGGCTTCACTCGTTGTGTTATGATTCAGGCTTTTTATACGGTTGCTATAAAACAGCCCACCCGACCAAATCTCCCACCCGCCTTTCGCGAACAAATGATGTTTGTATTTGGCAAAAAGTTCGTGCCTAATGGTTTGCTGGCAAATTGTGAGTTGACTTCTATAATTAAGTTTTTAGTTCAAGTTCATTGAAGGATAAATCATTGCAAGACTAAACTGAGTGTGTAAATTTTAGATAAATACCGAGTGGTTTACAATCTGCGTATTCTTTAAAAAAAATTGTTTTAAAGTCTTTTAACGTCAGTCGTCACACGGAAATTGTATCTAAGTGCAGATGCTTGTTTTCTCAAATACAATATATGATAATTAGATGTATTTTTAAAGAGTGTTTTTGTTATGGGTAATATATTATGCTTTGTACTGCAAGAGCTTTTGCAAGGATTGAAACAACGGATGCAAATAATGTCCAATGAAAACATCTACTTGTAGATCACAAAAAAAAGCTAACCTTTTAATCCATAATTTCCATTTTTTTGGAATACTGGATTTTGGAATTGGAAATTTTACTGAGTGTTTGAAACTATAACGCCATTTATGTCATTATAGCTTACATTATTTCGGTCGGCGACAAAAGAGACTAGACTAGTTATAAACGCAGGAAGTGCATTGTTGAGACCTGGAGTAGTCCTATTGGAAAATACATATAACCCTAAGGGTTAAATATTACAATATTATGTTAGAGTCCTGGGGCTGAAAATCTCTAGAACTTTAATTGCAATACCTTATAGTAAATTTGATAGAATACAATTGGAAAAACGTTACTGCTCTTGTCATATGATCAAACCAACTCACTGTTACTTTACCCTCATTCCAGCTAATAATCAGCCACAAACAGTTTGCCAACTGAGACCGAGCCTGGTATGATATAGAACCCTTTTTTACCGAACCGGAATCGTAAAATGTGTGTAACTGTAGGTAAAGAATCCCATATTTATAACCTTCATAAGCTGAGGACATAATATGCGCGTGTATGGACGTATTTTTTACTATTTTCGCTTTACTGGGCTCACTGTATCTATGTAAACCTATATGTACTATTTTTAGAGATGTTTTCAACGGGAAGAGGATTTCTTTTTCATAACTGAGTCCATGCTTACACAGTGTAACTAAATGTAATTTTTAAAGAATGATAATGGTCGTGGGGGTTGCTAGGCATGATAGCGAGGAAAGTACCGAGTAACCGTTTCATTAGTCGGTACGTTTTGTTAGTTGTTGACTTTGTCAACAGTCGTTAAAAGAATAATAATTAGTATAAGGATGAATGTGCTTTTATTTTAGACATTTTTGTTTTAATTGGTAAAGGTAATAAATTAACTACATATATTAGTCACAAACTAGCTCTTTTTGACTGATATATGTAGTTAATTTGTCTAGCTTTTTTTAGGTGCCAAGTAATAGGGACGAGTGTTTTGTAGTGTATTTAGTGCATTTGAAGATAACAAACATCATGTCAATTGTGTATCTGGATACAGAACCAAATCGCATCCAAAACTATCCAACAGTGAGCATATTTTAGAATTATTATCTATAACTCAGGATCAACGAGACAGAAAATATATTATAAAAATCCCTACAAATATAATACATGTAAAGTTTGTGATGATGTTTAGATGTTTGTCATGATCACGAGTAAATCATTGAACTGTCCTGATTTTCATAAGCATCCCACTCTGGCTGGTGATTACCAGTTATATTAATATCAGCCCTATACATATACATACATAGTATGTGAAGGTCAAGGTCACAGTCCACCACGGACGCAGATTTCACATATCTTCGAAAACATTAAAGATAACTCTCATACATGCACGATTCTTCACGATGTTTTTGTCACCGTAAACGTAGCGATAATTAACTATTTAATACGCCCTTGGAGTCAAGCTTGAGACTCCTGTCTGACAGTACAACAGTCTCCGATTAGAATATCGCTGCTTTTATAACCAGTTGGTAGATACCCAGTTAGTTGAGCCCTAATGTAAAGGTCAATCTACATTTTTATGCTGCCTTTAATAATTCTTAATCAAAACGGTATTTTTAATTTGACAGAATCAGGTAGCTATGAATGTACATATATATAAATTATTTAAACCATCAAATCTATTTATTTTTGGTTTACACTGAGGCTGCTGAAAAGCAACCGAAAGGTAGGGGAAAAAAAAAATAATGTCTGCTGAAAAGCAACCGAAACGTCGGGGAAAGTGTAAACCAAAAATAAATAATATAATATAATATATATATATAATATAATAATAATATATATAATAATATATAATATATATATAATATATTCTACCACATACACACAACACCATCTAGCCCAAACTAAGCAGAGCTTGTACTATGGGTACTAGACAATGGATAAACATACATATATACCTTTTTCTTTTGTAAATACATACATATTATACATAGAAACACCCAGTCCAAGACAAACATCCATGTTCATGCACACAAATGTTTGACTTGTGCGGGAATCGAACCCGCGACCTTAGGCGTGGCAGTCGGTTACACTAACCACTACGCCACCGAGGCCGACAAATAGATTTGATAGTTTAAATAATTTTATTAGCTTATAAATTAGTAAAATAAAATCAATAGTAGTAGTAGTGTAATATTTTCAAAATTTTGTAATACGGTGCTAAATAAACAACGCGATCAAATCCGTATATAGTAGTTTAATTTCAATGAATAACATTCGCGTAAACAGAAGACAATATTATATATAAAGGCGTTATGCTATCGGTCGCGTACTGCGGATTGTAGCAAGAACGTCCGAAATGCGCAAAATTCGATATAAAACATTTATAGCGGTGTTCAATAAAAACACGCGGTCCCCGCGGATTCATGCGATTCTTCACGTGCTAGTAGGTTCACCATTAATTTTAAAAGCTGGAGATAAAATGGTAAAGTAAATAAAATATATAAAAGGAAATAAGAACGCATTTATTATAAACAGAGAACGCGTTTATTGTATATACGACGCACAGGTTTACAAATATTTAATTATTCTTAAAATAATAAATTGTTGTTTTTTATCTTTATTTATTTTGGGGGTTTTGTCTAAATTAGACACACGTTAAACCCATTATACCTAATTATATTTGTGATATCTGCTTTACATGAATGCTAATAAAAAGTAATTGATGAGTGTTACATAAAGTTATAAATAAAGTACTGTTATCGTGTCATATAAAATCATAAATAGAATTTAAATACTCAAAAGGTAAAGACCAAAATTCACTAATATCAAGTAGATTCCAACATTTTACTGTCGCATAATTAAATAAGTTTTAAAAGTAAGTAAAGGGCAATTTAAAAAGCCATCACGCTTAATAGCGTACGCTTTGAATGGCAGAGCTCCCTGTTGTTAATAATTTATTGACAGTGTAAATGAGCCGGTCTGTTCGGCGAAGGTCCACCTTCTTACAGAAAATAGTTCTAAGTATAGTAATACAATTTACAATTACTATTTTCGCACACATACCTAAGTCTCCCATGGTATGAATTAAATGGATGCCTCGCCACTGGCACCGTGCTAGGTGAGTCGGTCCCCTACACAGGATAAAATATTGTAGTGTATCCTCAAATTGTTGTCTACATTGAAATTATAGTGCAGTAGTTAAAATAGAAAACTAAGATCTTTTCATACTAGGTATCATACTGAGCAGCGATAGCTCGATGGGGAGACCAACAGACTGCTTGCAGATTGACTGCATTGGCAGAGGGTCTCAGGTTCGAAGCCACTTCACGCACCTCTAACTTTCGGAAGTTATATGACTTTTCGAAATTATGTGCGTATTGATTGACAATTATCGCCTGCTCCGTGCATCGGAGAGCACGTTAAGCCGTCGGTCACGGCTGCCATGAACATCTATGGCAGTCGTTATTAGGAAGTCAGTGCCCTATAATATACTGACACTAGTCTAACCTTAGGGTATCGTTAGCCTTCGGGTTGCGGAGGTCAGGTGGCAACCGCTCCGTGTAAAAACTGATATCCAGTCAAATCCGGTTAGACTAGAAAAGCCGACCCCAACTGACTTGGGAATAATAAAGGCTAGGGAGAAGATTTAAAATAGAAAACTAAGAGCCATACTACTATACATACTATATATATATATATATATATATATATATATATATATATATATATACTATACATCATACTAGGTATCATTAATTTATTTCGCCACTGTCCGTAACCGTTGACCTAAGGACGTGTCATATCCCTGGATGACGCATTTATTGTTGTATGAAAAAAAAAATTAAAGTCAATAACTTCACATGGTTATTTACTAAATTATGGAAAGAAGCTTAAAACGTGTATGCTATGAATTGTTATTCAATCCAGAGTCGTGATTATGATATGAGATATATGTATAGCACAGCCGTAGTAAAAATGGGCGCTATTTATGAAAAAAATATACGAACATTTAAAAAACAAATACACATACTTAATGTGTATTTGTTTGAACATTTTATTTAAAAAAAGGAATAATAAAAAAGTGTTTTATTAACCGGTTTTATAAGAATAAAACGCACCCTATTTTATAGAGGCGGTGCTTTTAATATATATTCATTTCTCTAATCGAGTGCGTTTTGAATTAGGACAAAGGCTCATATGATCGAACGTTTGGTATTCCTACAAAAAGACATTGTGGTAGCGACACTATAAATAAAAGCCATTTGATTTAGTTTGTTAGGTTCACGTGTAAAGTTCAAAAATATATATCTTTAAATAAATACATATGTTTATTTAATTACTTGCTTACAGATTACAAATTCGCTAACTATAGCAAAGGGTTTAATCCTAATTAATATTATAAAATCGGATGTTTGTTTATAACGCTTTTTTTTTCACGCCTTACTTTCAAGCGATTACCATAAAATCAGGAATACACGTTGTCAGGGGTACAGAAAAAGGTATAACTGTCATTCCAAAAAAAGTAATAAGTAAATACATAGTATTTAGGTATGTATGCGAAAAGTAGCAAGTTCCTAACCGTCAAAGCCACGGGCAAAAACTAGTAGGTTCATAAAAGTCACAAAGACATTCTTCAGTCTTAGTTCTAGCTTAAAATTGGGTGGGATAAAGCTTAATTTTAGCCTGACCAACAAACCGTCTCCACTATACAGACGATGCTGCATAATTACCTTCTTTAACACAAAACACTAAGAATCTGTTATAAATTTCGTTTTAATTTTATTTTAGATTGATACGTCACCGGTTTTATATATATCTAGCTTTAGCCCACGTACGTATTCCATTTGGAAGTAGGTTAATTTTCTTTCTGAATACTCCACTCGTAGGCGGCGTATCAAGACCAAAAATAAAGCAAATTTTGAGTCAGTTCTCTAGCAATATAACTTAAATTTCGTGCAATCGTTTTTGCGCAATGCGTATACAAACATACAGACAGATAAATATTCTAAAAATAATTATTTTGCCTTCTATAAGCCTAATAAAGCTTTTTTAATTTCTTACATGTACAGATATCAAGCAGTCACACCTTTATTATATAGTTAGGTACTAATATGTATTTTGTGCAGAAACAATAGGTATACACTCCATGAAACATAGAACCTTTTTTCTCCCTAGCCTTTATTATTCCTAAGTCACTTGGGATCGGCTTTTCTAGTCTAACCGGATTTGACTGGATATCAGTTTTTACACGGAGCGGCTGCCACCTGACCTCCACAACCCGAAGGCTAACGATACCCTAAGACTAGACCAGTGTCAGGATATTATAGGGCACTGACTTCCCAATAACGACAGCCATAGATGTTCATGGCAACCGGGACAGACGGCTTAACGTGCTCTCCGATGCACGGAGCAGGCGATAATTTATCAATCAATACGCACATAATTTCGAAAAGTCATATAACTGCCGAAAGTCAGAGGTGCGTGACGTGGGTTCGAACCCGAGAACCTCTGCATTGCAGTCTGTTCTTTATAAATTGAATTAATTTCAATAATAAACAAATTATTAATTGTTTACAATAGGCCTGCTCGCGCCATTGAGCCCGTACTAAATACAATAAATTAGTAAGTATTTATTGCGAACGATAGACTATATGGCTGTGTTCACTATATTTGAGATATAGTGCCCAATGAGGATTGGATAATACTTTTAATAATACAGTAAATTGAGTTCTTCGATCAGTCCAGTGGAAAAGACTTGCGTTTATTTTCTGACGTTCGTTGGAGTTTAGAGTTTCTGGAGCACAATACTCCAGGCAGCAGCATTTCTGGATATTTCAGTTTTTAGATTTGGAAGATTCTACAGCTGTACTTATTAAAATTTTTAAATTTAATGATTTTCTGCATGTAGCTTCGTCCGCGTAATTTTCAGGACAACTTCCACAGAGGTGAAATATGGTTTAAAAAGTTTAGTTCTCAAAAGAGAATACATTGATTCACTTACAATGAAAAATACAAATTTAACTTAGCTTACACATGAAACGAGTGACAGAACAGTCGTGCTCGGTAATTTTAATTCCTTATTACAATAATAACAGCGCCAGTTAGTAGTAAGTAAGTATACATTACAAACAAATTAGGTATATCCCATCAAAAACATTTTCATGTAAAATGTTGCCAAGACGAGACCATAATATAACTCGCACTGTCAAAAAGTTATCAGATCTCATGTAGAGCAGAACTTTTTTTTTTTTTACGTTGTGGAATGCAATGACGCATATCCCTCCGCGGGGGCGGGCGGAGGGATTATGTCGGACTCACCGGGGTAAAAGAAAGATGGAATAATAGTAAAGTACCTCCCGGAATACCGACTAAACCTACCACGGTGTTTCTTAACAAAACCACTATCGACGGGGCCGCGCGTATCGCTTTCGCATGCGGTCGTGACCCCGCCGAGGTTACGGCCCACCGTGTGAAACGGCAGGCCACTACACAAGAAGAGACCTACCCAAAGGACTCACTCGAAAATTTCCCTACTGTCTCCCCCCTAGAAGGGAGACGGACTCGACACAGAGGCGCGCGTGGGAACACGCACGCCGCCTCTCGGACCTGGTGCTGAACAGATGGCGGGCAGGCCCACAAAGCCCGCCACCCCCAGGTCAAACCTCAGGGTGGCTGGAGGCCATCGCGCGCCCTCCGGCTTCCGGCTCTGCGGTTGGGGAGAGGGTTTAAACGCTCCCTCTCCCGCTCCGCCGCCTCCTTGATGGATATTACTTCCTCGCAAAAGGAGGCGACGGCGTTTCACGACCTTTCACTCCGGACCATAGACTAAACTACGGCCGGGAGCGAGAGGGCAACCGATCCGACTGCTGCGATCAATTCACGGCACTGCGATGCCCAGGCGGGGCAAACCGCCAAAGTGTGCAGCGCCGTGTCCTCAACAGCGTCGCGGCAGTCGCCGCAGTGGTGACAACCGGGCGTCTCTTGCCGGCGTATACGACACAGGAACCGGCCAAAACAACCGTGGCCAGTCAGAACCTGTATCAGCCGGAAAGTGAGGGCGCCATGCCGCCTCTCCAGCCACTTCTCAAACACGGGACTTACCGCCACGATCATGGCGTGCCGGGCACTGGGGTGCACAAGTCGCTCCTTCCAATTTGCCACTAGGACCTGGCGGAGCTCGGAGAGCTGAACTTCTAACTCTACACGCCCTAACTCTATAAGGCCTAACTTCACAAACTCTACACCTTAGTCAAAATATGTGGCTTGGCCGTTTTTTTCTTTTTTGGGGTGTATTTCTTGCACATTAGATTTTTTTTATTATTTGTAATAACAAGCCCTTATATCAATTTTCAGACCTCTTGTCAAAATTGTGGCTGTCTCATACAAACTTCCATCCCCTAGTTTAAGGGGTTGGGGGATAAAAGTTACAAGTTTTATAATTTTTTGTTGTTTGTTTACTAATACTAGCATACATACCAAATTTCATTTTTCTAGTACATTAGGAAATACCCTAAAAATTTTGATGATCATCAGTGTCTCGATTTGGACATAAATGAAACCCTCGGATACGTTTTTTTGCTTGTATTTCAATATTAATTTAGGTTTTTTACAAGAGTTTAACGGAGCGAACGGACGTAGTAAAATGAATATAATAAAAAAAGTAGTGTGGGTAAGTTAAAAATATCGAAGAAAAAAAAATCTCCTAGCCGTTTAACGTGTCTGACGAAATAGCAATATTTGTTGCTAAGAGTGTAATGGTAGGCACCAACTTCCTCCCGCCGTTGAAATCTTCAGGTTTCAACCTTGTAGTTCACTTGCAGTAGGCAGGGGACAAAGCCGAACTAGCGGGCGTCGAACCATGCCACGTTGGGTCTTCACATCGGCAACTCTGGAGATGCCGTCTGAGCCAGGAAATAATTTCATCACTCGCCCAAGTCTCCAGCACAGAGGAGGCGTGTTATCTTCTTTTAGAAGAACCAAATCACCGATGCTGAGGCCTGACTTATCGACTCTCCACTTGCAACGTTGCTGTAGTTCAGCAATATATTCGCGCTGCCATCGACGCCAGAAATGTTGATGAATTTGTTGTATTCGTTGGTATCGTTGAAGATTATTGATATTGCGGTCCTCTAGAGCAGGTGACGGAAGAGCCGTGAGAGCCCGGCCGATAAGAAAGTGACCAGGGGTAAGGCAAAGTAGGTCATCAGGTGTAGAGGACAATGGACAAAGCGGACGACTGTTAAGGATCGATTCTACATGTGCGAAGAGAGTTGTCAACTCTTCAAAAGTTAGATGCGAATTGCCCATCACACGTTTAATATGATACTTTGCCGATTTCACACCGGCCTCCCAAATTCCACCAAAGTGAGGGGCGTAAGAGGGTGGAAACTTAAAATTTATCCCTTCCCCGCTTGCAAAATCAGAAAGAGGATCTGCGTTAACCTTTAAAAATTGATTTAATTCCTTAGCACCTGATACAAAATTGCGACCATTATCGCAGAATACCTCCGTTGGCTTTCCACGTCGCGACACAAACCGTCTAAATGTCATAATGAAAGCGTCCTTTGTTAGATCACTTACAGCCTCTAGGTGTAAGCACTTATAAGTTAAACAAATAAAAAGGCACAGATATGCTTTAACCAACTTAGAACCGCGTCCTTTCCTATTTAATATAAAAAATGGACCGGCAAAATCTATACCTACGGTCGTAAATGGGAAGTTTGGCGTGAGTCGTTGGCAAGGTAGATTGCCCATCATAGGTTCCAAAGACCTAGCTTGAAATCGCCTACACTTTACACAATGACGGACAGTTTCACGAGCGACACGTCTACCATTGATGGGCCAAATGTAGTCTCTGATAATACCTAGCAACAACTGTGCCCCAGCATGTAAATTACGAAGGTGTTCATATTTAAAAATTAATTTTGTGAGATGATGAGATGCATCGAGTAACACTGGGTGTTTTTTATCATAGGGATATACTGAGGAATCGATACGACCGCCTACTCGAATTAATCTATCATTGGGACAATAAAATGGAGACAATGATAAAAGTTTAGATTTAGAATTTAATGGGTTGCCTTTGGCAAGCGTTCTGTACTCATGTGAGAATGACTGCTGTTGTGCTAAACGACACAAGGTAATGAAAGAAATATGTAATTAATTTGTATTTAAAGTTCCTGATACTATAGGTTGTTTACCTGATTTTAATTTTAAATTGTTTATATACCGAATCACGTACGCAAAAATACGTCTTAAGTGATCGTAACTTTGATAAATTTGAAAGTTGATAACATTTTCTGTCGTTTGTTCTAAATTAATAGTGGCTGAAATTTGCTTTATTTCTGGTAAATTGTTAACATTAATTTCATTACTGTTTAAAAC
Organism: Catocala nupta; assembly: GCA_963675205.1. Classification (NCBI taxonomy): domain Eukaryota; kingdom Metazoa; phylum Arthropoda; class Insecta; order Lepidoptera; family Erebidae; genus Catocala; species Catocala nupta. The sequence continues at coordinate 3,551,843 of OY776089.1, read as the reverse complement.
TGGCCAACAATATTCAGGTTGTAATAAATATTGTGGTCCTGACCACCATAATTTGTTATCCATAATATAATTTGGGCTGACACCTCTGGATATGAGGTCAGCTGGATTAAGGGACGTTGGAACGTGACGCCACGAATGCACGTCTGTCAGTTCATAAATCTCTGAAACTCTATTTGCGACAAATGTTTTTAGAGTTTTAAAACTAGTATGAAGCCATGCCAGCACAATGCTAGAATCACTCCAGTAAACCTCGCTCTTTATATTCGTGCCTCGCAAGGAGTCTCTGGCTGCCTTACACAATCTAGCAGCCAATAGTGCGGCACAAAGCTCCAAACGTGGGATTGTGGTAGGTTTAGTGGGTGCAATCTTGGATTTAGCGCACAACAATTTGACTGTGACTTCATTGGCAGAATTTGTTGATCGTGCGTAAATACACGCTCCATATGCACTTTGAGAAGCGTCACAGAATGTGTGAAGCTCTACAGATATTGGTTTATCACAAAGTACATATCTGGGGATATTTATAGATCTAAGAGCGCAAAGAGAATCAGAAAACTTAGACCATTCCTTAGAAATATCTTGGGGGATACGATCATCCCAGCCCAGCTTCTTCAGCCAAAGCTGTTGTAATATAACCTTTGTTTGCATGACACAGGGACTAAGCAAACCTAATGGGTCGAAAATTTTAAACAAGTTTGACAATATTGAACGTTTAGTTGGGTGCTGCTGGTTGTCCAATAAGAGTGAGGATTGTATTGGAAAGTGCAGTGTGTCTGTCATTGGATTCCAACCCAAACCTAGAGTGCTAGTAGATTCACTGAATGTTAATTTTTCAGTGGTGTTTAATGCGGATGAGTCAAAAAGAGTATTTAAATTAGTTTTAAGTTTTCTAAGATTAAAACAACCTAACTTCAGAGCCGCCATAACTCCTTGAAAGATATGTTTTATTTCATGTTCACTGTCACTCGAAGTAATCAAGTCATCCACGTAAAAATCGTGCTGAATTACACTCTTAATGAATTTGTCGGGACATTCCTCGCCAAGTTGCCACAGACAGCGTGTGCTTAAATAACTGGAACTTGTCATGCCGTAAGTAACAGTATTCAACCTTAGCGTTTTGATAGGTAGGGACTCGTCTTCTCTCCACAGTATGAGCTGGAGATTTCTGTCTTCTTCATTAATCTCCACTTGGCGAAACATCTTCTCCAAATCACCTGTTAAAAGGTACTTATGCTGTCTAGCTCGAATTAAAATGGAGAATAGAGAGTCCTGCATATTTTGACCTACCATAAGAATGTCATTAATTGACAACCCAGATGAAGTGGCAGTTGACCCATCAAATACAACCCGAATTTTTGTGGATTCACTGTTGTCTTTAAAAACGGCGTGATGACATAAAAAATATGAAAGACTAGGTTTTAATACATTAGACTGTGAGAGATGACCTAACTGTTCATATTCTCTGATAAAATTAACGTATTCTGTTTTAAGCTGTGGGTTCCTTCGAAATCTTTTTTCTAAATACTGAAATCGTTTTTTAGCTAGCGTACACGCAAGATTCGCCTAATTGTTTAGGAGAATCTTACAAGATTCTCCTAAACAATTAGGCGAATCTTTAAGGGGTAATCGAACAGAAAATCTGCCGGTATTTAATCGTTCAGAATAAGTTAAAAAATGTTTTTCACATAGCCTTTCCTCATGACTTAATGTTGATTTTAATGGTACTTCTTCAAGCTCCCAGAACTTGGAAATTTGCTGATTAAAATCATTTTCTACTTTATTTGATGTTAAAGTATGATGACATTGGATATTGACTATGTTATTTAAATTATTCATTTTTATTGGGCCTACAATAAGCCAACCAAATTCAGAATTTCTTAAAGTAGGGTTATTAGGGCCTAGAGAACGTTGCTCGCAGCCAAGAATGTCCCAAAATAAATCTGCTCCGATGAGTAGATCAACAGCAGAGGATTGATTGAAACTAGGGTCAGCAAGGTGTACCTCAGTAGGTATTTGCAGTTGCTGAGTATTTATTGTGTATCTAGGAATGTTACTTGTTAGTTCCGGTAAAATTAAGAAAGTAGTTGTGACATGAAACGGTTTATATAAAGATTTTAATTGCGCTACACAACTTTCTGTGACTTTACTATTAACATGATTGCCAATTCCGACAATGTTTATAAAATTATTATGTAATGAATTACTTGATAGGCATAATTTGTCCCTAAGTGATTGCGTCATGAATGACGATTGGCTACCGCAGTCCACTAAGGCACGTGCCCTTTCCGTTTTATTCGTAGAAGGGTTGGACACTTCGACTAAAGCGGTAGAGAGTAGAATATGCTTCGAACCCTGTGTAGTATAATTAGCTACTGTTCCACATGATGTTGTGGTAGCTACAGTAGGGGTTTCTGTTACAATTGGAACGTGTAGAAGTGCGTTGTGCTCCTTCTTACACTCACGACAAGGTCTTAGGTAGCAGTTTCGTGTAATGTGCCCCGACCTTAAACAATTCTCACAAAGATTTAATTTATTCACTTCAGCTATACGTTCTTGCACACTTTTGGCCTTGAAAATAGGACAATCGTAAATTCTATGTTCGCCTTGACAGACGACGCAACGTGAAGAAGTTGAAGAATTGGTTTGACAAGCAGCCTGACAAACAGACTGACATGTAAAAGATTTATTATGTGGCCGTTCGGATTTATTGTTGTTACCTTTGGATGACGTAGAAGCTGAAGGCTTATTGTTGCTGTTGTTGTTTGATGAAGAATGATTAAGCGATACGAGAATATCTGCACGATCAATCAGAAATTTATTAAATTGTTGGAGGTTGGGTACCACATCATCCGCAGAACCACGCCATTCCTCCCACTTGGTAAGAGTGCGGTTATCTAATTTAGAACTCAATATATGTATTAATAAAGGATCCCAATTATCAGTTCGTAAACCCAAACTAGATAACGCCCTCAAGTTCTTGGTGACGTGATCCACCATGAAACGAAGTGATTTGTCCGACTCGCGGGTCATTTGGTGTATGTTTAATAACGAAGTAAAATGATGACTTATTAACTGACGCTTGTTGCCGTATCGATCGCATAATAATTTCCAAGCTATACTATAATTAGAATTAGATACTTCTAAGTTGCTTACTATTCTAGCTGCATCTCCTTCAAGATATGATAAAAGATAGTGAAATTTATTTATAGGTGCAATGCGCTCATTGTCATGTATGACAGACTTGAAAGTGTCACGAAATTCAAGCCAACGGAAGTATGTCCCATTAAATTTAGCTATCTCCAAACGTGGTAGTTTGAAACCTGTATCGAGATTATCAGGATTAACAGGAGCGGATGAAACATGGCTAGTATTGAGTATGTTGCCAGATTCATCATGACGGTTGTTAGCTTGAATAAAACTTTGAGCATTTGCAATATTAGTGATGAATAATTGCTCGATATCATCTCTTTCATCAATCTCGTATGGTAAGTTACTAGAATTCAATACCTCAATTTGATTCTGCAAGTCATCGAATCTAACGGACAGTGACTCAAATTTACTAAGCTTAAGTGTCAACTCGGCTATCTCAATACGTGTAACAGAATCTTTTGACATTAAATTGTTTAAATAGTTCTTAAACTTAGTAATTTGGCCTTTTATCGAACTACGCTTAATAATAAGTTCCTGTAAGTCTTGCACTTCCTTTGCAGAGCTGTCATCTTTACCCATTGTAAATAAGTCAACAAAGAAACGGAACTTTAGTAAGTAGGTACCTACTTTCTAATTAACTAATGTATAAGGTGAGACTGTGCAAGACTACAATGAAACTAAAAATAATAATGTTTGTCTTACGTCCCTCTCCAGGTGTCACCTGTGGCTTGGAAGTACCGATGCTGAACTCGACAATGCCTGTAGATGATGCTCGCTATGTTGCAGGCTGGCACTATGACGTGCCGACACACCGGTTTGCCTGGAATGTTCGGCGAAATAATCTTAATAACTTGCAAAAAATACTGTTTACTATTAAGTATTTAGTGGAGACTATGATAATAAACTTAATGTTTAAATTGTCTCCTTGTAGATTCAATACAATACAATTTATATGACTCGATAATTTATTAAGTTTAACAATTAAGTCCAAATAATTAACGTGTGGGTGTACTAAAATTAACAATTGTAAGGTGTAATTTAGAAAAATATCGTTATTTATTTACGTATTTATCTACTTATTTGCGTATTTATTTATTATGTATTGAAATAAGCACATGTAAAATCGAGGGGATTATTGATTACAAGGGATTATGAGGCAAAAAGGGAAAGGTCACTTAGCTGCATTGGCCGGGCTGATGAACGGCGACTTCGGTTGAATACCGCATAAATCTGTCTTGACCGTACACCAGGAGTAGGCTACAATGGCTGAACCTCCAAATACTCCACAAATCAGTCCTTGAAGTCTTTGAGTCTCGCGGCGTAGTTGCTAACTGTTCGGACTTTGAACTTCTTGGTAAATTTTCGTTTGCGAATATTATTTTCTCGTGTCCTGTCACGGTCGCCAATTTTTATGTCTCGATTTGGACATAAATGAAACCCTCGGATACGTTTTTTTGCTTGTATTTCAATATTAATTTAGGTTTTTTACAAGAGTTTAACGGAGCGAACGGACGTAGTAAAATGAATATAATAAAAAAAGTAGTGTGGGTAAGTTAAAAAATATCGAAGAAAAAAAATCTCCTAGCCGTTTAACGTGTCTGACGAAATAGCAATATTTGTTGCTAAGAGTGTAATGGTAGGCGCCAACAATCAGTGAGTGAGTGACGAAATCAGAGTTTTTAGATATCATTAAAATCTAAAGTATAAGAGCTATGCAATTAAAACTTTATATGTTTAATAAATCTGCTATTGACAACATATCCCGAGAATTTTGTTTATCTGGTATAATCCAAACCCAAGTAATAAGAGTATATAAGAGTTCAAAAATAAACGACGAAGCGCTTCGAGAAAAGGTCCGCCCTTGCGCTTTGCTTGGCTCGTCTTGGCGGGGGCACTACCGTACCCCCAGATTTTATAATATGCCTAAATTGAAAAATGAAGTGATGTCAAGCGACTATGAGTGTTAAGTTCCTATTACGTATCGAAAAACAATTGCTATCATACTTAATTAGCAAATACTTTAATACAAAATAATTAATTATATTTTTCTATTCGTTAAGTTTAAGGATATTTTCTTATGAAGAAAAAGATTAATTATTTTTAAAATTTTAAAGTTAACGTTTAAGTCTATATCAAATCGGATGAGTAGTTTATACGTGATTAATTAAAACATCTAAACATGCGTAATTAGTCTCACACCTCTATCGCCGAATCGAAGGACAGAGGTGTATAACACCCACATTTCGCAAGCTAAGGTTCTGGTCCTCAAGTAATAGGGAGCAAGCCTATTGCCACTTACTTACTGGGCACCGTTCCATACACGTTGCTGCTACTGGAGATACTTGACAGGAAACTGTATTAACATTGTTTTTATTTCTTTTTTTATTGAGATACGGCAAAGTGATTGTAACGGACCTGATGGAAAGCCCAAGACAGTGAAGACAGGAGATGATAGATGTCTTCTAGCCGTCGTCAGTGTTAAGCCAATCTGACCCGATGCTTCTTCATACTACGTTTGAAGGACCCAATGTCATAGAAGGGAGTGAACACATATGCCGGAAGACTGTTCAAAAGTTGTATGGTACGGCATAAAAAAGAATTGCTGAACCTTTTGGTGCGAGACGGGATTGTACTATTGTCTTTGAAAATAATAGCGTTGTCCAACCCGGGAATCGAACATGAGATCTCATACACTCTCGCAGCAGTCGCAGACATACCCGCCGCGTCGATAGTTAACTAGCAGAGAAACTAAAAAAAATAGAAGATTACACTAAAACTATAGCACTAGGAATAATTCCTTTATCATGGGGGACTTTATAAACATTCAAATAATGGACACAAAGAACACGCAGACTTCGAACAACTATATTTTGTGGAGTGCACAATTTTTTGCCTCATCGAACCCACTCGGCGCAGAGGCATTGGCGAGGCGACTACCTAAACCACAAAATCATCCGTAAAGTAAATATCATTTCACCATATAGCTCAAAAATCAAAATTACTCTTAACTTTTACAATAACAAAACCATTTTCGAGCGGCCATCTTTAGAAACTAATTAGAAAACTGTTTGGGTTCTAATTAATAATTCAAGTCTTACTGACTGACCTCAGATTAACATTTTGGAACAGTTTTGCTTAATTTGGTTCAATTTAAAATTGATTTAGTTCAATTAATGGATGGTTTAGTCCATGTTGAACAGGAAAACTGACAGTTGGCGCAAATTACAGGGCTCGGGGGAGATCGAGGAAGGTCGGGTGCGCTCGGCTCCACTTCAAATTATCTAAAGCTGATAATAGTTATGCAGAAGTTCGATTAATGGGTCTGCGGGACATCGGATGCTGTTATCTTGTTTTTATAATACAAATAGATTGGAACTCTATCCGGAAACTGTTCGATTAATTTCGGTCTTGTTGTTTTGCAATGGTTTGTTAAAGCTTAATGGAATTGTTTGACTGTATAGAGTAGTGTTTCAGTGTTCGTCGCAATTACTGGCGCCAAATGTTTTGGTTTCGATCCTTACATGAGACAAAAATCTTTGTGACCCGCAAATAATTGGACATAGTTATGCAAAATGGATCAGTAAAATATATATCAGTTTCAGTAAAAATATATGAAAATAATAAGCTTCTGATTTGATTTTAATTATTTTTTAAATAATGGGCATTGTAATATATTTTCTATATAGTTAATATGTTTTAATAAATTTGATGTATGTATTTTTAAATTTGCATAACTACGTCCAATTAATTGTATAGTGCCTGGAAGTGCCTGGATCTTTGGGTACATTGTTTAAGTGTTTGTAAAGTCCCTCCCGAAGCAGGAATTATTTCTAGTGCGTTTGTTAACTTTTTATAAAAGAAAGTATTGTAGAAACTTATTATTTTTTATAGACTGGACTATGGAGTATCACTGCATCGTTTTTAATGTTTGTAACGTCCCTTACTTTACAAACATTGAAATAACAGACATAATGAAAACCCAAAATCGAAAGTCCCAGGAGAATATACCACAATTTTTATTTTTATTTTTTACCCTAATATTCATCTATAATAAATTTGCTATGGCGACCACGCAGTATGTTCTTGTGCTGGTACACAAGAACATCTTCAAGTCATTTATACAAAATTTTGATATCTGTTCAATTGCACTAATAACGACGAGGCGATTGCTAAAACCAATGCGCAAACTATGTAGTTAAATATTCAAATTATAATCGTATATTCAAAACTACATTTTGTTCTATGTTTGGTAGACGGCGATTAGCTTACTCACTCTTAATTGCGTGATAGTAAACCATATCAAGTAGAAGCCAACCCGCGCAAATTCGTCTGCTTCACATAAGAGAAATTTGCTCGTTTTTGTAATATTTTCCATTGATGCTCCGCTCCCATTGGCCGTGATGTTATATAGCCTATAGCGTTCCTCGATAAATGGGCTATCCAACACTAAAAGGAATTTTTGAATTCGAACCAGTGTTGCCTGAGATTAGCACGTTCAACCAAAGAAACAAACAAAATCTTCAGCTTTATAATAATAGTAGAGATATGACAGGGTTAAAAATAGGTGATTCAAATTAGTTCATCTTTTAGATTAGCAAAAAATATTGAACACCTATTTTTTGTTTTAACAAAACTATAAATATTTACCTACTAAGATATAACGCATTAAAGTTCGGGAGTGGGGGCTTGTGACGTCACTGTCTTATAAAATTTGTACCAACCAGTGACGTAACACGAAATTCAAACACGTTGTATCTTCGTTATTATTACTATGTGTGACAAAAGAAAAATACGATTCCATTATTTATTGCTAGTCTTAAAGATGGACTGAAATCTTTTTTATAGTCATCATGCCTATTAATGTAAATAGATATTTGCCCAGAGGTTATAGAAATTATTTTGTAATAATTATTAACAATAATTTAAGGTTTACCAGACGTTTATTGCATGGATAGTATAGTGGCTTAAGTGGTCGCTTTGCCATTGCCGCTGCGCCGAGTGTTGTGGGTTCGATCCCCACACAGCACAAGAACTTGTGTGATCAACAAATTATTGTCCCGTGTCTGGGTGTTCATTATGGCGGTGTCTAAATATTTGTAAATTCCACGTGACACAGGCATTATTTCTAGCGAAAAATAAAAAGCTACTTAACAAGTGAGAAACGGCAATAAATTGACATAAATCTTAGAGTTCGAAAAAATTGTATCACGGTACCTTGAGGTCAAAGGTCAAAGGTCATAGTCATTCCGTGCTTCAGATGGCACGTAAAAAGTCGGTCCCAGTTGTTGCCAAATTGACAGCAGTCGTTAAACCATGTCAGAGGCCTACGAGCGGCTTGAACAAGTCTTGATTACAGTTTGGCCACTAACCACAGGAAAAGAACAAGAAGATTATGGTGTATATCGACTACGCTGAGTCGAATGGCGTTGACTGCGAGTCTCTAGCTCTTACGGTTCTTAAGTTGAAAATTGTATAACAGACAGACGGACAGACAAAGCTGTTGTATAAGAGTTATTTCGAACTCTAAAAAGCCTCAGACAGCGACCTCTATTGAATGTTCCATTTGCGTCTACGAATCGTCAGAATGCCTTCCTATTACGCAGTGCTAGGACTTCTAATAAACTTTCTCTGAGCTTGATATGGATTTATTAAATACCAGACCAAACACAGTTCAAAATTTATGAATAATGTTTTCTTTGCAAGCAACCAGCCTTAACTCATGTTTTAAATTAATGGTTAAAAGTTAAATAATTGTAAGCAAAAATAGAATTAGTTTATAATTCAAATGAAAGCTGTGGAAGCTTGTTGTTAGCATTTACTGTGAACATTTTTATACCATATTTGTACTATTTGTCTCTAAGCTTCCCGACAATAAATAAAAATAAACGAAGTTGTGGTATAAGTCGATTGTATGTAACGAGTATAAAATAGATACCATTCATACATAATGTCACACCTTTATATGCAAAGAGGTAGGCAGAATTGTATCACTATATTTGTAAGTCCTACGCTATAGAGGACGAGCCTCCTGTTTTCTTAGTTTCTTTTCTGAAAATTTCTATACAGTAAAACCCAATAACACTTTGCTTGACCCGAGAATTGAAGCGAGATCCCTCATAAACAGCAGTCACAAACACTGCCGCTGTGCTATCGAACCCGGAACCTTCGTAAACAACAGTATGTATTACTGCGTTATCGAGAAAAACACGAAACACAACAAAAATGATACGGAAGAATTATAGTTTTGTACTTTTGACATATTATATGTAACGTGCAAACAAAATGAACAAGTAGTCCAAACAACATGACGACTCGAAATGGCGTCATTTTAACAGTTCAATTTGTAAAAGTTGGAGTTGTCCCTCGGTAGGCACTTGTTTGATCTTGTTAGGCGCCGGCGACATTCAGCTTGTGACACAAAAATGCCCTTCGGAGGGTCAAGTTAGTGTTGTGACGGAAACTTTGTCTGGTGCGACTATGTAAATATTGATTGAAACGCTTTCAGTGCAATGATGTGTTAGTACGTTCGATAATTTGATAATCGACAACGGTAATAAAATGATATCGGAACTTGCAGCTATTTGGGAATCACATACATTTTCGTCTTATGCTGGGATTGAACTTACAAAACTTAAAGTAAAGTACTACTAGGAACTTAAAAATATAGGTATGTGAATCACATATATTTTTGTTCAAGGCTGGGAATGAACTTACAAAACTGACATTATAATCAAATGAAATCCGCCCTATCGGTTATTAACAAACATTTTTATAATTTTGATTCTATAAATATATTCACTAATGCTCTTCATGTGGCACTCTTTTAGATAAATACTCAATATCTATAGGTTGTCTCAATAAGAGTGCACTTATTTGAGTAAGTTGTGATAATTTTATTTTTAAATCAAAACACATCTCAATTTCAGTAGAGAAGATGGTTGAAATGTACCACCAGCTTGGGATCCAGAACTTCAAATAATCAAACCCAAGAAGAAACAAACCACAGCTAGACTTCATGATACTTTGAGCTCATTCTGCGTAAATAGAAACACCAATAATTAAATTATGTTCGGGTACTTTGAAATAACTACACTGGAACATTGAGACAACTACCATCTTAGTCTCCCCGTGACCATGGCTGCTGAAAAGCAACCGAAACGTCGGGGAAAGTGTAAACCAAAAATAAATAGATTTAATAGTTTAAATAATTTTGTTAGCTTATAAATTAGTAAAATAAAATCAATAGTAGTAGTAGTGTAATATTTTCAAAATTATGTAATACAGTGATTAATACACAACGCGATAAAATCCGTATATAGTAATTTATTTTAAAGACATGTTCCAAATATGTATAAAATAAAATATCACTTTGCTCTATTGCCCATTGAACGATTTGCTGACGCTTTGCATGGTCTCCTAGTTTGAGTTTCTGAGTAAGCCGAATTTTGTACGGGTGAAGATTGGAGGTCTTTTGTCAAAATTCGCTGCGTAGTGTTTCATGAAATTTAAAGTTGTTAAGAACGATGCCGAATTGATGTATTCGAGTTTTTGGCTACACTCTCGTTTACAGCAGAAATGTTTTCAAGAGATCTACCGGTACGTCGACTCAGCGGAGACTTACTATCCATAACCGAGCCAGCTTCTTCAAATTATTTGACTACTTTTCAAATTGTGGACACATTAGGTGCACTTTCTTAATAAAAAATTCCGCGAATTTTGCGAACAGTCTCAGCGTAACTCTCTCCATATTTGTAATGAGTTTTCATAATGATAACACGTTCTTCTTTTGTGTAACGCTCCTTTTTATTAATCAGAACAATAATAGGTGACAGCAGCTGTCAAATATCACCAAATACATGATAAAAATAATTATATAGGGTGTCCGGTAATTAATGGATAACCTTGAAATGTCTTATAGAAGAACTGAAGGCCGTTCGGAAAAATGAAAAAAAAAGTATATATACCCTACCGGCCAAAAGTTTGAGACCACAAGTTTAAATATTGTTTCACAATAAAATTTGTTAAAAATACATATGATAAACAATTAATATGAACACCTGTATATACAATGGATATTTAACTATTTTTCGAAGTCATTATTTCTATTTATTTTTATGTAATCATCGTACAAAGGTCTTTTGTCTAGAAACATCAATGGGCGCCGCGTGCGGACCGCGCGCTAAAGTCATTGTAATATTATTGTTACCTGACTATTATTCATTATTTGGGCTTTGTTTTGTGTTAACAGAATTTTAGCAAATTTTAACTTCCTAAAACACTGTGAACACCTGAGTTTCCATGGAGTAAATATTTCTTAATCTTGGTTAGTCCGAGCTCGTCGTTCTTACAGTGAAGACATCTCATTATGGGAAAAGTACGCCAAATTAGCGGTGAAACTCGTGCTGTCATCATTGCTTTACACAACGAAAGCAAATCTGAACGTGCGATTGCTACTCAGCTCAAGTTGTCGAAGACTTGTGTTCATAACACAATAACCCGATACAAGGAGACTGGCAATAATCAAGATCGTTCGCGGTCGGGAAGGCCGAGAGCTACCACTTCTAGCGAGGATAAGTTCATCGTGGTAATAAGCAAGCGGAATAGACGCCTGACAGCACCAGAAATCCGCGCTGAAGTGAACAAATCCCGGTCTACACCTGTGTCATTGACCACAGTGAAAAGAAGATTAAGAGACGCTAAGTTATTTGGTCGCGTAGCAGTGCGAAAACCTCTCTTAAGGCCACAAAACAAAAAGAAGAGAATGCAGTGGGCCCTTACCCATCGAGACTGGAGTGAAGAAGACTTCAAAAGAGTTCTTTGGACAGATGAGTCCAAATTTGAAGTGTTTGGGAGCAAAAGACGTGTTTTTGTTCGGCGGAATGCCGAGGAAAAGATGATGCCAGACTGTGTCCTGCCCACAGTGAAGCATGGCGGTGGTTCCGTTATGGTTTGGGGTTGTTTCTCGAGCCGTGGAACTGGAGATTTGGTACGAGTCGAAGGAATTATGAAAAAGGAGCAGTACAAAGCAATATTGGAGTGTCATGCTGTACCATCGGGACTTCGGCTAGTTGGAGATGGCTTTATTTTCCAACAAGACAACGACCCTAAACACAGCTCCAAATTATGCCGGGGTTATTTAGATACAAAAGAAGCAGAAGGGGTGTTAAAAAACATGGTGTGGCCCGCTCAGAGCCCCGACCTTAACCCTATAGAACTTTTGTGGGAAGAGCTGGACAGAAACGTGCGCAGTTGTTGTCCCAGCTCACAAGAAGATTTGTGGAGAGCATTGCAAGAAAGCTGGAACAATATTTCACAAGAAACAATCGACAAATTGATTGCCCGCATGCCAAGACTTGTCAACAAAGTGATTCAATGCAAGGGAGGGTTTTTTGATGAAAAAGCTGTTTAGCTTGTCAACATATATTTTAAGTCAAATTGTCGAAATATTTAATATTTTTTATTTATATTTAATTGCATTTGCCATACTTAATAAATATCACAATAAATCCTTTCATGTTTAGCTTTTTTATTTTGAGTTTTACATCCATTTGCAACTTTGATGTAGGTGGTCTCAAACTTTTGACCGGCAGTGTATATATATATATATATATATATATGTATATATAAAAGTGCAAGCTATTATAGCATAGCATACTTTTGACTGTCTATCTATTAGCATAATTAGTGTTTAATAATAAAACAACAAAATACCGATGGATTTCATTCATTTATGGTCGTAGTATACAAGAAAGTTGTACATGGTAATTAAAAAAAAACATATCTCAGGTAGTAGTTAGCTAAGTTTTTTTTTCATGTTTTTTTCTGAACGGCCATCAGTTCCACTATAAGACATTTCCAAGTTATTCATTAATTACCGGACACCCTGTATATATATATCGTAAAGCTAGACGTTTAGGTACATCTAGATCAAATTAATTAGATATTTAATGATATAATTAAATACAATAATTGTCAATTTGTACGTCTGTTATGGAGGATCATGTTGATACTTTACGATATACCTCTATAACACCCTATGTACACATGATTCATTCAAATAAATATATCTTCATTTAATTTCTAAATAATATTTGTATTTGATCATTTTGACTGATATATCTGATTTCAGTTACAAAGTTAGTATTCAGTTACAAGGTTAGTACGCAGCTCTAACCTTTTTTTTTTTTACCCAAATATATCTATGGATTCCTAGATGTTGTTTACAAATCTCACGGATGCTCATCAACGCAGCAATAAGAGCTTCTTTACGAAGAATAATGAAATCCTATAATGATAATTTTATTGAGATCGACATAATATGTTATTAATTTGTCATTAGCTCAATTTAAAAAAGTTATTTCAAAGTCAAAGTCAAAAATAATTTATTCACTTAGGTCACAAAGTAACACTTATGAACGTCAAAGGGGTTAGTGAGTTTATTATATTTACTGAATTTACATTTATGTTAGTTGCTAGGTTCAGGCAAAAGGTTGAGCCTATGAGAAGATACCTGCAAGAAACTCAAGGCCACTCTTTAAAATCGCCATCAACATATAATTTCAGTATTTTACAACTCAAAAAATGAAAAATATTTTGAAAAATGATATAGCGATGTAAAAAAAATAATAATTTATAATGTGCAACTCATTGCACGATGACTTAATATAAATCTGAGATTTGAGCAAATTTCAAATTTAATAAAATTTATAAATTTTATTAAATTTATAATTTAATATACAAATGTTAGTTTCTTTGTTTGTCACCCTTTCACGCCTTACGACCGATCATCATAAAATTTTACATGTTACACGTTTTCACGGGTACAGAATAGGCCATAGTAACCAAAATAAGCTGTACAGTAAACAATTGATCATAAATAAATAAATAGTATACCTTACAGCCAAAAAATAAGTACTGTTCCCGAGGGATAAAAAACTGAGATTTTAACCTACATTTACAGGAGCGAAGGCGCGGTCATAATTTAATATTCCTATATGTTAAATTTGTAAAACGTGACCTGTAATTTGCCATAAGCGTACTGGTAATTTATTAATTAATACCTGGTACATAAATAATTTGAATATATAAAATTATAAGCAACCATAGCCCAGTGCAAAACCGTTGGACTGCCACGCAGAGGTCTCGGGATCGATCCCATAGCGCGCATCTCTGACTTTTTGAAGTTATATGTGTATTAAATGTCTAATTATCGCAAGCTTTTAACGGTGAAGGAAACCATCGTGAGGATACCTGCATGTCTGAGAGTTCTAATTATCTCCATAATGTTCTCGAAGATAATTATGAAGTCTCCCAACCCTCACTAGGCCAGCGTGGTGGACTATGGCCTAAACCTTCTCACACCGATATAAGGCCCGTGCCCAGCAGTGGGACAGTTTAATACAAGGCTGGTATTTTTATAATAGTGTGAAAACCTATTGCCGTCTAATGGGCGTAGTACCAGATTCTATGTTACTACTGAGAATTATTTAACTGAAAAATCCAATAACACTTTGTCCGACCCGGACATCGAACTTGAGACCTCACGCACAGCTGTCGTATACACTACCACAGCACCACTGAGGCAGGTAGCAGAGTGCATTGAGCTGAGATTATTAGGTATTCTAGTAAAATACGTGTGTTAATCTTGCTGCATGGATGTCGTACCGCTTCACTACCGCTATGCCATCAATAAACACATTTTGATTTTTTGAGAACGGACGTTGTCTTTTTAGTATCGAATGATGTCACGTGCAAATAGAGTAGTTGACTAAAATATTTTTATTATTTGAGTACATAATTACATTACCCGAACTTTAAATAACAAAGATATTTTTTTAATTTACTCAATTATAAATAAAATACAACCGTGTCAAATCTGGTAATAGTGGCAATTGTCAAATGATAGAAAAAGGATGCATAATACAAACTGTGACGTAACCGCAGCTGTGCGAGGGTGATAGCGAGACAGACTAGTGGGTGTGTCGTAGCGACGAACCCACTTTTCTTATATCCAAATTTAATCATTCCCTTATTTTGCAGCCAACTTTGATAAACTGCACTTTTTATCTGCTCTTGTGAGTAAAATAATATACAAAATCAAACAAAGGCAACTATCCCACACACACGCGCGCACACACACACACACACAAACACACACATTCTTTTATTATCTAAGAAGATATAAGATGTTAGTTGATAAGTGTTTATAATTGTAAACATTACATTTAGAGATATAAAAGAGCGGGGCCTGTTGTACAAGTACCAGGTATATCTATTAGCTACCTATATCGTAGTAATATTCAGTTGCATAATACACAACTTAAAACACAAATCACGAAATTATATTTACGTACGGGTTCGGGACAAACTACAGGTGATTTATTTGTGTAATATATGGGCAGGTTCTTCCGTACGCCAATACGTCACATATAAAAAGCTTAATACGCTCATAAAATTTCCATAGCGGGTATATTGGACGGAACGTTATCTTATTGATACATTGTCCCGGAAAGGTATTATTGAGGCAGGTATACATAGATAGTACCTACGAATACGCCCCTGTTATAATGAGACGATATTGAAAACGTATAAATATGTGGGTTGGTAAGCTTGTTGTATGAATTAAATTTAGGTTTTATATAGACTACCCGATATGGTAGGTTATTATTAGGGGCGCGTTATCCTACTGTTATTGTAAATATTAAGGTTCGTGATAATGTTTATATAAAACTAGCCCGTGGCTTTGTTCGATCTAGAACATTATTTTGTGTCCTTTTCTGAACGTATATGCGAAATATTAATGAATCAGTCAAGAAGTTAAAACGGAATGAAAATATGAATTGGTTTTTATTTTTGTACTATCACGACATGCGTGCATCAACAAGTTGTCCAGGTCAGGCCAACAAAAGGCCAATAACCTTTTTTTGTTAAGAAATCTCAATAGCAGCCCAGAGTTAGGAAGTTGGCGGTGTTAGACACCCCCGTGCCTCTGCAAGCACGTAAGCCGTTGGTCCTGCGCCTGATCTCTCTCCGGTCGTGTCTGATTACCGTCTCATCGGGTCATGAGAATGAGGGAATAGGGAGTGCACTTGTGTTTGCGCACACGCTTGTGCACTATAATATCTTCTACGCAGATGGCCAGTCTTGCCAGATTGGCCGCCGTGACCGAAATTCGGTCTGGAGTACATTATTATTATGTTTCTCTTATCACAGGTACTTTCTAACATATTATATTAAAAAATACCTGGCCCTTTGGGAGTCCACCGTGAAGAGGCCCCATAGACATAACAATTAAATTAAAAAGCAAACAAAACTATAAAGACAATTTAAACAAGAATAATATAATTATATGATTAACATTATAATATTTTCACATAAGTATGTAGTTACTTATTTAAAATGTTGTTTGTGTGCAGATTCACGTCCCACTTGACGACATGTAGTTAAAGCATGAAAGCGTTACAAATGAACAAACTTACATCCGCATTTATAATATTACTAGATGTTGCCCGTGGCTTCACTGGCATAAATGTAGGTTAGGTTAAATTTGGTTACAAACAGTACTTTTTTTAGATGAAAGGTTGGTATGTTCTATTTTGTTCCCCTGACGTCATATATCTTTTTATTTTATACAACATGCCCAGCAGTGGGACAGTTTAATACAGGGTTGATGTTATTATAATAGTGTAAACACCTAATGCCGTCTACTGGGTGTAGTACCAGAATCCATGTTACTACTGAGAATTACTTAACTGAAAAAACCAATAACACTTTGTTCGACCCGGACATCGAACTTGAAACCTCACGCTCACCTGTCGTATACACTACCACTCCGCCAATGACGCAGCTAACAGAATGCATTGAACTGAGATTATTAGGTATTCTAGCAAAATATGTGTGTTAATCTAACTGCACGGATATCGCATCGATTGTTGTTGTAGGTTCGTATCACACAGAGCAATTATTTGTGAACTTAAAATTGTAAAATCGCCACAAATTGTAATTACGCCCAGAGTGTATCGTTTTGAGTGTGCGTAAACTTTGAGTCTGTTGATTGTATGTGTATATTGAATCGAATTAGGCGTTACTTGACGGAAATCCATAGTATTAAAATTATTGGGAAGAGAGGAACCCGCCTCGCACCCTCGGATTGACCATCCCAACTATTGCAATAGAAAAAGTTGACAATACCGAATCTCTCTGATAAGGAGGCTGCACGTTATGAGATTCGGGAGTACTAAAACTTGCAGTATTCAGCTGCGAATTGGTAATCCGATCGTCTCTTCCCAATAATTTGATTGTATGTCTGTCAACTGATAACTGTCTCTTTTTAAATTTATCTTAAACATAAAACCTAATCCTTACTATAGAGGATAGGCAGAGTATAATAATTTATACCATCGTTATAATCAGTAAGTACAATTTGTTCATACGGCCGTCCGAGTTGGCTATCATCTTACAAATAAATCATAACACTACACTAGATAGAGAACATTTCCGCATCTCGCATGTAGTCTGTGTCCGCTAGAGGGCGCTGACGTCACCTGTCGCACTCTCTGAGTTATTGCACAATTACTCCCTAAGTCCTCCCTCACTCCCTTCCACCTTATATTATATATAAGTATATATACACACCATAGAACCACTATAAATCTGATAGAAAAAAAAAACATAATCTAAAACGCAATCTATTACATCACGGCTGCTCACCTCGCGTGGAAAATGGCGTCACGTTATATTATTATGATACATCTCCTATAGGAAAAAAGTTTCCCATCCTTATTTTGAAGTTTCGATGTCCCGTAACGAAGCGTTCGAATATGATGTTATTTGAGAATCATGGGCCGTAGAACAGCTTAAAAAAGGTTGCTTGCAATTTGAGTTATAATTTACAAGTATACTTAAAATTGTCTTATGTTTACGCGAAAAAAACGTTAACTTTTTTCTTATGAATGACATCCGTAATGACTCCCGCACTTAGAATGAATCTTGTATCACGGGGAACTTTACAAACATTCAAATAACGGACACAAGAACATCGAGAGTCGGACCGACCGTTTATGGATCATTGTGTGATGCACTTGTGTGATCGTCGGCCTAGATGGCGTAGTGGTTAGTGTAACCGACTGCCACGCCTGAGGTCGCGGGTTCGATTCCCGCACAAGTCAAACATTTGTGTACATGAACATGGATGTTTGTCTTGGTCTGGATTTATCTATGTATAATATGTATGTATTTACAAAAAAAACTATATATGTATGTTTATCCATTGTCTAGTACCCATAGTACAAGCGCTGCTTAGTTTGAGCTAGATGATGTTGTGTGTATGTGATAGAATATTATTATTATTATTACTTTAGTTTTGTCCCGTGTAAGATTCGAACCCTCAACACTCGGCGCAATGGTGACGCGACCACATTAACCATTACGCCATCTGTGCAATCAAACTAATTCTAACAACCTTGCATAGTCGAAGTCAAATGGATAAGATCGTAGGTTTGAACTTCACCATTACACGACGCAAAACCAACCATTAATTCAGATTAGTTGGAGGGTTTAACAAGAATACTTTAAATTAAACTGACGGATACAGTTATTTATTTTAAAACTATTGTTAGATTATTTTAAAACTATTAAATAGCCAAGTGACTTAGACTGCCACGCAGTGTTGTTGTTTTCATAGCTAATTACGTCAGTGTGGATTTGAACGTCGTCGATGCAGATACGTTTATATTTCAATATTGTTAAAATTAGAATAAATAATCTTTCAGTATTTTTTTTTTAATTATTTCAAACCATTTGTTGGCTCGCCCCGTAACAGGACCCTTCTTATTTTTAAATAGAACAAAAAGTAAAAATGGCGTAAAGACCCACAGACTGCAATGCAGAGGGTCTCGGGTTCGAACTCACGTCGCGCACCTCTGACTTTCGGAAATTAAATGACTTTTCGAAATAATGTGCGTATTGATTGGACAATTTTCGCCTGCTGCGTGCCTCGGTGAGCACGTTAAGCTGTCGGTCCCGGCTGCCATGAACATCTATGGCAGTCGTTATTGGGGAAGTCGACACAAAAGATCCTACTGAGTCGAAGTGTCGCCGGTTTGTACTGACTGGCCACCACACAAGATAAGATAAGATAAAGATGGCGATGTTGAAGCTCGATTCCGCAATCAAACCCGAGACTTTACAGACATCAATAGCATTCACTAGCAATTACAACCAACTTACTTATTAAAGCAAACAGCAAGAGTAGTGTATAATACTAAAGTAACACTTCAATTATTCAAGAATTACCGCGAGCTATGTAAGTACTTCTGCGTTGGAGCTTGCTTTAAGTTAAATGGCTCATATATTCTGCCTTTTACTACTTAATTTTTTGACTTAAATGTAACTTATGCCTTTTTAGTTAGTTTTAGTTAGACGTATGTTATCCGCACTTAGCCACGCAATTGGGCCATTGTGCGTAAGTGACCGACGCGAAAAAGTTGTTCGGTTACTCATACCACCTCAGCTCTGTCCAGAAAGACAATAGGGGACCGGTGTTGCACAGCACTTCCTTCATCGTCTCCGGACCGTTTAGTAGTTTCGCCCGTTGATTGCTCACGCTTTTGCAATGCAGCAGCACGTGAGCCGGTGTCTCCTCGGTCTCCATGCAGCCTCTACATAAAGGGCTGTCAGTGATGCCGATGTTAAACAGGTGTTTGTTGAGTGAACAGTGACCCGTTATTATACCCACTAGATGACGTAGGTTTTCCTTGAAGAACGCAGCAGTTTGCGTGACAGATGTATGTCTAAGGATGGAAACTTATGCCTTATTCATAAGTATAAGTTTTCTCTTATGTCTTCTTATTTCTGATCTGCTAACTAATGTAACAAAAATACAATCACATCCTAACTTTAATATTATAAATGAGAATGTGAATTTCTTTGTTGCGCTTTCAAGTTGTTAGGTACACACGGCTACACATCAAGTTAGACACCCTATATACGCATAACTACGCTACATACAAAATAGAGAATTTTCGGAAAGGGAAAAGAGCGTAACGAAAATATAACGCACTCTCTCGCACGATTCGCAGCGTTCAACTTCTAATAATTCAAAGTCCAAACAGTCTAGGTCGATGTGTCGCTGTGTGTACTACTCATTGGATCATGAAATGAAATTTCGCATACGAGTTGTCAGGAGTACAGTAAAGGACATACGGGGTAACCTATGTCCTTTTCTGTAATCTTACGTATCTTTTCTGGATGAAAGGTAGTTTATCCAGAAAAAGATACCGTTCCAGATATTAAAGTTTATTGCCCAAATCTACATTAACGCGAGCGAATCCGCAGGCAAATCTAGTAATAAATACATGGTAGTATTTAACTGCACAGCAAAAAAATACTAATTGCACAGCGAAATATATTTAAAGAGATCAAACTAAGTCGACGGAGCCCGGCTTCGAGGGGCTCCTATTTTTGGGTGAGTTTAAGAAGGAACCTAACATAACCTAACCCTTCCGAGGCGGAATGCAGGGATTTGAGGCGTATAGATGCTCGTTATGCTGTGCAATATTTGCTGTGCAATAAGTATTTTTGATGGTCATTATATTTAATCCCATAAATACATAGCAAAACAGGCGTTATATAAAAAGTTACATTCAATTATGTTTGCGTAAGGTTCATGGTTTCGATTCCTGGGTAGAGCAAAGTCATATTTCATTTTCAGTACTAGTATGGAATCAGTGTTGGAATATAAATATATAAATTATGTTTTGTTAACGCCCATACACATACGAGCCCATATAAATGAGGGCCTCTATTCGATGAGACTTAAACATAGATAACAAAAAGATTTTACATACATATATTAGTTTCCTAGACTCTTAAACATCCTTTTCTAAGTTTTTATTTTATTTTGCTCCTCGAAATGACCACACTTCGCCTGATGGTAAGCGATCATGTGGTCTAAGAGCAGTGGCCTCCACACCATCTTCAGAGCAGCTGAGGCGATGTTGAGATCCCTACCTTGACGGCCTAAGAAGGTGCTGTACAACTTTTTTTTTATTACATGACTGACATTGCTATGTTTTGTTATATCAGAACGAAAGGTATTGTTTAAGGTAACGGGTAAGATTAAAACTGACCCCAAAACCTATGTAAAACAATATTTTCGAACAGTTTGTGTTAATGAATACCCTGTATTCAAATATGATAATAAATACAACGTATGATGACATAAAATACCGAATCAAAACTTGTATATTCTTTCCATATTAGTTGTTCTAAAATGCAGGTTACACATCACGCAGCTATGCTTAAGCTTCGCTTGTAATTTGGAGTTTGGCTAAAGCGGTCAGAGTACCGAGTCTTACAAACGTAAAGCTAAATTAAAACACAAGCAACATTCAAGATGGCCGCTGATACCATGACCCATATGACGTCACTCCAATTACGTCACAGTCGCATTACATCAACACAGATTATTATAATAGGTAGAATAATTCACGGTGAGTCTGAGTGTAGTCGGTATAAGACGGCTTAGATGCGCATGAATATTTAACAAAACGTGACCCTTGGATACCCTACGTAATGAAAACATGCCTCATAATAGATATTTTAGGATTATTTTATTTTGTTAGTTTTGGCCGGATGTAGGATGTAAATAAACTAGTGGAGACGAGTGACTGTAACTGAGTTTTACATGGGGTCGTCTTGGTCGTAAACATTGGTACGGTTTGGTTTTACGATACAGCTGGGTTTGCAATTGTTCGAAGATACAAAATACTTAGGTACAGATGGTCTGCTCAGTATAATGTATGAATACAAACGCACTCACACAGGCGCGCGTGTAGAGGGATCTCAGTGCTTATTTTGACCTACTACGACATATAATGATGTACCGGTTTTATTGTTTAGATTAATTAAGGAATGTAAAGCGTTCCATTCCATTAAAATGATTTAGTTCTAGTTTATATATGCGACTTTGCTCGCATGAATACGCGAGTAGAAGAGCTTCTCTGATTTCAGCATGAATGGACCGGTTTGACCGGGGAAGGACTACCCTCTCACAGAATATCGACGTGAAATAGCAGTATTCCTACTGTTGTGTTTCGTTCGGTGAGTAAGAGTGCCGGAGGCCTAATCATCCTATTTTCCCCTTCCCGCTCCTTCTCCTTCCCACTTCCTTTTACTCTTTTTCCTTTCCTAAAGGATCAGCAACGCGCAACTGATGCCTCTGGTGCTGCAGGCATTCATAGGCTACGGTGACCACTTACCATCAAGTGGTTACCGTGTTGTTGCTTGTTTGCCACCTTCTAGCCTCAACTAAGCAGAGCTTGTACTATGGGTACTAGACAATGGATTAATATATATATATATATATATATATATATATATATATATATATATATATATATATATATATATATATATATATATAGATTTGTAAATACTTACATATTATACCTAGAAAGAAACACCTAGAGCAAAACAAACATCCATGTTCATGCACAGAAATGTTTGACTTATGCGGGAATCGAACCCTCGACCTCAGGCATGTCAGTCAGTTACACTAACCACTACGCTATCGACGCCGACACCATATGAGATGTCTTAAGAAAATAAATAACGATTGATAAAGAGTGGCCGAGAATTTCAGCACGTATCTTCTTATAGGCCCAGTCCTTTACATGAAACTAGCATCTAACAAAAAATATCTTTAGTAAACTCATTAAGCACTGTGTTTTGATTTGATTTTCCTAAGTTTTACTTGGTGACCTAAGCGAATAAATAGTTTTAACTTAAATCCATGAACACAGAGATGCACATATTGGTACATACATACTTTATATACAAGTATGTATGTACCAATCTGAGCTTCCATACCAACGTTTTTGTGACCATTTTGTCTATAGAATTGTTTCACAATAAACACCATCATTCTTTAAATATATCAGGCTATCTGGTATTTACGATCAGAAGCTTGTTGTTTTACTAAGATATTGTGAAAGTGATAAATTGGATGCATATCTATATATTAATACGTGAAGCAAAAACTTTGTACCCCTTTTTACAAAAATTGCGTGGTTGAAGGAGTATAAAATTTGGCACAGTTAATGTTTATGTGGAAAAGGAGGGGCGAATCCTAATATTTTTATAAAATATGCGTTAGAAATACATTAAATTAATGAAAAAACACTACACGCACACAACCATGCATTTTACACAAGCAGTCGAATCGCGTTCGTAGTATTTCGGCATTGATCGTTTGATTTCGTAGAATGCTTCGTAACTATGGTTACATACATATGTATGTGGAGTAGGTGACTAAATGAAATGCGATTATAAGAGTATTAAGTAATAGACAATAAAACTTTAATAACGATTAAATTTAAATTTAAATAAATTATGGGCGAATTTCGACCACTTAGCGACCGCTAGTCTTCATAAATATGCATCCATTTTATTACGTAACTATAAAATAAAAACTAATCTTGATTATTTTTGCTTTCATCTGTATATATCATACATTATTAACAGATGAAAGCAAAAAGAACGAAGATTAGTAAATATTTTTAGGTAATTCTTTTATGGTCACATACTTCCTGAAAACACAAACTTCCTCTGAATATTGGCAGACTTCAATTAGTCACTTTACTATAAGATCTAATTATTATTTTTATTTATTTTAATTTGATTTTTAATGTTATTAGTATTTATTTTTAGAAATTCAAACCATTTCGTTCGGATTTTAATATCTATTTTTTTTATTTTATTTATGAATGCACAAAACATATTACAATCGTTATTACATCTCATATCATAAATACATTGTTTAGATCTGGATCGTAACGTAACTAATATGTGCACACAACGAAATCAATAAGCATTACACAAAAATAATCTCTGATTCATGAATACCTAATATTGCAAATAACATATTATTATGATTTTAGATTTGGGTGCCTCTGCCGAAATCAGAACCATCCAAACCCAACTTACTATGGAGGATGTCTTTCACTATTTTAGTATATTTGTTATAGTTGCAATCAAAAATGTCTAGTAATTTATTGAGTTATGCCAGATCATTATTTTGACGGGTCATTCTTGTTAATGGATTATAATAAGAAATATTTATTATTATATATTAATGTTCCTTCGCTTTTAATATTTATCTTTGTTTCTTATGTCATGTTATTTATGTAATATTTAAAATGTAATGCATGCTGAATTCATCTGTAATTAGTTATACAATTGGTTAACCTCAAAATGTTTCTCACATGTGTATGAGATATTGTAGTAATTTTTGGTGAATCTTAATAAATAAATAGTCTCACGCCTATATGTCTTCAAACGGGTACGCAGTAATGTATTACTCGTAGTAATGTATTAGTCCTTATTTTTCTAGCAATCGTTTTTGGTTACCACTTAATACTGACTCC
This sequence comes from Catocala nupta, assembly GCA_963675205.1. Classification (NCBI taxonomy): domain Eukaryota; kingdom Metazoa; phylum Arthropoda; class Insecta; order Lepidoptera; family Erebidae; genus Catocala; species Catocala nupta. Next base: position 3,527,268 of record OY776089.1, on the reverse strand, counting down.
GTTTCGCTGCTGAGAATTTTCTAACAGAAAATCTTTGCATTTTCGGTCGCTTAAATCACATACAAACTCAACAATTCGTTACCCGATCTGGGTATCAAACCAAAACATCACAATCGTGCGTAGAATTACATATTTTATACATCAAGGGACTAACAAAGAGGCAATCAAACTAATGGTCAAAAATAAAACCGACAAAAATTTTACACATTCTCATTCACCAAGCATGCAGTATTTCGACTTGGTTGGATAGACCAAGCCAGAACGTGTTAAATATTAACGAGTCAGCGTAATTCCACCTCGGGTTGGTTAACACTTTCGTAATTTTTGTAATGACCTAGGACCGAAATCTAATCTAGGACGCCTGTGTGAGCTTTAATTATTCACAAATGACTCGGAACTGGGTAACGAGTTTTCTACTTTGGCTATTTATCAAGCTATTTTATTTCATCGAGAACTATTTATGTAAATAATAATAGCGATATATAGCGCTCCCATTGGCTGAATAGTTGAAGGATATTACGGCTTTTCATTGATCTACACATCATACAAAAAGCTCTTCAGATAAAGAACACACTAATTAAAATTTTGCGTTTGAGTTTATTGCAGGTTCTCATAAGTCTTTACTAGAAACTAAGCTAAATGTAAATTCAGTAGGTTTACTAATCTCACTAACTTGTGAACTTTGACGTTCATAAGTGTTACTTTGTGACTTAAATGAACAAATGGTTTGACTTTAAACAATTTTATTGCGCGTTCACTTGATTTCAATTTCGGTTTTGTGTACATTTGTATTTCTTTTATTTAGATCGTTGGATAGTAGTTTTAAAATACTTTTTGCATGTATCAGTGCATTTTATGATTTTTATACTTCAAAGCTTGTTACAATCAGTGCTTTCATAAGTATCACTTAATAATGTAGTACACGAAATGACAAAAATGTTAAATATAACATTAGTAGGACACGGCGTAATGTCAAACACATCACAGCGTAATATCTTTCTAACACACAAAACGTATCTTTACGTTAAAAATGGCGTGGGCTTAACCTTGTATTGACCACTTGAATAAGAGGAATTGTTATTAACAAGAGGACTTACTACAGTCAATTTAAAAATACTTCAATTTTGCAGGATCATTAAGTGTCGCTTACCACTTATAATGTTTTTTACGTCTATATTTGATACAACTACATATATTATAAATAGTCTCAAGCCAATGTTTCCGAAGCGATAAGCAGAAATGTAGTATACCCATATTTCGACAGCTATTAGGGTCCTAAGGTGATGATGGAGCCCATTGTAATCTAACGGGAAGGATTCCACATTCCGTGTTGCAGCTGAGAATTTCTTAACAGAACAATCTAATAACACTTTCTCGAGCCGGAAATCAAATTCGAGACTTTATGCACAGTAGACGCATTCCCAACAACCGCGCCATCGAGATAAACAATTTTGAGAAAATAAGTTAGATTGCAGAGCTCTCTAATTACTTTAACCGCCACAGCACCTTCGCAATCGATTCAACAAACATTTAAAGCGCATGCGATCTACCTAATTAGAAAAAGTCCACGTTTACACACATACCACCATAGCTAATGTCACATTGTTTGCAAAAACTTGCATCGCACGTATAAGTCCGGCTGCACACAGCGATGTCACACATAAAGGAAGTCGAGACACGGGGTTCGCCTACAAATTTTCGCTTGTGGCCGATAAATCGCCCGCTCACCTAAAGGCATTCCACTTAGATTGCAGCCGCCGGAATGTCACCTAATTGTTGTCCTCGCCCCCGCCCCCCTGTCTGTTCGCCTCGCCTCACCCCTCTCTGTCGTCCAGTACATAGGTGTTACGAGAAACGTTCCAGTGTTCTTGTCACTGTGAACTGAATAGCTGAAATTGTACTAAGTCAACAATTTTGATTTAAATGTCTAATGGCATGAGCTGAAGTCGGAGTCAGACAAGTTGTTGAACAATATAATTTCGTATGTTTTATGCTAGCTGCTAGAAGGATAGGCAGATATATATATTTACAATAATACTCTGTACCACTGGAGCCCGGCGGGAATCCAAGTCCGGTGGATTTCTGGGGGATTTTAAACGCTATTTGTGAAAAATATTATTTATGCTGGCGTCAGTAGTAGCCGACTCACAAATTTTTACTCTTTAATAATATTCTCTTATGTTTACGCGAATGTTATACATTGGTACACACGGCTACATGTCAAGTTAGACACCCTATATACGCATAACTACGCTACTTACAAAATAGAGAATTGTCGGAAAGGGACAGTGCATAGTGGTGTCGATGTGCCTAACAAAAATATAACGCACTCTCTCGCACGATTCGCAGCGTTCAACTTCTAATAGTTCGAAGTCCAAACAGTCAGTAAATTATTACAAACAGTAAATTATTATTATTATTATAATATGTTTCGCTTATCACAGGTATTTTCTAACATATTATATTAGAAAAATACCTTGTCCTTTGTGGGTCCAACGTGAAGAGGCCTTTCGAGAGTTTTAATCAAAGGTGGGATGGAACACCTACAGTGACACTAGCCGCAGCAGGCGTAAGACTATTGCTACGTATGGATTCTAATATATGGGCTATAATAATGGGTGTTTGGTGGACCGGTATATTGCTAACTATGGATGAAAAACGGCGTCTGCCCTAAATACTCTAATAGCATCAATGCAATGGGCAGATGGTGACTCGCCAACTCAGTAGATGGGCCCCCTGAATATTCACCATAGGCATACAAGGCAGCAGCAGAGGGCAACACCGGTGCGAGAAGCTTGGGGTATTGAGCGGTGCGGCACCGGTTTCACCATCATGGATCTCGTGACAACAGAGACCCGAAGCGGGTTTCCCCGTAGTTATGCCCTTGAAAATGACACTTCCACCCCCAAGCATATAGCTGTAGCGGCCTCCCTCTGACCGGCTGACCAAGGCAAGCTAGAGTTGAAAGAGCCCTACGGACGTTCTTGAAGTTCCATCCCAGCCAACCAGTAACGGCAAGCCGGGGACGAGGCCCTAACTGACTCTCTGAGGCATTCCGAACCGCAGTGTCACCACTCACATTCAGCTCACCACAAGTTGCCCTGCGGTTTGTGCGCTGTTATTTAACTTGGTGATACATTTTTTGTTTATATCACAAGGCGAAGGAGATAGCTTAAAAGTGCAGTAGTGTGCTGTGCCCTCCGGTATCGCGTTTGTCGTATAATGAGATAACGATTGTCCCAGAGGGGTTATTATTATCTAATTCTTATTATTATTATTTAAATTAAACTACTTTATACGAATACAGTACGTGACAAAATTCGTATAAAGTAGTTTAATTTCAGTTTTACTCTAAGTCAAGCAGTTACAATATTTGACGTCTACTCCAAAATAAATAGGATACAAGCGTTTCAAAACTGTTAGTAGGGGTAACTGTCAAATAACAGAAATAGGATATACCATACAAACTGTTACGTCACAGCTTGTGAGGGAGATAGCATGATGTCCTCATTTTAATCCAAATGAAACCAAGAAACCAAAAATGAAAATGTTTATAAAATGTTTTTTTGATTGCTATTTCCTCTTGTAGGTAAAAAAGATAGTTATCCTATTGGTTCCAACTGGGCTTGACTATTAGCAGTGCTGGAACCAATCGGATCTAGCCATACTCGAGGTCCGTTTTAAGTGCTTTTTGTATAGGGAGCCAAATAATTTTTGCATAAATAAGTTCTACAAATAAATTATTCTTTATCCTATTTAGATCTTCTACAAGCGCACATCCACAGCAACTTTAATAAATATCTAATGATTCCAAAGTACACTACAAAAAGCTTATAACGAAATGATTATTATTCTTATCTTCGAGATTTTCGTCATCCTTTAGTTATTTGTTTATTAACAGCTATACCATTCGTAGGGCCGTCGACCTAATTATTTTTCAAAAGGCATTGGTAAAAACTAAAATTTAGCAGCGCTTTTTATAAGTAAGTTATGACAGTACTCTGTATGGCTGCTTGCGCAAAATCACTTGCAAATTATCGATCTTTGCAAAAAAGGAGCTTTTCTGCCAATGCTAGGAGCAACTTTCGTATTGTTGCTCTGCTGATAGTATGATGTCTTCTTGTTCTTCCTATACTGCTTTTTTTAGCATTTTGTTTTACCCCACTGCTGCAAGTCTCTGCCCTGCCAGTCCCTTTCGAAAACGTCGAAGTCATCATGGAGGAACACAAGCTATAGTTTGACTGAGATCTCCTGCTGGGTTGAGTTAGTCTTCTTACTTGTTTGCCATTACTTCTACTGTTTAGGTGGCATTTCAATTATCTGCCTCGCACAACTAAGCTGTGGCATGAACAGTCATCTGCGGTATTTCCGGACCAATACGACCTACAAACCTTTAAGAAAAGAGCGTACTCCTTTTTAAAAGGCGTTCAACGCATTTGTAACTCCTCTGTTGTTGCGGGTGTCCATGGGCGGCGGTAATCGCTTACCATCAGGTGATCCGTCTGCTCGTTTGCCAGCTACTTCATAAAAAAAAGGTTTAAGCGTAGCTATCTTTTTATATAAAGATGTAAATACAAAAAATAAACATAATACACCATCCTCATTCCTCAGCCCAATTTTCTCAAAATTTTCCGTATCTTACATAATGTTTACATCTTTTATATAATCAATACATTACGTAAGGTAGTAAATAAATTATTACATAACAGAAATATGTATTACAGATTGGACTCGGATTTAATTTTGCTATCGTAATGGTTATTGCCGGAATTTCTTACCCAACCATATCGTATGATTATGTAAGTTAGTTTTTAATTGACGAATATTAATTCAATTTCTTTTCAATACCATAACTAAAAAATAACATTTTCAAATTTATTTTCTATACCATAACTAAAATTATATTTACGTACACACCGAACTTTCTAAAAGGCAAAAAATATTTTAGAGTTTTATACATTCATACTTTCGCTTTTCTGTTTGTATAATAGTTTTAAACTTGTATCAATGATATAAAATAAAACTGTTAACTGAAACAATATTTAAGATACCTACATTTTAAAATAGTTTTTTATCTAAGCCGAATATAACTGAACAGGATGATGTGGTTAAATTTTAGGGCCGTATTGTACATTTGATCAATAATAATCTATGTGCCCTTTACCCGGAACAAAAACGTAACGTCTTTTAAATTTTATGACATTTCCAACCCATTTTTCCAGATCCATCGTAATAAGCGGCGAGTCTACTATCGGAAATAGGTCCTAACTGTAACGTCAATTAGAATTTTTAGATAATATTGTCTTCTGTTTATGCGAATGTTATTTATTGAAATTAAAGTACTACTATACGGATTTTATCGCGTTGTTTATTTAACACTGCTACTACTATTAAATTTTACTTATTTATAAGCTAATAAAATTATTAAAACTATTAAAACTATTTATATTTACGTTTACACTTTCCCCGACGTTTCGGTTGCTTTTCAGCAGCCATGGTCACGGGGAGACTAAGATGGTAGTTGTCTCAATGTTCCAGTGTAGTTATTTCAAAGTACCCGAACATAACTTAATCTTTGGTGTTTTTATTTACGCAGAATGAGCTTAAAGTATCATGAAGTCTAGCTGTGGTTTGCTTTTTAACTTGAGTTTTACTTTTGAATATTTGCCCGACCCAGAAATTGAACATACGATCTCATACACAGCAGTCGTATTCACTACCGCACCCCCGACAGTCAATGGCATTGTTTACTTTCAACTCATTGAAAACAGAAACGTCACACCATAAATCCGTATTCAATAAAGCAGCTTCTTGAATTATGGGTACCTATTTGGCAATCTACCCACGAAAACATTGGTCCCTTGGCAGCAATAGCAAAAAGACTTACCAAAATGGTCTGGTAACACTGCAGTAATCCAAATATCATTAATATTCGGGCGGATTCACACGCCGGTGCCGGCGGTTATCGGCGCTCGTAAATTAATATCGGTTTCAGACGACACGACTCGACCACACACCCAGCGTCTATTATACTTTACCACACACGTTTAAGTGGGACTTCGGAGGCTAAGCTGTTCATTTTAAACATAATTTTATTATTCGATAGCTATTGCTGCTTTAGAGGCTACCATCAATTTTTATCAAATGCTTGAGTATGTTGAGTAGTAGTTCATGGAGAAATGGTTGCAGCACCTTACAGTTATGATTTGTAAACGAAGTATTATTGTACACTTGGCGATTAAAAAGAGTGGCAATGAGTTTCTTGCCCGTTCTTCTCATGAGCCCAACACACCCTTGCTTTGCTGAACGTGGCAGTAAATGTAAATTCACAGAAAAAAAATTTACGTGTAACTTTGACATTCATAAGTGTTACCTTGTAACCTAATTTGAATAAATTTATTTTGATTTGATTTGATTTGATTGCATGCGACTTCTTGCGTAAATTAAGTTAGAAGTAAGTATGTAGTCATCAAAATAAGTGTCTGAACATTTCATTCATTCGTACAAGTTTTATGAATAAAGAATCCTAATTATGATTCTGTATTTTTAACCCCCGACGCAAAAACGACGGGGTGTTATAAGTTTGACGTGTCTGTGTGTGTTTGTGTGTGTGTGTGTGTGTGTGTCTGTCTGTGGCATCGTAGCTCCCGAACGGATGAACCGATTTTAATTTTGTTTTTTTGTTTGAAAGGTGAATTAGTCGGGAGTGTTCTTAGCTACGTTTGATAAAAATCGGTCCAAGATGGCCGCCACCACAAAATGGCGGATTATATATTTTTCCACAACTCCCTCAATATGGGTATCAAATGAAAGAACTAGACGAGTAGAATACTATACACTATGATAAATTTCAAATTCAAGATGGCCGCCACCAGAAAATTACAAATTTCCACAAATTAAAATTGTTCAATATGGGTATCAAATGAATATTGTGTTGGGGGTTTTATAAATTTTAAATTTATAGATGATTAAATGAACTATGTTTTTACTATAAAACAGAACTTATCAGAACGATTTACTAAAGACAGAGGCAATTTTTTGTTGAAAAGCTTTCTCTCGTGTTATGTATACAGTGTGCATAATAAACCCTGTCCGATCCATTAAGGGCTTCTTTCTATCTTAATAAACATGGTAAGATAAATAACTTAACAACTTAGTAAATAACGTTTTCATAATTTAATTTTAAGTACAGTATATTTTTTATAGATAAGTATATTTTTAACCCTTAAATTACTGAAATTTCACACAGTCTAGCAATACGACAGTAAACTTGACGAGGACGCGGAGCGTGGAATACTTTTGGCGGCATTTTTCTAAGGCGTAGGTAGGTAGGCGCGGCGTAGAGCACCACGGTGTTCCTCGACAAAACCACTATCGACGGGGCCGCGCGAATCACTTTCGCATGCGATCGCGAGCCCGCCGATGTTTCAGCCCACCGTGTGAAGCGGCAGGCCACTACACAATAAGACCTACGCAATATATGCACTACTCATTTAAAGGCCCTACTGTCTCCCACCTAAAGGGGAGACGGACACGACACAGAGGCGCGCGTGGGAACACGCACGCCGCCTCTCAGACCTGGTGCTGAACGGATGGCGGGCAGGCCGCGGCGTAGAGCGGCGCAGCATCGGTTAACCTTTATTAACTTTTGTGATAACTAGGTATTATGATTAATAAGTTGTCGGTGTTGGCATCGGTAATTTATTAACATATTATTTTAAATAAATCAAATTTATTGGGGTAATTTTTTTAAAGATTTTTATGAAAGGATGTCACTTACGTACTCATATTAAGCTACTGTATAACACGTTTAAGGATCGAACAGGGTTTATTATACACACTGTATATTTCCTGTGTCGCGGAGGACTTTACTAACATTCTAATTCGCAAGATGGAATGCTTGGGAATAAGAGGGATTCAACTGAAACTCTTTGAAAGCTACTTGAGCGAGCGTACCCAGAGAGTTAAGATAGATGACTACATTAGTGACGAATACACTACTACCATCGGCTCGCCGCAAGGCTCCGTACTCGGCCCTACACTTTTTCTCAGATATGTTAACGATCTGGGCGCGCTTGCACTCCCGGGAGGTAGAATAGTTTCCTTTGCAGATGACACGGCTCTCTTGTTCAGCGCAAATAACTGGGATGAGGTCTATGAGTGTGCTCAGTTAGGCTTTAACTTAGTGCAAGGATGGCTGGGAAATAATCTGCTTACGCTCAATATTAATAAGACTAAATATATCACGTTTTCCATCAAAGACCATACACCACCCAACTTCATAGATACACAGCACTCAATAATAACACACTCATGCACTGATCCACTCAACAACATGTGTCACTGTGCTCACCTAAGCAAATCGGAGAGTATAAAGTATCTGGGACTGATAATCGACGGCAGCTTACGGTTTCAGGAACATATCGCCACCTTAAATGGAAGATTACGAAAACTAATATATGTTTTTAAAACCATACGTAATGTGGTAGATGACAAACTCTTAAAATCAATCTACTTTGCACTTGCTCAATCAATACTGACATACTGTATTACGTCCTGGGGTGGTGCTCCTAAAACTACTTTAATAGATCTGGAGAGGACACAGAGGGCCATCCTCAAAGTCTCTTACAATCGACCATTCTTATATCCAACAGAACAGCTATACAAGGAATGCAATGTCTTAACAGTCCGTAAATTATTTATATTAAACACGGTTCTAAGACAACATAATTTACTAACCTATGACCCTTCGATATCTCAGGGAAAGAGGCGCTATAATCCAGTGGATAGGTCAAAAGTTTATCTGAAAACTATTTTTTCAAAACGATTTTTCTGTCATTTAGGTGGATTTCTATACAACAAGTGTAATAAAGCATTAAATATATTTAAACTCACAAAATACAAATGTTAGAAGACACTTACTGCTTGGCTCCAACAATTCAATTATGAAGAAACTGAAAAAATTCTTACCAGTCAGACTTAGAATAAACACAAACACACTCACACACACACACACACACACACACACACACACACACACACACACACACACACACACACACACACACACACACACGTACGCACACGCTCAAAGATACGCACATGCAGATGTTTTGTATTGCCTTTTTATTTTATTTTTGGTTTGTAATAAATATCTTACCGTAAACTAATGTAAGCTGTACATAATAAGATGTTAAGCCTAAGGGGTGGAGACCTGGTAGCCTGAAATACAGGCCTTGAGTCTAGTTTAGGTACCAGTCTCCCCACAATATCTAATTGAAATAATTATGTAACCTACCAAATGTAAATAATGTTTATATTGTGGTGAGAAAATAAATAAATTATTATTATTCTCTTTATTATAATTATTTTATAACGGACACTAAACATTCAGCTTCGGAACAACCATTTGTCAATCACACATTTATTTTTGTTCCGTTTGGTATTCGAACCCACAACAGTCGGCGCGGTGGAAGCGGTGAAGCAATCATTTAAATCACTACGACATTCGTGAAGTCTTATTTGGAAGTAACAGGCAGCGATATAAGTATCTGAACATTTAAAAAAATTGTACAAGTACATATGTTACGTATTAGGTAGTAGATCTCGCTGGTTTCAGCATGAATGGGCCGGATCGACCGGGGTAGTACTACCCTCTTACAGAATACCGGCGTGAAGTAACGGTACGGTAACGGTGGTGATTTTAATATTAATTTACTTCAGCGATCAGTTCTTTCTGTAAGACTTATTAGTTTATTTAGATCATTTAATTTAAATAATTTATTTTTCGAACCAACCAGAATTACATCACACTCTGCTACGTGCTTAGACAATATATTTTGCGAATGCCAATTTCTAAATAGGGCCATATTGAGTGATTTGACATCCAACCACTGTGGGCAAAAGGTTGTATTTCCTATAAATACAATTAAAAAAGAAACTATGATCACATGTAGACCAATGACATCTAATCGCATAAAGAAATTTAATAATAACATTAATGCCAAGGTTGTCAATATGGACCTAGATTGCAATAGTCCAGACGAACTATACGAGTCTTTGCTTAACGTCATTACACTGGAATATAACAAAATTTTTAAAATGAAGACATTTTACAAAAAATTAAAAGTTAAGTTTTGTGATTGGGCAACACCTGGGATATATACAAGTAGAGCTAAGTTATATGAATTATATGGAATAAAAAAATATAATTTTGATCCAAATTTTATTAAATATGTTAGAAATTATTCAAAATTATTTAAAAAGGCTTGTGCTACAGCCAAGTCCCTTTATTTAAAAAACAAAATTCGAAATGCCGACGATAAAATTAAAACTACTTGGAATATTATTAATAATGAAATTGGACGCACCAAGCAGCGTGATAATACTATTAAACTTAATGTAAATAATAAGATAATTTCAAATAACTTGCAAGTAGCTGAAACATTTAATAACTACTTTGCAAAGATACCTGTTAATACAACTAGTTCCTTAAGGTCTTGCCCAGTAAAAGCAGAATCCTTGGTTAGGGATAGCGTGGTGGAGTGTAAAGTCCTGTTTAGTTTTAAATATGTACATCCGCATGACATAATAAAAGTATTTAAGTCACTTAATTCAAAAAAATCAGCTGACTCGTGGGGTATTTCTATGAAATTAATTACAAGTATTATTGATAACGTAGCGCCACACCTAGCTGCAATATTCAACGGATGCATTGATGTGGGCATTTTTCCAAATTTAATGAAATGTAGCAAAATAATACCATTATTTAAAAATGGATGTAAAAGTGATCCATGTAATTTCAGACCGATTTCTATATTACCTGCTATAAGCAAAATATTTGAGAAAATTATATTACAGCAATTAGAGAGCCACTTTAACGTAAACAACTTATTTCATACTCAACAATATGGTTTTAGAAAGGGTCGATCTACAATAGATGCGGGTGTTACACTTTTAAAACATATTTTTGCTGCTTGGGAAAATTCGCAAGATGCCATTGGCGTATTCTGTGATCTCTCAAAAGCCTTTGACTGCGTTGAACATCAAACGTTATTGCGAAAGCTCAGGCATTATGGAATTCGAAATGCTGCACTCGACCTCGTTGGTTCTTACCTAAACGATAGATTACAACACGTTGAAATCAACGGAAGTAGATCTTCTGGATTACCAGTCGCAATGGGCGTGCCACAGGGCTCAATTTTAGGACCCTTTCTGTTTCTAGCGTACGTGAATGATTTGCCGTTCTTCGTACAGAATTTGTGCGACATTGTATTATTTGCTGATGACACATCACTTATTTTTAAAGTAGACCGTAAGACACCAAATTTACAGGGTGTTAATTCTTCACTCGCGCAAGTCCTGGACTGGTTCACGGCGAATAATTTACTACTCAATTCAAAAAAAACAAAATGTATTAAGTTTACATTGCCTAATATAAAGAGTCCTAGCATAAACGTTAATTTAAATAATGAAACAGTAACATTTGTACAATCCACAGTTTTCTTAGGCATTACTTTAGATGATAAAGTTCAGTGGGGCGCTCAAATATCGTGTCTTGCAGGGAGACTTAGTTCAGCAGCATTCGCGGTTAGGAAAGTAAGACAGCTTACTGATATAGATACTGCGAGACTAGTATATTTTAGTTATTTTCACAGCGTTATGTCCTATGGCATACTATTGTGGGGTAAGGCAGCTGATATTGAAACAATGTTCATTCTTCAAAAGCGTGCAGTACGTAGCATTTATAATTTAGGCCCACGAGTTTCCCTGAAAGAGCGTTTTAAAGAAATTGGTATACTTACTGTTGCGTCGCAATATATATTTACGAATATTATGTTTATAAAACATAATATTCACTTATATAATAAGAATAGTGATATTCACAACTTAAACACTAGAAATAAGCATAAGTTGGTAGGTCCGTATCATCGTTTACATAAAGTTCACAATTCATTTGCGGGACTCAGTATACGCTTTTTTAATAAACTACCGATTGATATTATAAATTTACCTTTACTAAAATTTAAAAGTGCTGTTAAAAGTCAGCTTATCCGGAAGGGCTATTATTCAATCAATGATTACTTAAATGATAAAAACTCATGGAACTAGTTGCTTGTTTCATACAGGATTCAAACAATGTATGTATTATATAAGTCAATTTAGTTATGTGAAGGTACTTCGTGTTTATTTGGTGGTGTTAAAGTATCTTTCTTTTCTTTTAAACAAACTTTATAAGTATTAACGTAAATTTTGTTTTAACTACATTTAGTCACGAACTACCTTTTCATGTCACAAAGTGTAAGTGTATGCGTCCTCATGCCATACTACTGTCTATTACAAATGGCTACGTACTGATAAATATGATTTCAAATCTCAAATGCTTTTTACATAATATTACCAACTTTTCTTTATTTTAGAATTTAGTTTTATATGGACAGTGACATATGGCATAATGACTGCAACACCTGGTACATAAATGAGTTGTAAAATACTGAAATTATAAGTTGATGGCGATTTAAACGAGTGACCTTGAGTTTCTTGCAGGTATCTTCTCATAGGCTCAACCTTTTGCCTGAACCTTGCAACTAACATAAATGTAAATTCAGTAAATATAATAAACTCACTAACCCATTTGACGTTCATAAGTGTTACTTTGTGACCTAAGTGAATAAATTATTTTTGACTTTGACTTTGTACCCGTACTGTTGCGTTTCGTATCGGTGAGTGAGAGAGCCGGAGGCCCCGTTACCCCGTTCCTTTTCCTATCCTTTCCTTTGTCCTTTCCCACCTTCATTCCTTTTTAAAGGGCTGGCAACGCACTTGTAACTCTTTTGGTGTTGCGGGTGTCCATGGGCGGCGGTAATCGCTTACCACCAGGCGATCCGTCTGCTCGTTTGCCAAGCAAAGGCATAAAAAAAAAAGAAAAAAAATCTAGTTTTTCTGTTTTTTTTACTAACTATCTTTTTAACTCGCTTTTATTAGCTTGGTATGTATCTATGAATCTATGTAACAAAATCTTTGAACGTGATTGTCACCTCTTTCAAACCGATGCGGATGACGGATTGATTTGAAACTTTGCACACTTATCGAGGATCGATGACAATACAACAATTTAGAAAAAAATAGTTTAAATAATCTAACAAACACGCTTTATTAAAAAAAGTAGAAAATAATTTAATAATTTTAATGTAAAAAAGCGTGGGGTGCTTTCTAATATATTTTGATAACCCCCACTCCACGCTTTTCTGTAGTCTGTAAGTTCTGGTTTTTATGTGTATGTAAATCATGAAAATCAGAACTTTTATTTTATCACTGACAGGCCTTATTAATCGAAAATATCGATTAAAATGTAAATCCTTGTTTGTATCCCTAGCTATTATTATTGTTTCTTAGGTAAAATACGTGCAAAAGATTTCGTACTCAGTCTTGCGCTAAAATCACTTTTATTTGGACTGCCACCATTGAGTATTTTCCCTGTTAGATAATATTCAAACCCTGAATACTTTAACATGTTGATGTGCTTAGGTAGGAGCGAGTGTAATTATGCAGCTGCGCGTAGGGAGTACGAGGAACGGTTTTCTAGACTTCAAGGTCTAGCAGTCCCGTCGGAACGTGTTTTTAACGGCTTCACAACCGCGTGTACAATGCAGGCAGATTTCGCGGAGAAGCGCCGCATCACATTGATGCGGGCAGACCGCGCAATAGCGATAGTATTGAAGAAGTGCTAGATTTTATAGCAGCGGACTCCACGCGCAGTACACGCTGTGCTGCACGTGAGCTCGGCACCAGTCACATGCGAGTGTGGAAAGTGCTATCAGAAGATGGACAGCATCCTTTCCACTACCGGCGAGTTTAATCACTTCTGCCCTCAGATTATGCATCTAGAAGTCAGTACTGCACTTGGATGTTAAAGAAAATCGAAGCGGATGATGGCTTTTTGGGAGTGTGTGCTGTTTACCGACGAATGTTCATTCGAGAGAACGGGTGTTTTTAACTGCCACAATGAACACGTATAGGCACTCGAAAATCCACATGCAATGAAAGAACCACACTTTCAACATCGTTGGCGTAATTAATGCGTGGGCCGGTATTCTAGGTGATCGTATTATTGGACCATATTTTCTTTATCAAAACACGAACGACGCAAATTATTTGTTGTGTTTAGAGACCTACTTAGCGACGTATTACACGAGTTACCGTTGAATTTCCATCGATATATGTGGTTCCAGCATGGTGGCGCGCCGCCTCATTTCTTACGTGCAGTGCGTAATTACCTAAATTCCCAGTTCCCTAACAAGGCGATAGGACGTGCAGGACCAATCTCGTGGTCCCCGCAATCTCCAGACCTAACACCATTAGATTTTTACTTGTGGGGACACGTAAAACAAATCGTGTATGCTAAAATTTGTGACTCGGAAGTAAAAATGCGAGCTCGGATTGTGACGGCTTTCGAAGAAATAATCAAATTCAACTGTGTTGCGTAGTGTTGCAACACACATGCGGCATGTCTGTTGACATTATTGGAGGTGGACATGTGGAGCACGACCGACGGAGCTTACAACCAGTTGATATTTTTATTAACTAAAGTTATGTGCTTAGATAATATGATAAAACAAATAAAAATACTCTGTAACGTCTTATAAAGTACTCATAAACAGAAAGATTTCCTTATGCTGCAGATATTTATAAATATCAGCAAAATCAAATGATGCGTACAATAAATAGGTTAGGATTATTTCAAAGAATTAACCTAATGTACCGTCTTCGAGCGGTACCTTTGTAGACTACGCGCAGCGCGTCGGCTAACGTTTAGCGGCTTTTCTCAAAGGAGTCGGCGTGGCGCGCTGCGACGTCGGTGAACCTTCATAAAGTTAAGTGATACCTAGATATTCTGATTTCTAAATATTCGGTGTTGCCATAGGTAATCTATTAAGATATTATTTTAAATAAATTAAATTTACCGGGGTAATTTTTTTATCAATATTTATAAATGGCTGACTCCTAATTACTCATAATAAGCTACTGTATAACACCTTTAACGATCGGGCAGGGTTTATTTTATACACTGTATATTAATTTATGACTATTATTACTATTTGTAATACAGTGATAAATAAACAACGCGATAAAATCCGTATATAGTAGTTTAATTTCAATAAACTATTACAATATAATATATGTAGGTGCATTATTCGTTACATTAATTTTATTATTCTAACATATTTACAATCGTATTAACAAAAGCAAAATAATAATAATAATCCCAATAATAATTAAAATACTAAACATATACATATATATGTCTACATTACATTATATTAGATGTCCTTCAGTATTCTTGTTATATTATTATGTTAAGTGTCATGGTTGGTACTACGCACTTGACATAATAATTATGTTACTCATGAAGTATACTTATATTACTCGAATGTTATCGTTAAAGTATACATACAGGCTGATTGGTAAAAGACTGGACATATTGAAGGAGGGTATTCAGTACTCGATTTTGGAAACGAATATCTAAAAAATAGGTACTTAAAATTTGACCTATGTTATCCAATAAAAACTTAATGTGCGGACACTCTTGCGCATATACCAAAGCTAAACAAAACTTCCGCCCCGCCTCCCACTACCGCACCCCACACTCTCCCGAATTTGCACCCCTGCCCGTCCTTTTCTTATCAAAGGTCATTAGCCTTTTTTTGTAGCGTGCTACGCTCGACAGCTCTGTGCGACGCGCGGTGTCCACATTTTATGGATATTTCATACAAATTTTTATAAAGGTTTTCTTTGCAGGTTACACAGACTTTATTATTTTTTTTTATACGTTACCTCTGACCATAAACTATCATATCCTTAAGTATGTACAATGTTTACCCAGCCACCCTGTATATCCCGTCATTACAAATATTTTCAATCCTAATATCTCATTCACAGCCGTTACAGTATCTGTCAGTGTCATTGCCAGACAGAATAAAGAAGTTCGATAATACTACCTCTGACCCACATAACCGGTCATAAACAAGCATGGTTTTTTACCTCGCTGCGTGACTTTCAATTTGTGTACGAGCCCTTTCTCTTGAAAATATCCATGTTTCCATTTTAAAGAAAATAGTCATAACACAAGGTAAAATGAAAATCAATAAGGTGAACTGACATGAATAATATCTATTACTTGTTAATCAATTAATATAAGACAATTAATGATGGTTTATTTGGATATACATATAGTATAAGCATGCTGAGGTGTCATGTGTTAAGTCTCTGGTCTCAAACTAAAAACTATATCGATCCTTCAAAGATGAAATGTAGTAAATGTCAAAATAATGAATAAATCTTCCAGGAGAAACAAAAAACAAAATTCTAATGTTTACGTTTCTCTTTATTTTTTGTTTTTGTAAACATTGTTTATTTAGGTCTATAATTACGAAATGATATATTTTACACCATTTGTAGCGAGTTATGTATTATTTTCACCATTATTTTTAAAATAAGTTTGATATTGCGGTATTTTCTGGGTACAACAATTTTTTTTTGCGTTTATCGTAATTTTAAATACTGTGATATAGTGACAAGAATAGAAAAGGGTATGTTAGGCTGGTTTGGGCATGTAGAAAGAATGGACGAGGAAAGACTGACTAAGAAAGTTTATAAGGCTACTGTGAGTGGAACAGTCGCAAGAGGCGAACGTTTCTCGATCAGATCGGAGGCGTTCTGGACAAAGGCCAGGTTAAGAGCACCTTGAATCAACGTGCATGTATGAGGAATGTAATAAATGTGAATGAAGCCAGAGAAGTGTGTCAGGATCGTAGCAAATGGAAATCCGTAGTCTCTGCCTACCGTCTGGGAAACAGGCGTGAATGTATGTAAATACAGTGATGGACGTAGCTCGAAAAATTAAATGAGGTCCCATCAATAACTAAATTGAGCCAAAATTGCTTTTACAATTCAAAGATTTAAGATTCATGCTTGTTTTGCCGAAAGGGTAATCAGTGACAGCTGATTTTTACTTGGTATTAAAATCTGATACGATTTTAAAACAGTCCACTAAAGAAATAACTGGAATCTAACCAAAATGTCACTATTATAATTCTATCCAGTGACACGAATTCATCACGAACATCAATCACCCTTGATCGTTATTCAAAAATAGACACAATGTAATAATATGATGTGTTTTATATTTATCATTTTAACTGTGACGGTATAACTCTAAAGTATTTTACCAGACCAATCAGACAACAGTTATAACAAACAAATAAAATGCAGGTTCAAAATTTGATACAAACTACGAGTATACCTAAAAAATCAGATTTTTCATTAAGAACCATCTTGGTTTTAAGATTATTCTTAGGTCTTTATTACAAATTAAGTTCTTCTGCAATCGTTTGTTGGATCGCCAAATTTTATTGTTTTGCTTGTATTCTATTTAATATTTTTGTAAGTTTCTTCCATGTGGTGTTTTTTGAATTCAGCGTTATTGAATTTATTTTTGCTCTCATGTTAACATCAGAAACGATTGCGAATAGTTTATTATCTTTAATATCAGGGGAAGAAAGAATAATCGAATTCTCTAAAACAGTAAATTTTGAATCTTTGTCGAGTTATAATGCCTCCTTGTATAGCTATGTAGCTTATGTTATAATAGTAGTCGCAACTGTTTCAAGATACATCGCGATTACTTTAATGAATCCACAAGGGCTTTCAGCTCTCTCATATTCGATGTATAGTTACACTTATTTGGGATGTATATGTAGTCAATTGACATCGGTCTATATAACGGACACGTTTCGTAAAAATATATATAGCCTAAGAATATCAATTTATGAAGATTTAGAAGAAATAAATTTAACTGAAAATGAAAAAACTGTTCATGTAAAGAATTTTATACATGCGTTTAGAAAACTTACAAGATGTACTGTTTTGACGTGGAATCATATGCGGCTAAGAGTAAGTTGGTTTAAAAATAATTATTGAGCTCCTATCACCATTAGTAACGAATTAAACATAATTAGTCACTACATATGATCACTTGTTGATGTAATATATAGCGCTTCAGAAATATAAGTATATGACTATGTATGCATATATTAAAATGTTTGTAACATTTGTTTCAGATTGTGATTGGTTTAATATTTGCCTGGCTGAAACTAGTTTCCGTGATTTGTTATACAGCCGTGATGCCATCGGTGAGTTTGATATATTATATGAAATGAAAATGAAAATGAAAAATGTTTATTTAGTAACACAAAGAAAGTTATAAAAGTGCATAACAAAACATAAAATTTTTGTAGCAGATCTTATTAGGTAAATATTTAACGCGGTCCCCACACTAGGCAAACCTGTATCGGGGGTCCCAGCCAAACGTAGTTACAATCGAGGTTAAGAGCTCCTGCACTTCACAATTGTAAATAAATATAATCGAAATAAATAAAACAATGTTTATAACTATATAAAATAAGACAACAAGACAATTGAACAAAAAGAAAATATTAAAATGCTTAAAACTATGAGATCACGTTCAAATTTCTAATTATATTATATATTATGCTATAAATGTAATACATATAGGGAATACTATTATATATATATTAGTAAAACATACTTATAAATTTTATAAATAAATAAATATGTTCTATGCTATCGTAGTTAACAACTGTTCTGTCTCTTCATAAGTGAGTTTACTTAACCATTCATAGGTTTTTATTTTTGTCTCTGATGCGTATGTCACAGCATTTGGAAGCAATATTATAAATGTAAGCTGATAGAAACGAGTAAAAGCGTTGGGCAAATTTAGTGCGACAAACAGGTACAGGTACTCTAAAGAGACGACGTCTGATCAGATCGTTATATTCCGGAGATGAAATAACTGTTTTGTGCACAGGTATTGTATATAAAAAATTGCCGGATACTTAGGAGTTGACATTCTTCATAGAGTTTAGTAGTTGGGTTATGGAACGTCGCATGGTCTTGGATTTTTGAGCATAGTTTTGAATCATGTGTGATTTGGATTTGCGCCGCCCCAGCAGGGGATTCAGTAGATGAGCAGTGATTGGCACAGTGCATAGTAAGTCATTTTTAGTGTTTCTGGAGAGGCATGTCTTATATGTCTCATTATATTTATTGTTTTTCTTACTCTGTTCGAAAGGGAATTAATGTGGATTTGGAAATTAAGTTTTTGGTCTATCATGACACCAAGGTATTTGGTTTTAGGAGTTCTATCGATGTTGCTACAAGTGCATGTAGTGGATGATAGATTGTGACATATTTGTAGCTTCAGTTTTGATCAAGTAGGCGGAGCAGAAGCGGCAATTTTATGGAAGCACATGAATTTGGTTTTGTTTAAATTAAGCGTCAGAAGGTTGTTCTTAAGCCAGTTCGCTACTGTAGCTTTGCCATTTTTTGCCTTTTAAATGTTTCTGCCCAGTTTGGACACCTAAAAAGTATAAGTGACATCCGCGTTGCAAATGATTTTCAAATTGGGGAGAAATAGTTTGTGGATATCATCTATATATATATATATATATATATATATATATATATATGACGGCGCGAGGATTAATTTTAAGATTCAATATTGTTATTTGATTGAAGTAATTAATTTAACTGCTACTAACTAACTAATTTAATTTAACTGCTTTGTTGTAAATTGTTACGAGTATCGTTGATGTTAAATTTCATTATTTAAAAATAATTTGTCTAAAATTAAATCAAGAGCGGGTAACCCCGAATAGAGTAGTTCGACGACGTCATCGAGATGGCGGTTCGCTGACACTTGTTTGACAGCGGTCGCCCGAGACGCACGTGTTCTAACCTATTGGCTCTTAATCCGTTTTAATCTTAAATTCAGTATTGTATTTTGATTTATATGGTGGTTAAATCGATTAAGTAAACCTTGAACATTACAAACGTGATTTGATTTCTGAGTTTCCGCCTTGTTCACACCCACAATGGAGGACGATAGCCTTAACCGCTCTAAAAGGACTTCTGATGATTCAATATCAGAAGTGGGATTACCGAAGGCCCAACCGGAACAGAATACAGGTCAGACCGTTAATTTTTCACTAAATAATGAGGGTGAACGTTGGAAATGCCTTTTTGAAATGCAACAAAAAATATGTTGGAATTGATAAGAGCCATACAAGAACCACGTGTTTCGGAAATGAAAATTACCCTACCCGAGTTTAATCCTGATGGCCAGGACTCCGACGCTCGCGCGTGGTGTGAAACAGTGGATTTGTGTTTGGAAGAAAACCCGCTGTCAGGCAGCAGATTGATTATTACAATGAGCAAAGCGCTGAAGGGGTCTGCGGCCTCATGGCTAGCTCAGTCCAGCTTTCCTGGGATAACATGGCCACAATTGAAGGACCTGTTTCTAGCTAGGTTTGATTTTGTGGAAACCCCGGCTGCAAACTTATGGCGGCTGCTTAATGGGAGTCCTAAAGAAGGCGAGTGTTTATCATCATATGCCAGTCGTTTTATGAGCGCCATAACTGCACGATGGAAATCTCTTTCGACGGAACAGGTCGCGATCGCAGTTACCTTGGCACACGCAGCAAAGATTGAACCACGGCTGCAAAGGCTAGCATTTACTACCGAGATCGACACCCGCATTAAGTTGCAACAGGAACTGATGGCCTTCACCTTTAGAAAGAGAGGCCCCTCCAATGAGAAAACTACTTCAACCGTGGAAACGAAGCGACCACGTATGGAAAACACCCGAAGATGTTACCACTGTGGCAAGATAGGTCATGTATCGAGCGAATGCCGCGGAATCAGTAGCCGCGATAGCACCACTAATGCCCGTACTGAGTTACCAGGTACCTCGACGAATCAACAACAGCGGGATGTCACCACTCAAAAGAAGACTGTTACACCTACCTGCTTCAGTTGCGGTAAACAGGGCCACATCGCGACAAGTTGCCCCAGCAAGGACGCCAGCAGTGGACGGACTGAACGTCGGGTAGATATCTGCGCCATCAGACCAGCTACAGACCAGCTCGTGGATGAAACCGGTGAGAAGCTTTCATTTTGCTTTGATTCTGGTGCCGAATGTTCACTAATAAAACAAAGCTTGTGCGATAGGATTCCAGGCAAACGAGAATACAATGCAGTTACATTGTTAGGGTTAGGCAACGCAAGCATTAATTGTAACACCCAAATTCTCTCAACGGTTTCAATCCAGGATTATCCGGTCCAGTTATTGTTTCACGTAGTGCCTGATTTTAGTATATCTGACGATGTAGTGATAGGACGGGATCTACTCGCGTTAGGTTTTTCGATTGAAATATTCGACAAAAGGCTTGTTGATGGAACAGATAGGCTCTGTGTAGATTACAGGGAGTTGAACAGTAACACAGTACCTGATAGATATCCCCTGCCACTTATTTCAGACCAAATTCAACGCTTAGTAGGAGCAAACTACTTTACATCTTTAGATATGGCTAGTGGATATCATCAGATACCTGTTCAAGAAGAGTCCGTTGAACGTACTGCCTTTGTCACCCCGGATGGGCAATTTGAATACTTGTCCATGCCTTTCGGGCTTCGAAATGCACCTTCAATCTACCAGCGAGCCATTAATAAGGCCCTGGGGACATTAACCGAGTCCTTTGCTGTGGTCTATATAGATGACGTCATAATTCCTTCTCGTACGATTGAGGAAGGTTTGGAACGATTACAATCGGTTCTTAAAGCGTTGACAGATGCAGGGTTTTCACTAAACATAAAGAAATGTGCTTTTCTCAAAACTAGAGTCGAATTTTTGGGCTTCGAAGTATCAGCCGGTGAAATACGACCAAACCCGCGTAAGATTCGAGCCCTTACCGAACTTTCACCACCCCAAACCGTCACTCAGCTTCGCCAATTTATCGGATTAGCGTCTTACTTTCGTCAGTTTGTCCCTGGGTTTTCGCAAAAGGCAGCTCCTCTTTATGGTCTTACATCAGGCAAAGGAAAAATAACTTGGACTCCAGAATTGGAGGATATTCGAAGGGGTATCATTGAAATACTGACTGACAAACCTGTACTCACGATATTCGATCCAAAACTTCCTACAGAATTGCATACGGATGCCAGCGCTGAAGGTTATGGTGCAATTCTTATGCAACGTATTGATGGAAAATAACATGTTGTTGAGTACTACAGTCGCCGAACTTCCAGCGCTGAATCGAAATATCACTCCTACGAATTGGAGACGCTTGCGGTGGTAAATGCTATTAAACATTTCCGCCACTACTTACAGGGTAGGAAATTTGTAATAGTGACTGATTGCAACGCTGTTAAGGCTTCGAAATCAAAGGTTGACCTCACACCTCGTGTTCATAGGTGGTGGTGTTTCTTACAATCATTTGATTTTGACATCGAATATCGACAGGGCAAACATATGGGCCACGTAGACTTTTTCTCGCGTAATCCTTTACCAACTGCGAAGTTTACTAAAGTCGAACAGAAGAGAATAAATTTAACGGAAATCTCAGATATCTGGTTGCAGGCCGAGCAACACAAAGATAGTGAAATTAATGCAATCATAACAAAGCTTCAAACCAATGACCTCAATAACGATGTAGCTAGGACGTATGAAATCAGGCGTGGTCTGCTTCATAGAAAGATCGATAGGAACGGTAAAAGTACTTGGTTACCAATAGTGCCTAAATCATTCCAATGGGCCATTATAAATCACGTACACGAAAATATCTTGCATTTGGGATGGGAAAAGACCCTCGAAAAAGTTTATTGTCACTTTTGGTTTCCAAATATGAACAAATACGTCCGCAAATTTGTATAGAACTGCATAACTTGCAGGGTAGCCAAGTCTAATTCGGGGAAAGTTCAAGCTGAACTTCATCCTATCCCAAAATCGACCATTCCCTGGCATACCATTCATATGGATGCAACGGGTAAACTCAGTGGGAAAAAGGATACAAAAGAGTATGTTTTCGTATCTATCGATGGATTTACGAAATACGTGATTCTACATCACACACGCAATATAGACTCAAACAGTGCCATTAAGGCACTGAAACACAATGTTTCATTGTTTGGAGCGCCTACTCGCGTTATCGCTGATCAGGGCCGATGTTTCGCGGGTAAGGAATTTAGGGAATTTTGTAGCTCGCACAATATTAGTCTTCATCTTATAGCAACAGACACTTGTCGTGCGAACGGCCAGGTAGAGCGGGTTATGTCTACACTGAAAAATATGTTGACGGCTGTAGAGACTAGCAAAAATAGATCATGGCAAGATGCATTACCCGATGTTCAACTCGCTATTAACTGCACTATGAGTCGGGTTACAAAAGCGAGTCCGTTAGAATTAATGATTGGAAAGGTTGCTAGGCCCCTGGATTTGATGACATTGGAGACGGATGAGATGACAGATGATCCATTGACTTAAATTCCATTAGAGAACAATCGGCACGAGAAATAGAAGCTAGTGCGTCTTATGAGAAAATTAGGTTTGATAAAAAGAAAGCAAACGTCAAAAAGTTTAAAGTAGGTGATTACGTACTTCTAGAAAACCATGAACGGAATCAGACTAAGCTAGATTCAAAATTTAAAGGGCCGTATCGGGTAGCTGAGTTGTTAGATGGCGACAGGTACCTACTTAAGGCCCTTAACTCTAATAGAACGTACAAGTATGCACATGATCGTGTGCGGGCAATGCCTGAGTGTAGCGTTCCATTGGAGTTAAGCGCTGGACTAGAAATCTCCACTAACCAAATAGAGACAGAATGCACCGATGACGGCGGAGGTAAGTAATTTTATACCCACTGCATATTTTTATTTCCGTTCAGTTTTCAGCAACTTACTCTAGACTCTGACTAGCCTGTGTGGCTGTAACTAGCCTGTGTGGCTCTGACTAGCCTGTGTGGCTCTGACTAGCCTGTGTGGCTCTGACTAGCCTGTGTGGCTCTGACTAGCCTGTGTGGCTCTGACTAGCCTGTGTGGCTCTGACTAGCCTGTGTGGCTCTGACTAGCCTGTGTGGCTCTGACTAGCCTGTGTGGCTCTGACTAGCCTGTGTGGCTCTGACTAGCCTGTGTGGCTCTGACTAGCCTGTGTGGCTCTGACTAGCCTGTGTGGCTCTGAGTAGCCTGTGTGGCTCTGACAGGCCCTTGTGATCTTGACTGGCCTGTGTGGCATTTACCGGTCTGTGTGACAAAGATAAGCCTATTGATTCGAAGTTTTAAATCTACTGCGTGGTATTACTTTAATTCTACTTACAGTTGTTGGTCAGGGTGACCGAATGTAGTATGGTGTGTATTATACGCCGTTTGTTTACAGACGTGAGCGATGAGGAGAGTGCACACGAGGACGTGTGATATGCAGGACGGCCGTGACGGCGCGAGGATTAATTTTAAGATTCAATATTGTTATTTGATTGAAGTAATTAGTTGTAAGAATAATCTAATTTAATTTAACTGCTTTGTTGTAAATTGTTACGAGTATCGTTGATGTTAAATTTCATTATTTAAAAATAATTTGTCTAAAATTAAATCAAGAGCGGGTAACCCCGAATAGAGTAGTTCGACGACGTCATCGAGATGGCGGTTTGCTGACACTTGTTTGACAGCGGTCGCCCGAGACGCACGTGTTCTAACCTATTGGCTCTTAATCTGTTTTAATCTTAAATTCAGTATTGTATTTTGATTTATATGGTGGTTAAATCGATTAAGTAAACCTTGAACGTTACAAACGTGATTTGATTTCTGAGTTTCCGCCTTGTTCACACCCACAATGGAGGACGATAGCCTTAACCGCTCTAAAAGGACTTCTGATGATTCAATATATATATTGTATATATTGAACAAACTGACTCCTAACAAACTGCCTTCTGGTACACCATAATTAATATTTCTTTTGACAGTTAGCGATGTTTGTGGATGTCATCAATTTATTTTAAGATTTGATTCATAAGATTTCTGGAAATAGATTATCTTTTACATTTTATTATTAAATAATAGTGTCTATTAATAACTAAATTAAAGTTTAGGTAAGGTGGGAATACTGGGTAATGTATTAATTTTATTTTTATCAATCGGTCAGATGTAGTTAATGTTTGTTATCACTGTGTGAATAAAGAAGACAAAAAGAAACTTGTATAAAGTTTATTTCGAAGCTAAATGGGATTATATGTTGATAAACCTCGGCAAGAAAGTAAAAATAGCAATGACGACAATACACCTCGACGATTTTTTGAGAATTATTATTGGTCTTCAGAAATTACAGGAGTTGATGAGGTTCTTATTAAAAAGTTCTATATAATTTTTTTGCACCCGGCTCATATCGTCAAAATATCCAGCAAAATCGGTGAATATACTCGCACTAATGCACAATTGTAAGTTACAAAATATACATATGCGGTAGATATAACCTGCCTATAAAGACCTTTAGAGCCTTATCAACGTCAGTTTTGTCTTTTACTTCTGTCCAGTTTATTTCTCTTAGGTAATTTTCGATTGCCACGGTATCCCTTTTAAGGACAACGTGATTGGGACCTGCAGTGTGAGTTTTAGATCTATTGATTTCTAGCAAAATAGGGTCATGGTCAGTAAGGTCTAAATAGTAATATACTTTACTATTGTTATTATGTAATGCAACAACACTAAATATAGTAGAAAATGGCCAAGAAAAGAGGACAAGATGTATTTTGTATATATTTAGAAGATATATTATGTGAGAAAGGAAAGAAATATCTATGAACAGACATATTTAAGAAACCGTGTACACTTTTTTTAAATACTTGCAAATTTTGCATTTAATATAAAATATGGTGATCTTCAAAGCAGCTTGCTATAATATAAATATACAAAAATTTTGCAAATAAATAAATTCAATGCCATTTTGTACACTTTCTTTGATATTACTCCTGCAAAATAAATAAAAGCAGATGTTTTCTTCTCTGGTTCTGGCTATTCGTTTCACATAGTGATAAAGTCGGTCATCTTGTGTACTTTCTCCACTTCGCCTTGCCCTTAACGTTGCCTTCAGAAACAATTAATGCCCTTAACGTCGTCTTCAGAAACATTAATCTCTGTGTAACACATGTGCTCCTCTGGTCTTGGTTTTTACACTAAATCTTGTTCCGGATTGGACTGTTCTTATGCCTTTGACTCCTAACGACATTGAGTGAACTTCTTCTTCTAACATACCCATACATGTTATCCTGCCCTCCTTATGAGACTGATGTCGATATAAATGAATTTGTGCTGAAAATGTTTTCAGTCATGCGCAGGTGTATGTTTTTGGAGGTTAACCTAAAAACAATCAATTTTATAAATATTTTTAATTAGCAAATAGTGATTCAATTACATTTTACAATCATAAATAGTTAAAAACAGTTACTAACGTCTAGTTACCGTGTGATGAAACAACAAATCTTCGAAGAAAACAACGACCTAACTTTTATACATTGTATTGAAAATAATTGACGCAGTAATAAAAGTGCTTTCTAAGTAAACCTTGTATTTTGTGTAAAAATATTACAATTAAATGTAGAGCACAGCAAGACTTCTTTAAGTAACGACCGATTATGTATATACGTATGATTGAAATCAAGGTTTTATATATATAAATAAAGAGAAAACAACCTTCATTGCCGGAATACTTCTCATCCCAATACCACTTTCGAGTTAATGTGGCCAACATTACCCGTTTTCTACGTTATGACGATTTATAAGACATAGACACGCATACTGCAAATAAAGCTTTAAAAGGAACGTCTGGTATAAATGAGTTGCGTATTTTTGACACCATCATCATTTAAAATCTAAGCAAAGGTTTTAAAATAGAGGCGCACAATAAGAGCGTAAAAAAGTTAGCGTATTAACGCGATTCAAAGTATATATATGCGGCAAAAAATATTTCATGACGTGCGTAATGAGTTTTTCTTTTACATATTAATTAATATTTTTTATATACTAAAATAATATTAATGTTTTTATATTTCGAATTATTTTTTGTTTCTTGTGGGTATTTCTTTAGTGTCATGTACATGTCATCATACTTTACATATATTATATTATCGGTATAAGGTAACGCCTTTCGTTAATTCATAAACTGTTTAATTTGGCGACTAATTGTGTTATTATTACAGTATAGCGGCAATATATCATTCGCGATACATGTAGCAACGACTGTTATAATCACGTGTGTACCTTTTGTCATGATGGAGTTATCTGCAAATGATTTAGATGAAATAAAACTACTTATGGCAAACCAACTTATCACATATGAAGGTCAGTTATTCGAATAAATTCAGTAAATTACCGAGGTCCTCACCATGATTTAAAAAAAAATATGTAATATTAGATGTTTATCGTTCATACGACAGCAGTGATGTTCTAGTAAGAAACTGCTATTCCACTTATACTCCACCTATTTTCCCTGAAGAAGGATCATTACACAGAACCTCGTAATCTAAGAAATAAAAACACACTTGCTCTACCGAAATCAAACCTATCCATATTTCATTCTGGACCATATGTAATGTGCGTCAAAATATATAACAAAATACCAAAACAATTAAAAGACACAGCAAGTTTCAATATATTTAAAAATAAATTAAAAAAATACTTGTCTCAAAAATGCTTTTATAGTCTAAAAGAGTTTTTCGAGGACAGAACTGTAACCTAATATAAAATATGAATACAATATTAACAATGATATTTATAACAATTAACTAAATAATATAAGTAATTTTTATTTTATAATTAATAAAATAATAATATTATGTTGCTGCGCCCTAACAGGGTATCATGTATGAGCCTATAATTAATGTAACATCCTATATACTCATGATTGCAATAAAGATTTGATTTGATTTGATTTGATTTGATTTGCTACGCGGAGATATCGAGTTCGATCTCAAGGCAATCGAACCCGAGATCTCAGGGTTAACAGTTATATGAATATAATAATGAAATAATATTATAAAATACATATTTCAGGTATACAGTATCGAAACGCTCTGCACGACGCCCTTGATTATATCACCGTTTCTTCTAACAAGTTCACCATTTGGAACAACATACCTATGAGACTAAATGTGGTTTTAGCAATCTTTAATGTATGTGTTTCTTATGTTATTGTAATACTACAGTTTGTATTTTAAAAGATGACTTCAATGTGATTATATTTGCTTTAAGCATTTTCTGTGAATTCATCTGCGATTTGTCAGCGGTTTCATTTATATGAATCCACCTCACCAGTACTACATCGCGGAATCAGCTGGTCAGTTCTTCTAAGAACTCATCTCGAATTCGGTTGTCGCCTCGCCAGTAATTATAGCAACCGATTGTTATTGCCATGGTTTCTGTAGAAAACTAAACTAAATTCAAATTATAACAGTCGACTCGGATGTGAGTGTCGTAGGGAGACTTAACAGAATAGGATAGTTGTCTATGTTTGATTTTGTACATTATATTATCATAAGGTTTGCTCGTTGCTTGTGTGTACACAAGAGCAAACCTTTTTGTGCAAACATTATCAAAATTGGTTGCAAAATTAAGGGTTAATATACACAAATATACAAATAAATAAAATTGAACTATCTCTTTTTAATGTCAATGAAAGATGCCTAGCATATGAAAGTATATATAGCATTTACATAAAAAAAACATTGATAAGTTTTTCTCTGTCTGTCTTTTTGTTCCGGCTAATCTCTATAAGTGCTGGACCGATTGAACGGGACTTTCACTGGCAGATAGCTGATGATGATGCTATAAGGAGTAACTTTTACTATAGAAAAACACGGAATCCGCGAAGAAAACCACGCGGTCGAATTCACGGGAAACAGCTAGTTTATTCTAATTTTAGATATAAGAAAGTGGCGTGAACTATTTTCCTGTCACAAGCGTTTTAAATTTGGTGGTAGACTACAAGATTCAAAATACTTGTATCTTATTTATATTTAAGTATATTTCAAATATTCTTTGTGTTTTAGAGTGTGGGCAATGTAACTGTTTGACTAAGATAATAAAAAAATGTGGATCCACTAGGATCCACATTTGCACTCTCTGTTCCCTAATTCTCATGATCCGATGGAACGGTAATCCGACACGACCGGAGAGAGATCAGGCGCAGGACCAACGGCTTGACGTGCTTTTCGAGGCACGGGGGTGTCTAACACTGCCAACTTCCTAACTCCGGGCTGCTATTGAGATTTCTTAACAGGAAAACCCAATAACTTTATGTAGGCCCGACCCGGGATTCGAACCCGAGACCTCATGCACAGCAATCGCATTCACTACCGCTGCGCCACGGAGGCAGTTATAGTCGTGTACCGAAAACATTGCTAGACCCCGTGCTACAAATCAAACACGAGCCTGAGCATTCCCGCACAGCTTAGATAATGATTAAGTAAATATTTGTGTTTATTCTGCTAATACGCTTGATAATTTATGTATTACGGGTGAAATGTGTATATGTCTAATTTATATTATGTAACATCTTTGTGGTGGTTCCAAGCAAATAAATAAAGTTATTATTATTTATTATTATTATTGTAACCTTTTACGTAGTTATTGACTATAGATCAGATCGATCCAGAATCAGGACAAGCCAAGCCGTAGGGACGTGTCTTGAGGTTAAGTTAAGCAGAGATTAATTAAAAGATAGAACAAAAATTAACACTTTTAAATTACTATTAAACTTTATATATACAGGGTGTCCGGTAAATAATGGATAACCTGGATATGTCTTATAGTGGAACTGACGGCCGTTCAGAAAAAATCTATCCTGACTACTACCGGAGATATGTGTTTTTTTTTAATTACCATGTATAACTTTCTTGTATACTACGACCATAAATGAATGAAACCCATCGGTTTTTTGTTGTTTTATTATTAAACACTAATTATGCTAATAGATAGACAGTCAAAAGTATGCTATGATAATATAGCTTGCACTTTTTAATATATATATTTTTTTATATTGTAGATATTATTTTTTTTTTCATTTTTTCTGAACGGCCTTCAGTTCTACTATAAGACATTTCAAGGTTGTCAATTAATTACCGGACAACCTGTATGTATTTCACAAATTTACTGGGTAGCTTAATATAATCCTACGCGAACAGTAGACAGGGCGTGGTTGGTATAAAAAGGACTTGCTGCGTGGTTCTTCTGAGGGAAGAACACTTAACTTAGGATGTTGAAGCCAGCGGGAAGAGAGCTTATCTGCTTTTTTTTTTGTATGATTTTTAATAGTTAGCCTCAGGTGGCCTAGACAACTTTACGCGGACTGTGGGTGAGCGCAGAAGGCTCCCAACCCGTAGAGCTTGTCTGACACCGTCCTCCGCTTATATTGTACGGCGCCATTCGTGGGTGGTGGCTAGTGACGTGCGCTCGCGCTCGACCGGCGCCTAGGCGATTATCGTCACATTATAAATAAACATTAATCAATCATTATCTAAATTTGTTTTTACTAATTGTTTAATACTAGCGTTGAATCAGGAACATAAATTGCAATTCTACAAATCGAACGGTCCACAACGTTGTCGACAAAATCTTTGACCGAGATTGAAGCCATAGGCATAGGCATTTAACACCAACTGCACACTACTGAAGACCTATAACACTTGTGTACAAACAAAAAGATTACAATATAAAATATTATTAATGTAAAATAAATCTATAAATAAATCATTTTGTTGAATCCGACTTTGACTCAATAATAATAATATTCTACCACATACACACAACACCATCTAGCTCAAATAAAGCAGAGCTTGTACTATGGGTACTAGACAATGGATAAACATACATATATACCTTTTTTTTGTAAATACATACATATTATACATAGAAACACCCAGACCAAGTCAAACATCCATGTTCATGCACACAAATGTTTGACATGTGCGGGAATCGAACCCGCGACCAGTTGGCGGCAGTTGGTTACACTAACCACTACGCCATCGAGGCCTTATATCTTAACAACTACTCATTGTGGCCAAAACACCTTTAACCATCTTTGATCAGTCGTGTAAATCTGCTCAACCAGCAGTTTCTTTTTATTTTAACGTTTTAGAATGCATTGACCCATACCTCTCAGCGGGGCGATGGAGAGATTACGTCGGATTTACCGGGGAAAAGATATCCCGGTAATACCGACTAAATCTACCACGGTATGTGTATTAGGGCTGATAGGGTTGTAGAAACTTTTTTTTTATAGCATAGTAGGCAACAAGCAAACGGGTCACTTGATGGTAAGCGATTACCGCCGCCCATGGACACCCGCAACACCAGAGGAGTCACAAGTGCGGTGCCGGCCTCTTAAAAGTAGTACACTCTTTTCTTGAAGGTTTGAAGGTCGTATTGGTCCGGAAATACCGCGTCAGTACATTCCATAGTTTTGAAGTGCGGCAGAAAATTTCTGCAGAAATGCACAGTTGTGGACTGCCAACCATCTAAATGATGAGGACGGTAATGCTGTCGCGTAGGACGATGGCCAAACCACTTTAGGGTTCCGTAGATTATTATTATAAAATATTATCCAAAACGCATGATAGTCGGTTACTACTAAGGTGACGACTGTGTGTAAGCAGCGATAGCTCAGTGGGGAGACCAACAGACTGCAATGCAGAGGGTCTCGGGTTCGAACCCACGTCGCGCACCTCTGACTTTCGGAAGTTATATGACTTTTCGAAATTATGTGCGTATTGATTGACAGTTATCGCCAGCTCCGTGCCTCGGAGAGCACGTTAAGCCGTCGGTCCCGGCTGCCATGAACATATGGCAATCGTTATTGGGGAAGTCGACACAAAAGATCCCACTAGGTCGAAGTGTCGCCGGTCTGTACTGACTGGCCCCCACACAAGAGAAGATAAGATAAAGTGACGACTGTACAGCTAGTTTTAACAAATACATTAGGGTCCTCGTGCATGATAATTAATTATAATTATAGATTATCATATAATGGATCTATTTTGATGTTCATTGAGCGAATTCACAAAGGCTACGTACTGGATATTAAGTTTTTGGTAACAGATTTAAGATATTTTACTATATCACTGTTTTTAAATGTTAGATTTCATTTATGCTACTATACTATCGCATTAGGTTAAGAACCTGTAATGATAGAATAATAGTAAGAAATAATTATAGACGTATTAACGCTCAGACGCTAGCGCAAATCGAAAACCAAACTTGTAAAATTTAATATTCGCGCCGAGCTGAACTTTCTCAGAAAATAATATACATATAGGATATGAGACATATATTGTAAGGAGACAGCGCTACGTCCCGTTCAGCGTGAATGAGACTAAATAACAAAAATATATCGGACTCTCTCGCACGATTCGCAGCGTTCAACTTCTAATAGTTCAAAGTCCAAACTGTGTGTACTATAGCCAGAGTCCTTCCCTCAACGTCAATCTACGTACGCACGTATACACACATAAAATACAGGCTACAAAATATTTAAAGAAAAGGTTTTTTACAGAATACAACCGTTATTACCGTGGGCCCAATTCAAGACTACTACAGAGAATTTCCAGACAGAAATAAACAATTTGTCTGACTCAAGAATTAAACCCAGCACTCAAGCAGAGCAATCGCATTTAAATCAGCTACCTCACCAACTAATACAGATAAAAATATCAAAATATTAGGTGCTCCTTTGTATTTCTTAATCTGTTATATTGGTACCTATACCCTGTTATTAATGAACCATACTTATATTAATAAAATGTTACCGTTAAAGTATAAATCCCGTAATTACAAATATTTCTAATCTCAAGACGCAAGCACAGCAGTGGTAGTTGATAAGATCATTGCCAGTCAGAATAAAAAAGTTAGTATTAATACAATTTACTAACCGACTTCAAAAAAAGGCGAAGGTTCTCAATTCGACTGTATTTTTTTTTCGATTTTTCTAGGTGTTCCTGATATGATGATTTTTTTTATTTGAAAGCATGTGCATTCCATTTAAATTTGATCAAGATTTGACTTACATTTTTTGAGTTATCCTTAATGTTGATGTTCTCTTTTATGCCGACGTAAAAAAACAAGAAGAAAGATATATAATAAGAAAGGATGATTTGGAAGCGCAAGTCTCATTCTAATTTGGTGATGTTCTGATAAAGATCTTCGGTGATATATTACAACGGAATTCTTTATTAAATGACTGCAATCTGCCGTGATTGCTGGAATCACATATATAAGCATGTATCTGTTGCTAACACAATTCCAAATTGGGTTTTATTATATTTTTTATTTATTTATTTGGAATAACTAACAGTTACACAATATAATTACAAATTTGCATAGCATTTACATTTAGGAAAATGTGCATTCGCACTGTTATTCACAAATTACTTAATAGTGAACTATCAATTTAATTTATTTATTTTTATTACATATTTCAAGTTTAATTTCAAATATTAATTATTATTTATACAATTAAAATTACTGATATAAGTACAAATTTTATTCAACGAAGCTATTAATATTAAGAATTTAGGCTATTACGAAATGTATTAACAGCCAATGCAAACAAATCCAAATCTGTAAAATAAATATTATAGTTAAGACATAAACTACGAAGAGATGCACTAACTCCAGCGTAAGTGCGACAAGAAGTAACGGCAAATATAGGATGTGCACGCACCTCCCGCCGAATGACAGTTCTTGGTACAACATAACACAATTTGTTGGTGATGTTAGGGCAGTTATATCTATTATAACAAACATCAAATAAAAACATTGCTTCTAGAAATAGACAGCTGGACTTGAGGCTCATCAGATTGTAAGTATTAAGTAGTTCTTCATAAGTGACGAATCTATAAAAACATCTGTAATGCATCAATTTAAGGAACTTACGTTGTACTGGTTCTAAAATATCTACATACTTTTTTATAATACGGGTTCCATATTGTTACGGTGTACTCCAGTTGAGCTCTTATCAAATATTTGTACAGATGACAATAGGTGCTAGCCGATTTAAATTCAGTTGTGGACCTCATTACAAATCCATATAAACGATACGCGTTCTTTGTTATGGCATCTATGTGTTGGTCAAGATGTAACTTACTGTCAAGCAGTACCCCGAGGTCTCGGACTAACGTCACCCTGGATAAAGACGAATTATCTATGTTATAATGTTTATTGCTATGTGCAATTGTTATGTGCAACTGTAAAACTCAACAAGGTACACAAAAACGCTAATAACAAAATTATTTCTGCAATACAACTTTTGATATGACGCTGAAGCCATTAGGCACCGGAACTCCGAAATAAAACATAGCATTTGAAATTATCATGAGATAAACCCTGGCCAAAAATGATTTAAACAAGACAAAAATACGCTCCATTTTAACATTTTGGTGCATTTTTTTAGAATTTTCTTTTTTGAAGTCCTTTTTCTTTTTGTTATTTTAATTATCTAATACCTAAAACAGGAGAATTCGTAAATTACATTGATCATAAATCACTCATTAACTTTTATACACATTTTGCATATAATTAAACCAAGTAAGGATTATTTTCTAATAATTAATTATTTTTGTTAGCTTTGTATTTATTTAAATGTAATTTGTAGCGAGATGTAGATTAAAAGTCATCAATTGGCTACATAAAATAGTTTAATGAAGTAATTTTACAAAGGAACACTATAGTAAGACCCGGATATAATTTGATACCACGGTTTCACAGGGTTTTTTCTTAATTATTAACTGGAGCGGGGCGCGGCGAACTAAACAAATCAAAACACACTCGGCACTCGGGGTTGACATCGCGGCTTGTTCGCTGTGATTGGTTCGCGGGGCACGGCGCGAAGCGTCGTGCGCGTATGGCGGGAAATTTAAAAGTTTACAGGCGAGGTTTGCGCGCTACACTCTCCTCCTCCAAGTCACGACATCGACCCGAGAGTGACTTGGCAAAACTAAGAGCGCGCCTTGCCTCGGTTCTTAGGCGGCCTACCTCGCAGTCGGCGAGGTTGGACAGGCTCAACGGTCTCAATATCATTACAAATAAGAGCGGTTAAGTCCGAAACATGAAAACGTCCTAGAAACTTTCCCTGGTTATCGACCAACTCATAGGTTGTAGGGCTGACGACCCGTTTAATGGCGTACGGTCCATCTCTCTGAGGCATAAACTTCCGGGTTAAACCTTTAGGAGCATTACTAAGAGAATGGGTAGTTAACAATACTTGATCGCCAACTTGGAAAGTTGGAGATGGACGTCGGGAGGAGTCAGCATATTCCTTCCGAAGATCTTGCTGCCTTTCGACTCGATCTCGGATATCCTTAAGGGAATCAATAAATTTAGATAAATAGGGCGTAACCTGAGGTACATACGTCTCCTTATCCAATATTGCACGTAGATCGTGCTGCGCATCGAATGGGGTGCGAAGTTCACGGCCATACATCATGTATGAAGGGGTTAATCCTGTGGTTGAACAAGTAGCAGTGTTGAGAGCGAAACGTACCTGGGGTAAGAAGTGGGGCCAATTTCGATGTTCATTCTTGACTAAAATGGAAAGCTGGATCTTGAGATCTCGATTCTTTCGCTCGGCCGGGTTGGCCTCAGGGTGATAGAGCGGTATCAAGTTCTGCTTGATACCAAAAAGAAAGAGGGCCTGCTGCATCACAGCGGATATAAACTGGACACCATTGTCCGAAATGACTCGCCTAGGGAAACCATATCGAAGGAAGTACTCTTCGATCATTATTTTAGCACATACCTCTGCGGTAGCCTCTTTAATGGCATATATCTCGACCCAGCGAGTGGCAGTATCCTCGACAAGGAACACCCATTTCTCACCTGTTTCAGCCTCAGGAAGAGGGCCAAATAAATCGGCGGCCAGTACCTCACCTCTCTGCTGTAATACTGGAGTCTGCAAAAGACCGCTGGGCTTTTGGTTTGAGAACTTGTACCTTTGACAATCAATACAATTCTTGAGATAGTCGGTTACGTACTTACGCATGCCTGTAAAATAATATCGCTGTCTAATGCGGTCGATTGTTCGATCGACACCTTGGTGACCGGCAGTAGGAGCGTTATGAAGCTCTTCCATAACGTCTTTGAGCAGGGATGTAGGAATCACCAACTGGGGCTCTTCGGAGTCTGAATCAGGAGCATGACGATAGAGGACCCCCTGATCCATGAGGTAACCGCGCTCTAACCAGCGGTTAGACGTAGTGGAGTCAGAAGTGTTTTCTATATCTTTAATGATCTTACTGACCTCAGGATCTTCCAACTGCGCAGAACGGAGTTCGGCAGCACTCTTCCGTGGCATATCCACAATAACTGAGCAGACTCCACATGTGTCTTGAGTAGCCGCATCGCAGATGGGCCGGCTAAGAGTATCGGCAATAACATTCGCCTTACCGGGGGTGTACTCGTATCGTATATCAAAAGCTTGTAACTTGAGGGCCCAGCGCATCAACCTGCCGCTGGGAGACTTTAACGTCAACAGCCACCTTAATGGCTGATGGTCACTACGTAAGATCACAGGGTGACCTTCAATGTATGGGCGATACTTTTCAACGGCCCACACAACGGCGAGAGCTTCCCGCTCTGTAGTTGAGTACTTTCGTTCAGCGGAGGTCAACAACCGGCTGGAGTACTCGATGGGATGCAGATCGTTACCTTCACCTTGCAGGAGAACAGCTCCTAATGCGTAATTGCTCGCATCTGTGTGAATGATAAAAGGTTTACCATAATCCGGCTGTACTAAGACAGGCGCTGTAATGAGTTTATTCTTCAGCTCACGAAAAGCACACTGCTGCTCTTCTCCCCAAGCCCATGGTTCATTCTTCTTAGTTAGCTTGGTGAGCGGCTGAGCTATTTCGGAAAACCCTGGCACAAACTTTCGAAACCAAGAACAGGTTTGAAGGAAGCTTTTCAAGTACTTGAGATTAGTTGGCTCCTTCATCTGCTGAATAGCTTGCACTTTGGTCTCATCTGGCTTGATACCTCTTGGGGTAATAAGATGGCCCAAATACTTAACTTGGTCGCAGGCGAAGCTGCATTTGTCTCTATTAGCACGTAAACCAAAGACACGTAGTCGGTTGAATATGGCTTCCAGGTCTTCTAGGTGCTTCTGGAAAGTTCCCTCAGAGAGAATCAGCAGATCATCTAGATACACTAATAAGGTAACGTCTTTTAAAGCACTCCCAGACCGAAAACGATCCATTAAACGCTGGAAGGTGGCAGGAGAGTTCTTAAGACCAAATGGCATTCGGGTAAAGCGGTACGTACCTAAGGGCGACACGAATGCAGTCTTGTCCCTATCCGCCGGGGACACGCTAACTTGCCAATAGCTTGAGCGAAGGTCTATGGTACTCATGTACCCCTCCCTCTTGGTGGTGTGAAGAAGATCTTCGATGACCGGTAAAGGGTAAGTATCACTTTTAGTGATAGAATTGAGGCGTCGGTAGTCGACGCAGAATCTATACGTACCATCCTTTTTTGGGACGAGGAGGGCGGGCGCCGCCCACGCGGACTCGCACTCCTCAATCACACCATCATTCAACATCTTGTTGATCTCTGCCTCCATAGCGGCCCTCTTCACGGGCGTGAGGCGGTAAGGTGGCACCGCGATAGGTGCATGATCTGCCGTGTCTATACGGTGCTCAGCGAAAGGAGTCGCCTCTCCTCCTAGACGGAAGATATCTTCATGATGCTGAAGTAAATTGTTAAGCTGCTGGCGTTGGTCACAGGTAAGTGACGAGGCTTCATCAGCCCTCAAAGACATTAAGGACACAGGAACCGGATTACCTTGTGATATAGATTCTCCCTCATACTCAAGCGGATACGTTTGCGTACACCCAGAAAGATGCCAAGAAGAAGCAGAAAAATCAATAACCATACCTGCCGCATTGAGGAAGTCGATTCCCAGGAGAGTGTCACTGTTCTCCGCGTCAGGGAACACCACGAAGTCTACTCGGACACTTCTGTCCACAGAAATGATGACGTCAACGCTTGCCTCAAGGACATTGCGTGAATGGACGACACCATCGGCCAGCTTCACATTAACCTGCTTAGAATTAAAGGTAATCCCCTTTTCTTTTAATATTTTGTACAGTGTGTGTCCCGCAATGGAGCATTTAGCAGCTGTGTCAATTAAAGCCATGCCCCTTAAACCAAGAATTTGAATACTGAGCACAGGTCTACGTTGTGTTGACTGTACGGTCGTCGGAACGTTAGCCGCAGAAAGAGAGACCGCAGGTGCAACACCACCCAAACAGACAGTAGTAGTCGCCGTAATGTCAGCGCGAAGTGAAGGAACTACTGAAGATGCGTTACCCAGATTAACGTTGGAGCCACACATCGAATGAGTCGGGACGACAACAGGTGAGTCTACCCTAACAGGTAAGTCACTAACATAGTTATTGATAACTGGGGTATTTACCCTATCAGGTGAGTAATTATCAGCGCATACAACAATAGGTGCGTTTACCCTAGCAGGTAGGTCACTAACATAGTTATTGATAACTGGGGTATTTACCCTATCAGACGAGTCAATATGTGATAATGAGAGCGACTCGTTAGTTAGTGGAACCTCGGAACGCACTTTTCCACAATAACACGGATAACTAGTACAT
This sequence comes from Catocala nupta, assembly GCA_963675205.1. NCBI lineage: Eukaryota > Metazoa > Arthropoda > Insecta > Lepidoptera > Erebidae > Catocala > Catocala nupta. The sequence continues at coordinate 3,488,716 of OY776089.1, read as the reverse complement.
AAATTACAAGTAACAACATTAAATTCACAACAAGAATTAGTATTACAACAATCGTAAGGTCGCGAGTGTAAAGAATGTTCATAACAACTGTCAGTACACATACTGTGATTAGGTACCTTCTTACGTGAATGTTTACTATTGCCGATACAATTATAGGTAATATCATGACTTGAAAAATTCGAGAATGTATTATCATGTTCGTAATCACTTACCAGATTCGATGAAGAACTTACGATTGAAACAGATGAAAACGACAAGCTATTATTACATTTAGAACATTGCGACCTCACTATCCCTTTCGCTCCGCAACCATAACAGTATAGAGACTTATTATCTAAACCACCGAACTTATTTAACTTATTACAATCTTCACGTACGTGTCCGTATTGTTTACAATAAACACATCTAGGTTTTGAAATATTTTGTCCCGAACGCGGAGTAACGTTACTGTCATGAATAATCACGGATCGGCGTGATGACATGTTTTCTGTAGGTATACTCGACGACGGAGGGGCGCTCGCTGCGCACGGAGTTGACGACGCTGCTGAATAGCGCTGCTGTGGCTGCGGCGCGCTGCCCCGACGACTGCCGGTGCCCGCGCTGTACGCGGAGTTCACTGACCGGGCGGCGAACAGCGGGCCGGACCGCGGCTGAGTACGCACGTCACTCTCTTCTGTTTCTATTTCTATGGAACGGGCAAGGCGGAGCATGCCGGTGAAGTCCTTGAAGTCCTCCCTCCGTAGATTCCTTCGGATGCGAGCATCAAGTAGGCCGTACACCATATCGACCTGAGCCCTCTCTGACACATCTCCGGCGGGGATTTTCGATAATAATGCTCGACACCTAGCTACAAACACATCTGTGTTTTCGTTGTTTTGTTTTAGTGCAAATAATTCTTTGTAAATCCGGTGCGGGGGTCGCTTATCACCGTAGGTAGATTGAAGTAAGTCGATGGCTATGTCCCACGTTCCTATTTCTTTCTTGACACCGTGGTACCACACAGATGCTTGTTTAGTAAGAAGCATCGAGAGGCCCCTGAGGGCGTTCTCTTCCGAGACGTTGGCGCAGTCCTTATAACTTTGTATTGCGTCTATGAATGCTTCAATAGACTCGTCGGCGTCACCGCTAAACCTAGCAGTGCAGTGCGTGAAGGTGCCGCTGCCGGCGGTCGATGCTACGGTGGTGTTGGCAATTGGGGATGACGACTGGCGGTGCACAACCCTATCCAGCAGGCGCTCAAACGCTTCAGCTTGGGATTGTTGCAAAGCGGCCATCATGGCGGCCACCTGTCCCGACGAAAAGCTGGCGGAGCCCCGGTCAACCTCGACGTCCTCGGCGATCTCATCGTCCAAAGGCGTAGCCTGATCTCTGCGCGTACGAGGCATGATAACACACGCAATAAAAACGTCCGGTGTAGTAACACAACACTAAGTTCGAGTTCGAGCGAGCACTAAGTACGTAGGTATTTCACTCGCCGCACGTTGGGCTGCCACTTGTAGCGAGATGTAGATTAAAAGTCATCAATTGGCTACATAAAATAGTTTAATGAAGTAATTTTACAAAGGAACACTATAGTAAGACCCGGATATAATTTGATACCACGGTTTCACAGGGTTTTTTCTTAATTATTAACTGGAGCGGGGCGCGGCGAACTAAACAAATCAAAACACACTCGGCACTCGGGGTTGACATCGCGGCTTGTTCGCTGTGATTGGTTCGCGGGGCACGGCGCGAAGCGTCGTGCGCGTATGGCGGGAAATTTAAAAGTTTACAGGCGAGGTTTGCGCGCTACAAATTTTAATTAATTTGAATATATAATTTCAATCTCATTATGTTATGCCATTATTATTTCTTTTTTGTAATTTCTATTAGTAAGTACCTAACTTATTTGATTTATAAGATTTTCTTGTAAAAGTTTTGCTCGCATGTAATTAAGCACAAAACAAAAAAAAATTTACTCGCATGTGGATGACGTTGGATACTTACCATCTTTTTTTTTTAAATTATTTATTTAATAAAGTCTTAAATTTTGTAACTTAAACTGAAATATGGGTTTAATAGTGTACTCTTTACTTTGTCATTATAGTCCACAGTCTCCACTCCAAGACTTGTATGGTTGTAGGCGCATTTGCCGAAGGACTGATGGTAGTCCTTCGGCAAATGCGCCTAAGAAGCTCCAAGCATTGCAGGTCCCCCGTAATATGAGCGCACGTATTGTCCACGCACTGTGCATTTTACCAGTTCCTTGTTGCTACTAAGACTTATAAACGAGAAAAATTCGATGCTGCTTCGTTTGACCCACGTAACCGGCCACAAACAAACATAATTTCATAAATCGGTGCACAACATTCAATTTGTGGACTAGCTTTATCTACTGTAATCCACTTATCTTCTTAAAATCAGACGAAACACAAGTGGGAAGAATTTAAATAAGGTGGTTTAAAATACGAATAATATTAACGGTTATTTTAACAATCCAACACAAATGGTGTTGGATTATTTGTATTTTGGAATTAATGAAATATGTACGATCATATTTACATCCTGCGACATGAGTTTATCATTAGCAACGATCACACTCGACCGCTACACAACAATTGATACAATGTAATAACATTATGTTTTTCCTATTTATCATTTTAGCGGTGACAGTTCAACTCGAAAGTATTTTATGAAAACTACAAACAAATAAAATGCGTGTTGAAAATTTGATACAAACTAAAACAAAAAAATCTGTTTTTTCGTTAAGAACTATCTTGGTTTTGAGATTAGTCTTAGGTCTTCATTACAAATTAGGTTCTTCTGCAATCGTTTGCTGGATCGGAAAATGTTTTTGTTTTCTCCTTACTATATTTAATATATTTGTGAGTTTCTTCTATGTGGTGTTTTTAGAATTCAGCATTATGGAATTTATTTTGTCAGTCATGTTGGTATCAGAAACAATCGTGAATAGTTTATTATCTTTAATATCAGGCGAAGAAAAGATAATTAAATTCTCTAAAACAGTAAATTTGTCATCTTTGTCCAGGTATAATGCCTCCTTGTATAGCTATATAGCATATTTCATAATAGTAGTAGCAACTGTTGCAAGATATATTGCGATTATAGTAGTCGATGCAGATGCGATGTCAACTCTCTCGTTTGCTTTATATAGTTACACTTACTTAGGATGCATATGTAGTCAATTAACTTCGGTCTATATAACGGACACGTATCGTAAAAATATACATTGTCTGAAAAAATCAATTAATGAAGATATAGAAGAACTAAATTTAACTGAAGACGAAAAAACTATTCATGTAAAGAATTTCATTTATGCGTTTCAAAAACTAACAAGTTGTACTGATTCAACGTGGACGCTTATGAGGCTAAGAGTAAGTTGGTTTTAAAATAGGCATTTAATTAAACTGCATTATGCGTCAGAATATCTTGACTATTTATCTCTCAACGGGTTTCTACCAGGTTATAAAAGAGAAACTCGTGCAGACTTGATCATGGAATTGTGAGACGAATAAAATCATCAAGACGTTTGTCATTAAATCCCTTATTACTAATCATGCGCCTACACATTGCTGTCAATATAAAAAAAATACAAACCAACATATCGACAAATTTCAAAATTTAACTATGAGACTATAAAATTAGGCTGTGATCGATTAGATTTAAATTTCAAAATATGAAGAAACAATACTCAAAAAAGTAGATACAAACAACAAAAAGATATGGCGTGCTTTAAAAATATTACAAATAGAAACGTCAATAAAGATTATTCCTTGAATCTTTTTTTAATAGGTAGTAACAACACCTAACTCATCCGTGAATGTCGTTAGTAAATTTTTGCCGATAGGCCCGGTCTCCACCAAAGCAGGAGAGACAGGAGACGAGAGGAGAAGAGCTGCGAAGCTGGCAGGTTATTTCCACCAAAGCGGAGAGGAGATGCGGATCGGAGAGGAAATGCATAGCGTAGAGGAGATGTGAGCTGTGTGTACCTAGCAAAGATGTGAGCTGTAAGAGCTCGAAACCATTCAATTGAATGACGCTTTCGGGTGTGTGAGACGCAGGCAGAAGGCAGCGGGGAACGGGGCGTGCGAGCGCGGGCGCCGTGTGGCATCGCCCGGCCGCCCGGCTACACACATCGCCGCTTTGCCACTGATATCTCCTCTTTTCTCCTCATGATTCATTTCCACCGAAGTTAATCGGAGAGGAGCTGTGGAAATAACGAAATCTAATTGGTTTGTTTAAAACACATCTTCTCTCGTCTCCTCTCCTCTCTGCTTTAATAGATACCGGGCCATATTGTCACAAATTGGGCAAGCAAGATAACCCTTTTAAGTATGTCACATCCTCATATAACTACCGCAGAATAATGTGTTAAGGCTTGCAATTTTTTTTGTAATACTTGACACTGACGAATAAGAAATTGAAAAAGTATTGTTGGTCTATAAAATAACTGTGCATTAGCTGCAACTCTAAATATGTTAAAATAACTACCTTAAATATAAGTATATAAACAACCTAATATTGTCTTCTGTTCACGCGAATGTCATTCATTGAAATTAAACTCATTTATACGGATTTTATCGCATTGTTTATTTAACACTGTATTACAAAATTTAGTAATTGTTACACTACTACTACTATTGAACTTTACTTATTTTAAGCTAATAAAATTATTAAACTATTTATATTTAGGTTTACACTTTCCCCGACGTTCCGGTTGCTTTTCAGCAATCATGGTCACTGGGACACTAAAACAACCTGTTTATGAATTGCGTTTTAAGGTGCATATAAATATATTTTTATTTTATACAACAAAAAAGTAAACACAGAACAATTAGAAGAAGTAGAGTACCTTCTATAAATACCGCATACATCTTCAGAGTTTTAGGTACGTATACATCACGTATACATTTAATTATATGCAACATTTCTTTCAGATTGCAATTGGTTTAATTTTTGCCTGGCTGAAACTAATTATCGAGATTTTTTATATCGCCATAACGCCATGGGTGAGTTTGATGTATTATACAACATTTATTTAGTGGTTTTTGCTTTTAATCCTTGCTATAATTTAATGTCACAGCCTAAAGCAGCGGTAGAAATTGGTCGTGAAAAGAGGACAGATGAATAGTATACCTTTTTACTAACACAGGATATATCTTGTCAGAAGGAACGAAATATCTAAAAGGAGGAAATATATAAAAGCTATGTAGACTTCCGTATACAACATTTACTCTAAAATAACGCTAATACTGTCTCTGTCCATCTCTTCCTATCTTTTTATGTATCTCCTTGGCTATTTACCCAACATGTTGGTGAATTCAATCATCTTTTTGTAATTTCTTTCCTTTGCCTTGCCCTTGACGTCGTCTCCAGAATTATTGCATGCCTTCATAGATATGAACGCATGTAGAGATCTGCAGAAAAAAAATATCCATCTGGTCTTAGCTTTTAACTAAATCTTAGTCCGGAGATGGACAGTTATATAACTTGGTTGTTCAAAATCAGGTGAACTTCTCTTAACATGCACATAGCATCTCAATCAGCCCTCCTGATGTGATTGACGCCTATACCATTCATTTTCTCTGAAAATGGTTTGAGTCAGGCATAGGTATTGTAGGGTCTTCACCTTTAAAAATTTCTTTATGTATGAAGTAAATGGGTAATGTTTTTTTTTCATATAAACAATATCAAAAATTAATTAGTTAGAAGTTAGAACATATTATTTTTTTTGTTGAAGATTACCATCAAAGTTATATGTGTACACAGACACAGTATTTTTGTTACGTATTTCTTTATTATTTTATTGAATATTGTATGATGTATATATTAAATATAAAATCATTTTTAGTATTAAGAATGAATGGAAGTTATAGTATTACCAGTTAAAGGTGACCTTAGTTAATTAAAATTTTGTATAATTTGTTGTTTGTTTGTTATTCCAGAATTCTGGCCATATACCCTTTGGGATACATATAATAACAACCGTTATCATCACGTGTATACCTTTCGTCATGATGGAGTTATCTACAAACGATTTAGATGAAATAAAACTGCTCATAGCTAACCAACTTCTTATATACGAAAGTGAGTTATTTAAATAAATTGAATAATCTAAAGAGGTTCCACCAATAACTCAAAACTAATAACATTTTATATTTATTATTCATGAGACGGCAGTGATATCCTAGTGAGAGATCATTGGACTGCCATGCAGAGGTCTTAAGTTTGGTTCCAGAGCAGACACTTCTGACTTTTCAATGTTATCTCTATATTAAGTACTTAATAATCGCTTAATTTAATAGTAAATAAATTGTACTTCGTGATGTTCTCGAAGATGTGTGACGTCTGCTAACACGCGCTGAGCCAGTGTGATAATTTCGGCCTTATTCTTTTCTCACTGAGAAATCCGTGCACAGCAATGAGACAGTTTAAATGACATAATTGTTTATTCATAATTTTTTTTTAATAAAGTAAAAAATATATATTATCCAGCTTCTGCCCGCAGTTATCGTCCACGTACCAAATGTTTTTAGAGGCAACAATATCTATGAACTAATAAAATACATACTTCTTCTCCATAGCCTTTATTATTCCCAAGTTACTTGTGGTCGGCTTTTCTAGTCTATCCGGATTGGACTGGATATCAGTTTTTACACGTAGCGGCTGCCACCTGACCTCCACAACCCGAAGGTTAACGATACCCTAAGGCTAGACCAGTGTCAGGATATTATAGGGCACTGACTTCCCAATAACGACTGCCACAGATGTTCATGGCAGCCGGGACCGACGGCTTAACGTGCTCTCCGAGGCACGGAGCAGGCGATAATTGTCAATCAATACGCACATAAGTTCGAATAGTCAAATAACTTACGAAAGTCAGAGGTGCGCGACGTGGGTTCGAACCCGAAAACTGCATTGCAGTCTGTTGGTCTCCCCACTGAGCTATCGCTGCTACTGCTGCTAAAATACCGACATTCCTTCTATATAATTTGGACAGCCAGAAAAATCTAGGACCAAAGTGTTGCTATACAAACATCAAGGTCCTACTACTATCACAATTATCGTACGAACACTAACGCAGTTTGTATTACGTACCAATAATTCACTATCTTGATAATTTCGTGAGTAAAACCCAATAACACAATCTAGGTATCGAACTTAAGAGCTCAGGCACCGTACTTGCATTTACTAACGTTGCATCACACAAGCATAATCCTTTAAGTCTAGTACCCATAATACAAGCTCTGCTTAGTTTGGGCTAGATGGTGTTGTGTGTATGTGGTATAATATTTATTATTATTATTTATTATTATTATTATTTAATAAGTTAATATAAGAAGTAATATTGTAACATACACATTTCAGGTACACAGTATCGAAACGCTCTGCACGACGCCCTTGATTATATCACCGCTTCTTCTAACAAGTTCACCATTTGGAACAACATACCTATGAGACTAAATGTGGTTTTAGCAATCTTTAATGTATGTGTTTCTTATGTTATTGTAATACTACAGTTTGTATATTAATCATAATAATCATAATCATATATAATGCACAAATAAAACTTATGACTAAGGATTCTGAAAATTTGTGTAAAAGATTACCTGTCTCCTGTACTAGTTACAAACTGTATTACAGGTAGGCAGGGTATTCAGTCATAATAATTAATCAATGTAGGTAAGATATTCATAATACAATTATAAGCAAGAAAGGTATTAAATATTAATTTAAATCAGAGGATCCCAGACTTTTACTCACAGATCACTTTTAAAATTTGTGGTGGACACCCTGCAGCTACATTTCTACCATATTACTTGCTAAAATTAAAAAAAATATCATATCTCTACGGGATGAACTTTTTTTTAAAATTCTCTTGTCTGAACGTACCACGGTAGGCGGGCTGGCTATTTTTTTGGAATTCTCGCTTATTCAATGACTGGTATTCCTCAAAATAATTTTCGTGGACCCCCGCTTACGAATTATGAACCCCAATTTTTTTGTTACACGAACGTAGACTCCCGTCGAGTCTCCCGTGGAGACCTGGGGGTCCACCTGGTTCACTTTGGGAACTACTGATCTAAACAAAACAAAATCTATTGTTTACCTAAACAAAATAATAATGATCAAATACAATATAATAAACTAAAGGAACTGTAACGTAAACATAATATTGACTACTCATCTTTTTAAGTACACCATCGCGACCGATCCACGGCGAATGTTTATATTTGAAATTGTTAGTTCTCATCTCTCTCTCCATCGCTACAACTAGTGCCGAAACCACGTACATCGACGGTACGATAAATGGCTTCATTAGGCTGTCACCAAGCTTTGTCTCTAGGAACTCTAAGGCGCTTATCAACCCAAGTCGTACAGAGCTGTAGCGTGTCTACAAGCTGAAGGTGGCCACTTTGAGTAACTGCTGTAGCTATTGTAATTTAATATTGTAAAACCATTAAATAAAATCTGATATGAATGTCAAGTGTTTTTTTTCTGTTTAGGGTTCCGACAAAGACCTTTTGTGCTTGCGCATAGGCTATGTTCAAACAACAACAACTTTTAAATTAATAGACACACAGTTGTAAATTAAATGTTGTATTGTAGCTTAGCTCAACATCTGTCGATCTAGTACAAAAATAAAAAGGGTTATGAAGGGTGTTTTTGAAGTAATTTACAATAATTTGTTGATTTACATAATTTTCTGATCTTTTTTATTGAGTTTCATATTGTTTTCAAAAATTATGGACATGTGAACACTTTGTTTTGTAATGTAGATGGTAGACAGTATTGTTGTCCTTCGAATAAGCCTATTTTTATCTCAGTTACAACAAAACTTTGGGAGATATAAATTTTTTTGTACCCACATAGGGAATATTTCGACGAAAAACCAAAATGGCTGCCACATAGCGGGTAAGTGGATTGGGCCCAATTGTTAAGTGTATTTGTGTATAAAAATAGTTGTTATATAAGTATTTAGAATATTGCTAGTCCATAACCGGACACACTGCATATAAATTCGGTTGATTATGGAGGCAACTTAATTTATATATCTCTTTTCAGTCATTATTTTTGCCGGGCAGTCAGTAGCGCCTGTAGTATGCGTGCTTGGCTTTTTGAAGTGCAAGCAAGTAGCGCATTTTGGTTCATCGGCCTTTTTCGTGCAGTCCTTTATTGAGAGACCTTGATCGCTATAGTGGCCACAGGTATAGATAGTCTCCCGACACGTCTTTGCCGCATGCCCATACTGTTGACACTTATAGCATCTAGAGAATAAAGTAAAGTCTCTTACAGGGCAAGATGATCAATTCATAAATATTCTATGCTTTGATATTATTGCTTTCCGAATGTCTGCAGATACTTCTATTATATAGTTAGAGGTATCAGCTTCCTTCTTGCCTGACTTATGGCTTAATCTTATCGTACTTATAAACGACTCAAGAATAGTATTTTCAAGTTTATCGGCTAGATTCTGGTGGAATAAACAATGAAAAACTTCTTCTTCTTCCATTGATGCAGGCACCCCGATAACAACCACTCTAGGTTTTCGTTTATAAGTATTCTCGATTTTTAGGTCTGAGTTGGTTATTCGCACGGATTGTTTAATCTTCTCGATGCCGTCTTTCATATCTGTGCTAATTATAACACCTCCATTCCTTGCTTTGCGTACTCCTCTTGTAGTTTCATTTTTGTTGGACAAATACTTTTTTGGACAAGTGATATCGTTTCATCGCTTGATTCTTATTTATCAGTAGGGTAAATAGCCACTGAGCTCAAATTAAGCAGCTGAATAAAATTATTACTACCTTGTTGAACTATATTAGCAAAGAAAGTTCCTGTGGCAGGTTTCGAAGATTCTTCAACACTCCGCTTAAGATCCTGCAGTCACTGTGACAGATCAAGTTGGTCTTGTAAAGTCTGGATAGAGGAGTAGACTTGCACGGCTTTATCCTTGAGAGACTGGCATTTCACTGACATATGCGATGAACCGCTGTCTAATTTTTGACATAAGCCATTTATGCGCATTTCTGCTCAGAATTCATTTTTCCTTCGGTTGCAACAGAGCACACCTCATTGAGGCACTTCTCAATGGATGACATCCAGGATTGAATCTTCGGCGTTGAGATGCCTTCAAGAACATCGTCGCTCGGAGCTTTAGGGCGCGGTGTGGATGCAGGTGCGGACGCCGGCGTCGGCGGCGGGGTGCGTGCTGTATTGCCACTTCGGTTAAATGAGCTATTCTCCATTAAAAAAGTGTTTTTGAGATAAATCCGATTATAACAGTCACTTAGGATTTGAGTTTGGTTGTTCGATTTAATAGAATTTACTGGCAGGTGGTAAATGACCTAAATTTAAACACTAACTTGTTGAATATAAAAAATATATTCCCTTAAAATCCAATCCATAATTTATGTATGACGCCGGTCCAGGCTGTGTATAAATATTGAAAGTTAATTTATATCTTTAATATTTATGCACACCCTTGTCAAATTTTCACAATAGTATATAAATTACTAAAGATTCGACAGATTTGCAATGTTTTCTATTATGTTCTTAAAGATGTGTGTAAATGGTAATGCCACAAAGAATGAAAAAGATGAAGTATCTCTAACTTCGCAACCAAAGAAGTTATCAAACATACGAAAATACAAAAAGCTATCTAAACAAAAGAAGACTATCATAACACAATTTATGTTTTAAATAGTCTGGCTAAGCTATGGTGCCGGTGTCCGAGCATTGGTTGAGAGGTTAAAGGCTTTTCAAAAATGCTTAAAACTCGCTACTATTAAAATAATATTATAATTTATTTAATACTTATGCTACTTATGCATATTAATAATTTGTAACAGGTAATAACGTGATCATACATAATGTTTACCTTATTGATGCGTGACGTTTTGACCAGGTTACACCAGCCGTGGTCATAAACCAAACAAAAGATACAATTACAATAATAGCTATACAGAATTTTAAACATATATACTATATAATTTTAAACATATATACATATATAATAGGAATAACAATATGTATTGACAGTCTTTAAAATTTTACAACTTTTATACAATGTTAGAAGTTGTACTGTACCTTTTGGCAAATTCTGCAGAGTAACATCTAACGTTAGTAAAGTATGATATTTGGACGTACGCGAAATAAATTTGAAAATTAAACGCTCAAAATATTCACTCGGGCAATTATATTAATCCTAATGATTACAGCAAATCATGTAAATAACTCTACACCTTTCAACTTCTGTGGCTTTGTACGCATAAATTAGGATTTATCCCGGCATACGTTTGCCTAGTGGGAGACCATTGGATTGCCACAGGTCTCGATTTCGATCCCAAGGTTCACACATCTCTGTCTTTTCAAAGTTATGTGCGTATTAAATAGTTAATTATGGTTTGCTTTAACCGTGAAGGAAAACATCATGAGGCAACCTTCATGTTTGAGAGATTTCCATAATGTTTTCGAAGATATGTGAAGTCTGCCAACCTGCACTGGCCCAGCGCGTTGGACTATGTCCTAATCCTTCTCACACTGAGAAGAGGCCCATGCCCAGCAGTGGATCAGCTTAATACAGGACTGAATATGGTTCACCTGTATGGCAAGTTTCATTTACATCCATTCTACGGTTTATGCGTTATTGAATAACAGTACTTAACATCCCATGAGCCTGTATTTGCAACTGAAATCCATATAAATAAATAAAATTGAATTGTCTGTTTATAATGTCAAAGTAACAACGTTCACAAAGTATATGAAAATAGATAAATTATTTTTATTAAAAAGAAAATCAATTTTAAAATGATTGTCTATCAGCTGTTTCTGCCGGCTAATCCCTAAAACGACTCGACCGATTTTGACGGGACTTTTACTGACAGATAACTGATAGATGATAGATGAAAGATTCAAATATATTTTCAACCCACCCTATTTTCTAAAATAAAAGTAACCTAAATTGTTAAATTCCACACGGACGAAGTTGCTGGTGACAACAGCAGATAGTAACAAATAAATAAAATAATGTTCAACCGCATCTTCATTTCTTAGTTTCAAAATTAGGTGGGGTTGTTGGGTTATGCCTGTAAAATTTACTATTTCTCAGCTTATATATATATATATATATTAATACGTGAAGCAAAATCTTTGTACCCCTTTTAACTAAACCTGCGTGGACGGATAAGAATGAAATTTGGCACAGTTAAAGCTTATATGCAGAAGGAGGGCGAATCATGATATTTTTATAAAATATGCATTAGAAATACATTAAACTAATGAAAAATCACTACACGCACACATCCATGCATTTGACACACGCAGTCGAATTGCGTTCGTAGTATTACGGCATTGTTCGTCTGACATCGTACAATTCTTTGTAACTATGGTGACCTATACCTTATTTATAGGTAATAGAGAAAAACAGAAAATAAAGTAGCAAGCTTATGAATTTTGGTTGCATTTTGACCACTAGGCGACCGCTAGTATATATTACTAGATGTAAATATACTAGCGGCATAGTATGAACTAGCATGAAGTAAAAACTTTGTACCCCTTTTTACGAAAATTGCGCGGACGGAGAAGAATGAAATTTGGCACAGTTAAAGTTTATATGGAGAAGGAGGGGTGAATCCTAATATTTTTATAAAATATACATTATAAATACATTAAACTAATGAAAAAACACTACACGCACACAACCATGCATTTGACACTCGTAGTCGAATCGCGTTCGTAGTATTTCGGCATTGTTCATCGGACGTCGTACAATTCTTTGTAACTATGGTTACCTATACCTTATATTTTATTATATTATGTAATAAAGAGAAACAGAAAACAAAGTAGCAATTTTAGGAATTTTGGTCGAATTTTGACCACTAGGCGACCGCTAGTATATATTACTAGATGAGGTTAGTAAAATTACTTTTCCTGGATAAAAGGTACTCTATGTCCTTTTCTGTTCCCCTGACAAAGTGTATGCGAAATTTCACGATAATCTGTCAAGTAGTTAGAGATGAAAGCATAACAAACAAACTCACTTTCGCATTTATAATATTAGTTAGGATTACGATTGTTATTATTAACCTCTGAGACTTCTTTGAAGAGGTTAATGAAAACACTATGTGGGTCTGTGTGTCTGTCTGTTAGTGAGAATTCGTTAGTGATAGGCATAGCTCCGGAACCACTGGACCGATTGACTGTAACTTGGTGTACAGACACCTTGAGGTTATCCCTCGGTCGAGTTTGGAATATGGGCCCTGTGGGCCAAAAGACCATCGAGATATAGGGGTGACAAAGTCGTAAGATCAGGGGATATCCACCAACAGAGTGATTTATGATTTGGAAATCCAAGGGAGAGGGTTTGCACAGCAGTGGAACATTACTGATGATGATTTATAGTTAATTAAAATGAATCCTGTGTTTTTACACCCATCTCGTTAGAAGTAGAGTTTGAGAGTTTCGAGAGGTTCAACAATTTCCCTTCCAAGTCATCACACTTTCACTCACTTTCTTAAAGACTCATTATTGAGGTCAAAATCATACTCTTACCAGGTAATTTGATTGACTATTGCTAATCTAGACATACAATATGAAATTTCGATTGGTCGTCTGTTAACTAATTTTATGTTCTGCTATTCTGAAATATGTAAAGGTACTTGTTGTAAAAAAGAAAAGTTGAATCTTTACTGTGTCAAGCATTTTATTTCTAGCAACATGTTCTAGAGCTCATGTGTAAGGTAAATGAAGAAAGCTTTTATGTACTTAAGCAATTAGTAATATAGTGATATAATATATATGTCATACAGAAACTCATTACAATAATGTTTTCGTGTTAAGCTGCATTGTAATGTAGTTGTGAGTATATTAAGCATATATACCTTTTTCAACCTTTTTTTGAGTATAATATATAGCTAAAGGTAGCACAAAGTTGTTTCATTTACGATGTCAAATTTATTCTAATAAATGAAATTGAAGCTTTTTACTAAATGCATGTAAAAGTATGTACATATATACGCTGCTTACATATAGAAAAAATTAAACTTTTTTGTTAAATTCTATGCGGACGAAGTTGCGGATAACAGCTAATTATAAAATAAAATAACAGTTTCGTTTGTCCGTGCTCCTAGCAACCGGTCGTGATTTCTATTTCTGAGTTGGGCATAGCTTTATATGGCTTTTCTAGGAAAATTATTATGAAATATCGAATTTAAATTTTTCGTCATACAGATGGGCTAATAGCTAAAGATAAAAACTCTCTAGATGCCAAAGTATTGTACAGACCTGTCCGGTTATATAATTATAAGTAAATAATAAGAAGCTAAACTACTGTTCAATTAAATAATGAAATGAAATCAATCAATCAATCAGCCCACCGCAGTCCACTACTTGACATAGGTCTCTCCCATTTTACGCCACAACATCCGGTCTGCCGCCTTCCGCATTCAGTCTGACCCAGCTTCATTTTTCAGGTCATCGGTCCATCTGGCCCGGAGGCGTCCTACCTTATGTTTACCAAATCACGGTCTCCACTCTAGGACTCGCTTGCTGCAACGGCCATCGGTCCTTCTACAGATAAAGCCATTAACATCAGCTTGCTTATTCTGCGAGCTATGTCGGTAACCTTGGTTCTTTGACGGACCAACTCATTTCTAAATTTATCTTTCAAAGAAACTCTAAGTATAGCTCGGTCCATAGCCCGCTGGGCGACTTTAAATTATTGGACTAGCCCGTAGCCCTACCGTGAGTGTCAACGTTTCGGCAACGTAGATCATAACAGGTAGAACGCTCTGGTCAAAGACGTTGGTCTTCAGGCATTGCGGTAAAGGCGATGAGAAAACCTGACGAAGCTTATGCTGAAACGCTGCCCATCCCTACTGGATTCTCCTATAAATTTTTTCTCGACGTTGTTCCTACCAGGTTGGATCAAGGTAAACAGACTCTGAAACAACTTTGAGCATCGACCCATCGACGTAAATCGACCTCGGCATAACATGTCTATTAAACATGATCTTGGTTTTATCCAAGTTCATGCCGAGATTAACCCGTCGCGATGTACCATTTAGGCTGTGCAGCATTCCGCTAAGCTGTTCCAGCGACTCTGCTATAATGACGATGTCATCGACGAACCGTAGGTGTGAGATGTACTTACCATTCACATTGATTCCCCGTCCGGTCCAGTATTTTAAAAACATCCTCAAGTACGTTGGTTAACAATTTGGGAGATATTACATCTCCCTGTCTCACTCCTCGACGGATTTGTTTTCTGGTCCCTAAGCTGGACAGTCATTGTAGCGGTGTCGTGCAGGCATCTCAACACTTTTATATAGCGCCAGTCAATGTGACATCGTTGAAGAGTATCCAAAACTGCCCAAGTTTCGATGGAGTCGAAGGCTTTCTAGTAGTCCACAACAGCGGCTGATTGTACTTTTCGGTCTTCTGTACAATCTGCTGAACAGTATGGATTTGGACAACGGTGCTGAAGCTTTTTCAAAACCCGGCTTGTTCTGTGGGCTGGAACTCGTCAAATTTTCTAGCGAATTTGTTTGGGATAAAACTTTGATGGATGATTATCCAAAAGCAATATTTCTAGTGCACGATATAATATTAGTAGGCTTCACATCTATGCAAGTAAACAAAAGGTGTCATGTCACGAGACGCACAGCGGTCACAAAAAGGGATGCCACCAAGTTTACTTTCTTTTCAGCTTTATGAATCACAAACCCATTAGGTTTTATAATAATTATGCCTTTCTTTAGCGTGTACGCTATCTTCATATTAAATTATATTCGAATCAATTTAAAGATTTAACCAAAGTAAACGTAACAAACAGACATACTTTTGCTTTGGAACCACTAGAACATATTTGATAGCAGCATTATTTATTAATATCGTATCGTACGTATGGCTAAGTATAATTAGTAATAATCAGCGGTAATATTTAATGATATTACAGAACGTAATTTTATTGATTAGTCATTTATTATTCTAACCATTCTTACTTCAACCCTGTCACAGTAAAGTAGATACTTTAAGAAACAAAATGCCTGCTCTAGACTTGATCCAAACTAATACTAATAAATCAGTTTTTTCATTGAGAACTCTTTTGCTCATCCGACTAGCATATGGTCTTTACTTCAATCTAAGTTCTTCGGCTGTCGTTCGTTGGATTGCAAGACTCTACTGTATCATTAACACCTTATACAATATATCAATTTTTTATCTTTGTGTAATATACTGGGAAGTTGATAGCACCGTAAACATTATTTTTGCAGTAATATTTTTGTTGTACACAACAGCAATCTGTTTAATATCGTTTGTAACGGGTGAAGAAGCTGTTATACAATTCTATAAGAGCATAAACTCAGAATCAGATTCCGCGTACAATATATCATTGGCCAGTTACGTAATATATTTTATAATAATTATAGGGCTAGCCGCAAGATATCTTTCTTATGCCATAATCAATGTTAACACAAGTAGTGCCTTAGATTTTATATTATATGATCACTTACAAATGGCATGTTTTTTTGGTTATTTAACAACAATTTATTTAACTGACGCGTATCGTACAAAAGTATTTTATTTGAAGCAACTACTTCATAATAATTTGGAAGGTATAGACATAACGGATAGTCAAAAAGCTGAGCACGTGACACGTTTTATTAATACCTATAGAAAACTAACAAGAAGTTTTGCTTCAACATGGAATCTACTGAGGCTGCAGGTAAGTCTATTTGGAAAAGATAATTGTTGTAATACTTCATGCAATATTTGCTGAAATCATATTTATTACAAACGATATAACGAGCTGTGGTTTCGAATACCACATAGTAAAAAACCCCCGTGACACAGGAATAATTTCTAGTGCGGGAGTTGTCTTTTATAAAAGAGCAAAAACAAGAGGCAAAAATATTTTAATCAATATTTTTTGTCATCTTAATACTATAAACTTCTTAATTGAATATTATTATAACATTACGAAGCTACTTGTTTCCTTTGTGCACATCATTATAACAAAGTACTGCAACGTGTAACATAAAAGTGAGGTTATTATCTATATATTAATACGTGAAGCAAAAACTATGTACCCCTTTTTACGAAAATTGCGCGGACCAAGGAGTATGAAATTTGGCACAGTTAAAGTTTATATGGAGAAGGAGGGGCGAATCCTAATATTTTTATAAAATATGCATTCGAAATACATTAAATTTATGAAAAACACTACACGCACACATCCATGCATTTGACACACGCAGTCGAATCGCGTTCGTAGTATTTCGGCATTGTTCGTTTGACGTCGTACAATTCTTTGTAACTATGGTACCTATACCTGATTTATATGTAATAAAGAAAAAAGGAAACAAAGTAGCAAGCTTAGGAATTTTGGTCGAATTTTGACCACTAGGCGGCCGCTAGTTATAGATAGATAGCACAGCGAATTAAATAAATATTTTTTGGTAAATATATTAGTCAGAAAATTTAAAAATGTTTCCGGGCATTAACATGTTAATATAAATTTAACTTTTCACTTCATCAACACCTTCGATGATCATTAATTACTGTAAACTGTCATCTATCTCCTAAACTTCACTGTATGAAAATAAACATCAATCATCTATCCTATACAAACCTGGGTTATATAAATAAAAATATTATAATGTACATATCCAGATTTAAAATTTTGGTAACAGTATTGAAAATTTAAGTTTTTTATGACTGTCGAAATGACCATAGAATGTGACCACACCTTATTGTTACACACTGTATAATATCCCAATTCTAACCCTAACTAATATTATAAATGCGAAAGTGGGTTTGTTTGTTCGCACACCTTAACTACTAGACCGATCATCATGAAATTTTGCATACACATTGTCAAGGAAACAGAAAAGGACATAGAGTACTATTCATCCAGAAATAAGCACTGTTACTGTCTTAAGTTAAATTATAAAATACTTATTTATTTTTATTTCAGATGATAATGAGCTTCATGTTTACTTGGCTACATACAGTTTTTCAAATTTGTTACACGATCATTAGTGGTGGTTGGGTGAGTGCATTTCCAATTTTACTAACAATCACATAAAAATGTCGTGCTTAAATTTTTTTTTTTATTACAGTACTATGGAGAGTTACCTTGGATTGTAGGCATGGTAGTGGGTATTATAATAACGTGTATGCCACTAGTAATAATGGAGCTAGCGTTGAATGATCTAGATACAATAAAATGCATATTGGCTGACCAGCTTTTGGAATATGAAGGTAATGTACAAAAATAAACGATGTCCAAACTAATACTAAAAATGTGAATGTGAGTGTGTCAATTTATTAAGCATTCACGCCTTAACTTGTTGACCGATCATCATGAAATTTCTCATACACGTTGTCAGGAATACAGAAACGAACGAATACACCTCTCAGGCCGGAAAAGTACTGTTTCCGAGGAATAGATAGTCAAGTTACATTTGGCTAAGGGAAACCTATATTGGGAGACTAGATTTCTAGTTCTATCTCTTATCCTGTGACCTGTGATTAAATAATTAATTATCGCTTACTTTAACAGTAAAGAATAACATATTGAGGAAACCAGTATGCCTGAGAGGTCTCCATAAAGTTTTCGAAGATATGTGAAGTCTGCCAAACCGCACTAGGTCAGCGTGATGGACTGTGGCTTACCTCTTTTTATATTGAGAAGAGGCCCGTGCCCGACAGTGGTACAGTTTAATACAGGGCTGACATTATGTATTTATATTATTTTTAACAGACCGCGTGCTTGTTTGCTACTTATGAGGTTAATTATAGCCAGCGATTTCGTTGTTTCTATAGAATTCATTCAGAGGACATCGGGATTGTCAGCCTTTTCCTATTGCAATAGTTGGGTAGGCAATCCGAGGGACCTACTGGAAGAAGCAGCCATAGTTCAAGCTTGGCTGTCTCCTGCACCCCCGTCTGGGGAGGTAGACGCCGGGGCTGTCCGCTTTCGCGACAGCATTTAAGCTGTTTGCGACGCGGCCATGCCCCGAGTGCGACACTGGACCCCAACGGGGGTCTACTGGTGGTCCCAGGAGCTGGCGGACCTCCATGCGGCCTGCATTCGTGCCGGGAGGTTATACACACGCAGCCGAAGCCGTCGCCACCGCGATAAGCGAGAGGAGAGCCGACTGTATGACGCCTATGGCGAAGCGAAGGTGTCTCTGCAGTCGGCCATCTGCCGCGCCAAGGAACGAGCGAAAAGTGAGATGTTGGAGGGTCTAGACCATAACCCCTGGGGGCGCCCATTTCGCGCGGCGCTGAACAACCTCCGTGCGCGGGGCCACCCCCTTTACGGAGACCTTCCAGGCCAACTTCCT
The DNA here is from genome assembly GCA_963675205.1 of Catocala nupta. NCBI lineage: Eukaryota > Metazoa > Arthropoda > Insecta > Lepidoptera > Erebidae > Catocala > Catocala nupta. The sequence goes on along the minus strand of OY776089.1, from coordinate 3,469,361 downwards.
CTCCGAGGTGGTCGAGGAGTTATTTCCTGACCGGGCAGAGCACGTGCCCCCGACAATGGCCCCATCGGGAGGCCGACATCGGGAGGCGGACCTCAGTGCTCCCCCGGCTACAGATGTGGAGATGGGGGCGGCTGTCTTGCGGATCCGCTTCAAGACGACCGCCCCTGGACCTGACGGTGTGCCGGCGCGAGCTCTCGCGCTGGCCCTCGATCACCTGGATGTCCGCCTCAGGGAACTTTTCGACGCGAGCCTGGTGTCGGGACGATTCCCTGAGTGCTGGAAGGAGGGGAAGTTGGTACTGCTGGCCAAGCCGGGACGGCCTCCAGAGTCGGCCACGGCGTACAGGCCCATAGTGCTGCTGGACGAGGCGGGGAAGATGTTTGAGAAAATTCTCGCCAACCGCATCGTCCGGCACCTGAGCACAGTCGGTCCCGACCTGTCGGACACTCAGTTCGGATTTCGGGAAGGACGCTGAAAGCCGCGGCCGAGGAGGCGGTCGCCGGCGGCGGTGTTCTGTTGGCGGTGTCTTTAGACATCGCCAACGCGTTTAATAGTCTGCCATACAGCTGTGTCCAGGGGGCGCTCCGATATCACGGGGTACCTTTTTACCTGGAGCGGCTGGTGGCAGACTATCTGAGAGGCAGGAGTGTCCTCCTCGAGGTTCGAGGCGAGGTTTGGCGGCGGCCCATGTCGTGCGGTGTCCCGCAGGGATCGGTTCTTGGGCCGCTCCTGTGGGACATGGGGTAGGACTGGGTCCTACGTGCTGTCCTACCCCCTGGGCTGAGCGACATCAGTTACGCTGACGACACCCTGGTCACAGCCCGTGGGGGTACCTTCGAGGAGGCGGCCCGTTTGGCTACCGTGGGGGCTTCCCAGGTGGTAGGGCGTGTCGAGGCGCTGGGTTTACGGGTGGCTATTAACAAGACGGAGGCCTTTGTCTTTCATGGGCCTCATCGCAGTCCACCCCGCGGCGCCTCGATAATAGCTAAACTTTTGCAGATCTTATTAGCTAACAATTATTGGTCTTTCACAATATTCAATCATCAGGCATGCAAAAAAAAGAAAGAGAAAAGAAATTGTAATTAACATTAAAAGTAATACTACATATCTAAAAATAGCAATAAATTATTACTTAATGTCAGATTGTAAATTTCTTAAAATTTCAAAATAATGTCAAGTGATAATAATAAAATGATAAAATGTCATACAATTATAATAAAATGTCACAGCATGTAAATAAAGAAATGAAGCATGTAAATTTGGCAGACTTCTAGCTATTTTCCGTATGCTTGTCCTCTAAGAACTTTCAAAGCAAATAAAAGCATTTGACTACAAGCAGTTTTTAAAGACGCCTTTTAAATAGTTGTATATTTAGAAATTAAATAAATATTTTAGGAATGAACTTTGGTCGGTTTTGTCCATGTATGGAGTGAATAGCAACCTCACACGAGCTCTGAAATCTCTTTATGAAGATTCCAGATCTTGTGTTAGGATAAATGGGACTTACACAGAATGGTTTAATATCGAAAAAGGTGTTAGACAAGGATGTGTAGCGTCACCCTGACTGTTTAACCTATACATGGACAATTGTTTGAAAGATTTAATAGATTGTGAATGGGGATTAAGAATGAATGAGTTACTTGTCAAATGTCTACTTTATGCCGACGACCAAGTAATACTTGCGTCATCGGTGGAAGAGTTACAGGCGATGGTAACTAATATGCATGGTGCTTTTGAGAGTAAAGGAATGAACATGTAAGCAAGACAAAAGTAATGGTATTTGAAAGGGAGGAGTGCATGACGATGTGCAATATTATGATTGATGGAGAACAAGTGGAGCAAGTGAAAGAGAAGCATGAGAGCAGAATAAATGCTGTAGAAATGAGAGCGCTGAGAAATATATGTGGTGTGACTCTGAAAGATAGAATAAGGAATAGTGTGATTACAGAGAGATGCGGCATAAAAGTGGATATAGTGACGAGAATAGAAAAGGGTATGTTAAGTTGGTTTGGGCATGTAGGAAGAATGGACGAGAACAGACTGACTAAGAAAGTTTATAAGGCTAGTGTGAATGGAACAGTCGCAAGGGGAAGACCTAGGCAAACGTTTCTTGATCAGATCGGAGGCGTTCTGGATAAAGGCCAGGTTAAGAGCACCTTAAACCGGCGAGCGTGTATGAGGAATGTTATGAAAGTGAATGAAGCCAGAAAAGTGTGCCAGGATCGTAGCAAATGGAAATCCGTAGTCTCTGCCTACCTCTCTGGGAAACAGGCGTGAATTTATGTATGTATGTATGTATATTTCCAATATTCTTTGTATGTTTTGGAAGTTTATTATATATGTATGGTGCAATACAAAAAAAGCTTTTGTGCATCAAAGCCGTTTTACTTGCCACTACGCATTATTTTTATTTTTATTAAAATAAATCATAAAATTTTGATTCCAGACGAACAATTGCGTCGAGATCTGTTTGATGCTATAGACTACATCGAAGCCTGTTCTGCAAAGTTTACACTTTGGAATAATATTCCTCTCAGAATAACCACAGTTTTGAGCTTTGTAAATTTATGTATTTCATATGTTATAGTAATATTTCAGTTCAAATATTAACATCGAAATATACATTGTTTAAATAAAAACTAGTTTAAATTTACATTTTATTATTTTGTATTTCATTTTATATCATTTCTTTGTTAGATTCATAATATTACTAGTGTGTGTGTGAGTGAAATTAGGGCTTTAGTGACTCATGAAAATAAGTATGCAATATCTTAACTAAAAGATCGCTAGGTAATTGTAAAATGTATCTGAGTACGGCAGTTTGACATACATCTTAATTTTGATACTACTAAGAAATCAAATATATAATATTTTAATGTATTACATATTATTATATTAATAAATTTTAATAATAATTATTGCAATTTACCTTATGTATAAAAAAATAATTTCGATCGAAACGATGATATAATAAGAATGTAATTAAGGGTATCGTTAATAACGATATGCTTATGGTTTTATTTCGTCTATATTTAACACTAGTGGCCCGCCCTGGCTTTGCACGGCTAGTACAACACTTTAACAAATTATACACCTCAACGTTCCTCATGAATCACTCTGTCTATTGGTGAAAACTGCATGAAAATCTGGTAAGTAGTTTTAGAGTTTATCGCGGACAGACAGACAGACGCAGCGAAGGACTTTGTTTTATAATATGTAGCGATTATCTTACGTTTACGTCAATGTTACTGTCTGAAATTAAAAACTATTTTATACGAATGATGAGACAAAAGTAAAGAAATGGGAAAGGTTCATATATACATAATTATATAATCGAAGCTCTTATTTATTCCTTTGCAGCGTTACGTAGTTTGCAATAGTTATTTCGCTCACAATAACTACAGCTTTTACTACACAGTAAAAGCAATTAATTATTCAAACATACACATGTTTGAATAATTTTGAGTAAATAATTGTGAACTACAGACTCTTCCCGTGACCTAGCTGCTGGAAAGCAACCAAAACGTCGGAGGAAGTGTTAATCTAAATAGTTCATTTATATACGCGCTCATAGCCAGTTACACTCGGTAAACGATTAGCGAGGTTAAGCAACGTTGGGTGCGGTCAGTCTATAGATGGGTGACCGCTTAGTGATATTTCATCTGAGCGTCTTCGTACTTCGGAGGGCACGTAAAAAGTCGGTCCCAGTTGTTGTCAAATTGACAGCAGTCGTTAAGCCATGTCAGAGGCTTACGGTCGGCTTGAACAACTCTTGACTACATGTTGGCAACAAACCACACGAAAAGAAAACAAAATAAAAAAATAAAGAACCGATTAATAGTTTAATAGATTTCAAAAGGTTCTAAGCAGGGTCTCTACGAGGGTCCTCTACGGGGTGGTCATCCTCTACGCAGTGAGCCAGTGTTTGGGGGTTGGTCAAAATTCCCCGACGCCTCATGTATCTAGTAAAATATAAACACTTGGTTTATGTTAAAAAAGCAATAAATATGTACTTTATTTAACTGAAAACACAAGTTGAGTTCAGTCTTGTTGAGCAGTTGACATAAGAATGACTTAATGCTAGGATACATTGATTTATACATGGTTAAAATCTTATACATGTGTGCTGTCCGTGTGAGATCCAACGGGCTGCTTGTTTACTTGGTTCAAGTGACAGGATCAATTAACTTAGTATTTCGTCACCTTTAAGTTTATGGTCATTATTTATGTTATGGTTTACTTTGAAGTTAGATCAAGTACTGTAATTGCTAAATGCGGTGACGTAATGCTTTCTTAGCATACTCATGGGAACGTGGGAACGCATAACTATCTATACAACACTTCATCTTTCTATATGTGTTCGTAACCATCCAAATAAAATAAATGTAGTATTTTGAAACGAACCGCCATAGAAATTGTATATAATAGTTAATTTTTTATATATATTATGTAACATTCGCGTAAATATAAGACAATATTTACGGATGTACTTCTGCAGTGACGTTTTAACCTACTGAGTCAAAGCGGCACACCGGTGGCCAAACACAATAGATTTTTAATATATATTTACAAACGTATTAAAAAACATAACATAATTACAAAAACACAAATAATTATAATACTAAATATTTACAAAAATGGTTTAGGCATCGTAGAATTCTTCAGCATCACTGTCAACTGGTAACGTGCTCAGAAGACTGGCAGCATTGCCACGTTGAATGGCAATGCTGATTCTTTGGGCCAAGAAAAGACCAGCCTTCTGATCAAGCGAAACGTCGAACAGGCGTTTTGCAATATCCCTGTACAAAATATGAGCGCTCGGACCCCATGAACCTAGGATTTCCACCCCAAACGGCACAAGAATGTAATTTCCGACTAAATTACTATATTTGCACCGTTTGAGGGTTTCCGTGGTTGCAGCAGTAGCGCCGGCACATCCCGCAGTGCTTGGAAGATGTGATGGCGCAAAGTGTCAACACACATTGCATTCCACACCAAAGGCCTGCCATCTTCCAAGGCAACAATGACATTCCGTCCGGTCTCTTCCCATCGTCGATTCGATTTCGATAAATCGATTTTTAATTATGTCTGGTATTGTAAGAGTTGACAAATTAAAAAGTATTATAGCTTGTCAAAAAGAAAATCATTAAAATGATTGCCAGCCTCGATGGCGTAGTGATTAGTGTAACCGACTGCCACACTTATCGTCGCAGGTTCGATTCCTGCACAAGTCAATCATTTGTGTGCATGAGCATGGATGTTTGTCTTGGTCTGGGTGTTTCTATATATAATATGTAGGAATTTACAAAAAAAAAGTATATATGTACATATGTTGATACATTGTCTAGTATCCATAGTACAAGCTGTGCCTAGTTTGGGTGTTGTGTGTATGTGATAGAATATTATTATTATTGAAAATGCCTCGTTAATTTTCAATGACTGAAATCAATAACTAACAATCAATCATGTGATGGCCACACAAAAAGACATCACACCATAATAATGATCTGCACGGATGACGTATTGATATAAGTGATTGCAGTCTATGAGGTCTCAGGTTTGAATCCCGAACCTGTCCAACAAAAATATATTGCAATTTTTTACTAAGAAATTTTCAATAGCAAACCGGTTTTAGGAAGTTAGTTGTTAGTTGGCGGTAGAGCAGCGATAGCTCAATGGGGAGACCAACAGACTGCAATGCAGAGGGTCTCGGATTCGAACCCACGTCGCGCACCTCTGACTTCTGGAAGTTATATGACTTTTTGAAATTATGTGCGTATTGATTGACAATTATCGCCTGCTCCGTGCCTCGAAGAGCACGTTAAGCCGTCGGTCCCGGCTGCCATGAACGTCTATGGTATTCGTTATTGGGAAGTCAGTGCCCTATAATAGCCTGACACTGGTCTAGCCTTAGGATATCGTTAGCCTTCGGGTTGCGGAGGTCAGATGGCAGCCGTTCCGTGTAAAAATTGATATCCAGTCTAATCTGGTTAAACTAGAAAAGCCAATCCTAAGTGACTTGGATAATAAAACGGCTAGGGAGAAGAAGAAGTTTTTAGTTGGCGGTGTTAGACACCCTCGGGTCCCGAGGGTGTCTAACAATCATTAGTACAAACCGTTGTTTCTGCGCCTGTCCTCCCTGTAGTCGTGTCGGATTGCCATCCCATCGAAAAAGCAGAGTTAAGGGACAGAGAGTGCACTTATGTTAGTGCATAAACTTGAGCACCAAAATATGTATTATGCTGACGGTTATTCTCTGTTAAGATTTTACTTACTAATATATTTCTTTGTTTCAGCATAAAATTATTATAGACTTCTTCTTGAATTAAATAGATAAATAAACATAGCAAACCGCCATTTATATTAATTACACACTAATTAGTAACTTTTAATTATTATAGTGTGTCAACATCGTGCCAGGGACACACTGTATTTCGTGTCGGTTTATTACAGTTAATTAAATATCAATCACGATTATTACTCGGCTTCATTTAATATACATACTACTACATAGTTGGTATTAGAAACAACATTCTAAATCTGGCAAAATTGATATTATAGGTGAATAGGGTAATTAAGTACATACATTTTATTTATTAATTAACCTAAATAGTTACATCACATAAAGTCTAAAATTCAAAGAATTTTTGAACTCGATTGTTCATAAATAATGTCAGCCCTGTATTAAACTGTCTCACTGCTGGGCACGAGCATCTTCTCAATGTGAGAAGGGTTAGGCCATAGTCCACCACGCTAGCCCAGTGCGGGTTGGCAGACTTCACATATCTTCATTATGGAGAACTCTCAGACATGCAGGTTTCCTCACGATGTTTTCCTTCACCGTTAAAGCAAGCGATAATTAAATATTATAATACGCACATAACTTCGAAAGGTCAAAGATTTGCGCCCTGGGATCGAACTCGAGACCTCTGCGTGGCAGTCCAATGGTTTCCCACTAGGCTATCGCTATATTTAATAGATAATAAATAATATACAAGCGTTTCAAATATGGTAGTAGAGTAATTGTCCTAAATTTATGCATGTCCTTCGATCTTCAAACTCTTGGAAATATTTGACACTTTTAGAAAAAAAATATAAAATTATACAGAATACCCTTAAACTACCCTAAACTTTTAAATGTGGCCATTAACGACCGGGCATGGCTACAAGCGAGCTTACCAGTTTGCTTGGCGGCCTTGGCATCTGAAAAATTACTGATGTAAGTCTACCAGCATTCCTATCTTCAGTCTTTAGCACGGAGGAATTGACCAGGAAAATTTTGGCACCTACACTGGTCAGTTCTGAAGTGTTGTGTATGACCGTCGCCATGAATGCTTAAAAATTTGCTTACCCAAGCACTGATTTACCCGAAAACCGGCTCTCTCAGAGACAGTGGGATGGGCCGTTATGCAGCATAGTTCGAGAAAATCTCATAAATACATCGTCCTGTGCTGCTGAACGTGCCCGCTTGCTGGCTGTGGGGGAGTGGGAATCGGACCTTTGGCTTTAAGTACTCCCGTTGTCCAACACGGTACCTACAAATATGTGGTAGGTTGAAGGTAGGTGGAAGGTCGTGTCGTACATAATATGAACGACGCGACCTTCCGCATTGCTTACTGTTTGCGCTTAGGTACTTCTTATGTTTCTCCGCATCGGTTTCTTTGTGGAGAGGCTGTCGACAATTTTGGTCACCATGGCCTGTCATGCAGCAGGAGTGCTATGTGACATAAACAGCATAAAACATAAAAACAAATATGTGATAAATAAGATAATATTATCCGATGTTGAATATGTTACATATCTTTTTATAGCACATATTTTAAACACAATTGTAATAATATTATTATGCTCTTTATTACGTAGTAAAATGTTATACAAAAACACTTTAATTATTGTTGTCATGTCATTTTAATTATAATGTTAGCTAATTATAAGCTACCCCTGTGGCGCAGCGGCAGTAAAAGTGACTGCTGTGTCTGGTCCAGATTTCAAATATCGGGCCAGGTCATCAAAAAGTTATCCTTGAACCAGGAGTTGAAACTAAGACCTCCACAAGCCGTGTCATTGCTTTACTAGTTAAGCTATTCATGGTCCTACGTCAGGGATTAAAAACTCCTGCTTTTTGCGTTTAGATGATGCTTTGCGTTTACTATCATTGCATAGTTTTGAAACTATACATTAGCAAGAATATATAACGAATGTATCAATTGCTCTTAAAGAAGAATGACATTTATAGATTGTATATTTAAGCAAAAATCAGCGATACAGTTCGATACCAAGGCGCGCATCTCTGAATTTTCGAAGTTATGTGTGTATTAAATAGTTAACTCGCTCGCTTTAACGGTAATCGAAAACATCGTGAGGAACCCTGCTCGTCTAAAAGTACTGGGCCCTCGTGGACTATCTCTTAGCTACTCCCGCACAGAGAAAAGACGTGTGCTTAGCAGTGGGACAGTTTAATACATGGCTGATATTATCTATTATATTAAGAGAGCCTAGCGGTAGTATCTGTGTCTATACATCAATCTTGTTATCACGCGATCTTCGCATTAGATACGTGCACATTATTCTATTTCTGTCTTAACGTTAGAGAAACAGTTATATAAATAATAATATTCGCCCTTGAATTATATCCAAAATAATAGAGGCTTCAATATGATGATGCCGGTTTGTATGGAAAAAATCGGTAACATTGTTCTTTTCATACTATTTCATCAGAATTTTTTAATGGCAAATTCTATGTAATTTTTTTCCATGTTCTTTATATTTAAGTCACTATTGTTTGTCCTAACACTAACCATCGTGCAATTATGACAAATTACAACAACGAATACGGCAGACACTAAGCGATATAACTTTAAATACCAAATTGTATAAAAGGTTATTGATATTTGTTATTAATAATACATTTTATTAATAATACCTATTGTTAATAAAATATATCTTTTCTCGGAATATAAATTAAATTTTAAAAAGCCTATTACAATTATAAACGTTATGCTTTTTCTCTGCTTTACACCGATCTTGCCTCATTGCTTGGATTATTTATTAGTGAACTGATTGTTTGCTAAGATACACCGATGGATGGTAGTAGACCGACACGAATTCAATCAACTGCAATATATGCATCAATACGCTGCGCTGATATCATGACTTGGAACTTGATACTAGATTTAACACATTACTCTGTTGGTGTCCTCGAGATGGCTACTTTTTTTAAATTATGTACTTGTAGTAATAGCCGAGCTTTTTCTTTTGTCTTGGTTACTAGTCTTTTTGCCAAACATTATTGTAAGTAATTCAATTATTTCTACTACACTACAGTATTTTTACCTACCTGAAACATGCACATGTAAATGAATTCAAGCATTGTTAATTCATTTACTCCGTTGAATTATAATAACAAACTAAAACTGATTAAAATACAATTACACAAATGCATAATACAGGTACTTACTACAGTCACTTGGCAGAATAAGTACAAAATGGCAACACTAAAGTAATGGAAATTAACGGAAAATCAAATAACTTTTCATTTTTACTGTTTTTTTTTATCCGGCCGTAAGTAGTTAATGTGATACTTTAAAAAAACGTAGATAATTAATGGAATTTCTTACCTAAGTAATTCACTTCTAGACGCTAAATTTACGTTATCTCAGATTTCACCATTGTTCTTTCATAGTTAAGCGTAATCCTAAGCATTATTGAACTTATATTACTGTATATATTATGTACTTATTCTGATTGACCACTTAAAACAAGATAATGCCATGCCACAGCTACTGCGCCTCTGTAGGTTTGACACGGGTCGAAAATTTGTATGGTTCGCAAAATAAAGCTGTTGCTAGTCTGGATGTTTTTTGTGCCCGTTGTTTGAATGTTTGTAAAGTCCTCCGTAACACAGGACGAAAGAATATCTTTTGAGATGTTCCTCGTATACGAAGAACGCAGATCTCAGCATCATAATGTAGCTTAAAACTGAAGCTTCCAATAATATTGAAATCATAGACATAATATAGTCTCCAGAGTGGATATTGTTTTGAGCTGATATAATACGTAAACAAATTTATTAACTTATTCCACGGCTTTTCAGCGTGATATTTATTTGATACACTTTATACTAGATTTTCATGGTTGTAGAAAATGTAATAGTTACCTATATAATATTAGTAGTTGCAAATCTTTGATTTAGTACATGATTTTTATACGCAACAGCATATAGTATTTCATAGGAATATAGCGATGAAACCGGACTCAATCATTTTGAAATGGTCGCAAAATGAATAGCAAATATAAAAAATAAAAATATTTCATCGTGGGAGCGTATCGTTACCTTTTCAATCTCTATTTACAATAGTATATTTAAATAACGCATTTCAGGGTAAAACAAGAAACAAAAAATAACAAATTAATTTATATATTAATTTATATAGTAGGTATCTAACCTACTTTGGATGTCTCGCTATTCTGTTCGTACGCAAACATTATTCTGTCCCTGTGTTCGAGAGTCTCATCGGCTAAGATTGTAATTTGTCATAAATTTAACCTATTTGCTAAAATGTGTACGCGTTGCAATATTTATAAAACAACGCCATCTAGTTCATTCATATTCATTCTAATTCAAGTTTTCACAGGATTTTGGACCTTAAGGTATCTATGCAATATTACAGGTGACTGTACAGTTGGCCAAGAAAGTGAAGAATCTAATTATCGTTAAGGTTAACTTTTCTAACGGAGTGTAAGAGATCTTAGACAAAGAGGTGAGTTTTTGTTAGCTGGGATAATTCAATTTTGACACATGGCATGACGTAAATTTAACACACGATAAAGATTGCAATGGTCACCGTCATAATATTATTGCAAGGGGAAATGGATTTTGATGCTTCATGATGTCCAAATGAACCTCAACCGTAACCACATTTGCGGCTACGGTTGGTTAACCACATTTTTGGCCGACTGTGTTTACAAAAGTGTTAGTCTAAAATAGTCAATAATAGAAATTATTTTCTACGGTTTTATTTTAAAAATATAATGACTTCGTGCAAAAAGTAACGATAATTTATAAAAATATTAAGGAAAATAGTGTAAACTTATTACCTGTGAAACATTTTCTGTACTTATAGACATACATACAGAAACAACTTTTAATATTCACAAATATGGAAATATATTGAATGAATTCCTTTTATCATTAGTAAGCTAATAATATCCATTTCCTGACAGAGTAATTGCGCCGATGCAGTGCGTAATAGTTGACTTCATAATTAAACTAATTAACATAAGTAAGTGCTGTTCATTGGACACTCAATTATTACGTATTTGTAGAAGTATTTAAACCCAAACTAATTGTTACAGCTATTTAAAAGCATATCCATTTGCTACTATTTAATAGTAAATTGATATGTGGTCTACGTTTTTATTTTAAGTAGCAATTGCTTTATAGCGAATTTATAATAATATATTCGATAGTTGTATTACTTGCATTCGATTGTCAATTCGTTGTCACTAATTATATTCAAATCTTAATCGATTATTCGAATGTGATTGATTCGATCGCATGATTGATATGGGTTACGACCGATCGATATCGTGCTTGACGATGTTTATCTATAGGTTTTCCACCTGTTTTTTATATGTCATGTTGACCACGTAGTTGTATAGACAGTAGTAGTAATATTCATATTCAAATAAGCGTTGATCTACTACATAAGCATATAATATACATTTGAATGTTTGTGAAATTTTCGAACATTATGATTTTCTTTTTAATTATTTGAGTTTTTTCTTAATAGTCGCCTATCGTTACTTTTCAGCTTACTTAGCTGCCTCGTGTATGCAGGGCCATAAGATTACGCTTTCGTTTAATTTTAACACAAAATGATCTTGGCTTTTTATGTTAGATAATTTTTAATACCAGTGTTAAGTCTCGCAATGTGCCCAGTAGGCGCTAACGCTTGCTCTATTGTATAGAAATATCCTACACTTCTGTCAGTCCTTTTGTATTTACAAGGATATTTTTATAGTATTTAAGGTTAGACGCTGCGGTTTTGTCGTGAAATGTTAAATTAGTAAACAAATCGTACAACAAATTTCCAAAAGAAACATTAATCCTAAGAAACTTTTTACTAAAGTAAGAAATCTTTGAGAGTTTCACTTTTCATTGTTTACGGTTAGGCAGGTATAAAGGGAAGGGCGCAATTTTAAATTTTTTATATAAATTTTAATCTCAACTATAGCTCGTGGATTATTTTGAACTTAAATTAAACAACCTATGGGATAACGAGAATGGAAAGATCATATATTTAAGGGATGCTAGAAAATAAAATTCAAGAAGCATGTTCATTTATTTATCTAAATTGAGTGAAAATTAACGGCACGTACCCAAAGCTCCTACGTTTTAAATAACTAGACTTACAAAAACTAAACTCGCTTGCAATACAAGAATTATTTCTAGGTGTCCTATTATTTAAAAAGAAACTTACAGTACCATCGATTAATAAAATTAGTAAGGCTGTTGATACATTTAAATGTGGCGTGATGATTGGTCGCTAATACGCTGTTAATAAGCTGAACAGCATTATGCACAATATCCAGATTAGCTGTTTATCAACTGATTACCAGTTATTTGCGTAAACGAACAACATGTATGTAATGCACACACGCCCCTGACAATAGCCAATCACTATAATTTAATATTAAATGTTGATAATGATGACGTAATTATCAACCAGTTTCAGATAACACAGTGATAATATTGTCTTATGTTTACGCGAATGTTATACATTGAAATTAAACACTTTACGAGCTCTCCGAGGCACGAAGCAGGCGATAATTGTCAATCAATACGCGCATAATTTAGAAAAGTCATATAACTTCCGAAAGTCAGAGGTGCGCGACGTGGGTTCGAACCCAAGACCCTCTGCATTGCAGTCTGTTGGTCTCCCCACTGAGCTACCGCTGCTTAGTGTATTACACCCATATTTTATCAAATATGAATTTAGGTCCCACGATATAGGGGCCGAGCTTATTGCCGTTTATCGGGCACAGTTTCAGACTTTGCTATCACTAAGAATTTCTTGCCAGACAAATCCAATAACACCTTTGCTTGACCTGGAATTGTAAGGTTAGATCTCATGCATAGCACTCGCATTAACTCCCACTGCGCCACTAAAGCAGTCAATGATGATATGTTGTATATCACCTCGGAATTGTAGTCAGTGATATGATCAAATTATATAATTGTGTTGTATCTCGGAGAGTAGGACGGCAACTCGCTTTTGACATGATGAAGCAACAAAATATAGGCGTGGTATTATACTTCGTACGTATACTAATGATAGGTAAATACAAGAGAAATAAAACAATAAAGGTTGACTGTGATTATTTCTGATCCGTATATATTTGATCCGTAACACAGCGAGTTCGTCACCCGAATGTGTCCGCGCACGAGTCGCCAACGTCAATATGACACTGACAGTTATAACTGTCACTCCAACTGATACATTAGCTCTATGGCGAGCTCACTCAAGCTTATGCTTGACGTTCCGAAAGAAACCAATAGATGGCACTTTATTCAACGCCAATTACAGAAATAAATTACATTCCATTATTTTTTTTGACGCTCCGACATACAAATCATTGTTTCTCACGCATTTATTTTTCTACACATTGTAAGAAAAATAAATACGTGGGAAACCGCTTTAGTAGTAATTTCTGAATCACGGGGGAATTTACAAACATTCAAACAACGGACACAATGAACACCCTACTTGGAACAATTACTTGTGAATCACAAAATTCTTTGTCCCGTGTGGGGATCAAATCCACACAGTTCTCGGCAAAGTGGCAGCATTGAGATGATCACTAAAATTACTATTGGCTATTGCCTACAATTTTATTGCGTGGACTTAAATTTACCCGTGGCTTCATGTATGACAATTACACCGTACACCGAACATCTGAGTGCCAATGCTCGTACTAAATATCATACAAAATAGAGCTACGATCTAGCCTCAATGTCCTAAATATCACCAATAGCATTTTCCTACTTTAAAATAAACATGAAGGGTTAACCTAAATTGCATTTCAGTTCACATTTGTTATTAGACTATATTAGACTGTATTGGAATTCTATTTAATTTTTAACATACGAAATTAAATTGGCTTTTAGATCTTAATCAAATATGATAAGTGGTTTACATATTCAAGTCCAACTTTTAGCTACGATACGGTGAAGCACATGAAAATCTGTTCAGTTAGGCAGACAAATATATAGTGTGTAATATGAAAGTGTAACGTTTTTAGGGTTGCAAGGTATTTTTAATAAAAAGTATCGTAAGCAATAATATGAAACGGTTTAGTGGCTGCTAATTCAAACATCTATTTTATTAATATTTATTTTTCAATAGAGATAAACACACAATTCTAGAGATACAGTTGTGCCCTTCATGGCGTCCGTTGTGTGGAAGGTAGCGCCATCTTACATATATCGTATACTTTTTCTTGTGCGAGTTTCTTGAAGTGGCAGGTCTATACCAATAAACCACAATTGATCGATGCCCTAAACATGAACATAACACAAGCCATCGCTCAAATTCAGCCGGATCTATGCGGGAAGGTCATTAAAAATTGGACCACTCGGACCCGTGCCACTGGAAGCCGAGGCTGGCATTTGAACGATGTCATATTCCACACTAAATGGCATATATGAGCCTTTTAAATAAAAAAAGAATTTTGTTAATACCTCATACACAGCTTATTTTATTTCATTTCAACATCTACCCGCCCTTATGGGAAAATTCTTTATTTTTGCACACCACATGATACGCGATAACTGATAAGACATTGAGCACTTCTATTTTATTTCTAAGAGCTATTGTATATTACCTATATGCTTACAAACGATTGATTAATTCAAAATACGTGCTATTTTCTATAACAAGTCAGAAAGTTAATCCAAAAACAAACACTACAATATGTAAAATTGCTCATTAATTGAAATTACTTGTTAATATTTATTAATATTTATAAATATTAATTACTTATACATAATATAAATCTTAATATTAAATACGTAAGAGAAATACACAAAAAACATTGTCAATATGTTATTCTCTAATTAGGAGCTATTTTAAACTAGATTCAATTAAATCATAACGGAGGTGAAATATATTAGCAACAGATGCCATGAATGATAATCATTGATACAAATTTAATTTGTTTACATTACAAAGTGCCGTTTTTTATTTTTATTCTTTCAAAATTAATTGACCTCTATATATCTCTATACAGTAGCATAAAATCAATAAACAATAAACTCACATAATATATAAACACAAGTACATAATTATAAAGAGGAACTTTATGGCAGCATCGATGGCGTAGTGGTTAGTGTAACTGACTGCCACGCCTGAGGTCGCGGGTTTGATTCCCGCACAAGTCAAACATTTGTATGTATGAACATAGGTGTTTGTCTTGGTCTGGGTGTTTCTATGTACGATATGTATGTATTTACAAAAAAAAAGTATATATGTATGTCTAGTATCCATAGTACAAGCTCTGCTTAGTTTGGGCTAGATGGTGTTGTGTGTATGTGATAGAATATATATCACAAATCTTAAAACCTTTTATCAACGATTTCCCTCCCTTGGTTCTACAAATCTATACAATAAGACCATGCCAATTTAGTTCCAATAATAAAAAGTATATACCTATACGTCACCAACAATTACACTTAGGTATTTATGATATTAGTAAGAGGTTCTTTCTAACTTTTATGAGTAACCAACTTAAAAAGTAATCTCTGCGTATGCCGCCAGCTCTACTTCTCATTTACAAACTATAATATTTAGTCGAGATTATAAAGGACGAGGTAGCAGTGATAGCTCAGTGGGGAAACCAACAGACTGCAATGCAGAGGGTCTCGGGTTCGAACCCACGTCACGCACCTCTGACTTTCGGAAGTTATATGACTTTTCGAAATTATGTGCGTATTGATTGACAATTATCGCCTGCTCCGTGCCTCGGAGAGCACGTTAAGCCGTCGGTCCCGGCTGCCATGAACATCTATGGCAGTCGTTATTGGGAAGTCAGTGCCCTATAATATCCTGACACTGGTCTAGCCTTAGGGTATCGTTAGCCTTCGGGTTGCGGAGGTCAGGTGGCAGTCGCTCCGTGTAAAAACTGATATCTTGTCAAATCCGGTTAGACCAGAAAAGCCGACCCCAAGTGACTTGGGAATAATAAAGGCTAGGGAGAAGAATATTTAGTCGAGATTATAAAGGATTAATAGAAAATACTGAAAACATTTTACCGGTGACTTATTTATACCTTACTTGTGAACTTTGGTTCTACCATATGTCATAATACATTATTAATTGATTTTGTTATACAAATTAACAAACATTGATTATTGGTAAATGACCAATAATCATTTTGTGGAAATTCTATTGAATTTTGTAAAAAGTGATAGAACAGAAGTTGTTAAGTATGATGTATGTTGTTTATATTTACATTTAACTTTGAATATATTTTCAGCTATACTAGATCACCACGTCATCTATACTGATATTACAAAGCTGCAGAGTTTGTTTGTTTTGTTGAACACGCTAATCTCAGGAACTACTGGTTCGAATTGAAAAAATATTTTAGTGTTGGATAGCTCATTTATCTAGAAAGGCTATAGGCTATATAACATCACGCTACGACCAACAGAAGCGGATCAGCAATGAAAAATTTTGCAAAAACGAGGAAAATTCTTTTATATGAAGCAGACGAAATTGCGCGGATTAGATAATAATATCTAATATAAAATTCAAAGAGCGTGCTATCAGAAATGCGCTAGATTTAAAAACAACCCCTAGTCTTGTTTTAAATCAGTAATAACTTATGAGTGTCAGTGGCACACCGGCGTCCAGAGACAATTGACTTTTGATTATATCTGGTATTCTAAGACAACCTAAAATATTATTATGTATGACTTAATACATAAACTGAAGTATTACAATAGTATAACTGACACATAAATGTAAAAATCCTAGAACTGTGTTTAAATATAGAGGTAAGTTATTCCACAGTGTGAACCTTGCGAAACATAAGTCGATATAGTGCAGGACGCGTTAAAAATGATTTTCTAAAATATAAACAATATACACATAATTTATTTTTAATATTATATACGTGTATATTAAAGATTAAGGTTTTATTTATCTATTTATATAATCACCACTTACAACTATTATTACATGCAACCCATAACCAGTCGCACTCACTGATCGGTAAACGATATCGAAGAGTTGCAATGTTGAGTGCGGTCAGTCTATAGATGGTATCCGCTTAGTGGTATTTCATCTGAGCGTCTCCGTGCTTCGGAGGGTACGTAAAAAGTCGGTCCCGGTTGTTGCCAAATTGACAGCAGTCGTTAAGCCATGTCAGAGGCTCTCAACTCTTGACAACATGTTGGCTACTAACCACACGAAAAGAAAAAAAGAATGCAATTGTGAAGCAAACCAAATGATAACAACTTATTTTCTAAAACTTATTACATATCATTAATATTATTTATTTATTTAATTATCCTTGTGAACTCAGTGTACATCCCCTTCCTCTACGACTATCCCAGTTTATGATATAGCGTTCCCCTACACCAACCGTTAGGTTATAATAGAGGAGCCGCTGTACCTTCCAGTGCCCAAGAGCATCTTCCGGGACCAGTTATAGACAGGTCTTGTCCCCAAATCACGACTCTCCACCCTAACCTCAGAGATCCGGTTCTCGTAAGCGAGCTACCTCGTGCCCAAGTGACACTACCTATTCTCCAGATAGGTACCGGAGCAATAAAGCCGCTCACTACTCGCAACTCAAGGAGTTGCTAACGATAACCTCGCTGAAGCCGACGGAGAAGCCGCCTCCCATATCTACAGTATGGTACCGGAGCTGTGTAAGGCACGCTCACTTCTCGACATAAATCCGTATGCCTACCCAAATAGGCCTACAAGCCGGGTGTGGCCCGAGTCACTCCAGCTATGACTCTTACTTGCTGAGCAGGCAAGCTCCCGAGATGCGTTGCGGCAGTGAAACCACACTGCCACTTCGCTAAAGGCAACTCCGTACCTCATGCGACCGACTGGTTCGCACTGGCCGCGTCTGAGTCCGACGCTCGAACGCAACGTGCTTGCCGAGCAAACGAACATGTCGTCCTCAGCGGCCAACCACATACCCCTGCGAGTCCAACACCAATGTCAGGCATCGCGCACTCTAGTCAGCGGTCGATAGAACACGCCTTTCGAGGCGCAGTGGGCTTCCTGACCCCGCAGTACCCTGGTCCAAAGGGGGAGACCCGTAGTTCTCCCCCCGAAACCCTATCTACTCGGGTCCTGTAGTACAATCAAGTGTCCTCAGTGTACAATCAAAAATGTCCACCTACTCTGCTACAAGGTTAATAGTGCGAAGCGCTCGCGTCAGGGGCGCCTCATTTAACAGATTAGTGCGGCTACGAGGTGCAGCCAGCAGCTGAGGCCGACGTCGCCGCCACACATATCCAGCACACTCAAATACACTAACTCTAATATGTTAGCGTTATCTTGCCTCTAATTAATTTAAATAAATATGAGACAAGTGCGAACTCACACCTAACTCTTAGCTCGTTGAAAATCCAACTATGCTTAATATAAACAAGGTATACATATAACACACACAAGGATACATAAGCGGGTAGAAAGGATATATTCCATAGAGCCTGAAATATAAAAATCTTACAAATTTATTTTGTATTCGCTCAAGTTACTACTAATACTACTTACTACTACTTCAAACGGATTGTATCGTACTGTATTTGCTTGATCGTGGCTGCTGGAAAGCCACCGACACGTCGGGGAAAGTGTTAATCTAAATAGTTTAATAGCTTCAAATGATATAAAACCAGTGTTTAAAAAAACCGGTGACAACATCAGTATGACGTAGCATTCTTTGTTTTATTTAGAAAGGTAAATTCCACACTAGGATTAATTCCTGTGGCCCGACCCGGGATTCGAACCCGAGACCTCATGCACAGCAGTCACATTCACCACCGCTGAGCCATGGATGCAGTTCAAACAACGGACATAAAGAGCATCTACCTTACAATATTAGCTCTGCGCTCTTGAGATGTTGTTGGGTACTTAATATATTTTGCCTGGATATAGAGTTAATTTTAATAATTGTTGTGTATTTGTTTTACAACAATTGATACTGTGGGCTGAGCAATGCTATGTGATGAAATATCATCACTAGGTATATTACATAAAAATATAAATGCGTCTATATGATTTTAGAAGTATGTATTTTGTTAGATAAGTTTAGTTAGGTTTATACTTTTACTCTATATCTAAACTAATATTATAAAGAGGAAAGATTTGATATTTTGTTCGTTGGTTTGTTAGGATTCAACTCGAAAACTGGTCAACTCATTTTCAAAATTCTTCCAACAATAGAAAGCTTTATTACCACCAAGTAAAATAGCCTATATATCAGCAAATCCGAGTGCAAAAGCTAGTTCTATTAAAAAAGTTTAATGATATTAATCCGTATTTAAATTAACTTGACATTTTAAAAAATAAGTCACCAGCACAATAAAATATATTCAAATAAAGCCAAAGGCTTTTGTAAGTACACATCACGAGACCCAACCTTTTTGTAATCCAGTCCTTTCATTACGAAATTCTGTACCTTCCTTAATTAATAAAGACGAGTCGGTACATCTTTTTCGTGTATAAACTGAATAAGCACTAATTATCGTAAATACTTACATAGGCACCTACCGTGGGCGTGGGCAACCGCTGGTCAGCGCTGGCCCCACTATCTCTCGCAACACTGTTGATTTAGGCCCTGCACGCTGTTTGTATACGCACCTGATACAGGCTCGCCCTAAACACATCAATTGTGTTCGCCACTTTATGGACCTACTCCTAAAACATACACGTATACAGGGCTGTCCGGTAATTAATGGATAATCTGGAAATGTCTTATAGTAGAACTGATGGCCGTTCAGAAAAAAATATGAATAGAAATCTATCCTAACTACTACCTGAGATATGTTTTTTTTTTAATTACCATGTATATCTTTCTTGTATACTACGACCATCGGTTTTTTATTGTTTTATTATTTAATACTAATTATGCTAAGCGATAGACAGTCAAAAGTATGCTATGCTAATATAGCTTGCACTTTTTAATATATATATTTTTTAATTTGGTTTGAACGGCCTTCAGTTCTACTATAAGACATTTCAAGGTTATCCATTAATTACCGAACATCCTGTATAGGGCTATAATCAGCGAGTCTTAATATATCAAATAGGTCTCTACAGGGCTGATTAAATCGCCTGCAATAATGAAAGAGTTGAAATAGACTAACGGCAACTGTACGCTTGGTGTAGTAGTATAGTAGTAAAAGTTCTCGTCTCGCCACAGCCACTGCGCCGAGTGTAGTGAGTTCGAATCCCACACGAGACAAAAAAATGTGTGCTCCACAAATGATTGTTCTGAGTCTGGATATTCTTTGTGTCCGCTGTTTAAATGTTTGTAAAGTCTCCTGCAATACAGGAATTATTCCTAGTACTGGAGTAGTCTTTTTATAAGGAAAACGAAAAAAAGATATCAGAAAGATAGACGTGTCTGAATTACAGTAACGATAACCAGCTATTGAGAGACTATTGCAGTGCCACGCAGACATCTTGAGAGGGATATCGAGGCACCTCTGACTTTTCAAAGTTATATAATTATTAAAACTAGCGGTCGCCTAGTACTCGAAATTCGACCAAAGTTTGCCTGTAAGATATTGCTCATATATGTCATTATAATTGACATATGTATCCATAGTTACGCGCTTCGACTGCGTGTGTTAAATGCATGGTTGTGTGCGTGTAGGATTCGTCACTCATTCTCCATATAAACTTTAACTGTGCCAAATTTCATACTCCTCCGTAATCCTCCGCGCAATTTTTGTAAAAAGGGGTACAAAGGTTTTTCTTCACGTATTAATATATAGATAGATAGTTATCTACCTCGCTTTAACGGTGGACTAAAACATCGTGAGAAAACCTTCCTGTCTAAGAGTTCTGCTTAATGTTCTTGAAGATCTATAAAGTCTGCCGACCTGCACTGGACCAGCGTGGTGGACTATGGCTTAACACTTGTCCTACTAAGAAGAGGCCCGTGCCCAATAGTGGGTCAGTTTAATACAGGACTGATATTATTACACACACGGTGGCTCCAGATCGCGTGTGTAATGTTTCATACTAATTCGAACAATAGGACAATAACGCCACCGGTATCGTTGCGCCTCTACTGTCTGTGTGTCGTGGGCTAGACAGCCCACGCTGATCATACGGTAGCTCTCATGCAGTCAAGGTGCAAAAGTACGATGTTTTCGAATAATGTACGGTTAGATGCGTATAATGTCTGCGTCCGTTTGGAATGAATACTTATTACATTTTATGATAATATTGATATTAAACAACTTTATACGGATTTTATCGAGTTGTTTATTTTTTATAAAACACTACTAAGACATCATTTTGAAGCTTTAAACAATCCCCGTGAACTTGTCTGCTGAACAGGAACCGAAACGTCGGGGAAAGTGTAAAATTAATCTAAATAGATTTATAATTTAAATAGCTGAAATAGAAGGAACCAGTAACTAGTAAAAGTGTTTAACAATTAGTAGATTACAGTTTCAAAATTATGTAATATTAGTGTTTTATAAAAATTTAAAACGCGATAAATACCGTATAATGTCGTTTAAGTTCAATGTATGACATTCACGTAAATGTTAGACAATATTAAATATGATTACAAATTACACCATAGATAGGTACATTTTTTTTTAAATTATTAAACATGTTTGATGTTTATTAGTTTATTTGTTACAATAACTTAAATTATTTGTTACAACATATATACAACTATTTATATTTACAAACGTATTAAAAACGATAACATAATTCCAAAAAACACAAATAATTATAATACTAAATATTTACAAAAGTGGTTTAGGCATCGTAGAATTCTTGAGCATCGCTGTCAACTGGTAATGTGCCCAGAAGACTGGCAGCATTGCCACGTTGAATGGCAATACTGATTCTTTGGGCCAAGAAAAGACCTGCCTTCTGGTCACGCGAATATATTAGATAGATAAATTAGTTTTTAAAAAACTATACCGGCATCAAGAATGGTAGTTTCCTGTTTCGCTAGACTTCAAAAATATTTGGACATGGACATATGACATAGGAATATTAATAATCGAATACACTTGTAGATCACACAAGATTTTGTTACGATGTAAACCAACTTAATTATTTGAAATGAAAACTTCTTTAGGCGCATTAAGCACTTTTTGGGTGAACAAAAATCATGTGACTCGCGTCATCGTCACCGAACGCTTTCCATGAGCTATATGTATAATGTGTATACCTATATGTATACTTATCTATATGTATATTTGGAATTCTTTGTCAGCCTTTGTAGGACAGCGGTAGTATATGCAAATCCCGGGTTGACCAACAAAAAGTTCTTGGGTTTTAGTGACAAAAATTCTCAGAAACAATCCGGAGTTAGAAAGTCGGCGGTGTTACATACCGCCATGCCTCGAAAAACACGTAAACACATTAGTCCTGTGCCTGATCTCTTTCCGATTGTGTAGGATTGCTATACCATGGGACTATTGAGAGTGAAGGAACAGAGAGCGCACTTGTGTTTGCCCACACACTTGTGCATTATATCTTCTCTGCAGATGGCTAGTCTCATTTAAGATTAGCTGCCGTGAACGTATTTCCTTCTGAATGATCTTGCTTACGTTACTTGAAATTCTAATTGTCAATTATTTTAATAAAAGACGACACGATAACTTTTCAAGTATTGTACTGTAAAGTCAAATTCGTTAATATGTTGATATACTCAGGCTTCAAATAATATAAATATAAACTAAAAAGAAAGTTTATGAAATTTTATAATCATATTATTTTTTTACGTTAACGTGCTAATGAACTTGAAAGAACTTTAACCCCCGACGCAAAAACGACGGGGTTTTATAAGTTTGACGTGTCTGTGTGTGTGTGTGTGTGTGTGTGTGTGTGTGTGTGTGTGTGTGTGTGTGTGTGTGTGTGTGTGTGTGTATGTGTGTGTGTCTGTCTGTGGCATCGTAGCTCCCGAACGAATAAACCGATTTTAATTTTGATTCTTTTGTTTGAAAGGTGAATTAGTCGGGAGTGTTCTTAGATATGTTTGATGAAAATCTGTCCAAGATGGCCGCCGCCACAAAATGGCGGATTACATATTTTGTCACAACTCCCTCAATATGGGTATTAAATGAAAGGGCTTGACTAGTAGAATACTATACACTATGATAAATTTCAAATCCAAGATGGCCGCCACCAGAATATTACATATTTCCACAAATTATAATTGTTCAATATGGGTAACAAATGAATATTGTGTCGGGGGTTTTTTAAATATGAAATTTATATATAGAAGATATGAACGCAATAATGCTAGGTATCTATTTATTCCTAAGTTTGTTGAGAATAACGTTATCCTAACTTTATAACTAATATTATAAATGCGAGTCTATTAGTTTGTTACGCTTTAACACCTAAACTACTCGATCGATCGTTATGAAATTTCGCAAATACGTTTTCAGAACTTTCCCGAGGGATATGTATTTATTGACAACATCTAGATTAACGCGATTAAAGCTGCGGGTAAAATCTAGTTAATATCATATTTGTAAAAATATTTGGATGTTTGTTACTCAATCACCTGTTTAATCAACATAGGCGCTGTGGTCGGTATATGGCTATACTCCAAATGTCGACTCTATGACATTTAAACATACCTGGCGATCATACGTACGTTGTATAACCATACATATGGGAATAAAGTTATGTATTGCATGCAAAATTAACTATTTGTTACCTCTGTAAACTCCCAAAAAGACATCAACAAAAACAGAACGGTTTAAAAACATCAATTCACATTCTGTCGCTTGTAATTTTGCAAATTGAATGTATTCAACCGTACCAGATCATTTGGACTCAGAAAAAACCGCAATGGAATAAATCCGTGCCTCGGAAATTATAAGCAAACACACAGTCCAACAAAGAGCTGAGTACACGTATGCGAAGTTCACAATTAAACCGTCAGGGGGCGCGCGTGTATGGGACATAATTAGGGCTGGCCTGCGTCGCACCCGGTTCTGCGACGTGTTGTTTTATAATTTATTAGACTCGCCGAGCCGCCCCTGTCCGGCAAATACCAACGATAAAAGCCTTCCTTTCCAAATGGAAAATTTGCTTAATAGAATATTATTGAAGTAGCTCTATGAAAATTGCATCCTTTTGATCTCGTGGACAAAGGACGGTAACACGATCGCTCCAAGGAAATCAAATGGCACAATGCAAACTTATCTAATACGAGACGGTTCGAGTAGAAAAAGAATCTTTGAAAAGAGTCGTTTAAACTCGATAGAATCACCTTTAAAGAGAGATTTAGAGCGCGTAATTTGGACACCCGGTGCGCGCAGAGCGCATGTGTTTACGCGATGAACAAAGTGCGCGCAAGTTGTCGCCCGCTGTTGTGTCATCACATCAGTTACTAAAGAATAATAAAACACTTCTAAAGGTGAAACTTTCGTCAGCTAACGAGTTTCCTACTCCCATTACTGTGGTGCTACCCGCCTTTGCAGGTATACTTTTTACAAAATAAATTGTAAAAGTACTCATCCACTCTTACCTCACAATTTCGTTGTTTTATGTACCGTAATAAAGTTCTCGCAGCCAAAATTATTTAACAATGTAATAAGAGTCCATTCTCTACCTGGAGCAAGTCATGATTTTATCAAATTCCATAATAACGTTGTCTACTACGTTTCTTATCTAAATTACGCGTTCTAAAATAAATCTCAATAAGCAAGATTATTCTTATCAACATGAGTACGTCAATGACACGTACTGATTACTTAGGATCATATGAAGATCAGAAGAGAAACATTTTCCATGCAAATGTATTCCGTTGTACATCGCGAGTTAATCCTCGACGAATGCTAAATACGTTAACTTGCTACGAGGCTACGCGGCTACGGCGTAGCAGCTACGGAGAAAAACTACGGTGTGTGTGTGTATGTGTGTGCGGGGCGCGCCGGGCCACGGCTGGCAGTCGCGCGGCGCCCGCCGCATCGCATGCACGTCGCCTCCCCGCCGCTGGCACGTGTCTTCCAACACTCCGCCGTACGATCCGACCTGAGTCTCGGACGAACACCTGTGACGTGAAGTCAGTGAAGTGTTTCTGTGTTATGGTGGTTCAGAATGCTAGTGTCGAGTGAATTATAAATCGGGGCTACCTGGGAGAGCCGGCACCGCTTGAGGTGGGTTATGTATTATTAAGCGTATCGCTCGGGTGTCGCCGTTCGGAGAGTTGTTAACAGCCGGCGAGTGAATGTTTGATGTGATAAGTTGATCTGCCGCGGCAGGGAGCCGGATGTGAGCCTCCGTCAATGTGGGCAATGTGCGGCCAACCGCGACCGATAAGCGCTCAGTTATACGTCCCGGTACGGACATTACTAGCTGAACACATAGAAGGATAAAATCGTAAACTTTACTTATCTAGTTACCCTCTCCTTTTGAAAGTTTGTATTATGAACATAAGCTCGATTCTAGCATGAAGTTTAAATACAAAAATTACTCTTAGCAGTGCTTTTAGGATTCCTTAAAGTGAAGCATTTTCTTCATTTCCATTTGCAATTATCCGAGTTAAACGTTCACTTATATATTTCACAAACTCTACGTTAGTGCGAGAAGGAAATTAAGGAGAGATCTTAAATGTTACGTTTTAAGTTGGAAGCATGTGTGGATGAAAACAAATTAAGCTCTTTTAAGCTGAAATTAATTTCAAATATTTTCTTTGAAAATTTCTGTTCTGAAAAGGTAAATTATACATATTACGAAGAAACGCTCATAAAATTTGATCCGAAGTCATTTTGAATCGACATTAGATATAATATCGAAAATATTATCTAAACCTTTTCGTTCTAGGAAAAGAATTATTAATGTATTTATTTTGTCTCTACTCTATTTTTAGATGAACTATGTATATATATACTTTTTATGCTTTAGAATAAATATTTTGGCTTATGCCCAGAATAATACTTCTTGACTTTTCCTAACAAAGAATCTCCGGGTACTTTTATATCTTCTTACGTAAATAGGCGAGTGTAGGACACGTCTCATTTAATGTAATGGACTCGCTTAACGGAAAGAATTGGACTTAATCCTGGTAGCCTGATGGCAATTATACGCGACACACTGACAATGGCGGACTGCTCAGTCCCTTGCCAATTAAGTTAAAAGAATCAGTGCGCAAATAATGAATGGATTGGGCAAAAATCTGCAATAATGAAGGATTGTACCGTGTTGGTCATATTGGCTCATGGCAATCTGTTGATAAAACCATCATTAACGATTAAAATAATAATCAATGTAATAAAAATCTTTTCTGTAATAAAATTCCTTTAGAAAATATACTAACTACTATATTTTAACCTCTATAATAGTAACATTATTATGATTGAATGATTTTTGACTTTGATCGACGACAATATATTTTTTTAACTTGGTCTATATATAAATTTTAGATTGGATTGATTATTATTTTTATTACTTTTAAGATTGTATTTCAATTAAGATTGTTAATATTGAGTGGATCAAAGGGTACTTTTTATAAAAAGCACTGCTTTCGGATTTATGTATGAATAGTTTCTTGACAGATACATATTGGATATGTCAGCTGCCTACAATTCCTACTTATCTCTTCTGCTTCATTCCCACTTCTTATACTTCCAAGTATACTCTATTGTTCTAGTGTTCCTATATTTACGTAGTCTTTTTGGAATATAATACTGATTTCATTAAAAAACGAGTGCTTAGGGTTTTTATTCTAATTATACTTTCTACACATATTTTAAGTGACAAAGGAATGACATTACTTTATTACGTCACTGCTTCACGAGTATTTGTATTCTCTACTAGATTATACGTGCGGCTTCATTTGCATAAACTACAGCTCGCCTGCTACGGTGTTTAAGTGGACCACACTATAAGTCATAGCACCGATCTTTCTCAAAATGATTAGATGAAATGTGGCTAAATTGTCAGATCAAGCTCCAAGTTACTAAATAATTTGAACTGTTTCAAAATCTGTTCAATAGTCATCGCGTGAAACTTGGACACACAAACTTGATAAAAGCCTACTTTCAAATATTAATTAATAATTTCTTTAGTATATAGATAGCCCTTTACAGAATTTTCATAGTTAAGGTTGTTATTAGGGACAAATTACTATCGAGCAACATCATCTAAACGCAAACAATAAATATATTTCTAAATACTATATACCCGTCTCTATGTTGCAAAAGTAAATAAGTGCCAAACCTTCCCCAAGGATAATCCTCTAAGGATTCTACACAAATAAATAAAACTGTTCACAGAATAAAGACCCTTAAAGAAGAACATACTTACGTCTATGTTGTATCCCACTCGTTTTATTTGCATGTGTGCAATTGGGTTTCGGCTTACACGTTGGCCAGACTTCGACCAGTTTGTGGTGGAATTTTAGAAAGACTGTTCTACGACTACGACGAGCTATATTCAAATTCCCATTTTTGATTTATTGAGGTAGAGCTTTTATCCTTAGATGCATAGTCGTTCCTGGCTGTGACTTGGCTTGCATGAATTCTATGGGACACGTATATTAGGATAAAATGTAGCTTATGTGTTAATTCCATATATTGTCGATTTGAATTTCCAGTTCCAATTTTAATTCAAATCCATTCTTCGGTTATTGAGTAACAAATATCTAAACGTTTGCCTAACTTTCTATCTTTATAATATTAGTAGGATAGAATTACAAATTGCTGATCCAAAAATTTCTACAGCGTTGAATAGTTCACTCATCTATATAGTAATATCTAGTAGTACTTAAGTCTTTGCAGACGATTCATGACGTAGTTACTTAGAGAGAACGTTTTTGCAGACTAAATGGAGCTATTCAAGATCAAAGTACTCTATGCCGGGTATGACACGAATAGTTTGCGGCGTCTAGTGTTGGGCCGATTTGATGATTTTCTGGTTTGTCTGTAAATAATCTAAACGGTGAAATGACACAGGTTATGTCGTTCCATTATGTGTTTGGGTTTTGCATATATCCTCGAATCCAGGTGTCATGTAATAGTGATCGAATCTATTGTCAGTTTCTGGGCAAAGTTCTATACCCTGTGCTGCAACTAAGAATTTAGAGGCAGAAAAATCAAATAAAACTTGAAAATTTTAAATACGCAGAAGTCGCATTTCAGTAGTCTGAACACGTCCAAATAATATAAATGTACAGTCAGTTCTAATAGACACACTAGAAAGGTTGCCAACATACATACGGCCTACCTGTAATAGGTTACCGTACTCCAGGGACTCTTGCAACATTAAGTATCTCTTCTGTTCCCGGAAAAGTAGACAGTTACGAATTTCCACATACTATGAATATATCATAATAACCTTACTTGCTTTATTCTTTCACTAATTTTTTCCCGCGGCTACGCTCGCGTAAATGTAGGTTAGGTTAGATTCGAAACAGTACTATTTTCTGGATGTAAGGTACCCTACGTCCTTCTTGATCCCCTGACAACGTGTATGCAAAATTTCATGATGATCGTTAGAGTAGTTTTTACGCGAAAGCGTAACAAAGAAACAAACGCAAATTCGCTTTTATAGTGTTATAGTTAGGATGTTATAACCACATGTTCGTCGATTTTAAGAACTCTTAAAAAGACAATTCATGAAGCTGGATTTAAACTTGCGATCTCCACAAACCATGTAGTTGCTATGTCGACTAAGCTGTTCATGGTCCTACGTCAGAAATTGAAATTTGCTTCTTCGTTTTTCATCTAAGGTGATACTATATGTTATATATCGTTTAGTTATAGAATTATGCTATCAGCAATTACATATACCGAGTTTAGCAATTCATAATAATTTCTGTTGTCGATTAATACTGTCTAATATATTGTATCTTCTCCTTAGCCTTTTTTATTCCCAAGTCATTTGGGATCAGCTTTTCTGGTCTAACCGGATTTGACTGGATATCAGTTTTTACACGGAGCGGCGGCCACCTGATCTCCGCAACCCGAAGGCTAACGATACCCTAAGGCTAGACTAGTGTCAGGATATTATAGGGCACTAACATCTCAATAACGACTGCCATAGATGTTTATAGTAGCCGGGACCGACGGCTTAACGTGCTCTCCGAGGCACGGAGCAGGCGATAATTGTCAATCAATACGCACATAATTTCGAAAAGTCATATAACTGCCGAAAGTCAGAGGTGCGCGACGTGGGTTCGAACCCGAGACCCTCTGCATTGCAGTCTGTTGGTCTCCCCACTGAGCTATCGTTTATAGTTATATTTTGTATATTAAGATATATTATATAAGTATTTCCTATGATAAGGCAGATTGTAAAGTATTACTCAGGAAAAAGACAATATATAAATCGGAACTTGAACCTATTTAGTCAACCTCTTAAACGTTAAGATTTAAATATATTTTATAATATAATATTAATATCAGTCTTATATATAAAGGTTATGTCATAGTCAATATGACTCTATTTTCTTATAAACGAAAAATATTTAAATCAACAACTGTTTTGCTTTAAAACCAATTTACACGTCCTATTTATAAGAGGAGCTTATCTCAATCAGAGGCTTATAGGTATGAGTATTCATTTAATTAGAAGAAAAAATAGATACGTGCAGACTAATTGCTAGAAAGCAATGGTCCGTTTAAACACTCGTTAGGTCTCGGCTAGTGTCTGGAAAATCCAGCGTCAATTAGTAAGCCTAGAAGGCCCAGCCTAATTTCATAATCTGGAGTTACTAGTAATAGAAGGATATAACGAAATTTCTAGAAAATACATTCGCCAGCTTGTAAAAGTTAATTTCTTAGCTTGGATGAACAAAGTACTCTTTTGTTGATATTTGTTGATATTTCGAAGAATAGTATTTTCAGACATTTTCTTAATGATGTCGTATAGGATAATTGTTACGTAAAACTCAGTTAGTGCTAGGATGGGTTACCGCCAACTAAACAAAAAATTGCGTACCTATGTAAGACAGCACAATTAGATAATTCATATTTTTTCTAGATTTTGGCTTTGAAAAAAATTACATATACGCATATGTAATTTTTTTAGATGAAAGTAGCCTTATGTCTTTTTCTGTGCCCTAAAAACTTGTATGTGAAATTTCATGATGATTGAACGAGTGGTTAAGGTGTAAAAGCTTAACAAAGAAACAAACAAACCCACAATCAGATATTCTCTCTTATAGGTAAAAGACAGTTGTTTTGCTCTTTCATAATGGTAACAAATAACTCATTGCATGAGCCACGGTTACTATTTCGATGGGTGACCGATTACTGACAAAGAAATTGCAATTAACTGTGTGCGTACAGATATAGCCAGTAGTCTCAAACTCGAGCGTTATTTACGTCTAGACGTTTAAACGTTTTCTAGCTGAATTGGAAACTATAAATGACCAATCTAAGTACCTATTGATATTTTAATTTAGGTATGGATATATCTGAATACCGTTAGTTTAATGTTGGAAAATAAACAGTGACACAAATCTCGAGTGCGAGATTGATTAAGAAACCTTAAATATTTTTAGAGCTGCTACAGTTAGTACAAAGTTTAAAAAAGCAAAAATTTTAATAATTATTTCTATTTATTAGTTCAGACGTCAGTCAAAATGTTAATCAAAGATTCTTTAAGCGGCTTAAGTTTTTGCTGATTGGATTAAGGATTAAAATTTAACTTTCAGAATAAGGTATTATTCTATGAAAGTTTGGTAAGAATCAATCAATACAGTATTATACCTATAAACATAGGTACTAAGGCTTAACCTGCGATCGCCCTGTTAAAAAGTAGCACAAACGTCCCTCTTAGGCTGTATTGGTGGCGTAGTAGTGAATTACTGCTGTGCATGATTTGTTGAGTTCAATTGCCGGGTCAGGCAGCGTATTTTTGAAGTCCTTTGTCGAGAAATTTTGAATAACAGCACAAGCTAACCGTGTCTAGTACAAAGCATTAGATGCGTCTCCTATTACGATTTAAAACCATACTGATGACATGAGTGTAATACCTTTTTACCTACCCTTTGAAGACTATAGGCGTGAGAGTATGTATGTTATTTTTTAGGTTCAAACTGTTTTCATACCTACCACCTATATATACAATTTCGAGGCTGAGGTGATAAAACTTCATTAATAGACAGAATTTTCTGGTTTCTGAAAGACAAACGGGCGCAAATACTTAACGGACTATCAATCGTATGTTAACTGCTGTGAATCTGTGATTAACTGACTGAATTAAGAACAGCCAATCAAAACACTTGAAATTGGTAAATATGTATTGATTATGACATATCGTTGATCAGCTATTCGATACCAAAATCCTACTAATATAATTAATATAAACGTTCGTGAGGGTGGGTGGATGTTTGTTACTCTTTCACGCAAAAACTACTAAACCGATTTTGATGAAACTTTGCAGTATTATATAGTTTACTAAAAAAAATATCATAACAAATATCTACTTTTTTACGAGCAAAGCGGCGGGCAAGGTCTAGTCATAAATATGCATCTCACGATGAGCCGAAATCATATATGAGTAGTTAAGTTTCAAAATCCTCTAAAATACTTTTCACTAAATAATGGTAAATCTCAAAAAAAAAACCTTTTAAAGACATAATATAAATGGACTCTTTTAACGGTGTTTGCAACAAACTGCTACTTTTGGAGGCTGAATTAGAACTTTAGTGGGTATTGTTGAAAACTATCAGTGCGATTCGATAGAAGCAACGAAGGAGCTTCATATTCAATAGAAACATCATTTTTGTTCTGATATCGTTTTGGCGGGTTTTGAAACTATATTCCTCATATCATATAATAATAGAATCCAAATAAGCCCCTTTTACATATATTTTATTTTAAATTGTGTCAGTATTGACATCAAGATATATGTTAAGTTCACCAGAGCACATCTCGCCGATAAACCATTAAGTTTGGCGGATAAAATATATCTGTAATAAAACAAATAAAAAGAAGCAATTGGAAGATACATCCCCATTTATTATATTTTAAGTACTATTTTAGTTAGCTATCATTGTAAAGTTCTATATTTTAGTTTGTATCTTCGTGATACCAAAGTGTGTCCGTAAGTACAGCAGAATTTTTAAATAAAATTCCAATTTAATATTGGTGCTCCTACTGACATAAATTGAAATATCAAACCAAAATATTCTGGTGAAGAATTGGAAGGTATTAACATAATTGATTGAGTCAGGCGTTACTTAGAGGGATATCTATTGCGGAATTACGCGTTTTGGAGATACGCCGCCGACTCGGGCATGTCAATGCCGCAGAATCCACTTGATCTTTCTTATACTTTATAAATATGAGCTTAGGATTATAGGAGGATAATATGCATTTGTTGTTAAATCTATACTACTTAAACTAATATTATAAAGAGGAAAGATTCGATATTTTGTTTGTAATGGTTTAACACAAAACCTATATAACTTCCTTCTCCCTAGCCTTTATTATTCCCAAGTCACTTGGGGTCGGCTTTTCTATTCTAACCAGATTTGACTGAATATCAGTTTTTACACGGAGTGGCTGCCATCTGACCTCCGCAACCTGAAGGCTAACGATACCCTAAGGCTAGACCAGTGTCAGGATGTTATAGTGCACTGACTTCCCAATAACGACTGCCATAGATGTTCATGGCAGCCGGGACCGACGGCTTAACGTGCTCTCCGAGGCACGGAGCAGGCGATAATTGTCAATCAATTCGCACATAATTTCGAAAAGTCATATAGCTTCCGAAAGTCAGAGGTGCGCGACGTGGGTTCGAACCCGAGACCCTCTGAATTGCAATCTGTTGGTGTCCCCACTGAGCTATCGCTGCTCACAAAACCTACTTAACTGATTTGAAAAAATATTTCACTATTAGAAAGTTATGTTAAGTAATACAGGTTTTATTTCATTTTATTAAAGTATTCTTACTAACGTAATTTAACCTACGCAAACGAAGTCGCGAGCAAAAGCTGCATTTGAGGATAATCTACATTTGTTGATAAATTTTATATAAACGTATTTTCAGGTTGGTTTGGCTATAGCAATATTTGTTGCACGAAGTTCAATTAATAGTTTTCAATGTAAGAAATACATACGTCGATATATCGTTCATTTTCGTCCTTGTATATCAAAATAAATTTGACATTTGACATTTTTTGATCAGTTTATTTTTTATATTTTTATTTTCGACGTTTTTATTTTAAATATTAGCTTTCTGCAAAACTACGGTATAACACTCGCTGCTATGTATGTGCAATTTGCTCAATGAGCTGTCCTAAGTTTTCTCTTCACATATTGATACGTCAATACTTTACAACAGTGAAAGCTAAAGACATTTATTAGGCATTACAATTTATGATTTATAATATGATTTGTATGTATTTTAACTTGAGATATGAAAATAATAACTTATATTAATTTTGTATTCCTATCAGTGGGATAAAGAACGCACTCTATAATCTATCGTAAACCAAATCTATGTGCGCAATATAAATAAATTGAATAGATCTGTAGTATAAAAGTTTTGGATGAGGGATGATATCCTAACACATGTCTCATTTAATACTTAAAAGGATATCTACATCCCATGATATAAGTACTTATGTATGTGGTTAATTAAATTAAAATTAAAACATGTTTTATTTCTATAAATAAAACATGCTTTAATTCTAATTTAATTTAAAAATAACCAAACAAATGGCATCTATCGCTCTATCTGCCTACAATAAACCCAAAGAAGATTGAGAAGTACCTGCCTCAAATATAATAAACAATTTAACTATGTCTGAGAGCAATCTTAGGGCGATGCTGGTCGAGAGTGGTCGATTGCAGCCGTGATAAGCGCGCCATAAAATTATTTTATGACGTCATTAAAAATGCGGCAGCGTTCACTGGTGCCGATGCCGCATTCGCAGAGCCATTAGAAGCGAGATTTAAACTTGCTTAGTTGTTGCACTACTGTTTTGTGACCCAATAAATAAATGGGTGCATAAACTTAAGTGCCATTTTGAGAATAGACGTTAAACTTTTAGCGCTTTCAAAATATTATCTTCACTTGCTTTTGTCCGCCGGTTTGCTCGCTCAGTACAAAGTAAAGTACTTTGAAAGGTATCCTATGTCCTTTTCTGTAACCCTGACATCGTGTACTTATACAACATTTCATGATGATCAGTTCAGTAGTTGAGGCGTATAAGCGTATCAACCAAACCAACATTTTCGATCTGGTGTGATGAATCTCTCTATGCATATTAGAGATCCGAATAAATCAAACATTGTAAAGTGAGAGTCATGGCATCCATAACACAAATTGAATCTTAGCTTGGTGCGAGATTTTCAAACTACTTGCGATTTGAAATTTATATGAAAATAATGTATATTACTAGTGTAGTTCGTAAAATTCGTAGATTTTGGAAATATAATAATATTATTGAACTCACATTCGCATTTAAACCTTTTGCCCGAGGCTTCATTCGCTCGGGATCTACTCGCTCAGGCACTTTTTCTGGAAGAAAGTTACCCAATGTATTTTTCTGTACCCCTGGCAACATGTATGGTCATCATGATGATCGGTCGAGTACTTAATGTGTGAAAGCACAACAAACAAACAAACTCACATTCTCATTTATTATATTAGTTAGGATAAGTCCGCAGTAATAAAACCATATATTAGACTAGCTAGAATATCAAAAGGCAGGTTATGTTAAAAAGGTTCAAACAGAAATAGGACCTTCACAAAGAACCTTTGCTATCTTATGACACCCAAATTGTCTAAAATGTCGAACCGCAAAGGTCACCTAGAGGGCCATCATTTTTCTGTTCAAAGAGAAAACTGACTAAAGCAATGTTGTGAAAAGAGACAATATACCCGTCCAATTCAATATGATTCTATTCCTTCGTGAATAGAAGTCATGTTCTGGAAATGAAGTCCTACTAATATTACATATGTGAAACTTTCTGAAGATGTGTTCATGCTTGTAGCTCAAACTCGCGAAAACTGTTGAACAGATTTTTATGAAACTTGACTCACAGATAGACCATATATTGGATTAACCATAGAATTTATCATGGTATCACAGAAATAGTATGAAATTTTGAAGGAATCGTTATAAGAGTTAGGAGAAAATTGCTACTGTACAGTATACTCATACAAATAAAAGAATGGCTCTTAGTAGCAATATCGCGATTGCTTATCCAAAATTCTGAAGTTTAAATTGGATTAAGAGTGTTTTATTGATTCCATGGGTAGGTACTCCATCGGTTTGCTATTATGTTTGATGTGCAATCGTGAGATCTGTCTGCAGTTCTATATATTTCTGAGTAGTAGAGCCTCGCTGTTTTCAGCATAAATGGGCCGGCTCGACCGGGGAAGGACTACCCTCTCACAGAATATAGACGTGAAATTGCAGTATTCCTGCTGTTGAGTTCGTTCGGTGAGTGAGAGTTCCAGAGGCCCAATCTCCCTCTGCCCTCTTCCCGCTCCTTCTCCTTCCCACTTCCTTTCCTAAAAGATCGGCAACGCGCAAGTGATGCCCCTGGTGTTGCATGCGTCCATAGGCTACGGTGACCACTTACCATCAGGTGGGCCGTATGGTTGTATGCCAACGTAGTTGTATAAAAAAAAAAGTTGTGTCAAAGCTGAATAACATCGGGGAAATAATAGCTGCCCGACTTCGCTGGTTCGGACATGTGGAAAGAATGGAAGAGGATCAAACTGCCAAAAGAGCATATCTCGGGCGACCCACCGATCATAGTCCGATAGGTCGCCCAAGGTACGGCTGGAAAGATAAAATGTCTAAAGACCTGAAAGAGTTGAACGTGCTCGATTGGTCTGACTTGATTTAAAATAGGAAGGAATGGCGTACTTTAATGTCGGCCAAGATCCACCTTGGATCGCTGAGCCAACGAAGTAAGTAAGTAGCATGACGGGGTCTGTAAATATCGCAATGTTAGCAGTAAAACGTCATCTGCAAAAAAATTATAACGTGACACCTAAATATAGCGGCAAACAAGTGAATGTAATACAGCTTTGTCAACTCTTATACTCGGGTAGATACGATATGGATATATACTCTGTATGTATATTTATTTACCACTAAATTTTGCCCACGGTTTCACACACGTTAATCTAAATTTTGTCAATAAATTTCTAAGCCTCGGGAACAGTACTTTTTATTTACTTTACCTTTTTCAAATAAATATTCTACCACATACACACAACACCATCTAGCCCAAACTAAGTAGAGCTTGTACTATGGGTACTAGACAATGGATAGACATACATATATACTTATTTCTTTTTTGTAAATACATACATAATATTATACATAGCAACACCCAGACCAAGACAAACATCCATGTTCATGCACACAAATGTTTGACTTGTGCGGGAATCTAACCCGCGATCTCAGGCGTAGCAGTCGGTTACACTAACCACTACGCCATCGAGGCCGACAAAGTAAATGAAGTTCAAATTCATTTTCTGAATGAAGGGTGTAAAAATCAAAATCAAAATCAAAATAAATTTATTCAAATTAGGTTACAAGGTAACACTTATGAATGTCATAGTTACACGTAATTTTTTTTCTGTGAATTTACATTTACTGCCACGTTCAGCATAGCAGGGGTGTGTAGGGCTCATGAGAAGAACGGGCAAGAAACTCATAGCCACTCTTTTTAATCGCCAAGTGTACAATAATATTTCGTTTACAAATTATAACTGTAAGGTGCTGCAACCATTTCTCCATGAACTACTACTCAACATACTCAAGCATTTGATAAAAATTTATGGTAGCCTCTAAAGCAGCAGTATGGTAAATAGGAGCATCCACTTACATGTACATAAATAATCAAGACAAGACGTGATTATAGTCCGTAGTGTAATCTATGTAAGGCGTGAACGCGTAGCAAACTCACATTCGCATTTATAATATTAGTTAGAATTACTAGATCTGTCTCAGTCTTAAGACCTTTATCAAGTGATCTATCAACCGTTCATAAAGTATTATATTATTATTATTATTGTTCATAAATTGTTGTATAAAAGTATTGTCATAAGTACTAAGATTGTCAACGTTGTAACAAATAATATAGAAAGTGAAGCCAAGTCGTGTTCGTACAGGCTATTATCCGGGGCTGGCTACTGTGGAGTTTGCTGCGATGGACAAGCAATTTGCCGGATCATTGCGTACTGCAATCTTCTACATGACATATGTGGACGCTTGTATCGAGAGAGGACAGTAATTTTACGATACATTTAACGCATAAATATAAAATATGTCTTTAAATAATGCTTGATGATATTTGTAGCTCGCTGATGGCTGTGCCCATGTTTAAATACTGTTGTTTTAAAGTTTGTAAATTTTCTAGAATAGAGTAGTATTGGTATTTGACTTTATGTTTCAGAAAAGGATATAGCTTTCGTCAAAAAAAATGCTATTCGCGGCATAGCAATTTATTGACAAAGACTACATAACGCGAGCACAGCCGCTTGCAAAATTTGAAAGTGACATATAAATATATATACGTGTCTGCAGCTATTTTTTAGGTGCCAAATTTGCAATTTTTATTACAGGCGTGGTTCGACTTCTAAAAGGTTTGATATTTCTAGAAGCCGTGATACTAGCAATAATATCTTAATTTTTATAGACTCGGTTTTACTGCTAACCATTTAGACATTACCGTCATGCTACTTAAAATATATTATTTGTGAATCCTATTACACTATCTGACCCAGATATTGAACCAGAGATGACCAGACCTCAAACATAATAGCAAACGTATGGGGTACCTGCCCGTGCGACCAACAAAGTACTCTTAATTATATTTAAATTTCGTAATTTTGCCTATATTTTCGTTTATTTTATTTTATTTATTAGGGACAAAAAACAATAACAAGTTAAAGTATTACAATATAGTGTTATACATTAAATTATCTAACATGAAATCAACACCATTATCCACGGATTAACAATAGGAAATTAAAGTGATGGTAAACACAGTAGATATTAATAAAAAGAAAAGATTTTTTTTGATAATAAAAACCTTAAAAGAAAAATAATACGCTGTACTTAACTTAAAGTGATTTAAACAATTCAATAGTTTTATTTTTATTGTTGGTGTGTGTGAGACAAAATGTCCAGCTCAATAAAATAAGTATTGTATGTGTCAACAAGCCTACGAAGAGGCTTTATGCTGCAGTCTATCTTTATTTATGGGTCAGACAACAACAAAACATACAAAATTGTTATAGTGCAAATGGTGTTTCATATTTTTAAAAGTATTTAAACTATCTTAACACTAGTTTAAAATACCTAGTCTCCTAACATAGTATTTTATACACTATTAAACATTTCAATTACTTTTTTTATACTCTTAATGTGGCAAACAAGCATACGGTCCATCTGATGGTAAGTGGTCTCTGTAGCCTATGGACGCTTGCAATACCAAAGGCATCACTTGCGCGTTGCCGAGCCTTTACGAAAAAAAGGAAGTGAGAAGGAAAAGGATTGGGAAGGGAAAAAGAGGGTGTTGGGCGTCCGGCATTCTCACTCACCAAACAAAACACAACAGTAGGAATACTGCTATTTCACGTCGATATTCTGTGAGAGCGTAGTACTTCCCGAGCCGGCTCATTCATGCTGAAATCAGCGAGGCTGTACAAAATTTAAATAAAGAGCAAACATATACATATTAGTAAATAAATAAAAATAAATAGTGATTGTGAGTATAAAGGCTGAGACGTTTATTTAAATGAAGTATCTATCGAAATACATATATACATAAATTCACGCCTGTTTCCCAGAGGGGTAGGCAGAGACTACAGATTTCTATTTGCGATCCTGACACACTTCTCTGGTTTCATTCACTTTCATAACATTCCTCATACACGCTTGCCGGCTTATGGTGCTCTTAACCTGGCCTTTATCCAGAACGTCTGCGATCTGATCAAGAAACGTTCGCCTAGGTCTTCCCCTTGCGAC
Organism: Catocala nupta; assembly: GCA_963675205.1. Lineage (NCBI taxonomy): Eukaryota > Metazoa > Arthropoda > Insecta > Lepidoptera > Erebidae > Catocala > Catocala nupta. The sequence continues at coordinate 3,430,169 of OY776089.1, read as the reverse complement.
TGTTCCATTCACACTAGTCTTATAAACTTTCTTAGTCAGTCTGTTCTCGTCCATTCTTTCGGTAGCAACCAACTTGACATACCTTTTTCTATTCTCGTCACTATATCCACTCACACTATCGAAATAAATTTCAGTAAACTCATAAGTTGTTGCAAATGAATACTTACGACCGTCAAAGTTGTTGAAGTATGGTTTGAATTGTTACAAAATTCTCAGTAACACAGTCGAGATGCGAGTTGCTATGCCGCTTCAGAGTATTTCTATCTACAGCGCAGTATAGACGGCAATAATCTCGGCCTCATTATTCAGGACCTAAAACATATCTGTTACTTAGGACTTAAAACATAGCTCGTGAAATGTGGCTGTAAAATGTTTCAGTATAAGCCTTTGGGAATAAACAAGTGAATTTTTGAGTGTATACGTATAAAGTATTATGTATACACAGCATGTACATATATGCATATGCAATAGTATGACGTCTTTGTGTTTTAAGATCGCATAGTAGATATTGTGGTAAACTTAGATTCTACTTTTATGAACATGATAGCAACATTCCCTGACTATGAGAATAAAAATTGTGAAGGGCCGTTATAGTGGAAATCGTGACGGTGCTGATGTTTTGTTACTTGGTGATGTCCAACTAAAAAATTAAAGAAGTTAAACGACTGTAATTATATTTTCATGCAAACCTCGTTGATGTCCAAATAAAAAATTAAAGAAGCTAAACGACGTAAAGATATTTTCATGCAAACATAATGTTAACTTATGCTTAAAATTGAGTGTCAATAATATGTATCAAAATAAATAAAAATTAAATCTTGACAAATTTTGCTGTCGTTAATGATAAAAGTGTCACTGGGTTTTCTTTTAAGAAATTCTCTAGCAGCACGGAGCCCAGAAATCTGCCCAGGAAACAGTAATACGCTAAACAACTATTACATTGGACCTGATACCATAAATGGTGAAATGTGGGTGTAGTATCTACGTTTGCCTCTACCCCTTCGGAAGAATAGGCGTAAGATTATGTATTTATTTTATTAAAATATAACCTATAATAGCCTAGTGGGAAACCGTTGGACTGCCATGCAGAGATCTCGAGTTCGAACCCAAGGCGCGCATCTCTGACTTTCGGAAGTTATATGATTTATCGAAATTATGTGCGTATTGATTGACAATAATTATCGCCTGCTCCGTGCCTCGGCGAGCACCTTAAGCCATCGGTCCCGGCTGCCATGAACATCTGTTGGTCTCCCCACTGAGCTATCACTGCTATTTGCTACCTCACTCAGATACGCAATTTTTTGGTTAGATGGCGGTAAGTGTTTCCGAGCGAGCGAAACCGCAGACAAAAGCTAGTTCTAAAATAAAAATTGCTCCGTACTCTAGCTTAGTATACAATTTCAAACATAATAAGACGACATTATATATAATTTAAAATTAAACCAGCTGTATTACATTCAATTTCCAAGCTAGATTGTAAAGCCTGATCAATGTTTAGCCCGTTGGCTGTAGTTCGAGTTTGCGTATGTTAAATTTAGACGCAACATCAACAGAGTTGTGTACTCGCATAATATTATCACATTATTACTCAATATACGTCTTGTTAACATCACTGTTTTACATGATGTGGATTTCTGGACGTACTTAGGATTAGTATGCTGGCGTACATGTTAGCTGATACTCTAATTAGAATGTTGTTGTATTTATACATATACTGCATTGGCGGTGGTTTACGAGGTCACATTGTCACTATTGCGTCGAGTGTTGTATGTTGGGTTCTCAAATGAGACAAAAATTAGTGCGATCTGATTTACGTTGAGTTTAAAGCTGGGTAGAACGTAGACTATTTTATCAAAAGTTTTTATTTTTTTGTAATAAAGTAAAATGATGTAGATAAAAAGTTGTCGTTACACAATAAAACCGGCCAAGTGTGAGTCGTAGTCGTACAGCGAGGGTTCCGTACGAAGACTTAAAAGAACAAACACGACTAACACTGTACTTTTCTTATTTAATGTTTTACTTTATAGTTTACGATTGCACGAAGTTTAGAACGTATAGCTTTAAGTTTTTAGTATACCGTAATAGAGCAAAATAGATTTTAATAATAATACAAACATATTACAATTTCGACACAGTTTAAACATTGCTGTTGTATTTTTTTCTAAAATGTACTGATACTGGTCATCCAAACTGGGTATTTGCCTGTATTTTAGGGTCAGTGTTTAGCCCTAGAAATGATGCAGTTTAATACAAACTTGTTTCACTTTACATATTGTTAAATAGGTAATACTTTTTTATCGTAATGAAACTACACTTTTCTTTTAACGTTTGATTTTTCTTATCCAAATAAATATTTACTGCACAGATAACCAAGACGTTTAAGTGGTTACCTCGCTCCTACCACTAGGCCGTAGGTTGAATCACACACGGTATAAACATTTGTGTGATCTATAAATGGTAGTAGCGAATTTGAGTGTAAGAACACTTAAACTCAGAACAGCCATTTACAGTTCACTTTTTAAACAATCAAACAACGGACACGGAGATGTCAAATCACGGATCTTTATTTGAATATTCGTAAAGTTCACGTAATACAGGAATTATACCTAAAGCAGGAGAGATAAAAAAAATTGTCAAATATTTTACTTCGATGGCGTAGTGGTCAGTATAACCGATTGCCACGCTTGAGGTCGCGGATTCGGTTCCCGCACAAGTCAAACTTTTGTGTGCATGAACATGGATGTTTGTCTTGGTCTGGGTGTTTCTATGTATAATATGTATGTATTTACAAAAAAGAAATAAGTATATATGTATGTTTATCCATTGTCTAGTACCCATAGTACAAGCTCTGTTTAGTTTGGGCTAGATGGTGTTATGTGTATGTGATAGAATATCATATTATTATATCATATCATATCATCATATATTGATAGAATATTATTAATTACGGTTAAAAATAATAATCTGTATGACAATATCATAACTCATAACATGGGATTCCCATTGGATCCCTTTGGACATGGAACCCTAAAAATATTTAAAATAAATTCTAACTAATATTATAAATGAGAATGTGGGTTTGTTTGTTTGTTACGCTTTCACACCTTAACTATCATCATAATATCTATAATCATCATAATATCTTAGTATCATCATAACCATCATGAAATTTTGTATACACGTTGTCAGGGATGCAAAAATTACATAGGGTACCTTTCATCCAGGAAAGAGCGCTGTTATGAACCTAACCTAATTAACATTTACGCGAGCAAAGCCACGGCCAAAATATAGTACATGATAATATAATCATTAGTTAACTATTTAAAGGTGCCATTTATTTTCGTGATAGCAAAAGATAAATAGCCGAATAAAAAGTAGACGTATTTTACTAATCTTAGATTTATATTCCGTTGTAATTAGCTAATCGTGTTGCCTTTAGCTTTATAAACATTTTTGTTATTTAGAGAAGAAAGTTTTTGGGCAAAGAAATTCTATCTGTCACGATTTAAAAGCTCGTTCATTTAGCTATTTTAAATATAAACTCTTTAAAAAACTGAGAGCAAATTCTTGTAACAAAACTATACGACCCGTTAAAAAAAAAGCCGATCCAATCTATTAAACGTCAAATATTTGCTAAAATGTAATTTTTGTTGAGATTGATTGCTTATTATTATTTAGGTCGATACAATTCGACCTAAATAATAATAATGTCGGCCTCGATGGCGTAGTGGTTAGTGTAACCGACTGCCACGCCTGAGGTCGCGGGTTCGATTCCCGCACAAGACAAATATTTGTGTGCATGAACATGGATGTTTGTCTTGGTCTGGGTGTTTCTATGTATAATATGTACGTATTTACAAAAAAAACGTATTTATGTATGTTTATCCATTGTCTAGCTACCCATAGTACAAGCTCCGCTTATTTTGGGCTAGATGGTGTTGTGTGTACCACATACACAGAATATTAATATTAATTTGTCGCATCTAAATGACGCTAAGACTAAATTACAACTTTGATTCTATTTAATTACGAGATTAGAAAGGCCCTCTGTGATAATCTTTCATTCATAATTAATATGTGGTAGTATACATATAAATATTATTAAAGTCATTTTGAATAATAGTACAAATCTATTTAGTCAATAGTCCTATTTAAATGTTTTCCATATTAGAAATCTTTTTAGGAATATGTTCGTTCAGTTCAAGAAGGTGGACTCACTCTAAGTTATGCCAGGGCGTCGCCTCGGAGCATTTGACCGCAGGCGCTTTTACGTCTAGCATTGGGCACTGCTGGCTGAATCAATTATGTAGGTACGGCACCAGTAGTCCACCTACCAGCAAAGCAATCAGTACAAACAAAAAAGAAAGTTCAATAAAAGCAGCAGTATTATTCGGTTGTTTGTTGTATAATACATAATATTCTAAATTTAGAACATTTTAGTTACCTACGTTCACTTGAAGTACGCTGTAATTGATCTCGGGTTGACATTTAAAACATTTCATAAAGAATAATAAACTGTACATACGTATTCATTATACGAAATGCCTCAAGAAATATTGCTGTTTGCTCGTAATTGGTTCGAAGTTCATGTTCTGGTTATTTGTAATAGATATAATATGTATTTCTTTTTAAAAGTATCTTCCGTATTAGGTTTAATTCTTGTGTCACGAGGAAGTATACAAAAAATCAGACAATGGACTCAAAGAACAACTATCTGTAGAACACACAAATTTTTGTTCGTGTGTGGATCGAAACCCTAACAATACGTGCGCCATCTGTGGCGAGGCGGCCATTTAAACCACTGCGCCATTCGTGCTGTGCGGTCAAAAGTTTTAATTACATGTTCTTCTTATGTTTACCCTAATTGCAGCAGCGATAGCTCAGTAGGGAGACCAACAGTCTGCAATGCAGAGGGTCTCAGGATCAAACCCACGTCGCGCATCTCTGACTTTCGGAAGTTATATGACATTTCGAAATGATGTGCGTATTGATTGACAATTATCGCCTGCTCTGTGCCTCGGAGAGCACGTTAAGCCGTCGGTCCCGGCTACCATGAACATCTATGGCAGTCGTTATTGGGAAGTCAGTGCCTATTATATATATATATATATATATATATATATATATATATAATATGCTGACACTGGTCTAGCCTTAGGGTATCGTTAGCCTTTGGGTTGGTCGGAGGTTAGGTGGCAGCCGCTCCGTGTAAAAACCAAATCCAGTCAAATCCGGTTAGACTGACTGATCCGGTGAGCTGACCCCAAGTGAGTTGGGAATAATAAAGGCTAGGGAGAAGAAGAAGATTTATGTTTACCCTAAAGGGGTAGATAGATGCACATTACTCTCACATTTCGCCAGCCACGTACGTGGGTCCTTCGCATCCCGTACCGTAGTCCTACATAATACGGGATGGGTCGATCTACTGTGCAGTTGGTAATACTAATTTTAAACAGTAATAGTGTTGTATGTTTGCCTATACCTATACAGCTATATAATACAAATATGTGTGTATTGACGTCACGTATATCAGTCAAATTCATGTGTATATACAGGGTGTCCAAGAACCTGGCGTCCAACTGGATTCCCACGATGCCCCAAGTTCTAACAGTACTCAGAAAAATATTTTAAAAAATCCACCCCATGTACTTACAGAATTATACTGATTTCAAAAAAAAAGGGGAAATGAGCACCCTGTGACATACTTTTGAATGCTGTGACTGCTAATGCTGATAATTTCGATATTTCTTGGAGGTTTTGTAATCTAGGGTATTGCTGTGTCTAAATAGAATGTAAAAATAAAGTACTTATTGTACCATTTTAAAATAAAATATTATTTTAACTAAAGGTGATATGGAAAACTATTGAATTTCGCAACTTTGACCGACTGTAGTGTAAAAAAAATGTACCAAAATAGTATGGCAAGTGACGTCAAATTTTGACGCGTTTATTCCTCTTTTTAAAAAGGTATAATACTTACACATTAATTTGAAAAAAAAAAATTTTGATAATATTTTTACTCAACAACCCAATTTTTACGATGTCTTACAGAATTCTTAGAAAGAAAAATTTACGACGAATTGAATCTAACCTCTAAAGAATTACTGTTGTATGCTCATAAAAATAACAACAGGCCTCTCAAAAAACAGGTTAGACCGTAAGGGACGGTATGTGCATGCATCTCACCATAGTGATTCGTTATTACAACAGGAGGGAGCAAGACAGAAACTATCTTTGCGATTTGCTGGTTCTTCTTTATGGTACCCCATTATTCAGGTAAGAGTGAGGGAGAAAAAGGTTAGAGGTGCGAGTGAGATAGATAGTGACGCTATCTGGGATCGTGCTATTTAGGATAACAGTACGGTCAGTACGCGTCACTGCCTCCTGCCGTTACTACGCACCTCTCTCTTATTGTTACCATTGATCACGTACTACGATTTAAAGCTTTGTTTATTGGACTCGATTACTCTTTGTGCTCTGGACTTTGAAACGAACTCTTTACGACGACCTTTGCCTGTGTTTGGACAGTTTGTGTTTTGTGTGTGCTACCATGGCGACCTACACTCCGCAAGAATACGCAAATATGCACTACATTTATGGAGAATGTAGAGGTAATGGACGAGCTGCAGCGAGACTTTACAGAGAAAGGTATCCGAGGGCTACGCGATATCCCGACCATCGAGTTTTCATTAATGTGCACAGATCACTATGTGACGGGCGGTTCCCCAATCAAGTAGCTGGTGAAGGACGACCCGTAAATGACTTCATACGCGATGAAGTTTTAGAGGCGGTGTCGGCAAATCCAAGCATCTCTGTGCGAGGAATAGAAGCTGATACGGGGATACCGAAGAGCACAGCACACAGTATTCTCCAAAAAGAAGAATATCATCCGTACCACGTACAGCGAGTGCAAAGTCTTTTACCTCGAGACTATCCGAGCCGAGTCGCGTTTTGTGAAACAATCCTGCAAAAACATCGAGAAGACGAAAACTTTATCGACAAAATTTTGTGGTCAGATGAATCTACATTTAAGAAGGATGGCTACATGAACCTACACAACTTGCACGAGTGGCATGTGGAAAATCCGCACTTGATGCGAGAAGATAGATCCCAGTACCGGTTCAAAGTGAACATGTGGACCGGTATTCTCTGTGGGAATATTATTGGTCCATTTGAGATGCCCGAGAATTTGACTGGCGAATCATATTTAAATTTTCTTCAAAATGATTTGCCAAACTTACTAGAAGAGACCCCACCAGATATGTGGTTCCAACACGACGGCTGTCCAGCACATTTTCGCGTATCCGTTAGAGAGTTTTTGGACGAGCAATACCCGAACAGGTGGATTGGGCGATCAGGAACAATCCCGTGGCCAGCCCGCTCACCTGACTTAAATCCGCTGGATTTTTTTTTCTGGGGAACTATGAAGGAGCTCGTTTATGCGAAGCCCATTAATGACATCGCTGACCTTCGTGAGAAGATAACACAAGCAGTGCAGGTGATACGTCAAAAAAGTTACTCGCGAAACATAAAGCGGTCCTTTTTAAGGAGAGTGAGAGCTTGTATTGCCGCGGGTGGTCAACATTTTGAACATTTATTGTAATAAAATATCTTTAAACTAACATTCTTTGCTTTTATTCTACTGGGAACCCATCTACCTGTGTGTATTTCCTTCTTGCTCACTCTTGGAACCGAAGTAAATAATAGTAGTAACATAACAGTTTCTAAGATAAGAAAGGGTCCGACAGTTACCGTTAGTAGGTAGGCACTTCGTAAAAATTGGGTTGTTGAGTAAAAATATTATCAAATTTTTTTTTTTCAAATTAATGTGTAAGTATTATACCTTTTTAAAAAGAGGAATAAACGCGTCAAAATTTGACGTCACTTGCCATACTATTTTGGTACATTTTTTTTACACTACAGTCGGTCAAAGTTGCGAAATTCAATAGTTTTCCATATCACCTTTAGTTAAAATAATATTTTATTTTAAAATGGTACAATAAGTACTTTATTTTTACATTCTATTTAGACACAGCAATACCCTAGATTACAAAACCTCCAAGAAATATCGAAATTATCAGCATTAGCAGTCACAGCATTCAAAAGTATGTCACAGGGTGCTCATTTCCCCTTTTTTTTTGAAATCAGTATAATTCTGTAAGTACATAGGGTGGATTTTTTAAAATATTTTTCTGAGTACTGTTAGAACTTGGGGCATCGTGGGAATCCAGTTGGACGCCAGGTTCTTGGACACCCTGTATATAATACAGTTAGGTACTAAACGTTCAACTAAAAACATTCATAGTATTTACTCAACATCGTAATTTGCTTCGTTTACACGAAATTATTCATGTTCTTTTTATTACGGTACCTATCAATATTTAATTTGAAAAAGCATTCGTGATTTTTTTTTGTAATTAACTCAACGTAGAGTTTTTATTTACTTAAAACGCAAACATAATTTTAATTTCAACTTTATGTTGCTCGTGATTTCATATGTGTATTATTACGATAAATCAGTTTGTTGTTTTTGTTATTAATTATCTAATCAGTTGATTAGATAATGAATAACAAAAATTATTTTAAATTAATAGGTAAGATAGGATTGTGATAAACTCAAATACTGCGTAGCTAGGTATATAAATATAGGTGTTCAAGATCGGATATTGAACATATCCTTTTCTCTATCAAGAAATTCTTTGTATGAAGAAGATGTGAAACGGTAAAAATCTCGTATTATTACTAAATATGCTATCTTCATTCCACGGTAATACATACCGAGAACATAATTATCTCATTTGTTAATCTGGGACATAGTCTAGTTTATATTACGCCTCATTGAATAAATAACATCCGATCATCTTCACTGACTTAACCTATTAGTGAGATAACAAGAATTTTATAGAACCTTACCAGCTTAGCAGTAGTATCATACTTAAAATTGAAATTACAGCGAAATCAAAATTTATCTACGACCATAACAGCATGCAATTTAATAATTTTGGCAAAAAAGATAATTTTAAACAATTTATCAAGATAATTATAAAAAAGACAAAACTGAACGCTTTGTGCAATTTATGACAGATTTTATGTGAAAACTTCAGATCTATGTCCTGAGTAGTGGTCGTTAGGAAATGTAGGAGAGATTTATCTGACGCCAACTGCTCAAATAAATAGCCTTGAGATAAAGCCTATCTCTCCAGATGATAGCACAATTAAGGCACAAAACGAACATAATGGATTAAGTATGAACATTAAATATAATAGTGTAGCTGTTATAGATAAGTGTAAGGTTAATGATCACTTTAATGTTATAGTATATTAGCAATAGGCAGTTTCATGTGTATAACTAATTGATATTACAAATATTGTTAATAATGCGTTTGTGAATGATGATCTAACAAGTAATAATAATAGACTTTTAGCAAATAAGTGGTGAAATAAGTTAGGGCTTAGGCGCTGATAGAACTCGCATTTGACTGTCGAGGCGAGCATAATATGTTATAGCGTTTTTGTTTACAAAAGTACCTGTAGAACTAAGTTGGTATCTTTATTTGGTAATCGGCAATAAGTTAGTTCCTATTACACGGAGCATAAATAGCCTAGATATTAATCAAGACCTCTGCTAACTTTGACAATCAAAAACGAGATGGCATCTATGTACCTAAAATAAAACAGTACATTAGTAAACTTAATTCTAAGATGTCATTAAAAAAGGCGATACATCGCCACACGTGTACAACATAGGATTGATAATTAGATACGATACGTTTCAAAAATAGTATTTGATCAAAGAGTAGAATAAAAGCAATGAAACGTTAACCGCTCCGCATGAATAAAGACATCGACTCGCGACTGAAAGGTTTCTTTTTTCCTTATTGGACTTTCGTGATGAGTACCTACTGTAACTCAATCGTATTTAGCCTAATTGAAGAAACACCGAGAATGTTCGTAATGTGAAACATTTTAACAGCAATTAAGAAAAGCAAGAATCTTTATTATGTATGACTGAAAATTATACAAAGTAATATATGAATTTGATTTTGTTCTCAAACTTCTAAAATTTGGCCGAAATAATGTCGTCACAATAAAGATCATACTGGTATGTCATTATCTCCCTTGAGAGGACCCCATGTCCAACAGAGGACCGGTGACAGACTGTTAATGATTAATGATGTTCCCTTAGAAGCCAAACTGCTTTATGTTGTACAAGTAATAGATGAAAATATAACAATAATGTACAGATAGTAGAACGTCACACAAGAAAATAACAAGGTAAACGCTAAAAGTAAGAAGCTGTACAAAAACTAAAGGAATCGACCATTCGGCCGGCTAACAATATTACTTCGGAGAAAAACTGCAATTTTCTAGAAGCTCTTGCTACAAAAGGTCAAGTTAGTAAAGAGAGCTTAATCACAACGCTGAAGGCAGATGTAGTTTTTATTGAGCGAAAGAAATTGTATTTGCAATTGTCATTGTTCAGTCAAGCTAAAGAATATTGAAAACCATATTTTATAAAATGTGCTAAATTCAGTATTTGCAAACTTAGCACATTACTTTTTATAACAGTTGGACTTATAAATTGTTCAAAAATTCGAGAATAAATTGACTAAAAGTTTTATAATAACTTTTTTTATTTTTCTAGGTTCAATTCAAATAATCCTTTAAAATGCTGAAACTTAATTTATTACTTTTCTATACAAAGCGGCTTAACTTTTAGTTTGAATTAAAAACGTGCTTACCAAAGCTCTTCAGCGACAACGAGTTAACTCGTGCCCAAGCTGTAATGAGTTTTGCGCGAAACTAAACTGGGAGATCATAAATATAATAACAGTGCATGAATGTGGTGACGACTCTTAATACGATCTACGTTATACCTGAGTGTTTTAAAGGGTAGGTTTTAATTTGCTTTATTTCAGATGACATGGAATAGAAAGAAAGAAAGAAATAGAAAAGAATATTTCAATGACCTGAATGAATTATTATGAAATAATTAAGTTGAGAAATTAAGATTTATTTATATGATTATATTTTATTCAGGCTGAGGAAGCATGAATAAATAATTATATAAATGTCTGTATAAATACGTAAAATTCTATGAAACAACATTTTATTAACAAGTAAAACATTGAAACAGAATTTATCTGAATCTTACATAATAATTTTCATAAATTTAGACGTTCTTACTACGTACAAGATAGTGCTTTTAGAAATGATTAATATCTACTACCATTTTGACCTAGTTAACAAACTCTGTTGAAGTTGACCAAAAGGAATTTAGTGTTAAACATGTTTTTAGAAAACTTGAGCATTGCTTAATTTATTCAGGGCTGGTGATTTAGTTCATATTATTAAACTTTATATTTTGCAAGACTATCCTAGTAACTGTTACGATATTTAGAAATATGAATCAAATTTATAGCCTTTTCCTGCAGCAATATCTTCCAATAAAGGAAAACTACAGGCGACATATATCATGAGACAGGAACAAACGAAATTCAAATAAAATTGGAACACCCGTTCCATTACTCGTAGATCGCGAGTCTGTTGCACTGAAACGGCACCTTAAGCTATAAATTATTCGCGTCACGCGGCAAATATGACAAGCGCACTCGTAGGAAAGAGGAAATCGGCCTTCCTTCGGCAGGAAAGAGGCTCGGGCGCGGCGAGATTCGGTCTGATAACGCGCCAATAAAGCTGCTTTATGCGCACAATAAAAGCCAAAGGGCGTACGCTCGCCTCGTGCCGCGCAAATTGACGCTTCAGTTTGGGCTCCAGAATACTACCCTGTGGGACTCCTCGATACATCATTCAGCTTGTTTTATGGTTTATTTTGATATTAGTTTCTTGAATACCAATCTAAGTATTCTGTTGGGATGTAGTTGTTTTTGAAATGAAATTTCGCGCATGGATAAAAATGAGCAAGATATATAATACTACCCTGTGGAACAAACGGTTTTACTTTCCTTGGTTTTTTAGATGCGAAGGTAGAATTTACGTATGAGAACATAGAGATAGTAAATATTCAGTAATATTAGTGAAAGAGTTTACGAGTTTGTTTGTTGGAGGTAATCTCCGAGAGGGCTCAGATAAGGATATCTGTGCCTCCGGTACACTTACCGCGGAGCAGTAAATATGGGGAAGAGCAATATTCGTATTAGATATCAAGGAAATCAGGCATTCTAATAAATGTGATTTTACTATATCACAATCTAAAGTATTACAAACGTTCATATTCAAGTTATTAAATATTATAGAATACATGTAACCTTTGGTTTACAAGAGGTGATATGAAGTCTTCGATAAGAAAAATACTTTTTTATCTCGATATGTTTTGAGCTATAGACAAAATATTTAGCTCTCATTTACTTTTGATTGCAATAGGCTTATTGATTCAGATTTTTCAGACACCTGAAGGTTTCTGATTCCGTGCTAATTATTATGGTCGTTAAAAAAAGACACATATCACAGTCAAAGTATAACTTATCCGCAGAATCGATATCAGCGTTGATGGCGATCTGTGTCGACATTGCGACCAAATTAAGTTTAGTGATGAAGTTGATGCTGAACGTTGTACTTGTTGATCTAAGCTGTAAGTGTGATAGGCGATTCAATTTGTACATTTTCACGAGCTTAGTACACTATGAGAGAGATTTAGTTTTGTTGAAACTGCAATATTTATATTAATATTCGCTGTTCCGTGATAGACACAATAGAAAATCTATTGTTATGTAGGTATCATATGCGATTCATCGGAAAGGGAACTTCTTAAAAAAAATACTAGCTTTCGGCTACGGCTTCACTCGCTCGCAAAAAGCTTTTCTTCTAGACGCAAGGTACACATGTACCTTTCTGTGCCCTTGACAATGTGTATGCAAAATTACATGCAAGCGTAACATACAAACTCACATGTTTAAGCATAATATTAGTTAGCATTATATTTCATTAGGAGACAATAAATGTCATTGATTTGACAAAACAACACATTGAATACATATAAAACACGAATAAGTAACGTAGAGTAAATCAGATGCAAAATTGAAAATTAACTGAACACGCCAGTAATTAATTTAAAATGAATTTATCACTGCATTCAAGTTAATAGAGTTTAAAATTAAAAGTTCACAACAATTTCACAGGGCAGTTAGTTTTAAGTACGATGGATGATACTGAAGTTTTACATGTTATGTTCTCTATATATCTCTACTATATAGAAACGATGTAGATTTTTAAGAATCTTGTTATATATTTTTGTTTTAGGCTCAAATCAATGTGTTTTAAATTTTTCGTCTATCTCTTAGTCTGTTTGTCACATAAACCACTGATAGAAACCTGACGCAATTTTTACAGTTTATTAACTTGGAGTCTATCTTAAAATCTAAGTAAGATTCTTTCTAAAGCTGGTAAGTAAAATTGGAAATATGGTAACCTGAGTGGTCGCTACCAATGCAAAATTCGCTGGTAAATGCTATTAATTTATAGCTGGAAAATACTTATTATTACGCGCAAAAGGTTTTATAACAAAGTTTTTTAAAGACATCTACCGCACTAGGAATAAATCCTGTGTCACGGGGGACTTTGCAAAGAGTCTGGACTCGGAACAACCATTTGTGGATCACACAAAATTTTGTACCGTGTAGGATTTGAATCCGCAACACTTGACGCAGCGGCAGTGGTGAAGCGACCACTCAAACCTCTACGCCATCCGAGCAGTCAATTATGAAATCGTTATCAAAATTAACGTTGTGTTTCTTGTAAATCTCAGCTTTATATGTATATACAGGATGTCCGGTAATTAATGGATAACCTGGAAATGTCTTATAGTGGAACTGATGGCCGTTAAAAGTATTTATCATTACAAAACATTATAAAATTAGCAATTCTATGCCACAAAGTTACCAAAAGTACTCATTAACTGGAATTTAGTAATCTTAATAATTTCTCCACACATATCAACTTCAGCACATTCTCTTGCGAGGTGGACAATATCGTTTTCAAATACTTGAGACGGGTCACAAAGCAAGAATCCAGTCACTATCCTACACGTAAATTGTTGTTGTACAACTATTGTATCATACAGGTATATATGAGTGTATATATGTATATATGTATAAGCAAGCTGGAAAACTTTATGCATGATGATATTATTACATGTGGTATTCACAGTACACGGTAAACGTTGTTAGAGGTTTTGCAATCCCTGCGAACAAGTTTCAATGTTTAATTTAAAATAATATTTCTATCTCTGTGATATAAATGGAAGGCAAAGTGGCTTTACATTGAAATTAAACACTTTATACGGATTTTGTCGCGTTGTTTATTTTTTAAATACTAGTTTGTGTTTTATATTAAATTTCTGTTCGGAAATGAAATTAATTTGGTGTAGTATAAAACTATTCATGTTAAATTAGTTTAACTAGATGTTGCCCTCTGCTTCACTCGTGTACATGTAGGTTAGGTTAGATTTGTAACAGTTCTTTTTCTGGATGAAAGGCCAATGTGTATGCGAAATCTTTATGATTGGTCAAGCTGTTAAGGCGTGAAAGCGTAACAAACCATCTTACTCACATTTGCATTCATAATATTAGCAAGGATTTACACTTGAAACCGCAACTACAATAAACCGTGTCATTGCTTTTCTAACTAAGCTTAGTTGGTAGCGATGACGATCTTATCTTATCTTGTGTGGGGGCCAGTTAGTACAAACCGGTGGCACTTCGACCCAGTGGGATCTTTTATGTCGACTACCCCAATAACGACTGCCATAGATGTTCATGACAGCCGGGACCGACGGCTTAACGTGCTCTCCGAGGCACGGAGTAGGCGATAATTGTCAAGCAATACGCACATAATTTCGAAAAGTCATATAGCTTCCGAAAGTCATAGGTGCGCGACGTGGGTTCAATCCCAAGACTTGAAGAGAGACTTGAGAATGCAGAGGTGTATTGCAGTCTGTTGGTCTACCCACTGAGCTATCGCTGCTACTTAGCGATGATGATAGTTTGCTGTCATAGATTTTAATCCTAATTTATAAATTGTGTTTCTCCTCTTTTATAATTTATATTTTTGCTTAGCAAGATAACTGCTCAAAATAAATCACAATAAGTACTATAAAAACTACATTATATTAAGACGCAGATGTCTCGCCTTCGATCTTTAGACATGCACCTCTGAATTTCGAAGTTTTATGCTTATTATATAAGTATAGTAAATTATAATTCGTTTTAACGGTGATTGTCAATATTATGAGGCTGCTTGTCTGAGAGTTGTCCATTATGTTCTAGAATATTTGTATCTGCCAGTCACAGTTAGAACAGGCCGATGCCCAGCAGTGCACTTCTGCTTAGATCTACAAGAACATAAAAAAATAACTGGTTTTTTGGTACGAATTGTCCATCGTCATTTATATATTCGATCGTTATTTGAATAAAACCAATAACAAGGTTAGAAGTGATGTTGTATAATTTTAGCATAATATGAAATTTTTCGTATTATGCCATGCAAATCGCGCATTTCCAAATGACTACGACGATGACTCACACTTACTTAATTGTTGTTATTTTTTGGCAATATTATTGTTTAATTAATTTTTACATTTAATTTTTGACATTTTAATTATTGAGACTATTTTAGTTTTTGACATTTTATTTACATACTTTTTATTTTATTATTGACATTTAATCTTTTATTTTTACAAATTCCCTTGTTTATTGCACGACATATTGAAATAATTATTTGTCAATTTTATTAATTACTATTATTTGCTTCTTTTATTGTATAACATTTAATAATTTAATCAATTTTAACATAAAATTTTTGTTTGTAATTTTAAATAGAGGCTAGCCATAAATCGAAAATGTTTGTACGCCGAACACGGTAAAATATGTTGACACTTATGTATACTAATACCCATGTAACACCACTACACACATGTTTTTACAAATAAATTATCTTATTATCTTATCTTATTATCTTATTACTTACAATACTAGCGACCCGCCCCGGCTTCGCACAGGTAATACTAAATCTTAACAAATTATACAACCTTCTGCATAAATCATGTCACGCGGTTAATAAACACACTAAAGGTTACAATCACCCTGTCTATTGGTGAAAACTGCATGAAAATCCGTTTAGTAGTTTTCGAGTTTATGGCGAGCAGACAGACGCACAATATAGACGCGGCGGGAGACTTCGTTTTATAATATGTAGCGATTTTGTAAGTGAAACCTAAGAAACAACATCATGTTAAACAAATATTTTCCTAGGAGAAATTTACGACTTAGGTATTGGTAGTTTACAAAGCCACCAACTTTGCCGTTTTATTAATTAAAGAAAGCTTTGCTTGGCAGAAATCCAAGATTAGGTAATTATTTAAAGGTCCCTATGTTGCCTAGGCTAGTCAATTCCAACAACAACAGCAAAAAACTTGGCCCTATCGAAGTTTTTGATTGTTTGTCAGGAGTATTGTGTATCTTTAGACTTTAGCCATTTTACTAAACTTGCAACCAAAAATATACATACATAGACTCCCCAGAGATAGATAGAGACTACGACTTTCCACTTGTTACGATTTTGGCATAATTTTCTTTCTTCTAAACGAAAAAGGGAAGGTACGCCTCCTATGATTTTCATTATATTCCTTACTAGTTTTTACCCGCGGCATCGTTCGCATAAATGTAGGACCTAACCTAGATTATTAATTATTAGTTTAGATTAGCAACAATACTTTCTTTGGGATGAAAAGTACCCTATGTCCTTTTCTGTACTCCTGACAACGTGTATTCATGATGATCGGTCAAGTAGTTAAGACGTGAAAGAGTAACAAACAAATAAACAAACAAACAAACTCACATTCGCATTTGTAATATTAGTTAGAATGTATGGTTGTCAGTTTAAGGCATTTCTAACCCAGGTTTGCTGACCATATTGACAATTTTGAAGCAAGGTCAGTTTTACCTACGAATTTCCAATATGATCAAAAAACGTTTACCGAGGTCTTCGTCTTTTAACTGCTGCATGCAGATTTGCCTTATATCAATCATTTGTCGACTGTTCTTTTTACATCCTCAAACTTAATACACCTTGCTCAATACAATTTAAATAAATATGCTTTTCTTTTTGTACAATTTAAGCAGGCAATATGTATATACAGTATGTCCCAGCAGTCGACGACAAGTTGGAATCAGGTAACAGGTTAAGTTATATAGCTATCAGTAAAATATAAAAAAATATAAATTAAGTATTTTTTTAAATTATAGACATTTAGAAACAATATCTAAATAATCATACACCCTGTGTCTCTTCATTATTTTTTTCTTATGTAATCTCGAATAATGCTTCTTGAAGCCCTCGATTTTTTTTCGATTATTTGACGTCGGCTTCTGGGACTCCCTGTATTTAAAGCTAAGCTGTTACCGTGCCCTAAGGACGCTTGTACGATGTGTGTTGTTCACTTTTTTCTCACTAATATAATTCTCGCCTTTCTGTATGAAACTAGAAACTGTATTTAACTTAACACGATAACGCTGGGTTATTTTAAATCGTTATTGCTAGGGACAGAAACTTGAATAATTCGATAGTTGTACGATATCGCATGCAAATTTCGAGAGTAATATTAATTTGAGTCATAATCGAATTTAAACCAAGATTTGATGATGACAAGAGTGCGAGACAATTATTTTAATCGCTACAAAAAAACACATGATCTCCATTGTACGTCACTACAAATCTGGGCATCTTTGGGCCGTAATTACATGAATCTATGGAGTATGACATTTTCGTATTTCAAATAATCAATATATATCAATGACGAATATATACGAAAAATTATCACTCATTCTAATAATCCGAATCACTTAAAAATATAATGATACTACATTTTTATCGCCATTGCACAAACTCTACGCTCTTCCCTTAATAACCTTTTAGCGTCTATATATAGAAATGTTTCTCGATCAGATCGAATGCGTTCTGGTCAAAGGCCAGATTAAGAGCACCTTAAACCGACGAGCGTGTATGAGGAATGTGATGAAAGTGAATGAAGCTAGAGAAGTGTGTCAGGATCGTAGCAAATGGAAAACCGTAGTCTCTGCTTACCCCTCTGGGAAACAGGCGCGAATCTATGAATGTATGCATATATATGTATAGCAATGTTTTGGATGTTATTTGGAAACGAAAAGAACAACCCAGTGACCTCACGCACAAAGCGTACTACATTAATTATCCTAAAACAAAATGGACCAATTAATTTCCTTTGACTCTGCTGATCCAGCTAATAAGAGCTAATAAGTGAAGTAATCCGTGGCTAGGACTTCAAACATACGGCCTTCGACACCCACTAAACTGATTACGTAGCCAAATCTCCGTCGATCTAATTAGTAAGGATCAAACGAAAGACACATTACACGTGACACGTTAATGTGAATTTCATACGATATGTTGCAGCGGTGGAAGTAGTTGCTTGGTCATTGTAAGATCAATAACAACATCGAGCGCGTACAGTAAAGTTAAGTCAGTCGGCCAAGAAAGTGGTCTACCAGTTTTGACCAAAGTTTCTGTGAAATCTAATTGTTACTAAGTTTGACTTTTCTAACGGAGTGTAAGAGATCTTAGACAAGGAGGTGAGTCGTTCTTAGCTGTCATAATTCAAACTTGACACATGGCATGACGTAAATATAATACATGAATGATAAAAAGAGCAATAGTCTTTGACATATTATGCAAGGGGAAATCGACCTTGTTGTTTCATGATGTTCAAATGAACCTGACTGTACATGTAAGGCCATATAAGTTCTGTGGTCTCGATCTCCACGTAGAACAGCGCATTGTGACCTTTAATAGTTCTAAATTCGGGTCGACCCCGGAACGTTTAAGTTGCATAAAGCACCACCATACAGAAACTATTCCTAGTGCCGGTTGATGTCCTTTAAATAAATATATTGAAGAGCAAGTATTATGTAAACTACAATATCTAAATTCATATATGTGTAGACTAAATTATTTTAACGTCATAAAAATAATGGCTTTAAGGCCGATGAAGGTGACGTACACTCATATATGCCATATGCTTAAATAGAGAAGGAAGGTTACAAACCTGGAAACTTCCACAATGGGAGCAGCTAACAACGGACGCAAAGAATAACCAGACCCAGAACAGAACAGAAGAAGCAAAATACAGCTAGTCTTCATGGTACTTTGAGTTCGTTCTGCGTAACTAGAAACAATAATTAAATATTGTTCGGGTATTTTGAAATAACTACACCTTAAGACACTGAGGCAACCACTATCTTAGTCTCTCCGTGAACATGGCTGCTAAAATCAACCGAAACGTTGACAAAACTGTAAATTTTAATCTAAATAGTTTAAATATTTTTAAATACCGGTAACGGCTCAGTAGTAAGATTGTTTTCAAAATTTTGTGATAAATGTTTTAATGAACAACGTGATAAAATCCGTATAAAGTATTTTAATTTCAACTATTTGTGGGACATACAAATTGTTGTCGTACCGGCAGTGTCGAGACAACCACTTAAATAATTGCGACATCCGTGGTCAGTAATACGATGTAGTTTATAATCGACACCCATTTTAATACCTACACTTTAAAGTTATATAAACATTACTGGTGTAGTATACTACACCAATAATGTTTTTAAGTTCCATATACCTTCGGCGGAAAAGTTACAGGCGATGGTAACTATTATGCATGGTGCTATTGAGAGTAAAGGAATGAAAATGAATGTAAGCAAGACGAAAGTAATGGTATTTGAAAGGGAGGAGTGCATGACGATGTGCAATATTATGATTGATGGAGAACAAGTGGAGCAAGTGAAAGAGTTTGTATATTTGGGTACTTTGTTTACAAGGGATGGTACACATGATTAAAAGAAGAACGATTGCTGGCAATAAAGTGAATGGCGCTCTACGCGCTTTTATGAACAGTCGAAATGTATCCGAAAAGGCACGTTTGGCTGTTCATAGAAGACTATTAGTGCCTACACTTATGCATGGAAGTGAAAGTTGGGTATGGCAAAAGAAGCATGAGAGCAGAATAAATGCTGTAGAAATGAGAGCGCTGAGAAATATATGTGGTGTGACTCTGAAAGATAGAATAAGGAATAGTATGATTAGAGAGAGATGCGGCATAAAAGTGGATATAGTGACGAAAATAGAAAAGGGTATGTTAAGTTGGTTTGGGCATGTAGAAAGAATGGACGAGAACAGACTGACTAAGAAAGTTTATAAGGCTAGTGTGAATGGAACAGTCGCAAGGGGAAGACCTAGGCGAACGTTTCCTGATCAGATCGGAGACGTTCTGGATAAAGGCCAGGTTAAGAGCACCTTAAACCGGCGAGCGTGTATGAGGAATGTTATGAAAGTGAATGAAGCCAGAGAAGTGTGTCAGGATCGTAGCAAATGGAAATCCGTAGTCTCTGCCTACTCCTCTGGGAAACAGGCGTGAATTTTTGTATGTATGTATGTATATACCTATTTCGTGAGCAATCCTTGGCGGTGCTATTGAGAATTTTCTACGAGGAAAACTTATAACCAAGAAATAATTCCAAGCAATAGTTTAATTGCTTGCAATTATTTCTAGTAAGAGAGCTCTCTTTTAAAATCAATGAAACAGAATATAGAATTACATCGGTTGAGAGCCATGAATATCATATATACGGCAGAGTCTGTTTATCATTTGAATTCATGTTCCATTCCATGGTTGTATTTTTCCTTTTCCATTCGGTTGTATATAAAAGCACGATTGACAGTATTATTGGCATAAAAATAAACCTTCAATAAAGTATTCCGATTTTTATCATGGTAGTAACAGTTTATGTATCTTTAAGGTTGAAAGAAAATATTTGTGGGAAGTACAAAATCTACATCAATTTCCGTCGATCATTCTCCAAGTACATGTAATCATCGCGCCTCAGATTTACGAGTGAAACAATAAAAGTTTGAGTGTATAGCCTCCGCCTTCTGTTACAAATCGATCTTCAACTTACTTTGAAAGCCTTGCTGTGTTCCTGTAAAACGATTATCGAGCGCAAACAAGATTACTTACGATGAAGGAGATGGAACGTTATTAATTTCCTTCACTTTCTTTTTGTCCTTGACTGCCTTATTTAAGTGATGGCAGTGCCTTGTTTGTCTTGTAGCATAAGTTTGTGGCTGATAGTTAAGACTAAGTTTTATATCTGGATCGGACGAAGTATAGTATGTTGTTAGTAGTAATGGGTATTTCTGTTGGATGTTTCTTTTTAATTAGAGCTCGGGGTTTGAAAGTATACCAGGTCGAAAACAAAAGGCTTTTTACCAACTTAAAGGTACTATCACTTAGGGCTTATCAACATAGGTGAAATATGGTTGCAGAGATGTACCTCTGCCTACTTTTATAAGACATAATGTACCTTTAAGTTAGTCTGAATAGTATCGGATTGTTCGTTCACACGGCTCCGTCTGCGTATAAACTAAGGGAATGCATATCGCCAATATAAAATCGGGTCAAAAATAGATGGATCCATGTATTAATCAAGGGTATGTTTTACCATTGTACCAAGTTTTATTGAAATACGTTCAATGGTTTACTAACAATCATCTAAAATTTTAACCACTTTACAAACTATTCATTTTATAATATGGGGAATCTTAAATTATACGTCCAGCTGTTACAACAATACAATATTGGATTTCCATTTGCAATAAACGATATGAAACCAAACAGATAACAATTATTGTCTCAATGACCGGATTGCATGTTGCTACGCTTGCGTAGCATTTGTAGCACTATCTACGGCGTAGCTAATGCTAAGTTTGTAGCACACAGGTTTCTATTTATACTTGTGATTAAGTTTGTGGGTGAGTCGGCAACAACTCAGTCCGGTGCAAATAAAGTTCCGTTTTATCCCTGCGTTTGAACAACTAAATCTAATTCGCTAACAGCTGCGGCCAAAGTATCAACAATAACTAAAACAGATTCAATCTCGCTCGCGAGATCTCCAATTTCATAATATCTCGGATGGACGGCGTTTTTTTCAATTTTAATTGAAAACGCTTCAACTTTTAATGAAGGGAAATAAAGAAAAGTTGAAATTTAAGCGCTGCTCGGTCTGAGTTGGCCTCTTGTCTTAATTAAAGCCAAGAGACTTAACTATTTTCTTGTTCCATTGTTTGTTTAAGATTTTTTGTGAGGGCAGGTAGCGAAAGAGGGTGATATTGGGAGGCGATAAGGTTCACTAAGATACTGTTTACATTGTGCGATAATTTCTCGTCGACAATGGAGTTTCTAGGAGTTGCCGCTAATGCTTTTGTTAATCTCGGAGAGATCGTATCTGTCAGCTTTGAATTCGGCTCAGTTTGGGATTGATTTTAATTGTTCTATCATGCTGTGATATTTTACGAACAGTTTACTAAACGCATTTTAATTCTAGAGCCATAAGAATTTGATTGCACGGCTGGTATTGTGGTTTATGTGGTCGCCTCGCCAATGACACTACTACTGAGCTAAGTGATATTGGTTCGATCCCCGGTTATACAGGACAAAAAGATGTGTGAAAGAGCACCCAGATTCCAGTGCATTGTTTGAATGTTCGCAAATTCCTATGTAACACAGGAATTACTTCTAGTGCTTAAGTAGTCCATTTAAAATAAAATAAATTAAGGGCCAGAAGAAACTAAATGATTATTATTTTTATGATGTAATACTACGAGACGAAACAAGCATGACTTCTAACTAGAAGTATATTAATTATCAAATGATAAACAGTTACCAAAGCCCAAGAAGCATAAATATAAGAATCATTAATATCCTGTTGATTACTATACAGAAACGATTCGAAAAGATATAATAACACTCGTATCTCAACTGACAGTACAGGGCCCCATAAAATTAAATTACACTACACTTACCCGTCACAGAAACACCTCACAAGTTTTGTTAATATCTTACATATATAGACGAAGCAGCGCGCAAGCGGTTGTCTTGCCACTGTGTAGAATATTGTGAATTCCACACAGGAAAATGATTTGTGGAATCTACAAATTATAGTTTTGAGACCAGGAGTACTCTGTATCCATAAATTTTCTTGCGAAATTATTGATTGGGCATGGAGTCAAATGCGAAAGACGCCCTTGAAAACAAAATTATACTGAACAAAAATTTTATTTCTTTTATTATGATGTATCTTTAAATAAACCGATAAAAACAACAATTTGTTTTATAACTTAATATAAAGTGGATCGTAAAAATAATCAATTGGAAAAATACATTACGCGCCTTGTTCAATAGTCGGGTTAACAAGGCGTTGTCTTAACGACTGGCCCATTCGGCCAATGGCGGAAACGTAATGGTTACCAACAGAAAAGTCTTTTAGCTAAGTAATCGCTTGTAATTGAAAGCGCATTGAGACAAAACTGTAATTCATTATCAAACTAAATATAAAGTACCATTTGTTGGAGAATCATATAAATAAATTATAATTGTAAAATAAAAGTATGTGTTTATTTAGGTTACAAAAATATCTATTTAATTCAATTTTATCGCTATATAGTGACAATCGTCGCGTAGCGGTCGCAGTCCTTAACATAAACTAATCGCGTCCTCAAAACATGCACGAGTCAAACCCTCTAAGGGTTTGATTATATATGTATCTAAGAGTTTTAGGGCAGTTATTAATATAAGTAAATAAAATAAAAGCTTACAAACCATTATAAATGTAAATGTTCTACTTGACAGCCACGTTTATAGAAGCACTTTTATCGTTCCCATTTTATCCAACAAAATACCGTTTTTAACTTGACCTAAGTTTACAAAGCCAAATACCGCCAAAAATTTAACGTTTTCTCCCTCGCCAAAAGGAACAAAGGAAAGGAAAAGACAAATAAATGCTAAAAAAGATTACGTTGAAGATATTTTTATTCAGGCAAGTTACAAGCTGCCTAGATACTGTTTGCATTGTAGATGAGAGTACCGACAAAAAGAGCTCTTAACAAATTCAAAGTAGACTGGTCCACCAGACCCGGTCTTGAGATTTTATTCAGCTTCCTTTTTTACTTTAGTCAAAACTACAATTTTCTGCAGCAGAGGGTTGAATAGCGTTTTACAATTTTAAGATAAGCTTTTCATGGATATTTAGTACCTTTTTTGTCTTTACATATTTACAATATTTTCCTGGTCAATCACTAAAGAAACTTATCTTATTTTCTTCTGGATTTTCATAGCGGTTTATTTTCATTTTGATGGTATTTCTTTACTTTATGATTTTAGTAACAATGTACCTTAGATCGATAGCAGATTTATATGTTTACCATCTAAAAATCGCGTGTATTTTAAATTATTACGTACCTTTACTTTACTATATTTTATTGTGATCCTGTCTACTTAAAACGTAGGTACTTTAAAGTCTTGCTGTCTAAGTTGATATCAGCTATAGGTATAAGTGTAACTGACACTAATTAAAAAAATTGTTTGCTTTACATTATAAAGTCAATGCCAAGGAAATAGACTAGACTTATCAGTATTTAAAAAAACACAAATTTGTTCGGTGACTAAAATAAACAGAATAACTGTTTCTTAAAACAGTTTGGTAAATAAAATAGTGAGGATGGTGGTACCAACTTGCTCGAGGTTTCTAACCGGACTAGTCAAAGGGAGGAAGGGAATGAGTATAGGACACCAACACTGAGGGTGAAGCCTTGTACGTTATGGATGACTAAAAAGCTAGGGCCATCTATTGGACTTACAAGTATTGCTACCCGAATGATTAACTAAATTGTTGGATTTGGATTATAATAATAATATAATATAACATTCTACCACATACACACAACATCATCTAGCCCAAACTAAGCAGAGCTTGTACTATGAGTACTAGACAATGGATAAACATACATATATACTTTTTTTTGTAAATACATACATATTATACATAGAAACACCCAGACCAAGACAAACATCCATGTTCATGCATACAAATGTTTAACTTGTGCGGGAATCGAACCCGCGAGCTCAGGCGTGGCAGTCGGTTACACTAACCACTACGCCATCGAGGCCGACTATGTTCAAGAATATATTTACCTATATTAGTTTATAAGTTTAAAATGTAAAGTCTGTTGGCGAACCTTACAATAAAATAAAATAAAGAATAAAAGAAATAACTGACTATTACTATCTGATAAAATCTATTATCTCGAACATTACTAGCATTTTCGCATTTTCGTTACCCACTCCAGCTAAGCTAGAATACGTGTGTTAAGAGTGGGTTCACATCGGTATTATAATATGTGCAAAAGCCAGCCAAAGACAATACGTTATCCATTTGACCACCGCCTCTTCGTTACAAGTCCTTAGTACATTCAACTAAATGAGACGCTTCTCCTAGACAGTTGAAAATACAGCAACTGACCATAAAATTCCAGAGCTTTATATTAAAACGTAAATTGCTACTGTAAAGCTTTCGGTTTTTCTGTTCAGCCAACTATGGGACATGCCCCACCGCGCACCGCCGATGAATAAGCAGATGGCGAACAACAACTTTTCGTTAAAGAATAGTACAAATGTTATAAGATGTCGAGTAATTAAAAAAGAGATAGATAAATTTATAGTTGATCACTGATGGTTAACATTGCTGGCGAGAACTACATCTAGTAGGGATTATTGCTCGAAGGTACTCACTCTTCGATATTTGTTCAACGGTTACTTAGCGGCCAAAATCATTACTGTGAGTCACACCTTCAGAACAACATGTATACAATAGATTTCGCAGTAGTCACCAACAGGAATAATCACCTGATGTATTCGCTCATATCCCTGTGGCAAAACTTTCTAAATGGGGAATATTATGGGCAATTATATATTTTAAGAAAATGTTTTTATCAGATCTTTTGCTATCGCGCTGAGCCTGAACGAAATATCAATGTGCAAAATGTCTGACTGATCTTACCTCTGAAATCGTCATCTCGTATCCCCTATTTCGTTCTTCAAAGCTAAATCGTTTTAATAATTCTTCCAGTCTTTATGAATTTTTGAAGATTCATAGTACCTATAATAAATTGCCGTAAATAATAAAAATAAAAACACATCATTGGGAAAGAGCGGTGGTTGAATGTTTGCTGCTCTCGTGACATATTCCGAGAGAAACTCGGCAATGTGTTCGAATGGACTAAACGCTGCCCGCATTTTCTTCAATTCCTCTTGTTTTTCATTTTTTGACGAAGGAGTAGCAATCGCTACTCTTTTCTCGCTTATCGCTGTTAGTGCTACCAGTGCCTAATAAATACAAACTAAAACCAATTGTATAACTAAATTTGTAATAAGCATTCGTATTTCTTTGAAGAATTCTGTCCATAACAACAGGCGTGTCAGATACAATATTACTATTGTTCCATTAATTGTATTCCACTGTATTTCCTTATTTTGTTAATTTACTTCCTTCTCTTTCTTGGGAAATAATATTATGATGCTATCAGATAAATTCATTCGATTTGATCAAAGATTGGGCTAGTCAAGGAAAACCCATATATATAATAAGTATTGGTTTATTTATTTTTGTGTATTTACTACACGAGATATACCCTACACATTTTCCTTTGAAGTTTTATCATGAAAAGTATTGTGCATAGGTCGATTAAAATTTCATTTACTCGATTCGTAAATTGAATTACTCGAGAGATTTTAAAATTATTCGTATGCATTTGGGTGTAGGTTCATAAAATGTTCGAATCATTCATGAAATTTTTCCGTAGCAATGGAATTGTGCCATGCCAATAAAAGATTATTATCTCGCTAGTTCTGAAGTCGCACTACTATATGCAAACTTGTGGTCTGCCAAGTTCGATTGAAGTTGGGTTATCGGTGCATGCGCACCGAACATCATCGTCGGGAGGAGGACGACGCGGGAAAGCGGCCCTCTCCGCGCGGGTTCTCTCTTGGCACAACGACTCTACCCGCGACACACGCTACCTTTCACAATTATTATTGTACATAGACAATACACTAGAATATTCGATACAGTTCGCTCTTTAATTTATACATATAGATCCCAATACAAGATCTTAACAGGGTTACTATCTTATGAAAGTAACCTCATATAAATCAAACTTGGCAGACAAGTTCTTGGTATGAGCACGAAGTCTGTAGTATGGCCTGCGATTACGTGCGCTCTATAAACGTAAACGCAGATATACGAACTTGAGTCTATATATATAAGCAATATGTATATAGCAATAATGGAAGATGGATGTCAAAGGATTACATAGAAATGGGTTTGAGGTATATATTTCATAGATAAAGACACTAGGCTCCGAAGAACTATGTATAGATTATATACATGTTCGCTACATACAGGTTGTAGTTTAGTCATCTACAGTACTGGAATAGGTGAATTAGACCAAAGTGTAAAGACAGTGACATATGTAGCTGTACATTCTTCACTTTAGTAGTAACGGACTGTATGCGCACAATTATGTGAGAAGAACCTACGGAACCCTAAAGTACCTACGGAACCCTAATACCCTAAGGACCTAGCCTACCGTATACTTTGTGATGAATAAAATTAAATAAATATTGTTTATCTAAATAATACCAAACCAAATACCAAGGAAAAGTAATTATAATCTATTTGATATTCCGTTCTCAAAAACCGATCTGGGTCATTACGCTGCTATACCAAGGCTTTGTAGGCAATACAATACTTTATCAAAGACTCATAATATTGACATAAGTGAATCCTTAACTAAATATAAAAGACACTTGTGTGGGGGCCAGTCAGTACAGACCGGCGACACTTCGACCCAGTGGGATCTTTTAGAGAGCAGCGATAGCTCAGTGGGGAGACCAACAGACTGCAACGCAGAATGTCTCGTGTACGAACCCACGTCGCGCACTTCTGACTTTCGGAAGTTATATGACTTTTCGAAATTATGTGCGTATTGATTGACAATTATCGCCTGCTCCGTGCCTTGGAGAGCACGTTAAGCCGTCGGTCCCGGCTGCCATGAACATCTATGGCAGTCGTTATTAGGAAGTCATTGCCCTATAATATACTGACACTAGTCTAACCTTAGGGTATCGTTAGCCTTCGGGGTGCGGAGGTCAGATGGTAGTCGCTCCGTGTAAAAACTGATATCCAGTCAAATCAGGTTACACTAGAAAGCTGACCCCAAGTGACTTGGGAATAATAAAGGCTAGGGAGAAGATATAGGATTTTAAATAAGGGTAATATAAAAAAAAATTACTAGCTTACTCTTATGTTTTGATTGCTTTGAGACTATTTACAATATTTTTCTTAAATACAGATGGAGCTTGTACGATACAATGTACTTTGGTTCCCCAATCTAAAGGCAGCGAAGGTGAAATTAAAGCCAACACATACCCTGAACGTAAGCAATTTATTACAAAATATCCTGACCCTTATATACTAGTCGCGGTAACGAAACCATACCGCGATTCAGCGGTATGGTACAACGCCATCTAGGGAGAACAGGTGTAAACATTTTTGCTTAACAATATTAACAGAGCTAATGCGAATATATCAATATCATTAAAGTTCTTGTTGTATACCTTAGCTAAATGTTGGAAGGGCGCCCGCTCGCCCGCATTTATGCGTCTAGGAGTCTAGTCGTGGCAAAGAGCGGGTAAGCGCGCGCCTCTCGCCTCAAGACTGTTCTTGGCACTATGTAATAAATACTGCTTACAATATGTGGACAATCCTAGCTATTATGTATTAGACCATAGAGGAACATAGCATGTAGTAACAGGCGTCTAGATTTTATGGTTTATCCAACGATTCTCTGTATGATAAACAATTTGACATCGGTGACATTTATATCGCATATTTTTTAAGAAACTTACGTAGTATTATTTCTAACATATTAATATTCTATTTAATAGATAGATAAATTCGGGATACCTGCACCATGCGTCTTAAGGTAACAGGCGGAGAGTAGACCGGAGAGGTCAAGGACGAGGATAAATAACACAATGCCAGCCGAGCAGACTCACACGACTAATCAAAGATGGCTAAAAGTGGCTTGGCCACAGTGAATGGTTTGGTATTGAGTCAGTAACTTTACATTTAATTATTGTAACATAATGTTATGAATTAAAACATTCTAATTATTATACCGTATTAATTAGCTATTACAAAATTAAGTACTATTATTACTATTGCTTCCGCTCTAGGAATAATTCCTGTGTCACGGGGGACTTTACAAACATTCAAATAACGGACACAAAGTACATCCAGACTCGGAACAACCATTTGTGGATCACACAATTTTTGCCCCGTCTGGGATTTGAACCCACTACACTCGGTGCAGTGGCAGTAGCGGGTTGACCAATTAAACCGTCTTGCAATCTATACAGTCAAACGTATACGTGAGGATAATGGTTAGTTTTAAATGTTACAACAACTTATGCTGAGTATTCTATCAGCAAAAAAGTACCTTAATTTTTATCAAAATATCAATTAGTATTCTATTACGCAGGTAAACCCGATAATCTCTCTCACCGAACACACGCTCGTTTACGGTTAGGGGGCACTGTAACAAGGCATCTTGTCAATGTACAATTAGATACGCATCTTATCTGTGTCCCTTTGGGATGAATATTAATTACATTAGCTAGCATTTTTGCAAAAAAGTACCTTAATTTTTATCAAAATATCAATTAGTATTCTATTACGCAGGTAAACCCGATAATCTCTCTCACCGAACACACGCTCGTTTACGGTTAGGGGGCACTGTAACAAGGCATCTTGTCAATGCATATAAAAATATATATATTACGTAAACCCTGAAATCCTTATAATAATAACATCAGCTCTATACAAATAAACTGTCATTGCTGGACACAGGCTTTTTCTCAGTTTAAAAACGGTTAAGCCATAGTCTACCACAGCTGGTCCATTGCAGGGTGCCAGACTTCACACATCTTCGACAATATTATGTAGAACTTTTAGTCAGAAACCTACATGTATTCCTCACGATGTTTTCTATCACCGTTAAAGCAAGGGAATAATTTACTTTTGTAATACACATGTAACTTCGAAAAATCAGCGTGCCTTGGGATTGAAATCGATAATGGACACATTGTACATATTCTTTCAAAGCTAAAGTCTTGTAATAAGGATAGCATTCCTACTACTAACTAAGTGAACTTATTTTGTGTTCCTTCTGTACGTTGTCAGTGTAGGATATTCAGTGCCTTTTGTTCTAGAAGCGAGCGTTGCAGTTTCGTAGAGTCGCCAGACATGCATAGTTTACGGTAACTGTTTACAAGCAGTCGGATTGTATGCCTGTCTATACTTAAGCTATACGTGCAGTCAAAGCTATTTGGGATGGTCTCTGTACATATCTTCACAATTTATATAGACTGCACGAATGGCTTGGTTGCATCGATACTGCTAATTTGGCGAGTGATGTGGCACCGAATACCACCACACGGATTAAAAATACTACCACACGGATTAAAATACTACCACACGGATTAAAATTTGTTGTTCTGTGTCTCAGTGTTATTTATGTTTTAAGAAGCCAAAATTCTCAGCGCAATATACATAGAGACAAGGCGGACTTTTAAATTATTTAGCTTTTCGTTATCTATACTAATATTTTAAGAGGAAGATTTTATTTTTGTTTCTATTTGTTTGTAAGGGTTTAACTTAAAAACTAATCAACCGATTTTAAATTTGTTTGCACTGTTAGAATACTATGTTATCACCGAATAACATAGGCTATACTTCTTTTTATTTACTGTTACAAGCTAACCTAATCTTACGCAAGCGAAGCCGCGGGGAAAAAGCCATATATAATAATAATAACCATATTCTACCAAATACCTTTACTTTGTTTCTACACGACAAAATCTTAAGTAACGATGCTTCTTCAAAGTTAAATCTCTATTCTGTATTAAACAGTTTCGAACACTGACCTTGTTGCCTCCATCTCATTCTCACCGCTCTAAGTTTTTGGATCTCTCACTCACACGTAGGGTAAGCGAGGCTCGGTTTTGACATGACGTCCTGTTACGTTTGCTCGCCTATTACCCTGTTTGTTCGAATTAACGACGTGCTTGCGATGTCTATAGAATTGTGTGTAGTGCCGGGATAGGGGGTAAATACCACACCTTATTAAGGCGGATCGTGATAATTAGGGGAAATCCATAATGCCTATAATTATCTGTCTATTTAGACGTCGTTATATAGACATCAACAACTATAAATTCTAAATTAATTTTACAAGAAAAGCACAGATGATGATTTTTGAAGTGTTCGCTATACCAGTGCTGGTGTGCTAAATGATGCGGAAATAAATGAAAGTAATGGGTTTAATTCCTGTACGGGCAAACAAACATAGGGATAGAAAACGGTTTTCTTCTTTACAGTCATTTAAAAATATGTGTGTTCCATGATTGGTTGTAACGAGTTTAGATGTTTCTTGTGTTCATCTTATGATGTGTGAGGCAGGCATTAGTTTTAGTACGAACGCTGCTTATATAAAAAAAGAATACATACTTTAGACTATTCACGATTCTGTAAAGAAATCCACTGCGAGTAAAAATGGATCGTATGAGCTCGCTCTTGCGAGTTACTTGATGATGGTATGAAAGAGCTTACTTGCTTCAAGTACATGTCTTCACTTCGATGCTGCTTGAAAATACGAGTCATAGAACACATTTCCCTGTTTATAATATTAGTAGTCTGCTCCGGTGGTGAAGCAATAATGAATGCGACTGATATGCATCAGGTTTTGGTACCGCTTGCCGAGGCAGACAAAGTGATTATTCGGAGTCTGAAACTGTGTCTGGAAAATAGTGACAGGCTCGCTCACTATTACGTCACACCTAAAATTACAGCTGGCAAATTGTTGGTGTAGAACACCTCGGTCTTCCCTTTTGGGGATTCAGACTTAAGGATTTATTTATGAGTATGTATTTATGTTATACTACATTTTTCCCGCGGCTAGACTCGCATAAGTGAAGGTTAAGTTAGGTTAATAACAATACTTTTTTATGGATGACAGTTACCCTATATCCCATTCTGAATCCCTCACAACGTGTATGCAAAATTTCATGACGTTCGGTCGAGTAGTTAAGGCGCGAAAATTTAACAAACAAACAAACTCACATTTGCATTTATAATATTACTAGCTTTTCCTCGCGGTTTCACCCGCGTAAGTCCCGTTCCCGTAGGAATATCGGGTTAAAAGTAACCTATGTGTGAATCATCGCAATCGGACCAGTAGTTATTGCGTGAAAGTGTAACATACATCTAGACATCCATACAAACTTCGCGTTTATAATAATAAGCAAGGATAAAGATTAATATGGACAACCAGAAGTTTAAGGAGGACGTTTTAATATTATGTAAATTCATTACAGAAGCTGAAATACGTGGTTAATTTAAGTTTTATGTTTTTAATGAGTTGTGGCCCTTTCATCTCCAAGACCAAGGAAAGCCTTTTACATTCATTTTACAATGTCATTGTATCCATAACAATTATTATATTATGATTAACGAACAGACATGTGTAATGTTCTCAATCTGCTTGCATGTTCTTGCGCGAGTTGTATGCATCGTTTAACCAACGCGACCCAGCCGCGCAAGTGAAGCAAGAAATTATTGACGAGCACAACTACTTCCTTCGTCTACAAAAATTGGAATCGGATTAAATTTAGGATATTTTAAATAACGGTAAACAAAAATAAAAAATACTTTGTCGAAATAAATGCTGATTTGCCTTACAATTAATTTTTTTCTCCCATCCCACTAAGCTATCGCTCTATATATATTTGTATAGTGTAACATATATGATAATTCTATGGTTAGTAAACTACATTTATAGTAAATCTCACTAGATTTAAGATAAATGGAGAACAGTACATTCCACCCACTGCTACACTGTTGGAATTTACTGTTCTCCTAGCTAGACTATTTAATATTCTATATTAAAAAGGAACAGTCTGTTTCGTTTATGTAAGTTATTTACAATAGTAAACATTACTTCGACATCCCTGTACATGTCATTTTCAGAAATACGACTTATTACGAAATAATTAGCAACAGTAACATCGGTTACTGTGACGTCATGTCATTTCTGTGGCAGCTTTTTATTTGTGTGAACCCTTAATTTCCGGCTGAGCCTCGCCCTGGTACAATGAGGGTGAATATGGGAGATGCTGTGGACATTTCATCTCATTTGTTGTATATTGAGTTATTTTTACGACATGTCTTAGAAATGAAGAGATTTCTTTGGGTTTGAGTGACTAGCATTTTATATTGACTGGTTACTTTAATAATATTAGCCCTGTATTCAACTGTCCTACTACTGAGCACGGGCCTCTTCTCAATGTGAGAAGGGTTAGGCCATAGTCCAGCACGCTGGCACAGTGCGGGTTGGCAGACTTCACATACATATCTTAGAGAACATTATGTAGTATTCTTAGACATGCAGGTTTCCTCACGATTGTTTTCCTTCACCGTTAAAGCGAGATAATTAACTATTTACTATGCACATAGCTTTAAAAGGTCAGTGATGCCCTGGGTTCAAACTCGAGACCTCTGCGCAGCAGTCCAACCGTCTCCCACTAGGCTATCGCTGGTTACTTTATCTTTGGATATTTAAAATGTGTCTTTGCAGGTATACGTTTGGGATGCAGGGCATGAATATGAGTCTATGAATAGGTATATTCCTCATTTAAAAATGAATGTAATGCGTAGGGTATGCCATTCAATTTTGTGAATGTATGTAGGTCAAGTGACAAGGGTGAGTTTTCACCTAAATCGTTAAAAGTAAGTTTACGGGCGTGAGATTTATAAAAGGACCGCAATACGAATAGATTACGAAAAGTTGGATTGCTAGAAGACATTATCACGTAGAATAAGTAGAAGCACTTCTCTAGCAAGTAATATCAAATCCTACTTCTAACTAGTACTATGAATTCGAAAACTAGTTTGTTCGTTATGGTTCTTTAAATCTAACGCATATTCAAGTATTCTAACTAATATTATAAATACAAATGTAAGTTTGTATCGCTATCACGTCTTTACTACTCGACCAATCATCATAAAATTTCACATACACGTTATCAGGGGAACAGAAAACGACATAGCATAATTATCATCTAGAACAATGTTCTAATCTAACTTAACCTAAACAACATTTGCGCGAGCAAAGACAATTTTTTGTAATAAATAAATCTGATATTTGTAATTACTTTAAAAACTGAAATCGAAAACATGTTGTCACTTTTTCATCCAATCAATGATGAGAGAATCCCCAATAACAAACACAAACCGCACACAAATCGGTCGCTAATAGATCTGTCATCGACTCACCACCAACTCACCCGGCTACATAATTCATCCGTAATCACCATATTATTCAGTGTAGCCTAGACCTTATTGTTCAACCAAAATTAATTCTCGATCGGCTTTATTATACATAGTTCGTTTATTTGATGATCGTTTATGTGATCAGTGGTGACTGGGTGCGACTGCTGTGCATGAGGTCTCAGGTTAAATTTCCCAGTCGGGCAAAATGTCATCAGGTTTTTTGTGAAGAAATCCCAGTAGCAGCATAGAGTCTCGAACTATGCCCAATAGATGGCAATAGGTGATCTTAAACATAGCCGGCTCGAAACTTTAAATTTGGAAACTAGGCAATTTGAACTCTAATTTGTATACTATTGGAGTTCAAATTGCCTTACTACCAAATTTCGAGTTAAGTCTCTGTTATATTAAAAGGGCGATTATTATGTAGGTGTAATACATATCTGCCTATCCCTAAGAATTCATGTATAGTAGTCGCAATGGTAATTACCATTGGGTAACTAACGTCATTGACGTCATAATATTCTGAACCTATAGTTTGTAAAATATTGCTTAGGGCCTGTGACACTGCTGCCGAGGGCTTGGATGATGTTGATCATATTCGAATGATGTTATCATTATCATTGACATTTATAGTATTTAGATTTTGCGTAAGTTAGTAATTTAATATATATAATACCTATATAATAATCCGTGTAAAAACTGATATCCAGTCAAATCCGGTTAGACCAGAAGAGCCGACACCAAGTGACTTGGGAATAATAAAGGCTAGGGAGAAGAAGATGCGGGATTGATGAATTTCTACAATAAGGATGTAAATTAGGATATTTCAAATAATATAATGAAAATATCAAACAAAACAATGTATTTTTATTATTTATATTTTGTATAGTCGTGACGTGTATAAAACACGTTATTTAAATTAAATCGAACCTGAAATTGTTATTTAGTTACGCACATTATAAATAAAACGTTTCATCTGGATTTATTCTGTGTTATGTTATTTTTAATATTAATAATCAAATGATGATTTTCATTTATTTTATAAGCTTGCTCGGTACTTTGTAGTTCGATTAGAAGGATATAAGAAATTTCAGTATTGATGCACTTTTATCAATAAAGTATGGTATTCTTTTTTGACTTTTTGACATGAAATACCGGCGTGATATGGACGACATCTGTCACAGAACTCAAGCTATATTACATGAATAGTTTACTGTTTAAAATTAAAAACGTAATATGTTACTTTTATAAGCTCGTCAAAACTGTCAAGAAAATCTATACAAATATTATAAAGAGGAAATATTAGATTTTTTGTTTGTTTGGTTGTAAGGATTAAGCTCATAAACTACTCAACCGTATTTAAAAAATCTTTCATCATTTGAAAGCTTTACTATCACCGAGTAACATGGCTTTACTTTATTTCTTTTAAGTACTGTTACGTACACCTTTCCTACTTTAACGCGAACAAAGCCGCAGGCACGAGCTAGTGTTGCATATTATAGTTATATTTTAGTCGGTATAAGCAATTCAGCCCGACTGGCAACAATATAGCGCTCTCTCCAGGGACGGATTCAGTCTGCAAACTTCGCGATTTATTACTGCACTAGCGATCTACCCGGCCTTACTTGCGGTTAACTTTACTGGTAATTGAGGTGAATAATGTACGTGTTTTTGCCAAAAGCTCTAGTTTTGATGATCAAGGTTGTAATTGAGTTATGGTTAAGTAAGTGTGGTGTGTGTGTGTGTGTGTCTGTGTGTGTGTGTGTGTGTGTGTGTGTATGTGTTGTTTAGCTGACACTCTTCTTGTCAATTCATTCGGAGTAATTTAAATGTATATCTATAGTATGCAGGATGTAATAGTAAAGTGTAGTCATAAGTATCTTGGGATCGTAAAATTTAGTATTAGCGTCTTTTATCTGACAAGATTTTTCGGATGTTAGACCGAAAATTTTGTTTTAAATATCCTTAATATATTTTTCTCGGATATTAAAAGACAAATTTAGGATTACCATTAGTTGTTAGAAGCAAAGATTTTTCGAATGCTGTACCAAAAATTTCGTTTTTAAATTTGTTAATATTTTCTTGAACGTGACCGGATAAATTTAGATATGCCATTAGCATCCTTAAATGTCTACATAATATTAATTCAAATTAGGTTGTATATTATATCTTTCGAGAAAGTTACTAAAACGAAATATTTTAGGATCTAAAATATATTTAATCTAAAATCTCTTATTTCTAAAATATCTTCTTTATTTTATTAACAAAAGCTTTTTACACAATATTATGAATTTTACATCAGCCGCAGGACATTAATAAGATTCATATTACACGCTGTATAGTAACAAATATAATAGAGAGCAAAAAAGAAAGAAAATACTTGATCATAATTTCATAAACACAAAACGAGACAAAACCGTTTACATTAAAACGTACACATGAAAATGTAATACCGAATAAAAAGCTTTTAGCGAGAATTTGTTTAATTTTGTAAATTCTTGAGAACAGCGTCAAGTGAAGATCAAAGAGGCCTTAAGTGGTATTAAATTATATTTATAACTAGATGTGCCCGCGGTTTCACCCGCGTTTATGATTATTGCGCCGCCCTATTGGGTCGTAGCGTAATGTTATATAGCCTGTAACCTTCCCCGATAAATGAGCTATCCAACACTAAAAGAATTTTTGAATTCGGACCAGTAGTTCCTGAGATTAGCGCGTTCAACCAAACAAACAAACTCTTCAGCTTTATAATATTAGTATAGATAGTATAGATGGCGAGCAGCGATAGCTCAGTGGGGAGACCAACAGACTGCAATGCAGAGGGTCTCGGGTTCGAACCCACTTCGCGCACCTCTGACTTTCGGAAGTTATATGACTTTTCAAAATTATGTAGGTATTGATTGACAATTATCGCCTGCTCCGTGCCTCGGAGAGCATGTTAAGCCATCGGTCCCGGCTGCCATGAACGTCTATGGCAGTTGTTATTGGGAAGTCGACACAAAAGATGAAGTGTCGCCGGTCTGTACTGACTGGCCCCCACACAAGATAAGATAAGATAGTATAGATGACTGTATATTGCTATTTGTCAATATTTTAATATAACGCTCAACAACTTGGGTAAGAAATAATTTGATCGAATTTTGAGAAGAAAATATCTTGAACCGTAGCAATTAGTAATTTCGATATAGCTGGCACATACATATTTTGGCAGCTGTTTTAAATATCATTGAATAAATGCTTATTGATATCTATCAGGCGTAATGCCAGTCTTTGTGCGGCTACTCAGAATTTTGTAATAGAAATCCTAATTACAATATTACAAATTTAAATCAGAATCTGGCAAACGCCTTTTAAAGGTTAACAGCCTCAAATATGTGGGCGACAGAATTAATGTTATACAAGAAATTGAAAGAAAATGTAACAACTTTTCTTTTTAAGACTTCACCCGCACTCAACGTACGTCTTGTAACGCGGGGGGCCTTACAAACATCCAAATAACGGACACAAAGAACATCCAGACTCAGAACAAACATTTAAGGAGCGCACAAATTTTTGTCCAGTCTTGGATTCGAACCCACAACACTCGGCGTAGTATCAGTGGCAAGTCGACCATTTAAACCGCTACGCCATCAGTGCATTCATATTGCACAAACCTCGCTCTCACCTCAGTTGCTATAAGCTAACAAACAAAACATCTCTCCTAGGTGTATTAAGATACATCAAAGATATCAAAAGAACAGTGAATGGCGAAATCTTAGCTGAAGTAAATTTGAGCGTCTAAAAGTGAATTACTTACAAAAAATCCATTAATTGTCACGTTTTTTTAAAGTATTTAGTAGTTAGGGCCGGTTAAAAAAAGAACATTATAAATGAAAATTTATTTGATTTTTCCGTTAACATCCAATAGTTTAGTATTGCCATTTTATACTTATTCTGCCAAGTGACTGTAGTATTGTCTTTGTGTAATTGTATTTTAATCAGTTTTAGTTTGTTATTACGTACATCGGACCGCCGATCGACATGACAGGCATCTTTGCATGTACTGCTTATCCATTCATCTGGTATCTCTCAAATCACGCACACATAGATGAGTACGGTGCACTTTCAATATGTGTGACGCAGAGTGCTTCTTTTCTTAGCCCTTGTTATCACTGAACTTACAGACCTACTTTTAAAATATTTTACATGATATTTTATACTGAAATAACTAGGTAAGGGAAATACTAATGCAATATTGCCCTTTAAACCCTCGAAATTGAATAATATTACATATTAAACGATTATTGAAAGTTATCTGCAGATATAACCTACAAAAGTTCATGACTGAATATCTATTATTCTCAGCCTTCTCGAACAAAAATGTTTGCACAAACTAATTCAGAAGATGACGCTGCGCTAAACCATTTTTTTTTCATTTCAGTACACAGGAATTTAATCTCAGCTAAAACAATGTATGGGTTTCTGCCATTGTTCATTACGTTGTTAGTATATTAACACGTCAAGCATAGCGTTGTTTTCGTAGTTCAGGCATAAGCGTATTTCCCAGCGCGACGCGGCTCGTGGCGCTTGGTTTAACGAGAGTCGCAAACTGTGACGCTCCTAACAAATTTGCTTAACGCTGTAAGCGTCAGCCGCGGACGTGAGTTTATTTCATAAACGAACA
The DNA here is from genome assembly GCA_963675205.1 of Catocala nupta. Classification (NCBI taxonomy): domain Eukaryota; kingdom Metazoa; phylum Arthropoda; class Insecta; order Lepidoptera; family Erebidae; genus Catocala; species Catocala nupta. The sequence goes on along the minus strand of OY776089.1, from coordinate 3,391,175 downwards.
GAGTTTTAATCTGTGTCTGCGGGTGGCTGGGTTTTTTTAAATGGTACCTTTCTTACGGTGGTAATTACGTCTAATCTAGGATTGTAACGGTACCTCGCCTCCGCCTCCGTAAGTGCGGCACTTCCGCAAGAAATCGTACCTCCGCATCCGCATTCGCCTCCGTATTTTTTTTTAGGGAGTTGTGACGGAGGTTTGTTTACGTTAACTTCAATGCGAGACGAGTGTCGTTCGGCGACAAAGCCGCAAAACTGTTGTTCGTAAATTATAATTTGCCTCTTCTTAATTTTGATTACTAGTAAAGTAAGAAAGTATATTATGTACCAACCTATTTTAAATAAATACTACTGTCTACTTTAAAAAAAAATCACGATTTAATATTTTTCTCCAGTTCCGCCTCCGCCCCGCCTCCGTTAACCTTCGCATCCGCGGAGCTAAGCCACTTCATCTCCGCATCCGCCTCCGCTTCCGCTAAGAAAGAATCCGTTACAACCATAGTCTAAACCCATATGCTTCCATCAGCATGATTGGCAATGTTACACCTCTATCAATGTTACATCAAATTTTGCAACTATGCGTCTGATTGCGACAGAAAACATCGTTGATTTTGATTTTCATGCAGTTGTTGGATGCAGTTTTAGGGAATCAATACTAGGTTTTACAAGATCTGTCGCTATGTAGAGATTTTAACTCAACAGAGACTTTAATTTGTATGTGTGCGTAGCGCCTGAGCATTTAAAACATAACCATATCACCGATTATTGACACTCATAGTAGAATTATTATTTGAGTCAGTAGCCCGGAGTAACAAAATACTTAGAAGGAACTTACATATATACAAGGAATAACGGACCAGATTGACGCAGCAAGTAGAATCAAACGCACCTTCACATATGTAGAGGTATGTGTCTGAATACTTGTCTTGTATTGAGCCGCATTTCTGTATCTATATAGTTTATGACAATCGCCTGGTCTGACGTAGTCAACAAAAAGCTCATTCAGCAACTATGCTAAACTCTGAAATTATATAATTCAACGATATTAACCTTTCCGGCCCCGCGCGCACTTAATGTAAACAATAACAGATTACCCGGTAATCGGACACCCGTCGCGCGGTCGGCACTTAAAGCGCCACTTGACACGCCCTATCAATGTTTATGTTTTTGAGCTCTGAGTTATGATAACATCGCTCGTGTTTCTTAGAAATACACATTGTAAGCTACGACAAGTATTATGAATCATCGCATTGAAGTGTATACTTGAGTTTATACGCCTGGATAAACAAAGCAGAACTGTACAAATTGTTCGTTATTGAAAATATTTGTTTCTAAAGAAATATAAATGCTATAAGAAGAGTTTTTACTTTTTCTATTTTCTAGATAAATACTCTTTATAGTAAAATGAAGTATTTATATATGGCTGTGAGAAAAAATTAAGATATTGACATTTGAAAGTGGCACTACCGTGCGTGTCATGGACATTTAGAGCGCGGCAAAAGTAAATATTGAAATTTTTGTTAAAAAATATTCGTCGTAACTTTGTGCGTTGTATTCAGATATTTCTATAGAAACACTAATAAATAACACTATTATAGTGATTGAAACCTGAAATACGATATAATACTGTACTAAAAAACAACAAATATAAAAAAGCGCGGGAAAACTGATAAATGATAATAGGTTACTTTGGGCTTCAGTTTGACAAACAAAATTATCATTAGTCAGTATTGTTTTTATTGTGTCTAAAAATAGAAATATGCTCTTTATAGTTAAACATTTTTTTTTATATATGTCTGTGAGAAAAAATTAAGATATTGACATTTGAAAGTAGCATTGACATGCGTGACGAGTACATTTAGAGCGCGGCAAAAGTAAATTTTGTTTTTTTTTTACAGAATATTAGTCGTAACCTTGTGCGTTGTTTTCAGATATTTTTATAGAAACACTAATAAATAACACTATTATAGTGATTGAAACCTGAAATACGATATAATACTGTACTAAAAAACAACAAATATAAAAAAGCGCGGGAAAACTGATAAATGATAATAGGTTACTTTGGGCTTCAGTTTGTTATACAAAAATAACGTAAGTCAGTATTGTTTTTATTGTCTCTAAAAATAGAAAGAATAAGCTTTTCAATAATGTATTACACTTATATACTTGCCCTACAAAAAACGACAGTAAACAGCGGCACAAATAACATCGACGAACGAACGCTCGGCGCGAAGTCACGTGACATAACAATAACAATATTAGACAATTATTATTCAGTTAGTAAATGGTTCGTTCGAAAAGCTCAGTTCATTCCGAGTACAATGATATACAATACAAGACTTTAAATACAGGCCTTTCAATACAAAAACGGCAAAAACTAGCGCGCGACCCTCTTTTTTTTGTTGCTTGACGCCTTAAGGCGTCAACGGGGTTTGACGGGTACAAAAGTGATGACGCCTTAAGGCGTCAACGGGGTTTGAGCGGTCGAAGAAACATTTATTTATTTAGTCCTTAAGTTTATCCTTATTAATTTTCCTTCGATAACAAGGGCCCGTACTAATTTTCTTTCTTGTTGACTCTACACTAAATACATATTTATAACGATATAATAGGATTAATCATTATCTTGATAATATTATATTGATAACTGGCTTTCCTCTGAAATTAATTATCATACAGGAACAGGATGAATATTATCAAGTCAATCCGTTGCCCTACCTCTGTGTTCAACATAGCAATGGCCAATTGCAACGATACAAGGAATTTGAATAATCCAAAATTATATAATTACGCATCAAAATTTTATGTAAGTCGTTACTGATTATAATTCGGAAAACAATTGAGAATTAAAAACTTGATTAGGTAGTTAGAAAATCGAATTTATAGTTTCTCTGCGTAATATTTATATACCCTCTGTGTTCGTAATACTGCATTTTTTGGCATGAAAAGGTTTTTTAAGGTAATCATATTAATATTTACAAGTCTCGTACCCTACGTTAAGTTGCGAATATTTCGATTTATTCAAAGAATCGATTAATCGAATATTTTTAATCCGAACACGCATTTTTTTTTTTTTTTTTTTTTACGTTGGGGAATGCAATGACGCATATCCCTCCGCGGGGGCGGGCGGAGGGATTATGTCGGACTCGCCGGGGTAAAAGAAGATGGAAAAGAAATAATGTACCTCCCGGAATACCGACTAAACCTACCACGGTGTTCCTCGACAAAACCACTATCGGCGGGGCCGCGCGAATCGCTTTCGCATGCGGTCGCGACCCCGCCGAGGTTTCGGCCCGCCGTATGAAACGGCAGGCCACTACCCAAAGAGACCTACCCAAAGGACTCCGTCAAAAAAAAATTCCCTACTGTCTCCCCCCTAGGGGGGAGACGGAGGACAGAGGCGCGCGTGGGAACACGCACGCCGCCTCTCGGACCTGGTGCTGAACGGATGGCGGGCAGGCCCACAAAGCCCGCCACTCCCAGGTCAAACCTCAAGGTGGCTGGAGGTCATCGCGCGCCCTCCGGCGCCCGGCTCTGCGGTTGGGGAGAGGGTTTAAACGCTCCCTCTCCCGCTCCGCCGCCTCCTTGATGGAAATCACTTCCTCGCAAAAGGAGGCGACGGCGTTCCACGACCTCTCACTCCGGACCATAGACTGAACTACGGCCGGGAGCGAGAGGGCAACCGATCCGACTGCCGCGGTCAACTCACGGCGCTGCGATGCCCAGGCGGGGCAAACCGCCAAAGTGTGCAGCGCCGTGTCCTCTACAACGTCGCGGCAGTCGCCGCAGTGGTGACAACCGGGCGTCTCTTGCCGGCGTATACGACACAGGAACTGGCCAAAACAATCGTGGCCAGTCAGAAACTGTGTCAGCCGGAAGGTGAGGGCGCCATGCCGCCTCTCCAGCCACTCCTGAAACACGGGACTTACCGCCACGATCGTGGCGTGCCCGAATCCGAACTCGCCTGTCGCTAGTACGACGAGGACAAATCAATAAACTCACTTTGGTACGCTGCCCTAGTAATAATTGTGAAATGTCTAGATTTTTATGATATTTGTTACCTAATCACGCGTAAACAATTGAATGGATTTGGATGAAAGTTGGTTCACAGATACAAAGCTATATATATCCACATTTTGCCAACTATGTACATAATAGGGTCCTCATTAGCGTTTATAGGGCACATTTCCAGATCATGCTGTAAATAAGACTTTCCGCAAAGAAAAATCTCTCAAATGTAAGCACAAATTTAACAACAATATTTGTACGTTCAATTCAAAGAACCTTTGAATTTTTGTCTTTTGGGAAAACTCAGTAGAGTCGCTCATGCGTTTGCAAGAAAAAAGACATAGGTATAATTGACATAAGCAGGCAAGTAAGATTTACAAATCTAAAACTATTATACGGATTCTATAATAGAATATTATAGAAAACATTATTTTTAAATTATTTAGTCTATTTATATTTCACTTTCTATTGATTTAGCCTGTAATTTTGTCCTGCCACGTCTTGAGATCTTAAGTTGGATCCAAGGACGTTTTTTCCTTATCTCTAACTTTTCGAAATGATGTGCGGAGTAAATATTTGATTATCGTTTGTTTTTTCAACACATTTTTTTTCTTCTTCCTTCAATCCTGGGTCCTTTAAGCGGGGTGTGAAAAAGCACCTTCTCAGGCCGTCAAAGTAGAGACCTCAACATCGCCTCGGCTGCTATGAAATGAGGACGATGTGGAGGCCACTGCACTTAGACCACACGACTGTTTACCATCAGGCGGAGTGTGGTCATTTTGACAAGCAAAATAAAAAAAATGAAGATTAAAAAGAGTTTTCTATAAAGTTCTCGAAGATATTTGAAGTCTGTCAACTCGCACAAAGCCAGTGTGAATATGGCCTAACCCTTCTCACACCAAGAAGAGACGCATGCCCAGCAGTGGGAGGGAGTTTGATATACAGGACTGATATTATTATTCATTTAACATTCATACTTTACACTTTTCGTTATCAATGGTGACCAAACTCCAAAGTATTTCCAAATCTAATTCAACAAACAGTTGATCTGTGCCAGCCGTTTGTTCGAGAAATTAATTCGTAATATCAATAGTCTGCAAGTCAATTACAAAACTGTGAACTGTATTAAAGTACCAGTAAATATTCCCAAGGATTAATGCTTCCAATAAGCCGTTGGAAACGTCTTTGTGCTCCAACAATGAACTGAAACGATCAACTTTGATTTCTAAATAAAGTGTTCGCTGGGTAAAGCATTAATCTTTGGGAGGGCTATTATAATTGAGTACCAATTATGGATGTATTTTTATTTAGTTTGTTCCGTTTGAAGTTTGTTGTATCGTTTTGAAAGAATATTTTGTCTGTTTATGTTTGAGTAATTGTTCTAGAAAAGTCTATATTTTATGTTTGTTATTTTAGCTGTCTTAATATTTCATCGTTTCATTATGCCACGCTATCGAGGCAGTTACCTCGGTATCTTTGTGGTATGGAATGTCGCATTCACCGTAAAGTCCTAATGTGATGTGACTGCTCTGCATGAGGTCTTAGGTTCGATTTCTGGTATGGACAAAGTGTTATTGGATTTTTCTGACAAGAAATTTTTAATAGCATCATGGCGATATGTCCGATGGATGACAATAGAATTGCCCACTATTACATAGGATCTAAAATCATATATGGCGAAATGCTTTCTTTGCACTTCTTTGCTCTCAAATTTGTCTGCCTAGAATAGTAGGCATCAGACTATGTATGTATTTAATGCTTATCAATTTATGACCGATTGATACATCAAATGTTTCTGATAAACATAAAGCTATAAAACTATTAAATGCGTTAATGAAAGCGCTAATGGTATGCATTCAGTTATCTTTGTTAACACGCAAGCACGAACATTAAGCTGGCACATTTATTATCAGCAGTTTGGCAATCAGTTCACGTCACAGTATTCAGCATCAGCAGGGAAACGAATGATCTTTATAATATTGTCTTCTGTTTACGCGAATGTTATTCATTGAAATTAAACTACTATATACGGATTTTATCGCGTTGTTCATTTATCACTGTCTTACAAAATTTTGAAAATATTACACTCCTACTACTATTGATTTTATTTTACTAATTTATAAGCTAATAAAATTATTTAAACTATTAAATCTATTTATTTTTTGGTTTACACTTTCCCCGACGTTTCGGGTGCTTTTCAGCAGCCATGGTCACGGGGAGACTAAGATGGTAGTTGTCTCAATGTTCCAGTGTAGTTATTTCAAAGTACCCGAACATAATTTAATTATTGGTGTTTCTATTTACGCAGAAAATAAATAGATTTAATAATTTAAATAATTTTATTAGCTTATAAATTAGTAAAATAAAATCAATAGTAGTAGTAGTGTAATATTTTCAAAATTTTGTAAGACAGTGATAAATAAACAACGCGATAAAATCCGAATGATCTTTAATTAATGCGTCTTAATAAAGGGTAGTCAACGTTTGTAATTATTGTAGCATTAGGGTATGGTCCGTATTTTAGTTCTAAACCTGGAATTTCGCTCAATTTGGTGCATCTTTATTAAGGAAATATCATTCTCCTACATAACAACAAAGACGTAAAATCTAATATTGCATTTTTGCTGTGAAATAAATATAGCATCTGCTATATAAAATATAGGAAACATACGCTTTAAAACCACAGGTAAAGCCAATACAACCGCATACCATCAAAGCAAAACATAAACTATACATAAACGATTCTATTTTCTTAGAAAATGTGTTTCACAATACTTTACACAAGGTTAACCAGACTGCACATGCATTATAAGCCAATGAAGCGTTAGAACCCGAAAGATTGCACTCGATTGAACGAGAACCGACCCATTTTAAATACAGCCCCGTGGTCTTAGGGGATAATGTGTCCCTTGTTTGCGTAATGGCTTTGCCTCGACCTAGAAATGTATCCAGGAACTTACTGTGTATTTAGGTTGAGTCAATAGTTCACTCCTTATCAGATGTTGTTTTAATACGTGGGGGTATTCAGGATGTTTTCTTTTCACCGTTTGATGTTGCCAACTAAAACATATATTGTACCTTTGATGTATAAATTCAATAAGGATATACATGTGTTTAAATAGTTCTGATGTATACGCTATAGTTAGATAATCGTAGAGAAAATGTTTCAGTTTAATTTAATTTAATTATTTAAATGATTAATAGACACTAAAGCTCTTTCTATATGGAAATAAATCACTGTATATTATCAAACAAAGTACCCTGCCACGTCTGTCTGTCTATTCACGATAAACTCAAAAACTACTGAACGGATTTTCATGCGATTTTCACCAATAGATAGAGTGATTCATGAGAAAGGTTTAAGTGTACAATTTGTTAAAGTTTTGTATTAACTGTACAAAGCCGGGTCGTTAATTATATATAAAGTAGATAATGCTACTTTTCTTTTTTTCTTGCTGATTGCCAGGTTATGCGTTATTGGACATTTCTGTAAAAAATTTAGTAACAGCGCTGTATTTGGATCTCTGTCCGATAGATGTCATTAGAGTCGCCCCTTATTACATATATAGCACTTAAAACCATTGCTGGTAAAATATATGTGTAATTTGAGAATGTTGGTTTGATTATGTTACAATTAAGACTTTTGATACCATGACATTAAATAGTTAATTACTGCTCGCTTGAACGGTAAAGAAAACCATCGCGAGGAAACCTGTAGGTCTGAGAGTTCTCTATAATGTCTTTGAAGATATGTAAAGTTTTTCAACTCGTACTGGGCCGGTGTGGTGGTCTATGGCCTAGCCGTTCTCATACTGAGAAGAAACTGACGCGTAGCAGTGAAACATTTCGTATATTCTTGACGAGTTAAGTACCGGTGTATGAAACTCATTTCTATATTCAAGACTATGTTTTATGGAGGAAAGCTATTGCCTGCCGTATACATTGCCAGACTTCCTTTTACCATATATTATGCCTTACGACCAAGGACGCACTCAGGATTATAAGTGCCGAAGTAATAGTAGACATTATAGTAATGAGGTTTTTATGTAGTCGCGAATGACATAAATTGTAATTAAGATACTTTTACTAGTAAAGTTATTTTCTTATGTTTTCCCATAGTTATCCAAAGACACAAAACAATTATCAGAATTTATTGTAATGAAGGGATTGATTTAACAGTTTTCTGCCCGCAATTTCTGGTCACGACTTTATAATAATAATAATATTCTACCACATACACACAACACCATCGAGCCCAAACTAAGCAGAGCTTGTACTATGGGTACTAGACAATGGAAAAACACATATATATATATATTTTTTTTTTTTGTAAACACCTACCTATTATACATAGAAACACCCAGACCAAGTCAAACATCCATGTTCATGCACACAAATGTTTGATTTGTGCGGGAATTGAACCGACCTCAGGCGTGGCAGTCGGTTACACTAACCACTATGCCATCGAGGCCGACAAACGACTTGATCTTCGTGATCGCACGTCAACGTATTATGTTAAATATTATTGTACAAAATGTTGCCCACGACTTCCGTATCATAAATGTAGGTTAGGTTTGGTTAGTAACAATACGTGTTTTGGACGAAAGTTACTCTATGTCCTTTTCTGTTCTCTTGGCAACCTTTATGCGAAATTTTATGATGATCATTCGCATTTATAATATTAGTTTTTTTAGACATCGTTTTTCTGTGGCAAGTTTCATTAAAATCCTTTTATCAGCTTACCCGTGATTGAGTAGCAAACATCCAAAAATCTTCACAGTCTTCACATTTATAATATTAGTAGGATTAGGTTGGGGCGGGCTAGTTGAGCAATGTTTTACTTGAGCGGTCATAGCTCCTTAACGATAAGTCTTAATGGCTTGGTGTGCGTACTGATGGGTCAGTAATTTATCCTTTTCCAAAAGCGTCCAAAGTATTTTATATCTAACAAATCTCATTTAAGAGCTACAGCCATTTAAGTAAAGATAGTCAGAGATGCTCAATGTAAATACCTCATAGGTGAGGTAAGTTGAGCAAGGATAGGGGGTTAATTGAGCAGTTTGAAATTATATCAAAACCATGGGTTCAATGTTTAATTAATACTAGCGGTCGCCAAGTGGTCAAAATTCGCCCATAATTTATATAAATTTTAAATTTGATAATTATAAAAGTTTTATTGTCTATAATTTAATACACTTAAAATCACCATTCATTTAGTCACCTACTCCACATACATATGTATGTAACCATAAAAGTTAAGTTTTAAAATAGTTAGGAAGCATTCTACTAAGTCAACCGAACAATGCCGAAATACTACGAACGCGATTCGACTGCTTGTGTAAAATGCATGCTCAAACAGCCCTACCCTACTTTATTAATATTTACAAATGGTTTACAGTGTTCTTACTGTGTGTGTGAATGTATGCGTATGTGTGTATGCATGTGTGTGACCTAACATTTTTATAATGGACTCAAATAACACGTAGCCTAACAACATCTATTTGCGGATTATTTAATCCGCTTAGTAACGACTAGGTCGGCCGTTCCAATGGGTCTTGAGACGTTGTACTTAAGTTGAAAATAAGTTAAGTAATTACTAAGATTGGTGTCACGTCAGACTTGCTAACTTTTTTATTGAAATAAGCCCTTTGTTTAATTTAAATTAGCTCGCAAATCTCTTTTGGTAGGAAATGGACTACTTTACTATAGAAAGTGGTAGAAATACATGCTGTCAGTATTGTACAAACATAGAGCTATGTTTTTGCTAAAGAAGTAGGCAGTTACTGTGGATGGAAATCCATATCAAGTGAAAACTTGGTAAGATTGCTTGCTACATGCACAATACTGACGGTGCTTCTAAGTTCTAAAAGTTCACGTAGAAATTGTAGAGCTTTACGAGATTTTGCAATATATTGCTGACTGCAATTCATTAGCTGCCAAGTATTATTATTAAATAGGTGCACAAGGTCTTCAAGGTTTTAGATATGATATTAAACCTATTTTACTTTATTTTATTACATAGCTAGATTTTGTCTGCAGCTTTGCTCTGTTGAGGTTAGCAACAGGATTTTTTCTGGATGAAAGGTATGCTGTGTTCTGTTCTGTTCACTTGACTACGAGTATACGAAATTTCATGATGATCGGTTAAGTAGTTAATGCTGGAAATCGTAAAATAAACAAATTCACGTTCGCATTTGAAATATTAGTTGGGATTTAGGCCCATTAGTTATTTCATTATTAAGTAAATAAAGAACTTTGTAAGTAAAATATGTTGGAATGAAAGTAGAACCTTTTACTATGAGGTACATTTTTGACAAAAAAGATAACCCCTTTAGCGACAGATATTTTCTAAAAAGAAAGATGTTTTGCCGAAACGTTTTCCTCAAAGGCCTGCCATAACCTATTACATATTGATATAAGGAGAGAGGGTACGTGACGTTTAGTTATGGAAATAGCAACGTGGAGGTCAGAGCCACATGGTGTTTCCACCCCGCCCCTTGGTATACCGGGCCATTCTAGTGATTGATCGCGACCCCTCCCATGGGAAAATCACTGACTACCATTTTCCTTTGTCATAAAATGGAAACGTTACCCTGTTTGACGGAATCGTTTTTGTGCTTTTATCTAAAAATGAAATGTGGATGCGTTTACAATTTAATATTTTCGGGCATTTTTTTGTCTTCTTTTGTGTAGGGAAGGTCCTTACTGAATTTTTAAAGCTTGTGAGCGTTGGATGGTTGAGGCCGGACATTTTGATTTTCTACAAATTACGGTGCCATTGAAATTAAACTACTATATACGGATTTTATCGCGTTGTTTATTTAACACTCTATTACATAATTTAGAAACTGTTACACTACTATACTGTACTATTAAACTTTACTAATTTTAAGCTAATTAAATTATTAAAACTATCAAATCTATTTGTTTTTAAGTTTACACTTTCCCCGACGTTTCGGTTGCTTTTCAGCAGCCATGGTCACGGGGAGACTAAGATGGTAGTTGTCTCAATGTTCCAGTGTAGTTATTTCAAAGTACCCGAACATAATTTAGTTATTGGTGTTTCTATTTACGCAGAATGAGCTCAAAGTATCATGAAGTCTAGCTGTGGTTTGTTTCTTCTTGGGCTTGACTATTTGAAGTACTGGATCCCAAGCTGGTGGTACATTCCAACCATCTTCTCTATTGAAATTTGGATGTTTTTTGATCTCAATAGCCTCGCGAAGCATCCTTGGTAGGAATCGGTGTTCTTTAGCGAGAATCTGTGGTTTGTCAAATCTCAGGTAGTGGTTGGTCCCCTGTTGTACATGTTCACACACAGCAGACTTCAACGAGCGTTTGTGTTTAACGTCAGCTATGTGTTCTTTTATGCGGGTGCCTATGCTTCTCTTGGTTTGACCAATGTATGAGAGTCCGCAGTCACAATCTATTTTATAGACCCCTGCATCTTGTAAAGGTAATTGGCACTTGACGGATGGTAAAAATTGACTTATCTTCGTTGGCGGCTTGAAGTATGTGTTGATTGAAGCTCGCTTCAAGATGTAGCCAATCTTGTCAGTGACACCCCTTACATAAGGCAGTATAGCAGGCTGGCGCTCGACTGTGGCTGGCTTTTCTCGGGATCTGTGACAGCGGCGCGGCTGTTGGAGCTTGTTGTCTTGCAGTACTTGCTTGACATGTTGAAGCTCGGCGTCCAGGTGTTTCTTGTCACAGATCCCGTGGGCTCTCTGAAACAAAGACATTCCCACGGTAGCTAACTGTTTAGGATGGTGGTGAGATTCACCGTTTAAGTACCTATTTGTATGGGTCTTTTTCCTATACACAGTGTGGCTCAAAGTATGATCAGGATTCCTGATGACAAGTACATCTAAGAATGCTAATGAATTATTTGCCTCTAATTCCATAGTAAATTGGATGTTGTTATTAATGGAATTAAGATGTTCTAGGAATACACTAACACTATCTGTTGGTTGCCATTTTATTTGATCGATATCTAAACCAATGAGATATTACCGCTTTAAATATAACTGTCATATGCATATTACTGAAGAGGATCTACCCCTGTGTATTACACCCGGTGGGTACTGTATGTGACTACGGTGCATGAAGTCTCAGCCAAATTGTCTGGAATTGTGCGAAGCAAGCGGCAATCGCCTCGCTCCCTATTACTTGGAACCTAAAATTTTAGCAGACGAAATGTAGGTATAACCCTTAGATCTTCTGGGTTAGATCCACGTTATAAGAGACACATTTATTGCCATCATTTTAATGGGTAACATACCAAAAATTTGAATCGCTACTAAAAAAAATTCCAACAAAATAAATTTAGGAATCGATTTTGGCACTTCACAAACTTATGCCAGGAGTATAATTTAACAATCATCACAAACAAAGACTTAGCATAATCTTCCATTAAAGCGCTCTAACGTACCGAACTAACGATATAATTGATATTATTTGAACAGCGGTGAATAAATTAAACAAAAGTTCAAATTAATCAATTCTGCTGAGCATCGCATAATTGAGATGTTCAAGTAGAAAAGCGTTGTCGTCGATTATTTGATGACGAAGCTAATGAGCCGGCTCATCCGAGTACCACCCTTTTACCTTCCATTGCGTCGAGTGCTGTGGGTTCGATCCGCTTAAGGGGCTAAAATTTGTGTGATTCACAAATTGTTGTTACAAAGCTGGGTGATTTTGTGTCCGTCGTTTAAATGTTTTTAAAGTCATCCGCAACACAGGAATAAATTCTTGTGAGAGTAGTATTTTAAAAAACAACTAGAGCCAACAATGTTACTGCGTTGTGACTCTGAAGTATGTGTTTTGGAAGTTCACATGCCTTCTTTTTCATCACAACTTTAATTTCCTTTTTCTAGGAACCATAGATTACGGGAACCGGTTACCATCAGGCAGGTAATTTACTGGTTTGCAATTAGGTATATTAAAAAATCTTGCTCACTTGCTTTCTCGTTTTATTGTAGAGTTAGCAAAAAAGTAGTTAAAATTATATCGTATAGACATTTGAGTGACGTAAATGTATTTATAAGTAATAATAATAATAATATAATAATATTGGACTATGTATAACATTCTTCTTCTTCTTTTCGTGTCAATGCTCTTGTCCCCTTTTGCAGTCAAATGGTCTTGGCCCAGAAAGTGGTGACCGCTATGGCGGCAACAGTGGCGATGTTGAGATCGGCTCTTGTGCAGGATGTAGGACATGCTGGACAGGTCAGTAGGTGTATCATTGTTTGACTAGGTGCACCACAGTCGCAGTGAGTTACGTCTCTCTCTGTTTTTTTATTTATAGATGTTAAAATGACATAAACAAAATGTTGATCCATACAATCTGTTGAAGTTGTCAGCGATTATACACAGATGACTAAAAGTACCACTAAGGAAGTGGTTGCCAGGTATTTTGCAGTGCCTTGCAACTTGCCACGTAATTATTTTAGTGTGATTATCACCCAAGCTGTATAAATTGCCATCAACAATACTATAGTTATATTTCCATGCCAGCTTATAGCAAGTCGGAATGAAAATATAACTACTTCGCCAGTACTTTAAAATTTATAAATTAATTATTTCAAGTCGCAAGAATATTTCAGAACTTTCAAATACAGATGCTACACTAAAATATAATTAGTAATTTAACTTCACGAGATATTTAGTAAAACTAACTTAATTTTGTTTTGTGAGTTTTGTTGTTGACGGTACAGACAGTTATAAAAGATATTTAGTTAATCAAAAACAATTAAAAGGATTTTGGTTAATTTGCTTTGAGTGACACCGGGTTTTGAAAGACAGATCAACAGAAAATTTAATAAATACATGTGAACGCTGGGATCGCTTGTCTGAATAAGCAAATACTTTGTGAAAGATAATTTTCCTAAGACATGTCTTCCGAGAGTTTTATTCATGTAAAGAAAGGGAAAGTCTCTATATTCACTTTGACCATAAATTGGTCTTAAATGTTTATTGTTCATTATTTCCAAAGCACAAAGATTTTCATAATATATGTAGTCTGATATTAGTCAATCTGTAAATGAAATTGAATAAATTGATTATTCGGACTTAAATTACTTATTTTGTATGAAGAGTGGGTAGACGTTAATAGTACAATGTGATATATACAAATTGTACAATAGTACAATGGCTTTAAATTCACGCCCTCTCGATCGTAAGTGTATCCATTGGAATACCAGTATTTTATAATATTAACTCCTAAATTATGCCCACGTTAATTTAGGTTATGACAATAAATTTCTGTCCTTCGAGTAAGTTACTGTTTTTCTGGATGAACACTATGTCATTTTCTTTACCTCTGACGAACCCTCGAGTACATGTTACAGTAGTAAATAAACAAACAAAAATTCACATTTATAATATTAGTTAAAATGTGTTATATTATTTTTAACAAATATCCTAAAGTGTTGCCAGAATTATGTAATATATGGATATGTAATCAAATCAAAATTACTTAATATAATTTTCGCTCATGACAACAAAATGACAAGTTAGTAACAAAACAAGAAGTTAGCAAACTTAGTACCTTATTCCCTTAGAGGATACCCTTCGTATGGCAATAGGTGTGAGCATATAGAAATAAACATTACTGAAACATTTCACAAATGTCCTCGATCAACAGTAATGACTCACACAGCTGCGATAACACCTTACTTTATCACAACACGGACACCGCACATTTTGTCCTTAGTAGGGTCACCATGTTTTACGTTAGAGTCCTCTTTTTCTTTCTGGATTTTTTTATTAGCGTTTTGCCCGCAGCTTCTCTCGCATAAAATTAGGTTAGGTTATATGAAACAGTACGTTTTTTAAATTAAATTTAGCCTATGTTACTCATTGATAAAATAGCTTTCCAACGGTGAAAGAATTTTTTAAATTGCTTCGTTAGTTTTTGAGTTAAGTCATTACAAACAAAGAAAAAGCAATTATTTCCTCTTTATTATATTAGTATAAATTATTTCCAATAACGGCTGAATATCAGTTTTTATAGACGCCAAAGGTTAGACCAGATACCATATTATACAAGACTGCATAACCAAATATCGACTACATTAGCGAAAGAGAGTTTACAGGTTGAATATTTTCGACAATATTTTTATCGGTATCTAAGGTGCATCTGGTAACTTTTTTAATATGACTTGTAGTTATTACCCTCTTAAAAATAGGACTCATGAAGCTACCCATGTTAGTTTATGGTATCAGCACCCTGCTGGGTGGGTCGCTGATGTAGTTCTAATTCCGGCGACCTACCCACGTTACAAAGCAGCAAGGTGGCACAACGTAGTGGTTTTAGTCGGTAGACCCGAAGAGTCTATGGAGAGCCCGACAAGTGGAGCATAAACACAAGTTAAAAAAAAAATTAAATTGGCACAGCAAAACGCCTCTTTAAGAAGCTTAGAAACTCTAGTCACCGCAGGAACACAACACATGATTGTTTGTGGATTGTTAGAACTGCTATTTTCAATAAAGCGGAGGAAGTTGCCCAATATTTAACTTGTACAATATCCTTTTGTATTGCTGAGGCTTACAAACCATCGCTAGTACTGCTAAATATTGATGGCGTCATACTGATAACACAGCCCATCTTTAAAATTCTGACTGTCCTAGTTATGTAGTTAGATTAAACAAAAATAAGAAGTTAAATAAGTACCACAATAAGACTTCAGGTTTAAACGCAATTCCGGGTTAAAAGGTATTACATACTTATTTATTTCCCGACGTTTCGACCAACTTGCATTGATCGTGCCCACGGGTTCATATCAGCCCGTATCCCGTGTCTAATATTATATTAAGCATGTGTACAAATTGTGAAAAACTAGAACCTTTTTGAAGAATCGATTAAGTTACATATAAAGAGGAAAGATTTGATTTTTGTTTGTTTGTAAAGATTTATTATGATTAACTCAAAAACTACACAATTTATTTTAAAATTCTTTCACCTTTAGAAAGCCGTATTCTCACATATTTTATTTAAAAAAATATTGCTAACCAACCTACATTTAGGAGAGCGAAGCCGTGGGCAAAAGCTAGTTACTTATAAAACAAAAGTTTCACTTATTCACAAACGAAACGAAACGTTTACGCGAATATTATACATTGAAATTAAACAAATGTATACGAATCTTATCGCGTTGTTTATTTTTTATAAAACACAATTATTACATAATTTTGAAACTTCAAAATAAAAGTGTTTTATAACAAATAAAGAACTCGATAAAAGCCGTATAAACTCAATTTTATTCACAAATTTCTAGATAATGTACAACAAAATTGCAATCGCATGGCCACTCTACTAGTCAGTAAAATATAAGCGAGAGCACACCGGCGTCACGATCAATCATTTCAATGACCGCGGCTCCACGCTTGTATACACGCCCTGTGGGTCAAAGCGGGATTTATGAACGCACATAAATGTAAACATAATATAACACACACATGTGCCTTACTCACGTCTGATTTATCATTTAGGTACTGTACACTAATATACGAGAATAATTACGGAGGCAAATTGGTTTGTGAATCATTTTCAAACTAATTTCGTAACTGAAGTTTTGGTTTATTAATTTGTAATTAAGTTTTGATGTGATGCTTGCTTGACGTATAATTATTATAGAATAGAGCCCACAAAAACTTTAGTGTTGATTAGAGTTACTTTGTGGTAACTATGTTCTTAATGGATGTTTGATATTTGGCTTACATAGATGGATTTGGCTTACGTAGTGGTTAGTGTAACCGATTGCCACGCCTGAGGTCGCGGGTTCGATTCCCACACAAGTCAAACATTTGTGTGCATGAACATGGATGTTTGTCTTGTTCTGGGTGTTTTTTATGTATAATATGTATGTATTTACTGAAAAAGGAAATATGTATGTTTATCTATTGTCTAGTACCCATAGTACAAGCTCTGCTTAGTTTGGGCTAGATGGTGTCGTGTGTATGTGGTAGAATTTTATATTATATTATTATTATTATCAAGCCTCTATCTTTGTCAATAAAGAGTTCAAGTACTGCATTTGCTTAGCTTGAAACTAAAACTTCGAGTTCAATTGCGATGTTTGTTCTATTTGAAATTAAAACTTACTAAATAAACGGTTTTGTATGTATCTGCTATAATCAATATGATATGTTTTGAACAGACTGCATTAGATACGATACGTCAGAACAGTTTTTGTATTAAAAACAAAAATCGAATCAACTTGAGTTGCTCGAGTTTTATGCATCGTCCAGACGAATGACGCAAAGCAACTGTGCAAGTAACACATATGAATAACTTGTGCGAATAGCCTGCACATGTAACCTGTACCAATTATTTTATAGTACACTAGATGTGCTCGCGGTTTCACCCGCGTTTACATTACTGCGCTGCCCCTGTGGGTCGTAGCGTGATGTTATACAGCCTATAAATAGGCTATCTAACACTAAAATAATATTTCAATTCGAATCAGCAGTACCTGAGCTACTGATTCGAATTGAAAAATTATTTTATTAGCGCGTTGAACCAAACAAATAAACTTTTCAGCTTTATAATATTAGTATAGATATGGATAAGATAAACTAAATCATATTTTAACATATTTACCATTCCTCGTCGTGTTTGGTATTAAATTTATTTCTTGTTTAGTTATGTAAAAAGACAACTCCTGTCCTAAATATGATTCTCGCATCGCAGGGGAACGTACGAACATTTAAACAACGGACACAAAGAATAGAATCAAAACAACTATTTGTGTATCACACAATTTTGTGTTCCATGCGTGGATCGATCATAATCAGTGATCGGAATGATATCATCATCATATTATTAGCCCTGTATTAAACTGTCCCACTGCTGGGCACGGGCCTTTTCTCAGTGTGAGAAGGGTTAGGCCATAGTCCACCACGCTGGCCCAGTGCGGGTTGGCAGACTTCACATATCTTTGAGAACGTTATTGAGAACTCTTAGACATGCAGGTTGCCTCACGATGTTTTCCGTCACCGTTAAAGCAAGCGATAATTAACTATTTAATACGTACATAACT
Organism: Catocala nupta; assembly: GCA_963675205.1. NCBI lineage: Eukaryota > Metazoa > Arthropoda > Insecta > Lepidoptera > Erebidae > Catocala > Catocala nupta. The sequence goes on along the minus strand of OY776089.1, from coordinate 3,373,129 downwards.
TAGAAAAGTCAGAGATGCGCGCCTTAGGATCAAACACGAGACCTCTGCGTGGCAGCTCAACGGTTTCCCACTAGGACTTGGAATAGGTAGAGCTAATGTACCTAAATTTCAAAGAACAGAGACAAAAAGTGGACAGTTCCTTACGTCTAAAAATATTATATTTTGAACAATTTTAACTTTTTGCGTATTCTTAGTATAATTACTAAATGTACTAAGAATACGGTTAGGTTTGTTTAGATATAATAAACATATAATATTTAAGTTAATAACAAAATGCTAAAATTGTTTAAAAATATAATATTTTTAGTCCTAAGGAAGTCTCCACTTTTTGTCTCTGTTCTTTGAACTTTAGGTATATTAGGTCTACCTATTCCGATCACTGATCATAATACTCTGCACAGTAGTATTAGCGTTGCGACGATATAAACCATTACGTCGTCTATGCATATCAATGTGTCCCTATATGGTGAAGCTAAACTAAAGAATAGTAATTAAATGTTCATTTATATATTAATTCGTGAAGCAAAAACTATGTACCTCTTTTTACGAAAACTGCGCGGACGGAGGAGTATGAAATTTGGCACAGTTAAAGTTTATATGAAGAAGGAGGGGCAAATCCAAATATTTTAATAAAATATGTATTAGAAATTCATTAAATTAACGAAAAACACTAGACGCACACAACCATGCATTTGACACACGCAGTCGAATCGCGTTCGTAGTATTTCGACATTGTTCGTCTGACATCGTGCAATTCTTTGTAACTATGGTTACCTTTACCTTATTTATATGTAATAGAGATGAATAGAAAATAAAGTAGCAAGCTTAGGAATTTTGGTCGAATTTTGACCACTAGGCGACCGCTAGTACGTATAAATACAAGTAGATACAATGCCCTTTATTGTATCTATTGGTATATTTTATACTTAGGAAGAGTTTTTCTAAGTATTTCATTTAAGCTCGTGTGAATATAATGCGGCTTTCTGACATGATCCTATAATAAAATATTAAAATATGCGAACAAACCATTCAGATTCCATGGCTTTGCGGGACAAACAATATATCTGATCCCAAACTCAATAGGATTCAACAAAGGACATTTTATTTTTTTATTTTATAAATGGACGGGCCGATGAAACGTTTTATTCGTTTGTGTTTTGTGATATTTTATTTTTATATATGATACGATTGTAGCTTTTCATGTGTAAAGTGGACTTATTGTCATGTGGTTATTCTTTAAATAATACATTTATAGATATATTTCTCGAAAAGGGTAGACAGGGACCATGGTTACCGATTTTCTACAATCCTGGCCTAGCGCTGTTTGCTTCATCCATCTTGCACGCTTTTCTGTATAAATTGTACTATTTACTTGTGCTTCACGTAGTATTAAGGATTCCTACAAATTACTTTAATTAAAAAATAAACTGATTTTATTTATATTAAAACAGTTATCAGACAGGCTTTTTTCCCGCACAAGACAAATATTTGTGTGCATGAACATGGATGTTTGTCTTGGTCTGGGTGTTTCTATGTATAATATGTATGTATTTACAAAAAAAAAAGTATACATGTATGTTTATCCATTGTCTAGTACCCATAGTACAAGCTCTGCTTAGTTTGGGCTAGATGGTGTTGTGTGTATGTGATAGAATATTATAATCGATAAATTTCATCATTATTTAAAAATATTCATATGTAGCTAGTCTGACGCCTACATCCTCGGTAGAGTACCACTGCTACTTTATTATTCATACAATTATATGCCAAACATTCATTTATAAAGAAGCCTGCGTTTATTCACAACTTCCAACATCAATTTTTAGGATAAAAGAGGTTCCCAAAAAATCTACATCTCCGCCACGGCAAACTCATTTTAGTTTTACCTTTACCGTATTCCCGCGCTGTGATTTACCTCGGCCCCGGTCAAAACTTCGTTCAGTATCCACTCCACAAGATATCGCTCGGCAGACACAGCCTTTGATTTATGACGTTTAACGGTAAACAAAGCTTTCCAATTTGTTAGTAGCCGACAAAAATGAGACGAATGAACTTACGATAGAGAACCGGTGAATAAAAAGCAATCTCGCCGTGGAATCATTTACAGAGCGAAACGTTGATGTACTTTTAACTAATTGAACATAGCGATTATCGATAATAAATCAAATAGTTCTAATTTTTAAGTGGACTATTCGAATAATTTTTTAATGTGTAAATCGTCAATGATGATTAATTATATAATGTCGCATAAGCTACATGCAATAATAATATCAGCCCTGTATTAAATTGTTCCACTGCTGGGCACGAGCCTCTTCTCAGTATGAGAATGGTTAGGCTATAGACCATCACGCTAGCCCAGTGCAGGGTGGCAGACTTCACATATCTTCGAGAACATTATGGAGAACTCTTAGACATGCAGATTTCCTCACGATGTTTTCTTCACCGTTTTAGCATGCGATAAATAACTACTTAATACGCACATAACTTCGAAAAGTCAGATATGCGCTCCTTGGGATCGAACTTAAGACCTTTGCGTGGCAGTCCAACGGTTTTACACTAGGCTATCGTTTCAACAGTAGTACGAATATACAATGTTGATTTTACTTGATTCCAAAATTGCCTTATTTTTTTCCTAAGAAAGCAAGAATCTGGTTGCGCAACGGTAGCGATTGGGACTGAGTTACAGTTGCTAGTTCGAGCAAAGTAGTATTAAGGTTTTTGTCACGATAATCTCAGTAGCAGCACGGAGTCTAGACTCTTGACGGGGAAACGAAAATAGGCTCATTCTCTTTTCCGAGGAATCTAAAACTCTACTTAAATATAATAATAATAGTCAAGATTTTTTTTATACATCTAAGTTGGCAAACATGCTTACGGCCCAGCTGATGGTAAGTGGTCACCGTAGCCTATGGACGCCTGCAACACCAGAGGCATCACTGGCGCGTTGCCGACTCTCTAGGAAAGGAAGATGAGAAAAAGGAAGTGGGAAGGAGAAGAAGCGGGAAGGGTGAAAGAGGGTAATTGAGCCTCCGGCAATCTCACTCACCGAACGAAACACAACTGTTGGAATACTGCTATTTCACGTCGAAATTCTGAGAGAGGGTAGTCCTTTCCCGGTCGAGCCGGCTCATTCATGTTGAAATCAACAAGGCTTTATTTCTTTCAATCCAATGCTAAATTTAGCCAAAGAAAAATCAAATGAAAACTCATTTTTTATCTTAAACAAAGCATCATCTCTTGATTTGTTCTCTAATATTATAATAATACTTAAGAATAACAGCTGTTGCTCAATTGAAAAAGCACAATAATAAAATAAATGTCTATTCTAATTTGCAAAATGTACGTAAAGAAATGAAACGAAGCCGCTCTTAAATGCTCCTCTGAAGATTATTAAAATGGATTGCGCGCATTGTGAGTATTAATTACGACTGTACAGTTTGTTTTTAATTTTTATAGTAACATTATGATGCTAATCAGAATAATCTATACTATATTATAATTATAAAGCTGAAGAATTTGTTTGGTTGATCGCGCTAATCTCAGGAACTGCTGGTTCGATTTGAAAAATTATTTTTTTATTGGGTAGCCTATTTCGGTAACCTTCCTCGGTAGGAAGGTTATAGGCTATATAACATCACGCTACAACCCACAGGGGCGGCGGGGTAATCATAAACGCGGGTAAAACCGCGGGCACATCGAGTTATAATTAAGCCAGGTAATAAAGACTGCCTCGGTGGCGAAGCGAAGGTGAAGACGACTGTGTATGAAGTCTAAGGTTAGTTGCGCGGCTTGGGAAAAGTATTGTTGGGTATTCTGTCAAGAAAGTCAGGAGCAATTGTCCAGGTGACGGCGATGGGCTCGTTCCCAATTTTATTGTGTGGAACTTTAAATCATTGCTAGAGAAATGTAGATGTGATACACCACATTAAGAAAGTCAACATTCAAATGGTACATCTGTTTTTGCGAGTATTTATAGGTTTCGGTAGCTTTTCACAATTTTCTATCAAAGGTATTTAAAATAATAAAATTATTGCAAGATGCATAAGATCCAATACATGCTATGCCTGACCACCAGTGTACAGTTTGGTGTGGCCTATTTCATTCAAGTAATCATTTGAAAAAAAAAGCTAGCTAACAGCAGTATTATCATTCGCGAGTATATGATTCGCTCTCTGAGAAATAAACATAAAGACATGTTTGTCCAATAATGTTTTCATAAATGTAAGTTTCTGTCTTTATCAACAAAATGTTAAAGGTTTAAGTCTGTGTAATTGTATATGCATGGCCAAGAAACTTCTAGTTTAATGTAAGTACTATTCTGTGTCTGCAGATACAAAATGTAAACACAAACAGTCGCAACGTCTCAGCTATTGCCTTGATTCACAGAACACGAAGCGTAAATTTCAAGAGTCTGGTTGCAAATATTGTCAGTTGGCATCCGACACTGTCCGTTCATGTTGTCCGGTTTGTACGATGTTTTACGATGTTTGCCGCAGAACACGTACAGAGATCTGTTGGACGCTTGCTGCTGCAATTCGAGCTATTGTACCGATTTATTTATGAGCAAAGAAATATATTTGTTTTAAAATATATCCTAACTAAACTAAAGGCGAATGTGAGTTTGTTTAAAACGCTTTCACGTCTTAACTACTCGACCGATTATCGTGAAATTTCGCATACACGTTGTATGAGGTACGGATAAAAACATAGGGTACCATTCATCCAAAAGAGTACTGTATAGGTATAGAAATTTATTGGCATAACCTACATTAACGCAAGAGAAGTCGCGGCCAAAATAATACCACAGTTTAGGCTTCCAAAATAGTTGTGTCCACGATATCATATGTGCAAAAATATCTTTGAATAATAAATGTATCATAATGCTCTTTAACATAGAAATAAAATGTTAACCAAATTTAAATCAATAAAACTAGGAATCAAAGGCCTGCCTTTTTTACGTGGTGTGGTCCCACGCAGGTCTTTACAATACAGGTATTGTTACAAACACAAACAAATGGACAAAATCCTAAACCTTTTTTATATGTACATTGCCTATTGAGGAACTTTCTTAAAAGTCAAATAGAAATAAACATTGATCCGTAACATTTCATGAACATTACCATGTCTGTACAATGTTGCGAAACCATTGATATTGTGTATCTGAAAATCTCATTGCTCTAAAGTAAGGAATTAATTAATCAGTAAAAGGGAAACCAAATCAAATACGCCTTCTTTAGATAATAATACGCTTTTGAAAACGTAAGGTAAAGTTATAATTAATTGTGGTTGGCTACGTTTTAAACCCAATTTCCTGGTCAAATGCTATTATAGCAGGATTCTAAAAATATAAGGCAATATAGCTTTAGTAAGCGAATCTGGCTCCAACTAAACATCAATAATGGAATTCCTATATATCACTCGCCTCCTCGACTTCTCAAAACACTATAATTTAAATATTATGACATTTTGATTTAGTAATCAAATGATTGGTATTGGACATCACTGCCTTAGGGAGGTGCCTCATTAGTGCGTTGCGTTGCATCGTCGCAACGGATCAACGCATAGTATGCCACATCTGCGCTACGATGATGCGCGACGTCGCAGCGCAAAAGGGCGACGCATGCAGTGATTTAAGTCTTCATTCCACAATAGATCGAAATACTATCCGTCGTCGCATCGGAGCTCCGACAGCGCAGCATAGCACCTTGCCTCCCCGCTTCGTTTCTCATTCGTCGATGCGTTAAATCGTCGCGTGTGACGACGCATCGCATTAGAGCTCTGCCTCATTAGTGCGTTGCGTTACGTCGTCGCAGCGTCAACGCTGCGCCGTTTCCCATAACTATATTTTTTGTGACATAACACATTAATGCGTTGCGTCGTCGCACGCGACGTTTCAACAAATCGATTGACGAGAGACGTAGCGGGGGGTGGGTGATGCGTTAGGTTGTTGGAGCTCCAATGCGACAACGGACAGTGTCCCACTGCTAAAAACTGACGAATGAAAATGAATCTTTTAATATTTCTACATTTCTTTCGGCGGTGGCGCAATAAAACAACTATAGAACACGTTTGTTCCGATCCATCATTGTGGAGACTGACTGAGGTAATCTACGGACTGCGGAAGTGCGTCGTCTTCTTGCGCTGTGACGTCGCAACGCAGTGGTGGGATACAATGCGTTGATCCGCTGCGAGGACGCAACGCAACGCATTAATGAGGCTTCAGCGTTAATGTGGCATATCACAAAAAATATATGGAAAACGACGCAGCGTCGACGCTGCGACGACGCAACGCAACGCACTAATGAGGCATCACCCTTAGGTGTAAGATATTTGTCAGTGCACGGATGGCGTAATGGTTTATGTGGTCGAGTTGCCACTGCTCCTGCACCGAGTGTTGTGGGTTCGAATCCCACACGGGACAAAACTTTGCGTTATCCACTAATGGTCCTTTTGATTATGGGTGTTCTTTATGTCCGTTGTTTGAATTTTTGTTAAGTCCCCCGCGAGACAGGAATTATTCCGAAAGCAGTAGTTGTCTTTAAGAAAATAGTGGTGAAGGCAGCGGTTACCAAATATTCGGTGACGATACAAATAACCCCACTTAAAGAAGAATAAGAATTAAGTATCAAGTACAGTATCACTACTTATACACCCGTTTCCTAATAAACAGGTACCCTTTTATAGGAAACCGGCGTAAGGTATAGGTGAGAACAGTAATTGATTACCATCAGATAGGCCATGTGCTCATTAACACATTTTTGAATTCAAAGAATCTTTAGTCTTTTTGCTATTTGAATAAATAGTTAATTATCGCTTGCTTTAACGGTGAAGGAAAACATCGTGAGGAAACCTGCATGTCTGAGAGTTCTCCATAATGTTCTCGAAGATATGTGAAGTCTGCCAACCCGCACTAGGCCAGCGTGTTGGACTACGGCCTAACCCTTCTCACAGTGAGAAGAGGCCCGTGCCCAGCAGTGGGACAGTTTAATACAGGGCTGATATTATTATTATTATACTAATATTCAAACCATGATCATATACATTGGTATCCCCGCTGAGAAACGCTACTGAAAGATGATTGGATGGAGATATGATAGTTAACAACTTAGGGCTACACTAATCTTTGACAGCGGCTCGCATACGAGCCGCTACATTTGTACCGCGTATTTGCTACCGGCTCGGATACGAGCCACCAAGTACGCCATTTTAAACCTTATTTTACTAACCTTAATGCTTAAAACTAATTGTTTAAAGCTTATAACGTGTCGTGTCCAACATTTGATGTATATCGTTTATGTCATGGCATGTGTCATGTTTATAAGTATAATAAAACAGTCATATAAAATAGCACAACACGCTCCATTGAACTATAGAACAAGCTATTGAAATAACAAGTTCCAAGAAATACTGCGTATTATATAAATATTAAACGTTATTTTTGCTTGGAAATCAATGTTTTGAAACATATGAAGCCACATGAAAATGTTTTTGTTTATTTGTCGTGTTGTTTTATAGTTGAGTATCAAAGGTTTTCGACGGCAGAAACTTTTTAGGGTTCCGTACCTGAAAAGGAAAAATCGGTACCTTTATAGGATCACTTTGTTGTGCGACTGTCCGTTCGTCCGTCTGCCTGTCTGTCTGTCTGTCAAGACCCTTTATCTCGGGAACGCGTGGAGGTATTGACTTGAAATTAAAACAATGTACTCAGGTCTACAGTCTCTTGAAGCTGTGAAAAATGAAAGTTCTAAGTTAACGTAAAAAAAGATACGACCGTTTATGCCGCAAAAGACGTATATTTCGAAACTCTCAAGGGAATCAAAATTTATAGGGTGTTTTCCGTTGACCTAGAACTATGAAATTTGGCAAGTAATACCGTCTTATACTACAACTATAAGGAGAAATCTGAACCTATACATTTGTAATTAAATTATAAAAAAACAGAGTCTTTATGCAAGGAAAAATTTACGATGTAACCTAAGCTCTGTATCTTTTTGTACCAATTTAAGTTGAATAAATGATTATTATTATTACAAAGAAATTTTATAATATGTACCTACAAATTTGTACGGAGCCCTCGGTGGGTGACTCCGACTCACACGGCATTTGTCCGGTTTTTTGATCAGTTATTAGGGTATTCATGGAACATAGAATAATGTAGGCAATTAAATTAGATTGGTGTTCATAATTTTGTGTGGTTTTCATGTCGCAAATCATATGTGAAAACTATCATAAGTTGCTAGAAGCATATATAACAAAGCATACATAAGCTATAGAACATGTGACAGACGGCATGATTGATGTTATACTCTTATATTCTTCTAGATAAATATGTGAGCTCTTCTTTTCGGTTATTATCTTTCATGGCCTTAATATTGTTAAGTAATTATTATTATTCTTTTTATATGTAAATAGTAAGTAATATAGGTATAATGGCTACAACACTTTGTAGATATGAATTATAAAATACTGAATTTATATTTAATTGGCCATTTGAAAGAACAGCCGTGAGTTTCTTTAAGTATATGCTCATAAGCTCAATATTTTGCTTTAACCTAGCAACAAACCTAAATGTAGCTTCAGTAACTTAGTAATGTCACTAACCAATAGATTTTGACGTTCATATGTGTTACTTAGTGATTTAAATGAAAAATGATTATTGCCTTTGATAAAAATTTGATTGTTTGATAGAATATAGTAACACTTTATTACTTATGAAATTACTATTCTTTGCCTTTCAAGACGACGCTATGCATACAGCGGATATTTTATTTCTCAAAATAGCAGCAAAGTAAATGCTTGTTGTGGTAAGCGTTCATAAACCACGGTAACTGTTTACCTTGAAACGAGCCATTTGATTATATAGCACCCCGGTTTACAAATCTCAAGACTCCATACTGCTGGATTTCCAGAAGAAATAAATCTCAACTCTCAAGATAACAATAACATTCCATATGTCTGTCCCGATAACATTGAAAAACAAATATAATACGTTTGTTTTCGACAATGTTCCCAAAATATTACAGTCGTCTTTATTTTTAGACGTATCTCGCGAAATATAGGGCTATGATACTAGGGCTCTAAAAATTTTACGTTGCTCAATAACTCAGCGTCTCATAAAGGATTTGAGACCTTCGTTCTCGAGATGTAGAGTGAGTTCATCATGATCTTGTAACGTGAGGATAGCTGGCGACAACGACAAATCTCCTCTGTTAGGTCGGTAACACACCTCTGTCTTAAGATTTTATAGCATTAAGTCATGTTATAGCAGCTGCTTTGATGTGACTTAATTCTGACTTTTGACTTTATAGTGATTTGGTATCATGTATTGCCACATAATATGATTTTGCGAGAGTGTGTGTGAGAGAATGAGCTTTATATTACGATTGTAGCTTTACTAATAAATGTTGTCGTTTTATAGACAATTTTTATTTGTGTCATCTTTCACATAATAAACATAACGCCTGTATATCTATACTAATATTATAAAGCTGACGATTTTGTTTGGTTCTTTGGTTAAATGCGCGATTAAATCTTAGGAACATTAAATTCATCATTTTTAATCATTCTAAAAGAAAAATTAAAAAAAAAAATTGTTTGTTTGAATGCGCTAATCTTAGGAACTACGGATTCGAATTGAAAAATTATTTTAATGTCGGATAGCCCATTTATTGAGGAAGTCTATATAACATCAAGCTATGAGCAATAGCAGCGGAGCATCAAAAATATTGCAAATATGGGGCAAATTTATCTTATCTGAAGCAGAAAAAGATGCGCGGGTCAGCTAGTTTTTAAATAATCCACACTCTTGTATTACACCAAAATTTTGCCAGCAATTATTTAAATCCCACATAATAAGAAGCGAGGCCATAATAGCATGGGCCCACACCTGTAAATCTCCAAGAGATGTATTAAACCCACATTTTGTTGGTTATGTTTTAAATCTCATGTAATAGAAACTGAGCTTATAACGGTCCATTTACCTGCAGGCGCCTGCAAATCCTCGAAGGGGTCAGTAACCTGACGTTTACGAGAATGTTATACATTGAAATTAAAATACTTTATACGGACTTTATCGCTTTGTTAATTATTGTCGATACCGGGAGACTGAAGAGTATCCTCGTGATCATAGCTGAAAAGCGACCGAAACTTCAGGGAAAGTGTAACCATAAATATATTAATAGTCTTAATATATGTATAATTTAAACAGCTCAAATAAATAAATTATACATAAATTAAAGTAAAGTTTACCTATAGTTTCAATATATTCAACATTTTGTAATAAAATTGTTTAAAATAAATAACGCAATAGAATCCAAACAGAGTAGTTTAAATTTAATGTATTTCCACCTTATTTGGCGGTAATATTTTAATCCTTCATGATTGGAGACAAAACTATAAAAGTCTTAGGCGGTATGGTAATGAAAATTATAGAAAATTCTAATGACATATCGGTCGATTCAGAAACAGTACAAACTTATACCATAAGACTAACGAGATTAAGCTAGCACTATCACCAAAACACATAACCTGTGAAACCCCGGTGGCACACCAGTGGCCAGACACAATAGAATTTTAAAGATCTCTGATATTGTAGTCTTAGAATATACTTTATAGCTTTCGCTCCAATTATTTCACTTCGGCAGTGTGCCACTGGTTTTATCTGCAGCAGTCGCAAGGGACGACCCGAATAGAAATTGCTTTCTCACTTGTCACCTAGTGATCACGGCCCTGGGGAATATATAAATCCCGCCAAATAATATCGCATTTCAATGTTCCTGTAGATAGATATGGCGGTGGGAAAGAAAGCGGTATGTATCTTCTACTTATGTTCCTAGACTGGAATAGATGTTAGGTATTACATGGGTAGATGCAAATACGAGATGGTGACTTATGGTGTATATGTTTTTATGGATGGAGATTTGTCGGTTCGTGCCGTCAGTATGTTTCGTCTGTGCAATGTTCGCTTTCGCCAGATTCTTTGATTATATCCTACTCTTAACATAGTATTCAATACTCAATGTGACTATGGCTCCGCGATGAAAACTTTAAGTGCTACTTTTGGACCGTATGCTTGTACCTTAATATTTGTTTTTGTGCGTTCGTAAAGTCTCGTGTTCGATTCCCGTGGCAAATGTGACTGAGATATTCTGGTTAAAATTTTAAGTAACAGCGTGGTTTCTGGAGATGTGCCCGGTATTCGGCAAAAGACATATTTGGCAAAATATGCATATAATATATGCTCTGCCCTTTTATGCCTTTATCGTCATATAGTTTTTTATTTATTTATTTATAATAAGGAGACATATTTATGATCCTGTATATTCTAAGATCATCGGCAAAGAGAGAGGCGTCACTGTATTTTAGAGAAGTGGTAATGTAATTGATAAAAATTAGAAAAAGTATTAGGCCTAGATGCAAGCCTTGTGGAACACCAGATCGAACATAGTACACTTTAGATTTATATCTAGCAACAACAACCACCTGAGGTCTTTTTGCTAAATATGGTTAATCCATATTTAGCAAAAAGACCAATCGAGTAGTGATCCATTGATCCAAAGCTTTTTAGTTTTGATAATAAGATGGCATAATTTACCAAATGCGCTGGTAAAATCGGTATATATAGTTTCAACTTGCCTTCCCTCATCTACATCGAGAGATATTTTTGAAATCGTTGACACTAGATTTGTATCTACAGACTGCCCCCTCGTGAATCCGTGCTATAAATTAGATGTGGATAAGTTAGACATTTAAACATTTTAGAAAAGCAAGACAGAATGGAAATGGGCTGATAGATTTCCACCTCGTTTTGGTCACCTTTTTTGTACACAGGCACTCTTCTAGCTATCTTCCATTCGTCCGGGAAAAAGCCTGTCTTAAAAGAAGTATTGAAGATTATTATTAAAGGAGTCATTGCCGCAATGCTTTACAAATAGAGGTGGGATATTATCGGAACCTGCACCCTTTTCAATATTGATACGTTTTATAACCATTACAATATACTTTTCTGTGATTGTCAGCCCTACTAAAACATTCTGTCGCTATATTAACTGTAACAGGGTTGTGGCTGCTACTGTTATATACAGAAGAAAATGGTTGAACAAATAGATTTCCAACTTCGGGATCCGAGGAGGCAGAGTTTTCACCCATATTCAGCTGGGATAGATGATCGTTCGTTCCGTTCATCTTTTATATACCGCCAAAACTACTTAGGATCCTTGCAGATATTAGATTCCATATTACGTTTATAGTTACTCTCGCATATATTTGCCGGTTTGCGGCAACGAGTGCGTAGTAAAACATAATCAATTCTCTGGGGTTATCAAACTTACGTAATCTTTCCCTGGTCCTATTTTTCCTTGAGGAGTTTTATTAATGTTCTACTAAACTAGCTAGGATACTTTTGGGCACTTAAACGGCGTTTAGGAACGTGTTTTTCAATAATTGCATATATAATATTATAGAAAGCGGAAACTACTCGATTCACATCTGAAAGATCCTGGCGTATTGTTTGCCAGTCTGTAAGTCTGAGTTTGGATTTGATGGCATCGTAATCTGCATTATAAAAATTTAAATTTAAATTTTGTTATGAGTTAGACCCTGAACGGTATCAACAGAATACCTCATTCTGTTGATACCGTCCAGGGTCTAACTCATCGTGAACAAGATGGCAGGATGATGATTATCTAGCCTACTTAGTACATCTAATGGTTTTGAAACAAATGCGTTGTCTACATTACTAAGAGTTAAATCCAGAATTTTATTGGTTGCGTTATGAACATTGTTAAATTGATATAAACTATCGATATAAACTAATACAGTCGTGAGGCTATGTATGTATCTTTTGTAAACATTGTAAATGTAGCATTAACAAGTGTAACATAATAACAAACGTAATTTAATAACTCCAATATTGATTGCGGTAACGGTGAATTATCACATATAATATGATCAGCCATATTGTTTTTATTACCAATGCAAATTACCGATAAAATAAATAAGTTCAATATTATTATTTGGCCCCACATCAGTATGTAAATGAAGTTAAATTCTCGCAGAAATATTTGCAGCGTGTAATTGAAGTGGTGGTGGATACCGAACGCGAGTGGAGCGCGGGTGTTGTACTATTATTGCTATTCGTATATTTTGTACACAACACTACAGAGTTAAATTCGTATCGATATATCCGGCCGGCCTCGAAGGCGTAGTGGTTAGTGTAACTGACTGCCACGTCTGAGGTCGCGGGTTCGATTCCCGCACAAGTCAAACATTTGTGTGCATGAACATGGATGTTTGTCTTGGTCTGGGTGTTTCTATGTATAATATGTATGTATTTACAAAAAAAAAAAGTTATATATGTATGTTTATCCATTGTCTAGTACCCATAGTACAAGCTCTGCTTAGTTTGGGCTAGATGGTGTTGTGTGTATGTGGTAGAATATTATATTATATATTATATTATGATCGATTTGAAGAGAAAGAGGTGTGATATGCGTCCTATCCATGTTTACGCGAATGTTATTAATAAATATTTTATATCACAATCATCAATTATCATTATTATATGCCAGGTGTCGTGAAGATCCTTAGGCTATAATCGCTAACCATTTATCAGCACGAGTATGTTTGCCGTATTAGTAAGGGAAAATGTTGCCATATTTTAACTTACTAAGTGTTAATGACCTGATAAACCTGATTTATGTAATTTTGGTAGCTTAATTAATAATAATGGGTGGAACGCCGATAGACTACAAGCGTACTGTAGTGTAAGACTTAATTATGCAAATATCACTTGACTGCTTCAATGGTGCAATAGTGATAAATAATATAATTTGTTTAGCAAAGTACTATTGAGTTTCTTTGTCAAGAAATTCTTATGTATGATGAAAAATTTTCAGTAGTACCACGGAGTCCAGTAGATGAGAAGACATAAAATCATAAATGGCGAAATGTAGGATACTCCTTTTGGAACATGGCTTTAAGATAAACCCTCATTCAACAAGGTACTTCTTACACAACAGAATTCTCAATTGTCAAACTAAATGAAAGACAATACATAAATACAAAAACCTTACCTCTGTTCAAAAATAAAATATGGTATTCCTTTTTGTCTAGACGTATAAACCATCTGTATGTTTTTTCTGGATATAGAGCATCGAATAAGGGATTATGTAAGCCAGTTAGGTGTCAGCATTTTACTGGAACTATTAGCCTAGCAACTACTTATATATTTTTAACGTAAATTAGAATTGCGGTAGTGGTAGATAGTTTAAGATAGAAAAGGTTTTTTAATAATATGAAAGATATTGTACTTGGAAAAGCAATTTGTGGATCAAACAAATATTTGTCACGTGTGGGGATGACCCACGACACTCAGCGAGGTAATGGTAAGGCCACCACTTAAATCTCTACTCCATCGTGCAGTCCTTCACGTTTGTAAAGCGATACTATTCGGATCGGTTTCGTCAATTACGGTCAGTCTATTATTACTGGATAAGACTGGTCTTGCCAATATTTGGTGACAGTGCTAATAATTTGTATTACCAGAAAAAGTAGCATCTTCTTACAGGAGCTGGCGTGAAGTAATAACAATATTAATGCAATAACAATGAACTAGAATCAATTCGAATATCGTTGGCTCTTAAACCTACAACAGCCTTTTCATTCTAACCGATCTTTAAATCCTAGGCAACGCGCTAGTAATACTCCTTATGTCAGTAAGTTGGTAGGTAGTTGCCGATCGCTAACTATTCCAAGACTTCATTCCTAGCTTAGTAAACTATGTTCAAACTTTTCTCATTACCAGACACGGTCCATGTCCAGTCGGTTATAACAAGGCTGATATTATTATATGTTATGTATGTTGAAGCTACTGTCTTCTTAGTTCAATTGTGCTAAGTACCGATCGAAAAGCCTGGGTTCTCTTTAATGTATCGCGTATTGGATATTGTGATTGAAAATTCTCCAGATTAATTTGAATCCAGTAACGCGATCATGCTAGGTAATTACAAGTAACACTGTTCTTAGTCGCAAGAGGAAGGAACGTGGCCTGGCCAATGATGCCTGATCTTCACGTCAATACTTTTGGTTAGATGATCGACGATCGCACGTATATATTTGTATACACTATTACTAACTATATAATATATTACTAGAGGCATCCTTTGATTGCAACCGCTACGTTAAAACTGCAATGGAGCACGTTAACTGCGTAATAAAGACAAAGGATGAAGTCGAAGAAAATTACAAGCGGAATGCTTGTATAATAAAAATAGTGACAACCACAGAAGCAGTACCGTCAGCTCAAGGCCGCCCGCCACCGTCCATCACTCGGCAAAAATATTATTATTGCCGCCACTAGTATAAACGCGGCGCGCAGTATTTCGTTCCCTTTAGTTAATACTAATAAAAACTCCGACTAGTTTCATACTATCTACAACAAAGAGCTACTTTTGTTTTGTTCTCTTTATATTTTATTTCAGATCTTTCCTTTGTTCACGAAATGTTATCATTTGTAAAAGTTTACACAGCTCTGTAAGTGCAACAAAACTCGGCGAGAACTAACACAACAATTTTATAGATACAGCTAGGTTCAAAAAGTTAAATGTGTTGTAGTTAGAACTGAACTGAGATACAAGTGCACCGAGCGGGCAGGGGTTTAATCATGAAAACTTTGTTACATCTGAAACTACATGGCCTGGAAGAAGCAAAAGAATTCCTAAAGTTCTTTTAAAGTAACGTAACATTGACTAACGCTTGTATTTCCCCAAAAGAATATTCGGAAGTGTATTAGACCCACATTTTAATATCATAAATACTGCTGTCCATCGAGTGTATTGCTAGACAACGAGCCGCAACTTTTTTTAGTTGTTACTCAAAAATAAATTACCACTTACCCATTCCAAAATTAATAATAATATTCTGTCACATACACACAAGACCATCTAGCCCAAACTAAGCAGAGCTAATTCTAAAATTACATTTATAACCTAACACCACCCGCTAACATAGGTACAAATTTATTCTGCGAGACAAACGATACAGTCAACATTCGATATCTAACAACAGAAAATATTATCACAAAATATCTCGTAATTTCACAAAAATTATCACGAGAAGAACCCGATCTTAATGATAAACATCTGAATGAAAAAGAGTTCAATAAGGATAAAAAATATATAGAACAAGTAACAGAAATGATTGATGACGGCCAACACGAGAATGACACCTGGCGAAATATTAAAAGAAATCCAAAGAACGAGGCACGTCGTAATGCGAATCAAATAAATTCACACAGGCATGAAATTTAATATGGATTCGTTTAGAAACAAACGGAAGGATATAACATTGATTAATGTTAATAAAAGATTGTAGAATGATGTATATATATGTTGGAGTATATTGCAAAATATATTAACTTCTACAAAAATGTTAAAAAATATTATTTCATTGACAACTATCTTAATAAAGCATCGCTAGTAAGTGCCACTACTGTGCATGAGGTCTCTGAATCAATTCTTTGATAGAATAAAATGAGATTAGATCCTATCAAGAAATTTTGAGTTGCAATAGGGAATCTGGTAAAATACCCAGTATACGTGGAACCTAAAACCATACCTGGCAAAATGTATGGGTAATACAATTCTGCTATTCCCTTCGTATCAAAATTAAACTACATATAAATCATAATTTGTCATGAATTGAGATATCAGTTTCTTAGTGTTCATGCCGTATATTTTCGTTAAACGAACTAGTTTTGTGATCTACTTTAGTTAATTCGTGTAAAATTTCAACTTGTTCAGTTTACAACGCCGGAATAAGTACTATTGTGTTATATTGTGAACGCGTGTACGTGTCGGTCTGAAGCAAATTGTGTGTAATGTCCGGGCTATTTGCCTTCAGTGAGGGAAACCCGACATTACTCATGGATATCGCTCCGGGCTACGTACAGTAATGATACACTGGGTTCAAAGATTGCTACACTGCTTTACAGATAAGAATTTAAAATACACTTCATTTCAATTTGATGAAAAGAGTAAAGGTAAAAATATCCGATATATTTCGTATTGATCTTTCTTTGAAATTGCTAGAGCATGAAAATCCTTAGAATAAAATATTTTTCTTGTTCTTCAATATAAAAATTTGAAAACCAAATTCTTTTGTTAGATTGTACTGCGCAAACCGATTAAGAAATGAAATGCAATCATTCTTCATCTCTGATAAGTAAATTACCATTTTATTGATTCAGAGAATCTTATATCAATATGTAACGGTCCTGAAATAGAATACTTTACTGTACGCTGGTACATAGTTAACAGATGACATCTATCAAACGAATATCTAAAATTAAGTAATGGTACAAACAAAATAGCTTTACAAATAGAATATACAACTAGACATCAAAGACACGCAATGAAGAGACCAAACATAATGATTAATACCTGCCAGTATTCGGTACGATTTGATCCTCTAAACGGAATTTTTTATCAGATCTCATTGAAGGTTGTATCGCCTGAATGGAGCGCTGTAGATTACGTTTGTTGCTTTATGTTAAAACTGATGGGAATTTATCTCCAACATCCCGTTTTAAAGGAGCAAAGTGACGTTATCAAAAACCAATATCGTTGGCGGAGGATGAGAAAAATATTTTTCGTCATCATTTATCAAAAATACACCCGTATTGGAGTGGAGGGCTCCTTTGATAGCGACGTTTGGCATTTTGTCACAAAATCCATCCACAAAAAACGGTAATTTCTGTAGAACTGTTCGGGGTGTATTAAAAATCCTTTTTGGGAAATGAACATTGAGTTTTTATGATTGCTCGTTGACATTCAAGATATGTCGTGGAATACAATAGTTTACTGCTGCTGCATATTCTTTAACTCTGAAAACTCAAAAATATTCTATTCTCGTAAGCTTAACATCCATTTAAATAAGGATAGGGATATAGCTCTTGAAATACCGTCGGACTATCAACGGATGTTTCGAGTTCGATCGCAAGGTGCGCACTTTTGACTCTACGAAGTTATTTGTATAGAATAATTAATTATCGCTTGGTTTAATAGTAAAAGAAACACCATGAAGCAATCTGCATGTCCGAAAGTTCTCCATATTTTTATCTAATATATGTGATGTATTGAAATTAAACTACTATATACGGATTTTATCGCGTTGTTTATTTAACACTGTATTGCATAATTTTGAAACTATTACACTACTACTACTATTGAATTTTACTAATTTATAACCTTTAATACTTTGAAATAACTACACTGGAACATTGAGACAGCTACCATCTTAGTCTCCCCGTGACCAAGGCTGCTGAAAAGCAACCGAAACGTCGGGGAAAGTGTAAACTTAAATATAAATAGTTTTAATAGTTTAAATAATTTTATTAGCTTATAAATTAGTAAAATTCAATAGTAGTAGTAGTGTAATAGTTTCAAGATTATGTAATACGGTGTTAAATAAACAACGCGATAAAATCCGTATATAGTAGTTTAATTTCAATGAATAACATTCGCGTAAACAGAAGACAATATTATATGTGATGTACATATGTCAACCCACACTGGGCACGCGTGATTGACTATAGCCTACCCCTTATTACACTGAAAGGAGGCCCTTGCCCAGCAGTGAGACAGTATACGGCTAATATAATATTATATGTAGTTCTTACCTTTATACATGGAATATACTTAACTCACATTAAATTCTCCACTCATATCTGATTAACCAACGAGAAAGATCTCAGAACTAAATGTTTCTTGTTTGAAACCTGAATTCCTTACTTCAGAGGCTTTAGAATGCTGTTAGGTCAAAGAGGCGGTAAATGAATTTGAATTCCTTAGACGTACCAGAGAGTTTCTCTAGTAAAAGTAATCCTTACAAAGATTTAATTAAAATATGAATCGTCTCAAATGTTCGCGCATTTAAATAATAAACTACTCAAAGATATTTAATAATAAAAATAGTAAAATGTTTTTCGCAAATCAAACATTTGTCAAAATACGGTCAAAACGGTATAAAAATAGCCATTGCCTTTATTTCTAATAATAATAATGTCAATAAAATGTAATGTCAAGGGCCCCAGCTGTGATATGCAGTTCAACTATCAGATCTGATCGTATCAGATGACCCAATAACTAACCCGTCGCTGGCTCGTCTACTTCCTCAATCATAAAAAATACTAGAATTACATATGCACCAAAAGTTGGCAGTCATCCTCAGCGGAGTTAAAAATTGTACCGAACGTATATGATCGTACCGAGGCATGATATATTCCATTGCTCATGTTTTATTACCTATTATATAAATAAATAATAATAAATATACCTAGTATTATCATTATTACATACCACCCATTACTATGAGTGCAAAAGTAAAAATCTGCTTGTTTGTTACTTTTCACGACTAACATGCTGAAGTGATTTTGTTTCAATACCGAGAATAATGTACCAGCAACGTCACTAGAAACACTTAGTATTATAAATATTCTAATCATATTTTTTTACCGTGGGAGAGCCATACTTTTGCACGAATGGGCCGGCTCGACCGGAGTGATACCACAGCCTCACAGAAAACCGGCGTGAAATAGTGCTTGCGTTGTGTTTCGTCAAGTAAGTGAGAATACCGGAGGCCCAACCGTCCCCCTTCTTCTGGTAGGGTCAAATTTAAAAGGCCGGCAACGCACTTGTGACTCTTCGGGTAGTGGGTGTCCATGTGTGGTGGTAATCGCTTACCATCAGGCGATACGTCTGCTAGTTTGCCTCTTATATCATGAAAAATAAAAAATATGCTAAAATAATTATGTACCTATCTTACACCCATACATAAATATTGATTTAAATTTTATATGGCGATGATTTGAAAATCTGACACGTACATTATTTACTTTTTAAAATGGATATTATGTAAAAGCTACAAATAAATGAATATAACAGAATAGTAAATTGTTTCAGAAGAATCCAACTTTATACCAGTAGCACTTAATTCACATATGGTAATATCCATTACAGTTTATATTATGATACTTACTGGCAATATGCACTAAAAGGCAGCAAAAAATGTCCCAATTCACCATCAAGAAAAGCTTCGCCATTTCCACCCAGATTAATGTTGTTTTTTGTCTTAAGTATCACACCAACATGATACTGCGGTATATCTTATTAACTCAAAGAAATAATGTTGCTTCTTTGCAATTTACTTAAAGTATTTACAAAGCCGACAATATTTCAGTCCGCTTGGCAATAAAATTTCCAAACATAAAGTCAAAATAAATTCGAAATAATTTTACTTTTTTACTTGTCAGACAAGACGGATATTAAAGTGTTCATTAGAGTGCGCAAACTCATTTATAGCAACACATAAAACTGACGTAAGCAGGCAAAATGTGACTTCATCATTTTCCTAAATCATCATCAGGCCCTTCCGACCCTTAATGTGGAAACGAAGAATTAAATTCGTTTTACGAGAGGGACTGTTTTACGGCCCAACGATTCTGCTGACGCGTCTTCAATACTTTCATCGTGATAGGCTTTTATTTCGGTCCCCGCCTCAAGCTTATTATGAAAATCATCTTGTTTATAGACGTCCTACTGGTAAATACTTATATTCGCAATTTTTCTCTCAAAGATCTCCCGAGCTCGTACATAAACCCCTAAATTGAATCCGTTACTATTTATCTTGATCCGCTGTATAAATCTATTCAAAACTCCAGTCATGGCGTACAACGCGCAAATGATTACAGCTGGAAATAAATTAGCTTTCCCTCGGTGTATCCGCAATTGCGGATAAAAATCCGTCGACGTCCACGGATGATGGATGATGGATGATCGTGGGTTCTCACGGCGTCCATACCCACACCGCGCCTCGCCGCCTCGCACCACTTATTACTGAGAAATAAAGAGAACTTTAAGCGAAATGAGCCGAAACTTCATGAAAGGGAAAATCGCCGAATGAACCTTGATTGCTTTTTACACTGAATTACTTACGTTATTGTTCTCGGTGTGACCTTGTTATTCGAGTTCCTTACAGACAGTATATATTAAAAAAAATACTGCCGCCGGTCGCCTGCCGAGGGGAACGGAGCTCGGAAAATATCATAATAGCGAGTCTTATCATTAGATGACATTGTTTTTATGGAGAGGAAGTAACGTATGATATTGTTCGGAAGCGAGTAGACACAGTCGTAAAATTTGGCGAGATAAACCGACTCCGATATTGGTCAAAATCTAAGCTAAAATAAATACGCTCGTATATCGTGTATGTAAACGAAAGATGGGCCTCTTCAACAGATGTGGATTAACGTTCGCAATAATAACGGAGTAGTACTATAGCTCGAGCAGATTCAAACGGGCGAGCCTTTCTTTTGCGAGGGTTTTCTTTTTGAACCCAATACGGCTAAGAATTACACATAACGGCGGCGGACATTCGTGTTTATTCGCAAGGATCTCGCCGCACTCGCTTTGACCGTTACATTTTCCACGCAAATGCCCCGCAACGACCTCTAATGGCCTCACTTCGATCTCACGCTAAATTTCTATCGTTATTGCATTTGCGAAGATTCCGGGATAAAAGCATTCGTAGCGGTAATGTGGACGGGTACACGACATTTCTTTTATTTCACCGCGTTGGAACTTTCAGATAGTGCAGCGTTGGGAGACGGATACTTTAAATTGTTTGCGAGTTAAAGTTTTGACTCACCCGGGTCCGCTGCTTCTTGTAGAGCTCCTTAGAGACGACGCTTTCAGTCTTCGTCACAAGGTCATCTCTAAGATTAAACTCGCCGTAAATCTCGAAGCTAAAAGTTTTGCACCCTCGCTGTGACTACAGCTCCGTCAGTTTATTTATTCGTCACTGGAGAACAAAACCTTTTGTCCTCAAAATTATCAAGAGAGAACAGAGCAGACTTTAAATTATAATGATCTAAATGAAAAATAATCGTTCATTTTAGAACATTTAATATCGATTTTCGGCAAGTTTTAAGCTTCTAGCTAAAATCGCTTGCGATTACAGTGTCATAGAACTAAACATTGATGAAAATAGGACTTTGAAATCAAAGTTTACTCACAGTTGCTATAACATTTGCAACGTTCTCACCATTCCCGCGTCCACTTCACCCCCTTATCACCCCACTTACGATGTGTGTTTGTACGCCACGGCTCGTGGCAGTCTCGCGGCTTTGAGTACCAGCAATATGTAATAAAACTGTCACACACAACATGGAAAGTTCAAAGGCAGCGGAACGATTACAGCCAATAATAATTCCTTTTTTTACTGAGAAACGTTTTCCTTTTACATCAAAGGCTGTGTGCTCGTCGAGATACTCTACAGCTTAATCTGAATACTTGATGTGTATGTTAAATGATGCGTTCCAATGTCTCTGAGAAATTGATACTGAATTGATTATTGCCGCACTTATGATTTGTACATTCACTTATCATTAATCGTTTAATAATTTTATAGATATCTCAAAAGTAATGTTTTCGCTTATATAGGCTGTTTCCATTAATACAACCACTTGAGGATCCTCAAAGGAGTTTCCAATTATCTCAAATCCGTCACACTTCTCTTGTTATCGATGAAATTGGCTACAATGCCAAACGAGCTGTACAGCTTGGCTTTAATCCGACGATCGTTAGGATATGCACTCAAGGGTGAGTGGGACCGACCCGAGTGACCATCTATCAAAGTAAGCCTCGTTAACTTAGAGAGTGCTCAGTTTTAATCGTGCTTACTTCTGTTTCTGAAAATCGCCAAATCTGAATGACAAATGTATGGGCGGCGTGGCTACACTGCCTTTTTTTGTAAAGTGTAGGCAGACGAGCGGAGAAGTGATTTATTGCGTGCGCCAGCAGACATATTATATCATGTCCCAAGGAGCCTGTATCATCTGTATCGGGTAGTACCTGCTACTAGAATCATGTGATGTATCGCACACATGTTTTCGTTCAATTGTTTTTCCTCAATTCCTTATTCGGTTTGCGTGATTTGATAAATACGACGTACGAATCGAAAACGTATGAATGTATTATTCAAATCTATATTGTTGTAAACGTATTCGACATTTTCGTGACGGAAAATATCGTATAATGGAATGAAATGCGACCTGCCAAGTGCTATATCCATTTTAATCTCCGCTATTTCTTTGACAGAGGCGTGTCTGTAATAATATTTGGTGGCAACGATGGCGGATTTGCAAAGCCTGTGTGTGATTGAGGTTGTCGCGCGTTTTGTCGATTTATTCCAATAAAGTTTAGTATTTACGACACTGGTCCTGACGGAATTTCGATTCCGACATTCCCAAGAAAGGAGGGACCCGCTACGAGGACGATAGCGGCTTATGTGTCCGTTACAATGCGACAGTGCGCTAAGGGTATAATACGGCGATAGAGATGTGGTGTTTATTGCCGCATTTTCAAGAAGCATATAGTTTGTAGCAAATTGTCATTTACATTTAATTCGGAGTATGATATAGGTACATAATGGTTAGCAGTTTTTGCAGATAATAAAATCTGGCAGCAAAATTAGTTTTAATACCACAATTGGCAATCTTGTGCCAAATATATACAATACCTCTATAGGCACTCTCGCCTGTATATATTCAAGGTGATAGCCAGAAGAAAACCATTTTTATTTTAACATTTTAGGAAAACTTACAGCTAAAATACATTATTAACATAATAGTAATAAAATATATAACCGTGAATATATATAGTTATACATAAAAGTAGACATATTGCGATATCCTTCTTTAGATCTAATTAAAGAACTCGGTTCACAATTGCTTTTTTAATTTAGCGACACT
The DNA here is from genome assembly GCA_963675205.1 of Catocala nupta. Classification (NCBI taxonomy): domain Eukaryota; kingdom Metazoa; phylum Arthropoda; class Insecta; order Lepidoptera; family Erebidae; genus Catocala; species Catocala nupta. Next base: position 3,349,323 of record OY776089.1, on the reverse strand, counting down.
AGTATAGAAAATGTCAATATCAACACTCCGGCATACCGTGTACATGCGACTCGCTCTGATTAAGTATAAGTTTTGTCTGTAATTAGAGTCTACTGCAGGAACATGTAGCAGGTTAAATCGTCGTAGATGTGCTGACGGGACACATAAAGCCACCAGTTTTGCTCACCAGTTCTGACGAGTCAACCGTTTACCGAGTTTAAGTTAAATCGGTAGAATGAAAACCTATTGTCGTACGCCGGACATATTTGCTGCAACTTAGGATTTCCTAATAGGAAGCTCCAAAAATATTATTTCAATTTATTTATTATGTTTCTTCAAATAACCTGGGTAATCAAATTCCATTTAAAATTTGTTTATTATGGTGACATCACCTGGGTGATCAAAATGGAATAATCCAAAAAAAATTGTTTAGAGGATACAATTTTACAACCATCTGCATTAGCTTTCCAGCCAGACCGTTCTAAATCTTAATCAAAACCTAACTTACAAACAATTTTTTATTGCATAATTTATTTCTATCTAACCTGTCTCGCAACAACAAAATACTGGTTATATAATATACTCACATAGCTATCATTCAGCCTAAAACGTGACTCATTCTCAACCAACAAACAGTCCGTCACAACTCACGTCACGACTATAAATTATTTAATAGAAGAATATTTCAATCGAATTTGCGTAGGCAGCCGCTTATATGTCTACCGTTTTGAAATATGCCACTCATGTACGAGCGGGGTGCTTCACTCACGAGATACTCAAAATCCAATGTGGGCTGAAGATTTAAGTCGAAACCTCTCTGAGCTGCTTCTGACACGTGAGCGATTAACTGGGCTGAATAAAGCAGGGGTTAAAGGTATATTGACATATGTATGCAGGTGGGGATTAATCATCAGCTCAGTGGGGTGACCAACAGACTGCAATGCAGAGGGCCTCGGGTTCGAACCCACGTCGCTCACCTATGACTTTCGGAAATTATATGACTTTTCGAAATTATGTGCGTATTGATTGACAATTATCGCCTGCTTCGTGTCGGTCCCAGCTGCCATCCCGGCTGCCATGAACATCTATGGCAGTCGTTACTGGGAAGCCAGTGCTCTGTAATATCCCGACATTGGTCTAGCCTTAGGGTATCATTAGTCTTCGGGTTGCGGAGGTCAGGTGGCAGCAGCTCCGTGTAACAACTGATATCCAGTCAAATCCGGTTAGACCAGAAAAGCCGACCTCAAGTGACTTGCGAATAATAAAGGCTAGGAAGAAGAAGACGCAGGTGGGGATTAAACTTTAAATTTCTAAAATGAGGATGTACATTAGGATGTATAAAATTTAAAGGAAAATATAGAATCGTTAGAATATCATCTTTCGATGAAAACTACTATGATTTTATTTACACGATGCACGCCTGTTTCCTAAAGGGTTAGGCAGAGACTATGGATTTCCATTTGCTACGATCCTGACACAATTCTCTGGCTTCATTCACTTTCATCACATTCCTCATACACGCTCACCGGTTTAAGGTGCTCTTAACCTGGCCTTTGTCCAGAACGTCTCCGACCTGATCGAAAAACGTTCGCCTAGGTCTTCCCCTTGCAACTGTTCCATTCACACTAGTATTATAAACTTTCTTAGTCAGTATTTTCTCGTCTATTTTTTTTACATGCGCAAACCAGCTAATCACAGTATCCTTTTCTATTCTCGTCACTATATCCACTTTCATGCCGCATCTCTAATCACACTATTCCTTATTTTATCTTTCTTTATATTTATGTTCACACAATAAAGTCTTACTTGTTTTAATCCATTGGATAAAAAGGTGTATTATTGCCACATTTTGCTAGCTTTGGTTTTCGATGCCACGTAATATAGGTTGAACTTATTGCATTCTAACAGAGCACAGTAATAAAACCCATGTTATTAAACAAACTTTATACGGATTTTATCGCGTTGTTTCTTGTTTTTTAAAAAACACTATTATTAGATATTACATCATTTTGAAACTTTAAATTACTATTTTTAAACACTTTTACTAGTTACTGTTTACTTCCATTTAAGCTATTTAAATTATACAAACTATTTAGATTTAATTTTACACTTTCCTCAACGTTTCGGTTGCTTTTCAGCAGCCATGATCCCGCGGAGACTCAGACTGAGTCTCCCCGTGACCATTTATTTAAATAGCTTAAATTGAAGTTAACAGTAACTAGTAAAAGTGTTTAACAATAGTAGTTTAAAGTTTCAAAATTATATAACAAAAGAGCTTGATAAAAAAAATAAGCAGTGCGATAAAATCCTTATAAAGTTTGTTTAATTTCAATGTATAAACATTCGCGTAAACATAAGACAATATTATGTAAAACCCATGTTGTTACAGAGAATTCCTTGACATAAAATGCCAATATTATTTACCTGACCTGGAAAACGAAGATAACGTGCATAGCAGGCACATCTACTACCGCGGTTCCAACATAGCAATGCTTAACAATCAAGGTCTATGCAAACGTATAGTCAGATATTCGAATACATGATTGAGTACATTGTACAATTATTAAAACACCGACTTCACTTTCAGAAGCGATATTTGTTTTAACGCAGAATGTAAAAGCAAATATCAATAGAAATATCACTGCAACAACCTTTGAAATAAACAACAGATTATCGGTTGAATACAGTTAACGATGAATGTCCGATACTTTGAAATGGACGTTGCATTGTGAATGTGTATGTTAAAATTAGAAACTCGGAATACAAACAGACTTCTGTAATAGGGACAAAGGAATTGCCTTTGTCTGAGCGTCTTCGTCTGAGTAGAAACTTTACGATGTATTTGTGTTTATTGTCACGAATTATATGTATGTAGGCAAAACATAATAGTCAACGTAAAAATCATTTATTCATTTAGGTCACAAAGTAACACTTATGAATATCAAAGTTTATGAGTTAGTGAGTTTAGTGAAGTAACTGAATACTTAGGTATATACAAGTTCTTTCTTCAATTCTCACACTAAGTCTATATGATGGTTATGATTTCAACACAGTCTATAAACAATCGTCATCGCTTAGCTAGAAAACTTGAGAATCTGACAAAATGTACCTATAATATACATCTACATAATCACTAAGTAATAGGGTTGTTGACTTAAATAGTTTTAATTATTAATGTCTAATAGTTACATTACAAAACTCGAAAGTACAAACTATTTTTGAAATCGATTCAAAAATAATTTAGATTAGATACAAGCGTTTCAAATGTGGTAGTATGGGCAATTGTCAAATGGCACAAACTTTTTTTTGTTTAATAATAATATTCTATCACATACACACAACACCATAGCACAAATTAAGCAGAGCTTGTACTATGGGTACTAGACAATGGATAAACATACAAATATATTTTTTGTAAATACATACAAATTAAACACAGAAACACCCAGACCAATACAAACATTCATGTTCATGCACACGAATGTTTGACTTGTGCGGGAAATGAACCCGCGACCTCAATCGTGGCAGTCGGTTACACTAACCACTACGCCATCGAAGCCGACATTTGTATAGTTGTTAACCTCAGATGGCCTTGACATCTTTACATGTACTATGGGTGAGTACAGAAGGCTCCCAACCAGCTAAGGATAGAAACTGTATTGTATCCGCTTTTAAACCGCAGCTGTGTGAAGGAGACAGCGAAACGTTCCCACTACATTCCCACTTTTCTTATATCCATATTTATTACTCCCTTATTTTGCAACCAATTTTGATACTGTTTGCATAAAAAGATTCCTCTTGATTGCTTTATCTTTATCCTTCTGTGTAAAATCCTACCTAATATAAATATATATGAGAGTGAGAGAGTGCGTACCAACAAGTTTAGGTCCTCATACCTCTGCCGAACGATCAAGGCATGGAATTCGTACATACGTGTTACTTCGTGAACTAAATGAATGAATGATTTGATCATAGTCTGGGCGTTCTTTGTGTACGTTAAAATCTCCCGCGACACAGCAATTATTCCTAATGTAGAGTGAGTTTAGTAGTCTTTTAAAAACAAACGAAACAAAAACATAAGCTTGTACCCTATCACATATAATACTAAAGCAATACTGGACTACAAGGTTCATTCACGTCGTAGCTTCGTTTACAACAATGTTGTTAATTTGTATGTTCGATTACAATTACATCGCCCCGGGTACAACCTCGTGCCTCAATGGATATCGACCGACATACATACACAGATCGCCGTATGTAAACAAACAGCAACAATTTACATCTCTAATGCATAAAGAATGTCGTAGGCTTGTTACAAGTTTGTTACATTGATTTACCATTAGAATATGTACATACATTTGTCGGCCTCGATGGCGTAGTGGTCAGTGTAACCGACTGCCATGCCTGAGATCGCGGGTTCGATTCCCGCACAAGTCAAACATTTGTGTGCATGAACATGGATGTTTGTCTTGGTCTGGGTGTTTCTATGTATAATATGTATGTATTTAGAAAATAAATGTATATATGTATGTTTATCCATTGTCTAGTACTCATAGTACAAGCTCTGCTTAGTTTGGGCTAGATGGTGTTGTGTGTATGTGATAGAATATATTATATTATTATCCTAACTAACTATAATTATAAATGCAAATGGGAGTTTGTTTGTTATGGTTTCAAGCCTGAACTACTCGACCTATCATCATGAAATATCGCATACACGTTATCAGCAGTACAGAGAAGGACATAGGGGGTACCCTATAGGTATCCCTGTTAGAGGTATAGAATCCAAAATAATACTGTTACTACCTAGATTTGTTAAAACTTAAATTGAAGCAGTTACGTATCAATACGGCGTATTAAAGCATATATTAATATTTTGATGACAAATTAATTAATAATATTATAAAGCTTGGACATATATATTTTCTAATTAGGTAAAACAATTTATATTTGAGTTTACACTTTGCCCCGACGTTTCGGTTGCTTTACAGCAGCCATGTTCACGGGGAAACGAAACGTCGGGGCAAAGTGTAAACTCAAATATAAATTGTTTTAATTAGAAAATATATAGCTTATATAAATAAATAGTAGTAAAATTTCAATAATAGTAGTGTTAGAGTTTTCAAAATTATGTAATACCAGTGTTTAAAGTAAAATAAACAACGCAATAAAATCCGTATAAAGTGTTTAATTTCAATAAATAACATTATGCGAAAAGAAGCGATCCCGTTTACAATGTTTCCATGTGCACTGAGCTGCTAGCAGTTCACACTTGGAAATTCGCCCTTTTTTTCTTATGTATTTATTCTAAAGCACTTTATGCCATCATAAAACCACAGCAGTCAATGAAAAGACTTACTTTGAAGCGTATTTATAATAACTTTATTCATTTAATTAGTATACGAAAAGCTTTTATATTCATTATGAGTTTATTCCTTTGATGAAGTTTATAGTAGGCAAGCATAAAAATGCATTCACGTTTACAAACAGAAAGGAATTTTAATTAAATTTGTGCATTAATACAGAATTATACAGAATTAATATTAAATTGTATGAATGGTTGAATAAACGTATTGTCGTCAAGATGAACAATATTACCATAAAATTATATTGTCATTATTTATTTTAATTAGTGTATTTACCTGCGGCTTTGCTTGATTTTGATAACCCGATCCCACGCTTTTTCACATTTAAATTATTACATTATTTCTACTTTTTTTTAATAAAGCATGTTTTAGTATTTTAAACTATTATTTATCTGGATAAAAGATAGCCTACGTATGTCTTTTTTGTACCCTGTACACTGTCAATGTGTATGCGAAATTTCATGATGATCGGTTGTGAAGTTAAGAAGTGAAAGCGGTACAAAGAAACTCACATTCGCATTTATAATATTAGCAATGATTAGCAATTTGTGTAGCAATTTGTGATAAAGGTTTTATTCCCCCTCGCCCACATTTCTCTGTTATGGGCTAGTTGAGACTACTATCATTGTTTTAAAAAGCTCACTCTCACCATAGATTTAAATCGTGTGTGGAAGGAGATTTAACCAACACAAAGAACATTTAAATTTGGAACATTGGTGGGTTTTGAGGCAGTTCGACTTTAAAAAAATATAGTATTGAGAATATCATCAACAGTGTAATACATCGAGCAATCTCTTAACCCAATTGCTACACTGATGTAATACGCAAGGAGCAATGAACTGCACATATATATAAAATGAATCCGTTTATCGAGCTAAAATACGGTTGCTTGAGATTTATGTTAACATTACTCATGTCGCGAAGATACGGAATCGCCGCTATTAAACTTCTGCCTTCTATGCTTCATCTCTTTCCATTAGGAGCAAAAGAGAGAGACAATGAATGTTACAGAGTATCACTTTAGTTCATAATATTGTAACAGACAAGTAGCAATATGCTTAAAGCTTATTATATTTGTCAGCACTTGAGTTAATAATAAGTTTTTTTTTTAGTTGTAGCTTCATACCTGCATTCCTTCAATGTGTTTCAGCAGAGACGTTTACAGCTCATAGCTGTATACGTCCATATTCGACCAGCTATATGACAATTATGAACATGATAGCTCAGTGGCGAGACCAACAGACTGCAATGTAGAGGGTCTCGGGTTCGAACCCACGTCGCGCACCTCTGACTTTCGGAAGTTATATGACTTTTCGAAATTATGTGCGTATTGATTGACAATTATCGCCTGCTCTGTGCCTTGGAGAGCACGTTAAGCCGTCGGTCCCGGCTGCCATGAATATCTATGGCAGTCGTTATTGGGAAGTCAGTGCCCTATAATATCTTGACACTGGTCTAGCCTTAGGGTCTTGTTAGGCTTTGGGTTGCGGAGGTCAGATGGCAGTCGCTCCGTGTAAAATCTAATATCCAGTCAAATCCGGTTAGACTAGAAAGCCGACCCCAAGTGACTTGGGAATAATAAAGCCTAAGGAGAAGAAGAATATTCAATAATTACCTTCAACTAGGCTGGACTAGACAAAAATGTCCTAGGTTACAAAAATAATCAGGGGTGAACATTATGCCGAAAGTTTCGAACTCCTTACTGTGCCTGGAAATCTTCCATCAAGAAGCCCTGATACTGTTATGCGTCCGGGGACAATCCGCTCGTATAATTACTATTGGCACTAACAGTGAGTGCAAAACTTATGTTACAACTTCACCAAATGACTGTCAGTGCTGGTGCATTGACGGTCTGACTACCATCGTATAACTTTATAGTGATCGATGTTAGTTGTCTTTATAGTGATGCGTGTTGTGATGTAGGGTGTGTGTGTGGAGTCTAAATGATAACACGACCACTTTGTAGTAAATTCCTTTATTACTGTCTTTAAAATCTTATAATTACTTACATGACATAACGTTATAAGAATTGGTATACTTCAAACATACTTCATCCAATACCTCAGTGTGGTGCGAAGTAAAGTACGAAAGTTAGGTCACAGCCCAATGTACAGATCAGTGATGTTGCGAATATTCGCATCCGCATTCGCAATCGCGGAGCTTCCGCATTGATTTGAACATCTGCATCTGCATTCGCATCCGCAATAATCAACGCGGATCTCAATACGGATCCATATATAGCGTAGGTTATGATAAGAAAGAAATCAGTTGTTCAGTAGCATGTGTTTAATTTGTGAACCTTTGCAAAATAGGCTTGAACCTGCGAAGGCGGTGATATTAGATACTTTTATTAAATAAAATGATAAATTTTCATCAACATCCGCATCCGCAATTGCGGAGCTTCCCCATCGATTTGGACATCCGCATCCGCGGATGTGAGATTTTAAATATCCGTATCCGCATCAAAAAATCTGCATCCGCAACATCCCTGGTACAGAACAATGTCCTTACGTTACGCTAGCCGCTTACTATGGAGCAGTAAGTTTGGCTATTTAAACAATTTACCTTCGGTTTCTAAAAGATAATTCCATTATATACGCTAAAATTTGGTAACAGACGCTCAAACGCACGTCAATTGCTATGATTGACTAACTGAATTAGCAATGTAAACTAGATATAAGTATGATTTTGATATTTCACATTAATTCATAGATGCCTTTCACTATTAAATTTTAAAATATGAAATATACTAGATGTATATTTTAAATACATTTTTGCTGTACTATATATATTTTAAGAGTATTCTAAGCTAATGAGCGTGCATCAAGTATATGATTAAATAAAATAAAGCAATATAGACAGAACCGCAGCAATTGGCAATCTATAGTATCAGTTCTTCAGAAACGTAATATGTCAGACAATGTATAAATAAATGTAAAAGCAAAACTGTTTCAACGTTGTAAAAATGTTATTCAATCCTATATCTTACATTAGGCAATCTTTTACCATTCCAGTAAATATCTCATGAATACCATGCCAAATACTATTTTTTTTCTTCGCAGAAACTAACTGCCAGATATTTTCTCTCGTCGCGTTGGAACGGGTAGTACAATTTATGGGCACGCTACACAGTTTCGGTATAGTTAGGTTTTATTCAATACAACCTTTCATTTACCAACAGTTTGGACGTGGAACATAAATTTGTGAACACGCAGAAGAAATACTTTTGAGTTGAAATTACGGTGGATGCTTTACGTATTGCTGTTTGAAAAGCGTAATGACGTCAGAGGCGCAGTCATTTGTTTCTTTTTTGAGGTCGTACTCTCTGATTGGTTTATGTTAGTATGTGGAATGTGTACGGTATATATTGTATGTTGTTTAAGGCTGTTAGTGGAAAATGGGAATATGGCATCACGCATTTATATGTCTGAAGGGTTAGACATAGGTGTATTATGCCCATATTTTGTTGAATGTTTAGATCTCATGCGGCATCGAAACCGGGATCTCTCTCATCTCAGATAATAGCATAAACACAAAAACAGGCCACGGCTAGGCAGAATAACTATAAAAAAACCTTCACCAAAATGAAATTAAAAAGCTTACATAAGCTTATTGTGTTTTCTTTATGACTATCATTTATATTAACATGCAATGTTTAAGCTTTCAAAACTACATAGTTCATATAAATATTTAAAAAACAGATATAATATTTTTGTGAACTATGAAGCGCAGAACACGTTAGCTACTAGAAACTTCCCTCGTATTATATTTTATAGGTAATTATGAAATCTGCATGTGTCAGTGACAACTACACAGGCAATACAAATATGACACTTATATTGTCAAATTGATGATGCTGCCTGCGTTCGGCACTGTCAAACACACATAACAAATATTATTATTATTTTAGTCTGTACTAGAAACACATCACGCAGTATTCTTTGTTCTGCGTACTGAACCAATTTGGTTAAAATTTAGTATAGATATACTCGTAGCTTATTTTAAAACTTGATAAAGGAAGGCGCTAGTCACAGCGAGTCTACCATAAAAACCACTTTTTATTATATTCCAAAGTTTCCGTGTCGGGTTCCTTTCCTAAAATATAACCAATGCTTAGAAACACCGTAAAAATCCTTTTTTATGTAGTTTTTCGATTTACTTTTAAAACGAATACAAAAACTGAAGAAGTTCTGCATTTAAATCGTATGATTTTTTTTGTATTTTATCCCATATCGTCAGTATTTCTGTACTAATTTCGATGAGTCTTTTTTTATTTAAATGGAGTAAAATGCTGTCCGTTTTCTTCTGTATATATTTGGCTCAGGTGTGATGATTACTTACTGTTATAAATTATTGAAGAGCAAATTAGCGTCGAAAAGATTTTGTAAATATCTTGAGTTTGTTGATAAATTTATGTACGCAACATTATTAGGTGCCGGCTTCTCATTAGTTAGGCTTGACTAAAAGTTTAGTTAAGATTAAAACGATAATCTACAAATCTAATATAAATTAATTGTCATTCATTGTTTTTAAAATCTTTTATATTTTATGTTAAACCCGTTTTATTATACGTCACTTTGCCACTTTTTTTTTGCTGCTTGAAGATTTCTCATTCTGTGTATGCGAGTTGTGAAATATTGGCGTGTTCTCGAAATATCGACTATAACAGGATAAAGTTTCCAGTCTCAGTTATCAAGAATATGGACATGTTTACGACAAGGATAGTTGAGGCACAATAACTAGAGGTAGAACATATTCTTACCATGATTATAGAGCTTGGAAATTTGCTTGTTAAGTGGCTATAAAGTCACTCCCTGTAACGCAGGATAATTAATATTTAGCGAAAATTTTGTAATTAACATACCTATAGGTACATCGCTGTCTACTAGCCTTATACACTTTCTCAGTCAGTCTGTTCTCGTCCATTCTTTCTACATGCCCCAACCAACTTAACATACCCTTTTCTAAACTCGTCACTATATCCACTTTTACATCGCATCTCTCTCTAATCACACTATTCCTTATCCTACCTTTCAGAGTCACACCAGATATATTTTTCAGCGCTCTCATTTCTACAGCATTTATTCTGCTCTCATGCTTCTTTTGCCATACCCAACTTTCACTTCCATGCATAAGTGTAGGCACTAATAGTCCTCTTTGAACAGCCAAACGTGCCTTTTCGACTGTTCATAAAAGCGCGTAGAGCGCCATTCACTTTATTGCCAGCAATCGTTCTTCTTTCAATATCTCCCTCATGTGTACCATCCCTTATAAACAAAGTACCCAAATATACAAACTCTTTCACTTGCTCCACTTGTTCTCCATCAATCATAATATTGCACATCGTCATGCACTCCTCCTTTTCTGATACCATTATAATCTCATATACAATTTCAATAATAGAATATATATGATTAAATTTAAAGAAAAACTAGGACTAATAAGTAATCATCAAATCCCTAACTCAATCTGGGACAACGCAAAATAAGTCCGTGACTTGAAAATTAGCAGAAGTGCTAATATCTGTCACGTAGACCAACAGAATACTAAATGTTAAAAATCAACAAAACGTCTCTTTGACCCATTTTGTGAACGCAACTCGCTAACACCAAGCCATAGTTACGGCCACTACAATTGCTTTTGAAACTCACTTGCTCTAAAATTTGTCACAATAAATTGTTACTTAGTCACTCCTGTGTACAGCAGATATTCAAATTAAGCCCACAAGCGGCCAGTAAAAGTAATATAAAAACGTTGCCTTTGTTAAACCATTAAGTAAATTCAGGCAAAAAATAAAATGTTCTGAATACAATGAATAGGCAACTTCAACGGCATCGCTTTCAAATCCCCGGGAGTTAAACTTTGAGCCGGTAATAGATTAATATGTAAATGAACGCGAGTGTACAGGGCATTCAAACTGGCTGTCGGCGCGTCGTTAGTTGCGTCACAACGTTGTAGCGTTGCATTGCCGTTGCGTTTTATTGCTGTCGGATATTATTGTCAATAATTTACGTGGTTATGGTGTTGCATCGGTCTGTATCGTATCGTCGAATAATGTCACATATTTATCTAATTCTTTGTCGTCAAATGTATTTCAATGCTTTGAACTAGTACCGTCATAACGATACATAGTCACCGCGTTGTCAAACTCACGACGCATCATCGTAGCGTTGCATCGCCGTCACGTTAATGACAAGAAGATGACTTGCATCGTAACACATTTCAAGCATCTGTTACGTTGCAAGACAAGTGTTATATATTTGTTACGTTACATCATTTCTTAGTCACGTCAACGTCGCGTCGCAATGCATAACTAATAGGTCACATGATCGCTTTAGAGAAGCTTTATTGCCAAGTTGTATCAAAGTCAAATCACATCGTGTAGATAGTGACACGTTGTGGATTCATGTGAAACATCAAATTATACTCAATTTTACATACGTACACGTCTTTATCCCACAAGGTATAGGCAAAGGTGTATAATGTGGTTTTACAGTTTTAGGCATTGACCCTAAGTCTAAGTGCTAGATTTCTGCTGTTATTAAAAATCCCACTAACACTTCGCCCGATAATCAAACTCGAGACAAGCATAGCATTGCATTAGCTACTGCTGCGCCGCCGAGACAACCGCTGAATTTCAATGAACATAATATGCATATAAAGTATTGATGAAACGAAAACTGTTGTAACTTTAATATTTAATGAACGGATTTTAATGAACGTTGGGTTCCGTATCATGTTTACGTCGAACTAATGGTTCCGCACAAAGTTTTACGACTTCACGGTAATTACAAAGGTTATGAATAATGGACCGTTGTTTAAGAGTTCCCTTGTATTCGAACGCGGGGCGTTTTAAGACTTGTATTCAATTTTGTATTTTCGTTAATTGAAATTTGTAACAGATTAAGATTGAATAAGTATTTTATTTGAACAGTTGGTCGTAAATAAGCGTTATGGAATTATCTAGAAACATTGATATATTAAGTTGGCTGTCATTCTGACTGATTCACGAGGTTAAATAACGTGATCACCTTCTTAATTTTAGATGGGTGTCCATTTACTAAAAAGTGAAGAAATAACTATGACTTCACCGAAAAGCCCTATAACACCTCTATCTGCATATCGAAACCGAATGATGACGTGCAATTGCTACTAAAAAAATATTCGGATATCAGAAGTTGTATGATCCCGCTTTCGAATGTTGATAAACTAATTGTTACTGATTCGAATTGCATTCGAAAATTCAAACTTGATTTGATGATAATGAACAATTATTTAGTACCAAAGTTTAAAATATTTAAATATTCGTTAAAGTTTCGAATATTAGGCAATATTTGTACCTAATTGCTTGAAGATTCGAATAATTTCAATTTTGTATCAATTATCATCCTTTGCTAGATTTAAGCGTTGGGTTGGATTATGCGATATACGGTGCGTATGACGCATGCGTTAAACGCACTTTGCTTGTCGTGTCTTTGTCATTCAAGATGACACGCGTCTCACACAGCGATTAACGCTGCGTTCAATGCCACTACAAAAGCGTAACGCTTGCTTTATATGTAACTAGCAACCAGCCTCGGCTTCGTACGGGTAGTACAGTTGACTAAGAAAGTGGTCTTGACAAAAGTTTCTGTGAGATCTGATTATCGCTAAGGTTGAGTTTTCTAACTTGACACATGGCATGACAGCAATAATAATTGTCACTGTCATTATATTGTTGCAAGGAGAAATAGACCTTGTTGTTTCATGACGTTCAAATGAATTTCAACCGTAGGGCGATAGACCACACTTTTGGCCGGCTCTACAAAACCTTAACAAATTATACACCTAAACTTTCCTCATAGATCACTCTGTTTATTAGTGAAAACCGGATGAATATCTAGTTTTTGAGTTTTCTGCGAACAGACGAGACTGTGGTCTTTGTTTTATAATATGTATAGTGATAGTGCGCGGCAATCTCACCTCATTTATCGCGACGTATGACGCATAAGTGAAACAAGCGCTTAAACCATAACTGCACCACCGATGTACTCGTTCTTACCTGACTTATTATAAATTATTCTGTTTACATACCTTCATAATCTATACTAATATTATAAAGTTGAAGAGTTTGTTTGTTTGTTTGGTTCAAGGCGCTATCTCAGGAACTACGGGTTCGAATTGAAAAATTAATTTAGTATTGGATATCCCATTTATCGAGGAAGGCTATATAGGCTATATAACATCACGCTACGACCAATATGAGCGGAGCATCAATGAAAAATGTTGGAATAACGGGACAAATCTCTTATGTAAAGCAGACGAAGTGCGTGGATCAGCTAGTATTATTATAACAGTTACAATTAAAAACAAACTCGCTGATTTCAGCATGAATAGGCCGGCTCGACCGGGGAAGGACTACCCTCTCACAGAATATCGACGTGAAATAGCAATATTCCTACTGATGTGTTTCGTTCGGTGTGAAATTTTATACACACGTTGTTGGGGAAATAGAAAAAGACATAGGGTACCATACATTCAGAAAAAAATACGGATACTAACCCAACCTAATTTACATTATTACATTTTTACATTACATTTATGCGAGCGAAGACGCGGGCACAATCTAGTATTAAATAAACATAAGAATTCGTTTCGCTTGAGTTAAGTATGTACTTTCAAGATAAAGAATTGACAGCACAAAAAGTTATGCACCCTTAGGGAATATCGTAGATATTAAAGATACGAAAAACCAACGCAATTTTCTTAAAAACACACTTAGACGAGAGCAATTTCCCACTATTTTCGCTAAGAAAATATGTTTCCACATACTTGTTATTTTAGTACGGTATAATGCTCTCTCCCTTAGAATCTTGACGATTTCTCTGAAGTCTAAGTAAGATAAATGAGGCATACGCGATCCTAGATTGTAGTTATATAAGACTTAGGTTGTGTTCACATTTGGCGAATAATTTGTAGCTGTTCATTTGCTGTTGACCTCCTTAAGGTTAAATCATAACTCCTTTGGCGGCCTCGATGGCATAGTGGTTAATGTAACCGACAGCCACGCCTGAGGTCACGGGTTCGATTCCCGCACAAGTCAAACATTTGTGTGTATAAACATGGATGTTTGTCTTGGTCTGGGTGTTTCTATGTATTTACAAAAATTAAATTCAAATACTTTGACCGATAATCGACACTTCTTATTACTTGTAATCTAAAAACATAACAGGTGAAATGTGGATTTAATAAACCTCTGTTTACCCCATCGGCGATAAAAGAATACGCTGCAAACTATACGCATGACGTGAACACACCTTAGTATATTCAAACTCAGTCATATTTCTTCGTTAATGGTCGGCATTGCCCGTAGAGGCGTTATCTGATTTATATCATAATATAACATAGTTAAGACCCCTTAATTAGTTTCGTATATTATTTAATTATGCTGCTTTTATACTAGCAGTTTCGTACTATGTGATTTTTGAGCATATTACTTATATATACATATAAAAATGATTCTACTATTTAACTACCTCCCAACTGAACAGCTCTCAAGTCCTTGATCAATGATTAAGTCTTGATCTAGAGGCTACTGCTGTAACTTATCTTTTGTTTAACTAATTCTTAAGCCTGAGTCATATTAATAATATTGTTGTTGCTTGGTTGCTGATTTATACTTAACTACCTATTAAATATTAATATTTATCTTAATTGAGAGTGGAATATTCTTGAAACTTAATAGAATTACGCTCATTTTATAAGTGCTACTTAGTAGTAGTAAGAAATCTATACCATAAAATTATCATTTGTTACTATAAAATTATAATTAGCAGTCTGGTAAAGTATTTAGAAGATAAATTTTATGGACTATACAAATTCTACTTGGTCTTAAACCCACAACACACAGTGGCGTGCCGACAGCTTAGACCACTCCACTATCCATACAGTCAACATTAAATATATTAGAATTCGACTCAAAAAGCAACATTAGACATTCAATCTATAGCATTACAACATGCAATCGTGACGTAAACATAACAAGTACCTCACAACAAAATAAATTTAAACATAAAACAGAAGCACTCGTAGAGTTAAACAAAAATGGTTGAACGTTCTGCGGTACAGTAACGAGTGTCGTTTATTAATACTGGGGAATACTTACCAAAAGTGCTCATAATTTATTTCTGGCATTTTTATAGTTCTTGTTATGTCTAGACTTTATATTTGATGGTTGTTTTTAAATTTAATTTATCATTTTAAATGGCGGTCGTATATCGGTATTTGTATATGTAAAGAGGAAAAATAAGCAATGCTTGTCATGTCATGCTCATGTGGGTTATATAAGCATGAAAGGAGAATAAGATCAGTAGCCCCTTTGTTTTAGTGAAGGTTCGTTTCCAATTTCCAAATTGGAAGAATTGGAAATGATTTTAAAATCAGAAAATTATCAGTATAATAATAATAATATATTCTAATATCATATTAAATATATCCGGCTCGAAGGACCAAAAATGTAGGAGTAATAACCCTTACTATAATTTGATGATGATTTGCTAAATGAGTAGACAAGTTAACCGGTCAATGCTTTTATTGCTACTAATTAAAATGATGTACAAAAAATATTCAAGTAAAATATATGAATGAAATATGAGCACGATTATAAAATATGCAAGCGCAAGCTAATTTACTTAACAATACTAAATGTACGGGTTTGCTCGTACAATATTCTATCACATACACACAACACCATTTAGCCCAAACTAAGCAGAGCTTGTACTATGGGTACTACTAATGGATAAACATAGGTACATATATACATTTTTTTTGTAAATGTATGCATATTATACATAGAAACACCCAGAATAAGTCAAACATCCATGTTCATGCACACAAATGTTTGACTTGTGTGGCATCGAACCCTCGACCTCAGGCGTGGCAGTCGGTTACACTAACCATTACGCCATCGAGGCCATTAAATAAATAGAGTGATGTCATAAGACTTTAAGTTGGACCTACATATCAATTAGAATGTTGTTGCAATTCTGCTTTATCCTCAGGCAGTTGAAATTTTTGTCTAACAGACCTGTGTTGAAAAGTTAGGGCAATTGTAAATATAATTAATAATAATAATAATAATATTCTATCACATACACACAACACCATCTAGCCCAAACTAAGCAGAGCTTGTACTATGGGTACTAGACAATGGATAAACATACTTTTTTTTTTTTGTAAATACGTACATATTATACATAGAAACACCCAGACCAAGACAAACATCCATGTTCATGCACACAAATATTTGTCTTGTGCGGGAATCGAACCCGCGACCTCAGGCGTGGCAGTCGGTTACACTAACCACTACGCCATCGAGGTTAGTTTAAGACGATCCACGGCCAACCAAAAACTTGAATTTATTAAGATTTAACGATTCCACGCAACAACCGCTTTTTAGTCCAGATTAACTATATTAGATAAAGATGTCTCTACTGCATGAGAATTGGCTTCCAGCAAAAAACACGTGTTGCCGCAACTCATAAAAAAGTTGTGTGTGTGCTAGCGCAACGTAGCGCATAATTCGATTCGCAGCTTAGAAAGCTTTCTGACCACTGAAACAAAACGTTAGCTTATTTGGCTACGAGCTCCTATCGGGTAAAGGCACTTTGCCAATTTAGGGTGCTCTACTTTAAGAGAAATCCAAGAGACCCCGCAGTGCCCTTTAAACTAATATTAGATGTTAAATACAGATATTTAATATTCTATCTTGGTGCTTCCCACAAATCGTTGAACTACTTAAAACTCTGATATTCAATACTTATCAAGAGTCTGACGTTTCAAAATTTAAACCAGCTTATATTTCTGGCCTATTTTAATATCTTGTTGATGAGGCTATCAGAATGTAGCCTTATTGTTAACGTCCTTCAAAGGAAAAGGTCGATTGTAATCCCTTCGGCTGTCAATAAAGCCCTTTATGTTTCATCGTCTTGGACTTCTGAAGTAACCAAAATAAAAATCAATTTATTAAATAATGTTGAGTACCTACAAATATAATATACCGCTATATATATAATATATCATGGCATATGGCAATCTATACTAATATTATAAAGCTGAAGAGTTTGTTTGTTTGTTTGCTTGAACGCGCTAATCTCAGGAACTACTGGTTCGAATTGAAAATTTATTTTAATGTTGGATAGCCCATTTATGGAGGAAGGCTATATAACATCAAGCTACAAACAATTGGAGCGGAGCAGTAATGGAAAATGTTGCAAAAACGGGGTAAATTGTCTTATATTATATGAAGCTGAAGCAGTTGTGCGGGTCAGCTAGTGTCTCAAAATGCTTTGTAAGTTAATGCGATCTTTATGCATGAGATCTTAAAGTAACGGTTTCTGGGTCAAACAATGAGTTATTACGTTTTGTTATCAAGAAAATTCTGACACAGAGTCTGGAAATGTCCACGGTAGAAGTCCTCTATCACCTAGGACCTAAACATGGTTGACGAAATCTGGTATGTAATAATTCTATGCCTATCCTTTCAAGGCTGGTGACGTGATACATTGTATGTATGTATAGATAAAAACATATCATATGGTTATGCGCGATCGAGAACAGCATGATCGAATCAGTGATGACGCATTCGAATTTATTATAAATTTGTGCGTCATCACTAATTTTCGGATGACAATCGAATCACGATATGACGTAACAATGTAATCGATAAAAGTATAAGCACAAAGAATAGAGTAACGACCTTTCGAACACGGAAAGCACTTTGATGAGAGTTCTCAGATTCAAGTTTGTTTGTTTTATTAATAATTGTTTACGAATAATCATATTACTAGCCTAAAGGGATTTGAGCAAAGCTCAGTTGTTTACGTATTATGATAAGGTGTAATTACCGAGGCAACTTAATGTATTTTCTCTATAATTATTCAGTTCCGGGTAATATTCATATAATTTATGAGTAAAGCTTAGCTTCATTTAACTACACTGATGTCGAACTGATTTAATTCACACATACCGCGCTCACTTTCTGCTCTCAACGCCCTTCTGTACGTCAATCCTAAGTGTGACCTATTTGCGGATTGATGGCCGAATATATTTTTAGAGTGTCAGCGATTTTGTGAGAAGAACGGATGATTGGGTTTGTCTTGGTGATTATCCATATAATTATTTTCTTATTTTATATCTTTGTTTTAATTTTTGTATCTGTGTTTAATGTATGCGTATCTTTAATTATTGTAATCGATATACAACCGTTATAATAAAAAAATAAACTAAGTAGTCACATACACACGATATGCCGTATTTATTAATATCGGACCTTAATAGGAGAGATAGCTCAGTGGGGAGACCAACAGAGTGCAATGCAGAGGGTCTCGGGTTCCAATCCACGTCTCCGACTTTCGGCAGTTATATGACTTTTTCGAAATTATGTGCATATTGATTGACAATTATCACCTGCTCCGTGCCTCTTAGAGCGCGTTAAGCCATCGGTCCCGACTGCCATGAACATATAATAATATGGCAGTAATTACTGGGAAGTCAGTGCCCTATAATATTCTGACACTGTAGACCAGTGTATCAATGTGCTCTTTCCTTAGGGTATCCTTAGCCTTCGGGTTGCGGAGGTCAGGTGGCAGTCACTCCGTGTAAAAACTGATATCCAGTCAAATCCAGTTAGACCAGAAAAGACGACTCCAAGTGACTTGGGAATAATAAAGACTAGAGAGAATAAGGTCCTTAATAGGACAAAAAACTGTGTGTAATTTTCAGGAATAGGATCGTATCTATGTAGGTGTATCCATTGGTGTAATATTTAGAGATAAGACTACAAATATATATAAAAGATGCCTTGAAAAGTAATAAAGCTTAGTGGATCCGATAATAAGCTGGGCATAGACACGAATTTAACAAATATAGAAATTAAGTACCTATTTTATTATTATAACTTTAAAATTTCGAACATGTGTTTTTATCCTTGTGTATTTAACACGATGCAAGTAGTTGATGCGGACATGCGCATACTATTCGTACGTGTTACATGCGCGAGTTAACAGGCCAGTATCAGAGCAAGTTACTAAGAAATCCTGCGGTTCTGGAATGTAATGGGAAAGTAACACAAATGTGTCTTAAGACAGTAAAAGGGTAACATACTCCTTCGCTCTTTTGCCCGCTTTCGGAGCGGAGATGATTTTGATGATTCTTTAATCTAACGAGACGGATGTAAAAACCCAGGGTTCAACCTTTTTCATCAGCTTTTTGTAATGTCCCACTGCTGGGCAAGGCAAAAGCCTCTCCCTTGGACATCCAAATCACTTCATTGGTGGATATCCCCTGACCTTATGACCTTGTGATCCCTCTATCTCGGGGGTCTTTTGACCCACAGGGCCTATATTCAAACTCGACCGAGGGATGACCCCAAGGTGTTTGCACACCAAGTTACAAGTCAATCGGTCCAGTGGTTCCAGAGCTATGCTATGCTATAACTAATAAATTGTCACTAACAGACAGACACACAGACCCACATAGTGTTTTCATTAACCTCTTCGAAGAAGACTCAGAGGTTAATAAAGAGTTTGATACTAGTGCCGGTTCTCGTCGGTAGTTTACATCATGCACATACACTGCGCAATTCCTTGCACTTGCGTTATCTAAAACCAGAATATTTGCTTTATAGGCAAGTCAGTCCTACGGTATATGTAGAATATCAACGAAATTTTTTTTGCTTGTCAAAATGACCACACTCCACCTGATGGTAAGCAGTCGTGTGGTCTAAGAGCAGTGGCCTCCACATCGTCCTCATAGCAGCCGAGGCGATATTGAGGTCTCTAATTTGACGGCCTGAGAAGGTGCTTTTCCACGCCCCGCTTAAAGGACCCAGGATTTTGTTCAACATATAAAGTAATATTGGCGAACATTCTAAGTAAAAAAATTATGTTTGAAACTCATTTCTCGGTTGGTCTGCCTACTGTCCAATTCCTGGCTCATGACGGTGCCCACACATGTTTTTTTTATCGCCGCTGTACATGCAATTTGTTAAGTAAATTATGTTAAACAATGTTATTTAATTTAACCACTTACTTGACCAAATAGACCTAGATGCCAATGCATAATTTATCTCAAAGCGGGCAAAGCCACGCTTGGTAACTAGTCCTTTCTGCTGGTACATTTTGAAGTCATTCACGCTTATTCTACTGTATTAAACTTAAGTACTACACTTACCATATATTTGGACAGGAATGGACCATTACTTGTCTTTACGAAGGAATTTTAAGGTTATCTCATATGAGGAGGTGTGTGCGTGCATTTATTAAATTCTTTATATCGCTTTCTTACGTAATGACATGAAGAACGCAAACGAAGTTTGTAGATGAAGAATAACTTAGCTGAAATTAAAGTACTATATACTGATTTTATCGCGTTGTTTATTTATCACTGTATTACAAAATTTTGAAAATATTACACTACTACTACTATTGATATTATTTTACTAATTTATAAGCTGATAAAATTATTTACTACTACTAGGTACTTTGAAATAACTAGACTGGAACATTGAGACAACTACCATCTTAGTCTCCCCGTGACCATGGCTGCTGAAAAGCAACCGAAACGTCGGGAAAAGTGTAAACCAAAAATAAATACATTTAATAGTTTAAATAATTTTATTAGCTTATAAATTAGTAAAATAAAATCAATAGTAATAGTAGTGTAATATTTTTAAAATTTTGTAATACAGTGATAAATAAACAACGCGATAAAATCCGTATATAGTAGTTTAATTTCAATGAATAACATTCGCGTTAACAGAAAACAATATTAAATAACTTAGCTCTTTAATTAGTACGCATTCTTATTTCGATAAGCGTAAATGTTGACTCATCGTTAGCTGGGTTGTTTGCATTTACGGTTACGTTTAACCCCGAAGTATCGGGTTCCCTTTTTAAATAGGCAAAGCGTTATAGGGATTACCAGCCAGAAAATTTTTAAAATGAGGTCGTATACAATTCTACAATTAAATTTTAAGTCAACTGTCTTATAAAACTAAAAGTAGGCAGTATTATATAGAGGAATTTTTGCTCAAATCTGAAATAACCAGATTGACGCCAAAGGCCACATTACGCAATAAGACTGTTGTCAGAACCTATCTAGTTAGTAGAGTTTTAGAACTAATTCAGCTCGCGCCATCATTCAGCATTGTGCGAGCTTTACACTTGATGTTTTGAAAGCCAGCTATGGTACTCGCTTCCTGGTGATGGACGACTAAGTAATATGTCAATATGTAATATAAAGCATCTGTTTACAAGCCATGTACAGAGAGTTTGTCCTTAATTCTAAATACTCACACTCAGTGCAGCTTCACAGAAAATTTCGCCCAAGAAAGCTGCGATTGTGCACTGTTGAGTTTTTCCTGGCAGACTGCAATAAAGAGTTCTGCACGCGCATGTGATGCAAGTGCTTCTAGTGTTGAAAGTATCTCAGGCAGGTGAATTATCCATTATCGTACATAAGTAGTATAAAGAGCTTGATCCAGTAAAGAACCAAACTTATATTCCCATTTCGAAGTAAGACTTACAATCAAAATTCTTAATACAAAGAATTCTTAATATAAAATGACAGAAATAATCTGGTATTCTATATAACCTCAAAGGTATTCCATAATTGGGTAGCAAAGGTTACTTAGGTCACGGTCCCTAATTGGCATCGGACGCTTAACATACTTAAAAATCGTAATGAACCATACGTTGAAAGCTCAAAAAGCTTACCGTCCATTGATAATGCCATTAAGTCTAGAACAAAAGGGTTTTATTTATTTGTTTTGTTCGAATAAAAAGGTATTCGAGTGACGAGGCCTGTTTGTGCAATGAAAGGGCTTAATGCCCAGCTTATTATCTTAATAATATTATAAAGAGAGGTTTTGTTTGTGCAAAACATAATGCCATCATTAACGTATTGCGGTTCCATAATACCTCACTTTTGCGTACCTGGACCAGGATTACAGCGAAAGTATGTAGTTGTTGTCCAAATATAATATAATGAAACGTCCTTTGAACACGGATGTTTACGGTCAAACTAAGAATGTACATACATGTAAAGATAAATATTAAAAAAAAATATGATTCTTTTAGTATTTTCTACTATAATTAATATGAGACTGCTGTGCATGGGCTCTTGAGTCCAATTCCCAAATTAGGCAGTGTTTTTAGGTTTATCTTCAAAGGATTTTCAGCACCGCATGGAGTATCGAACTGTTCATTACGCCAACGTAGATCCAAACCTAATACTATAGCAGGCGAAAAGAGGCGTAGAACACCTTTGTCTATATCTTCGAGAATATAGATGTGACATTCACGACCGCTACGCTGATGAGTAATTTAAAACAACATTTCTGGATAAGTGCACAGAACCTACGAATATTATAAAAGTGAAAGTGAAGATGTTTGGGGGGTTTAGATTTCTGTTATACAATAACATGCAACCCGTTAAACAGATTTGGATGAAACTTGGCGCACAAATAGATCATATCCTGAATAGTAAACGTAAAAACGTAAATAGTTTCTACCCGCATAATGTGTTTATGCGGGTAGAAACTATTTACGTTTAAGTTTGAGTAGGTAATAAGTCCAAATTCAAATTATTTATTTTTGCAGAAAGCACTGTTATTATAGTGTTATTCAATGTTCGTGTTTCAAGTGATTCAACCAAAAGTAGGCATGCATTATGAATACAATCATAGTAGTAAGGCATTCATTATAAATACAATCATAGTACATCAAATTGAAGATTGACATTGAAATATATAAAATATTTTAAGATACGAAATTAATGCAATGCCCTTCTTTAAAGTTATAATAAAGCAGATTAATATTAATTCAATAATTATTATTTATTTAAGAAAACCTTATAAACAATCTCACAAGTCTTGTCAAAGATTTCGTGAAACCGTAATATATTCGTCAAAATATATCGAAAACACGCCACTGATACACCAAGACAAAAACTTGTTATTTCCTTACACATTTATTTGGATCTCATACTAGTAAAGTTTCTGACCGTAGCGCTTTCTCAATTCAGTAGAAAGCCGTCTTGGAATATTTTATTTCGCTTCACTTTGGATTGATCAACAAGAGAGCTGTGGGTCCATTTCTCTCACGTCCATTTTTATTTTGCGATATATTCCACACTTGACGGCTTCTCGCGTATTGATGTAGTTTAATTTAAACGAGCCATGTTTTAATATTATTGGTGTGGAAGTGCATTTGCTTTTATATATCTTATTTATCAGTTTTCATATTGCTTTATTTTTATGCGATGAAGCTGAGAAGCTGATCTGATCTGATCTGACTGATCAAGCGGCCTGTGATATGGTTAGCGATTACCGTCGCCTATAATCGCTTGAAATATCAGAGATCCTATGTCATATGTTCACAACCGTGATGTCTTAAGTTTCACTTGCGGTTCGTACAGTTCAAAGTACACATGGAGTTTCAAAAACATAGGTATTAAGATGTTTAAGTAAAACATCTCTGCTTCCCCATTCGGAGAGACACAGAGTGAGTCGATGTTTAAATTGCACACCTTTACTTTGTATTAAACTACTTACGGAAAATATTTATTTAACTTTTGAGTTTGCTAAACCTCACACATAAGCTAATCCCAACTAATACGTATATAAATGCGATTGTGAGATGGTTTGTTTGTTTGGTACGCTTTCACGTCTTAACTACTCGACCGATCTTCATGAAATTTCGGCAGGGGTACAAAAAACGATTTAGGGTACCTTTAATCTAGGAAAAAGTACTGTTGCTGAGGTATATAAATTTATTGATAAAATCTACACTAACGCGAGCCGCAGGCAAAACCTAGTCTTACATAAATTGAAGCACTAAAATACTTTTTACAATTTTGGTTATACAGGGTGATTTTGATATCGTGTAATTCCTTTTAACCACGCATTCTACTGGTGATATAGAATAACCCTGACCATATTTTTATTTAATTAGATTTATTTCTTTTGAAAAAATATTATTCCGTTTTTTTCGTAAAATGGTGTCAGATAGTCATATGTTAACCAATCGAGGCAATTTTAATTTTTTACTAATTAAAATAAAAAATCATATAAATAATTAATGTCGTAAATAATAACGGGCGGTCCTTTTTATTGCCCCTTATTATTTACGACATCAGTTATTGTTATGTTATTATTTTTAAATTAGTAAAATATTAAGATTGTGTCAGGTGGTTAAAATATGACTATTTGAAATAATTTCATGAAAAAAATCTGTACTCCAATTTTGCCGAAACCATTATTCTAATTAAGAAAAAATATGGTCAGGGTTATTCTATATCACCAGTAGAATGCGTGGTTAAAAGGAATTACACGATTTCAAAATCACCCTGTATAATTTGTCCACACATGAATGCATTAAAGTGATTATAGGATTAATGTACGCGGTAGGCATCTAATGTATTATGTATCAATGCATTAGTTGATGCCACATGTGGTCACAAATTTATATATTCTAAAAGCATTGTATTACTGTTGCTTGTCTCGTTGGCCAAGTGCTATAAGTTAGCTTTAATGTTAGCAAGCGATCGTGAGCTGATGGTTTCGATGCCCGGTTATTCTGTTAGGAAATTCTAAGTAGCAGTCATCGTGTAAGCCGAAAGATTTGATGCTGAACATAGGTCTCCTCCAAGGTTTTCCACACAGGTCTGTGTGGAAAACCTTGGAAGTATCGGACCACCTGCATCCATCTGCTTCCCGTGAGCCTCACCAGGTTGTCAGTCCATCTTGGGCCTACCCCTGCTGCATAGCAGGGCTAAGTAGCAGTACGGAGACTAAAATTTGGGCGATAGATAGTACTAAGTTCAAACTCTATATTAGCAAGACAAGTAGAGGTGAATCATGCCCACATTTCACCATTTCTAAGTCCCACTTATACTGATATAAGTCTACTGTCGTCTACAAGAAACACAATGAGATTTCTCGCTGCTCCTGAAAAAGTAACGACTAGATCAAATTTAATAAAAAACATTTTTTATATAATATGACGTCATAATAACGCTAGACGAAATGATAAAGCTTGGCTAAATTTTAGCTCTACATATTAGGTCATTAGATTGCGATTGCATGTGAAAATGATTTGCACTGCCCCGCCAACTTAGGTAATGTTGAGGATCTGTGTGGTAGGATAAGTCGGTAGGATCGAGACATCGTCATCTTTCCTCGGGTGAGTCCGACGTAACCCGCCCATTCCCGCGAAGGAATATGCGTGAATGCATTCCTCCAAGTAAAAACAAAAGAAAAGTTAAAACTAAACTGCTTTCATTGCGTGCTCTTATTATTTTTAAGTAACAGCCAAACTAAACGATGGTGTTAATATATTTATCTACAAAGCCGCGACCAAAGGATTATATATTTATTCGCATGTCATAGTTCTCTATCAGTCAATTCTAAATCAATCCACCTGCATCCCAGTTTATTTATAAGACCTCAAATTGAATTTGGGACATAGTGCAGTTCCGGCATTAATTCATAAGCGTATATCAGAGGTACCGCAAATGGCTTTCTGCTCTGGCCTGAGCATTTTCCGCTCTGCCCATAAAGCCTCACCGCTTGGCTTGCGCGGTCCAACGGACGTGACCGGCCATGTGCAGAGCTCCATTGCAAGCGATTTAAATTGGATTCTAAAATGCAGAGTCATGCGAGGATATTAGAAAACTGAATTTAAATGGAAGAATTGACGAAAGATGAGTTGTAATATGAAATTATTCAAAAATTTGGGTTTCAGGTATACCATGAGCTGTTGAGATATTTTAGTTAGTTAGAACAATTCAGATGTTTTGCAAAATTTGTTCCTAAATATTATAAAACTTAAAAGATTCTTGCGAATAAATTACTCAGTCAATTCAATCAAAACTCATGACAGCTTACGTGTTATATAAATAACTTTTACGTATATATAATAAATAAGTTGCGTTTAGGTTAAGACAAGAATTTGTGCCTTCCAAGTTAACCAATTGGAACAGCTCTATTTGTACATCAGGCTAAATTCAAAGCCCCTTTCTTGACCCACGAGTAGAATAGGAATTTTTCACATGCAAAGTTGGAAGCATTCCTATGCTCGGTTTTAATAAAAACTTAATAATAATTGGAGAGTTGTAGAGCAATAAAGGACAATGCTCTCCGCTTTCACATACACCTCACCTGATTAACGGACATAGGCACGCAGGTGAATAATTGGCGATGACGTCAGCTACACATGGGTGCCCTGTTAGTGCTTGTTATCCAACCTGCCCACAAAACCACTATTACATACCTGAATAAATCAGAACTAGGATGACTTATATCCCTGGGATTTTTTTTCCAATTGTTCAACCTTTTTGAGAAGCAATTTCAAGAACCGATAAATTTTTGGAATTAAATTAGAAAGAACTTGACAATGAATGTCTAGTACAATCAACGTCATATGTAGCTGAATATTAAACAAATGTATAACAGTATATTATGAATGATAATTAATTAATTACTGTTCTATAGGAATAAGTTTAGATTAAGATTAATCCTTCAACTGTTACTGCAGTGAAATAAAATCAAAATATCTTTATTCTAAACTATAATATTAATTTATATTTAGGTAAATATAAATTGTATATAAATAAATTTGCCACATTCAGAATAGGAAAGCCGAAAATATGATGAATTACCATTATTGTGTATGATAAAGCTATCTTACAAATGTTTATCAACTTATGTCATTAACTGGCTACTATAGAAATATATTGAATTAAATTTTATAACATTTGTTCTATTCAAAATTCGACTTTGAAATTCAAGGAAAAATAAATAGTATTATACAGTACCTTTAAGAAGGCCAAAGCAAAATTCTTGGGCCCGAATTCATTGCATATGACTGTATGCAAGACGTATGTACGTCTTGCATATTACCTATGTATTTCTTTGACGTAATTAATTTAAAACCTTCAAAGCAAATGAAACAAAGAATGATGATTGTACGAGTTCTTTTGCCAATATCAATATGTTCGCCAGTAATATCATGTTTGAAAATAATCATATTATATTAACCCATCCACTATAATAACACTCACAACTTCTGCACTTCATGCCACACTCATAACACCAAGATGAGATCCTCCATTAGGAAATAGCCCGCTGCCACTTATCGATCAGAGATTCAGACCTTTAATAACTATCAGTAATTTAAAATTCCCAATTTTAGTAAGACTCGAAGTTAATACATATGCCACGAATGGTATTTAACCATATTCATACCAATGTAAGTTGCATATTTACTAAAATTAAGCTATTAAAGCTCACAATTTAACAATCAAATTTGCTAGTGAGCAAGGTGCTTAGATAATGAGAAATGCAACGTAAATCCTCATATGAAAACCATTCACATTGAAGAATCTCGTCAATATCAAGATATTTCAATCAGTACTCTAACCCGTTTACCACAGTCCCGATACCCATATCAGTACCTCGCACCTATTGAGCTCGGAGCTTACAAAGCGGTGATTTCAATTAACTGATCGTATCAAGCCGCACCGTGGGCACACATAAGACGTATGCATTGTCTAAACCAAATCGTTGGGACGATATAGGAATCCTTTTCTACTAAGCAAATTCAATGCGGTGAAATAATAGTATGTCATTTTGAAATTAAACACTTTATACGGATTTTGTCGCGTTGATGATTGGACCAAAGATGACATTATGTTCGGGTACTTTGAAATAACTAGCTACACTTCAGAACATTGAGACAACTACCATCTTAGTTTCTCCGTGAACATGGCTGCTGTAAAGCAACCGAAACGTCGGGGCAAAGTGTAAACTTAAATATTAATAGTTTTAATTAAATTAAATAGCATAGTAAATTTCGATGTGTTTAAAGTAAAATAAACAACGCGACAAAATCCGTATAGGTACAGTGTTTAATTTCAATGTATAACATTCGCGTAAACTTAAGATAATAAAGTATGTCATTTTAATCACGTGTCATAATTGTGCGCATAATTTGCGTTTTCTCTAGTCGAGCTAAGTGTTATTGAGTTTATGGAGCTTTTACACTTTATATGCGGGTTTATTGTTAGAGAATTTACAATAGCATGGTATCTGCAATTGTACCGAGTGGATGACAACAGGCTTGCCCCCTATTATGTGAACGCTACAACTTTAATTGGCAAATTGAAGGCATTATAAATCACTGCCTACTTTTTTGCGATTTTATACATAATGCTTGAGTGAGACTTTTTGTAGGTATGTGTTTAAAGAGATCAAACTTAAATAATATTTTTATAATCTTGTATATACAGGGAGTCCGGTATAAATGGATAACCTTGAAAAAAAATTTTTTTTCATTATATCTGAACGGCCATCAGTTCCACTATAACACATTTCCAGGTTATCCATTAATTAGCGGACATTCTGTATATATGTATATAATAATCAGTTTGATAGAAACCAGTCCATATATTATTTTACTATCTTATTTGATAAATGTTTTTAAATGCAACAATGTAACAGCTTCTTTTTACATCAGACTACTTTACTAACCTATGATATTTATTTTATCAAAAATAGATCATGTTGTTTTCAAGAATGAATACTTATTTTATGTTTTACTTACCTAATTACATACATAAAAACTTGAGCAGTCTTAGAGTTTTGGCAATGTAGGAAAACAAATTAATCTGATTTAACTTTTTTATAATCCAATCACTAAAATGAAACGATTTTGTTACTTTGTAACATAGTTCCTAGTAGCTGAAAATAGGAACACGAATCAAATACTGAGTAATCTCATCACTCCTGGATTATTCTGGGGTATTTGATAATAAATACTCCATGAATGCTTTGTAAACTTTTTTGCATTTTATTGTCTCCGTGTTGACACAATATGGAAATAATAGTCCTTCATAGATCGTCATCTTTTAGCGCTGTAGGGGTGTGCCTCACAGACCCATTCTTGGACTACTTTACAATTCATTTTTTGTGCTGACGATGTAGAAATATTGTTGATTTTCTATTTGCAAGATTGAGATGAAACTGTAAAAATAATGAATGCTCTTATTCTTTCTTAAAGTTCTATCGTATCAAGTATACGAAATAGAAATTGTTAAAACATTCACATAGCTCTAGTTTGATTAACAGAATGTTTTATTAGGATATTAATTATATTATTATATTCACAGAAATACCTAAGACTCTATATGAAGTTTTTTTATCTTATCTTGTGTGGGGGCCAACAGCACAGACCGGCGACACTTCGAACCAGTGGGAACTTTTGTGTCGACTTCCACAATAACGACTGCCATAGGTGTTCATGGCAGCCAGGACTTAACGTGCTCTCCGAGGCACGGAGCAGGCGATAATTGTCAATAAATACGCACATAATTTCTAAAAGTCATATAACTTCCGAAAGTCAGGGGTGCGCGACGTGGGTTCGAACCCGAGACCCTCTGCATTTCAGTCTATTGGTCTCCCCACTGAGCTATCGCTGCTCTATATATATATATGAAGTTTACTCAAATACCCAGAAAGAGTCGTACAATAAATTGATATTTTACCTTATATGCCAATTAAAAATACAATAGATATAATATTTCAATCTCCAGTGTAGTTTGTTAAGACAACAAACTAACCACAAGGCCTTACATGTGAAAATCAACATTTCCACAAGCAAATCCTTAGCTTAGTGAAGCCTTACCCTTATTAACCCTGTAATGGTCCTAGAGGGTTTGAGTACGATTGTAAAAGGAGTCCAATTAATTTGTCGATATTAATATCTATATTGTTTTGTAAGTTTATTGGGTCGTAAATAAGGGTTCCATTTTATTGCGCATCAACTTTTATTGCTAATGGGTATGAATATGTTTTTTTTTAATAACTGGCTTTGTGGATTTTCTCGTTTGAATATTATTTGAATGAATTTGCGTCTCTGTGTGACTCTACTGTGAACTATAAATAATGGCCCGCAATTGGCGATTAACATTTAGTTGACATCGTTAAAACTTCAAACAAATATTAAAATATTATGTTTATGGAGTGGTAGGCAAAAATTATGAGATTATTATTTAGAAGATTTATGTATGGTTAATGAGTACAAAACATTGTTGATACCTATAAGTAACAGGAGAGATTGGCCTCTTGGTACGATACGACGAAAAACTTTAAGGATGGAGAGGAAGAGGATAATAATAATAATAATAATAATGATTTATTTTCTCTTCCACAAAGGTAACTTAAAACTATCATTAAAATACTTAAATAAAAAACAAAAGACTCTTGTGGGAGACTGGTATCTGCATTCCCCCTAAAATAATGTAAGTATTATTAAACTATTTTCAAAGTGGAATAGCGTGTGTGTGTGTGTGTGTGTGTGTTAGTGCGCATGTGTGCGCGCGAGAGCATGTGAGTGTGTATGTGCGGGTGATGAGATATGCCAGATTTTAACTGAAAACTATCGCTTTACTCGTATAACATTTACATTCGTATTAATTAGTGAAAATGCAACGAAAAGCGTGTTATAACATAGTTAGTATTTCAAGCTGCTTTTCTATCCTTTAACTGAGTCTACTCAAATTATGCATATAAGCATGTTGCTGCTTTTGATTAAAATTAAAACATGTTTAATTAACATCAGTACAATTTTTTGTTTGCGCTTGTCTATATTTGCCTCATAACGTGTTTATTACGGAATACGACACGGAATTACACAAAAGAAAGAATTAAGAAAGACAATATAATATTATGACCACTTTGGCCTATGGTTGTCATTTATGCATCAATTACGTTAAAATACAGGTAGCTAATTCATCAATTTGTCCAACATGTTCAGTTCAGCATGAACATCGGTTTTCTAAAGAGCACGCTAAGCTTCAGAACCTTTACTTTGGTATACATCAGTGACATATACATACAATATTCTGTTATAAGTAACTAGTTTCATTGCCACGGTCTATTGCAAACTTAGACTCAAGTCGATATCATGTCTATCAATGTTCAGATTTTAAATCAATATACAAGATACTGCTACTTTATTCGTATCACTTTCTTTATATATGCTTGTTTACTTTCTTCTACGTGACTCGTAATAAAACAGGTACCTTCAAGTCTTATGTTGAAGCTTAAAACATTTTATTGAACCAATAGTCTTCGCCTAAAACGATTGTCTAAGATTTTACTGAAGGAAACGGCGATCATAAAATCAAATGACAGCTTAACATGTTCTTCAAGGATACGTTGGATTTCGATAAGTAATATAGTCACAGAGATGCTGGAAATGTTATGACAACTTTCTTACATTCTTGCATTAACTGGCTTATTGTAAATTAAAGATTCTGATGACAAGCCATTATCTAACTTATAAGTAATAGGGAAAATACTTATTTGATCTCTGGTAAGAAAACGTAGTGTTAAACTCCCGCCTGTTATCGGTGAGATGACCTTGTCAAATTAGTATGAAGACAGTGTATGCAAGCAGTTTAGGTACCGTCTATATATTTTAGTTTTAAAACGGCAACTTCTGCACTTTCCCGCTGTGTATCCGTATACCCAATATTCTTTGAAAATCAATAATGCTTTTGTCCGGTAGTTAATAAAATACGGATTAGATAATGACAAAACTTATTGCAATGAACTGATTCAGTAATTCTGTTAATGAATTTAATGTGCATTATCTTACAACGTACACAATTTTTCGGATAATTATGTTTCTGCTGATTAATTTGATGGTATGAAGTCTATTAGTGAACATAGAAGTCCCTCGTATATTTAGAACCAGCAATCGACTATCGATGTTGTATAGTTACCATACTTCAGTTCACTGCCACTTTTACCAGGTCGTCTATCTATAATAAAACCGGGCGTGCTGCCCTTCGCGTTTTTGTCACAGACTATTTTCCGACGGTTTTCGATTTGCCGGACTATATAAGTCACCCTTTATCGCTTTAACTCGCTAGCTAAAAAAGTACACGTTCATTTATGTGTCCAAAATTGTTTTGTTTAATACATGGTACATTGTTAATTATTGTGCTCACCATGTTTTTACCCTTATTTACTAAGAAGGATATGTACTAAAAGAACAGACGTATTTTTGCGCATGCATTTAATATCAAAGATATTTGCGTCGACGCAAATATCTGACATCGTATCGCACCATCCCTGTAACTTTTTAGACAGAACTAAATCTGGATACAAAGCGCTAGAACTTCTAACTATTTATAAGTAACTAGTAGTCTCAAACGCCATCTATCGAACTGTTCTAGCACGTCACTTTTTTCATTACTATTTATAAATAACTAGAAGTTTCAAATGCCATCTATCGAACTATTCTAGCGACCAGCAAGTCACATTTTTCATATAAAATCTTCATAAACGTATCTTACTGAGATTACCAAACAAAATTATGATTCTGAAATAAATAGAAGCGATTTATTGTTTTTTTATGCTACCTATTGGATAGTTAGCAGTTACCCTATCAACTGATCGCTGATGTAGTTTGAGTTCCAGCGACCCACCTATCATTTATTACCCTTGATGCCCTTATTATACCCTTATTTTGTTAGAAGTTTACCTTTTGTTCGTTTTTAATATTTTATTTGTTTTCAAACCGATGTCTGCATACTCTAGATATTAAGGGACTAATGTTTAACGTGTGGTTACCGCGATACAAGCCTCGAGCTAAGTGCGAAAACCGCTGCCAATTAATATAAAAATGTGTAACGAAGTAAATAGATAAATAAATAAATTTAGGGCAGCGAGTGCCAACTCGATGTACTAACATCGGGGTAGGTTTAGGCAGCAGTATCCGGAATGTTCCATCTTGCCCCGATTAAGCCCGACATAAGCACTCCGCTGCCCTTTTCCAAGGAGAGGTATGCGTCAATGCATTCTGCAACGTTTAAAAAAGGCCATAATCTATTGCAATAGGTGCATCACTTAGACGTTAACGCGCTTAAAGAACAAGAATAAAGACACGTTGGACACTGAGTTAAGTATGTGAATCTCCAAAACTGTTACATATGTTCAAATTTCAATAGTAAGTAGACTTCAACCGTTTGCCTATAAGATAGTAGTACTCCCTATACTCATCGATCACCAGATAATTGGCAACATCGAGTCTCCACTCAAACATTGCCAACACGTAGCCTGCAGCATAGTCGAGCCTTAACGCGTTAAATTGAGCAAAGACGTAGTATCCAATATAACTGATATGCATAATAACATGTTTGCCATATATTCTCCGACACAAGTTTCCTTCAACCATGTTCGAGTTAATACTAGTTACTGAAGCACTGTCATAGCGAGAACGGTAATCTTATCGATACAATAGTTTGGTACTGTATCGATATATAAATATATTAGTGTAGTTAACCATTATTGTATCTGGTTTCGATTATTTGTTTACGCGCATGCTGTATACAGGTGTATTCTTGGTAAGATTATGTTGAGATCTGCTTGTGGAGATTATACTGTTTATATGGATATTGTGGTAAATGTATGACTAGCCATTATAATTTTTTAGACTCGATTCTCCGAGAATCGATTCAAGCTACAAAGCGCTCTCTCTACATTTTATGAAACAAAATCCTCCGCCGCGTCTGTCTGTTTATTCGTGAGAAACTCAAAAACTACTGAACGAATTTTCATGCGGTTTCACTAATAGACAGAGTAATTCATGAGGAAGGTTTTGGTTATATTTGTTAAAGTTTTGTACTACCCGTGCGATGCCGGGGCGGATCGCTAGCTATATACATAAATCAATCCGATTTCCAGGTTTTGCATAATGTTATTCTATTTAATGTCAAGATTTGTTTTAGAAGTAGCATCAATGCTTCTAAAACAATTCTTAACTTAAGTCTAGAACTGTCATGTTCATTAGACGGCAATAGGTTTACCTGGTATTAATCGTGGAACCTAAATCTACATATAGTTGGTGTAATGTGGATTAAAAACACCTCTGCCTATTTTGTTTATAAGACTGTACTGTAGTAGTAATGAGCGTATGTCATAGCTTCGCAGCTGCAAATAACCGATAGGGTATCCAGAGATGCAACGCAATTTTTTCTGTTATTTCTTTATGTTTTTCTTCTCACGCAATAGGAGTCAAGTTGATTCATGTTTATAGAAAATATTTCTAGAACCCGTGTTAATGGAAAAATTCATTACGTTCGTGACATAAATTTGCGCTCACACTTGGCTAAGCGTGAATTCCCGAGTTTGATTTCCGTGTAATTCAAAGGAGAATAATTTTTCTCTGTGAGTATTTTTTTGGTAGTAGTGTGTGGTCTGGATTTCTTCTTGGCAGCGATAAGCTCTTCGTCATGACGTGGTACTTTTAATGCTTTTGGAATTGGTGTGAGCCACCTTCGCATTCTCTTAAGAGGTTATGCAGGCATTGACCTTTAGGCAGAAGTGAGCATAATATTTGTATGAATTAATATTTAATTAAATGATATTTCCGCTCAATTAAAACACAACGACCAGTTTCCGAACAGGCAAGCTTCCGCGCTGATTCGACCGCAAACCACATTTGTTAAACGATATTCATTATACAATTGGTAATGTGACATTGTTTCAAATATAAAAATTGTTCAAAACATTTAGAATAGCACTCTGACAAAAATTATAATAATATTAATTAAACATTAATGATAAATACTAATATCTTTTTACCCGTGACAAATTTTGTTTTACTGTTCATAATTCATTATTTGACTTTTTCACACAACGATACAAAAGTTGAAATTGGTTGCTCTAATCACACTACTAAGATTTAAGGTTACACGCGGTCGCAAAAGAAATCAGCGGCGTAACCATACAATACACCGCGGGGAGGAGACGTTGTGCGGCAGACGGGGGGCATATGCAATTTTAAGCTTGTTAAAACATGTTGTTTGAAAAACGTACTGAGTTTTGCAAAGAAGCCTTGGGTAAAACGTTATTAATATATTTCATTTAACTCTGTATATACTTCAAAATAACTTCATACTTGATGATTAAGACGATT
Organism: Catocala nupta; assembly: GCA_963675205.1. Taxonomy (NCBI): domain Eukaryota; kingdom Metazoa; phylum Arthropoda; class Insecta; order Lepidoptera; family Erebidae; genus Catocala; species Catocala nupta. The sequence goes on along the minus strand of OY776089.1, from coordinate 3,313,952 downwards.
TTGGCCGTATGGATCATGTACCGGTTATCACTGTACTGAGTACCGTGGGGTAATAGCATCTACACGGGACAATAATTATTTATGTGAATAAATAATTAATTGTAAACCAGGATAATTATTTGTGAATTACACAAAAACTATTTTGCGTCTGGTTGTATTTTAGGTCTGTTCGAAAACGCAAATTTTAATCATAATATTAAAGTAGTATTTTAATATAATCTGCTATACAATATTTATAAAGTTGTTACAATAATAGATATGTTAATAAAATGTGTGACTAAATGTGGGTGTTAGATAAACTGCCCAAAGTCTAGCCTTACGGGAAGGTGTAAGATTAAATAAAAATGTAGCTGTTTACGAACTAAAAATAGAAAATGAACACGTGTAGCCCAGTCAGGCCTACCATGACCGAGGCTGACAAATTGGGCCCTTTCGTTCTGTTTGTATTTATTGAGGGCCACAGCGCCTTCTCGTGTTAGTTTAGTTACAAAAGGGAGGTATAAATACATGTGCCGGAGATTGGTAGCCAACATTAATCTGTTACTTTGTTTGAGTCTCTTTGCTGTTTAACGATTTAGGAATGGACGGATTTCAGTAAATAACTGTTACTTACCTTTAACATTAACAAGACCTGTCAATGTCGATTTCTTTTCTTTTTCGTGTGGTTAGTGGCCAACCTGTTTTCAAGACTTGTTCAAGCCCGTAGGCCTCCGACATGGCTTAACGACTGCTGTCAATTTAACAACAACCCGGACCGACCTTTTACGTGCCCTCCGAAGCACGGAGATGCTCAGAAGAAATACCACTAAGCGGTCACCCATCTATAGACTGACCGCATCCAACGTTGCTTAACCTCGCTAATCGTTTACCGATCAGTGAGTGCTACTGGCTATAAGATTATTATTATAAGACTATATTACAATTATCATATAAAAAAAAAAGAAAGGAATGTCGATTTACTCACTAATTAGTTGAAAATGAGATACAATAGCAAACTTTGAGTCTAGTTTCCATTTAATTTGGCAACAGATTAAACATACACACAAAGTACACTGAAGCTCAAAATATTTTGTTGTGGATCACACCAATAAATAAATTGTATGTGACAATCGAACTCACAATACTCAGAATAGTGGCAGTTGAGAGGCGACTGAATTTCCGCTACGCCATTCGTTCAGTCTATTGATTGTCTGCTTATATTATGATTAAGCCTAGTGCGAGGTGTTTTTACGTTAAAGCGATCGAAACGTTTACCTCGTTTCGCTCTCTGATTGGTTAAGAGCTTGGAGTGGGTCAATCGGAGCGCCGAACGTCATAAACGTGTCGATCGCGTTAACGTAAAAACATCGCGCACTAGGCATGATGTTTGGGAACACAGTCACTATTTTTACGCAACAATAATGCAGTGACACTGTTACTACGTTTTTATAGCTCACCTACGGCCTCTACCATTTTTTCTTTTCTTTCCATTTTTAATAGGTACTTATTTTCCTGGGTCGGCAAGGAATGAGTGATGGTATAAAAACGATCATAGGCCAAGATGACTACTTACCTTTAGATGAACCACATGCTGGTTTTACATCGTGCTAGTATAAAAATAACTTTGAATTTTACCAGTTAATAATCTCGGTACGAAAAGTTCTTGAGACCGTTATCAACAGCGCGTGAAGTCTGACGACCTAGGTTCGGCTACTTTAACAATATTAAATTATATTCGGACAATATATTTACTCAAACTTTACTCAAACTCAGTTTGAATAAAGGGCATTTCTTTAGGTTCATCTTGGCCTGACTTCTGTGACCGATTTTATGTTCAATAATATTACTATTTTCATTACAATTTCTACGAGATTTGTTACCTTAAAGTAATTCTCCAAAAACCAGTAACTATATAGCTCAGTGGAGAGACCAACAGACTGCAATGCAGAGGGTCTCGGGTTCGAACCCGCGTCGCGCACCTCTGACTCTCGGAAGTTATATGGCTTTTCGAAATTATGTGCGTATTGATTAACAATTATCGCCTGCTCCGTGCCTCGGAGGGCACGTTAAGCCGTCGGTCCCAGCTGCCGTGAACATCTATGACAGTCGTTATTGGGAAGTCAGTGCCCTATAATATCCTGGTACTGATCTAGCCTTAGGGTATCGTTAGCCTTCGGGTTGCGGAGGTCAGGTGGCAGCCGCCTCGTGTAAAAACTGATAGTCGAATCCGGTTAAACTAGAAAAGCCGACCCCAAGTGATTTGGGAATAATAAAGGCTGGGGAGAAGACATAAAAATTGTTTAAAAAAGACCAGTCCTTACTCTATGAGCAATTATAAAAGTAAAGTTGTGAGTTGAACCTGTAGGAGTGACTGGTATACTGTGTTACAGATTACCAGCGTCTCCTGACTCCAGATACATGGTTTGTTTGCAGTAAAATTTTGTTATGTTAGTTAGCAATTACTAAGTGAGATTATATAAATACAAACGTGTGAAAAGATTTGATCAGAGTGTGTCAGATTGGGTTCTTCTAATGAATTTTAATTAATACAGAGCCTGGATTTATGCCTGGACTTAAAAGTGTAAGGTGTAATACAACTTTGTCAATCTCTTTGAGTATATAAGTAACGCTAGGAATGTAACAAAAATAACAGAATGGGTCGCATGATAAAGATTTCATAATGCTTTTATATTGTCACAAAAATAACTGCGAAGATAAAAATAACGAAAAACATTCCTTACGATGTATTACTATAATGAAGAGTATATAAAAATACAAAATCAAATTTGATATCCAATCTCGATCCGAAGCATACATTACAAGTGCTAAACCTGTGACTGAATAACTCCGAAAATATTCCTCCGAATTTTCTTAATCAAACTCTAATCTTTCGGAAAAAGGTATCTTACGGGGTAGAAAAGGAGAAAATCTCGGGCCGATCTCATATCGAATTGAAAAGTATTGAGGCGGGTCCGTGGGGCAACAATTGGTACCTGCTACCTTATATCAGAACGTTTTTCTATGCGAAGTTAGTCGGACCCTTTTCCCCTCTTTTCATCGATACGTCGAGAATATTTTGACAAACTAATATTAGTGGAGATTACTTCGCTGGATAGTTATGCAAACATGGCCTCTCAATGTTCGGTTTCGTGCGTGTGTATATGTGTGTGACTCTGTAGACCTAAAGGATTGGTTTTACTTAAGCTTGGGAAAGGTAAACATAAAAGTTTTATGAATGGAAGTTTATGTATGTAAGGTGGTAGCTATTTCCTTATTTTGTTAGTTGTGTTTAAGAAGGAAAATATCCATTCTGTTGCTAAGATATTTTACTGGGGTATAGTGCCATGGATTTTCTTTTTCGGAAAAAAGAGATTTAAAAAAGATATATTTTATATATTAATATTTAATATATTTACGGCACTAATACCGACACGTTTGCTAGAGCTTTCTAGCTTGTTAAGGAGATGCTGTGGCATGCGGCCAATCTTTCGTGGTTTCTTTCGCTGGCAACAAAGTTGCATATTTTTTGGAGGATCAGATACACGAAAAGATTATTATGACAGGCTTTATTTTTATATAATTATTCTGGGGTTTTAATTTAAAATATTATTATCCCTTACAGTTGTGGAGTGTTGTAACAGTCAGTTGGTGGAAACTGAACTTAACCTTTGTTTAAACTAAAAAACTGACTCCAATACTATTCTAATCCTATCTATGTATATGTAAAAATAAAGTTGGATGTTTATTACTCAAAGACGCCTGAGCCGTCGAATAAACTGAAATAATATATTAACGTATTTAATACCGATAATTCACGGGAACGAAGCCACGCCTAGACGCTAGCTGAAAAATAAGGCGGGAATAAAGAACAAGAATGTCTAAGGAAACATGTAGATATTTAAACATTTTCTAAATGGAACTTTTTGACAAACTCAGAAGCAACATAAGCATAAAACAGACTCCCCAAAGGTGTGATAAAGGCATCGTTACTAAACCTTACGGGAATGTCTGGGTCAATGTCCAACTGCTTTAAAAACAGACAAATTTTTCGTATCTGAAAACACACACGCATCAGATTACAAAACTGCTGGTGTAATTAATCAATATAATGATAACAATTTATAATGTTACGTGTAGTCATTCCGTTGCCTGTCTCACCGACGAGCACGTATACCAAGATAAATAATTTCTTATATGTTAATCCATATGATTGTACATGAGTCTGAGCGACACATTTCGTCGTATCGGGACGTCGCCTTGCAGTCGTCATTGATGTAGTTTCAGTTCTAACGACCCACTCACTAATCAAAGCAGGAGTAGGCACACCGTTTATAATGTAATGTGTATCAAATTGCATTAAAATCTGTTTGAAAGCTTACGCATAATTTATATTTATAATATTAGTGGTATTCATCCAAAATCCTCAGAATACTAACCATTGTTTTTTAGTGATAACAACGGGGTCGGATATTTTGTCGTGCCGTCCCAAACACCCAGAAGCTTAGCGCAAATATCGCAAGTCACCTATCCAAATAAAGACCGTGCAAAAATTGCTTAACAAAGTAAGTACATTTATAACAAAGCTATTGTAGTTGATTGCACGAATGGCGTAAAGGTTTTAGTCGTCGGCTCGCCACTACTGCGCCGAGTGTCGTGGGTACCATGCCAAGCAGGCAAGACGTTTAAAAAAAAATTATATACTATCCTCTAACGTACTGCCCGAGTAGCGCTTAAGTGCTCCCCACGCCACTGCCATTGCGCGAAATCTTGTAGAATCAATCCCCATATGGGATGAACATTTGTCTACGAACAGTTGTTCCAAGATTTATTGTTCTTTGGACACAGGAATAAAGCCTAGTGGAGCAGATGCCTTAAAAAATGTGAAAGAAATGTATATCAGGATAGAGTGTTATGAATCCAAGTCATGGTCTATCTATGTGCCAAGTTGTTTCCAAATTCGGTCAACGGTTTACGCGTCATTGAGTAATAATATCCTCCAGACCAAAATTCGGCCATGGTGGCCAGTCTTTACGAAGACTGACCATCTATGCAGGAGATATTATAGTGCATAAGTGTGTACGTAAATATAAGTGCACTCTCTGTTCCCTAATTCTCATGATCCGATGGGACGGCAACCTGACACGACCAGAGAGAAATCAGGCGCAGGACCAACGGCTTAACGTGCTTTCCGAAACACGGGGGTGTCTAACACCAGGCTGCTATTGAGATTTCTTAACAGAAAACCCAATAACTTTTTGTTGGCCTGACCGGGGATTCGAACCCGAGACCTCATGCACAGCAGTCGTAATCACTACCGCTGCGCCACGGAGGTCGTTAAGTTTGCGTGATTGAGTAACAACCATGCAAACATCTTTTCACTATTTCATACGTCTTATATTAGTAGCATATACAACATGTAAACATTTATCAAGATAAAGCTGTGGTATTTATTTTAGGTCCACATGACAATAGTTTTGCTCACAGAGCGGGGATTATATATCACACAAGCTTCCTGCTGGACGCATATTCCGTGCTTTGTAGTTTTGTTTTGTTACAGCGTGTTTGCTGTATTCTGTGTGTTTAAGCGTGTCATCGAACATACCGCTTAAAGGCGCGGTCATACAGAATCTGCCCTGTATTAAACTGTCCCACTCTTGGTCACGGACCTCTTTTCAGCGTAAGAAGGGTAATAGCTATAGTCTACCACGCAGGCCCAGCGTAAGTTGGCATCAAATATCTTCGAGAACATTATGTAGGACTCTTGTATGTTTTCCTTCATCGTTAAAGCGAGGGTCAATTTACTAGTTAATATGTATTGGAATTGAAGTCAAAAACTCGTCGTGACGGTCTGACGGTCTCTGTGGTCTACAACAACAACAATACAACTGCCAATTGATTTATTAGATAAGAATAAAAAATGACAGTATAATAGCTGTTGATTCACATTGCGAACTATTAAGACTGCGCCGAGCGTAATACGTGGTTTCTGACTAAATGACAGAGCTCGATATTCAAATCGGCGCGCGGCCGCCATAGTAAAACTGAAATGGAGGACTTGAAGTGCTTTTTTGATAAATATATATCTTTATTGTAAACCAATAATTTAAATATTTGAGACGGACAAATTGTAATATAACTAATTATGTTTCGTTTAAGCTGTAAAATAGGATAGATTTCTACTGTTATAATCTAAAAATCACGTAACACGAGTTCACGTTTTTGCATGTTTCGTGCAAATTTACGTAATTTTGTAGGCGAAAATATTAATTATTTTAAGTTTTTTTTACAGGGATAATTGTAAACACATTAATTGTTATGGTAAATGTATATTTTATATTTGTATTAAACAAAAAGTGTTGAATTTATCAACTTAACTTGACTCAACAACTTAACAGACCGTCTGTTTTGGCACATTTCACTCGGCGCATTCCATCTCAGCTTGTAAAACTAGTGTAGTTGAGCGAGTAGATACTAGGTCTGTTCGTAGCTCAACTTTATAGTTCTACGTCAATCCATTAATTGTTTTGCTAGTTTATTATATTTTATCTAGTAGCTTAACTAGTATGACCGTCATGCGCTATAATAATTTTTATTAGCATACTATCTTCACATTTAAAGCTCAGTAATTTGCCTGCCAAGCTAGCGCATGGCGTTAAGGTAACCTCCAGTGTGAGCTCTTATAAAATGCATTCATCCGTTGCCTCGAAACTTATTCATACATATATAACTACAACGAATATTAGAGATTATAGGTAACGTTGCTTGCACACTTTACACTAATTTATAGCGCTTAAGACAGGTGAAATTGTAGCCTATCATCATATCTATATACACCAAAAAAGCTATTTAATACGATCCACACATAGCTGTTTTGCGTTGTATCAAATAAACAAAAGAAACGTCTAGACGTACTTGTAATACCGTATCCAAAAAAGGCTAGTTGGAACAAATTTGTCCTCATATGAACGAAATGGGGCGGAATAAAGAGTGTCCAGCTAATGTCCATTTGTAGTAGGACTGTGTTTTCTCGACGAGAGATAATAAATTATTATTAAGCTAGAATATCAAACATTTATGGTAATTAAGGTGGACGACGAGCTGGTAAGGGTCGCGGAAAGCGGTTGGATGCGTGTGGCCCAAGACCGGTTTGTGTGGAACACCTTGGGGGACGCCTGTGTCCAGCTGAGTGGACGTCTTTTGGCTGAGATGACGATGATGGTGATGGTATTTGTCTATTTTTAAAGGACTTTGATAAAGAAAGAGGTTCTGATATTCGTTGGTATATATTATGTAGATTAGCTTTTGCCCGCGGCGTCGCTCGTAAACAGTACTTTGGTTATTTCAGATGAAAGGTACTCGAAGTGGTTTTCTGTAACACTGACAGCGTGTATGCGAAATTTCGTGATGATATGTCGCGTATTTAAGGCGTGAAAAGGTTACAAACAAATTCACATTTGATATTAATTTAAATTTACAAATTTCTTGGCCTCGGATAAATGCATTTGTTTAGAAAGATGTATCTCCAGTGTGGTAACATACTGTATAGGTCAAGATCTGATAATGGTTTTTAGAGGCAATTGATTCTTCAATTACATTAGATAACAGCAAACTGAAAATTAGCTCCAAAATTAAGACATAGGATATAGGGTATGTGCTTGTATCATTTTACGCCTGCTGATCCCCGAAGAGTTCAATAAAGATGTTTAATACTTAAATTATGTCTAACTTATTTCAGTATATTTTAACTGTCACTTATCTGTTTAAATATGCTACGGAGCATAGTCGTTTTTATGGTTGCCCGATTTAATGGTTCAGCGTTTAACTTTGGTAAATGTCTCTGAAAATGGTACAATATAAAACCGCCTTCAGAAAAATAAAACGCAAAAATTAAAGTTTTTGTTTAAGTATAGTCGGCCTTGATGGCGTATTGGTTAGTGTAACCGACTGCTTTGACCAGGGGGTGGCGGGCTTTGTGGGCCTGCCCGCCATCCGTTCAGCACCAGGTCCGAGAGGCGGCGTGCGTGTTCCCACGCGCGCCTCTGTTTCAAGTCCGTCTCGAGAGTAGGGGGGAGACAGTAGGGTTTTATTAGAAGTGAGTGCCTTTGGGTAGGTCTCTGTGTGTAGTGGCCTGCCGTTTAATACGGCGGGCCATAACCTCGGCGGGGTCGCGACCGCATGCGAAAGCGATTCGCGCGGCCCCGTCGATAGTGATTTTGTCCAAGAACACCGTGGTAGGTTTAGTCGGTATTCCAGGAGGTACTTTACTATTATTCCATCTCTCTTTTACCCCGGCGAGGCCGACATAATCCCTCCGCCCGCCCCCGCGGAGGGATATGAGTCATTGCATTCCCACTCGTAAAAAAAAAAGTGTAACCGACTGCTTCGCCTGAGGTCGCGGGTTCGATTCCCGCACAAGTCAAACATTGGTGTGCATGAACATGGATGTTTGTCTTGGTCTGGGTGTTTCTATGTATAATACGTATGTACTTACAAAAAGAAAAAATATATATATATGTTTGTTTATCCATTGTCTAGTACCCATAGTACAAGCTCTGCTTAGTTTGGGCTAGATGGTGTTGTGTGTATGTGGTAGAATATTTATTTATTTATTTAATCTTCCAAACAAATCTAACCAATTTGAAATCGGTGCTACGTGAAAAAGATTATTTTAGTAAAAGGAGTTGTGAAGAATGTACTGAGGTCGTTTAGACATGTTGCAAGATATGACGACAAAAGATTAACCAAGAACAAGGTATACATTAAGAATATTTAAATGTGACAGTCGAAGGATGTGAAGTAACCTAACTGGATTGAGGAGATACTAAGGAAAAGTCAAGAATGAAACCGTCGTACTTAGATTAAAGAATTATTAGATAAAGACAAATAATAATGAAAGTGAAATTCTGTACCAGACAAAACAGGTAAAACCTTCCAACTTCACGGCTAAATATACAGTCTTCAAGTACATAAGTTATTTCAATAAAAATCTATAATAATATACATAAAAGTATGAGTCTGAAGAAAAATTCACACACACACACAAATGAATCAAAAAGTAAAATAAACTAAATCTATTATAGTGTAACTTAGTGATAACCTTCTGAAATAAATAATACACAATATTTAAAGGAATCTTTTTTCTTTATGCTAAATTGCTGTGCCCGACAGGGATGATGAAAACTTACCTTCGTAATGCAATAAATATATTGAGTTACCGTGGGCAAGCCACGCTTCCGTACGAACGACTCCTCTGGTGTTGTGGGTGTCCATGGGCGGCGGTAATCGCTTACTATCACGCTATCAGTCTGCTCGTTTGCCTTCTTTATCATAAAAAAAGAGTACTGGGATAGCCCCTGACTACCCTTCTAAAAATTGCATGAGTCTATTTCACTACGACGGAGAGTGTGAAAAATGTGCGGTGAATATTCCAAATGAAACACGTCATTTTTAAAAATGATTTCTCAAACATACCTAACATTCGTATATGACTTTACATAAGAGCTTAGCAACGAAAAATATAAAAGTCGGTTTATTTAAAATGGCTGCGAAAAATTTAGTAGAGTTTGACATCAAAATAGCGATGTGCGCGGTCCATCCATCATCTTTTTTTATCGATACATGTGGCTCTGTCAGTTTGCACTCGTCACAGCTATAAAAAATCTACATTTTATTTATTATGAATTATTAACACTGCGCATAAAGCTACGGCAAAATATTGCAGCAAAAGCTTTCGTTGTAGAGATGCTTTAAACTCAGGACTTGTTTTAAGCATACATTGAATAGCCTAACGACTATTCCTTTACGGTGTAGGCAGACGTGTATTGGTTTATACTTTGTTATTGAAATTTTAGCGTTCCTAAATCAATACCTATACCTAATGGGATAAATTTAAGGGCTAAGTTTAAGTTAGTGAAAGCGATTTTTATGAACGAAGTCTCGAATTCGATTTCCAGGTTGGGCAGAGTGTCATTGGGTTCTGATGTCAAGTAATTTTAAGTAAGTTACGGGTCTGAACTAGATAACGACAGTAATAAGTTGGCTATTGAGTAAGACATAAAATAATAGTTGCCAAATTGTTGTCGTAATATACCTACACCTTCGGGGATATAAATGTAAGAATATTATATAATAATAATGTCCTCCAGACCGAATTTCGGTCACGGCGGCCAATCTTAACAGAGACTGGACATCTGCGCAGGAGATATTATAGTGCACAAGTATGTGCGCAAACACAAGTGCACTCTCTGTTCCCTAACCCTCATGATCTGATGGGACGGTGACCTAACACGACCAGAGAGAGGTCAGGCGCAGGACCAACGTGCGTTACGTGCTTTTCGAAACACGGGGGTGTCTAACACCGCCAACTTCCTTACTCCGGAGTTCTAAAAACTCAATATCTTTTTGTTGGCTCGACCCGGGATTCGAACCCGAGATCTCATGCACAGCAGTCGCATTCCCTACCGCTGCGCCTTGGAGGCAGTTAAAAAAGCATACAATCTATCTGATAGCTAGCAGTTACTGTTGCCTATGATTGCATCACCCGGAGTCGTATTCGCTTCGCTGCACCACAGAGGCAGTATTTGCAATCTCTATCTTATAACATAACACCGTACTTCTAAGTATATAACCTGAAAATTTGCCAATAGTGTTATGTTTTAGTAATTTGCTAAGCGGTTTGTTCGTAGTCCAAACGTCTATAATATTTCCTCGAACATCCACTTAACCCAAGTGTTCTTATGTAATATCGCTCCACTACAAAAGGTTTATAAAACTACAAAAGCTATTATTCCGGTTATCCGAAAGTCGCTGACACAAAGGCCGATTTCAATAGCAATAAGAAATAAATAATATCTGTATTATTTGTTACACAGGGGTTCCATCAACTTGATAGAACACATTGTATTCTTTGTATGAATGTTTGGGCCGTGAAAATAAACACAGGTCATGTTTTCGTCTGAATGGATTTACGATAAAAGGAAAAAAATTATTATATTATATAAAAATTATTATAATTTATAAAAGCGATTAGGCATCATATTGTTTATGCTATTGCACAAGTTTTAGAATAAGTGTAAATTTATGAAGGACCAGTTTTCAATATTGAGTATAAAAAAATGGGTTTTCTGTTTGGAAGTTTTTGTAGTACTACGGAGTCTGGGAATGTGTTTTGTAAATGGCAGGCTCACTGCCGTACGACCGACGCACGACCTGAAAATATAGGTAGCAATATTTAGATGGACAACAATTCTAGCTTTCCTTTTAGTAATTGTACAGGCGTGAGATGAAGTATGTAGGTACATACATATATACTAAGCTTTTGCCGGGTATGGTAAGCAATCCCTTGAATAATTGACCTGATGTTAGAAGCCCACCTAATTTTAGAAAAAGGTTATATTTATGAGATACACCGCGAACAGTTGTAAGAAGGCCACGGTTAGATGTCAGAAAGTTTTGACATGGGTATCTATACTGTACTTATCGTGTAGTAGACGTGTATATAAAATGTTTGCTTCTCAACTCCCTCATAAAGAATAATTTCAATACTACAGGGACTTTAAACCCAATCAACAACAGACACAAAGAACAACAAGCCTCATAACAACAATTTATGGATAACAGATATTTTTATCGCGTGTGGGATTCGATCACATATCACACACTTTGAGTACCGGATGCCCAATCACCCTATTTCCCCCTACCCCCTTCTCCTTCCCACTTCCTTTTCTAAAGGGTCGGCAGCGCGCAAGTGATGCCTTTGGTGTTGCAGGCGTCCATAAGCTACGGTGACCACTTACCATCAGGTGGGCCGAATGCTTGTTTGCCACGTTAGTTGAATAAATAGAAAAAATACTCGGCGCAGTTGCAGTGGAAAGTCAAACAACACAAGGCAACACAAGGAAAACACAGAAATAAGTCCTTTCGACTACGGACAGTTAAATTTAGACATAATATTTTCCATAGAATATTTGTCAAAATTTAAGTTTTATTCTAATCTGGCATTAGCATAAGCGCACTGTGTTTTGCCTGATAATTAAAGAGATACGGAGTTTTCGATACGTAGATTCATCTAACCTATATGAAATGAGATTTCACATACATTTTGTCAGGCGTACAGAAAAGGACGTAAGAACCTTTCATCCAAAAAACCTATATTATAGGCCCAGACGCATGCCATCCGTTAGTAAGGTTTACGTTAGAATTTAGTTTAGCTGCTATCCACGAATCTCTTAACTTTTTTTTACCAAAATTGCAACAAGCGTCAGAACTCCAAACGTCCAATTCGGGCCTCGTAAAGTCCCTGTTTTCGATTTGCAAGTGATTTAGTTTCTTGAAGCAATTAGCGGGTCATGTTCGGGCGGGGCGGTCCCCGCGGACATTGCTGTTTAATCATGTTCGATGTTGAATTATTTCCGTGTACTCTGCAAGAGTTGGGCGAAGTTCCACGTGGCTCTGCCAGCTGTGACGCGAAAACCTTAAGAAATTGGTGAATTTTTTTTTGACAAGTTTTGCTTTTTATGGCTGACAAATATTTTAAAACGTACATAATGTCCTACAATAGAAGCTTTTAAACATACTGATATAGTGGAAATAGGATGAGCAGCTCAATTTTTTTAAATATTTAAGTCTATTAATCACTTAACTCAAAGACAAACGCACAAATCATTTTTAAAATTTAGTTTTACGCGTATAAGATACAAGCGTTTCAAATCTGGTAGTAACAGTAATTTTCAAATGATGGAAAAGTATGCACGATGCAAACTACATCTCCACTTTTCTTATTATTCCTTATTCTGCAAACAATTTTGATCCTATTGGTAAAACAAACAAGCTTAATAAGTTTTACATTTCTTTTATTTTTTGATCTCTTATTCTTTTACTTAATAATTTTTTTCTATCTCTCTATTTTGATGTTCATTTCCTTTTTCATTCTGTTATCATTCAATAACAGTTTAATACAAAACTATCAAAAGACAGAATAATGTACATCGCCATAAAAGGTACGTAAAGGTAGATATGGCAGCTATTGTATAAGTTTGTTGCGTGATGTACCCACATGTATCGCGTCGGTATTGTTATTGCTGCGGTGATTGCCTGTATATGACTGTACACGACCGGTTTAGTGTCGACAGATAAATCTAGACACGACAGTCTATGTAGATATCTTGTTGGTAGTTCTGTTTATGTATAACTTAAATATGTGGACTAGATTATAAATGGGTATAACTAAATAGGTGAAAACGTCTTTTGAAGAATCTTGAGCAGTTTTAAGTAGTTTTATGTGAAACTAGCTGTTCACCGCGACTTTGTCCTCGTGGAATTTAACAAAAAGATTTTAATTATGTTTGTCGGGTATCTAAATTTTTCTTGAATTATAGAAGCCTGTGAAAGCCTCCTTATAACATCAGCTATCTGCCAGTGAAAGTCCCGTCAAAATCGCTCCAGCAGTTTCAGAGATCAGCTGGAACAAAGTGACAGACAAAAGTTTTAAAAATAGATTTTTTGATATAAGTACTGTATATATTTTCATATGCAATTAGTATAAAGCTGTTATTTTGATAAACAGACCCTTTAATTTTATTTATTTGTATATATTTTATTTAAGGCTTTTAGAAAATAGTAGTACTACTTTTGTGGTCTACTACTACGACTGCGTAATTAGAAACATCCGTTTAATTATTATCTTGTTCAACTAGTTGATTATGTAAAATACATCAGACAATAGCGAAATAGTATTCTGAGATGCAGTAGATCAAATATAGGTAAGTGTAGTGGGGTAATAAGAATGCGTTTGTTATATAGAATAAGTTAGTCAATAAACGACAGTGACACTGACTACACGCGTTTCATTTCACACCACATTAGATGGCGACCCTGCCATGCGCGGCATTGCATTACGGCGTAGGCGTCTAGTACGTGGAATTGCCTTATGTTAGATCAGCAAAATACAAAAATGGCTTCGCGACACACTCTCTCTCGTGGCGTTGTCAGGGATAATAGGGGTTATACGTGTTATTTTGTGTCGCTTTACGAATATAATTACATTGGAGAAAATGGGCAAAGCGTCCTCTAAGGAAGAAGTCGTCGTAGTGGCGCAAGCAGCTGGTGCAGGTGACACCCAGAGCGGCGTTAGTCACTCCACAGGCGTGGAAATTCAACAAATTATACTGGGTGTGGTCGTTGTGGTCCTGCTGGCCGCTGGAATTTACGTGGCTCTCAAATGGTATAAGAAACGGCACCTGAAGTGGGTTCGAGAAGAATTACGGGGCCACATGCTGAGGCGCATTCAAGATCGGTTGTCAGGGCGGTTTACCAGTGATCAACCTAAAATACCTCGGAACCGTGACCGTGACGAAGAAAGTGAAGTGATATAAAAAAAAAAAAAAAGTGTAAGGGTGCGCGAAAAATACCAAATAATTAAGTAATACTAATACGAAACCGGCCACAAGAATTCTAATAATTAAAAGTGCGTGTCAAAAATACATGTGTACGTAAAAAAAATAAAAAAAAATAAAAAAAAATGAACAGCTACGCGAGTGACCTCAAGCTAAAAATAAATAATTATAAGTTTAAGTTACGTAAGTATAATTTATGTATGGGCATATGGAAAACATACTAAGTTTACATGAACAAATTAAATATATTTTTGAATACCTAAGAAAATTAGGTCCTAAACGCAGAAGCGAGTCTTTAGGAAAGGAAAAATTTCAATATGCCGATACTAAATTTAGTGAATATAAATCTCTGTTAAAATCGATCGATAAGAAAAAACTTAGGGATGCACAGTTATCAGGAAATTTTGAATTCATTTGTAGTAACATAGAAAAGTATTATAATAAAATCTTAGAATTGAAGGTAAGCATGGACCAAGGTAAAAGTAAAACAACAGAAACTACGATTAGCGACAAAATGGCGAACTTTAATTTGCGTACGGCCATAAGTTTGATTCCTGAAATGGATGGGAAGGAATCAACAACAGAAAAAATTATAGAAGGAATAGAAATGTATGAAACTTGCTTAAATAGTGAAGACAGTAAGAATTTGTTAATTAATTTTGTTTTGAAAACGAGATTGTCAAAAACGGCAAAACTTAAATTAAAATCGAATTATTCCTCTATAAAAGAATTAATATCTGATATAAAAAAATATTTGCTAACAAAAAAATCAGCAAATTCTTTGCTATCTCAAATAAATAATTTGTCGCAAAATAACTTGTCTATTTTAGAATATGGCGATAAGTTAGAGGAGCTTTTTATGGAACTTACTATTGCACAATCTAATGGTAACCAGCAGGCAAGTGCGATATTAAGTCCCATAAACGAGAATATGGTTATAAAAAGATTTTCAGATGGACTTAGGAATCGTCGTCTGAGCACTATAATATCAGCTAGGAACTACGGCACGCTCAAGGACGCGGTACGCGCTGCTGAGGATGAAGACGCGGCTCGTCCCACGCAAAGGGACTCGGTATATACTTACTCACGAGGTATGAATAATTATAGCTATAATAATTGTCGTAATAATAATCCTAGGTATAACCAATATCCCCAGAGGTTAGGGTCGAGAACGCCGAGGAACTCAAATCACTTCCATCAAAATAATGGTAATTATAATAGTTTTAAGTATCAAGGACAAGGATTCGGCTATCGCGGAAGGTCTACATATCAACCCCAGCGTGGTGGTAGACCTCGTTTCATGAGAACAAATAGAAGTAACATAAGAGGTAATTTTTCGAGTCCACGTAATGTTGTACACGTTGCAGAGACAAATAAGGAAGATTCGTATAAGTTAAATGAGTTTTTTCGAGTCTAATTATGTATTAACATGTAACGGTTTAGATTTTATTATCTTATACGTTGAAAATAAAAAATATAAGTTTCTCATAGATACAGGAGCTTCATTATCGATAATTAGGGATGGCATAATTAATTGTCATATAACAAGGTACAAAAGTAACACGGTTATAAATGGGTTAGGTGGAAAAGTACAGGCCAGTTGTTATGCACGCATTATATTGCAATCGGACCATGGTTTAGAGTTTCATCATAACATGTATTTGCTGAATATGATACCAAGCAACGTGGATGGTATTATCGGACTTGACTTTCTGAGAAAATATAACGCAAACATTGACTTGGTAACAGACACACTTGCACTTCAATATAATGATAATTGTTATTGTTCTATCAAGATACATAAATGTACCGATGTAGAAACAAACACGGATGACTATTTAATTATTCCGGGACGTAGTGAATCTTTTCATTATATAGAAATAAATAAAAATATATATAAAGATTGTATAATTTATCCAAAACAGTTAGACGAACATTTATTTTTAGGTGGTTGTTTAGTTACACCAAAACGTGGTAAAATTCCAATAAAAGTATTAAATACTAGCGAAAAGTCAACACAAATACGTAAAGATAGTTTAATAAACTTAGAAAGTTTTGATTATTTAGAATGTTATAATATGTGTTCATTCGAAAACAATGAAAGGGATATTGAACGTGTAAAAAAATTGTTATTAGAATTAAATTTATCACATTTAAATACAAATTATAGGAAAGAAATAGAAATTATTTGTACAAAATATGCTGACATATTTTATTTAGAGAATGACAAGTTAGGAATTGCAAATATAATGGAACAATCGATAACATTAAAACCAAATATAAAGCCTGTGTACACTAAGCCTTACCGGCTACCCGAATCATTAAAACCAGAAATTACTAAACAAGTACAGAAAATGTTAGAAGACGATATAATAGAACCATGTAATAGTGAATGGAATAGTCCTATACTTTTAGTCCCTAAAAAGTCAGATGGTAGTAAAAAATGGCGTTTAGTAGTAGACTACAGGAAAGTTAACGAGTCAATTCAAGATGATAAATTTCCGTTACCAAATATCACAGAGATCCTAGATTCCTTATCAGGTTGTGTATGTTTTAGTCATTTAGACCTCTATCAAAGTTTTTATCAAGCGGGCCTTAAGGAAGACAGTAGAAATATTACTAGTTTCACCACAAACACAGGTCAATATAGAATGAAACGGTTGCCAATGGGCTTAAAGATAAGTCCTAGTGCTTTTTCAAGAGTAGTTTCGTTGGCAATGTCAGGGTTGACCTATGATAAATGCTTCCAGTATTGTGACGACATATGTGTAATTGGTAGAAATAAGGAAATTCATAATAAAAATTTAATAGACGTATTTGAAAGGTTAAGAAAAATGAACCTTAAACTCAACCCCCATAAATGCGATTTTCTTAAGACAGAATTACTTTACTTAGGACATGTAATATCCGCCAACGGTGTGCTACCTGACCCTGATAAAATAAAAGTTTTGCAAAATTATCCCGTTCCTAAAAATCCCGATGAAACTAGAAGGTTTGTTGCATTTTGTAATTACTATAGAAAGTTTATTAATAATTTTTCAGAAATTACTTTACCTTTAAATAAATTATGTCGTAAAAATTCAATTTTTGAATGGAATAAAGAATGCCAGGAAAGTTTCGAAACCCTAAAAAATAAACTAATATCTCCACCAATTTTGCAATATCCAGATTTTTCGGCACAAAACACATTCGTCCTTCAGACGGATGCGTCGGGTGTGGCTGTAGGATCAGTTTTATGCAATAGCAATATGAAACCAGTGGCGTATGCCAGCCGACCATTAAATAAAGCGGAATTAAACTATCCTACCATACAAAAAGAACTCTTAGCAATAGTTTGGAGTATAAAATACTTCAGACCATATTTATACGGAAAGAAATTCGTTGTAATGACCGATCACAAACCCTTAATATACTTGTTTGGAATGAAAGACCCATCCACAAGACTTTTAAAGTTTAGATTACAGCTCGAGGAATATGACTTCGGCATTGTTTACATAAAAGGTTCAGATAACACAGTGGCAGATTGTTTAAGTAGGGTGACTATGAGTTCAGATGATTTAAAGACAATGAATAGTAAGTTGGATGTTATGGTAATGACTAGGGCACAGAAAGCTAAATTAGATAAGGAATGTAACCAAAATATTACAAGGTCGATTAATATACCTGCTGACCTGAAGTTTGGCCAACCAAGGATCGCAGAGATATTAAGAAAACCGAGTGATTGTGTGGAATTAAAATTCATTTCAGGGAAAGATTTAAATAAGAAAGATATAATATACGAAAATAAATGTTTAGCTTATATAAACAAAGAGTCGACTTTATACGTAAATCTTAATTATATGTCGCAATTTACGCGAGTCGAATTTGCGAATATTTTAAGAGATTGTTGTCAAGAAATAAATATTGAACAATTATATTTTATAATAAATGAAAAAAATACACAATTTATAAAACAATTATGCGAAGAAATAAAGAGTAGAGACATATGGTCCGGACCGCGAATTAATATTTTAAGAGGAGTAAAACGAGTCTCTAATAATGACGAAAAGGTGTACATCCTACATGATTATCACTTGTTGCCCACAAGTGGTCATGCAGGTGTGCGGCGTATGATAAATAATATTAAGAGTAAATACTTTTGGCCAGGATTAGAACGTGATGTAAGGAATTACGTAAATAAATGTCAGAAATGTCAAATTAACAAGTATTCTAGGAATACAGTCGAACCGATGGTGATCACTACTACGGCATCGAGCGCCTTCGAAAAGGTATATTTAGATTTAGTGGGCCCATTAGATAAGGATTTAGAAGGTAATGTTTATATTCTAAGTTTACAGTGCGAACTAAGTAAGTACGTAGAGGCGTATCCCTTGCGACGGAAGGATGCGGTAAGTGTGGCACGATCTTTCGTTTATAATTTTATCTTACGGTATGGTGTGCCAAAGGCGATTGCTACGGATCGTGGAACCGAGTTCATGGCAGAAACGATGATTGAGGTTTGTAAACTTTTAAATATAGAAAAAATTAATTCAACCGCTTACCATCATGAATCAATTGGTGCATTAGAAAATTCACATAAACATTTAACTGCATATTTACGTACACATTGTGATGGCCATTCAGAAACATGGAGCCAGTGGCTACAATTTTGGTGTTTTTCTTATAATACAACGGTTCATACCGAGACAAAGTACACACCTTATGAACTTGTCTTTGGCAAACCATGCATCTTACCTAGTAACTTAGTAAATAACGTAATGGATCCTTTATATAATCCTGATAACTATGCATTAGAACTTAAGTATAGATTACAATTAGCTAGTTCAGAAGCTAAAAACAATTTAATATCAAGTAAATTGAAAAGGAAAGATGTTTATGATAAGAAATGTAATACTATTTCGTATAAGCCAGGTGATTTAATTTTAATAAAAAATGAAACAGGTAAAAAATTAGACAAACTTTTTATTGGACCATATACAGTACTAAGAGAAAATGAACCCAATGTTTTAATAAACAAAGATGGAAAAATCGAAACCGTTCACAAGAACAGAACAAAATTGTTTGTAACATAAGTAGAAATAATATAATATAAACTTTTAACAGTAAGCTATTTAGAAAGGTTATCATTGTGTAAAATCTTTTAGCAACAAGAAACGATCTGATTGGGGGACATATATAGTTCCGATCCCAAGACACAGTCGTAGTGGCCCTACGACTGTGTCTTGATCAAATCAAATCTTTAACAATATTTTAAGAAGTCTTTATTTTTGTTGCCTTTGATTACATTTGTTTTAACTACTTATTGTACTGTTATGCTTTGTAATCGTAATATTTAGTACCATGTTTAGATATATTTTTATGTTTTCTTTGAATTAAATGATTTCAATTAATTTTGAACCTTGAATTTTGTGTTGAAAGGTATTTCTTTAAGCGACATAAATGTTCTTTGTCTGTTTATGTTTATAAGATTTTGTGATTATAAAAAAAAAAAAAAATATTGCATTTGTATTTTTTTTTCTCTATTAGCCCCCGAGGTGTAGTGGGGTAATAAGAATGCGTTTGTTATATAGAATAAGTTAGTCAATAAACGACAGTGACACTGACTACACGCGTTTCATTTCACACCACATTAGATAAGTGTCATCTCAGATGTAATGCATAGTCGGATAAAAAACTACCGAGTTCTTTGGTTGAATAAAATCAAGACATATGTATTACGAATTTCCAAAGCAATATATAATATTCACCCTATTGTCTTAAAGACTCAAATTTTTCGGTTTCTTATTTTATTAGCGACTCTTGATGTCATTCAGATCATTTCCTTTTTTTAAAGTAAACGAGTCCGCCTATTGCTATTAGATGGATCACACGAATTGTTGTCCCGTGTAGGGATCGAAGCTGACAAATATCGCCAATAGCAAGGTGACTACTTAAAACAGGCTGTGCAGTCAAATATGGCGAACTACCCAGAAAATATTACTAAATAAATAATAAATATAATAATAAATAATAAATTCATTTATTTCTCTCAAAAGGTGCACACATAGTTTAAACACAAAAAGAGTATAGTAATTGTTACAAAACTAGCTTTATGAGAGCTGGAGTCTGTAATAGATATGGTAAAACAGTTAAACATTAAACATTACGATGCAGTGTTGACATTAAGTATGCAAAATTTGCTAAAGAATTACAGGATTTCCTGTTAAACCATACAGGTAAGCTAAATGCCTGTATTAAAGGTAGGTTGACGTCGTTAATGCAAAACATGCAATCCATAATATAGCCCTAAATAGTCGACTACCGCCATTTCTTACTGTCTAACTTTTGTACAAAAGACATAAGTGGCCTTACTAAAACCAACTTTATATATTTAAGAAGCAGCTAAATAGTAACTAGTTTATAATCAGAAAAAAAATTACCTAATCACTTTGCGATGGATCTTTGATCACAGCTTAATTATTAATCAAGAACTAGTTAGTAGTTTAGTTGAGAGGTAGCTAAGTATTATTTAGCGATACTTTTATAAGTAAGTCTGCAAGTATTCTATGTAGTATCTTCTTATGTGCGCTGGCTATTCTAGTCATATTAACGTCCTTCAAATGCAACAAAATCGCTATACCACACATAGAGTTTCCACAAACACCCGAACGATTCGAATTCAACCAGCGGTCTAATCTCAGATTATTGATATATCCATTAACAGGGTACTAGGAGTCAGACAGTACTTACTTACAGTAAGTTAATACTATCAATCAGCCGTATCTGATTAAACTAACTTTGCTGGTTGTTTGGGAAGCTTCAATTGAGATGTGTCGATTTTGGGTAGAATAAGTGTTGGATCTATCCAAATACTAACTTACTTCGTTGGGTCAAAGACAGTAAGTAAATTTGTGTTGATAGCTGATTACGTCAGGTCATTTGATCTTAGCAAATATTGGAGAGACACTACCGAATAAATATTTGTTTTTTTCAAAATCCTGCACTGATGGCACACACCAAGTGTTTTGGGGTCGAATTGTTGTTCCAAATCTGAGTTTCTTTATTAAAGTTATTTGAATGTTCGTAAAGTCCCCCGCGATACGGGAATTACCCCTAGTGCAAAAGACCTTTAAAACTTTTATTGACTTATGCATTCTCACGGTTAACGCTCACGTTAAACTTAAAAACCATTTTAGGTTATTTAAAAGATGGCATACCTAAAGCCGTCTATCGGGTAAATTTTAGATTCCGTGCTTCTGCGAATTTATTGATACGAAATCTCATTAATACTTTTAGCCGGCTTGGAATTTCATGAAGTCCCGAGACCGATTTCCAATGAGCATGAGCACAGAAAGGGCATTAACTATTGCTGTCCCATATACGAAATAAAAAACATGCATATCGGCTGGTATTTTTGATTTTTATCGTGGTGAAAAATATCGATATGGGCTGTCAGTAAATAAAACAATGTTTATTCGTTTACAAAAAGGTAAAACTATTATATTGTAAGTGCTTTAGTTTTGATCTTGTTTTAGTGGTGGTCTTCTTTTAGTACGAGCGTATCTTCATATTTTGTTCAACTCAAGGAAAATAAGAAGATAATCATTGATCCCTTAGCACAAATTTGCCATAGATTGTGCGCTTCTGTTAGGTTTCAGATTCAACGCTTAGGCAGTTATAGTGTTATTACATTTGTTTGCTAAGAACTTCTCATTAGCCAGACAGAGTAGACAATAATAAAACCTCTAATACGTGGGACATATAAAACAGTTGCTGAAATGAGCGTACAATACACCCCTGCCTAGCTTTACGGCAACAGACAGTGTGTCTATGTTACCATTGTTTGAACACCAAAAGTGCTCATCCACTGGCTTACCGTGAAAGCCTTTTCATTTCATTAAGACAACCGATGCCATGAATTTTCATGACGACTTATTTTTTCCATTAGCGCGTCTTGAAAGCCCCAGTTTTATCCGAGCATTAATGCGATTCAGTTAATTCTGCCTTAATGGCCACTCTTCGGCTACAATAACAGTTACAGTGGGTAACGGCCTTAATCCGCGTGGCGTCATACCGCACCTCACATAGAGCCTTTTAGAGATAACGACTTGAAACCGAAACGAACACGACATTTAAATCCTATCTAATAATATAAATGCGAATGTGCCCACTTCGTTTTGTACAGGAGAGTTTTCGTGATGCATGTACAAATATACATATGTAGGTATTATTTGTATATAGTACAGTCGACCAAAAATGTGACCTACCTCCCTACGATTGCGGTTCATTTGAACGTCATGAAACAACAAGGTCGATTTTCCCTTTCAATATTACTATGAAAGTGAACATATCTCTCGTAATCATGTATTGTATTTACGTCATGCCATGTGTCAAGTTAGAAAAGTCAACCTTAGCGATAATTAAACCCGTCATTTCGAAAAGGACGCAAGCAATTAAAATTTTTCAGGAACAACAAAAATATGTTAATTATAAAAATAGTTATTGGTGGTAAAGAAACCGAATATAGGAGGAGTAGTTAAATAAAAGAAATATATAATTTTTGTGAACTTATTTATAAAAAAAAATCATTTATCATATAGATATTTTTGATATAAGTTTGAGAACTAATGCCTTTTTCAAAATGACCTCTCTGATGTTCATACAAAACCAAATATTTCCAGAAGAACTAGTTTAGAATTAGTTAATCATCTTGATTTTCGTTATATTCATTGTTTGCTGAAGTTGTTGGCCATTCAAAAAGCTCTGTATAGAAATTTTGGTACTCTGCTGGAATATATTGTTCTAGTTTTTTTAAATCAGACATTTTCTTTTCATTGATTGGCACTTCACCAGCATATGCAGGAGTATTATTTGATGGTAAGGGGGGCCTGGTACCCATCCTCTGTAAGAGTTGGAAATCATGACTGACTAAACAATCTATGGATTCACGTGTTGTCACAAGACTTAGTGTGGTTTTGGAAAATGTGAAATGTGATACTTTGGAAATAGCAAATGTCACTTTTTTGTCCTTGGGTACTTCTCTGCCATAGGAATCCACAGAAAGCACAAGTTTCTTATAATGGTTTGGTTTATTATTCCCTTGGTGATTTTTAGGAGCTTCTCCAGCAATTTTAGACTTTTTTATTTTATTGTGTTTATAATTTTCACTATTTCTTATACCAGTTACTCTTTTTCTAGATTTATAAGCATTTTCGACAAGCTCCCAATTCTCCATTTTCGTAACAGATGAAGTAAAGTGAGGTTAATCTGACAGTTTCGTTTCATTAGAAAGGGGCATAAGTCCAGGACTCGTGCCATTTTCCAACAGACTTCAATTTTCGTTTGCCTTTTAAGTTGACTTGTGATGTATGAAGATGCGACCTTTTTACTGGGAATATGTAAAACACTTCAATAAATTAAATGGCGCCAAAACGTGATATATAAAAAGTGTGACTCATGCCTTTTTCGAAGTGACGGGTTCAATTAGATATCACAGAAACTTTTGACAAAACGATAAAAAGAAAACAAAAGCTAGTAAAGCACTTTCTTGGCCGGTTCTACATTAATTTGTTGGAAATTAGTATTTTTGTGTTAAATCGTTACAAACAATCAAACTAAAAATTAAATCTATCCTCTTTATCATATATAGATTAACAGTAGCTCACCAGCTACCCGGAATAATAGCTTGCAAAGTGGAAGCTTTATGTTTTTTGACCGACTTCAAAAAAAGGAGGAAGTTCTCAATTCGACTGTATGTTTTTTTACGTGTAACCTCATAACTTTTCCCTCCGTGAACCAATTTTGATGATCTTGTTTTATTTGAAAGCTGGTGCTTTTCATTTAGTCCCAATTAAAGATTTGACCATTCGTTTTCGAGTTATCCTTAATAATACGTAATTGGTTGACTTCGGCTACATTGATAATGTTCTCATTTTTGGCAACAACTAAATAAACAACTGTGTAGGATAGTTTGGAAGCCCTACGTAGTATTTCGAGGTATGAGAATTGGGCATTCTAATTTGGTAATGTTCTGATAAAGATCTTCGGTTTTATACAACGGGATTCTTTAACGACAGCAAATCTGCCGTGATTGTTACAATCACATACATATATGTATATGTATTGTTTACACAATTCCAAATTGATTTTGATAACATTTAATAGCATAGAATTATGTGCAATGGTTAAACTCAACAAGGTAAACACAAAAAAGCAAATAACAAAATTATTTCTATAATGCAACTTTTACTATGACGCTGAAGCCATTAGGCACCGGAACTCCGGAATAAAACATATCATCTTAGAATTATCATGAGATGCACTATGGCCAAAAATTATTTAAACGGTATGACCCGATTTTTTCTGTCCAAAACATTTTTCATGTAAGCCCGCATTTTCGAAAGCCTATTTATGCGCTCTTCACAAGTCTCTTTTGAAATGGCCCTGGAGGTAGATTTCCTATTTTGAAATAGGCGTTTCTTCTCATTTAAACGGCGCTGTCTCATATGAGCAGCGCGTTTAGTAGTTCTACCCATATTCAGACAAATAAAATCAGTTTCTAACTTCGGATTCACTAAAAACCGATAAATAAACAAAATTTTAACAGAAAAGAAAACCCACTTATGAGATGAATATTCTAAAACAAAAAATGCACAAAAAGTAAAAAAGATATTGTGTATTCTTGTGAATAATTAAATTAGGTATTGTTATTTTTTGAGTCGGTGTCAGCTGCCCGCGGCGCGTGCTGCGTCTTTGTGTGTAATTGTGCATGTCAATGTTATGTTATGATTATAGTAAGACATGTCATGTTTAATAACAAAAATTTAATTATTCACAAGAATATGCAATTACTTTTTAACCTTTTGTGCATTTTTTGTTTTAGAATATTCTTTATAGAAGAAGGTTTTCATTTTCGTTAAAAATGTTGTTGTTTATTCTCTATTAGAATATACAGGAATAAGTCTATATGATTATTTAGTTATTACTTAGTTCCAAACCGCAACCCAGCCCACGTTATTCCATTTTAGAAAAAAGCTTACTAAGAAATTAGCATATGTCCTTCCTAGAATTTCAGGCTATTTCATGTCGACCTAAATTAAGTACAGCGCTTTTTTCAGCGAAACCGTAATGCGTTGCTTTTGCATGTTTTTTCCCGTCTGTTTTAACATAGGTGTCAGTGGCTAGGTTATAAAATACATTTTTTTCTTGTTTACTCTTCGGTGCGACGCGACGCTTGAATATTTTATTTATTCTTTTCTTATAGACAGTTCTTGCTTTGAGAATAAAATATACATAACGTGAAATTTTGCAACCATAAATAATATTTAACAGGGGTTTAGGTGAACATTCTTCGACCAGATCAGAGACCTTCTAGTCAAAAGCCAGGCTTAGAGAACCCTAAACCAGCGAATGTGAATACGAAGAATCTGATGAAAGGGAATGAAGCAAGAAGGACATGCTAGGATCGTAGCAAGTGATTATCTATTTCTATGTCACTTGAGAGACGTGGTGTGATATCCTTTCAACACAAAGAGAATCTTCAGACCAGGATAAGTTACCGTGGCTGGCGGGCTGCGGCCCGACTGTTAATGTAGGAGACCTGTATAAATGTATATATATTATCTTAACTTATCTTGGTGGGGGCCAGTCAGTACAGACCGGCGACACTCCGAACCAGTGGGATCTTTTGTGTCGACTTCCCCAATAACGACTGCCATAGATGTTCATGGCAGCCGGGACCGACGGCTTAACGTGCTCTCCAAGGCACGGAGCAGGCGATAATTGTCAATCAATACGCACATAATTTCGAAAAGTTATATAACTTCCGAAAGTCAGATGTGCGCGAGACCCTCTGCATTTCAGTCTATTGGTCTACCCACTGAGCTATCGCTGCCCGTATATATATTAACTCACTGTGTATATTTCACTTGCGTGATTCAAGATTGGACAGCGCCATCTCTTGTCGTATTGTGTAACTTCCTCTTCTTAAAGCCATAATACTTACTTAAAAAACTAAAATCTATGATGGAGGTTCATTGTATCTTTGACGATTTTATCAAGATTAATCTTTGAACCCAAACTGCTAGCATTAACAACGGGTTGATGTCGTAGTCGTGTCGTGTCCGTGTAGTGTTAACACCTCACCATTAGCATATTAATCTTTGAAATCGCCCGTTGATCGCGTAATTCGTCGAGTTGGAACGGGATTATATCGCAGTCGGTTATGAGACGATTTGTCTGCGCCGGTCGCATTGACCTTAGATTGGATTCCGTTATTAATCGATTCAGTTATCTCTTGAAACACTTTTGTATTAAATTGTGTTGTTATATCCGTCTGTTTTGTTGTTTCAGGTAAATGATCATTGCTATTTAATGTCGACAGAAGAACGCTGACAAAGTCTGCCTATTTGGTATGGTGGCGTAAATGCCTCGCCTCTTTTATAATTGTGGGTGTGGCAACATATTTCCCTACCAAAAATAGGGAATTATGTTGCCCCTACGAAAGTACGCAAGTAACACAAAGTTTGGACGTATTCCCTGTAGAATATGTCCAGACTTCGTGCGTTCTTGCGTAATACGAAGTGCTGTGCTTATTTAAATGGGTTTTATTATCCAACTATCCTATTTTTAAACGTTGATACTAGGTAGGTATGTTTTATTCATTACATGCAAGTGTCAATAATTGTGCTAAAACGGTGAAAGCAGTCAGGATTGTTCAAAATCTTGCAAATTTTATACGATTATACTTTACTATTACATTATTGTCAAACTTCCACTACGACCCGCTTGTTCCTACTCACTACTTTAGCTTTTAATGCATGCGTCTTACTCACACCAGGAAAATCGACCGCGCGTGGTTGCTTACTTAGAAATGGAGTAAACGTGCTGCAAGCAGAAAGGACATGATTCTGCACATATAAACATCAGACAACAGATTAGAGATTTTTAAGCACTTCTAGTGGAAGTTTCAAGGCTTTCTCTAGTAGTTTGCAATCGCATAAACATAACAAAAGTTGAACTGGCGACAATGATGAGTAAAATGAAAGTACTTCCTCAGGTATTTAAGGGAGCATAAATAAAGGTACAGAAAGAGGTACATCTAACAAGAGCGTTGCCATAGCTCTTTTTAAAAATACGATATTGGTCATCGCAATAAATCCAATGAGTTCGTCAGAAACATTTTCATCTATATTTCTCCTAACGCAATTTTAATTCTGTGCTCCCAAAAGGGTTTCTACGAAGCCTTCGCCAGTATACACTGAAATTAACTTACTGCCAAAAAACACTCAAAGAAATTTATGGATTTCAGTTTGTTAGACTCCACACACATAGGTATACCAACTGCTTAATATTCATACAAAATTCTGCTAAAACTTAGTGTTCGAAGTTTCTCAAGCACGAAACACAAACCTTACGCCACAAGAAATGTCGCGATTAATCACTTCAGCACTCTTTTGAATTCAAACAAAACTTTTTAACAGTCTGGTTTAGTTTCGATTCATTACTTAAAGCAACGAAACTATTCAACACTGTAGCGCTTATAACAAAACTTCTGAGCATTATCTGAGACGTCGTTTCCCAGCATGTTAATTGTGGCACCTAGTATTTGTTGAAACTTTAACAAGAATACTAACTTATTATTTTATACAGAAATGTAAATTTCAGTTATGGTTGAAAATTGTATACGCTGCTTCATTGTAGAAGAATACAGCTTGTATTTTAATTAATTAAAGATATTACGAGCGTCATGTCACGTCGTCTTTATATATTTACTTGAATTTCATTGTTAATTTTTAGGCTGACAAACTAAAAGGGTACATTAACTGTTGCAATGGATATTCTATAAGTTAGGGTATTTACGACAACTGTTGAGCGTTAGCATAAAATCCATAATCAACATGAGCGCGATTTTTGCATAAACCTATGTGGTCAACTGAAAATTTTCGTCGGTAAATCTAATGAACATCCTTACGTAATAAATACAACTATTGGTAATCTTTTCTTTAGCTGCAAGACCATAATCAATTATAATAAAGATAAAAAGACTAATAGAAACGGTCATTATATGTGTTTAATATTATATAATAACTGTAAATAATTGAATGTCGTCGTTTATAATATTTCCATATTTTGTCAATAATTCAACCACGAACGTAAATTTAAGGGTGCAACGTACAGACTACTTTGAGAAATACTATAATAAAGCGTAAAACGAAAACTGAGCGCTGTACTGAGGGATTTTGATAACTGTAGTGCGAGAGAGTTCGTTTGATTGCGCGCCTTTGCATTATTTATCGAGCGGCCGACCCATCTCGAGTACTAAATAATTCGCAAACCTCACCCACTTGCACACTACGCACATCTCCGCTTCGTTCATCTCTGCTTTGCTAACACTACAACAATTCAGAGAATCCTTTGACCGAATTCAAAACTGTTCATAAAGTAAGTAATTATTCCTTAAGCCCCTACCCGTCAGAAAATAATTATAAGTAGTACGTACGTGAATTACGTTACCTGCCCGCATAATACCACTCTTAAGCGATGTTGGCACGTCTGCGGACTTCAACAAGAACCTCGTTTTAATTAACAGGTAAGGGGAATGCTAACGAGAACTTATGACGATCAATTTGTTTCGAAGGCCTATAACTAAAACGGTAACGTCATAAATCGTGTTATTAAAATTATTACTGAAACTCGTAATGGTGGTCTGTTTCGAATTGTCACCATTTACCAATTTGTGAAACATCCACGGCTTGCTTCCAATTAACTGTAAATTATTGTATTGATATAAAGGTCTTTGATTGCTTGTACGCACCGCTGATCAATCACAATCTGTCGAAGGTAAATGCCCTGCGATCCATCCTTCGAGTGCCCATAATAAACTCGCAATTTAACAATTCTGTCTCAACGAATGAAGCGGAAAAATGACAAACAGAATAAAGAGTTACTCATTCACGGCTCCCTTTCGTCGCTTTTCGTTTGACTTTTATTCACTTGAAGCCGATCGGAGCTGAAAAATGTTAACGACAGGACTGAGGCCGCTTTTTTGTTCGAAAATTAAAATAAGTACTGTGGGTATTAGATGCACCGTTTTCGAGCATTATAAATGTGAAGTATAAATCAGTGAGATGTTCGAAGGCTTACGTTTGAGGGGTGCGAGGGGA
This sequence comes from Catocala nupta, assembly GCA_963675205.1. NCBI lineage: Eukaryota > Metazoa > Arthropoda > Insecta > Lepidoptera > Erebidae > Catocala > Catocala nupta. Next base: position 3,284,437 of record OY776089.1, on the reverse strand, counting down.
AGGGGAGGCCTGACGCTAATGACGTTTCGACATCAATTACGCGCGGACGCCACTTGTCAACGTCAGCCGCTATAAAACAGGCGCTGACAGGCGCGTTGACGATGCGCCTTCACCCTGTATATCCACCGCCACCCTGTATATCACTACACTAGTATCTTGTACACCGTTGCAAGATTTTAATCCGACGTCGCCAACTTGCTATTGTAATTAATTTTGAAGGAGGCTAAGCGAGCGAGTAGCTCAAGCTGTTCTACTAGGAAGCCAAGTTTGTTGCAATTAACTTGAGTGATGTATTGGAGCAGGCTACGCAGGTACTTGGTTTTATTGCTTTGTTGCGAAGTCGTGATTTTTAGCCATTTTATGTATGATGGTGCTTTTTGGTAATGGTTTAAATTCATCGGTTGTTATTAAATGAGCCTGGTTATTTATTATAATAATAAATCGCAGGCAAAATGCATTATTTATATTGATATTTTAGGTAAAATCTATGTAAATGACACTGAAATATTAAAAGTGCCTGCGTTATCTTACATACATGAAACGGCTTACTACTTTATATCTCTAAATGGTTAGATAAGCAGCCATATTTTGCCAGTTGTTCGGGATAATACAGGGAGAGTCTTATGCTGTGTTTCTTACTCATTCCCAAACTCAACGCGACTATGAAAACTGGACCGGGTATCGAAGATATTGCGATTCGTAACGTCACGGGACCTACATATATAGCGAGAGCTAAAGTGCCAGAGCTACGAACCAAGTATTTTATGAGTTCCTTTTTATAATAATAATAAAGTATATTTTTACTTCTTAAGAATTGCACTTAATCTAGGTACAAAAAATAGGGCTTAAGGTATTACAAACTGGAGACCTTGACTTCTAATCTAGGTATGGACCTTTATCGTAGAAGTCAGTGCTACCTTCTGATAGTTACATTTATATAAGCCTCAAAAATGGTTACAATTATTGATATTCTCATTTAAAATGAGGTACATAATTTCGCACATTTCATGTCTTGTAGATGTTACACACATGTGTCTATAGTATTGTTAAAAGGCATAGAGTTAAAAAAATATGCTTTATAATATAATATGGATGACTCGTGTAAATATAGCATAGCTAGCTAGTGAATACTGAGATATAAGCTAAAGGAAAAGTAATTACAACGAACATATGTACATAGTAAATACATAGACACACGTCAATCCCCATAGTAAATAACTGATTTTACAATTTAATTTCAACAGCTTCATTTTAGGATCCACGTTGTATTATATAGACCAGCGGTCGCCAAATAGTCAAAATTCGAACATAATTAATTAAAATTTAAGTTTGATCGTTATTGAGGTTTTATTGCCTATGACTATACCCTTATTATCACATTTCATTTAGTCATCTACTCCACATACATATGTTACCATAGTTACGAAAAATTCTACGACATCAGCCGAACAATGCCGAAATACTACGAACGCGATTCGAATGCTTGTGTCAATTGCTTGGTTGTGTGCGTAAAGTGTGCTTTTCATTAATTTAATGTATTTATAATGCATATTTTATAAAAATATGCATTAGAAATATAAACTTTAACTGTGCCCAATTTCATACTCCACCGACCGCGAAATTTTCGTGAAAAGGGGCACAAAGATTTTGCTTGAAATATTAATATATAGATGACTACACTGTACATTATCAGACGTCAGACAACCGTGCTGCTACTAAACATTCCCTAACCAAAAAATACAAAAATAATTAGCACTCACGACTAAGCTACACTTATGATCGATAAGCATAAACGCGAATCTACTCTCAAGAATCAATAAACCACTTAACAGAAAATATATAAAGATTAAAAACAATAATGACCACCAAAAAAAGCCTTTATATACTCAACGCAACTACATAGAGAGAAACATAATAAACAAAACTACGTATAGACAAAAACTGTAAACACACCCACCAAACTTATCACTTGACAAAAATCCCTGTACAAAAGAACAGTGTGCCACCCTCGTTCCCTGCAGCAATATTGCGGATACAAACAGCTAATTTCGGACGCCACCACAATGGTTCCGTTGATTAGAGCCGATACGAACGAAGATTACGCCGGTTAATTACCGCAAAATATCACCCAATCGGCTTTCATGAGCTGCACACCTACTTACGATTTTCTGGTTCGGTTTTACGGTTTGCTGAAAGGTTAAGTACTTTTGATGATGGAACGGTTTGCTTCAATTTAGATGGGTTTTATCTTCACGATGGAACATAAAATCTTAGTGTGATGTACGCATTGCGTAATTGGTGTAGCAAGATCAAATATGGTATGATATATTTAAAATGTTATAAATAATGTATTGGCTTGTGTGCATAACCAATATTATGACCAATCCAACCGATTCTTCTTAACAGCTCAAATGATTTTCTGAGGCAGCACGTTGAAGCAAAACTTCTGTTCTAACTTAAGAAGTTATTTTACACTAGATTTAGTCCACGGCTTGGCCTGAATTAAATTAGATTTTATCGGTAAATTTCTTGGAGAACACACTTTTCCCTAGATAGCAATGGACAAGACATGGATGGATGGATACAATTGGCATCAACATCAAGGAGCTAAAGTTCAGCTCGGCTACGTTTCCAATCCATTCTAGACATCTCTAGCGACCCGCCCCGGCTTCACACGGGTAGTACGAAACCTTAACGAACTATACACCTAAACCTTTTTTATGAATCAATCTGCCTGTTGGTGAAAACCGCGTGAAAATCTGTTCAGTAGTTTTTGGGTTTATCGCGTACAGACGCGACCGGGAACTTTGTTTTATAATATGTGATAACAGATTTTAATTTATGATGACTTTTATAGCTATATGTTACTGTAATTACATTTAGAGGCAGAAACTCAACGATATTTTAACGCAACACATTCAGTACAAGCAATGCGTAGAAATTTGAGAGTTTCGTCCGCATCACCGTTATTTAAATATTTATTTTGTACTGTTTCTTGCAAAAGTACCTATATAATACAACCTTCCATTTACCGTATTCGCTGAAATACATTAATATTACCCAGCTACACTTCACCGGGCTGGTGCCTCGTTTGTGGCTTCCGCTGTACCTCGAAGCTCGAGACCTCAGTTTATAATTTAACGCAATTTTGGATCTTCTTAATTAACGCGACGTACCGTGTCAGAAGCAAACGAACCTTTGATGCTTCATCTTACGCTGCCACAAAGTTAAGAACAAGAATTTTAATATGTCACAGTTTTATAAATATATTATCATCCTACATAACTTCCTTTGCAGACTCTCAAGCTTAACTGGCTTCAAGTTTAATAACATAAACTCAAATCTGTACAGATTTACTCATTTCAGTCACTAAGTAGCACATATGATTGTCAAAGTTAAGCAGCGATAGCCAAATGGCTAAGGCACTGAACTTGCAATCAAGAGGTCGCGAGTTCGAATCTCACCCATTGCACTACTGACGTGAACCTACTCCTAATACAAGCATTCTGGATTAGCTGGAACAACAAGAATACAAGTAATCTGAAAGCCAAATTGCTAAAATATTTTCAAAAAAAAAGTTATAGTGCTAATATAATTTCAGCAATTCAATGTCATAAAAACTATAAGAAGAAAAGCTAGCAAGAAAGTCACGGCCACACTTTCCGTTCGCCAAGTTTAGAACGTTATTTATGTTACAAATCAAATCTGTGAGGAGCTGCAACTATCACACAACTTACTACTCACAACACATCCGAAAACTAAATAAAATTTAAGTGTAAGGATCTAATAACAATAGTAATATGGAATAATTGGAGCATCCATAAAAATATAAAGCAACGTATGACAGATTTCAGTCCGAATACGACTGAATATTTATGTTTGCCTAGATCAGTTTCAGCTACGTGAAATATTCTTGGAGACATGACTAAAATGAAAATGGTCAGCCATCTAGACTCGGTTATTTTTACTTCAACTGAATTGAGTTCAACCTCTATTATTGGATTTCTAAATTAACCTTTTTAGTCGGGGATGATTTCCAACATTGAAATGAAATTTTTTGTTGAGATTCCAGATAATAGGTATTATATCTTTTGGATTAATACGTTAAACATAAATCTTTAATATTATAATATGTATACATATTTATGCAATAACAAAGTTGGCATATAAGCATAGCCCGTCTCATGATAAACGGCTACGGTAGCCCATGCTAGCTTTCATATTAGAAAAAGAAATTGAAGATGCAATGAAATCAAAAGGAATGCGTAAGTAGATTTGTGAGCCACCGGCATTCTTACTTACAGAGTAAAACAAAATAACAGGGATAACTTTATTGATGCCTATTGCATTGTTTCACATTGGGGTATCAGTTGTAAACCAGAAGCAGCTCTAGCGGTCTGGAGAAATGCTAAACTGGATACCTATGTAACAACCATGGAATACATGCCTAATTGTGCTTATTTTGTCTTTTAAATCCTAACTTATATTATAAATGAACAGACTGAGAAACTCACATTTGGAGATTTTTTATTTCGTAACGCTTCCACGCTACTTGCTCGTCCGATTGCCATGAAATTACGAATACACGTTGTCTGTTCCCGAGGTAATGAAATTTATTGACAAAATCTACATTACCGCGAGCAAATCCACGTGCAAAATCTAGTTAAGTTAGATATTGCCGTTTGATCTATAATATTACAATTGTTTATTGTATTATGTCTCTGTCTCAGTAATAACAATTTTTTTCTTTCTATGTACAACTTTCCTTACACCATTATTAAGAGCATGAGGTTTTATTATCCCCATGCTAATTTTACTATTAAATTTTGTGCAATAAACCATAATAGTAATAACATTATATTCATAGCTAATCTCTGCTGTGATCACCTCATTAATATTGAACATCGAATATTGTAATCTCTAAATCGTATATTATTCAGTACGATATTCGAATCTATTGATATATTATACAACGTATTAATTTGCTACTATTACTATTATTGATAGGTTCCGAGAACCGTATAATTTATTTACTGATAGCCTTTAAATAAGTTCGATAACATGTAGTAGCATTATTATTTTATTTATTCATCAATCGATCGGACGAGGGCATGTACTAAAAATTAGGTTGAAATTAAACTCATTTATATGGATTTTATCGCATTGTTTATTTAACACTGTATTACATAATTTTGAGACTGTTACACTACTACTACTATTGAATTTTACAAAATTTTAAGCAAATAAAATTATTAAAACTATTTATATTTAGGTTTACACTTTCTCCGACGTTTCGGTTGCTTTTCAGCAGCCATGGTCACGGGGAGACTAAGATGGTAATTGTCTTAATGTTCCAGTGTAGTTATTTAAAAGTACCCGAACATAATTTAATCATTGGTGTTTCTATTTACGCAAAATGAGCTCAAAGTATCATAAAGTCTAGAGCTAGAAAAGCTAGCAAAATTATGTAACACAGTGTTATATAAACACCACGATAAAATCCGTATAAATGAGTTTAATTTCAATGAATAACATTCGCGTAAACAAAAGACAATATTATATAAAAATTAGGTGTGCACGAAATGTATCTCTTATATTATATTTGATGAATAAAGTTGATATAGTGAGATCATTGAATCGGTGGTGCTGTGGTAGTGAATGCGACTGCTTTGCAGACTATGGTCGTGAGCTTCTTTGTCAAGTAGTCCTTACTTACCTTAAATCAGCACAGAGTCTGGGACCGTTGGTGGTGGTAAACGTCTATAGATTCGTCTCCATTTACGTAGGACTTGATAAATAGTTGGCAAAATGTGGGTGTAATACACCTGCTCCCACCCCTTCGAGAGTATATGCGACTACATAGTCGTCATACCTATGTAGATAATTAAAACTTTGATAGTTATAACATAAGATGTAAGCATTAACATTTCAACTACTGGAATGTTTATTTGGTTACCAGTCCTAGCACCAAACGAATTCGTCACCTAATTGCCTATCTTAAACTTTAGCAATCTCAAAGGTATCTAGTCAAGTTGCTTTCTATAAGGATAGTTAATAATACGACCTTTAAATCACGTATAAGCAAGATCAAGTCCATCAAAGCATTCCAGAAACTATTTACTAGTTCCCTCAAAAGCCTCAGCATACTGCGAAAATATCGCAATTAATTGCAGATTATTGCCATTCAATAAATAAAAACAAGCTTTATAGCTATTATAAAAGATTTAAGAGCAATAAGCTATCAGATTGTAGCCGAACTGAAATCAAAACCGTTTCAAGTGTGTTACGAGTTCTCTGGAAAACCAATTTAAAATACATCGTCAATATTCAAGACGATACGCGAAAGCAATTTAAAATTCAGCTACAGTATAAACATCGCAGAGACGCCGACATTTTGTAAGATAACAAATTAAATTTTTTAAAATGTCAGTAGGATCGGGTTGAGCTCAAAGCCTTTAAAGTGAGTTATTGAGATTCCGAGCATTTTCTAAAATTGGTTTTCGTAACATAACGTTACACTACACGTGTTACTTGTAAGATATCCTCAAAGGGTTAGGCGATACATCTACGTTTTGGTTACTCTACACTAAATTATGATGCTGTTGCGGACAGTTTCTTGATAGTAGAGTCAATTTTGATAGGACATTGAAAATATATGGCATGCCAAGCAAATTACATATATAACGGGGATATATACAACCATGAAGCAGGACTGAAATTTTGACATACCATATCACCGCTTTACTAACTGTGCTAGTCACTACACTAAATTATGGGAGGTAAAATAAATTCTTTATGATATAACTTTATTTTGTTCTCTCACACAGTTTTACAAAACATAAGACAATAGTAGGTATCTAGTACTCAACGAATATTCATAAGATAATACAATCTGTGTGGGAGACTGGTATCTGTACTAGGAGACCTGTATGACAGAATACCAGCCTCTCCAGACTCTGATATCTTATGCTGTTGCTGACAGTTTCTTAATAGTAGAGTCAATTTTGATAGGACATTGAAAATAGTTGGCATGCCAAGTGAATTATTAACGAGGAAAAAGGCAACCATGAAGTAGGACTGAAATCTTGACAAACTGTCATGTCTCCATATTACCAACTGTACTATATATATATATATATATATATATATATATATATATATCCCTGCCACACACGTTAAAAATCATCTAATAAATCTTAGACGTAGTTTACGATCACGTGTTCTAATCCTAATACATATATGGTTGACTTTTTTCCTCATTTATAACTTAATGTAAACTCAATGATATTTTACTTGAATGAATCGATTTAGAGTGTTGCCAACTTGTAACTAGTTACGCACATGTTCATGGTTACACCACTGGATCAAGGAAACAAACTTTGCCTGTTGAACTTCTTCAAAAGGTGTTGTGCAAACGTGCGCGTTTTTTCGCGATACAACCTAATGTAACTGCGGGTAATTTGTAGGAAACTCTGCCAAAGTTACCGCAAAGCTAATAATATATTTTACCTGACGTTGCCTTCGCTGAATATAAGATAGTTATTTAATTTCGTGAACACGTAAAGTTAATGTCCCTTTGAATGTACCCTGAATGGATCGACGCTCGGCAATTTTTCATTTTATACAATAGCTCATATATCATACTGGTTATACGGAGAGTTTTGTTGGTTTTTAGAGAGCTCGCATAAAAATGATTCATCGATTAAATACAATAGGCTGTATCTTTACTTAAAACAGTAACTTATTCAGATTAAAAGGAGGCATTGGAAATTTTATAGCTATGGCAACGAAAACCTCTTAGTGAGAATTTTAAAAGCGGGCTCAAACCTCTGTTCGATTTTTGGTGAATATGTGATAAGACTGTAAACCCTTATAGCAATTGAGCAATTTATATTTGTACTGTAAGTCTTATGACTAACAGTACAAATATAAATTGCTCAAAGTGCTTATTGCTATTGCGCTATTGTTACATAGAGTCATTATGACTGCCACATGATTTTTGCCGCAAGATTCATTAAAAAACAAAAACAGACTTTTAATCAGAAATATTAACGCCACATGCGACGTGTCTGTTGTTACCACATAAAATTATTACAGTCTTTGAGCCTTAACCTATGTCACTTGAACTCCGACACGTGTAAATTGACATTAAAGTTCCACCACGTGTCCCCCTCCCTAATCCTCCCCTCTGTCGTCTAAACACGCCGCAGGTTGCCAAACGTTTGCCGATTCATAATGCATGAAGAGCTAAACTTCTCCCTTCAACTAGTCCCCTTTCACTTTTGAGTTATGACAGTGTCTATATAATACATTCATATCAGTGTAAGTCGTGGATGAAATTTGGTAGAAGCGATGATGTTTTTGAGGGAAAACTGGCAGTTGGAAAAGTTGATATCATAATGGAAGCAGTAATGGAACGATGTGTTACGGTCACCGTTGACTGGAAAACAGGGCATCTTGTTTCAACACAGTTCAGTTATATAAATATATACAACAAACGTGGGCAATAAGTTAGAGCATGGCTGATAAGCATTTAACGTAGTGTATGGTCGCTTGCAATAACAGGGATATCACTGATTTGCTATCCCTAGAGTAAAAGATAGAATGAATAGGAATAGCAAAGGCATGTAGCATGACATGAGACATATATTGTTTTTGGATTTTAGTCTCTGCTGGACTTTGTTCTGTGCTGTGTTTGCAATCGAGCTTTTGTTTGAGCAATTTGATACTACAAATCAAGGCCTTTGAAAATTTTGATCATTGAGAACTGAATCTATTGACTTAGCACAAATTATGAGTTGCGGGCCACTTACTTAATGTATACAGTCATACATATTTCGATATCATGTATATATAATATAAAAAACAACCTACAATTTAAGCAACAAAGAAGAAAAACAGTACTGTTTGAAAACTGTCAGCACGTATTCAAACCCATGTGCCTATGATCATTATCATAGTCTTTATTTTTTACACTATTCCTGGTCTGTATGTATTCTACGCATAGATTGTTGTTGGCTAAATTATCACCATGTTTGATGTTAGAAAAATGTCTTAATGAAGAATCCCAATATAACTGTATTTTTATAACTTAACAACAATGATCGTTGGTACTTTCTTTCATATAATGAATTTCGAATTCTGTAATTGCCATACCGTTAATTATTTAAGTAGGATAAAAATATGCGGGGCTTTTGGGGACTGCCGATAGAAGTGAAAACTAAGTAACTAGCGTGCGGTGACGATGACGCGAGTTTCACGCTTTTTGTTCACCCAAAAAGTACACATATACACACAGGATACATATAGCTCATGGAAAGCGTTCGGTGACGATGATGCGAATTTCATGATTTTTGTTCACCCAAAAAGTGCCCAACGCGCCTAACGAAGTTTCACTTCAAACATTGTACGTGTAGGTATATGTACTATGTAGATTTCTTATAAAAATCGTTACCGATATTTTAACGTGTGTACCTACTTAATTTAGATATTTTATTTAGAACTACTTATTAAATTGTGTGCAGTACATAGATCTAAAAACTTACACAGCTAAATAAAAATGGAAATAGTATTCTATTTATGATTTGATAGCACATAATTTTAGCGCAACAGATTTGAATCAATATCCGACTGTGCATTTAAATCTGCAATAATGCATTCGAATAACAATAACATTGATTAAACATTTTGAAATTACTTTAATACTCAAATAATGTCATTCGATCAATAATCTTAACCTTGGAGATTTAACGTTTCAAGTTACTACGTGAATATACAGACTGGTAAAAACCATCTCCATAAAGCTAGACTTTACGATGTAACAAGTTCTGGGTTGGTTTTACTTAAGTGCCGTGTCTTGGGATCCTGTATGACCTTGGACTGTAGCAACGACTCATGAATTACAACGTTCTTTTATTGAAGTACTTTCACTATACTTCTAGCAAACAATTTGCTGAGAAATGTCTTTAAAATCTGAACACTTCATTTTATTTTATGCTAAGTGATGCCTACAGCTTCGCTTACTGAACTAGAGGAGCGTATGCCTGGTTTAAAATAAAGTCTGCATTATCTAGGGCTTAAAGACTTAAAGCCCTAGATGATACATACATTATTTTATATAATATAACTGCCTCGTTGGTCCAGTGGTAGTATATACGACTGCGGATCATGAGGTCCCGGGTTCGATTCCCGGGTCGGGCTTGGAAAACGTTACTAAAATTTTCTGTCAAGTGTTCTTTCTTAGTAGCAATTTATTAAGAATTTCTGTCAAGAAGTTCTTAATAATTAACCCGGAGTTAGGAAGTTGGCGGTGTTTGACCCCCGTGCGCCGGAAAGCACATTAAGCAGTGGCTCCCGGCTGTCATGAACATCTATGGCAGTCTTTATTGGGAAGTCAGCGCCCTCAAATATCATGACGACTGGTCTGACCATAGAATGATGTTATCCTTCTGGGTTACGGAGGTCAGATGGCAGTCGTTCCGTGTAAAAACTGATATTCAGTTAAATCTCGTTGGACCAGAAATAAGTGGACCCTGGTATAAACTGGGATTAATAATCGCTAGGAAGAAGAAGATATTATAACATAATATAATACGTCATATATTCTTTTATGTTATAATATAAAATAGATATAGACAGACGCGACTATATTTATGGATCAACTACTGTCCAAATCCGTTCAAAGATTTACGCGTGTTCGAGTAACAAAACATCTTCATAAACTTTCACAGTCATAATGGTGTGAGACGATTGAGCATTCTTGCATGCATTAGTCAACAAAAGCATTTTAAGTAGCAATTCTTATATTTCTCTAATAAAAGTGATTTCACTCGGAGTCTTGATTCTAAGTTTTGTATAAGACTACCGCCACCGCACACTTTTTTGCCCTACTGACAAAATCGCAAAAATAAATATGAAATACAATAAAGATGTTTTGTTAATTTATCACAAGTTAACACTTTAATCGATTTAGAGAAACTTTGGCTCACAGATTGACAATGTTCTGGAATGACACAAAGAATAAAATTTATCCCGGTATAAGTTTCTTTAAGATTCTCATCGGTAAAGCCGGCAAAAACTAGTATATCTTAGATGTCAAATAATAATTACATAGTATGTGTGTGGGCGGAGTCGTCATTTCAACGCAAAAGGGACATTTCTAAGATCAAAACAGCTTTTCCAGACTTAGATCCAATTTTCTTCTTTAATGTAGAGTTTTACAAATAAAATAGAGCTGGTAATGTTACAAACTAAATATTACGTTTCACGGACCTTTGCTTTCAATCCTAAATTTTTTTCGTAGACTAAGTAAATATAACCGTATAATTTTCTATTTTATGATATTGTTGGCAAACGAGCAGACGGATCGCCTGATGGTAACCGATTACCGCCGTCCATGGACACCCCCGCAACACCAGAGGAGTTAAAAAATGCATTGTCCGCCTTTTAAAAAGGAGTACGCTCTTTTCTTGAAGGTTTGTAGGTCGGATTGGTCCGGAAATACCGCAGGCGATAGTTCATTCCACAGTTTAGTTGTGCGAGGCAGAAAATTTCTGGGAAAGCGCACAGTTGTGGACTGCCAACCATCTAAATGATGGGAATGGACATTCTGTCGCGTAGGACGATGGCGAAAAGAGGAGGCAGGGATCAGTCCGAACAATTCATCGGAGCACTCCCCATAGTAAAAGCGATAGAAGATGCATAGCGAGGCCACATCTCTACGCAGCGCCAAGAGGTTTAGCCGATTTGAAACAACCCTGTGTGTGTGTGACTGAGACCCAAGCGTGTTTATCTCGGTAGCTGACCAGACGTGTGTCACATCTACATATTGCCAGCTACGGTTCCGTCTTACATAATAGAAGATTAGCCTGTTACGGTCTGGTGTATTAATGTTTCTGGCAAGTAATGCTTAGTAGCAGCATCGGTCTGGAACTATGCCTGATAATAAGCTCTTATCACTTTCGTCCTCTTCTTTTGATCTTATGTCCTCCTGACCAAATTTCGGTCACGGCGGCCAATCTTAACGGAGACTGGCCATCTGGCGCAGGAAATATTATAGTGCACAAGTGTGTGCGCAGACACAAATGCACTCTCCATTCCCTAACTCTCATAATCCGATGCGACGAATAATCCGACACGAGAGAGATCAGAGCGCAGGACCAACGGCCTCACGTGCTTTTCGAGGCACGGGGTGTCTAACACCGCCAACTCCGGCCTCGTATTGAGATTTCTTAACAGGAAAACCCAATAACTTTTTGTTTGCCCGACCCGGGATTCGAACCCGAGACCTCATACACAGCAGTCGCATTCACTACCGCTACTATCTAAAATCATGCCGGTCATCATAATCGCACGCAAAACTAAACTAAGTTTATGTTTCCTTATAACAAATATGCAAACTACCAATTCAATCACTGTCACTCTACTAAACCGCTACTAAACCGTTTAATAGAATTGTACCTATATTGGCACCCACCCAGACCTATCCTGGATTAACCCATAAGACTTTTTATCCCTGTATGTATACCTATCTGAATTCGAATAAAAGCTAGTCAAAATAAATATAAAAAGCTCAAATGACAAGTGTAGACATGTCTTTAATAATACAAAAATCGTAACTCCCAGTACCACCCACGAGCATTGAACGAGTTTACGGCACGATTATTAGTTGGATCATAACCGTTTTATGTTCGAATATAAAATAAGGTATCAACATTGTATGTGACGCAGTTGTAAAGCTGTAGGAGTAATCAACCTCCGTTATGTCATTACTTAAATAAATTGCGAGCAGTTGTGGACGCCATTTTTATTTATATTTAACGTCATTTCCATAAAAGTGTATTTTTTAAGATTGCTAGCACTTTAGGTAACAAATGACTAGTATGTTTGTAAATCTCTTCAGCTAAGTTAAAATGCTTATATCACAAATTCGTTTATCGCGTTAATGCAAGTAGCAATTTGGGTATCAAATTACTAGTATTTTTGTTAATCCCTCCAGCTAAGCTAAAAAATTTACCTACGTCACAAATGACTTCATTGCGATAATGGAATTACCAATTTGGGTATAAAATTACTAGTATTTTTGTTATCTATCTAGCTAAGCTAGAATGGTTATTATAATATAATATTCTACCACATACACACAACACCATCTAGCCCAAACTAAGCAGAGCTTGTACTATGGGTAAAGATACATAAATACTTTTTTTTGTAAATACATACATATTATACATAGAAACACCCAGACCAAACCAGGTTATATCACAAATAAGTTTATTTCAGTAGTGCCATTATTAATTTGAGTTACAGCTTATAATTATTTTGGTTAAATCCTCAAGCTTAGCTAGAAAGTTTATTATTCATGTAATGTAGTTTATGAGTTCATTTTGATAGAGTAATTAGCAATTTGAGTATCAAATTAGTTATAAGTAGTTATGTTAGCCACTTTACTAAAGCAGGGTATGCTTGTGTCAGGAGTGGTTATTTCGATAGTGCAATAGCAAAGAACAAAAGCCAAGTCCGTTCGATCGCAAATCTAATGTCTTTTCTATTGGACTACCGTCTCAAATACAATTGGACTAACCCGATGATGTCATGGTTTAAGCGACGACTTGCCTTCTTACAGTGCACCAAATGTAATGCGTACAATTTCTAAACGATACAAACATAATTATGTAATCCACTATTAGATATTTTTAGTGAGGGTGCTCTTTTCTGTGTTAGTACATTACAAATTCCATAACCAAGACCAACCAGAGATATCTAGTATGGGAGCCATACTTTAATAATAAATATACATATGTAAGCGAATTTGGCTTGGGCCTCGTCTCCTCCCGTGTAGGCTTTAATGTTTTTGAGTAATAGCAAGCCTCAATCTAGTATTGTGAACTATCACAGGTAACGATATCCATTAGCCATCAGGCCGTCTACTTGCTTGTCACCTTTATAAGAAAATATTACTAAATGAAATGATTGATAAACAAATAAAAATATAAATGAGAATTTTTGAATAAAGTAATTCTATGCAAAACCGGCTATAACAATTCTATTGAAAAGCAAATGTTCCCCTAACCGATACCGATCATAATTTATAAACGCATCAGAAAACTACACAACCACACAATTTTGCTCGTGTACCATCATAAAATTCACGTTGGCCAACGGTAAGTCCCATCCGACCACAATACGTGGTCCGACCACAAATTGGTGGTCGTGGACGGTTGGTCGAACGCTCAAAATAATTTATACGATCAATTTTACAGCTTAATTTATTCATCATATTATTTTATGTGCAGTCGAATTAACCAAACCAATTATTTTCTGATAGATTCATAACTTATCTCTGCTATATTATCTTGATAGTGCATAATTATGTGACCCGTTTAATTATGACAGTGGAATAGTAACTAGCAATTAGTTTGAAAATTATGATCAAAATATTTTAAGTTTTGATGGTAGATGATTCATACATAGATCTAATTTAAACTAAGAACGCAGATATTAATTATTAATTTATTTCCAGAAAGATGTACAATAACGACAAGAGATCAGAAATTAAAATCTTCTTCTTCCTAGCCTTCATTATTCCCAAGTCACTTGTGGTCGGCTTTTCTGGTCTAACCGGATTTGACTGGATATCAGTTTTTACACGGAGCGGCTGCCACCTGACTGCCGCAACCCGAAGGCTAACGATACCCTAAGGTTAGAACAGTGTCAGGATATTATAGGGCACTAACTGCCCAATAACGACAGCCATAGATGTTCATGGCAGCCGAGACCGATGGCTTAACGTGCTCTCCGAGGCACGGAGCAGGCGATAATTGTCAATCAATACGCACATAATTTCGAAAAGTCATACATCTTCCGAAAGTCAGAGGTGCACGACGTGGGTTCGAACCCGAGACCCTCTGCATTGCAGTCTGTTGGTTTCTTGCATTGCAGTATTATTATTATAATCTTTAAATGACAATCGTCACTCTAGGCACAATTCATTCAAACTACAACCCGACTCAGATCAATCATTTGTGTATCACACAAATTTTTGCCCCGGATTGAACCCACCTAACTTGGCGCGGCGGCAGTGGCAAGACGACCACTTGAACCACTACACGTCTGCTGTCAATATAAAACATCAAACAATTTATAAGTAGTGTAAATTAAACTCTGGTACTCAAGCTAAGATTAAATCTGTCCAATGGGTACTAGCCCCCTAACAGTATTTGCAACTTAGTACAGTCAGTAGTAGGTCCTAAATATAGAGGTTACTACAAAACTTAACTAACTAACTTTATTAAACTACCAAATCATTATACTAACTATGCAATTCGGAAACATCTCACTCTTAAGCTTGCCGCAAACGTACTTTTCCTGATCAGGTTTCCGAATCCAGTATTCAGATTCGGATATCCGAATGCACACTTTTCATACGAATTTGCTATATACCGCATACGTTCTTATATTTTCCGTGCGAAAATAATTACCGTCGTTCGATTCGGAATCTCGCCGGTGTGTTCTGAATGAAGAACGGAAAAAAACCGAATGACGTCATTCCGAACGCAGCGCTCGCTAACATTCTGTATGTACCGCCGCACACGAACGGAAATTTCCATGCTGAATACATCAGAGCTAGCTAGACACGTTAGCGGGGTGGCGTTACCGTACGTACTGGTAAAACTAATTCCTGATGGACAAAAACCCAACGTCTGTGCAAAGCTGATGGAATAACGAATCTGAATCCCTGTTTCGGAAACCTGATCAGGAAACCGAATATTTGCGGCCAGCTTTAACCTCACTTCCGAATTCGCAATAAAATGGTGACGTTACTATCAAAGTGACATTCCATTCGGGATGCAGTCATTGTACTCACATATAAGACTCGCTTTAACAATATACTCGGTTCAGAATTTAACTCTACTGTTGTTTATTATATTCAATCTAGTACTGGCATATCTTTAGCCCGCTTGGTAAGCTTATCCAAGACATGCAAGTGAAACTGAATAATAAAGATGACACAAGATAGATTGTTACTCTATTTACTGTTTATACATATCGTGCTTGTCTTATTCTGAAACCAAGATGCTCTACTGGTAGCGAACTTCTAAGAGAATTGTATATACTAAGAATGGGTCACGGTTTTAATATTAAAATTTAATTATTTATATTATTTTTTTACTTGTGCGGGTTCGATTCCCGCACACGTCAAACATTTGTGTGCATGAACATGGATGTTTGTCTTGGTCTGGGTGTTTCTATATATAAAATGTATGTCTTACAAAAAAAAGTTAATATGTATGTTTATCCATTGTTTAATACCCATAGTACAAGTTCTGCTTAGTTTGGGCTAGATGGTGTTGTGTGTATGTGATGGAATATTATTATATGTATGTGGAACATATTGTTTTTCATGAATCTCGACATTTATTTGACAGACACTATATAAAATAAACAAAACCTGTTTGAAAACATAAATTCATGCTACATTTGAAGAAAAAAGCAGACGTAGCTCTGTCCACACCTTTATTCCTACGAACTCAGAGATATAAATGTGTTAAATATTATAGTTGCTAGCTTACATCGTGTACATTATCTATAAATTAAATACCTATAATTTGTTTATACCTTTTTTGTCATTTACGACATTTAAATGAGTATTTTCTATATTTCTTCTTTTTTCTTTGTTGTTCTCTTTAATAATTATTTTATGTTACTTTTTTTTTTTATGTGAATTATTATTAGCATCCGTGCAGTCACCAAAGGGATCTAGTTGAAAACCATTGCAAGGTTCCTTAGCCTTGCATATGCTGAACTAGTTCCCATTTGGCTAAATTTAATTTATATTTACCTTGTTAATATTGTTTTCTTTTTTTGTCAAATAAATTAACTTTCTTTCTTTCTTTCTTCTATACTTATATTATAAAGCTGAAAAGTTTGTTCAGCTGAATGCGCTAATCTCAGGAACTACTGGTTCAAATTGATAAATTATTTGAGTGTTGGATAGCCCATTTATTGAAGAAGTCTATAAGCTATATGATATCACGCTACGACCTATAGGAGCGGAGCATCAATGAATAATGTTGTAAAAACGGGGAAAATTCGCTTATGTCTTATGATATACAGAGAGTCCGGTAATTAATGGATAACTTTGAAATGTCTTATAGTAGAACTGAAGGCCGTTCAGAAAAATAAAAAAAAATAAAAAAATATATATTAAAAGTGCAAGCTATATTAGTATAGCATACTTTTGACTGTCTATCTATTAGCATAATTAGTGTTTAATAATTAAACAACAAAAAACCGATGGATTTCATTCATCTATGGTCGTAAACAAGAAAGTTATACATAGTAATTAAACAAAAAACACATATCTCAGGTAGTAGTTAGGATAGATTTTTTTCATTTTTTTCTGAACAGCCATCAGTGCCGCTATAAGACATTTCCAGGTTATCCATTAATTACCGGACACCCTGTATACACAAAACCGGACAAAACAATAACGTTTCCGTACAATAACGACTTCAGAGTGCTTAGTGAGAGTTTGTTTTACGTCAACGCGATCGACACGTTTATTACTGCTCAAACTCAAGCTCTTAACCAATCAGAGAACCAAACGCAGTAAACATTTCGATCGCGTTAACGTAAAAACAACTCGCATTAGACACCCTGTTTGATTTGATGGGCATAATATTATACAGGTGGTTCCAAAAACTACGACTTCTCATAACACTATGCAACCATGTGTCGCTACGAAATATAAAAACCTAATACAAAAGTACAAACAAAAAATATCTAATATAATTCTCCAAAGCACATCAATCATACAACACTCATATGACACACACTCACACACATACCCATCAGTCCAAAGAGACGACGCATCTAAAACGATTACATATCACTTTCGGTCAAGTGATAATTTCCCCTGAGACGGTTATATTTATACCTATAAGAAAACGTCCCGAAACGAAACCGCAATTTGATGAAAGGGTTGGAGTACAGAGCCGTACTCGTATTTTATTTATAAAGATATTTGTTAACAGGACCGGATTCATTGACATGCTTGCTCAATTAATAAACGCCTGGTTTGGGGTAATGAATCTTTGTTTGCGAATTCCAATGGCTGTTTGTTAGAAATACTTTGCTAAAAGATGGAATCATTTAAATTGAGTGTGAAATTTGTAGAATGAACATGAATATTTTTGTTCATTCATGTTAATAACGAAGATGTAATTAAATAAAAAGCATAGAATATTTAGCAAACTTAATGTCTGTAAAAAATATTACATTTCTTATACATGAATCAGTGATTTAGAGGTTCCAAATTTATTTCACCCGCGTAAGTCCCGTTCCCGTGGGAATATCGCTATAAAAAGTAGATCTCCAGCTATCTACATACAAAGTTTAATCGCAATCGGTCTAGTAGTTTTTATGTGAAAGAGTAACAAACATCTATACATCCATAAAAACTTTCGCGTTTATGTTATTAGTAAGGATGAATACATTACTACAGAAAAATAGCCTCCGTAGGCTTACCATTCTATAATTTATTTAATACTTTTCCAATTTTGTACACGGGTACACAAATAGAAAACGATTAAATTATACATGACTTTGGTCGTTGACAGAAGGCTTGTATAGAGCTATTTTTTATACCGTTAAGGTCGTTAATTGACATTTTACCTGCTGTGTGTAAAAGTTGGATCTTTATTTAAATGCTTACGTCGTTACTTGTACAGCATATGGGTAACCAAGCCTTTTTAAAAAGGAAAAGCTATGCTATGAGCACAAGAGCCCAATAATATCATTTCTCAGTAGACAGCCCAGCTTATGAAGATTGCTGTTCGGAGTTTTGTGCTATGGAGATTCTTTAAAATAAATCCTTGCGAAACCCTATAGACGACACACATTGCGGCAAAATCCATTTAGTTACCAAATTTAAACGGCGGTAGTCCAATGGATAAGGTATTGCACTTGCGATCAAGAGGTCGCGGGTTCGAATCCCATTTATTGCACTACTGACATGAACTCACTGCTAATACAAATATTCTAACTTAGCTGGAGGGGTTAACACGAATAGTAGTAATTTGAAACTCAAATTGCTAGTAATATTGAAAAACATAAAAAAAATGTATATCAGTCATTCCTTTGGACAAATTATTGTAATGTTTACGACTAGTTCCTATGGTCGCAAAACGCAGATTTTCTCCAAATCGAAGAAAAGACAACTTTATTAAAGTTGCGGTAAGCTTTTAGTGGTAGCGCGAAATAGATCGTATTTAGAACACGTGTTACCTATATTATGTGTTGTCTGGCGACAGTCAGACAAACAACTATCACTAATAAACAAATATCTAAAACAGTCATAGGAGGTCAGAATCTTTCAATACTTTTGATTTTATCCAAATCTGGTTACACTGTAAAACTAATTCCAATACAGTTGGGTATAATAGTGTAAAAATGCAACGAGAGGGATAATTTATTATAAATGGAAAAAAGATACGCAGAAAGGCACGCAGTATTTGCATTCAATTCACATAAATCAAAGGAATCAGTTTACTGAATTGATACCACCGTCATTTTAAAATACACCTTCATTTAATTTATTGACATTTACGCCATTTTTTTCTACTATCGCTCTGGTGCAGTTAAGTTTCTTGTGTTTGGAATTGGCTTCCTTTTGTGATATAAAAATAATCCCACTATGGCAAGCGTAGGTAAGTGGCAAGTATCTAATTTTTATATGATAATCGTGGCAAGTGTACGGCTTGCCTAATGATAAGCTTAGCCTATGGACGCGCATATACAGCATTATATCATTTGTGTGTAGCCAAGTCAGGAAAGGGAATCACTGAGAGCTATATATTAATAATAAGCAAAATGTTTCCTGCATCCTTGTCGATGATAGGATAGCTTCTCCCGAAATAGGTCTGACAACTCTGCTCACCACAGAAATCAAAACAAGATTGTCTGATGGTGATGGAGGTGCTTCTCGGTGGGCAGAGATAACCATGGCCTAACGCTTTTATAAAATATCTTCTATGTGACCTTAGAATAAAGGTAAAAATGCGCGCAGTATGCATTATAGCATGAATTCAACCCATATATAGATTCAACAGCATTTAGGGCAAAGCAATAAATAGTTTTTAAAGTAAACCTCGTAACTATGAAGCAGAACTATTGGCGTGAAACAACTTTTAGTTAAATATTTGACTTTTCTAGAGGGTCTTACGTTTACGCGGACGCGTCGCTTTGAAAGTAAACAACCTTTACGAACTTTATTGCGATTTAATCGGTTTTGGTTTTACCCAATGTGTTGGAAAATATTGTAAACGTTGCAAAAAATATAAAAGTAAACTAGCTGACCCGCGCTACAACGTCTGCTTCATATAAGAGAATTTGCCCCGTTTTTGCAACATTTTTCATTTATGCTCTGCTCCTATTCGTCGTAGCGTGATGTTATATAGCCTATAGCCTTCCTCGATAAATGGGCTATCCAACACTAAAATATTTTTTCAATTCGAACTAGTAATTCCTAAGATTAGGGCGTTCGATAAATTAACCTACAGACCCATCTATTAACAATTCATCGAAATAACTAATAAATACACAATACTATCTTTTAAGTTGGACCAAATTACAAATAGTTACGAAGTTTGATCAAAATCGGTTCAGTAGTTTAAAAGTTTATCTCGAACATTCATCGTGACACGAGATTTTTATATTTATCAGATATATCATATTTTCTGATATACATTGTTAGATATTTAGAGATATTAAATAGTTATAGTATACATACATAAAAATATAAATATAATACTATTACTTTTTATTTTTTTTGTTATCATGTACATAAATAATAATTTATATATACATGAATTATTACAAAGTCAAAGTCAAAAATCATTTATTCACTTAGGTCACAAAGTAACACTTATGAACATTAAAAGGGTTACCTATATGAACTAAAAACACCTATAATTATATATATATGAAATAAAATATGATGATTTTTTTGCTTCATCACATAAAAAAATGATTTTACTCAAAAATATAACAGTTAGAAAATAATTTATAAGATTTAATACAACATCCTTCAATTTATTATATTTACCAAGACCACTTTATGCAACACAATTGTAGGCTGTGTAAACAAGCTTGAAAATTGCCTTTTATATAATATAAACGGAAAATTTCCATCAAACAAAACATTATTAATTTAAATGCTATAGAGAAGAGGAGTGGTAAATTCAATTGCCGTTCACGTGACCGTGTAACAAGACCCATATTTCCTGTCGCCTCCCCTTTTACCAGTATTATTTATAAACCCCATTAAAGCTGTTAAATGACTGGTGAAACGATATCGTGTCATGTTTAAAAAATAATTACACATAATTCACGCAACGTTTTCGGGTTGAGGGTAATTTTGTGTGTACTCTTGTTGCGCTGTTATGGGAATGAAATGTGGTGGTAATCAACAAGCACAGTGATTGTTATAAGAGACAAACTACTGGAAAATATGGCGAATTTTGATAAATCTAACCAATTGGTTAGCAGTTATAGCAGCGATAGCATAGAAGGAGACCGTTGAACTGCCTAGAGTTCCATCTCAAGTCGCGACTTTTGAGCATATTAACTAGTAATTTATCGCTTGCTTTAACGGTGGAAGAAAACATCGCGAAGAAGCCTGCAATATCTGAGAGCTTTTCGATTCGCACTGGGCCAGAGTGGTGCACTATTGCCTAACTCTTTCTCACACTAAAAAGAGGCCCGTGTCCAGCAGTGGTACATTTTAATTTAATTAAAAAGCAAGCCTGATTTTGTAACTTATTGGTTAGAATAAAGCGCAGTGACAGTGGGCCGAATGGAGACAAGGTTTACAATCCCCGGACAAGAGTTGTCTCATCTGGTACACCGATGGTTCCAAAATGGAAACAGTATCAGGCGCTGGTATTTATGCCAACGACTGCAAGGTGAAACAAAGCATTTGCCCATGCTATGCAACGGTCTTACTGGCGGAAATCTATGTTATAATTGCCTGTGCGCAGGAGAATATTAAGAATAATGTCACTGACAAGATTGTTTTTATTCTCAGTGACAGTCAAGCTACTCTTAAGGCTCTGAACTCCTGTAAGGTGGACTCCGTACTGGTCCTGAACTGTGTTAAAGCCCTTAACAAACTTGGCAAGAAAAACACAGTCAGGCTGGTGTGGGTTCCGGGGCATGCAAGGGTGCAGGGTAATGAGGAGGCTGATGTATTAGCCAAGAAGGGCTCGGAGCAACAATTTGTGGGCCCCGAGCCATTCTTAGGTCTCTCTGAGAGTACCGTCAAGGCAGCTTTAAATGCACATGGTAATGATAAACACAGGCTATAGTGGATGGCCCTTAGGGGTCTGGAACACTCCAAGAAATACATTGCAAACAGAGCCACGGGCTTCACCCGGAAGTTCTGCGAGTACAACAAGGGCCAAATACGTCTGCTCATAGGAGCGTTTACTGGTCACTTTGGCACCAACGACTTCCTGTGCAGATTGAGATTGTCAAACAATTCGATCTGCAGAGCCTGTGGTGAACAGGACGAGTCCATATCACACCTACTGTGTGAATGTGACGTGACCGGACTAAGGATGGGTCTGATGGGATTGGCATATCCGAACCCCGAAGGCTTCTCCTTCTGAAGTGTACGCTGCGACTGATGCAGTACATTCATAGGGAGATAGCTCAGGGATAGACCTCGGGGCCGACACAAAAGATCCCACTGGGTCGAAGTGTCGCCGGTCTACATTGACTGGCCCCCTAATAAGATAAGATAAGATAAGATAGAGCAGTGAGGAAACGACTAACGAGAAGGTTCTGACTCTATATGGAAACGTGCATACTGTAGTACTAAATTTCACAGTATTGCTGTAAAATAAACTTTAAACAACGATACTATTTATTAATTAAACTTATATAATTATGAAATTATATATTATATATTATTACAGCAGCGATAGCTCAGTGGGGAGACCAACAGACTGCAATGCAGAGGGTCTCGGGATCGAACCCACGTCGCGTACCTCTGACTTTCGGAAGTTATATATGACTTTTCGAAATTATGTGCGTATTGATTGACAATTATCGCCTGCTCCGTGCCTCGGAGAGCACGTTAAGCCGTCGGTCCTGGCTGCCATGAACATCTATGGCAGTCGTTATTGGAAAGTCAGTGCCTTATAATATCCTGACACTGGTCTAGCCTTAGGGTATCGTTAGCCTTCGGGTTGCGGAGGTCAGGTGGCAGCCACTCCGTGTAAAAATTGATATCAAGTCAAATCCGGTTAGACTAGAAAAGCCGATCCCAAGTGACTTGGGAATAATAAAAGCTAGGGAGAAGAAGTTATAAAATTATAAATGGGGTAAAAGTAAATCCATAAAGCAGAAATTGACCCTGCGACGTCCACAAGCCGTGTCGTCGCTTTGCCAATTAAGATGCCCATGGTACTACGTTATAAAATAAAAATATTTTACATTTAACCTTAGCATGAAAATTGCTTATAGAATAAAGCGTAATATAATAAAAAATATATTGCAAGGACAATTTTTTTAAACTAGCTCATATAACGATATTGTGCACCTTTGAGGTTTTAACATTTTTGCAAACCGAATTACACCGAGTACAAACTTATTTGTAAGGTTTTCGAGAAAATAGAAGCGTCTTGAAAATAATTCTTATCATATTGGAGAAAGGGATTAACACACGCCCAGCGCCTAAAAATACACTAAAACTAAATTGACAAAGAAGGTACAAAGAGAACCTAAAAATTATATTGGTGTATTATTTGCATTTAGTGCAACAGTTATTAGAAACGTGGCAGTTGCTAAACTAATGAGACTCGCAAATTGTAGAGGAATAAATAGCTAACAATCTAAGCCCTGCATTTTAGACTATAAACCTGCTGGGCACGGCCCTCTCCTCAGTGTGAGATGGATTAGGCCATAGTCCACCACGCCAGGCCCAGTGCGTCTTGGCAGAGTTCACATATCTTCGAAAACATTACGTATTACTCTCAGACATGCAAGCTAGTGATATTTAACTATTGAATACGCATATAACTTCTAAAAGTCAGAGTCCTTAGGATCGAATTCGACACCTCTGCGTGGCAGTTCTACTATGGAGACCGTTGGACTGCGAAGCAAAGGCAGAAAACTTAAAACAATGATAAACTACTAGGAATACTAAGCTATCGTTTCTTTAACTTTTCTGAAAGAAAGGTCCAATATTTCCATATTGCACTACACCAGGGTTACTGCAGAGCATTGTCTGACATTAAAATCGTTCGCTGTTTCGGAATGGAACCTTTACTGTCAGAATTAAATGTTTTCTCCTTAATGCGGGTTTCCTCACGATGTTTTTCTTCACCGTTAAAGCGTGCTATAATAATCTATTTAATAATCAAACGTTTGTTTTATAATAACAATAATAATAGCTGTAGAACAAAATGTTGATTGCTCAATAAGCTTAGTAATCAAACTGTTGAACATTATGTTCTGGGATGGCATCGAGTTGACACCGTTAATGCCGGTCTGACAGGCAGTGTTGCACATCTCTCGCTCCGATCCACACCGCTCATTAGTCATTCTACCGGTTCAAAGGGAGGCTCACGTGTTATTAATTAAATATTTCTCACACGTCCACGCTAGTTGATTAATAAAAGATTTATGGATGAAAATTAGGTAGATGTGAGGATAACTAACGAAATTAAATAAAAGTAATGTTTGCCTTTTATGATTTAATTTGTAGCTCTTGAGAATTATAAATAAGCCAGTGCTGTATTTAGTTGCGTGAGTTAGGAGTAAAGTAATAGCAATTAATTTTAATTAATTACTTAAACTTTACTAGGATTTTGCTCTAGTATTACAACGTAGCTGAAACTAATCCATGTAGTTACTAAACTTAAATGGTTGAACGAGGAGTTATAAGGCAGTGACGTATAAAATAATTGAGATATAACCTAAATATTCGGTAGTTGATTGGAAGTTATATAAATTATTTGGTTGAATACGGCATTCGAAAAATCATGTATCGCATCGTTACATAATGGTGGGTCTGAAACCTATTATTAATTATTAGTGACAAGAGACGGGAAAGGTATAGGAAACCAAAACTTACGGTTGCCTGATTATATGATAACTCAGATGGCACGATTAAATCACGCATCGACATAAAAGTATGATGTTACTACCAATCTATACGAATTACCCTCAGAATTATAACATAATCCTTGATTTATATTGCCATTCATGTTTTTGTAAAGCCTTACCATAGTATATTAAAAACGTTTGTTCAAGCTTCAAGAATACCCACATAATATAACCTGAAAAGCAGAAGCCAGAATAATTACTGTCATACTAGACAGCAAAAGTCCTGTAATACTGTCTGTACACTGCTATAAATAAACTTCTAAAAGCCTTTCAGCTTGCGAATACAAAAACAAAACAAAATTAATTTCTACGGAGTACGTCAAGGTACGCCGTTGGCGTCGCCCGCATCTCGCGGCGTGTTTGGACAAGTTGTGCAAGTAAATACTATGGTAGCGGGAGATAACGTTGGCTAGAGAGTAGTTTGTGGCTGCGAAACCGTGATTCCACGCCCGGAATATCACAAAGTGTTGCGTCGTTTTGTTAGCGATACAGGTAGTGAAAGTTAGTTTGAGAATTAAATAAGTTTTGATGAAGGGCTTAGTATAGTAAGGATAATTTAAGAGCTGCTATATACTTGGCTTAATTTTAACATGATCATGATAGTTGAGTTTGATGCATACTAATTTATAATCAATGAAGTCTTGTACACTGAGACAATAGTTTCTAAAATTTTAATTGCGCTTTATATTTGTGGGACATAATCTAAGCCAGCAGAAGGTAAGCCTTCTGTACGCTTTATCCTTGTATAAAAGGTAGCATTTCCATCTTCAGCATTTCTGCTGCAGATATCTCTACAAATTATAATGGCCCAGAACGCGGATGACATTGACTGCGTTGTCTGAGGCAGCCTACATGTATGTGCTTAGAAATGCGAGATTTGATGTAAACTGGGACATCGAAAAAAATACGTAGTATCGTCTCCAAATCTTCACCAGAACATGTATTCCTTGCTCCGGCTATCCTGAGTCCAAAGTCTATTCAAAGACAAATTATAATATTTTTATTGTCTTACGTTAACACGAATGTTATACATTGAAATTAAAATAAATTATGTGGATAATAAGGTGTCGCTTTTAAAAAAAATTTTTCTTTAAAAATTATGTGTTAAAAGTGTTTTTAAATAAATAAGTTCAATTTCAAAATATTTTAATATGCTGTCTTATCACGACTGATAAGGAACTTCTAATACAATGACTTCTTTTAATCTGATTTATAATACACGGACGGAGCTTCTTACTTAGAAACCCAACGATCTGCCATTAAAAAATAATTTATGATTCGTATCGACCCAATTTGCAACTCTGTACACAAAACTTCAGAAACTGACGGCAACTAATACAATAAAAGTTCTGACACCAAAAATTCATTACCGTTTCTATAATAAAACTGTTAATAAATAAACCTTTACAAACTTCTCAAAGAATATAAAATTAATTAATTTGTTATCAAAAGAAGAATAATTTTCGTGTTGGGCCGTTAATCACCGAACAAAGACTTGGTAAAACAATGTTTGCAAAGAAAACAAAAAAAAATCCCAAGATAATAACTTTTAGAATATCCGTATTCGTTACAAAAACACTAATAAATAATTCCTAATATTCGATATGAAGTTTGCGAGGAACAAAGCTTGTTCGGAAACAGACAATCATTATAATCTGGGTGTACAAAGGGAAGGTAATGCTATTGAATTAATGATGTCTGAGAGAGCTCAAGTGTCTTCTTGCGTCACAAAAATATTGGCGGATCGCTTATTGCCAAGACTTCGTTATATGGACTGGCCTCATCCAATCAAATGTTCTCATTTTATGGACGGAATATTTAATAAAATGATTTGAGATGCTTCTATTGTTTTTACTCAAGTGTGAATATTGATTTCGACATGGAAATCAAAATTGAGTTCTCGGAAGCTCATTATGAAATTTTGTCTTCGATATCCTTTGTTCTCGACAGAGATTGTATTATATTATGCGACGTCGTAAGGTACTTGGGTAACATGAATAAATATAACATTTTCTTCAGGCTAACAGATGTCTTAAATACTTTTAATAAAGTCACAAATGTCAAACTCGTAATTTCCAAAGGTAAAACCTAGATTCATTTTGGATACAAATCTTGGCAAGATCCAGCTCAATGTGACATGATATTTCAAGCTTCGGGCCTATATGTAATTGAGATTCTTTTCTTACAAAATCCAATTATATTATCCTGGTCCACGGATCGAATTCTAGGATCTCATTAGCAGTCTAAATCCGAGTTATGCACAGTCAGACGGTTCAAGCAATTAAGTCGTAACCACTAGGCCAATTACACATTTAGCTTTTTCTCTTAATTAGACATCTGCTTCAGTAACAACAGGCACTTTACATTCAAACTTTAAATGTTTATTTTAGTTATACTTCTTTGTTTTAATAAGGCATTTCAATATTACATGTTCAGAACTCCAAGCAGCTATTATCCGCAGCAAAACTATCAAAGAACCGATATTACATAACATAGCAAAGGGATGTCAATTTGTTATGATCGTCAAACCAAACGTCGTCTGTTGCTTACGCGTTTCATTTCAAAGCAATTTGTTCGACGTCGGTCGATCGTCGATCCGCCATCAAACTGTCCGCGGGCCCTCAATCACTACCAATATCTTATTGCTTTCCATCCAATTTCGCATCTAATGCCTTTCGGCTAGTTTCTGACCCGGTTTGCTTCTCATCGATTTTGTTGTTGTATGAATTTATGGGTTTGATTCTTGAGAAAATTGGGAATTTTCTTTAGTAAAAAGTAAGGTGTGTAACAACTGGAGATATTTGCGTAGTTGATTGATATTTTGTATTCTACGAATATTGTGTATACCATTTACAAGTTTGCTATTGCAATGTATTTACCAAGGAAAGCAATAACAAACGATGTCACAACAAATACGGAAGCTGTAAAAACAAAACAATCCTAAGCGATCTGATAAATAAAACATTCACAAACAAAACAATGAATACTTTAAAACAGAACAGCTTCTCACCTTTTCACTTCGAAATTCTATCAAAATGAGAAAAATGGAGGTCTCGCTCTGAGAGGATCCGGTGAGTTGAAACATTCGTATGCAGATGACGGCGGCGCCCGTCGACGTATCGCGCCAGTCCCAAGCGTGCCGCCTAACGATATGGGTCCTGAGGTACCTGGGACCGATACCGTGCCTATATACGGCGATATCTGCTCCCAGGGAATGTACATGCAAATGCCTTCAAACGCGGCATATATTCCGATGTATGTGAGCCGTTGAAATGAAATTTAAAAGGATGTAGGAAAGGTGAAACTGCCAGGTGGATTTTCTTGAATGTTACTCACGTTGTTTATTGGTTTAGTAATCACATTTGAGTTGTTTCAGAGTTTTCTATCTATTCAGACCAAGAGGCACAAACTCAATCAGAAGTTAAATTTACATCGTAAAGAAAACAAAATACCTATTACGTATCTATCATGATTTTCGGTTCACAAAAGTATTGTTACCTTTACGTTCTCCCGTAGAAGCTATTATATTCAATATATCGGAATTTGTTATTTGTAGGTAGTAAAGTGGCTATTTATATTCATTATTCAATTTTGATTGAAAATTTTTGCTTGAATAGGTGGTCCAACAATTTTATTGACATTATTTTAACTTTGTTTACCCTTCAAAGAACAAAAGACTCAATATGATTACAGATATAGCTAACATAAATACGATCCTTTTCTATTGTGCTTTAATTTTGTTTATGCTGTCAATGTTATTTTATGTAAATTGAATACCAATCTTATGGATTAAAACTGAATTGAATAGAGAATAAAATTGACTTTCCAATATGTTTTATATTACGTCAGAAGTACACTGATACAACCACCAAAACTTACGTGTGCCTGTCACAGATGAGAAAATTGGATATAAAAATAGGGTTAGGTCGTGTATCCTAGCTAACATACATATGTCACTACCGACCTGCAAAGGTAGCTAAACTTAATATTCAGGACAGGTTTCGACATACGAACCTTAACAGGTGGGTAGGTTCCAATGCTTGCACCGGTTACCTGGATTTTTATTAACGTGAGCCACGGTGAAGGATGTGACATTTTTAAAGATTACCATAAATCAAAGCAAAAGTGAAAAAGGTAAAGAAAAAGGAGGAGGAGTGTAATCTTTCTTTAGAATTATTTTATTAGAAGCCTTTCTACAAAGATATCGTCTTACACATAACAAGTGGCGTTTACATAATATAACATCTTAAGAGTGTGGTGACAGTTGCGTGACGTCAGGCTTCGCCGAGTCCCATTGAGGCTCGCCTGCCGCCGATGTAAGAAGACTATTTGTCTTCCAGCCGCCGGCGACAAAAACTAAACCACTTTTTCCTTAAACTTAACTTTTGTCAAGAGGAAACCAATTTACCGGAACCGTAAACATTTCAACGAGTTGGTCGCGGCTCGCCGCCGCCACCGCTGCCCAAATTGTGGCGCTTGTCAAAGATACGGAACCAAATTAATTGGGAAAGTTTGGTCGGTGTGCGCCGGTGGCTCTGCATCGTGTGTGCGTTGCCGTATTGTTGTTTGTGTTCGATGATTGTTTCCTCACTTCCTTATTGTGTGATCGGCTTTTGATGGAGCCCCTCCCGTCACCCCTCTGCATTTCCATTCGTGTTGTTACAAAGAAAAGTTAATCAACGTGGAAGTGGATCCTGAGTTCTGATCATTCCGTTACATTTTCCTGTTCCGAGAATTCCTTTTGTCTCGTATTTATGAATAAAATTTAATTTGCGGATATTTTCTGACTTATTGCACTTTAATTTATTGGATTTTTTTGCTGACGCAGCCACGTTGTTTGATGTTTTGCGGTTTGTATAATTGATTATTCGTTTTTAATAAACTTTATAGTGAAGTTCTACTAATATTAGTGTGAAAAACGTTTGCATATTTTGTTATTGAATCATATTGTGTACGAATTTGAATTAAAGTTAGCACATAGATAGCATATAGCCAAATATTTATTAAAAGGTTTAAATTTAAAGTACATAATAGTAAAAATACTTTAAACTTCATAACTTAACAATAGATGGCACCGTCCAAGACTGTCGTTATTTTTCACTTCTATAACAAGATTTTTTTGCATGTCCGAGGATACGTAGCTCTCAGTGTAGTCTCTGTTATCAGACATTTTCATTGCCATAAAAGCAACGTAAGGCCTTTATCAGGAAGTAAAGAAACACCTACTTTACTCGATTCTAGGCTACAGCTAGCCTTTATCACGCAGTTTGAGTGTCGTAAAAACCGAATTAAGGATTTTATTAGGTTGATGACAGGGAACTGTTCCAGTTTAGGACGATATGACTGGCTTTAGTCTAGGCACCTAAACTGCTTCATTTAATCCGGCCTTTTATGTGTTTTGAAAATCTAGAAGTTTATTTATAAGACATTTATCAGAGACCATATTGCTTCGTCGTTTAATTTCTTTTAGATTTTACCCGCGTCTTCGCTTGCAGCGTTAATGTAGATTTTGTCAAAATAAATATCTATCGAAATCAGTAATTATTTGGGTGCACGATGTCCCTTTCTGTAGCCCTGGCAACGTGTATGCCATGGTCACAGGGAGACTCCCCGTTAATTTTAATTAATTTAAATAGCCTAAATTGTAGTAAAGTTCAATAATAGTATTGTTAGTTCAAAATTATCATGATCAGAAAGTACATTATATTCGGTTTTTAGTTTTTTATAAACGTGATAAGCTAAATACGACCTAGTAATGTAAATATTAAAGTTGTTTTTGGTTTGTCTGCAGCCAATCGTCGCGTGATGGCGCATGGAGTGCGCGCGGACGGCGTGGTGCTGGTGCGCGGCACTGGTGCTTGCGACGCTGGTCTCCGCCGGCCCGCGCTACAGCTCGCGCATCGTCCACACTCACGCAGGTACACTAGCACCTGGTACCATAGTGCCTGGAGTTTCCTGAGACCCCTCCCCTCCCATGACAATAAAGGTAGGACTGAGTTCCTTCCTAATAGTTTCTTCTATGGCAAAAAGAAGTATTGGTTTATTTTCGTTTCCGAATAGTAAAGTAGTAGTACTTGAAAAATTGTGAACCATGGACGCATCTTTTTGAAAATACCCCAATATGGCTAAGATGTTTCAAACTCGATTTCATCGGTTCAGCCGTTAAAACGTAATGAAGTGACAAACAGTATATTATCTCTAGTATATTATCAATAATATTGAATAACTATAATTATATCTACAATCTGAATATCCTTACTGAAGATAAGCAGGCTAACAATAAGATTAATTAAATTGATTTATTTGCGAAGCTGAAGTTATGAAATGATTTATCAAATCATTTATAACTAGGTAGTTACTTGCTATATCTTACAGTTTATAATTTAAATTTCATTCATGACATATGAATGAAATTTAAATTATAAACTGTAACGAACAATAATTATAATTACGATAATTATAAAACTAGCACATAGAACTAGTGTAATCCACTACCGTAAGTACTTGCAGTGTCATATCTAGAGTTCCACAGGAATGTTATTTTAGCCCAATCTGCGTAATATTTTCAGTAATTAATTGTAATTACTATTAAAATTTCAAAATAGGCAAAATTAACATAATTATGTCCTGTGTGTGATGGGTACCTAAATGGAATGCGGGCAGTTAAAAATATCGTAAAAGCTCAAAGAGTATTATACGAATATTATCAAACAAACTAGAAGACACCAAATCCCGTTTGAGATTTTAAATAAATATCAGTAAAGCAATGATTAAATTCTCTTTCAAATTCTGCTACTGACGTTTCAATTCGTGTATTTTCACCAAAGTGGAAACACCAACTAACGCAAAAGACTTGTTACCGTACATTACCCGTACAGGAGTAAATGTTAAACACACCAACACTCAGCTGTGTTCCCTTGTAATAAAGTTGTAAACTTAATTACATTTATGTAACCCGTTTTAAAATGAACATTGAACTACCCTGGAGGGTCGTTATAATACGCGTATTACGCAAATCATAATGCTATACGTAAACACGATACAACCGCCAGATTAGGAGCATGCGGTATAATCCGCGAGGTGTGGTACCTACAGCCGTGTAACCCAGGTAGGCCTGCGAGGGCCCGTGAGGGTTTAATACAGCCGGATCTCCGCACAATCCAATCAGGGCCTCCGAATGCCCACGACCCAAGCAACATGATAGCCAAATGATGTTATGTTAGACGCTATGTAGGAATACGAGATCAAATTAATTATTGTTCGGATTGGAGTCCGCCGGTAAATGGGATAAATGCTGGCTTTACCGATACTCTGAGCGGATGATTCTGCCAATTTATTTATACGCCTCTGGTTCTCCTGTAGTGTTTGGAATTTAAGCGATTTTTCTGTGGAAAGATTTTTGTGTTGAGTAAACGGTATCGTATGTGAATTCGTTGAACAAAACGATGCGAGCGAGGGTATAGTTGTTATCATTTTGATCGTACCAGTTCTAAAAGCTTTACGTACAAAGATAAAAAGAAGCGAATTTCTAAACGAATATTCTTCTAAAACCAGATCACATTACTATAAATTGAAACGTTAGATGTATAATATTTTATGCTAGTAGAATATTCATACTTTATAGATATCGGTAGAATAAGCAGAGTTTGCAATATACTGTGAGTATTGCTTTCTGTAGTACGAAAATAAATCTATTCGTAACACAAGCAATTGTGAAACATAGTACCCTTACATAAATTTATGATAGAGAGAAAGATAAAATTTCGAAATCTGGTACGGTACGGTTATAGTAAACTGCTGACTAAAAAACTACCTACTCTAAGAATAATCTTTTTTAGGGATAACCCTAAATAAACTTAATGTACCTACTGGTAGTAAAATTTTCGTACTAAGGCACAAACATTGCATTTTTATATCTCCTTATAATATAATAATATATATCTTATATCATAGAGCTGGATAAAATGATTCTAAGTTTACAAAAAAATATCATGAATCTATTTTTATATCTTATCTTATCTTATCTTGTGTGGGGGCCAGTCAGCACAGACCGGTAACACTTCGACCCAGTGGGATCTTTTGTGTCGACTTCCCCAATAACGACTGACATAGATGTTTATGACAGCCGGGACCGACGGCTTAACGTGCTTTCCGAGGCACGGAGCAGGCGATAATTGTCAATCAATACGCACATAATTTCGAAATGTCATATAACTGCCGATAGTCAGAGGTGCGCGACGTGGGTTCGAACCCGAGACCATCTGCATTGCAGTCTGTTGGTCTCCCTACTGAGCTATCGCTGCTATATATATTTTTATATACTATAACTTTTTGTAAATCAAGCTTTGGAACGGCGGTATTCTTATTCACAGGACACTAACGAGCAGTTACTTCAAATACTAAAACTAATTTTCATTTATAGCCTATTTGATATACCTATACCTTTTGTCAGCAAACCATTTTAGCGTTAACATTTACAGTATGTTCTTTAACAATAGGTCGTGATAACAATAGGCAGGATGAAAGAAAATGTGCGGTAATATTTGCTACCAACCTAAAGGCAATCAACTGTGACGTTGTCGTAATACTTGTATTATTGCTAGTCTCCTCGATTGGAACGTAAATACACGAACCTCATAGTGGAAAATGGGTTGAGGTTCAAATAACGGAGTATCTTAGAAGATTTTACTTAATGTTGGGCACTGATGTGTCAAATAAGAAATCTTTGGGTTAATAGCACATTAAAAGAAACCATATCCACCGCAAGAACCACTGAAGATATTGCCTTGCTATATTATAAATTATAGTCCACGGCATAAATGGCCGTTTAGGCAAAATAAAATGGAATTCCATAGAAAATAGGAGTTTATCGAAGCTGGAGCAGTTAATTTGGTGAAATACCACCGGATTAAAAAATATTGCTGCCAAGCAAATTGTGTTGTAATCCAACATTAAATAGGGCTTCTAGGCTCCTTTAAGTGTGCTACATCACATACTACAAGGTGTTGTAAATACCCAAAGGCTATGATAACCGCTTCGTAATAGACAGATCTATTTACCACCTTAGTAGCATTAGAAATGTAGGTTTTCTCATTAAACCTGTGATGTAAGCATGTGGCTAATTACGAAATCCAGTCTTCAATAACTGGATCAAATGAACTTTTATAGAACCGTTTTTTATAATAATAATAATAAACATTTATTTCAGATTTAAATCCATATTTTGTTAGTGACAATTACTTAAAAACTATGTTAGTTTAGACAATTAATAAAATTAATTCATGTATCTTCCTGCTGCACCGACTCCGCCGCTATGCCTACGGGTCCAGTGCCACAGGAAGGGACAGTCAGGCCTATCTCTGATCACCTTCAGGATACTGTTGTTGCTCCGGCGAATCCTTTGCATCAGAGATGCTGTCCTTTGCCGCATTACAGCTTTATAGCTGTGTGTATTCGCCTGCGCATGCCTGACGCACTACAGAATCAAAACACCATGAAAGCGTTATTATATTGCTCGCGGAGAGCGTTGTAGGCCCTCTGAGTATTTCTAACCAAAAATTATATTTAAAAAAATTATATTCTCAAAAGCATTCTCACTGAATCCGAATATGTAGTCGGTAAATGGCAATGAGCTCTTTTGCGCTATTACGTGAGAGCTAAAATATAACCTAAATACGTATATACTAGAGCCGCACTAATTCTATGGAATCATTAGCGGTCATGTATAAATATTGAAGCAGTTGAGACGGCAAATATAATTTTAGCTTCAGTTTATCAATACAACATTTGTTCGTTTAAATACTGTTTCAGCGATATTAATAATATACCTATATTGAATTCCGACCGCATTTTATGTACTGGTGACTTTAAAATCTATAGAATCATTAGTGGTCATGTATAAATATTGAAGCAGTGGGAACAAACAAAATATTATGGATTCCATCACTCTCTAAACAAGAATCAAGCAGCAGCTATCTTAATACTAATTTATATATAGTATATACTTATACAATCCACTTTAGTTACGTTAAATTGGTTAAAACTATTTACCAGTTCACTTTGGTGACGTTAAATTCAACGAAACTATCTACTAATTCACTTTTGATACGTTAAATAGAACGAAACTACCCTCTAGTTCACTTTGACTACGCTAAAATTAACGAAACTACCTGTTAGCTTATTTTGGTCACTATAAATTGAACGAAACTATCTACCTGTTCACATTGGTTACTTAAAAATAGGATGAAACGATCTACCAGTTTAATTTGGTTACGTAAAATAGATCTAAACTACCTTCCAGTTTATTTTGGTTACGTTAAATAGGATAAAACTAGATAGAAAGCCACTTTCATTACGTTAAAATAGAATGAGACTACCCACCAGTTCACATTGGTATCGTTAAACTGAACGTTACAACAAGTCCACTTTGGGTACGTCAAATAGTATGAAAATATCTGCTTGTTAAATTATTTATTATACTGACACAATTCGTCTTGCCATTTTAACACGCTTTTATTAGCTTGGTATGTATATATGAATCTATGAATCTATGTAACTGAACTTTAAACGTGATTTTCACCCCTTTCAAACCGATGAACTGATTTAATACTTTGCACACTTATCGAGGACCAAAGACAATACAATAATTTAGAAAAAAATTATAATAATAAAAATCATAGTTTAAAAAATAAATTTAATTTAAATTTCACTATATTTTATCGCCTTCGCCGAGAATAGGCAGAGTTCCATTTTTATATGAAAACAGATTTTGACCGCTGCTTCGTCAATAAATTTCCATAACTCGGGAACAATACATTTTCCTGGATGAAAACTACCCTATGTCGTTTTCTGTACCCCTGATAATGTATATGAGAAATTCCGCGAACGTTAAGACGTGAAACAAAGTCACATTTGCAGGGAAGTAAGGATTTCCTTTTGGTTATAACAGACGGAGTGATAGTTGATATGTCATAAGATTTAGATTCGAGAGTTGGGGCCCGTGACGTAGGGTAAAGGGTGACCTTTTTCAAAATGGTTACCCATCTACGAAGGCGTCTCCATATCAGCAATATTTTCCGCGCGAATAAGCTCGTATTTTGATGTTCGTATGATACGTGCTTACATCCGCATTTCATTACAACCGAACACGGCTGTATGTTTGAGTATGTTCACGCGAATCAATTTGAGCCAATCAGTAGCAATGTTTTGAGTGGCATCATCGCCAATTATATTTTGATGACGGTACGAACGAGCATGGTTGCCTGTAATAGGAATACCCTATTAAAAAAAATCGACGTTAGAGTAGTTGCTGCATTGTTACTTTCGCTTGACAATTAAGAGTTCTAGAAGCTAACAATCCTTTCCTTTCATCTAATCCTTAATTCTTTTCCCTAAAGACAGCAACGCTGGAGTGATTTTTATGGTATTACAAGTCAACATAGGCACCATCAGTCAAAGTGAATGTTTACTTGCTACAGCTATTGTTTAAAACATCGATTATGGCACATAATTCGAGCGGATACTAGATTATAAGCGCATAAGTTTATACCCTAAGATATGATGGTAGCACCGTTAATTCAGCTCATCGATCGACGAAAGATGAAAGTTTCTGATGACGTTTCAGTGTAGCACATTTGTATAAAGTTTGGCAAACAGATAGACCATGGATTTTACTTGGAGGAGTAGACTTTTGCTTTAATCTCAAGTATTAAACTGTCGCTTTTGTTATAAAAGAAGACTGTGCGCCTTGATCCAGCAAGGGAGTCATATTTAAATATCCTCAAGAACAATATGGAAAATTTAAGGCATGCAAGTTTCCTCACGATGCTCTGCTTCACTGTTGAAGAGAGCGATAGTTAACTACTAAACCTGTCAAGTCTTGAAATACCAGACATAATTAAAACCCATTTTATCTGGCCGCCTATGGCTGAATAGGTCATACGCACATAACTACAGCCAGATGTGCGTGCCGAGGGATTAAACTAAAATCTCTGCATGCCAGTCCAACAGCTTTCCACCTGGCTTTAAATAAATACTTTACAATGCCTTCTTATCCATAGGTGCTATCCGTGGTATAATAGTGGAGCCAGCATCTCGTCGGCTGGAGCCAGTGGAAGTGTTCCTTGGAGTGCCGTACGCTGGGGCTCCGGAGAGGCTAGCACCGCCGCCGCCGCCTCCGAGCTGGTCCGGCACGAGGCTCGCCGACGGCTTCGCCCCCGTCTGTCCACAGCGGTATCCCGACATATCCAACAAGTAAGCTTTGATTGTTTTTTTTTTAATGAGCATCATGATTGATTCCGAAATTTCCACTTAAGCTTTATATCAATTACGTCTTAGCATACTAAACATAATAAAAAACTCTTGTGTCTGGCTGTTGGGTTGTTGCGAAATAATATTCTATATATTAATAAGAATGAAGACAGAAGAATATACCTGAATTACGATCACGATGAATAACTCAATGAAAAATAGCCACATGTGAAGGTAAAATTATACATCATCATTGTGGAGGCAAAATACACTACTTTTTACTTTTTACTCTCATGATCCGACGGAATAATAATCTTTTGGTCAACCACAAAAATATCTATCCAAAACTTCAGACCGACCGCAACAAACTTGCAATGAAGTTCTTACGGATTTATTTCTTTCAAAATGACAATACTACGTTGGTGGTAATTATAAAAGGATTTAGGACAATCAAGAGGTTACGTACCGAAATTAAGGACTAATTTCAGAATAAATGTTTTCACGGTACGAACTCATAACTTCGGCATTGACGTTTCATGCTAGACCTACTGATACGACCGGAGACAGATCAGACGCAGGAGCAATGCCTTGTGTTCTATCTTAAACTTGGAGTTATGAAACACCATCAATATCCTAACTACTAACTGCTATTGAGAACTGCCTGACAGAAAACTCGATAACTTTTTGTTAGTCCGAACCAGGATTCGAACCCGATACCTCATAATCCGCAGCCTATACAATATAATGTTATTATTACCTATTGTTTTAGCCGACATACTTTGACTGAACTTCATTAATGGCGTGGTTTAGCTAGTTTGTGGTTTGAGGTTTCTTTCTTTGCTACAATTAACGTCATATTTATTAGTAGACAAAAACTTAACATAATAATTAACTTAACATATTGAGAACATAAATGATTCTGTATTCGTTTTCAGCGTATTAAGCAGAAATTTATTATATAACAGTGGTTTTATGATATATTATGTCTCTGTTTGTTCCGTATATACGAATTTTTTACTCATAAGATAAACTTTATAATAATTCACTAAAATTTTTAGTAATGGACTTTTTATATGAGTTAATTTAGAGGCACTGCAATCTTATGACGAATCAAGTTAATACCATCCATGCCACCAGAAAATTGATGGTTAATTAAACAAAAAATAATTTTAGAACAGAAATTCTCGCTTTCGCAAGCAGGTACTACATTAAAAAGCAAAAATAATTAACTACTTAGATGAAGCACTGAAGACTGTACACTCAAATAATAAAACGAATATTTTAATAGAACTGCGGCGCTGGCAAGGATGCCGCTAGGTTTGTACAACGAGCTGAAAGCGACGGTGCCACTCCTCGCAAATCAGAGCGAAGACTGCCTATACCTCAATATTTACGTACCCGGTAGCGGTAAGTACAAAATGTTTACATTATAACCTGGCCAGCTATGGTTCTACGTTTCTAAGTATAGCGATACAGCTGACGCTTTAGTTTTGTAAAGTCAGGTATAAGTATACAGTAGCGCTGCGCGGCAGTCGTCTCCCCGCAACTATTCAGTTAGATCGTAAATCAACATGTATTGATTTTATATGTAACTGATACCAGTATATTTACTGGTATCCATAAAGTATACCCTCAAGTTATTTCATTTGGACAACCATACAGAACATTCCTGGTTGCCCACATACTTAATAGGGGCATATTGTCAACGGGGCATAGTTTTAGACTCCGTGCTGCTACTGAAAGTTTCTTGACAAAAAATCTAATAACACTTTGTTTCGAAGTCAAAGTCGATACAACAAATAAAACGAGTTTTGGATCCCAGGAAGTTGGAGGTTAGCTTATTACCATCTTCTGGTCCAGACTCCGTGAATTTACTGAGAATTTTTTGCCAGGAAAAGTAACCACACTGTGTTCGAAAGTCAAAGCATAGACAATATAATAAAGCAAGAACAGCTACGCGTTGTTCTTGCTTAAAATGATTTAAGTCCAACGCAGACCGCCTTGGTGTGAATGTAATTGTTGTGCGTAGGGATTCTAGTCCAATTTTTAAATCGGATCAAGTGTTTCTTTATTTATTAGCAACAGCTTGTTTTCTATACACATGGATAAGAGAGTAGATAGCACTAGCAATATTAAGTAACGCCTTAAACACTAGGATTATTATCGTAGAATTCATTACCCCTAGTTTCCTGGCATGTTTAGCGGTAAGAAGTGAAACACAAAGACAAACAATCATAATGATCACACCAAGTGTAGAAAATACTAGAGCCAATCAATCCCACAATGATATGACATTCTATTGGGACTGTCAGACAAGAAATTTAATGAAGTAAATAAATAAGAAACAAAAAGCACGGACTGTGCCCGGTAGACGCTAAGGTGGCCCCTTTTACGTGAAATCGAAATCCATAGCTCACAAATTGTAGATATGATACATTTCTGCTTACCCTGTTGGAGATGTAAGCCTGGAATTATGTGTGTGATTGTTGTTCAGGTGCGCGTGGCGTGGAAGCGCCGTACGCGGTGGTGGTGTGGACTGGCGCCGCGTCGCACGAATGGGGCACCGCCAACAGTATCGACGCGGCCGTGCTGGCGGCGCGCGCGCACTTACTTGTCATCACTATCAACTATAGGTTAGGTTTATTAGGTAAGTACCAACCTGCCAGTAAAGAAAAAGAAAATAGATGACTCCATGGCTAATGTTGCTGCTTTGTCACTACGCCGCGCCAAATAATATGGCGGGTTCTATTCCCCACGGGATGAAAATTTGTGTTATCAGTTTTCATACAGTTTTATAAGTCGGACAATAACGAGGATCCACGATTTATAGCAAAAAAAACATGTACTTGGTCCATTTATCGTGGCGTCCTATGATTAAACCGATGGTATACAAATAAAGAAAATAACAGAATAATTTATATTGTAATTATTTTCATCTAAAACACAGAAAAAGTAGCTATTTTATTAATAAAAAACTACCAATAGAGAGACCAAAGTCTTACAATAATGAAGTAATAATACACAAACTAGAACGAGTAATATTCTGTTTTGTGATGGCCAGAGTCAAAAAGAAATAGTTATTATTTCTAGGATAAAATTTGTAATATAAAAATTAAAAAAGGGATCTTTTTTTAAATTTTTAGGCTTTTACTTTATATTGAATTTTTAATTTTGGGACTGCAATTGTCCGCAGTCGTTATCCTAGTGCCAACCTCTTGGTCAAGGTGCCAACGCAATATAAAAAATAACAGTTGTCATCCAAAATCAAGATTACATTCCAAAAGTTACAATGAGGTTCTAATGCATTCTCTCATTTACTCTTTGTTTACGTTCTTATCATAGACTAAATTTATCTAAGGCTAGTTGTTGCTGATAACTTCCTAATAACTAAAAATGTCTTGCTTTTAAAATTTTGTTACCAGCCTAATACAACTTCCACCTTATATATTTTTATAAATTATCAAGGGGTCTATCTTATGTCATCAATGAAGGTGAAATAAAGATCAAATAAATTATTTACAATGAAGAGTTCTGTTATGTATCCGCGTGCATTATGGTTTAGCCGTTTTTGAAACTTCTAAGTATACTACAGGTGGTATAAGGCTGCGCTTTAAATTATGTAGGACCGGTCAGGTCATATTCAAGTTATTATATTTATT
The DNA here is from genome assembly GCA_963675205.1 of Catocala nupta. Lineage (NCBI taxonomy): Eukaryota > Metazoa > Arthropoda > Insecta > Lepidoptera > Erebidae > Catocala > Catocala nupta. The sequence goes on along the minus strand of OY776089.1, from coordinate 3,243,356 downwards.
AAATTTTGGGTATTATAAACTAGATAATTATTATGTCACATTGATCGTTTTATTTGAGGTCTATATAAAATCGTGAGCACAAGTATTTTGTATACAACATATAATTGGTCACAGCGATGAATTGATATGCTAATTCAGATGCCAGATTTCTAAAGAAGACCTGTTATATTTCGATACACTAAGAGTCAATCTTTTCTATTGGAGAAATTCTGTGTTTTCATTGTCAATATCGTCGTTTGTTAAATTGTCCAAATTATTGTCTTCACAAATTTTCTGTATAAGTTGATGAATATCTTTGAATATTACATCCATTGCATAATTATTAATTGTTCCTGAATTTCTATAAAACATACTATAGTCATAGGTTAAATTCTTATTAGAATCAAGTATGTATGCATGTCCATTTGTGATTGTATCAAGATATAACAGTTTATTGAAATTTTCTACTTTTAGGTTAAACGTTTTTGAACGATATTTCAATTTGAATGTAGGAAGGCATATTATTACGTTCGTATTGTTTATCTGTTTTACCGAATTTCTGATGTCGAATATAACTTTTAAATAATCCTTTGTTGTTGTAAAGTCTTCATGTCCAATTTGTAGAATACAGTAATCCTCCATTGTATAGTTTTCTAATTTTCTTTTTATTCCTTTCAGCATTTTTTCAATTCCACCATTGGTGATTATGTAATGATCTATATTATAATTTTGTAATCTCTTTTTCGCTATTAGTAATGTCCTATTTTTCCTACAAGGGCTTATGATACATATATTATGTAGATTACTATTATTTACACGCTTAGTTTGACTAAGTGACTTATATTTATTTTGATAAGTTTTTGTTAATGGCGAATAATTGTCTTCAGGCTTTAGAAATGGCTTTACAAATGAGTGAGAAATGTTGGGTGAAATACCTGGACTTGTGTCATAATTTCTATATCTTTGTTTTCTTTTGAGCAGTGGAGTGTCATCTAGACTAAACTTTTTGAAGTTGTCTATTATTTTGGCATATTGTTGCAAATTTAACTTGAGAGCAATATTTTCTGAAAATAATTTGTCAATGTCTTGGTGTGCTGATTGGAGCTGTTCTTCTAATTGTTGTATTTTCATTTTTAGTTCTGTACATTCGTCAATCGCCTTATCCGGTTGGTTCAACATTGAATAATCGATAAACGAAGTATTCGAAATTTTATGCAATGAACTCGATCTGAGTGGTCTTCTGAATGTATCATTCTCAACATCATCATTATCATCCATTATGATATAAAATTTAAATGAGATTGAAATTAGGATTTCATCTCAAATTATTAATGTTCAGTTAGAAGATTTGATTTTGAAAATTACTTGTAAGTGACGAGAATGTCATTCTTTTATATTGAATTATCTGCTGGCAACTTAAAGTCCAAATGTCAATGTTGTGCACCAATCATACTTCATAAAATAAACTTATAAATTTAAGTTGTTATGTTTATTTAGATAAAAAAACTGTCACATACCGGGAGCTAGTATAGGTCACGTACTAGAGGTAGAAAAAAAAACGGAAGATCAGATTGTCTTGGGGTAAGGATAATTTAAATTCATCCATCGTTAACTATTTTGCTCACCGAGATTCGAAATGTCCATGATGATTTTTGGCAAGTTTGCGTTTTATTATCACCTGTTGTACGTTTGTATATTTTATATAATTTATTTAAGTGCTCACATCTCACTAACTTAATAAACAATGTATGATCTATATTGAACCGTAACACCTTTTTATATCATGGTTTATACAATTAATGTATTATTATTATTATATTTGTGAATATCATTGCGTGTTTGCGTTACAAAACCGGAACTGGAAGTATTATACATCAAATATTATAGGAAGATAAAATACTTCTAAAATATGTACTGCACTGAATTTCTTTAATAATTATGAATAAATTAAATGTTAATATTTTAAATTTTGATTTGAAATGTCATAAGCAAGGTTCAAAATGTCGAAGAAAAAGTAGTATCATCATGGTAATAAGTCCTTTTTCCATTAGGTTATTTAACTCCGGGTGTGAAGTCAGACCCGGTTCAGCTCTCTGGCGGTGCTGCTATCTTGGACATTGCAGCGGCATTAGGGTGGGTTCGGAAGAACGTAGCTGCTTTTGGAGGAGACCCTCGAAGAGTTACGTTAGCTGGACATGCCGCGGGCGCCGCGCTAGTTAATGCACTACTTATGATGCCGGATAGTAAAGGTATTGCTAACAGCTAACCCTTACTTACTAGAATTATTATATACAAAAGTATATTTTAGGTTTTAATTTTTTTATTTAGACCCGCAACGCTTGTAAAGAGCTCTTTCCATACAGATAGTTTATGAAAATATCGAGGTTTCTGTGAGACAGTTATGTTTCTAAGAAATACGGGAGGAAAGCCGTGGAAAATGTATACCTACATATATTATAATGCATTTGTATTCAATAGCGTGTGTATCAATTTTGCAAGTATAAAACTTGGCATACAAATAGAACATGCTCTGGAGATATCGCTACCAATATAGTGTACGCCAAAATTGCACTCAAAGTCAAAGTGTGGAGAGTAGGAAGATTTATTAAAGTCCAATTTAGTTGCTCAGTGGGGAGAGCAATAGACTGCAATGCAGAGGGTCGCAGGTTCGAACCCACGTCGCGCACCTCTGACTTTCGGAAGTTATATGACTTTTCGAAATTATGTGCGTATTGATTGACAATTATCGCCTGCTCCGTGCCTCGGAGAGCACGTTAAGCCATCGGTCCCGGCTGCCACGAACTTCTATGGCAGTCGTTATTGGGAAGTCAGTGCCCTATAATATCCTGACACTGGTCTAGCCTTAAGGTATCGTTAGCCTTCGGGTTGCGGAGATCAGGTGGCAGCCGCTCCATGTAAAAACTGATATCCAGTCAAATCCGGTTAGACCAGAAAAGCCGACCCCAAGTGACTTGGGAATAATAAAGGCTAAGGAGAAGAAGTATAGTTGCTTAGTTCAGCACAGATTATGAGCCTATAAGAAGATTTTGGGCAAATATTTATGTATGAAGCATAGATACAACAACAGACTGCTTCGTAAAAACACATAAATCAAATATTGCAGGTTTAGGTATTGCTTGTTTTTAACAAAATGATGACTTCAACTACTGAATTACTAGAAAAATTCCAATATACCGATAAATATAAAAGTGTATACGCCCGACGGCTATATTTAGGTTTTCACTATGAATGGTACCATTGAGCTTGAATGTATGAAATATCGACATCCATAGGATTTTCGGCGCCCGCTTCAATCACAATGTGAAACCTGATTTTACGAAAGCAACTTTAATTTTTTGTTTTGCTTGTGGATTTGTGTTTCAGTGTTATTGTAAATGCTTTGTTTAGAAATAAATACGATACGCACTGTATTGTTTTATATATCTGTTACATTTCTATAGCCAAAATGACAAGCGAGCATGTGGTCTAATAGTAAACGGTTACTGTATTAAATGGACGCTGCACATAAAGTTTTTGCCTGCATAAAGAAATCGCTATCTTTAATTGGTATCGTTAACTACATATACATGCATAAATGTCGTTATGTTTATGTGTGCACCGAGGTATTATTCTAGTATTTCTGTACTTATAAAAAAGTAATACTATGCTACCAATGCAACAAACAATCTATTTAGGATTCTGTCAGTTCCCGAAGATCAAAGTTTTCAAGAGTAGTAGAGCCTCGATGACTTCAGCATGAATGGGTCGGCTCGACCGGGGAAGAACTATCCTCTCACAGAATATCGACGTGAAATAGCAGTATTCCTACTGTTGTGTTCCGTTTGGTGAGTGAGAGTGCCGGAGGCTCAATCACCCTCTTTTCCTCTTCGCGCTCCTTCTCCTTCTCACTTCCTTTTCCTTTACTAAAGGCGCGGCAACGCGCAAGTGATGCCTCTGGTGTTGCAGACGTCCATAGGCCAGGGTGGCCATCTCAGGTGAAAAAAAAATAAAAAAATGCGTTGTAAATTTGCTGATCATACTGGCCTGGGATATGGGGTAACCTATTAAACGCAGATATATAATGCAAGGCTACTTAGTGCTGTGGATGTCGTGTAATGTGCCGATTTCTCCAGTTATTTGGGTTATTTTACGATTCAGGTAAAGATTCCGATCTACCCAAATATTTTTGAAGTAATTCTTAAGATAGTAATTGTTTATCGCTCAATTTAAATCTTGTGGTCTTTCTTTCCTTAGGTCTGGTATCCCGAGTGCTATTACTAAGCGGGTCAGCTCTAAGCCCTACAGCATTAGCACCAGACGCAGCCCTGTCAAGAGAACACACTGCACAGGCGCTTCGGTGTACACCAGAGTCATCTAATGATGACAACTGGTAAGTTCTCTCTCAACTCACTCCATGGACTTTGAAATTTTCTCTTAAATACAGAATTATAGACACTATGTAAGATTTAAATATAAAGAACGTAGCGTGGATTATATATGTTATATAAATTACCGTAGGAGGCAATGCGCAGAGCCTGTGACTGACGCATGCATTGAATCGCGAGTAGTTCGTGTTAACACATGCGCAGAAGTTCTACTTAATCAAAAGCACGCTTATTGCGCAGGCTGCTTACAAAGCTTGCTTAAGAGGTGCAGATATGTATAAACGGCGATGATGATTTATAACCACGGTATTTTGCATATCTACTTAAGTCAAGATAGACATTTTAAGTGACGAATCATGCAATACCTGCTCTGCGCGTTATAAATGGAATATTACCCATTTTGGTTACCCGCGTTGTAAACGTGCGCATGTCGCTAGCACTTTTATTGTAAAACGAGTATGTAAGTAACTTGTACACTTAGGCCGCGAAGCTATTTAGACATGCATATTTTATCATTAAATACAAACTTTTATGTTAAGCGTTTTGGCCAAAGCAGGACAGTTTCTGTTTTTTTTTAAGTGAAAACTTCTTTAAGCTCTTTGAGCACTTTTTTGGTGAACAAAAATCATGGAACTTGCGTCATCGTCACCGAATGCTTTCCATGAGCTATATGTATACTGTGTATATATATTATGTGTACTTTTTGGGTGAACAAAAGGCGTGAAAATCGCGTCATCGTCATCGCACGCTAGTTACTTAGTTTTCACTTCTCTCGGCAGTCCCCAAAGACTGCCCCGCATGTTTTTTTAAAGTGGGGGAATGCATTGACGGGTACCCTTCTGCGGGGATGGGCAGAGAGGATCTCTTGAACTCACTCGGGAAAAGATCGCGAAATCCCGATAATACCGACTAAACCTACCACGGTGTTTCTCAACATAATCAGAGTCAGCGGGACCACGCGAATCACTTTCAAGGGTAGTATTGTAACCCAAAGTGTTAAAAGGTTAAAGCGAAAATTAATTATGGCAATTAATTTTCATTTTAACCTTTCAATACTTTAGCATATATAGATTCAGTCGAATAAAACTAGATTTCTATCATTTACAGAAAGAACATTTTTCTTCTGTTGTAGTAGCAAACATGTATATAGCCAACCGAGTTATAAACTTTCAAATCAACACATCAAAGGCTACCACAGAGCCTTCTACAAATTGTACTCCTTGTCTACGACGTTGAAGTGTAGTTTTATATGTTATCTATATAAAATTGTAACGGCATTGTCACTGTCGCAGGTTTGTCGAATGCATCAGAGCTCGTCCCCTAGCCGCTCTCCTAGCAGTCGACGCACCTCGAGCTCGGTTCCTCGCAGGCTGGGCACCTTCGGTACCTGTCTCCAAAGACTCGCCAAATCAGGCTCAGGCACCCACAAGGGCACTACATGCTAGTGAAGCATTCCTAGACTGCGCGCTTGCCGTCGTTGTGGCTACCACAGAGAGCTACCAGTTTTTCACTGAAGAAGATATCAGGCATGGATTTGAGGAGGAACACAGGTAAGAATTGGATTTAACATTTTCTTTACAACACTCTGATTATTCCGTCAAAGCATTTTTAACAACTTCAATTTTGATACCGTGACAAGAGTGTGAGCTTATGTATGTATGTTGACGTGTTATCCTGAACTATTCCGTACCATTTCCGGGTCAGACAAGCTGTTATTAGATTTTTCTGTTAGCAAATTCTTAATAGCTGCATAAATTGCGAGTGTCCTCTCATGTTCTTGCCATTAAAGTTATGATTCAAGGATCAATTAATGCCAATAAAGTTTACAAAGATTTTTCTTCTATAAACAGTCCCGCTAATGCAAATCCATACACTCTGTAAATGATCGTATATAGACCTTTTTGGCTAATTGTCCAACAATCCCTCAATCGATTGAAATGTATGAAAGTACAATACGATTGATACTCTGTACCTTTTAGATTTGTAAAGCTTTAAATGTATTTCAACTGTCAAACAGGAACCGAATTCTTCGCACATACGTCCGCAATGTCTACCGCTACCATCGGAACGAGATCTTCGCAGCCATCCGCAACGAGTACACAGACTGGGAGAAACCTATACAGCATCCGATCAACATTCGAGATGCGACCTTGGAGTCTCTCAGTGACGCTGCTGTCACAGCCCCTGCATTAAGAGTCGCACAGCTACATGCAAGAAGAGGAGCCAGAACGTACTTTGCCCATTTTGCTCATCAAAGCAAAGACGCTGATTATCCTCAGGTAAACTCATTATTGATATAATATCATCACTACATATTATGAAACAAAGTCTCCCGCTGCGTCTTTCTGTATGTTCATATATCTGTCTGTTTGCGATAAACTTAAAAACTACTGAACGGATTTTATGCGGTTTTCACCAATAGACAGAGTGATTCATGAGGAAGGTTTAAGTGTATAATTTGTTAAGGTTTTGTACTATCTGTGTGAAGCGGGGGTGGTTAGTCTTAATATAAAACACTGCCTTAATGGTACAACGGTAGTGAATGCGCCTGCTGTGCATCAGATCTAGAGTAAGATTCTATAGCTGTGCTCAGTCGGTGACAATAGGATTGTCCCATATAACATGAGACATGCAATCATACTTGGCGATATATTGAAGTATCACACCTCTGCCCACCCCTTCAAGGACACAGGCATAACACTATGAATGTTAGAAAATTGTAGCAGATTTATTTCTGAACTGAAGACGTAAACGATGCCATATAAAACGTAATTTTTTTCGGTACAATACGTAAAGGCCAGGAGCAGGCAAGAGCACCTTAAACCGGCGAGCGTGTTTGAGGAATGTTATGAAAGTGAATGAAGCCAGAGAAGTGTGTCAGGATCGTAGCAAATGGAAATCCGTAGTCTCTGCCTACCCCTCTGGGAAACAGGCGTGAATTTATGTGTGTATGTATGCATGTACAATACGTTCAATCAATAATTTCGTTGCGACTTGAGAGAAAAATAAGGGAACTAACAAACTTTTGATTTAACTAGCCGTATGAGTACCTCAGTGGTTTCGTGCATTTCTTAGTCCGCAAATTGAATTACGAAAAGGCAAAGAAATTTAAATTTTTTAGGACCTGCACTTGTCTGCTAGACGGCAATAAGTTCGCTCTCACGCTTTCACATGGCACCAATAAAATAATTTTTAAAATTTGTATGTACTTAATTCACATCTGTCTACCCATTCAGGAGTATTCAACTGTTAGTATATTATAATGTACTCTGAAGAGTTTTCCAAAACTACATGGGTCTATAAATATTTTTCCTTCTCGCTTGTTATACACGATAAAAAACTTACCTAGTTAAAAAATACTATCATCAATCTTTTGATGTCCTGACACGTTAACGTTGACAAAGTTGCCAAGTACCACTACTTAATGAAATATCCATAAAGGCGCCTTCTAATTAATTAACTTGACTAATAAATGTAAGGGAGGTACATAATATGCCATCTGATTTACGTGCGAGCTCATTAATTACTCGTAATCTACATAATTACGAAATTTGTCATAACTTTACGCTTTCAACTCATTTGCATAGTCGTTCATCAATTTACACTCATTGGTTCTGTATTATAGGGTGAGCGTTCTATAGCGGCGTTTTGTGGTTATGTAAGCTTAGTGTTAGGCAGCGTTTTAAGTCGCTGAAGATTTGTAAGATTTTAATTTCGTCGATCATTCAAAGATTGTTCTTATGTTTTTACTACAGTAAAAATACACTCGGGTGCAATGAAATCGCACATGTGATATTTTTTTGCAAAATATTGCAAATTTTTTTTATATAAGAAGTACCTATATTTTTTTAATATAAAGTTAAAGATTGTTTAAATACCTATTTAATGATACCATATAAGCCGTTATAAGTTTACCCTACTGCCAAAAAGTAATAACAACAAAATAACCCTAAAATTACTCCCTTAGGGAACCGCAGTTTGCCAGAATAATTGCAGGTATAAAAAGGCATGTTTTGAGTAAAAAGTCATCTGTTGCGTATCAACGCTCGAACTGAAAGGACGTCCAGTGACTACAGTTGCATTTATAAGAAGTAAATGGATACTACTCCGGAAAATGCCGCTCAAGTCGTTGCTCTAATTGAAGCGGGCCAGAACCAGAGTGCTGTAGCTCGACAGCCGATTTTCCGTTCGTCGTGTCTACCAGCGCTATGGTGACTGGTGGCTATGAACGATGACGAGGATCTGGTCGAGCCAGAGTTACAACTGAGCGTCACAACCGATTTCTCGTTACGACGACTTTGCGAAATCGTCACCTGACTTCCGTTGATTTTGCGCATAGTCTCCAAGAGATGCGTGAAGTGGAAGTCAGCCGGTGGACGGTCAGAAGAAGACTTGCTGAAGGTGGCCTGACTGTGCATAGGCCAGCAAACGGCCCTAAATTGACGCGACCTCACCACCTGGCCCGTCTTCGATTTGCACGAGAACATGTCGACTGAACAGTCGACCAATGGAGAGCAGTCCTATTCTCAGACGAGTCCAGGATGTGTCTTCATGGCAATGATGGACGAGGACGGGTCTACAGAAGGCCTACAGAGAGATTTGCCTAGTGTTGTATCACGGAACGTGTCGCATACGGCGGTGGTTCGTGTATGTTCTGAGGAGGATTCTCTCTCGAAGCCAAAACTGAGCTTGTCTTCATCGCTGGAGCCAATATAAGGCGTCAATGCTCGGGGATACATAAAGGAAGTTCTCCAGGAACATGTCGTACCATTTAGCGGTTTCGTTGGAGGTAACTTCTTCCTTATGCATGACAATGCAAGAGCCTATGCCGCTGTTATTGTTCGACAGTATCTTCAAGAAGTGGGTATTCCCGTAATGGAGTGGCCAGCTCGGAGTCCGGACTTTAACCCGATCGAGCATTTATGGGGTACGTTAAAAAGAAAAATAAGAGGCCGAAATATTGCTCCAACCAATTTCCAGGAGCTACAAACTGCGCTCAGTGAAGAATGGGACACTATCCCACAAGACTCTATCAAACACTTGATAGAGTCGATGGAACACCGGTGTCGAGCGGTAATTTGGGCAAGAAGGGGTAACACTTCCTATTAATAAAGATATTTTTAGTAGAATTTGTGTTTCTTTTTTAATTAATCCCCTAATTTTCAAACTTCGTTAGTTAAGCAAAAATCTTCGAATAAAGATAAATTTGTTATTGTCTTATTTTTCATTTCATTAAGGTAAACTTACCGCTTATGCAGTGTCACTGAAAAGGTATTAAAATAATCTTTAATCCCATATTAAAAAATATATGTATTTCTTTAAATGAAAATAAATAAATAATATTTTCAAAAAAAAAACACTTGTTCGATTTCATTGCACCCGATTGTAGAATGAGAGACAGTCAATCTAATAATACTTAATAAATATGTTAAAAAATTTAATTATAATAATATCAGGCCCGTATATTAACTCTCTGTCCTACTACTGAGCGCGGCAAGTCAGAGGTGTCTTGAGATCGATCTGTAACCGTCTACAAACCTGGCTATAGCTGCATATTTGATTATAATAATAAGAATAATTTAATTTATAAGCCAAGGTTAAGAAATAATTCAATCTTTAACTATCTATGAAGCTGACTGTAACAAAAATAATTATGTCATATTATATCTAAAGACATAGAAAATGAAATTTAAAAAATTAAAACTACTAATCCTGAAACGTGCTATTGACTCGTATTTGATATACTACCTATATAAACGGAGCAGGGACGTAACTTCTTTGAACATATTTACAGACAAATACATTAATTTTTTACGAAGATATTTTACAATTATGTTGTTAATTTTATTTTATTTCCAACAGCGTCTAGGTAGCGTATCCAGTGAAACGCTACCCTACTTCCTTGGCCTCCCCCTAGTGGGTGGCATGCAGTTCGCGCCTCGGAACTACTCCCGAGGAGACGTGGCTGTTGCAGAGATGACGGTTTCCTTGCTAGCAGCCTTCGCTAAAACTGGAGACCCTACTCCAAGAGCCGATGAGAGACATCATGAAGGAGCGAATTGGCCAAGATACGAGATGAATACCCAGCAGTATTTGAGTATAGGTAAGGTATATTTCTGTTTCTGGTTATTGTGAAAGAAATGAACAAGACTGCCTGGTTTGTATATGTAATGTGAGCGCATTGGCCACTCTTGGTAGTGTGGGTTAGAGTTAGCGACATACGGTAATCAAATCAATAAAAATCAAATTATCCGAATTTTCAAGTAAATGAATTGTAGTATTGGAAACATTGCTAAATATTCGAAATCAGAATAACTTTTTTATTCATTTAGGTCACTAATAATTTCTTTGTTGTTAGAATCTTAAATTATTTTCCTACATTTATTATATTATTATATATAAGCCAAAGTCAAATACGAAGGGCTACGCTCGTTTTCGCAGTAAGGTAATATTAAATGCTAACATCTTGTCTTAATAGTCGCCGGCGCCTTTGTCCCGTGTAGCAATCCCTAAACGGGCAATAATTTATGACCCCTAAAAACCCATAAAACTCGGATAGTGGCAGTAGTACGGCGACCACTTAAACCTATTCGCCACCCGTATATCTATGTATACATATACAGGCTGATTGGTAAAAGACTAGACATATTGAAGGAGGGTATTCAGTACTCGATTCTAGACCCGAATATCTAAAAAATATAGGTACTTAAAATTTGACCTAGTTATCCAATAAAAACTTAATGTGCGGACACTCTTGCGCATATACCAAAGCTAAATAATACCTCCGCCCCCGCCTCCTGCTACCGCACCCCACACTCTCCCGAATTTGCACCCCTGCCCGTCCTTTTCTTATCAAAGGTCATTAGCCTTTTTTTTGTAGCGCAGCACGCTCGACAGCATCTGTGTGCGACGCGCGGTGGCCACATTTTATGGATATTTCATACAAATTTTCATAAAGCTTTTCTTTGCAGGTTACACAGAATTTAATTATTTTTTTATACGTCATGTTTGGCCATAAATTATCATGTCCATAAGTATGTACAATCTTTAACCAGTCAACCTGTATATTAAATATTTTATCACACAAAATTATTATACCTACCGCAAGAAAATATGCTACGGCCAAATTCTGACAGAAACTCATGACATTCAACAAAAACACGACAATAAAAGGTTAATCAAATTCACCCCGGCTAATGAAAGTCAAACTCCATGCGAACATAACAAGAGAAAAATTTTCATACAAACTGATCTGAAAATAAAATCTCGCGGTGAAAAGTTCATCAGATAAAACTCCATTCGAAGTTGGAGCCGTATTGTGCCCAAACTCGTTATTTTTACGATCTCACCCTCCGAATGTGCGTGTTTTCTTATATACCTCCTTCCAGGGAGGGCCAACAAACTTTTTTTAATCCTCACGCTTGAATGGACGACTGGTATTTTGAAATAAGGGTCAAAGAAAGATGAATACGAGCAATTTCATTATATGTTTACGTTCGTTATGGGAGAGCCCTAATTTGCTTTGGTTTTGTCATTCCTGTGTGTCTTATTACTTATTTTGAAGGTTTTTTTTGTGCCAGTTTTTGTAATATTTACTTGCTCCGTGGTAATAAGTAAAGCAAGCATCAGGAATAACGCTCTATTTAAAACTTATATTATCAATTGGATCTATTGTATCCAGTGAAACAGGACTCTTCTTATGATGAATGATGAGTTTGGAGCAAGCAAAAGTTGATAAAGAATACATCACCGAGAATATTATGGAGTCATGGCATTATAGCACAAATATGCAATGCCTAGCGCTATTTTCTTATAAGAGATTAATAAAAAAACATCCTATAAGCCATTTATTCCATTACATGTGGATGACCATGCTGAAGCTCCCTTTTTTTAGAGACAATCCTGTACTATAAGTAATTTATATGTTACGGAAATGGACACAAAGAACATCCAGACCTTTGAAACAAAACTGAAAACTAGACCAGACTATTGAAATGCAAATAATTAAGTGCAGAAAAATTTAGGTACAATAATATTATTCAAACATCAATGTGATCAATCACGTTAATCTAAAATGTTATTATAGAATATGATTAACACGTTCTAGCCCTCAGCATATAACTTTAATAACCGTCACAGGACCTAAGCTATAATTTATAAACCATAGATCTTTTTTACCCTACAGGTACCAAACTGCGTGTGAAGTCTCACTATCGCGGCCACAAGATGGCGCTATGGCTGCATCTCATCCCACAATTGCACAGGCCGGGAGCTGCGCCTCGGCATCACCAATTTAGATCTGTTCATCCGGATATGTTTGCAGGTTCGTATCGTGCATCTACTTAATGCAATATCTATTAGCTAACAGTCACGATTACTAAATCAGATGGTTGAAATAACTCTTCTGAAAGAATAATCTAATATCATGACTATAATAATATGTAATAAAGGTTTATTACATATTATTATAGTCATTATATTAGATTATTCTTGTATTTATTTGTAGGTACAAAATAGGATTAGACGAACATACATAAAAAAGAGATTCCACATATGAGTTTGTATTAATCTGTAATTTTTTTATGTCAGTTAATACACATTTGATCTTAAACCAAGGGATTAAAAGTAAACACCTAAACCCAAATTCTAGCCTTATTTTGTGATTTATCATAGGCAAAGTATTGGACTTCCTCGAATCCCACCTAGCATTACTGACTCCAATTCTAAAAAATATTTATCCATTCTAGCTTCGCTAGAGAGCTGAAATAAGAATAAAAGTAATATGTGACGCAAAATCTTAGATATATTAAAAAAAATAACATCTAATTTGTACTTATAATAATTAGTTAGAAACTAAAACATTCTTGTCAAAGAAGACATACTTATTTTGTGAATTTACATTCACCTGCTGCCATGTTAAGCAAAGCAGGGGCGTAGAACCAATCAGATAGACTAGCAAGAAGGCAATATTGATTATTTTACAAATCAGTTCTGTAGTAATTACGAAATGCGTTGGCTTATAAACCCTCCTTAGTAAAATTTTATTCCATTCATTTATCTGCTAAATGATCCGCTTTTCTGGTAATAAGCACATCTTTAGCATAAGAAGATCCAACTAAATTTATGAGGTGTGTTTGCATCTCATATTACCATTATAATTTCCCCAAAATATTAATGCAATTTTGTCTAGATAATAATAATAATAATGTCCTTCTGACCGAATTTCGGTCATGGCGGCCAATTTTAACGAAGACTGGCCATCGGCGCAGGAGATATTATAGTGCACAAGCGTGTGCGCAAACACAAGTGCACTCTCTGTTCCCTAACTCTCATGATCCGATGGGACGAATAATCCGACACGACCGGAGAGAGATCAGGCTCAGGACCAACGGCTTTACGTGCTGTTCGAGGCACAGGGGTGTCTAACACCGCTAACTTTCCTAACTCCGGGCTCGTATTGAGATTTCTTAACAGAAAAACCCAATAACTTTTTGTTGGCCCGACCCGGGATTCGAACCCGAGACCTCATGCACAGCAGTCGCATTCACTACCGCTGCGCCACGGAGGCAGTTCTAGATATTATGTAAACGTCCGTAAATATGTTTGGATATTTGTTACACAATCACGTATAAACTATTGAACGCATTTAGATAAAACTTGGCACGGAAATATTCTACGACCTAGAATAAAATGTTTCAGGATTAGAACCGCGTGAATTCACATAGATATACCAGGCTATTTTCCGTGTTATTCCCGAGGGCAAAGCCGAAGGCAAAGGATATTAAAAAATAAATAATCGAATATAATGTACAGAAGTAATACAATATAATATACATCATCTTTTTTAACTCGTCTGACTGGTATCGATGTTTATATAACTCCAAAATAAATACTTACTTAGATATGTTTGTAATTTGTCGTTTATTTTATATTAGACTTGACAGATGTCGTCCTGCTATGTTATAATAATATCAGCCCTGTATTAAACAGTCCTTCTGATGGGCACGGGCCTCTTCTCAGTGTGAGCTGGCCCAGTGCTGTTTGGTAGACTTCACATATCTTCGAGAACATTATGGAGAACTCTCAGACATGCAGGTTTCCTCACTATGTTTTCCTTCACCTGATATGTTGGCTTAAAATAAAAACAAATTCTAGAATGAGATGGTAGCGCCACCTTTCGGGTCTAATTGTGAATTTAAAGCATGTAGAGGCCCATTCAAATACAATAAATTTAATCAAAACCGTATCAGCCGTTTAGATAGAGTTTAACGACATAAGCACGTACAGAATATTTATGTATATTTTTAGATTATGTCCGCGGCTTCGTTCGCGTAAATGTAGGTTAGGTTAGGTTAATAACAGTCCTTTTTCCGGATGAAAAGTACTCTGCGTTATTTTCAGTTCCCCTGACAACATGTATGCGAAATTCCATGAGGATCGGTCGAACAGTTAATGCGTAAAAGCGTAACAAACAATATCACATTCGCATTTATAATAATAGTTTGGATGAATATATAAAGTTTTACGCCTAATGTATGGTTTACATCATAACAGACATTGATACATCTCTAAATTGTTCTTGTGGTTATGTGTGCACATCATAAAACAATGTCTATAATCCATCAAGATAAGTATAAAGGAGTCTGCCCACTACCCTGTCTCATACCATGACCGTGCTAGGAACGTGTCAGGCAAAAAAATATTTTTTGTAAGAATATGTATAAGACTATGCCCACTAGACCACTCCGTCACCGACCAGCAGTTCATATAGCAGGGCGTATCGTGTTGCTTTTCGTGTCTGATACGTTTATACCACGGTCATGGTATGAGACGGTGTAGTGGGCAGACTCCTTTATCATTATTGAGGATTCTAATATCTTTTGGCATCAAATATAAGTTAGTAATAATACCTAATTTCCCAATCTCGAATTTAACAGAGTTCTTGGCAAGGATTATAATTTCACGTACACCGTCGCCTGTCGTCTAAAACGGAATTTGGCAAATCTGTGCAAGTTTTAACGTATAAATCAAAACGGAATACCAATTACGGCCTCGGGGCCTGACTGGAATCTTTTAGCCGTTGCTCGTGAATAGAGAGCCAAATTTGGCCAATCACAGGCCAACGTAGGCGCAGCTTTAATGGAAGGCAAATTGGTAACGTCTACCGCTGGTTAAATTGAGCATGCCTTATTATCCACTGCCATTAGTGGCGTTTCCTGGCGCGGCGCGTAAACGGAACGCGCTCATTAACCGTTTCCCTCCCTCCATTATAAACGTTCTGAAACACTATACCGTGGAACGGCGAGCGTGAGTTGAATCGCGACCGAAACCGGCAGTACGATGGTACGTACCATGTACTCAATAACACGCGCCGAATTGTATTAATTAAAGCGGATTTGTCACTGAAACTTCACTCCACTCTGAATACTAAACCCGATACATGTTCAAAGCGAATTATGCCCAAAATTGTTGGTGCGAGAAAACTTAATTTAACCTTTAGTATTTGTTAGGCGTTCCACGCATAACGTTACGCAGTATAATCGGTAGTTAGGCAGGCCATTATGGGAATGAGGCTGCTTAAAGCAGGAATTTATAAAAATTGTCCCCTAAATATTTTGTGGTGAAGTGATTAATGGGGCAGGAGGTGTCACGAATGAGAATAAATCGATCAGGCTGTGTTTCGGGGGTAGACTCGGGTCGTTATTAATTGTCGCGCGCTCGCGGCCGCATTCCTCTATAATGAAGGGAATGCAAAGAATGGCGCAGTCTCCGCTGTTGAACAATGTGCCCTTTGTCATGGGCAAGTTCACTGGCTTCGCGGATATACTTTTATAAAATATTTCGTATATCGTTAGTGTATGTAAGATTAAACCGGGCTGTTGCGTGAGACCTAAATTGTTTTCTGAAAGATATTTACGACCTCTTTTAGCAAATACGTTTAGAAGGCTCGAGTGAAACGGGGAGTGGAATGAAAACGTCGTTTCGTTTGGCGTATACATCTCATCTTATAGTAAAGTTTTAGCTATGTATTACGGTAAGAACAGTTAGGTAGCAGATGTACTAATATGACGAGCTTCTAGCAATAATGGAGCAAATGGTAATGGCAAAATAAATTTTTGGTGACTATATCAAAGACATTCTATAGAAAAACATTTTAGGAGTATTCTAAGCAAACAAACAAACAGCTTTTGCTCGAGTAAAAGTAGGTGGTACTCGGCGATAATATATCTATCTAGATGTGCAAGAATTTTTAAAATCGGTTGATTAGTTTATGTGGTAAATAGTTGCAAACAAAAAAAAAATGTTTAGATTTTATGATATCCAATTATTTTCTATACGCAATACTTACGTCTGTTATTGAAAGGTAATTTGACACCTTTATTACAAATAAAGCATTGTTTGGTTGATAAGCATACAATCAGTCTAAAAGCCAAGCTCGATACAGAGTTACACAGCTATTTCAAGATGAATATAATGTATATGCAATTATCAAATTGATATGAATTAATTGAAATACATATGAATATTGAACTAAAGCAATATCTTATCGTATTTCAGAAGACGTATCAATTACTTAATTAGCTATTCAATAATTTAGTTGTCGGCCTCGATGGCGTAGTTGTTAGTGTAATCGACTGTCACGCCTGAGGTTGCGGGTTCGATTCCCGCATAAGTCAAACATTTGTGTGTATAAACATGGATGTTTGTATTGGTCTGGGTGTTTCTATGTATTTAGAAAAATAAAAGTCATATACTCTAACCGATAATCGGTATTATATCGGTATTCGGAATACCCTTTTTTACGAAAATTGCGCGGACGTAGGAGTATGAAATTTGGCAGAGTTAAAGTTTATATGGAGAAGTAGGGGTGAATCCTAAT
This sequence comes from Catocala nupta, assembly GCA_963675205.1. Classification (NCBI taxonomy): domain Eukaryota; kingdom Metazoa; phylum Arthropoda; class Insecta; order Lepidoptera; family Erebidae; genus Catocala; species Catocala nupta. Next base: position 3,226,112 of record OY776089.1, on the reverse strand, counting down.
ATATATATAAAATATGCATTAGAAATACATTAAATTAATGAAAAAACACGACACGCACACAACCATGCATTTGACACACGCAGTCGAATCGCGTTCGTAGTATTTCGGCATTGTTCGGCTGATGAAGTACGTACCTACTATTCTTCGTAACTATGGTTACATACATCAATATAATAATTTGTATGACAAAGATAGGTAAATTAACCTGAATAGATCGAAATCTAAATGAAATGTGATTATAAGGGTATAGTTCTAGGCAATAAAACCTTAATAACTATCAAACTTAAAATTTAAATCAATTGTGGTCGAATTTCGACCACTAGGCGACCGCTAGTTATTATTAACTAGCAATGAATTAGGTATTACAGTACTTAAGTCTTTCTAGACGTAATCAGAGTGTTAAAACATTTTCTATATTTATTTTCTTTTAAAAAGACATTTACCTACAATTCCTGTATCGCGGGGGACTTTACAAACATCGACTCGGCAAAACCATTTGTGGATCACACAATAGTTGCTCTGAGGTTGGGTGTTCTTTGCCTTATTTGTTAAACTGTCTGAAATGGCTCACGTGATACAAGCATTATTTATTATGTGGAAGTTTTTGAAGTGAAAACTTCTTTAGGCGCATTGAGCACTTTTTGGGTGAACAAAAATCATGGAACTCGCGTCATCGTCACCGAACGCTTTCCATGAGCTATATGTATACTGTGTATATATGTTTACTTTTTGGGTAAACAAAAAGCGTGAAACTCGCGTCATCGTCACCGCACGCTAGTTACTTAGTTTTCACTTCTATCGGCAGTCCGTAAAGACTGCGCATGTCTTTTCTTTTTTAAGAAAGAATGTATTACCTGTTATTTTTTATCCAAGTGAAATGCGTTGGAATATATCTCCGTTTTACTCCTTTCAGCTAAACATGAGCCTCGTCCTTGAGGATTATTTTTGAGACCTGTTTCCTATATTCCAAGTCGTTATAAGCTTTCGCTAACAGCCTGATCGAGCAATTTCAGTGATATCGTTTTTCGTGTGAGATGATAGTGTAATATTTTAGAGTAGATACATTATAATAGGCAATTTTTATTGCTTCTCAGATTTCTAAGGATATATACTCATATTCTTAAGTGAAAATAGGTTTAACGGTAAATTATAAAGGTCGAGCCTAGAGCTTTTGATCAATCAAAAGCTCTTGGCTAATAAAATATAACCTATTAGTCTTGTGTTAGTAATTAGTATAGTTGGACCAATAACATTGTTACTAGCAATTTGTCGATAGAAACAGATTCGATCCCCATTGGAGGTAAACATTTTATTTATGTATAGTTGCTTCAAGTCTTCTGTATCTGATGTTTAAATATTTAAATATAAAATTTTTATTTTTATCCGCAGGGCTAATGTTATCTTCATCATTATAGAACGTGACGTCTTATGAATAGTCAAATAAACTAAAAACCAAGACATCAGCACATTTCCATTTAACGATTTTTATATAATATAACAGTCTCTATTATAAAAACAATATTCAATCTAAAGATTGAATAAAACGGCTTTGGCCAACACATTTATTCCACAAAGAAAGCCTCATTCATTTATCGTTGTGGCAGCTAATTTATTTGTTATTGTGGCTCAACGTGGACCGTTAATTGTTGTACCACGCCAGAACGATCACCTTTTGTTTTTGAGCAATCGCTTGCAAATTAGCAGAGTATTGTCCACGCGAATAACTGAGAACCGGCCAGATAAGCTCTATAGATTTAAGCTCAATGTTTTAATGAGGCCTTAGTATATATGTATAAAAGATGAATTGCTTTACTTTTAATCGATTTAGAGCTCATAAAACGATGGAGAAGCAAACTTTGTGGGTTGAAACTTTAACATTTTTATTATTCGAATTACGTTCATGTTTACTATAAAAGTGTATGTTATCAATAGTGATATAATATGTATATGTATACAATTACAGCGCTTAGCCCAGGAGTACAGTATTTACTAATATTGAGACTCTATTCCTAGGCTAAATTCTATCATATGCAGTAAGCAGGTATTGTTGTTCCATTGTATATATAAATGATGACCAGATCATTAACAGTTAACACTATAAATCAAAGGGCGGGCACTTGAAACACTTTGTAGCACTTATTATTCTGCTGTGGCTAGCGAATAATCGAATAAAAATCAGTCGAATAATCAGATTATTCAAATAATATTAAATTATATATTTATATACCGTACGATTTGTCAAATTATGTTATGTAAAATTGTTTATAATTGTATTACGTACGTAAATAAGCACTGCGCAGATATTTCATTTCTGATGTATTAGTTAACATACATAAGTATTGCGCTTATAATACTGTGTCATTTCACATTGTCAATCAAATAGTCGATTTTCATTCGAATAATTATCAATGACAACGAATAAATCGACACAACAATTAAACGATTTTTTGTAATATACGCGTGCCTGCTCTTTTCAAGATTTACGTGGTCTATATTATGCGTGTTCATGTACTCGCATTGTAAAAAAAGACATCGTTTTCATTTCTCTCGGCATTAATTTAAAATATTTAATTAACTAGTTTCATTTAAAACATATATTCCGGTACCGTATCATGTTCTGCGAAGCACAAAAGGGTCTATACCTGCGGCAGAAGTGCTTATAAACTGTGGTTGTACGGCCGGCACTAACAACCCACGCACAATAGTTTCTCACCGCTTGACTTGTTCGGGTATACGCTACACGGATATAAATACTACAAAATTATATATTAACTAGCTTTTTCTCGCGGCTTCACTCTCATCAATTTTCTAATGTGAGCTATGTACATTTTCTATTCCTCGAAAACGGTATGTCCTTTTCTGTACCCCTGACAACGTGTATGCGAAATTTCACTATGATGGATAGAGTAATTAAGGCGTAAAGGCGTAACAAACAAACAAATTCACGTTTGCGTTTGTAATATTAGTAAGGATAATGTAAATGGTGGATATAAAGATACATACTCGCTATCTAGTAGTATAGCATAATCAATGTGAATATGTTCTAAATCTATCCACCCATGAAACGGTATCACATGCATTTCGTCAGCTGTTTTAGTAGACGTTTCATAGGAAGCAAACCTTACCTTTTCCATTCGGGTACATTTCCAATTTAATTTATGACTTAGTAGACTTAGACTAGTATCCATATTCATTATGAATTTTGCTTGTTTTGGAGTAGTTTTAATGGAAGAAGTAGCTTTAACTTACCGCAGCTATGGTGAGTTCGATTTCTAGGCTACTTAAGAAATAGCTGTGCTGTCAACTATAGATCATTGTGATCTATGCGCTGACAATACAGTAATATTATTTGAAGTTTTGTCAATAATACACGTATATGGCCTCTAATATTGTATGCTTTATTATGAGCTACTGAGCAGCGATAGCTCAGTAGGAAGAACACTGCAATGCAGAGGGTCTCGGGTTCGAACCCACGTCGCGTAACTCTGAATTTCGGAAGTTATATAACTGATTCGAAATTATGTGCCTATTGATTGACGATTATCGCCTTCTCCGTGCCTCGGAAAACACGTTAAGCCGTCGGTCCCGGCTGCCATGAACATCTATGGCAGTCGTTATTGGGGAAGTCGACACAAAAGATCCCACTGGGTCGAAATGTCGCTGGTCTGTACTGACTGGCCCCCACACAAGATAAGATAAGATTATGAACTACTATACCACCAGACCATCAGGATAGCCATATAAGAAAATCTCAACTCCCTGATGCTGAACTGAGTGCATGGGATGTTAAAGTGATCGCCTTGCCATTGCTACTGCGTCAAGTATGAGTTTAAGCTCCACACGGGACAACATTTGTGTGTTCAATAATTAGTTGTTAAGAATCTGAGAGTTCCTGTCTGTCTGTTGTTTGATCGTTTGTAATTTTCCAGTGATACAGGCATGATTCTAACGGTGGGAGGTTTATTTTTAAACCACAAAAATGTCAAAGCATTAGTGCCCTAAGAGACAGTCACAAACATAAACTATTTAACACTTTCTTACCTATAGTGGGATAAAATAAGTAAAAAAGAAAACATATTTTCAGAAGCGTCTCTTGAATATGATAAAGGGTAAATACGTAGTGGTTGGGACAAGGGTTAACTGTCGATAACTGAGCTACGGTTGAGATGCCGCAAGTTTGCTGCGGTTTCTTTGTTCAGCTTCCGGCCTACCAGTAGGGCTGCCATACTCATCTTTCTTAAAAGAAAATAATAAAATTGCTTTGTATACAATTTTATCTTTCTTTACAAAATAATCAGACAGTATTTCAAGTAGTTCTTTATCTTGTTGTGTCGATTTCTCTGTGAATAAAATGACTGGTGTAATGAATTTTATTAGAAGGGAATAAAGAAATGCTGCGATTGCTGGAGGCCCAATCACCCTCGTTCCCCCTTCCCGGTCCTTCTCCTTCCCACTACCTTTCCTAAAGGGTCGGCAACACGCAAGTGATGCCTCTGGTATTGCAGGCGTCCATAGGCTACGGTGACTACTTACCATCAGGTGAGCCGTACGTTTGTTTGGCAAATTAGTTGTATAAACAAAAAAGAATAACTTTGTGAATATAATAATTTATTGCAGTTTAAGAAAGTAAGTTTAAGGACTATGATTACAATAATTAAACTATGACATTATATATAAGTATACTAATATTATAGAAACGATTTAAACGTATCCAGGCCGTAACCGACGTCATAAACTAATTCTGAAATTAATACACAAATAAAAGCCGACGCCATCTCAAAATCTATTTGCTAATAATATACCACGCGAGAAAATAACCTTTTTATATGCTTCGTTTAGGATTATGGCGTAACCTTTAAATACAGTAAAACTATGTTATTTGTGTTTAATTATTTTTTTATAACGCAACCAAGATATTGTATGGCATGACGAAAACAGGCAACAAACTTCATATCATTACTTCGATATAGGTTAAAATTAAAAAAAAATTACATAATAATATCAGTAGATTTTCTTTTCAAGCGTATTGTTCTAAAATTTTGCACTAGGTCATGAGTAGTTTCTCAGGTGAGAGACGTTTTATTGAATACTAGATTTTTGCAGCAGCTTCGCTCGTGTATATGTAAGTTAGGTTAGTAATAGAACTTTTTCTGGATGAAAAATACCCTATGTCTTTTTTGTACCGTTGACGTGTATGCGAAATTTCATGATGATCGGTCGAGTAGTTAAGTCGTGAAAGCGTAATAAACAAACTCTCGTATTTATAATATTAGTTAAGACTAGTTAGGATATCTGTTACGGAACTCTTAGGATTTACCTACATAGGTTTGACTATTTGTACACAGAGCCTTAGGAAAAGTGTATTACATCCACATTTCGTAAACTCATACCTTTGCCGAACGATCAAGGCACGGAATTCTCTGCCAAGGCCTGTGTTTCCTTCTTCCTTCAATCCTGGGTCCTTTAAGCGGGGCGTGAAAAAGCATTTTCTCAGGCCGTCAAAGTAGAGACCTCAACATCGCCTCGGTTGCTATTAGGACGGTGTGGAGGCCACTGCTCTTAGACCACACGACTGCTTACCATTAGGCGGAGTGTGGTCATTTAGACGAGGAAAATAAAAATAAAAAAATATAATAAGTTTTGCCTGTTACGATCTGCTAACTACAATTTCCGATGTCATGCTGCCACAAAAAGAAATTAAATCAAACACATTTCTTAACCTATGATTCGTACTAGAAAACTCGACATCTTCACACAAATATAAACACAAACTTATGCTTCATAAACAATACAGTAACTCTGTTCACTTAACTAAAATCAGCCAGCCTTTACATAAACACAAGACATCTTCAGAATCCAATCAGACAATTGATTCTGCGTCCGTACAAGGGTTGTCTATAAACCTAGACAGGCACCCTATCCGTTCAACCCTAGCGAACAATGGCCCGCACGCCGAGAGCTCGACAATCGTCCTTTGTACCGGCAAGCGCAACTTCGTGGGCTTTTGTACCGACAACTATTCATTACCACCCTTTGATAACTTGAAGATCGGTTTCTTATGTGGGCCGAGTATTGGTGGGTCTACCTGAAGGCTCCTACGGCGTGTTATTGATGGGATAATTGTGAGCTTTCAAGGGACTGCCAATTTAGAAAGGATTCGATAGTTATCTGATGTTTGTAGTTCCGACTATTGTGTATTGATTATAATAGACTGAGGTCTTCGGACCTCAGTCATCCAGATTGACGTCAAGGCTGATTATGATTTTAACATGAACATAATATGCACATTACCTAGTTTGAAAATGAAGACATTTATTGTTTTCTTTACTTTTTTGGGTCTATTAAGTTACTAATTGATCTGTTAGCTTATAAGTATTCAAATAGACTTTGAGGAATTATCAAATACTTTCCTGATTTACTATGTGAAATTCTGATAAAAAACAAATAATAGATTTGGATTATTTATAACAATGGATAAAAAATTTAAAGACAACGTTCACAAAGTAAAAATACGCTGTGTAAGTGGCTACCTTTGGCAAGAAGACATTTTTTTTTTAATCGAACAGATACACAGACCTTTTTTTATATATATAATATCTGGCCTATATCCCCGAAGGGATAAAATTTTACATCCATATTTCACCAATTTTAAATTTTCTTTCTTTCTTTTTCTTTCTTTCCTGCTTATCACCCACATAATAGGATACGAGCCTATCACAGTCTACTAGACACAGTTTCAGACTTACTGCTTTGCTACTAAGATTTTTTTATCATAAAATCCAATGACTCTCTAGACTTCATGCATAGTACCTCTCTAGACCTCACGCATACTAGACCTCATGCATAGTATCTCTCTAGACCTCATGTTGCATTCGCTATCGCTACGTCCCGGAGTCGGTTCGTTTTATAACCTAAGGAAACATACTTTTGCAATATTACATGACTTATACTTGTTATTTTGTAATAACTCCATGTAGACACAGTTATTTCACCAATTTCTTTATAAAGGTTGGATATATAACTCAAAAAGACGAAATAATGTGCTGACAGCGGAAATATTCCACGCACCTACGTGCAGACTTTGGAATGAATGTTCATTCCAAAGCCTGGAAAGGTGCGTGGAAAATGTCCGCTAGTCATATAGTGATGTCACTGTATTGACCGATCACTATGATATGTCATTTTTAAATGAGGCTCAAGGAGAGTATTATTATCACGTGTGTGGTAACGCTGCGGTATTAAATATAATTGCTGGACAGGCGGTCTCGGGTTCGATTCAAAAATCGGGTAGTGCTGATGTGAGATCATCTTAATAGCAGCATGTAGACTAAAACTTTGTCCAGCAGATGACAGTAGACTCGCCCTCTTATATACATAGCTATATAAATGTATGTGTAGTGCACATTTGCGTTGCTCTATGGGTATATAGACGGAAGACTATGTACATGCATATATATGTATTATTATCGTGATCATCTACTATTAGGTAAATGAAAACTTAACCCAGGTAATAGAAAGTCATTTATTTATCGTTAACATTTCCAGTAGATAAGATACTCTTTCTTCTTTGCTCTTAAAAAATACAACTGCAGTAGGAATAATCTTGTGTCGCGGGACCGTTATTACCATTCAAACGATAGAAAGAAAACTTAGACGCAATAAAACTATTTGTGGATGCCACACATTTAGGTAGGACCTATGTGAGGATTCAATCCACAACACTCGGCATAGTACCAGTGACGAGGCAACCACTTTAATTATTACGTCATGCAGTCAAAGAGAGCGTGATACTCCAAAAATACCGCTTACATTTCGGGTGCCTCTACGTTGATAATTATGAGTATAATTGCTAAGGTTTACGAGAGAATTTTTAAACGAAGTCCTGTTTTAATTAGAGTAGGTTTATGACCGGATCTCCGCTTATCGTTTCTTCGAAAACCCTCACTGGATTATCTATGGCAAAGATGAACTTTATTTTATATTAGCTGCAAGCTGGTATGGAAAAGAGACATTTTAATAGCCATTCAACGTGAATTAATTTTAAGCTCGCAATTTTAAAGGACAATTGTTAGGTCTTATTTCTTTTTAAAATTCAGCCAGTCAAGTGTAGTTGGTTCATTATATCCAAAAAGAATTGTACCGTATCTAGATATTCTTTGTATCTTTTGTTTGAAGGTTTGAAAAGTACCCCGCGATACTGGTATTATGTCTAATTAGGGAGTTGTCTTTTTTAACTTATTAAGTCGCAGACGCACACCAGCAGTCAGACGCAATTCGTTTTCTGTTACGTCTGGCATTCCAAGAATTGACGTAACCCGTTAATTCTAATAAAAATATAAATAATAATAAAAGGTTTTAAACTATCGCGATTTGTACACATACTTAATATAATGTTAGACGACGGGTCTTACTCGCGATAAAGTATTTAAAAGGTAATAAATACCTATTGATTGCCCGACGTTTCGACCGACTTGCATCGATCGTGGTCACGGATTGACTGATGTGAGCTCAGCGGCGCCTTCGTGAAGTGCGGGTTTCGGCAACTACCCTCACTTGGTCACTATTATTTATATTCGCACTGTCGGTATTTTGACACACAACACTAACGACGTCTACACACTAGCTACCTAAGTCACTACGCCGACGTTTACATTTGCTGATGACTGGATTCCAAAATGTAGACAAACGGGATCGGTCGAAACGTCGGGCAATCAATAGGTATTTATTACCTTTTAAATACTTTATCGCGAGGAAGACCAGTCGTGTAACATTATATTTAATAATAATAAGCTCTTTTGTCTTCCGTAACTTCTTCTGGACATTTGAAATGACAATAAAAAACAATTTCACATCATATTTATAAATAAAGATATTGTAATATGAAATTCTGTTTGCCTGTCCCCTTGATTTATACAAATGTACTGACCCGAATTCTGCAGAACTCCCTTAATAAAATATGCAAGAGTCTGAAAGCATTGTGTAACGGGTCACAAACTTGGGTCAGCTTAGTAAAATTTGCTTTTTAGATCTGTCACATAATTAAACTTACGGAGAAAGGAATGTATACTATTTATTCAACCTTACTCAATAATATACAGAAAAGAAGCAAATTTGTTACTAAAACATCCCAATCGAGACGTATTTCTATTGGCCTCAAAAAAGCGGTTCATGAAAATACTTTGTAAAACATTTAAAACGCAATTGATCGAATGATAGCTATCTTTTGTACGTAAGCTCTTTTCATATCTATTGTTCTAGTCATTAGTTCAAATTGACAACTCGTATGCGATTAATAAGAACAAAATCGTTTGGGCAGTCGACTTTCGACGTTCATTATAAGGTCCCTCCATACCAAATTTAGGTCACGGCTGTCAATCTTAAGGCCTGGCCATCTGCGCAGGAGATATTATAGCGCACAAATGTGTACATAAGCGCATTCTGTGTCCTTATTCCCTAGCTCTCATAATCCTAAGGAATGACAATCCGACACGATTTGAGGGAGATCAGGCGTAGAACTAACAGCTTTACTTGCTTGCCAAGGCAAGAGGCTGTGTAATACCTTAATATTTAGAAGTTAGGTATTAATCACTGGAGTTAGCTCCAGATTGCTACTGAGAATTTCCTATCGGAAAAATCCAATAACTTTTATTGACCTGAACCGTGATTCGAACCCGAGACCTTATGCACATTAGTAACATATACTACCGCTGCGCAATTGAGGCAGTTCATTACTATGAGAGTAACATGTCTAATATTGTCTTCTATTTACGCGAATGTTATTCATTCAAATTAAACTACTATATACGGACAATAATTAAATTATGTTCGGGTACTTTGAAATAACTACACTGGAACATTGAGACAACTACCATCTTAGTCTCCCCGTGACCATGGCTGCTGGAAAGCAACCGAAACGTCGGGAAAAGTGTAAACCAAAAATAAATAGATTTAATAGTTTAAATAATTTTATTAGCTTATAAATTAGTAAAATAAAATCAATAGTAGTAGTAGTGTAATATTTTCAAAATTTTGTAATACAGCGCTAAATAAACAACGCGATAAAATCCGTATATAGTAGTTTAATTTCAATGATCATGTCTAATATAAAATATCATTGACCTACCCTAAAGTTCATGACAAAAATGGTTTAACATGCACTGAAATTCAGTTAGAGAATAAATCAGTCAATTTAACAGACAGTACTGCCTTCATTACAACAGCATGATCCCTTAATATTGCCTCGTATTCCAGCATACCAATTATATATTAAATGCCGTGCTATTCGAGACAATTATAACGCAAGTTGATTGACATAATTAAACGCTGTTCCAATTATAAACGTCTGACATTATAGTCCTAGAAAGGGCAAGTTCTCACTGAACTAACATTTTGTACCTGATAAGTATTTACATAATCGTCAGTAACCTGAATGTAATAGTAATATACGTAAGTAACGTTGAAAGATCTCACTTTCAGCTTATAATTCTAGCTAGCATTATAAGTGCGAATGTGAGTTCGTTCGTTACGCTTTTACACCGTAACTACTCGTCTTATTATCATGAAATTTTGCATACACTTTGACGGGCACAAAAAAGATCCACCATCCAGGAAAAAATCCTGTAATTGAGCAAGCAAAGTCGCGCGCCTTGTTTAATTAAAAGCAGCAGCCAAGCAAACGCTTTATACTTTCATTTTTATGCCCAGCTATTTTCCTCTTGACGTTAATATTTTTTGTTTACAAGAATTTGATTGGCGAAATTAATTTAAATTTTCATAAAATGTTTATCGTTAATTAACTTCAATATTATCAGAAGTAAAATAATTATAATATTGAACTCAGAAACTTGGATAAAAAGAGAAAATACAAACGTCTAAAAATACATATCCACGAAGGCTTAGAAAGAAGAGTATAACACTAGCATTCCGTAACTATAGCCTTCGAATCTACGTAATAGAGTGAACCTATTAACGGGCACAGTGCCAGACAGACACTTCCACTTGTGCCAGACAGACACTTCCACTTTTATAATGCGTACTGCAAAGGAGTAGAACTCGCTACCTAAGTTTGTGTTGCCCGATGAGTACTATCTGGGTGTCTTCAATTCGCGAGTGAATAGGTATTTTCTAAGCAAGCGTGCTCCATCGTCGACTGCATCGCACTGCACTGCACTTAAGGCGCGATTGAATTAGGCAACTCTTGCATGCAAGTATGACGTCACATTTGCGTACATGTTGCTTGAAAACATGTTTTCGAGGGTACGCAAATTGCATGCAGGTTTCACTTGCATACAAGTGGAGAAGTTCAACAATTGAGTAGGCGGTCATGAGTGGAAAGTCGAAGTCGTGCTCCTCAATAAAAATTATTACTTTTTCATACGCTCACCTAACAGACATTATATTCCGATAATTTGTACAGCGATAGATACCTATCATGTGCATCCACGTCACTTGTTCGAAATTCGAAACGTGCAACTAACGTTTGCGCGTTCAATTTGCAGGTCACTTAAATAAAAATATGTAAAAGTTCAAACTACCCCATACAAGTTTTAACTTGTATGCAGGCTTGTATAAGTTGTATGCGATTTGTAACTTGCCTGATGAAATCGCGCCTTTAACAACAGGTAAGATCGCGGTCAAACGCAAGCCTACAATGATTATTAAAAAAATTTACTTTGCCCGATCCGAGAATGAAATCCTCATTCACAGCAGTTTGCAAGAAATAAGGTATTCTAAAGGAGAAATATACTTAGTACTTAGTGAGGCTAATTCAAAAATAATTTAGAACAAAATGTATAGCACGAAAATGACGCAGCCGAACTTAGTCTTGAATTATTCGAAGTTTATGAGCTTATTAACAATCCACACGAGCTTCACTAACTGAAAGAACTTCTAGGCTAACCTAAATTCATCATTTCATGCTTCAATTAGCTACTCGTAGCTAACGACCTTAATTCTGACCGCTTTAAAAGTATGCCGGCGCACCAAATTTATGAAATAACGCTCAAATTTCTAAATGTCTATGAGGCTAATTATATTTTTATAGAAGACATTAAAAAAGCGATTAGGTACGTTATTAGCAACCTTTAAGTGGTGGCCTCGCCACTGAGACTGCCCCAAGTGCTGTGTGTTCGATACCCACACGGGACAAAAATTTGTGTGATCCACAAATGGTTGTTCCGGGTCTGGATGTTTTGTGTCCATTGTTTGAATGTTTGTAAATTCCGCTGCCACATAAGAATTATTCCTAGTGCGGGAGTTGATTTTAAAAATTAAGATGACTAAGTAATTTTTTTTACAATACCGCTGTGATAACTAAATAATCATTAAATTCTGAAAATGTTTTAAGGAACAATGTTTTAGCCTTATTATTCTGAAGCGTATTGTCACGTATTGGCTAACAAAAGGCAGCCAACTAATGGCTATTTTCCTAAGAACGACCGGTCTTTGTTCGCTCTCAACGCTAGCAAAAAGAAATTGCGATCTAAAGCATTTTAGAACATTTCAAAATATATGGCGTGCTTATGCAAAGTGCATGATACGTACAAGATATCAAAGTCACATAATTATCTATATTTATATCTATATCTATAAATATATTATATATTTACATCTATAAATATTCTGTGCGTGTGTTTGTAATTTAACTCCTCCTAAACGGCTGGACCGATTTTGATGAAATTTTTGTGTGTGTTCAAGTGGATTCGAGAATGGTTTAGATTTGTTTTTCTTTTAATCGTAATTTTATCCGTGTTTGCAGGACGACGACTGTCGGATCCGCTAGTGTGCTATAAAATGATATTAAGATATTGGACAAACTGTACCTACATATCTTATTGTTATATATTATATACAGCCTTTGTTCATTTTCAATTAAGTGAAAGAAATTATAACAATACAATAAGCTATATCCCATCATATTAAAAACTAATTTCACTTCTATTAGGTGAAATCTTCCCTGAACTGTACACGACGACGGCCACTCTGGATGACGAGGAAGACAGCACGGAAGCTGAGGAAGATTCTTCTGAAGTTGAAGAATGTGAACCTTCACCATCCCCTAGACCCGCACTCTCAGCCTTGCCAGCACCACAACCGTCACCCAAAGAAGATTCTTTAACGACTATGGATTCACAATATTATAGGTAAGATAAAATGTAATCAATATTCAAATCACGCTTCTACTAGCTAAAATTATAATAACTCAATAAGTATACTCAAGTTGGCCCAAAATATTAAAATATATTAAATTAACTAGCTAAATTGTATCAGCAAGGTATTATTTCTGAGAATACTCACCAATTTCGACGAGATATCGATTAGAGTAAACGTGCTTCCAATATTTAATCCCATAATACGGGTGAGACGGCTGAACAACGTGAACTTTCTGTCGTCGCAATTTAAATCCGGCGAACATCTGTTCAGTAGTTTCAGAAAGTGGTTTGTCCTGAACCTGAAACATAAACTCTGACGTACAACGCCGATTTCATTCCAACTCGAGTTGTACGCTAAAACGTTGAATTATGGATCAACCTCGGTTTGTTATATCTTTCGGCAACAGACATTTAAAACAGAATTATTTGCTCAAAATGCTTAAATAAACTCAAGAACGGAGATAGAATACATCTTATACCCCTGAAGCATCATGATGCTTCAGGGATAGAAGTTATAATAGCGGCGTGTTGCTTGACGCAATATTCTCGATCCAATTATGGTACAACATTATGTATTCCTGCAAAGCTTTTATGAATAAAGTGAAAAGAACGGCATTAAGGAAATACTGAAAGCTGCACAAAACACGTAACAACGTTTCTGTAATAAGATAAAGTGACAAAAAGAATTCGGTTTAAAGAAAGACTCTATCTCTTGGGTACTGAATTTTCCAACACAAGGGCTCTGAAACTACACAGTTGAATGTACATCCTAATGTATAATAGAGGTGAAGTTTGAGTAGCGTTTGCAGTTCGTTCCGAAGTCCCCTTCTGTAGTTCTGATTTGAAGTTTTTCATTAGGCTTCAAACTTTAGACAACACTCGAAGTTTCGAGAAAGTTCTAAAGAGACATACAACTCCTCATATTCGTGTTTTTATCATAGCTTGAAGTTAGTTTCAAACGGCAACCATCCCATTGAATGTTTTGAAAAAGTTTGGCCTAGTGTCAAAACTTGTGCTAACAACTGTCTGCAGCAAAATGCATCGTATTCAAAACATATTCAACTTTGATTTGAAGAAATATGTTTTGGTATTTCCCATCGTCTTTTAATTTGTAATCTAACGTTTCAATCAATTTAATCTTTGACACCAAAAACCGCTGCAATAAAGATCAGTGTACCAAAAGCTTCCACGGGCGTTGTTAAATTTCCGTAACATGCAAATTCCCATAGCGCCGGACCGGAGCCGGGTCGTCTTGCAGTCAGTCACCTGAACCGCACCCGACACCGATGACTAAACAAGATTGATTGAAGCATTTTGTAGCGAGACTCGTAATCTCGCTAATGTGTTTACTTACCTGTTTACCTTCCTGAATTTTGTCCTCTTTGTCTCACAAATAATGTCTTAATGCCCGACCCATTTCTCAGAGGCTTTTTTCCCCCCTGACAACTGGATACTGCTGATAATAGTAATGGATGGCGCCGAACTTCGGACTGAATTAACCGGACTACGCGTCACTCCGCAAATAATGATAGTAATATTTCAACCAGATGCTCTAAGATATTCATATTTTCCAACGAAGTTGACATTTGAGTTTGATGTAACCAAATTTATGCATCACCCTTGAGATTCTTAAGGATAATTTGAAATTCTGAAATAGCCTCAATATTTCAAGTTTCTTTTTTGGCGGTATAAAAATTATGATATATATTACTGCTTCCTTTTTATAAGCCTTTGTGACTGATGTTTTCTTAATTATATTTTCAGTCTGTGCACATTTTATCTTCTTTGGAATTTTCCCAAGTATATTCTGTGGAGGTAGAACAAATATGCGCACAATCTAATATATTTCTGAGCGTTAACTAAGCAATTCGATTCCTAATAGCAAACCGAATGTCAACAAGTATTTTCTATAAGATTTTATAGCACGGAGAAAAGCAAGGAAAAAAAATTCTCTCACGTGTCTATTATGATATAACTATTACCTATTAATATTATATAATTTTCTCCTTATCACAGTTACACGGTGGCTCTCGGAGTAACAGTCGGGGCTGGCTGCTTCCTCCTGGCACTTAACGTACTGGTATTTGCCGGTATCTACTTGCAGCGAGGACGACGGAGGACAGTACATCGAAGACCAAGGAGAGAGGGTAAGAACCACAACATTATTGATACTTCAAACAATCTAATGGCAAAATATATTTTAAACGGTGCGCTATTTTATTGAAAATTTATTCGTAAATTGCATTCGAATTTCGATTTATTCGTACAACTTACAACAACATGTATTTTCAAAAGCACTATTTGATGACGCATTAATAAGATTAATATATGTAGGTCTATTATTTAAGTATGGAAAAATATGCTAATGACTTATGTAAATAGATAATTCTCCATCTGCCACCCGTCAGCAGACATAATATTATAATCTACCAATTTTAATAGATTCGAATAAACACCAATATTATTTAAAATCGATCGAAATTGTTCGAATAACACTGGTTTATAGTAGTACTACAGTAAATTCTATATACAGCTAATATTAAATACTTTACTAAATAAGTATTGTAAGCAAATTCACTTGGTACTTGGTATTTATCTTTTGTGTTCCCATTTATACAGGCCGTTACCAAAGATGGGCAAGGTTCGCCGAATATTTAATAACTCTTTAAATATTTACAAAGCAATTTTTAAAGGAGTCTTCAGCAGAATTACTACAGTATACATCTCTACAGAAAACTTTGAAAGTATCTTATAGAAATTCTGTTAGAACTTTGGATGACTTTCAAATAATATTAAAATGAAGGGTGACATTTTATTTCATCGCAGAAGAAATGCTTACAAAGTGGTGTAAAATGCTTATCTTTCCAGACCAATGACACGTGTCAATCGAGAGGAATGGGCTCGTTCTTATTGTGGTTTTTTAACATAAAAATATGAATATAGCATCGTACTGATACCGGTAAAAGGGCTTTTATTCACTTGTTACTTTTGTGTTATAGTCAACTCAATGCCAATTACACTCCGAAAATATGAAGGCGCTATGAAGCGAACGGAATAAGTTTCTACTCATTTTTAGCTGCATATTACAGGAGGTTATCTTTTTGCCACTACGACTTGAAAAATATTATGAATGTACAGAAATAATAGCAATAAATAAGCTATAGTAACGATAGTCTACTAGGAGACCGTTAGACTGCGCTGTGGAGATCTCGTGTTAGATACCATGGCTGATATCTCTGACTTTTCTTGGTTATGTACGTATTAAATACTCAATAAATCGTTCGATATAACGGTGAAGAAAAACATCTTGAGAAAACCTGCATGTCATAGAGTTCTGAATGATATGTGAAATATTTTAACCCGCACTATGCCAGCCTGGTGGCCCAACCTTTCTCATACTTATAAAAGGTGTGCGAGAGAAGGGCAGTTTATAAATAAGGCTGATATTATTAATATTATATATAGGAAAATTTTAAACCCAGAACAATCATCCGTGGACAACAGTTTTTTTTTCTGATTCAATGTAAAAGTCAAACCTATTTATTAATTTAGATCACAAAGTAACACTTATGAATAACAAGTCACAATAAATAGGTTTGATTGAGGATGAAACACACAGTACTCGATGTATTACGCACTTCTCTGCCATACTTGCTTATAAAGGTGCCGTAGTAAAGATATACATAGGCAAATTACATAGTAACAGTGAGTATAAATACATTCTATCTTACACTTTAGTTAAATAAAGAACTGGACCCCGAATTGTTTATTCATGGGATCTTACCCACATTTAACTAAAAAGGTTCAAACGGATTGTGGGATCCCATCGGATGCCTTTTGCGGGATTTTAATCCGTAACCACAACACAACAGCGCTGCCCAAAGTGTCTATCTTTACCTTTGTGGCCCTAAACTCTATCGCAGAATAAGGGAAAATGGAAAAGACGAATTTTATTCGATTTCTCGATATAGCATAGTAAAAAGTCTATCGATTAGTCATATTTTAGTACAACTTCTTGCATTTCATTACTTAATTTGTCGTTAAAGAAATATTACGCACTAGGTATCATTATCTGCGTTGCATGGGGGACTTTACATACTTTTAGTTAACGGACACATCTGCCTACAAACTCAGATCAATAATTTGAGAATCACACAAATATTGGCCCGTGTGGGTTGCCCCGATGGCCCACTGCAGCATCAGTGCAGCAAAAATATAATTATATCTATCCTGACAAAAATCTTCTCCCTAGCCTTTATTATTCCCGAGTCACTTGGGGTCGGCTTTTCTAGTCTAACCGGATTTGACTGGATATCAGTTTTTACACGGAGCGGCTCCTACCTGACCGCCGCAACCCGACGGCTAACGATACTCTAAGGCTAGACCAGTGTCAGGACATAGGGCACTGACTTCCCAATAACGACTGCCATAGATGTTCATGGCAGCTGGGACCGGCGGTTTAAATGACTAATACGCATACCCTTACAATTGTTATCTTAGCCATCGTTCAGACTTCGGAACCCAGATCCATGGCTTTTTTTGTCTAGTTGCTGACTACGTGATAAATGATAAAATGGTGCCAGTATTTTTTTAATTTTAGAAGACACCTCTTGTCACTTGGCATACTTTATGTGTCACCGCCCAAAAACAAAACCACCCAAAAGTATTTGTGGATCACACAAATGTTTGTTCAAAGTGGGGATCGAACCACCAACACTCGGTGCGAAGGTAGGGGCGAGGCCACTGCTTAAACCATCACGCCATCCACACAGCCAGTACAGATGTTTTTGGAAAACTAATTGGGAGAAACTACCTACGACTTTATAGGGCCGGAATCTAAAACAATAGCTTTCAGAACTTTTGTCTCCCTCCTTCAGCTTGTCTTGTTCTTATTAACGTTATCAGCTTAGTTCAGGCTCTCTCATTATTCCACTTTAAATCTACGGTATATAGACTCAACGTAATTCTTATAATATCAATTTTTGCTATTAGTAAAGTCACGTTTTAGGCAAATAAACAAAACCCATAAGTAATTTATTTCCATCAAATACATTAAGGTCACGTTAGAATTAAAGAGCAAAGTAAAATATTTCCTATTTCACTTCGTCGAAGCGCGTTCGTAGTACATATTTCGGCATTTTTCGTCCGACGTCGTACAATTCTTTGTAACTATGGTTACCTATACCTTATTTATATGTAATAATGAAAAACAGAAAACAAAGTAGCAAGCTTAGTAATTTTGGTAGAATTTTGACCACTAGGCGACCGACCGCTAGTTAAGTATAAAAAGGCAAGATTAGATTTTTTGTTTGTTTATTTGTAATGATATAACTCAAAAACTACTTAACTGATTCTAAAAAAACTTTCACCTTTAGAAACTTGTATTATCATCGCGAAAAATAGGCCTTATTTTTTTAAAATACCCACAGTTACTCCTTACTTAACCTACTCTTACGAGTGAAGCCGCGTGCAAAAGCTAGTCATTCATAATTCAGAAACTAGGTGTCAGCCTCGTTAATCTAAAATCGTTAAGTTATTTTTCACTAAAAAGTCAATCAATCACATACATTTGCATAAATTAACCCCGTTTAGTCCATCGTTCGAAAGAGACATCATGTGGGTAACTTTACGTTCGTTCGAAGTAGGGTGCTACCATAAACCACAAGGCTCGGTTCTCACCCGGTCCGTAGTTGTAAATAGCGCGAGTTATGTGCGAATACTTTGTTATTCATAGTAGGGTCGGTGATAAGTCTCCCGGTATTGGTTGTGGTGATGGGATGGATAGGATAGTGATGTAAATGTGACGGACGTTTTTGGAATGATGTTTTATTTTATAAAATGTGCCTGGAAGGTTAAAAAAGAAAAGAGTTGGCGATGTTCATGCTTATTTAGTAATGGCTTTATATATTTTAGTTTATTGTGTAATACAAATACGCTCACGCTCTATCTCCGATACGGGTAGGTAGGTATAATAATATAATTTTATTAAACTGTCCCGCTGCTGGGCACGGTCAATTTTTCTGTGTGAGAAGGGTTAGGCCATACTCCACCACGCTGGCCCAGGGCTGCTTGGGTTCACATATTTTCGAGAATACTATGGAGAACTCTCAGACATGCAGGTTTCCACACGATATTTTCCTTCACCGTTAAAGCGGGCGATAATTAGCTATTTATTACGCCCACTTCGAATAGTCAGAGATTATGGCTTTAGGGTGAGTTTCCACTGACGCGGAGCTGGACGGAGTGGAGCGGAAAAGAGCAGTGAAAAGAGGCAAGTCTTCCATTGAAGCGGAGCGGAGCAAAGCGGAGCGAGACGGAGTGGAGCTGAGCAGACCAGAGTTGCAATGAGCCGTGTTCAAAAGACATCTGTCGAATTTAATCTCCTGGAGAGATCATTCGATATGTTGTCGGTAAAGAAAAGAGCAACGCTTTTACATCTTTCTCTACTAGAAGATGAAGATTCGGAAGCAGATGAAGTAGAACTGATTGCTGCATATTATTTGGATACAAATTCACATACAATGTCGATTATGTGTAAAGTGTTCAACGTTATTTTGCTAACTAAAAGTAAAATGCAGCGCACGAGTCCTTTCCAGATAAGTCTACCCTACCTGCCGCACCGCTACCCTCCGCTTCGTGCGCTCCGCTCGGCACCACAGCCTGCTTGACTCCGTTCTAAACGGCTTGGGGCCGCAAGTTCATATATTTTATTTAAATGTCCGCTCAGCTCCACTCCGCTCCACATGCTCAGTTTCTACTGATGCGGAGTGGAGATATCGAGCACTGTGATTGGCCAGTTCACGGTCCGCTCCTCTCCACTCCGCCCTTAGAATCTGCAGAACGCACTAGGCTTTCGCAAATACTTATTATAAGTAAAACTTAAGGGTAAAGTAACATAAGGTGGCAGCGACTGTGATTGCTGACAACAACAGAATGACCACTTACGCCTTTACGCAATCCGCATAGACTTCATAATTCGTCGTTTATCTACAATATTTTTGCCGAGTCTTTTACGAGCTCTTTGACTAGCCTATTTTTTATCATTGTTATATTTTGATTGTGTTCCAATAAATTCTAATTCTATTCTATTTTTATCCTATATAAAATAAATATTTCAAAACAAATCTACGTAGAAACCTTATCATGTCAAGTATTTTAGTTGTATGTCTAAACTTAGTAGTCAAGGCTATAGATTTTCAAGGATTTTCTTCCAAGTGACTTTCAGAACTAAAGCGTTTATAAATTATTATTAGGTCTGTCTCTTGAGATATTATGAAAGGAAAACATATAAGATATAGACGACATTCGAGATTATTCTAAGGACCAAATTTTTACTCAGTGTGGTCTGTCTCTGGCTGTCTAGTAATTTAAATTGTAGATGAGTTATGTATAATAGTAAACTGCATTATCATTTTGTTTGTTTAAACACTTGCCGTACTAGGATACACGCAGCGTATAGATAGTGGCAAGGCCATCCACCCATTCCTATACACTACAATCTCACATATAACTATAAAATTCACAAATATACGAAAAGTAATATGTCTCAAAATTGCATTTGTGTCTAAATCCATGTAATGTTTTCATGTTAAAATATTTTCTCTCCAACAAAAATACCGCACAATCCGTGGCTGTGTATTTACAAGTAGGATTGCGTTATTGCACAATTGGCTCAGTCTCCAAAGGCATTTATTGCGGGAATCTGGCCATCTTAGTGGAGTCGCCGACGACTATAAAATTTATTATAGACATTCCGTACGATTTATCCGAAATATGTAAGGGTACATTCGTGTGGCATTTCAATGCGTTTCCTGCATTGAAACTCACTTGAAGATTTCAAATATTAAAATACTGAGTCGTTTCGGCTTGAAAAGGGGAATTTATTTTCTACGAGTGTCTTTCTAGACTGTTCAAAGGGACGTCGTTATTCTGTTTTCGTTGCTACTTTAAAGTCTGTAGCAATGTTGTACGTCGTATTTTCAGACCATAATACAAGTCTTTTGCGATAATGTAGTAGAAAATGTCTTTTTGCGTTTGTTTTCTTTAAGATCCTTGTAACAGATTACAAAATATGTCAGATTTTGGAGTCCATCAGATTAATTGACATAGTGGAAGTATCATGCCATTAAGATAGAATATGGGCTTTTGATAAACTGCAGCAGTCCAATGGTTAAGGCATTGGATTTGCAACCGAGAGGTCGTACTAGCAGTACAGCTTAGCTGGGAGGGTTAACAAGCAAATCACCTACTAAAATCTTTCAAACAATGCATATTTAAAGGGAAACCGTATACTAGATTAATTAACCACATTTTAAGCAGTCAGGCATAAGAATAGACTTTTGTTATTTCTGTGCAACTAACGCCAAGTTTTTTCTACAGGTAGCTGCAGCAGCCGCAGTGGAGGTTCCCTCAGCAACGAGCCCGCCTCCATTACTTCTCCACGCAAGAGCACGCTCAAAGTAACCATATTGTTTGATTTACTATACTTATATTTAGTAATAAAATCATTGGGAAGAGAGGAACCCACCATGCACCTTCGGGTTGCCCACCCCAAAAATTGCAATAGAAAAAAATTAACAATACCGGACTCCTCTGGATAGGGACAGCCGCGGCGTGGGATCCTGGCATACTCCAACTTACAGTTTTCCGCGTCGAACCCAAAATAGCCTTTCTTCTAGATAATTTTATTACAATGGATTGCCAAGTGAGGTCTTACTTGGTTCTATTATAATTAGGAGTATTGTCCATGGATGCTAATCATAGATACTACGATTAAATAGGGTCACGATTCTGGATGTTAAGTTATTCTTGGACACAATGCCATATTTTAGGTACACTCACACAGTTATTATATTTCATAAATATATTATTATCACGCTCACACGGATTGAAAACAAAAGCGGCGGTAGCCTAATGGATAAGGCATTAGACTTGCGATCGAGAGGTCACGGGTTCGAATCCCACCCCTTGACTACTGACGTGAACTCATAACACATGCATTCTAGCTTAGCTGGACGGGTTAACAAGAATACTAGTAATTTGAAACCCTTATGGCTAGTAAACTTTATGATATTTTTCTTTTTGTCTAATGTGTGAGCTCACTCTTAACGAGAAACGAGAAGAGAAGCTTCTTTCTTCTTAACGAGAAGTACGTTGAGGAAACATTTATGAATTAGTTGTTTGGTAAAGTCAAAACTAAGTCACAAATACGTTTGTTTAAAACGATCAAAATATTTTGGTAGTTGCATAAAATGTGTTTTGCAGCGTCATAGTTTTATTGCGTGACATGTCACGAGCACTTATAACACAAGTGTCGATGGAGTATTTATACTGTCAAACATCAATGTTCGAGCCGCCAGTGGACAGTTAATTAAATATTCTCTTTATTTGTAACAAGCATTTTACAACTCATTGGTGTATCGTATGACATGTCACGAGCAATTATAACACAAGTGTAGACGGACTATTTATAATGACAAAGATGAATTTTCGATCTGCCTTCAGTCAAGTTCTTATGCATAACATACAGGCTGGTTAACGTGTATAAACACATCAACGTTAGGGTTCTTAAACGTATAATACATCTATCATAACATTAAAATACACATTTAAGTCACACACAAGTGATAGAATACAGGACATTATAAGAAATCGATTGTGTCTGACCACCCGTGTGCCACTGCGACTCTTTAGGTTAAAACGAGTAAAGTACGTAACAGTTTACCACTCGTTAGCAGAATTGATTTAGCTTTACCTAGACGTAAGTCTTACATAGAAATTCATTTACTGGTCGACCGACATCTATCTGTGACAATCTTCTTCTTTTTTTTTGTGTGGTTAGTAGCCAACTTGTTGTCAAGTTGTTCAAGCCGCCCGTAGACCTCTGACATGGCTTAACGACTGCTGTCAATTTGGCAACAACCGGGACCGACATTTTACATGCCCTCCGAAGCACGGAGACGCTCAGATGAAATACCACTAAGCGGTCACCCATCTATAGGCTGACCGCACCCAACGTTGCTTAACCTCGCTAATCGTTTACCGATCAATGAGTGCAACTGGCTATGAGCGATATAAACACAGCACACTAGTGCAACAAATATTTGTAACATTTAATTGTTGTTATTTATTTATTTATTACACATACACAACACTATCATTACAAGGAACCTTGATGCGATAGTGTGGTTTAATATTATCTTATTAATTATATTACCTATCTATCTATATTACGCACTATATATTATATACCTAGATATTATCATAACAAATTATACAACATGTCACCAATAACGCGACAGAATACTACTTTGAAATTAAACTACTATATACGGATTTCATCGCGTTGTTAATTTGACACTTTAGAATTTGGTTGAAATGTACTACCAGCGTGGGATTCAGTAATTCAAATAGTCAAACACAAGAAGAAGCAAACCACAGCTAGATTTCATGATACTTTGAGCTCATTCTGCGTTAATAGAAACACCAATAATTAAATATTATGTTCGGGGACTTTGAAATAACTACACTGGAACATTGAGACAACTGCCATCTTAGTCTCCCCGTGAACATGACTGCTGTAAAGCAACCGAAAGGTCGAGGAAAGTGTAAACTTAAATATAAATAGTTTTAATAATTTAATTAGCTTAACAATAAGTAAAGTTTAATAGTTGTAGTATGTAGTGTAACGGTTTCTAAATTGTCAAATTCTAAAGTTTCAAATAAACAACGCGATAAAATCCGTATATAGTAGTTTAATTTCAATGAATAACATTCGCGTAAACAGAAGAGAATACTACTTACCTATCTTTAAAGAGAAATATTAATGGATCCATTAATATTTGTTGGGTAATCGCCTATAAATGTTTTTCTACGTCTGTAGGAAGCAGCACGGGATCTTGTTTTATTGTCACAAGATGAATAGATGCATGTTTATTTTAAGTCAATTTTGTTCATTGAAATTAGTCTTCTAAATTTAAATTATATGGTTTATATTGCTTATATATAAAGAAAGGTTCTGAGTATTCCTCATGCTAAGTAAAAATGTAAATTATATACGAGAAAAGGCAATTTTTGCATAACTCAGGACTTGTAATCGCGACCTCGACAAACCGGGTCGTCGCTCTACCAACTAACATATTCATAGTACTACTGTTGATTTTCTTTTATTATTTCATCCCTTAAATTTCCGATACTTTTAAGCAACCATAATCTCAGAGAGTAATTTAACAATTGTTATTTTAGGTGTAATATATAGATTAATTAGAATCTTCCTATCTATCAATACACTTTATAAATATAAAAATAGATTTAAAATGACTATTAAGTTTAATACAGAAAATTTAATTTTGTTGAAGTTCAAATTAATTCAAAACTAAGTCTTACCAATGTGATTAATTATGCATGTTCGAGTGTATACAAATCACTTACACATACATAAACATACAACATGAGTAAAAGCAACATATTTAAAAATGGAATGGAATATTTTACGACTGATTGCAATATTAAAAGCAGACATAAAAACATAACAGTTTTATAAGGCTGTATACGTAGAACCAAAAGGCTTTCACGAGATGAAAGTACTATAAATAAAATAACAGCCTGAAGGACTGATATATAATACGTCGTTGCGTTGTTAGCAGCCATTTTATTTTAACTAGAGGCAATACAACCATCTACTTGTTTACTCACCATGCTCAACCAAGCGG
Source organism: Catocala nupta (assembly GCA_963675205.1). Classification (NCBI taxonomy): domain Eukaryota; kingdom Metazoa; phylum Arthropoda; class Insecta; order Lepidoptera; family Erebidae; genus Catocala; species Catocala nupta. Next base: position 3,201,250 of record OY776089.1, on the reverse strand, counting down.
GGTAAGGGGAAAGATATTTTCTACATTGCAACTTTATAAACGCATATGGGGTAACTTTTACAGACTACTTTTTTTAAATTATCGTTATTAAAAATATATAGTCAACTAAGCTTAATGCAGTGCTAGAGTTTAAGAATTATGCAGGCAATATAAGCAGCAAATGAAGGGAACTCTGTCGTGTTTTCTCTTTAATTTTCGCAATGGAAAAACAACTTGCTTGTCTTGGATGAGCTTACCATAGCATTACCTCTGAAGATAGCCAGTGTCAGTTAGATTTAATATAATAAACTAATAAATATAATATATTCAGAATCGAGCATTTTAGTAGGACAATTTAGGCTTTTGAGCTTATAATTATGTGGGTATCGCTATTGTTTAAAAAGGGAGATTATCAAACTGCCATATTCAAAGTTACCTTGATAATCCAATGGCCTATGTATTTATATTTTATAGTAGATATCATGGTGGTCAGGTTATGGTGTGCGAGTTTGATTCTTGGGTTAGCTATATTGCTTCTGGGTTTATATTATTATATTTATTACAATTATGCTGATGGATATAGGCTAAACGCGGGTGTGATACAAGTTTAACTTTCTCATTACTCTATAACTAAAACCATAAACTATATTCCCAATAAAAGTAGAATTAAATACACATAGTCGTACGACTATATCCACGAGGCTGAAGCAGACTTTTTGCCAGCAAATGTTTAATGCTTTGCCCATGTAATAGAAGCGAGGTTATAGCCATCTATCCGACACATTTTTGGAATTTTTGCAGATACTGAGAATTTGTTAACAGAAAAACCCAATAACTAAAACTGTAACCCTAAGACCTTGCAATCATGTTTAGTGCTACTACGGCACTCAACCAGTCAACTAAATAAAAGCATAAACTAACATGTCGTTCGATTTCCACAGCGCAGCTGCGAGTCAGAACTAAAAGAGAGGCCGAATACAGGCGTGCAGCCCCCAAAAAAGCGAGTCCAGATACAGGAGATATCTGTGTAGCTGACTTCTAAACCCTCACGACTCTGCGGAAACAACAGCATCGATTTCAAGTGCGGGGAAAAAGACAAGGATGCCAGGGTTGAAGCAGTTCAAGGTAGATGGGATCCATCGTGAAGTGTTCCATTTGAGAAAGTGATCAAAACAGGGAGATGGCTTTTGAACTAGTACATAGATGTTCTGAGATGTTTGGGACAACAGGACCCATTTTGCAAAAGTGTATTATTGTGAGTGTAGAACATGACTGTCTCCTTATTAATGGCCAAAGGATTGTTTGCGTGGTTTAAGGGCAACATCCTGTTATAATGTGAACTAAGATGACTAGTGGAACGTGTTGGAGATAATCACAGTTGAGTGGAGTATACACTCTGTCGATCATCTGCATCGATGCGCAACCTATGTTATATGCATGCTATATATACCCGAGTGAACGGCTCGATATCTCTTTTAGTGTCGGAATACATTGCCGGTTTGAATAATCGACCAACGTCCTAGTTACTAATTCAACCCGCAACGGTTTGATGATCAATCGATTGGTTCGTTGGGTTACTTGTTTCTTGGTGTAGTCGAGTATTAGCCGGTGTTCCGCCATTTTTGTATCTACCTCCTGACCAATTTAATGGTTTAGTGCAATTTCCATTTATGTTGATTTATTGTTTATCTTGAATTTTATAGTCTACTTGAGTGTTTAGACCCGTCTGTTATCAAATTTTTATATATAATGTGATAGTTGCTGTATATTGGATTTAATGTTTGAGTTTTGAACTCTATGTTTAGATTTTATTTGTAAAGACTTGTTAATTATAATATGTATGTATATATATAGACACAAATATACATCTATAGATAATTTTGAATTGTGAAGCGAAACCGTATGACGAACTCTGTATATAACTACTAATAGTTTCTAATTATGTAACATTGTAAATATTAGATCGTCGTGAATATCTGTGAACTCTGATGATTTTATCATCTATGAAAAGAGGTTTTAATAAAGACCATTTTTCCTGAATATTATTTTTATTTTCATCCCAGGTAAATAGAAACCCGACGTAAAAACGAAAAATGTTCGACATAACTTGGAAATCAAATAAAAACTTCAAAGGAATAAACGTCTTAAAGTTTAAAGTAAACCGAGCAAACATTTTTGTAAGATATCTGAATAACGAGACAACGTACAAACGATTTACGAATTTAATTACCGACAAAATGAACAACATTTCATAAAATAATTATGAACCATTTAAAATAATAATTTCCCTCTCCACGGTTAGATGGTATTTGAGATAAATCGGCCATAATTAATTTCAAAGCGAAGGTTATCGTAGATCGCAGGGCCGAAGGTGACTGCGCACAAAACCTTAAATTGTTACCTTCAGCAAAAGTTTTAATACGCAAAGTCGTAAGTTGAAAAATTGCACGAACTCTCGCTATCAACAAAATTATACTGATCTTTATTGTACAGTATTTTCCACCCCGCCTTTATTATCAGTGTTCGAACTTTTATGCAAGATAATATTATAAAGTATCCTTTAAAATTTTTTGATAAATCGCCTTAACGCTGTGATAATAAAATTTTGCTTAAAGTAGCAGGCCCAGAGTTTGGTAAACGCAATCTCGCTCCTGATTTATTTCAAAGGAAAAGAGAAAAAATATTGCTTAAAAATGTCACAAACATTCTAAAATAAACATTGATTTAGCATACAAATTGCTGAGAAATCTGTGTTTTAAATTTCGGCGAGAATTGGAGGGAGTATTTGGGGGACGAATGGTAGAATGGCAGAGCTACGATCGTCGTGGACAGGGGAAATATGGCAGCTTCACGATGAAGTTGGTGATTCAACGATCTAGAAGAGTTTCCGAGCACAGGATAAAGATATGAATCTCCGCCAGATATAAACTTTGTGCGTTTTTCTTTTTGAAAGTGTACTTAATCTATAAAGACTTGAACCTTTTGAATAATTTTCTTGAGCGCGCACCCTTCGGTAGGTATTTTATTATTATAATATTTTTTATTCGGACCGTATTTATTTTCCGCTTTAAGAGGTGAACTAGATTTTGGAGATAAAGATGTAATATTGGCAGTGATATTCTTGCGATATTTTTCTTAACGAGGGTTGAAAGGGTTTTAGGAATATGAAAAATATATTTACGTAACAATGTCATTATGTAGATTAGTAGTATATAGATGTCTTGAAAATCCATTATAAAAACAATATTGTATTCGGTAACTAGCAGATTTACTTGGCATGTTCAATGTATTCGCAGTAAGACTCTTTTTATTCTCAGGGACAGTCCTCTTACTTGCAACAAGCAACACAAAAACGTTAAAACTTTGATTACTCCCGGCGCATACAACGGGAACAAATGGTTGGCTTTATTAAATTCACAAACAAAACGGGGCGAGAGGGGCCGGTCAGGGCCGCACTCTAGAACAATCGCTATTGAATATTACTCGCTTTTATTGTAGACTGCAGTTAATTTATGATCGGCTGTGAATAGTAAGGAGCGAGAGGGGTGAGGGGTTGAGGGGTGAAGGGGCATCATCAATCATACTGTGCGATGTTGGCCGTGATGAGATTTCCAAGTTTGTTCACTTGAGTGCGCTTGTGAGCAGTTCTCCATCTCGTTATTTACGACGAATTAGGTTTATTTTTCATAATTTGTTTACTGTAAACTGAGCATGCTTTTTTATTGTTGTAGATAAAAAATTAAGTGATTGAAGTAATAATGTTTATCTACGTGTAAATTATAAATTTATTTTATTTTTGTTATGTTTAACAACTCCCGGGATCAAATTCTATGTCGTGGGGAAATTTTCAAACATTCAACTGAGGAACACAAAATACACCCAAATAAGGATAAGTATTAAAAAAAGAAGCCGGTGCAGCCCAGTAGATAAGTCGTTGGACTTGTAATCGAGAGTTGCGGGTTCGAATCCCACCTATTGCTCTACCACTGTGAACCCACTCCTAGCACAAGCATTCCAGCTTAGCTGGAGGGTTTAACAAGAGTAATAGTAATTTGAAACACAAATTACTAGTAATCCTAATAAAAATCTATACTTGTAATATAAAGCTGAAGAGTTTGTTTGTTTGTTTGGTTGAACGCTCTAATCTCAGGAACTACTCATTCAAATTGAAAAATATTTTAATGTTGGATAGCCTATTAATCGAAGAAGGTTATAGGCTATATAACATCACGCTACGATCCACGGGTGCAACCGCGGACACAGTAGTAAATAAAATGTCTTATAGATTGCACTGTTTATGGTCTGGTGTGGGATTTAAAACCAGAATACTGGATGCGCAGTCAATTCATGTTTTCTCTTCCAAATCTTATCAAGATTTATTGAGCAGTTTGGCATGATTGAATAACATGCAGGCAAAATTTTGAAAAAACTAAATTTTGTTTTCAATTTTCTGACTGTTTTTCATCAAGTTACAATCTCTTGGAAATAATAACTGGACACTGCATAGTTCTCGGAAACGTAACAAAATATTATTCGGCTTTTTCATATCCTTTGTATGCAATATGTATTTGGTTCGAATACCCGATGTTCCTGGTAACGTCAAAAGTGTAGTGGCAAAACAAAAAATTTAATTCAATTACTTTAAAGGGAATAACATAGTACATGGGTTAATTGATATATATAAAAGACAAAGCGCCTAACTACCTCCCATTCTTTTAATCTCTACTAATATTATAAAGAGGCAAGATTTGATTTTTGATTGTTTGTAACGATTTAACACAAAAACTGAAAAACCGATTTTGAAAATTCTTTCACCATTAAAAAGCTATATTATCGTATAGTAACGTAGGCTATCCTAACTAATATTATAAATGCGAATGTGAGTTTGTTTGTTTGTAACTCTTTCACGCCTTAGCTACTCGAGCAATCGTCATGAAATTGCGTTGTCGGGGAACAGAAAAGGACATAGGGTACACACGTCTACACATCAAGTTAGACAGCCTATATACGCAAAACTACGCTACATACAAAATAGAGAATTGTTGGAAGTGCAACGGACAGTGCATAGTGGTGTCCATGTAATGGTAAGGATAGAGCGTAACAAAAATATAACGCACTCTCTCGCACGATTCGCAGCGTTCAACTTCTAATAGTTTAAAGTCCAAACAGTCTAGGTTGATGCGTCGCTGTGTGTACATTCAGAAAAAAGTACTGTTTCTAATCTAACCTACATTTACGCAAGCAAAGCCGTGGTCATAATCTAGTATTTTATAAAAAAAAAGCTTTCACTTAAATAAACTAACCTAACGTAATATTACGCGAGTGATGCCGCGGACAAAATCTTGTAAGATATAAAGGGATTGTTCCTTATTCTTGACAACGATTAAGTTACTATTTTATACTCGGTGGCACAATAGCAGTAAATGCTGGCGCTATGCTCATGCTCGTTTTAGATTTCTGGATAGAGGTATATTATCCATGCAGGGGCTTACGCACAATGGCCCAATTGTGTGGCTAAGTGCGGATAACACACGTCCAACTAACTAATCCATGCAGGGGCAAGCAGAAGTCTATTACGCCTATGCTATGCCTGTCATATTTTTAGTACTCATGTGTTAAAGGGACCTTATTGACATGAACCAGGCATAGTTTCAGACTCCATGCTGCCAAAAAGAATTTTTGGGCAAAAGCTTATAATTTTTTCCCCTTATTAAAATGACCACACTCCGCCTGAAGGTAAGCGATTATGTGGTCCAAGAGCAGTGACTTCCACACCATCCTCATAGCAGCTGAGTTGATGTTGAGGTAGGTACCTACTTTGACGGCCTGAGCAGCCTTGATCGTTCGGCAGAGGTATGAGGACCCAAATTTGTTGGTGCACGCTATAATTGACTCTACCGTGTAAAGATGGCATCTGAGTCCAGCACGCGTTGTTCTGGATAGGAAAGGGGAGGGCGGGGTAAAATGGAATAACTCTTCAGAGCACTCCCCGTGGTATATTCTGTAGAAATATTATTATTTACTATCGCTAATGAGCCTAAACTTATCCCACGGAATCAACGTAGAAGTCTATATTTTAAGTATTTCGTATTTGGTCAAATTATGTAAACATCAATTTTATTATATGTATATATAGGTACATAATCTCTCGCTTTCATTACCGATGGGGTAGCCAGAAGAATATTATACCTACATTTTGGCAACTATGTTTTAGGTCTTTCGTAATTGGGGATAAGCCTACTTCTCTTCCTAGAAAGTATTATTATCATCTACCTACAAAATTAACTAACAGTTCTGGTCAATATACATAGGTATATAGAACTACTGATTTAGGTAAATCAGCTTTTTTTTTTTAATAAATTTATTTGCACCAAAAATACAACATTACAGAGTTACACTAGGTTATAAAAATAATCTAACATTAGTAACAAAGTATTGGGAGCATCTGCCAGCCGAACTAGGCAAAAAAACCTGTATCTCAGCGTGCAGCGCCGAACCTTATCCGGAATACAATAATTGTTGGACTATTTTCACAAGTAGTTTTTATAATATTATATAACTAGGTATACATTGAACTTGATGGTGCATTTTGGTAAAGGTCTTCATGAGTATGTATATGTGTGTGAATGTATGTATGTGTGTGCGTGCGAGTGTGTGTGCGTACGAGCATGCGCGCGCGCGCGCGTGTGTGTGTGTGTGTGTGCGCGTGTTTGTGTGTGTGTGCGTGTGTGTGTGTGTGTGTGTGTGTGCGTGTGCGCGTGTGTGTGTGTGCGTGTGTGTGCGTGTGTGTGTGTGTGTGTGTGCGTGTGTGTTGTGAGTGTATGAAAGTGGCTAAGTAAATATTGCATGTTTGATTGGGGAAAAACCAATATGTATGTATGTATATCAGTATTATAGAAGTGCAAGGTATATTTATCTAACATGGAATATTTAATAACTCTTCGGTTTCTTGATATGATAGGTTCTGTAAGTAATTGTGGACTTTCTTCTTACATTGTATCTTATTAAGAGGGTAGATGTCGAGTATTTGATTTGTTTTATTATAAAGATATGGACCAATAAAAAGGAAGAATCGTCGTATGAAAGAAGTTTTAGGGCAGTAAGTAGGGCAAACTGCGTACTTTCTACGTTTGCATAACAGGAATGGACTATAAGTGAGTTCACTGTGTTGTTTTAGAATTATATTCAGAATAAATAATTGGCGTACTGTGAGCACCTGGCTTAATTGATAAACTTGTGCAGTCGGATATAGGATGGGTTTAAATAAATATACTTTCAAAACGGCACGTTGGGCTATCTCAAGACTCTTTAGAGTAGTTTTGGAGGCTCCTCCCCAAGATGAAATGCAGTAGGTAAGGATACATTGGCAGAGTGCAAGGTAAACTGATTTTAGAAGATTCGAGTCTGCGACATGTCTTAGATTTTTAAAAATATAAATGAGCTTTCGAACGCGCGCTGATACATGTTTTATATGATCTTTAAAGTTAAGGTTATAGTCTACGGTCACGCCCAAATATCTAACTGAATTAACACGCTCAAGGGGGTTACAAGGGCAGCTTCCTGCAATGTTACAGTAGTGAGGGATTATAGTCAGTGAGTCGATGATTCTGGGTAACTGGCGTAAGCTGAATGTAATATATTTGGTCTTATCGACGTTGAGAGTAAGCAGATTGTCACTAAGCCAGTCTTTTACCCGGTCAAGTCCTAGCTGGGCAGCATAGAAAACCTTCTCCCAAGAGTCATCAGTAAATATGAGAGCAGTATCATCTGCATAGGAGATTATTTGGCCTTGGGGTAAATTGAGGTTAGTGAGATCATTTATATAGACGAGAAAGAGTGTTGGGCCCAAAATGCTGCCCTGCGGTACACCGTACGTAATGGACGACTCGCTACTCGTATATGAACCAACTCTGACACACTGAGATCTCCCAGTGAGGTAACTTTTGAAAAGTTTAAGTTGTTGGCCCCTAATACCCAGTCTCTCGAGCTTCCCCAGCAAGATAGAAACAGAGATCGTATCAAAGGCCTTGGCAAGATCTAGGAAGATAGACAAACAGTATTTGCCATCGTCCATCGTACGGGAGATAAGTTGTATCAATTTATGTACTGCACAGTCAGTCGATTTCCCGCTACGAAAACCAAATTGATTTTCAGAAAGGAATTTATGGTGTTCAAGGTAATTTATAAGTTTTGTGTTGATAATTTTCTCTAAAATTTTTGACATAGCAGGCAAAATTGAAATAGGTCTGTAGTTACTGATACGATCTCTGTCTCCACTCTTGTGAATGGGAAGGACTTCTGATTTTTTGAAAAGATCGGGGAATATGCCATTTTGTAAGCAACAGTTAAAAATATATGTGAGAGGAGGAACTAGAATGTGTGCGTTTAATTTAATTGCTTTGTTTGATATTTTATCACAGCCTATGGTAGAATCAGTCTTAAGGTTGGATATGTGGCGTTCAACTTCTCTTTCTGACACGTCACCAAGCACAAAAGATTTTAAATGTGTGTAGTTTATGGGAGTGTAGATAGATGATGGTAGATGATTTTGGAAACTAGATTCGGCCAAATTTTTACCTACATTGACAAAATAATTATTCACTAGGTTCAAAGACAATTCTGGGGAAGAGGTCAATTGTAAAAGATTTTCAGGATAGTTAGGTTGTTTAGAAGAGTTAGTTATGTTTTTAATAGATTTCCACAAGTCTTTAGGATTATTCTTAGCGGTTTGTAATTGGTTTTTATCATACTGTATCTTAATGTTCTTAAGCAATTTGTTACAAAAATTTCTATAACGTGTATAGATAACTTTCGAGGTATCGGTGTTGGGAAAAAGTTTGGTTTTTTGATGCAACAAGTCTCTGTTTTTAATACAGCGCAATAACCCTGGAGTAATCCAGGGTTTGATTATACGTTTTCTCCGAGAAACTCTTATAGTCGTGGTGCTAGCTGTCACCGCGTTCTGCATTTCTTTTACGAGGTAATTTAGTGCTAAATTGGGATCTTGGTACTGGAATATAGGGTTTATATTAATACTTAAAATATGGTATGATAATAGGCCGTAGTTAACTCTATGAATAAATTTAGGTACATAAGGAGTGGACTGTGTGAAACTTAAACAGAATAATACAGGGTAGTGATCAGTTAGGGTGGTGTGTGGTATTAGCGTGATGGCGGGATATTTAGTTTTTAAAAGAAGATGGTCCAGGCAAGTCCCACTTGCTTCCCTAGTGATCTCGGTGTGAGCTGGCAGTAGTCCGTGTGAAGCCGTCATGGCTAGGTATCGCTCTCCCGCTGTATCGAGTTTAACGGAATTAATGGGAATATTTATATCGCCTAAAACAAGGATATTTCTATACGAGGAGAGAGAGGTAAGAATTTGATTCAAGGATAATAGAAAGGGATCAGTATTTTTAAAAGAAGGAGAACGATACACAGCCACGATTGCAGTATCTTTGCCTTGTGACAAAGTAAGTATATTGCTATCCACAGAATGAGGCTCATCTATTTCATAATTAAGGTGATCTTTTATGTATACAACGACACCATCGTTTTGTTTGGAGTTTTTATGTGTATAGTATGAGCGGTATCCACTCATGATAGGGACATACGATGTTGTCATGAGCCAGCACTCCGTTAGGACGATTATATCACAGTCAAGTTTAAGTTGTGACAGCAGAACCTCCAAACCCGTTATGTTACAATTAATACTTCGGATATTTTGTGTGAATATCAACAAGCGTTTACTTTGGGTGTGTGGAATAAATTTATAGCATTCATCAAGATTGCAGACAAGCACTGTCGATACCGTTATATTATCTATGTCTGTATTAATTAAATTAGCGTTATCGAATTATTAGAGTGGATATTGGCACATCATGGGTAGAATCCATAACTGTCCCCTTTGATTCTAGGACAAGGTAATCTGGCCGCAGAATAAGTTGTGGTTGCAACAATGTATATAAAAACAGCGTGTGTAGACTATAGTATGCATATACGTAACATCTATTTTGAAAAACGCTTTTGTAGCAACTAAGCCTAATATATTTAAATATGTAAATACATACTGTTGATTGGTTTTTGTATATTGTTGTTTTATTTTGGTTGTAGAATGAATATATTGAATGTGTATAGTGTTTGTGTTGAGTACGGGTGCAAATGTGTAAAGGAAATACATTATACAAAAATAAAAGAAGCTTACAGAAAAGTAAAAGTATGGTTGATAAAATAAAAACATGCATATCGTAAATAAACAAGCTTATATAAAATAGTCATTGCAAGTTAATAAGATCTTGTAAAGCTTGTTCAGACTTGATTATGATTTGTTGGGCTCCTATCTCTTTGCGTAGGAATATGTGACCGTTTTTGGTCCAACAGAACCGATAATTATTCGATTTTGAGAATTCACACGTTCTATAGAATAATTTTCTCGCACTTGGAGGGAGGTGTTCTCCAATATATACCGGACGTTTGTCACCAGATAACCCTATGCTGTTCGTATTAAGACTTTCGTCCTTGGCACGATTCTTGTTGAAATTGCGAACAGAGTTTATCAGCTGCTGTTTGGTTGGGACGGTAGTAAATTCGGTCACGATAGGTCTCGCTGTGCCCGGCTTACCTGGGAGACGGTAAATGTCCCGGATCTGCGAAGCCGACACAGGCAGATCAACAGCGTCGCCTATTTTGGTTACGATAGTGCACAATTCGGCAACAGTCTCGTTCTCCATAGGTGGTATATTGCGCAATTCCACACAAGACGAGCGCAAAGTCTGTCCCAGGTCACGCAGTTTCTCCTCCAGCTCATTCATTCTGATGGTGTTCGCCTTTCTTTCAGTCTTCAATTCATCAATTTGTTTTCTAAAATCCTCAAATTGAGAGTTTATAAAAGATATCGACTTTTCAATATCATGGTTCGTATTTTGAATTAATACATTTTGTGCTTTGACTTCAGCGATATCGGATACTAATTTATTGAGTGAAATAGTTTGTTGATCAATCAATTTGTTTATATAATCATCCTGTTCCACTTTCCAGTGTTTTAACATGTTTTTAATTTCACGTCTGAGCTCTGCGAAATCGTTGTTCGGGGAATATTCCGGGCGAGGGCGTTTGCTGCGGATTGTTGTGTTTACATTATCGGTTGGTATAACACGAGGAATATCCGAGTCGGTCTCCGAAGTAATAGATGTTGGAGGTGTGCGCTGTATACGAGACATCGTGTTGATAGTATTGAAAGTAGGTATAAAATATTTCGTAGCGCTTGACGTAAATATAAGTCGCTGTAGCAACAATTGTCAGCGAGCCGTGTACGTCACACAGTGTCGGCGTGACTCAACGTAGCCGGCGCGAGCGCAGGTAAGAGCGAGCGAGCAATTATGGATACCTTCTTTGTCTCGCGGGGGTGAGGTTGCGATGCGGGGCACTTCACTTAGCGCGCTTGCCACGGGAGCGACACTGCAGCTTCGTCGCGACAATATATTCACTTTCACTACTAGTTTAGGGGTTAGATTCCCGTTCACGGTATATTATAATATTGGTATTTTACTAAAAAGAATTGACACACGACCGTTCTCGGACAAGGTTATGGGCGAAGAGGAAGCTTGTTCATACAATGAGATACAAGCCGCCTACAAGTCTAATAAGATATATATAATACGTATGTAAGCTGAACAAGACAAGACGTGCAATAATCACACTAATATCATTATAATATGTGTAATTGTGGTATTACTAGTCATAGAGGAGATTATAGGTAATGTATAGCAGTAGGTAATGTCTTATTAATGTATAAGAGGTCACTGGTAAGTTTTCGGCATTAAGCCTGCTGTTTTGTACGAATAAATGGGGTAAGACAATTTAGCTTTAAAAAAAGAAGGTTATTTGCCGCAAGATTTTAAATACCCTAACTTAAAATTATAAATGTGAATGTAACTTTGGTTTTTGTTACGTTTTCACTACTTGACTGATCATCATGAAATTTTGGTACCTTTCATACAGGGTTCATTCATTCGTGGTACGTTTTTCATACAAAAAAATGTTAGTTATAAAATAACATACAAAGGATGCATGATACTATTTTGTGACATAATTCCTGTCTACGCGCAGGTATGCAAGGGAGGTAGCGAGATACCCCTAATGCGCCTCCGCTTGGTCTATTACCAAAATTTAAATTGCCTCTTCATTTTCACGTTAAGGTTTATTTGGAATGTAACAAAACACAGACTACTGCTAAAGTAAATATATTACAAAGAGTGCGATTTAAGTATGTAGTGGGTAAGGAGCTTTTGCTAAGAGATTTGAACAAGCTTCAGTCCAGTAGCAAAAAATTGTAAACGGAGCCACGATAGCCTAGTGGGAAACCGTTGGACTGCCACGCAGAGGTCTCGAGATCGAACCAAGGCGTGCATCTCTGACTTTTCAAAGTTATATGCATATTAAATAGTTAATTATCGCTCGCTTTAACGGTGAAGGAAAACATCGTGAGGAAACCTGCATATCTGAGAGTTATCCATAATGTTCTCGAAGATATGTGAAGTCTGCCAACCCGCACTGGGCCAGCGTGGTGGACTATGGCCTAACCCTTCTCACAGTGAGAAGGGGCTCGTGCCCAACAGTGGGACAATTTAATACAGGGCTGATATTATTATATAGGTATATAGCAAAAATTGCCTTCAAACCTTCTTTTTTATAAAAAGCAGGAAGGTATACAAATGTTTTCAGATTTTGTGTAGTTATTGCATATGTTATTATTATATGTGTGCTTACCGTACTGTGTTTATGTATTTCTTTTTTTCACGTCGGATCTGCGACAATTAATTGTTTTCATATATTTGATAGTTATTATTCCTTGAAACCTTGCGAGCAAAATCACGTATATAACTTATACATTATTATTGATATAATACAGTCTCACACCTGTATCTATAAAGTTGTAGGCAGAGGCTTATTACACCCAAATTTCACTTACCATGAATTTAGGTCCCTCGAGCACAGCTCCAGACTCCATGCTACTAAGAATTTCAGACAGATAACCCATTATTACTTTGGACAATCCGGATCTCAAATCCGACAACTAGCACACAGCATTGATATCACCATTCACAACGTTTGTGCGTTTGAGATATACATATATTAATTAGAGACTAATATTCTATAACAAAATACGTAGCTTGTAAAAGGAGATGTTTCACTTTTGTATAGGACTCCGGCTATAACTTGTCCATCCTCAGGAAACCTGGGAAATGTACCCCTAAATACATTTAGTTAAGCAATTCTTTATTTTTTTCTAGTATTTTCGTTGCGCGAAATTAAATATAAAATGTTTGACGTTTGTCTATCTATGACAAGTTGGTAGATGAAATTTATACATAACCTAGAATGCTAGAATTATCAGAAGTAAAAGAACTCTTGCTGGAATAATATTTACCGAAGAATTAATAATTATTGTAAAAATGAAAGGAAAGCGTATGAATTCTGGAAAGTGTAATAAGAAACACCAATTCAGCATTAGAATATTTATTATCAGTCAATATGACATTGACAGCTAATGTCAAACAAAAACAAAATGTTTCGTTCCGGAGTGAACCCTGCAAAATCAGTATTATAATAAATGAATATATTTTTTATGTTGATTGTTTGTTGAAAAGATGTGTATAATAGTTGAAATGAATAAATGATACTCTAAAACATATTTATTTTTGACATATATATTTATATATTATTTACATTATTTATAGTATAGTACTTTCGTACTTTCGATATGATTTATGAACGTATACAAAATTACCGAGAAACACCGCCATATTGAATATAATGGCAATAATATAAAAACTATTATTTTTAAGCGCAAACGTAATTCGACATAAATTCAGGAAATAATACTTTTCCCGATTCCTGGTATTTTGTGCAATTTTTTTGGGTGATAGTATATTTTATAGCCGAAAATGAAACATCTCCTTTACGCACTAGATTTTTTTTTATGGAACTAAGCTGGCAAACTAGTATACGGCCCACCTGATGGTAAGTGGTCACCGTAGCCTATGGACGCTTGCAACACCAGAGACATCACTTGCGCGTTGCCGACCCTTTAAGAAAAGAAGTGGAAAGGAGAAAGAGCGGGAAGGGGGATTGAGGGTGATTGGGCGCCCTCCGGCACTCTCACTCACAGAACGAAACACAACAGTAGGAATACTGCTATTTCACGTCCATATTCTGTGAGAGGTAGTTCTTCCCCGGTCGAGCCGGCCCATTCATGCTGAAATCAGCGAAGCTCTACTACTTAAATTATTATATATATAATAATAATAATAATAAGGCAGTGCTATTAGATACGGCACGCATTGTGAGGAGGTTCCTATCTCTGGAATCTTAACCATTGACAGCTTGGACCCTGTTCTCGATGCCGGTGGGGTACTATATATTTTATATTTTTAAATGTATTTTTTTATATGTATATTTAAAAATAAAAATATATTGTGAAGATTTAAATAAAGAGTATAATAATAATATTCTATCACATACACACAACACCATCTAGCCCAAACTAAGCAGAGCTTGTTCTGTGGGTACTAGACAATGCATAAACATACATATATTATATACTTTCTTTTTTGTAAATACATACATATTATACATAAAAAGATAAATAGATATATTCTATCTATATTAATAAAGATTCCAGATTGATCAGCAATAACAAACATAGGAATCGACGAATATTACTTACACGTTAAAGATTAAAGTGCTGGCTCGCGTTAATTTTTGATTATTAATTACAACATTATATTATGTATTTCGTTTTTAACCGTTTTGACCGTTCTCTTGTATAAAATAGACAACTACTGCACTATAAATAATGCCTGTATCGCAGAAACTTAACAAACATTCAAATAACAGACTCAAAGAACATCCAGACTCGGACAGAATCCAGAACACTCGGTCATCCGTGCAGTCAATCGTTTTACTATATTATATAATAGTTGGTATATTGTTCCATATGAGCTGATTAGTTTAGCAAAGTTGTCGCTAAGAAGAGGAACGACGATGGTTGTACATGTCTAGCTGTGTCTAGAGATATGAAAAATAAAAAGAGAGCAAGCAATGGCTATGGATAGTATTTGAATTGTGGTCGAGTTTACAAACGTAGAAACAACGGACATATAAAACATTCCGACGCATAACAAATACCAATACCCTAAAATATTGATCTCATTCATATACGATTATAATAACTATTTGATTTAAATACTACTGATATTTTAATTCATATTTAATACCCATACTGTGATTTTTATTTTACTATGGTATGTATATAAGACAGACATAATTATGTAAGTACATATGTATGCAACACCTGTAATCATATATGTAGTATGATCACAAAAAAGAATTTGGTTTGATTCTTTCTGCATGAGAATGAAGTCATGACAGCCGGCACATTCGCAGTGACGAAAGACGAAGACTGAAGTGGTTTCAGTGCTCGACATGTGTCATTTGAACATATAGTCATCAATTGAATAACTTGTGTTCTACTCACAGCTTAATTAAACTATTAAAAACAGAACCGCTGTTGTAACGGAAATAACCAAATTTTCCAAACAATTTAATTTATCCAGTAACGCAGAGTATTTTATTTCGTTTTTTATTTAAAACCTGACAGCGAATGAAAGACCCATCGCATGGACATCAATTACCAGCAAATTGCTAAACATATTTATTCCGTAACAACAGTCCAATAACAGTCAATTGACAATAACGACTGCCGAATACAAAAAAACTCTACCAAAACATTATTGGATAAATGTCCGAAAAAATTGGGATCTCAAATATTATGTGAAATGGTCTGGTTTGTATTTTTTTTAATATTGTCGGTGTTAGACGGCCATTGAGCCACCAGGCCTTGGTAAGCGGGGACCGCCAATACAAGATTGCGTTTTCTTGGAATCACAGAAGAGACTCCAAGGAATCATAAAATACTAAAGGTGGAAAGCAAGCACACAAGCTGCTTGACTGTAATCGATTACCGTGGCCTATATGAAGGGGGGTGGGGCAATAGAACAAAGATGGTGATTGATCCTACAGCACTAATAGTTACAGAAAAATGCAGCAGTATGTACACTGCTGCTTTACGCAATTTTCTGTCAGTAGTACTGACCCGGGCGGGCCGATCTAATTCTTTTTATCAGCTAGGATTTACTGCTCGAATACCTATATATATGATAGTATTTAAATTGAAATGCTTTTACTATTACAATAATCTTTTTATTTTAGCCATCTGTCTTGAACCCGAACTCTTTCTACGAATTTTCTTTTGTGCGAATCTAAATTTGAGTAGAAACCAAATATAAAATAAGATCATTTTAATTATACAGAACTTTGTATGTAAAATAAGTCAAAGATAAATACATTCTTGTTTCTGTTTTTTACCTAGCCACAGAGTTTGAAACTTGCTCTGTGCATCTCTACATGGTACGTAGTAAAAATAATTTGGTTCCGTATT
The DNA here is from genome assembly GCA_963675205.1 of Catocala nupta. Taxonomy (NCBI): domain Eukaryota; kingdom Metazoa; phylum Arthropoda; class Insecta; order Lepidoptera; family Erebidae; genus Catocala; species Catocala nupta. Next base: position 3,184,773 of record OY776089.1, on the reverse strand, counting down.
CTGTGAAGCTGACAAACAAGGACACGTCGCACCTATGATAAGCGGTTAGTGTAGCCATTTACTCTTAAAACACCAGCGGTATCATTCACTTGTTGCTGTAAGTGCAATTGTGTAAGATTGTTAATAGGTACTCATATCCTACTGACAACAGCAGCTTTTTTTTTGCAGTTAATATAGATATAGACTCACCAAAAGAGTAGGCAGGGATATTTCGACCACATTTCACCAGCTATAATTTTAGGCCTAAGGAAAAAAGGGGGCGAACCTATTTCGTACTACTCCTGAAAGTATTTGCAGTAAGGCATTAACTAAAATCCTATAATATTTTTAGGATTGCGTATAAAATTTGTATCCAACATGACATAGTCACTTAACTTTGTTTTTAATCTACTACGAACTGTGACCAAATAGGGCAGCCACGTTTTAGAGTGAGCAACAAAAACGTACGAAACTGTACAAAGTATCGTAGCTATATAAAACTTTTCGAAACATTATCTGACGGCAGAAGAAGTGTCGAATTTTTCCTCCAAACAAATTTACATAATATCTAGGGAGCTATGCTTTTTGTAAAGCCGCGTGGCCATTGACGAATGGATGGAATTTAAATATTCCTTCGCTCGACAACGCTTTTGAGGAAATACGATGCAAGTGAAAACCTTTAAAACGAGGGTTTTAAATTTTCTTGTTGTTGCTGGTGAAACATTTCCTATAAGATATGAAATAATAAGAATTTTCAAATCTAATCTTTTAATATCAAATCTTAGTGAATTCGAATATCCGTTAGTCTCGAACATTTCGATTTGTTAGAAGATTCGAATAATGTTCTTTTTTAAATTGCATTTCGCTCGTCGCTTACCTAAATTATTACATTTAGGCAAGTGAGCATTAGATTCTTAAACGATTAGATACTAAATCCTTTGACGGTATACAATGACCGATTCTCTGAATGTATTTAATTTACTATTTGTTAAATTATTGTATTCGCAGAATTCGTTGGGCTTCTGATATAATTAATTATGTGAAACGAGGTTGGATTTTCTTATTATATCAAATGAACCAATTTATTTTAAAGTTTAATAGTAATGAAAATATTTCATAATGCAAATTTATACGTGATATTAAAACGACTATATGATTAGCAATGCCAGTCATATCTCAAAAGTTGTGGAATAAAACATTATTTTAATCAAAGTTATACAAAGCACTCGAGTTAGTACAAGATTACTTTACTTGACACTTTTGAACTTTTGGGTCAAAGTACTCCATTTAAGCAACTTTAAGGTGACGTGCTAAATGTACTAATAGAATTTTTTGTGTTTGAGAGCGATTTGGGGTTAATTTCCTGACACAAAATATATCTCGACTCGGAAGTAGTGAATACAGAATTACATAATTCATGGTATTAATATATATATTAAAATTTGAAAAAATAATATTTTGAATATCCTAAAATAAATTATTGTATTGTCATAGGTCCTCGATAAGTGTGCTAAGTTTCAAATCAATCCGTCGGTTTGAAAGGGGAGCAAAACACGTTCAAAGATTCCGTTACATAGATACATACATACCAAGCTAATAAAAGCGTGTTAAAAAGACAATGTCTGTATATTTGTCCTCTCCATTTGCCTCGATTTGGTATGATTCTTGTATGTTATATATGTATGTTGTGAAATTTACAAACATTCAAATGACAGACACAAATAATATCCAGACGGAAAACAATCATATGTGGATCAAATTTTTGTCCCGTGTGGCCTTTCAACCTCAACAACTCCAACTTGGCGAAGTGTCAGTAGCGAGGTTACCTCCTAAACCACCAAGCCATTCGTGCAGTAAAAAAATATTCTCCTCGTAAAATTGTTAAAATTACCATAATATGCATAAAAGTGAGAAGAAAGACTCATTAACCATGTAAAGTAAGTATCGATATGAGCAGAACTGTATTCAAAATATCACAAAAACCGTAAATACAAAGAAAATAAATAAAATATATATACATCACACTCATACATACCCACCCTCTCACCTACATACACTAGTATACACACGCGTGCACGCACTCACACATAAACAAGAAGTATCCTTCCACAGTCCATACAATATTGACATTGTATATACTATCATTATCTTAATTCTAATACACCTATGTATAAAATCTAGACTGTGTCTCGGGGTGGAGACCTGGTGTCCTTTAACACAGGCTTCGGACTAGCTTAGGCTCCAGTCTCCCACAATAATCCCTCTGTTTTATTTTTAATATTAAGCAATTTGTATATTTTGTCAACATTGTAAATATTGTTGAGAGAAATAAACTTAATTATTATTATTATAAAAAAAGAGAAATGACATTCAAACGCAACTACTTAGAAGTCTGTTCGTAAGTCTATTGTAAGATGGCTGATTTACTACGGTTAAAACAACTTTTTACATCTTTTGGCAGTTTTCCAAAACGACAGACACGGATACGCAAATTTCCATCACAAAATATTCGCTCAATAACTAGAAGTGACATCTAAACACTCGTAACTCTTGTTTTTTTACCATCGCCAGTAATTTCAACCTCTCTCCCGCAACTTGTAAGCTTATTTTGTCAAGTTCAGCGATAGTGAGAGACTTAGGAAAGAGCACTGATATCATTATGGATCTTTATAAAACTGTTTAAAATCTAAAATAAATTTTTCAGCGCTGTGTAGTGCTTGCAGCAATGCAAATCCCACAGCATTATGCTGAGCGCATCACCTATATTTTTGTGCCGTCAGTTGGGACGTGCATCTGCACACAAACAAAATTTTAAATACCTACTTATGTGAAAATATTATAATATTAATCATATATTATATTAAAAATATTACTTGTTTAAATTGTCTTTATAGTTTTTGGTTTGTTTGTATGGCTTTTTTGTTTTTATAGAATTATTTTTATTTGTGCCTAGGTAATAATTTGTTGATGTATGTCTTGATGGTACAAAAATATATATCAACAGAACTATTATAAATAATGCAACAACCTTACTGTAGCGAGTAATTAATGTTGTTACATAGTAATCCACTTTTAATCAGTAAATTCGACCATGGACATAGTCACACCTGTATCCATGTCAGGGATCTAGCATATCTCTCTTGTGACGTTCGCTCTTATCACATCCACCATGAATATTCTTCGGCTTAGAATGTAAGGAAAAGGCTGATAGATAGAATACGCTTAGAATATTTTTCAAATTATAAAGGTTAAGATTGCTTTACAATTATTCACCAAAACTGTATCTTCTTTTTCATATGATTGAAGAAGTCATCATTCATACAGCCTGCTATCTGGTAGGCAGTTACCGTAGCCTTATACTCGTAATAAAAATCTATGAATTAAATATGGAATTAAAGGAAAAGAACGCAGAAGAGCGGATGTATAGGCATACGTAAACCGTATTCACCGTATTTTTCGTATACCTTTAGGCTGGCCATACGCTTATTAGCTACCATGATATCATAATAATTGTCTAAATTGTCCTGCGCATTGTGCCCGCGGCCTTACAACACGTCTTATTCATCTTGGCGCGCAACTGTCAAAGTTGTCTCGACAGTCAAAGCGACAAATGTCCGCTATATTTATAACTAATTTGTATTTCATTTCACGAAAGTTCAATCAACGGATCTGTAGATCAGTTAAATCTGGCAATACAATTTTTGAATTTCGAACAACTTAGTGAAACGTCTGTCTTCTTGGTCCAATGCCATGAGTCAAAAACATCGGTGTTGCACAGTGACTTTTTAAAGGTCAGTAAGGTGCAAATAATTATTCCAAAGCTGCTGCAAGCATCTACAGTCTGTGGTGACCCAGGCTTAATGTTGATGATCACCTTAATTGGATGAAAAAACATCTGTTGTCTGTGTCTGAAAATAGATTAATATCCATCTCTTTATCATTTCATTTCAATAAATCTTAATGCATTTGCTTTAATATCGATGTAGGTACTATGTATATCTGATTAAAATTTCAATCTATGAAATAGTAACGAGCGATTATTCGAATGTTTCAGTGATCAAATGTATTCGAATGATATTGAGAGTTGTTCTGATGAATTAATCATATCACCATAGATACGTGTAATAATTGCAAATCATATTACTAGCGAAAGGTTTAATCATAATAAATTTCGATTATTATGTGAAAAATAATCACTAACAGCGAATAAATCTCCATATTCGAATTCAGAATCGTTTCGATTCATTTGTTTTACGATAAGAATTGCACATAGCAACATAAAATGTTACTTTAATTCCAAAGTAGAGTTCGTGTTCAAACCACGCTTAGTAATAGACTGGCTTGTTGTAATAGATTGTGCCGACAGGTATCCGGCTATTAGAACATTGCACTTCCTCCCCGGGGCGTTGTAAAAGCAGAATGTGTTCCGCAGCACATGTAATGGATATTGCAACAAGTTAATCGTTTAGCCGACTTATTAGAAATAAAAATGAGTTTATTGGACCGAGAATGCCTTGCTGGGCACGGGGGATAAGATTGCTTCTAACTGCCTTATATATAAACTGTTTTACTGCTAGCTTTAGAATTAGGCCATAGTCTAACACGGCCATAGTCTGACCCAGTGCGGGTTGGCAGACTTCACATATTATTTTCAAGTGCATTATAGAGAACTCTTCGACAGGTTTCCTCACGATATTTTCCTTCACCTCTAAACCGAGATATAATTAACTATGAAATAGTTACGCAGATAAATAAGTTCTAAAAGTCAGAGAGCTTTGGAATCGAAGTCGAGATCTATGCATAGCGTTTCAACGGTCTACAAATAGGCTACAGCTATTTAGATTCCTCATTGCTTGCTTATATTTCAGGCCGATCGTAAAATCATGAGATCGATTTTTAAGTTCTGCAAAGTATGAATTAACTTAGGTGCTTGAATATTCGGATTTTGGCAATGTGACACACTTGTATATCCTAAAAGGAGTAAAAATGCACTGTAGGTACCTATTATTCTAGTTATCTTCTATGTTTCACGTAGTGGACGAACGTTGACACTACATAGATGCGACACGGAGACGGCTCAGTAGATAAAGTCATTAAATTTGCAGACTTTACGTGAATACTGAAAGTTGAATCCCTATACAACTTTTGTGATTTTAGTTATAGTAGAGCCCTGCTGGTTTTAACATGAATGGTCCGGCTGAACCGAGAGATTACTAGCCTCTCGCAAAATATAAAATCATTCATGCAACCTTTCGGGTTTCATGAATCTGTTTGTTGGAGCTGTCTTCAGTGGCTTTTTAAAACATATAGGTAGATTTTAATACAAAATGAAAACACTGCTATATTTATCGTAATAAAGTCAAAGTCAAAGTCAAAGTCAAAGTGAAAGTCAAAAATAATTTATTCACTTAGGTCACAAAGTAACACTTATGAACGTAAAATGGGTTAGTGAGTTTATTATATTTACTGAATTTACATTTATGTTAGTTGCAAGGTTCAGGCAAAAGGTTGAGTCTATGAGGTTTTCTTGCAGGTATCTTACCTGCAAGAAACTCAAGGCCACTCTTTTAAATCGCCATTAACTTATAATTTCAGTATTTTACAACTCATTTATGTACCAGGTGTTGCAGTCATTATGCCAGATGTCACTGTCCATATAAAACTAAATTCTAAAATAAAGAAATGTTGGTAATATTATGTAAAAAGCATTTGAGATTTGAAATAATATTTATCAGTAGGTAGCCATTTGTAATAGACAGTAGTATGGCATGAGGACGCATACACTTACACTTTGTGACATGAAAAGGTAGTTCGTGACTAAATGTAGTTAAAACAAAATTTACGTTAATACTTATAAAGTTTGTTTAAAAGAAAAGAAAGATACTTTAACACCACTAAATAAACACGAAGTACCTTTACATAACTAAATTGACTTATATAATACATACATTGTTTGAATCCTGTATGAAACAAGCAACTAGTTCCATGAGTTTTTATCATTTAAGTAATCATTGATTGAATAATAGCCCTTCCGGATAAGCTGACTTTTAACAGCACTTTTAAATTTTAGTAAAGGTAAATTTATAATATCAATCGGTAGTTTATTAAAAAAGCGTATACTGAGTCCCGCAAATGAATTGTTAACTTTATGTAAACGATGATACGGACCTACCAACTTATGCTTATTTCTAGTGTTTAAGTTGTAAATATCACTATTCTTATTATATAAGTGAATATTATGTTTTATAAACATAATATTCGTAAATATATATTGCGACGCAACAGTAAGTATACCAATTTCTTTAAAATGCTCTTTCAGGGAAACTCGTGGGCCTAAATTATAAATGCTACGTACTGCACACTTTTGAAGAATGAAAATTGTTTGAATATCAGCTGCCTTACCCCACAATAGTATGCCATAGGACATAACGCTGTGAAAATAACTAAAATATACTAGTCTCGCAGTATCTATATCAATAAGCTGTCTTACTTTCCTAACCGCGAATGCGGCTGAACTAAGTCTCCCTGCAAGACACGATGTTTGAGCGCCCCACTGAACTTTATCATCTAAAGTAATGCCTAAGAAAACTGTGGATTGTACAAATGTTACTGTTTCATTATTTAAATTAACGTTTATGCTAGGACTCTTTATATTAGGCAATGTAAACTTAATAAATTTTGTTTTTTTTGAATTCAGTAGTAAATTATTCGCCGTGAACCAGTCCAGGACTTGCGCGAGTGAAGAATTAACACCCTGTAAATTTGGTGCCTTACGGTCTACTTTAAAAATAAGTGATGTGTCATCAGCAAATAATACAATGTCGCACAAATTCTGTACGAAGAACGGCAAATCATTCACGTACGCTAGAAACAGAAAGGGTCCTAAAATGGAGCCCTGTGGCACGCCCATTGCGACTGGTATTCCGGAAGATCTACTTCCGTTGATTTCAACGTGTTGTAATCTATCGCTTAGGTAAGAACCAACGAGGTCGAGTGCAGCATTTCGAATTCCATAATGCCTGAGCTTTCGCAATAACGTTTGATGTTCAACGCAGTCAAAGGCTTTTGAGAGATCACAGAATACGCCAATGGCATCATTCATTCATTGCGAATTTTCCCAAGCAACTAAAATATGTTTTAAAAGTGTAACACCCGCATCTATTGTAGATCGACCCTTTCTAAAACCATATTGTTGAGTATGAAATAAGTTGTTTACGTTAAAGTGGCTCTCTAATTGCTGTAATATAATTTTCTCAAATATTTTTATTAATAGCAATATACCTACGGCTTTGACGGCGCAGCGATATTGAATTCGACTGCTCTGCTTAAGTTTTGGATTCGATTCCCAATTTCGAAAATACATTATTTGGTTACTAAGTTTTCAAAATTTAATATAAAAACGTTTTTAATTTTAATGTGTGACATTCGCGTAAACATCAGACAATACAACTTGTGTATTTATTGTATGTTATATATTATATAAGACTAGATATCTCCTGTGGTTTTACCCACATTTATGATCGCTGCTCTGCTCTCCTGGCTTGCAGCATGATGTTAAACTGCTGGAGAAGTATTAAATCCCCATATTATTTCTAGAGAAAGTACCTTCCTTATAGTGTAACAATTTTAAGATCGGTCTAGTAGTTCTTGAGTTTAATCATTACAAACAAGACAAATCTTTCTTCTTTATATTATTAGTACTGAGAAGTAAAGTGTATAGACAAGTCGTATTAGTAAATCGATTCGAAAAACTGTAAACTTGTGAGCACACCATTATGGTTCAATTTAGCTGTACAATGTTACGGCCGGCTCTAAAAAAATGTTTACTTTTTGCTCATGTTCGTCATGTCGCTGTGGAGGGACGAACAAAATAACAAGGTTTACTTTGACGAAATACTGCCTCGTTTATTTACACTGACTCTTGCTATTTGGTTTTAGATAAAAACACGTTACGCAATATGGGGAAGTTGAAATGATATTTCAGAAGGTTTAGTAGAAGATTATTATTAACATCTGAGTCTTCTTCGAAGAGGTTAATGAAAACACTATGTGGGTCTGCGTGTCTGTCTGTTAGTGACAGTTTGTTACTGACAGACTTAGCTCCGGAACCATTGGACCGATTGACTTGTAACTTGGTGTGCAGACACGTTGGGTTCATCCTTCGGTCGAGTTTGAATATGGGCCCTGTGGGTCAAAAGACTCCCGAGATATAGGAGTCACAATGTCATAAGGTCAGAGGATATCCACCAACAGAGTGATTTGGAAGTCCAAGGGAGAGGCTTTTGCCCAGCAGTGGGACATTACAAAAAAAAGAAGGAAAAAGAAAAACAAAAAAAGGTCTCATGAAGACGAAGAGGTTGAATCCTGGGTTTACACCCATCTTGTTTTTTATAATATTAGTAAAACTAGATTTTCCCCGCGGTTTGACTTGCCTAAATGTAGGCTAGTAAAGGCTTTTTCTGAATAAAAGACCCTTTCTCTACCCTTGACAACGTGTATGCTAAATTTCATGACGATTAGCTAGTTATGGCCTGAATGGCAAACAAACTCACATTAGTATTTATAACATTATTTAGGATAATTACCAATTTCTTAATACTAGCGATCGCCTAGTGGTCAATATTCGACCATAATTGATTTAAATTTTAAGTTTGATCGTTATTAAGGTTTTATTGTCTATAACTTTACCCTTATAATCAAATTTCATTTAGATTTTGCCAAGGCTATACATGTCAATTTAACTATTTTTGTCAAACAAATTATTATTTACTTAACTATACTTTTTCATTGACAATATTCCTAAGCTTGCTACTTTGTTTTGTTTTTCTTTATTACAAAAAATAAGGTATAGGTAACCATAGTTACAAAGAATTGTACGACGTCACACGAACAATGCCGAAATACTACGAACGCGATTCGACTGCATGCGTCAAATTCGATGCATGGTTGTGTGCGTGTCGTAATTTTTCATTATCTAGCGGTCGCATGGTGGTCAAAATTCGACAATAATTGTCAAACAAATTATTATATTGATATATGTAACCATAGTTACGAAGAATAGTACGACTACGTGTGTCAAATGCATGGTTGTGTGCGTATAGTGTTTTTTCATTAATTTAATGTATTTCTAATGCATATTTTATATAAATATTAGGATTCGCCCCTTCTTCTCCATATTATTATAAACTTTAACTGTGCCAAATTTCATATTCTTCCGTCTGCGCAATTATCGTCAAAAGGGGTACAAAGTTTTTGCTTCACGTATTAATATATAGATTGTCTTACGTTTACGCGAATTTTATACATTGAAATTAAACAAATTTATACGGATTTTATCGCGTTGTATATTTTTTATAAAACACTATTATAACATATACTTTTTAAATTATGTTATAACTAGATGTGGCCGCGGTTTCACCCGTATTTATGATTACTGCGTCGCCCCCGTGGGTCGTAGCGTGATGTTATATAGCCTATAGCCTTCCTCGATAAATGAGCTATCCAACACTAAAATATTTTTTCAGTTCGGATCTGTAGTTCCTGAGATTAGCGCGTTCAAGCAAACAAACAAACAAACTCTTCAGCTTTATTATATTAGTATAGATAATGTTTTATAAAAAATATACAACGCGATAAAATCCGTATAAATTTGTTTAATTTCGATACTAATTTCTGTTACAAATTACTAGTATTCGTCTTAACCCCTTCAACTAAATTAGAATGCTTGCTTTAGGAGTAGGTTCACTTCGGCAGTACAATAGGTGGACCCGCAAGCTCTTGATCGCAAGTTCAATGCTTTATCTATTAGGCACTTAAATCTAAATGATTTTATTTCTTTGCGATGGGTACACATACGTACCTAATATAATACTAGACCACATGTCTTCATCGCGTTGGTAATGATTTAAAGTTTTAATGTGTGAGTACACAAGTGCTATTTTTATTTCCTCACCATCTTAGTCCGATGGAACGGCAAACTGATACCAGTGAAGTGAGATCAGGCGCAGGAGCAAAGGCTTTGCATGCTTGCCATGGCACGGCATTGTGCAACACAGCCGGACCTAAACCAGACCAAGAATTTCTTCAAAGATAACCAATGCTTTCGGGTTGGTCCCAGGATTAATTTAGCTTTATTGCATATTAAGGAATAGTGTGATTAGAGAGAGATGCGGCATAAAAGTGGATATAGTGACGAAAATAGAAAAGGGTATGTTAAGTTGGTTTGGGCATGTAGAAAGAATGGACGAGAACAGACTGACTAAGAAAATTTATAAGGCTAGTGTGAATGGAACAGTCGCAAGGGGGAAGACCTAGGCGAACGTTTCTTGATCAGATGGAGACGTTCTGGATAAACCTTAAACCGTCGAGCGTGTATGAGGAATGTTATGAAAGTGAAGCCAGAGAAGTGTGTCAGGATTGTAGCAAATGGAAATCCGTAGTCTCTGCCTACCCCTCTGGGAAACAGGCGTGAATTTATGTATGTATGTATGTATGATTAAGATGAGGAGAGCAATTACAACAGGTGAACGGTAATTGTTATGTATTGTATCACCAAATATAACGAATACAAGTTTTGTCTTGTAATATAGTAGGTATGTAGCGGTTGGTGTTCGCCTGTTGTAATTGCTTACATACTGTACAGGTCTTGCGAGAATACCAGCGTTGCAATTTTAACTGCAACAATAGCTGTCGCAAGTACCTAATTTGGTCTCCATGCTATATACTGTACAAAATAAAAATATTTTCTTACTGTCTTTCATTAATAACTGCCATAACGACACCACAGCAATCAAATTGTTTTGAACTATCACGAATAACAACTACTGTTTTTTGTACCATGTGCTATATTACTAACAATGTTCAACTACCCTCCAGATTGTGCTAACGACAATGGAACAGAACCAATATAGCCTCAACAGCTTCATTGAAACAAGTTTCTACATATAAAATTTTACGACGTACGACGTTGGCTTATTAGTACTAAAATACCGACGGAACCAGAGAAATACATAGAAATCAGTGTTTAAGAAAATTTACAATAGGGTAGATAACTCATACCTATATTTTTATTATTTAAATTAAATAGTTACCTACATTACCCAAACTCTAAAATTTATATAAATTTTGCAATCTACTTAAAGTAAACCAGATACTAGCATTTCAAATCTGGTAGTAGGAGTGATGGTGATGACCAAAAAAGGATGCACGATACAAAATGTGACGTAACTGCTATTTACCACAGCTGCTGTGCGAAGGAGATAGCGAGACATCCCACTTTCTATTAAAGGTACCGAAATTTTAAATGTTAATTAGGCTCTCATTTATTATGCTAACGATTTTGATACTATATAATAATTAATATCAGCCCCGTATTAAACTGCTGGGCACGGGACTCTTCTCACTGTGAGAAGGGTTAAGCCATAGTGCACCACGCTAGCCCAGTCCGGGTTGGCAGATTACACATATCTTCGAGAACATTATGGAGAACTCTCAGACATGCAGGTTTCCTCACGATGTTTTCCTTTACTGTTAAAGCGAGTGATAATTACCTATTTAATACGCATAATAATATAACTTCGAAAAGTCAGAGATGCGCGCCTTGGGATCGAACCCGAGACCTCTGCGGGACAGTCCAACAGTCTCCCACTATGGCTGCTTTTTTTATACTGTTATACAATAATTTTTTTGGTTGCTATTTGCTTTTGTGTATAAAATAATGTACAAACTCAAACATAGGCAACTACTCTGTTGTTCAGTAAAATTCTTTGATGATTTTTTAAGTGTAGGTCTAGTGGGTTGATATTTTTTTAATAATATAATAAATAAATAAAAATTGCTTATAATAAAAGCATATTTTGTATGGGACCAAAAATATATATAATAAAATACCTGATCATATAGGATATGGACATAGTTCAATTTAAATATGCGTTAAGGAAAATGCTCATTGATAAAAGTTACTAGTATATTATAGACAGTTTTTTAAATGATAATCTTTTATAATCTAATATAGCAACTTTTATTATCTTTTCTTCTCCTTTTTTGTTTCTTATTTGATTAATTAATGTAACTTATTATTAATTATTGGAATTTATTATTAAATATTGTAATTTATTATTAATTATAGTAATTGCATTATTGTAATTGATTATCGTAATTTATTGTCAATAATAATTATATTGCCGTGCATGTCATTTGACTTTAAATGTTATTATAGATAGATACATTTGACATTGCAATAAAAATATGTAAGCCACCAGGCAGATTTTGGAGATTCATTTAATATTGTAATAGCTTAAAAATCACACAAATAAATAAGTTTGAAGTTTGAAGTTTAGCTCGTGAGGTTGTCGATATGTGGGATGTGGATTCGGCAATCATTGTGCCGATAGTCATATCTGTTAATGTTTTAATAGCCAAGAGCCTCGATCACCATGTAAAGAGGCTCGCTCGCTTGCACGGCACGCATTGTGAGGAGATTCCTGTCTCTGGAATCCTAACTGCCGGTGGGGTAGCATACATTTTATATTTTTAATATATGTACCTATATTATATTTATAATAATAATATTCTAACACATACACGCAACACCATCTAGCCCAAACTAAGCAGAGCTTGTACTATGGGTACTAGATAAACATACATATATACTTTTTTTTGTAAATACTTACATATTATACAAAGAAAAATAAAAAATGTATTGACAATATTTAAATAAAGATAATAATAATAATATTGTATCACATACACACAACACCATCTAGCCCAATCTAAACAGACTTTGAAGACTCTTCTCTGCTTGCGGCGTCGTCCGCATGAATACTACGGGTTCGCATACCTGAAGACAAAGTATCTTACGTGACCCTTTGGACACATAAGATGTTCCAAAATCCACTTATAATACTTTTATTATAAGTGGCTTTTGAAACATCTACCTCACAAACTTGATATTGCCGCGCCAGTGTGCTTGTCACCACAATACCAAAGCTTGAAAAGGTATGTAACACTAGTTGTGTTTGATGTTTGAAACAACACAAAATGTAATAACTATGTATCGACATGAGTGCAATAAATGAATATAAAAAAAATATAGATCCTAATCCTCACTATCTATACTGATATTATAAAGCTGAAGAGTTTGTTTGTTTGATTGAACGAAATAATATCAGGAACTACTGGTTCGAAATGAAAATTATTTTAGTTTTGGATACCCTATTTATCGTGGAAGGCTATAGGCTGTATAATCACGCTACGATCCACGGGGGTAGCAGAGTAATTATAAACGCAGGTGATACCGCGGACATAGCTAGTAATATTATAAAAGTGAGTTTGTTTGTTTGTTATGCTGTTACGCCTTAACTACTCAACCGATTATCATGACATTTCGCATACACGTTTTCAGGGGAACAGAATAGGACATAATGGTACCTTTTATTCAGACAAAAGTACCTAAACTAACCTTCATTTACGCAAGCGAAGCCGTGGGCAATATCTAATAATACCTATATAAATCATATTACGCGACATAAAACTGATTAAAAATTTAATCATCGTACCGCCATGCAATTACAATCTGTTTCATTAATATTTCTTATACATAGTCCACAACCCCATTTCCTGCTATGTATACACGGAGTCTGGTGATTAATGGATAACCTTGAAATGTCTTATAATAGAACTAATTTATTGATTAACTAACCGTTCAGAAAAAAATATGAAAAATATCTATCCTGACTACTACCTGAGATACGTTTTTTTTTAATTACTATAACTTTCTTTTAGACATCGACCATAAATTAATGAATTCCTTCGGTTTTTTGTTGTTTTATTATTAAACACTAATTATGCTAATAGATAGACAGTCAAACAGTATGACTAGATATTGCACTTTTTTCTTTTAATTTTATTTTAAATTTTTCTGGACGTCCCTTAGTTCTACTATAAGACATTTCAAGGTTATCCATTAATTACCGGATACCCTGTATAATATATTGGAACTAATCTACCGCCACAGGTATTTAGGCAGGCCGCACACTATCTCATCAACTTATGCTCTGTTTCCACTCCACCTGCCGCCGTTGTGTACAAGTTTGTCGCCGGCTGAATAATGCACGTTGTGACGTCACGCCTGGCCTACTAAATATTATGGAATGTTCCAGAAAGGAAGATGGAATTCGTTTAAGAATGTTATTATGAAGCGTGTGTGTTGGCATCGACGGTCAATGTTTACTAGTCAGGTAGGCCTATGACGAAGCATTGGTTATAAACTACTGCTACTGCTTCAGTGCGGTTTCTGTGAATAAAGTCTCGGGTTCGATTGCCAGGAACTGTTACTGGATTTCTTTGTTGAAATTATCAGAACTGAGTTTAGATCTGTGCCTTGTAGACGGCAATAAGCTCGCTCTATGCTACATGGAACCTAAAACCTTAGTTGACGAAATCTTTTTTATTACTTAGGAATAATACACACACACACACACACAAACGCATCGACACCAACCACCACTACTCAAACTTGTGCAATGTGTATTAACTGTATTGAAAATAGCTTTTAATTTTAATTATAATTTTTCCATTAACCCGTCAAGTGCGGAGCGGACATACGTTTACCCGCAAAAAATTACTCATTATGCAAATAAACACAAACGTACAAACGTATGTCCGTTTGTATATTTTTTGCATAATGAGTAATTTTTGTTGTTTGTGTTGTAATTCCCTAATAGTCAAGACTCGAACTTGAGACGTTATATGATTGACGGTTTTCATATCTCTGAAGTTTTTTTTTCATGTCTAGCTTTTTGAAAATAAGAAGAAAAATCTGTAAAATCTGATTACACTCCGTCTAAAGTCATACCTACCATACGAAAATTCACGATCTTATTCAAAAATCTTATCAGGAAACGTTATCGAAAATCATAGATAGTTCTCATTTTCCCGATCGCATCGCCTTGGGGATTCGGGCAGGAGTCCTGGGAGGGTGCAAACTTGTTATGAAAGGCTAACGACTTCCCTCCCCCTCAGCTATCCCCCCTCAAAGGTATATCAGGGGTAAAGCACGGCTTTAAGTTCGCAACGTGGCTTCCAAAAGTATAAAAGCCGGGATACTTTTTCGGATACAAGTTGGGAAGTTTAACGATTTGTTGTCCGCGTTGCTTTTTATATGCTGTTTATAGTTTATTTAATGTGAAAATACAGTTATATTTTAGTAAGTTCGTTATATTTATTTGCACTGACAGACAAATAGCAATTTCATATCATAATTAGTGCTGCGTCAACTTCTGGACACTTTGTTTCTATTAAACCTACAGGTACGCTTACTAGCATAAAAAGTCCTACGTGTTAATTCAGAACATTGTCCTTCTATACGCCAATTTATGGAACTACTAATCTAACTAAAATATTAATCTAATATATAACTAATTTAAATAATATAAGGATGCAAATAACTATGAACGCCTACGCGAGTAAAGCCGTTAGGTGTTCGCATCCTTATATTATTTAAATTAGTTTACGCTACGTTCGCTTTTTAAAATAATTTCGGCCAATTTGCTAAGCAGCTTTTACTAAGTTACTTACAATAATTACATTCACAAATATTTTGACCCATATTCTAACACTTACCCTACATCCGGCTAGGTTTATATTCGTCAAACAATATACCTGTGAGTAGAAACATAAAGCGACAAACAACAGCGTTCACATATTTATGACGACTGAAGCCCGGGATGAAAAACGGCTCCACTTTGTTCCGGCCTTCCTATCAATAATGTACACAGTCCGCTTTAGTTCTGGGTGATATTGCCTACACAATCTATTTATGTCTGTACCGTTATTTGTAAGAAATTGAAACTGAATATGCTTCTTTGATTCCTTATTGAGCCAGCAAGATATATTTGAGGCAAGTTTTGTTGAGAAAGTTCTGGAAGTTTTGTGTTCGGCAGTTGGATTCATATTTGGTGATATTTAGGTTATGTTTCAGGCTATATTTGATATCTTATTTTATTTTTTGTACTGATACTGATTTTTTGATCATGTTGTTGAATTAGAAAACTCTTCAGGCAATTATCAACTATATAAGTACGCTTTGCCGCTTTCGTATTTGTAAATTTAAATTATATGCTTTTATACTCAAAAGTTCTATACGGGCAAATAACTTTTATATAATTCACGTTCGCTGTTTAAGATAATACTTATATAATATGAGGTTTTGTTATGTTTGTGAAAGTTATAAGACGCGCAGATACATAAAATAGAACAAATGCAATTAGAAATATAATCGATATGTGCTGTGTGTTTTAAATGAATAGAAAGAGGAATAGTGTGATACATAATAGAATGATATGCGAGAATAATAATTATCTTCTCACACATTATTAGATACTAGTTTTCCCCGCGGTTTTGCCCGCGTAAGTCCCGTTTCCGTGGGAATATTCAGATAGAAAGTAGCCTATGTGTGAATCCAGGTTTCCAGTTATCTATATGCCAAGTTTCATCGCAATCAGTCCAGTAATTTTTGCGTGAAAGAGTCCATACAACCATACATCCATACATCCTCACAAACTTTCAAACTTGTAATTTTTTTTTTATACAACTAAGTTACCAAACAAGCTTACGGCCCAACTGATGGTAAGTGGTTACCGTAGCCTATGGACGCATGCAACACCAGGGGCATAACTTGCGCGTTGCCGATCCTTTAGGAAAGGAAGTGGGAAGGAGAAGGAGTGGGAAGAGGGGAAGGGGGTGATTGGGCCTCCGGAACTCTCACTCACCGAACGAAACACAACAGCAGGAATACTGCCATTTCATGTCGATATTCTGTGAGAGGGTAGTCCTTCCCCGGTCGAGCCGGCCCATTTATGCTGAAAACAGCGTGTGCAAAAATAGAGACTTACTAGTACTTTTTTATAGAGTTTACTAGTAAACTGGGTTTCAAATAACGAGTATTCTTGTTAACCTCTCCAGCTTGGCTAAAATGCTTGTATTAGGAGTGGGTTCACGTCAGTAGTGCTATGGGTGGGATTCGAACCCGCGACCTCTCGATCGCAAGTCCAATACCTTATCCATTGGGCTACCGCTGCTTGCTTACTTAAATAGGTACTTAATAGTACTTGGATAGTTTCACCGGTAAGAAAGAATTGATAATGATAGAATGTGCTTGACAACATATCTACCCAATGTTGCAAATTTATTTTGTTCATCTTCCAATAACAGAGAATACCACTGTCTTTGTTCTTTTCTTGCGAGTCATTGGCTTGAAGTTCTCGCAGATATGATTCCACCATACAAGTCCAGAGATACATATCTAGAATGACTGACGAATTGGCTACAAAGGTGTGGTTCTTTGGTATCCCGTATGTGCAGACTATTGAATGGATGCAGCGCGTCAACAGATATTCACTTTGATTCGCTGACCGCTTTCTTGGCTAGAGCGTATATGTAGTTCCTTCTAATATTGTTATTTATAATGTATCATTTTAAGTAATAATTTATTTATTTTTGTTGACTTATTTGATTAATTAATAGCAGATTTTGATATAATTATATATTTTTTTAATTCAAATTTCGTGTGGCCTCACATTTTTCAAATTTTGTAATTTTATCTTTTGTGTATAATTGTGATGTAATGTGGTGGTGGTATTTTGAATTTTAACACCGTAATTTTTATTTTATGAATAATATTATGTTAATTTATAAATTATTTGTTTAAACATAATATTGATTTTATTTTATATTAATATTTTTTTATTTGTTACATATACAATATTAATTCTTTTAAACTGTGTTTCGATATTTACTAAGCTAAGCTCAATTAATTGTACTTGTTTGGCCGCCTTAAAAGGTTACGCAACTGAGACAAGCCTCACATTTTACTATTTTTATTCTATTGTTGTTGTAATCGCTGGTGGTCCTGAATAAATAAATAAACACTGGATAGTAATATTACACTGAAGCAAGATATTCTGGATCAAGCGATTTCTGAAAAGCCTCATAGTGGCAATGACCGTCATATTAGGAGCGAAACTTATATAAAGAGAACAAGCATAATAAAATGTTCTCTACATACAAAATGATTGCAGTCAAACTATTTTGCAATAAACGACCTTGCGTTTTGTTCGCCATTTTGCCCGATATTATTGGCGTGATTTAGAATTTGTCACGCTCACTTAAACACAATAGTTTGTTTACTAGTTTTCAAGAACTGAATTCTACAGTCTGAAACACAGAGGCAAGCAAGGAGCTGATGTATTCTTTTCTTTCAGCAATAATATTTAAAAGAAGTTGGACGTGTATTGTTTTTAATTATTGTAAACTAGATTTTGTCTGTGACTTCAGTAGCGATAATTTAGATTTTGTCAATAAATTTCTAATCTTCGGGCACATGACCTGTTTTTGGATAAAAAACCCTATGTCCTTTTTTGTACCTCTGACGAAATATGGAATTACGCATTATCGGTTGAGTAATTAAGGAGTGAAAACATAACGAACAAACAACCATACAAAAAAATTCATATGCGATAATATCAGTTAGGATTTTAAGAACTTCCTGAGATACATAACTTAGACAGACAGAAGGAACAAACAGACAAAAAGCATTATTAAGGTTTCCTTTTGGCATTTTGGTACAGCACTCTACATATTTCCCTGAAGAGCTGGGCAGGGATATGTTATATGACCTAATTATATTCGGCACCAACGAGGTAGAGTTTTAATTGCTATTGTGCCATATCCTGGTCTGGATATTTGTTACTCAATCACGCAACCGTCAAAGGATTGAGATGAAATTTGACACGCAAGTAGACTTTTAAACTGGTCCAACATAAATGTATTAGACACCTTCCATCCCGAAAAGCTTTACCTCATTTCGCAAAATTGATTGAAGATTAGATCGTTTAGTGTCATACCAGTTTTGTTACTTACTTTTTCCATAAACACAGGATTGTAAATTTTATTGATGTTTTAACGAAAAGGAATTTTGGCATTTCAAGCAACTACATATAACATAAAAATATCATCGAATATTGATGTTACTCTAGAAATATTAATGATATAGTTTGAGTTTAAATGTCATACAGGATTTACTTTTCTAATTGTGTTTAGGTTGATAACACTAGTTATATGGAATTACTTTAAATCATAATATGTTTATTCATTTATGATTCAAAGTAGCACTTATTATGTCAATTTAAATTTATCTGTTGCCATGCTAAAGCAAAGCAAAGAGCTTAGAATATATGAGAAGAACTAGCAAGAAACTAACAACAACTCCGTTTAATCATTAAATCATATTTGTGAACAAATAATGTTTACATTATTATTCACGTTTGGCTGTTCATAGAGGACTATTAGTACCTACACTTATGCATAGTAGTGAAAGTTGGGTATGGCAAAAGAAGCATGAGAGCAGTATAAATGCTGTAGAAATGAGAGCGCTGAGAAATATATGTGATGTGACTCTGAAAGATAGAATAAGGAATAGTGTGATTAGAGAGAGATGCGGCATAAAAGTGGATATAGTGACGAGAATAGAAAAGGGTATGTTAAGTTGGTTTGGGCATGTAGAAAGAATGGACGAGAACAGACTGACTAAGAAAGTTTATAAGGCTAGTGTGAATGGAACAGTCGCAAGGGGAAGACCTAGGCGAACGTTTCTTGATCAGATCGGAGACGTTCTTGATAAAGGCCAGGTTAAGAGCACCTTAAACCGGCGAGCGTGTATGAGGAATGTTATGAAAGTGAATGAAGCCAGAGAAGTGTGTCAGGATCGTAGCAAATGGAAATCCGTAGTCTCTGCCTACCCCTCTGGGAAACAGGCGTGAATTTATGTATGTATGTATGTATTATTTATATAACAAGTCTGTAATGTAAGAACGTGCAATTATTACACCACGAATGCCTCTCAAAACACTTACGCAATAAATATGATTAGTTAGTCTTTAACTATAGACTAAAAATCTTTTCTCTACACTCCTAATAGAAGAAAGATAGGAACCTATTTAAGCATACACAAAAATTAAAAACAACGTGTGATCATATTGTAGACCTACATTAAATATATGAGATACCAAAAAAAGGAAATATGTTACAAATCGACGAAAATTGGAGGAATTTTATTGTTCTCAAATCAAAGTCGGTTCAACTGTATCCCTTGAAAAGCAGGTAAAGCACAATTTTGGTTTCAAATATAGCTATTTGCTTGAAGTAAGAACTTTCCATAACTATAAAATTTTATTATTTGTTTAAAATTATTGTTATAAGCTTTAGATTTATATATTCAGTAAATATATGGCATAATGGCTGCAACACCTTATTGATATGAGTTGTAAAATACTGAAATTATATTTAATTGGCGATTTAAAAGAGTGCCCATCAGTTTCTTATAGGTTTCTTCTCATAGGCTCAACCCTTTGCCCGAATCTAGCAACTAACCTAAATGTAGCTTCAGTAACTTAGTAAACTCACTAACCTATATATTTTGACGTTCATAAGTGTTACTTTGTGACCTAAATGAATAAATGATTTTGACTTTGACTATAGCAGTAGTTATTCGTTCAAATTATCAAGACAATTGCAGTTATTACTAACAAAAAAATCTGGGTCACATTTTCTACGTTTATTACAATAAAAGTGAAATATCTAATGTATACCGATATGTGATAATGTATAAAAACTAAATTAAGGCTAAAAACAAATCAATTATCTGAGTCCACGAAACCAAGGCTGAGTATGAAGTATGGTATAGCTATTCTTCCCTTCGCCATATTGAAGAAAAGAGGAAGACTCAGTCCATGACGCTACCAAGCAACGATATTTAAGAAAATAAAGAAGAAGAACAAGAAAATCATAGGTCTGTCGTAATCGAGCTGCGTAATATCTCTCCAAAGGAAAAAGAAAATGATAGTGACTTAACGGATATTGTTGTCGGTGCGTGTAGATCCTTGGAAGTACAGGTAAAACCGCAGTATATTCGGGACATATATCGAGTACGTGGCATTCAAGACCCATTAAAGCACATTATTGTAGAATTTCAATCGGTCACCATAAAAAATACCGTAAGTACGTCGTGCTGTACGTGAGTTTAACAAAGGCAAACAACTCAATGAAAAATTAAACAGCAAACATATTGGCCTAAATGGTAAATCTACTCCTATATATTATTATCACTGATCGTCTCGGGGAGTACCAGAAAACTTTTTATAATGGACAAAAGTTCGCATAGAATTATGGGTATCAATATTGCTGGAGCACTAATGGATAAATGTTATTCGAAAAAAAGAGGGTGAAAAACCAATAACTATATTTTCAGAATCTAGTTTTTAAAACGTTTTGCATGTTAAAAGTACATTTTTATTTAGTTTGGTAATATTAATTTCTATAAGCACAATTCTGTTTATTTTTTATAAAACATTACGCATACATTATATATATATATACATATATATATTTATTATACTTACAAAAATCGAGCACACAGTACAACTCAAAATTACTACACACAAAGATACAATTCACCCACTTTCACGACCCTAAAAACACTTATGAACCACTACGTTCATTGATGAGTCCAGGCCTTTGTTTTTGCTTAATTATATTTTATGCTGTAAGAAAGCGGTATAAAATGTCCTACGTCACTCAGTCCCCTTTTGTGTATAATTATAACTGGTTTTGTAATGTTCTGAATAAATTATTAAGTAAAAATCAGATTTATCTTAATAAAAATGAATAATGTTAATGAAATTATCAATAGCTTAGATTCGTATGGGTCCCATGAATGCTTTAATTGTTCCCCTGATAAATGCCTTCATTTACTGGGAAACACAACTAAAACTATCAATTCCCTACATCTAAATATACGAAGTATAAATAAAAATTTTAACAGTTTCCTAGTTATGTTATCTCTAAAAATTGTTATAGGTATGATATTCCGATTTTTTCAGAATGCTGGCTTAATAAATATCTTAACATTCCAATACTCCAGGGATTAGTGTTATGGAGCCGAAATTTTCTGACGCAAACTGCCTTATCTGCAAACTCACTAATACTGTAATTATCGCTGTATACAGGACCCCATCTTTTCGTCAAATAGAAATCTTTCTAAATAGTCTTAATATTGGCTTAGCCTCGGTATCTTTCTATAAAAATATATTTCTGGTGGGCGACATGAATATAAACATTAGTCCAATTAATAATGATCCTAATTACAATGAGTACATGAATTTAATTGCTTCACACGGTCTCTTACCAGCTTACACTTGCCCTACCAGAGAAAGTAGCTGCCTGGATCACGTGATGATTAAGGTGGTGAAATCTATTGTATCATTTATTCTGGATAGTCATATTACCAACCATGTGCCTGTACTTGTTTGTATTAAAACTATTACAAAACGTCAAACGGCAAATATTTTCTCGAAAGTTGATTTGAATAGTGTATAGTTTCAGAGTTAGCAGATACCGACTTCAGTACCATTTTGTTATCCAGCAAACCTAATTGAGCTACCGAATATCTAATTAATAAGATTGTATCAATAATTAATAAGAATACTATAACTAGACGCGTTCTTTCTAGGCTGAGGATTATCAAACCCTGGATAACTACAGGTTTATTAAGATGCATAAAAAATAGGGAAAATCTGCATAAAAACACAAAAAAAACATCGGATAACTATACTTTGAAGTTAACATACATACGTTACCGCAATTTTTGTAACAAACTACTTCACAGACTTAAAACTAGTTACGAAAAAAATTAACTTATCAAAGCCAAAAGTGACACCAAAAAGACCTGGAAAGTTATAAATATAATAACTAATAAACAAATGTCTTAACCTCCACCGACGGAGTTATTATGTTTGCCCAACCTTGACAACAAATCATAATTTCTTTGCAAATATTGGTGAAGATCTCTCCAGTAATCATGTTAACACTGGTACGAGGCATGAGTTGCATGTCAGGGATGGCAGTCAATTAAACTCAATTGCCCTTCTCCCTCCGGATCAGGCGGAAATAGAAAATATAATAACCAGTCTCCGTACTGATTCTGCTCCAGGATGGGATAAGTCCAAAGTTTTTGAAAATGAGCAAGCAGACTCTTGCCCCCCTTATCACTCACATAATTGTGCTCTCTGCATCGCTGAACGTGTATTTCCGAGCGTTTAAGAAAGCTGTTGTTCGTCCCATTCACAAGGGTGGGACGGGGACAGTGTCAACAATTATAAACCAATATCGGTTCTGCCGGCACTGTGAAAGGTTTTAGAAAGGGTTTTAAATAATCATCCCATATCTTTTTTTGAAAATAATAAGATCTTATCTGACCATCAATTTGGCTTTCGTAGGGACAAGTCATGTGAAGGCGCGTTGACAGCCCTTACTGACAGTGCAGTTAGGACATTTGATGAGAAGTCTAAGTGCCTAGGAATATTCTTAGATCTATCCAAGGCATTTTACACTGATTCACGAATTCACGCCTGTTTCCCAGAGGAGTAAGCAGAGACTACGGATTTCCATTAATAACATAATGGGATTTAATGACACATACACCGTTACTGTCTACTTAGAAGATAACAATTGCGTAGGTAAAGATTAATTTCTACTATATTATTTTAGTCATTATCATCAGAGCTCACGTGATTTCTATCCTGTATATAACAACCGATGAAACTCAAAGCGGTGTTACACGAACTCCTATCTCGTTGCGACGGTTTTAAGTTTAAGTTTGTACTAAACTAAAGATTCTAATCTTTTTGCAGTATGCTATTTTAAACTTGCAAAACTTAATTCGTTACGTGACTGCAGGCGATACTGAAGCGTTCCGAAATTCACAGAAATTTCAAATTTTAACTGAAAGCATTTTGCTATGCTTAATACCGAAAAGTCATAAGTAGATAAGTGCTTTAAGTTTTGTTTAAGTTGGTTAAGAGTCTTTAACGAAAATTATAAACATAAACAAATTTAATAGCTTGTATACTTTCAATCCACGTTTCTCTCTCCACTCTCTCATCAACACGATTCTTCTATGCCAGACAGTAATTACGTTTACCCTGATTGTGCTAACACTATAGGAGACATAGAAATACATCCGGACACTGTATGCAAATTACTTAAATCTGTTGACCTAACTAAAGGAGCAGGGCCCGACAACATAGCACCACTATTTATTGTTAACTGTGCCGAACAGTTGACCAAACCGCTTACTATTTTATATCAACGCTCAATTAAAGAAAGCATTGTACCTGACATCTGGAAGCGTGCGTTTATTACACCGATACACAAAAGCGGAGATCGGGTTGATGTAAAAAACTATAGGCCCATTTCTAAGTTGTGTATATTCGCCAAATTATTAGAACGAATTGTGTATAACCAGGTGTACAGCACCTTAAGGAACTTTTTTATTTCCGAACAACACGGATTTATTAGAAACAAATCAACTACGACTAATTTATTAACGTTCATCGATTATACAACGTCTAAGATGGTGGCAGGTGGTCAAGTGGATGCTATATTTACGGATTATAGTAAAGCATTCGATAAAATAGACCATAAAATACTGTTTCAGAAGCTTTTAAGTGCTGGCATTCATGGTAACCTGTTCAGGTGGTTCTGCTCATACATAGAAAACAGGTCTCAAGCAGTCGCAATGAACGGATCTATATCTAGATGGCATACAGTCCCCTCAGGCCTCCCCCAAGGTTCATTAATCGGACCTTTTCTTTTCAATTTATTTGTAAACGACATTAATTCCTGTTTTCACCATTCACACTTTTTAATGTATGCTGATGATATGAAAATCTTTAAGCAAATTGAAAAGCATGGCGATTGTATCTTGTTGCAACAAGATCTCTTGAGATTTGAAGCTTACTGTAGACTAAACAACTTGGAATTAAATGTCTCTAAGTGTTATACCTTGACGTTTTCTCGTAAAATTAAAATAACTGACTACAATTATACCTTAAAGGGGGTACCACTCAAACGGGTAGATGAAATCCGTGATCTAGGTGTGATACATGACTCTAAGTTAACTTATGAAAAGCACATAGAACACATTGCGAATAGAGCCAATAAAATGCTGGGCTTCGTTATGAGATCATGCTCTCAGTTCTCAAATATAAAGACGTTTGAAATATTATATTGTTCGTACGTTCGCAGCATTCTTGAATATTGTTCACAGATATGGAATCCTCAGTACGATGTATATATAAATAGGTTAGAAACAATACAGCGCAGATTCGTAAGATATCTGCAATATAAGTGCAAGAAGTATGATGATAGCTACAAGGCCAGATGTAAGAGACAACACTTATTACCACTATCGGAAAGGAGGAAAATCGCAGATATTGTATTTTTAACTAAAATTGCGCAATCCAAGATAGATTCCCCTTATCTGCTAGATAAGTTGCAATTAAGAGTTCCTACCAGGTCTGTTAGATTGCCTCACCCACTGCACGTTAATCGTAGCACTACCAATTACAGAAATGGTTCATATTTTATAAGATCCGCAATCTATGTAAATGGGTTAATAGACTTTCCAGATTTAGACCTATTTAATACAAGTCCTTCTAAATATAAGCGTGTTATCGCCAATAATTGGTTTGAATCGGACCTCTAAGTGTACATCCATTTTTCCATTTTTCTTTTCGATTCTGGAGTAAGTTTGATATTATCTCAATCCTAGCTATTTAAAAACTGATCAAGCATTATATACTCAACTGTGAAAACGTCTTAATGGTTTATAGTTGTATAAATAGCTTATAATTTTAGTCATAGCATACTGTTTGTTTTCCTATTAAAATAAAATAAAAATAAAATAAAATAAAATACCTTTGCACGATTCAGATAAGGTTTTGTTTTTTACATAAAGCTAAATATATTGAGGTCTATTTTTTAACCTTTGACGCGTACCTCGGACCAACGGAGAGGTTATGTCGGACTCACCGGGGAAAGATGGTGAGCGGTAATCCCGGTAATACCGTCTAAACCTACCAATCAGCGTGGCCGCGCGAATCGCTCGGACCTGGTGCTGATCGGGTGGTGGGTAGACCCACGAAGCTCACCACACCCAGGTCAAACCTCAGGGTAGCTGGCGGTCGCCCTTCGGCGCCCGGCCGCCCGGCTCTGCGGTTGGGGAAAGGGTTTAAGCGTTTCCTCTCCCACTCCACCGCCTCCTTAATGGAAATCAATTCCTCACAGAAGGCGGCGACGGCGTACCACGACCTCTCACTCTGGACCATAGACTGAACTACGGCCGGGAGCGAGAAGGCAAGCAATCCGACTGCGGCGATCAACTCATGGCGCTGCGATGCCCAGGCGGGGCAATCCGTCAAAGTGTGCAGCGCTGTGTCCACAACAACGTCGCGGTAGTCACCGCAGTGGTGACAACCGAGCCGGCCTATGCGACACAGTAACTGGCCAAAATAACCATGGCCAGTCATTACTTGTGTCAGCCGGAAGGTGATGGCGCCATGCCGCCTCTCCAGCCGTTCCTCAAACACGGGACTTACCGCCACAATCGTAGCGTGCCCGAAATATATTGAAGTCTTCATTAAAAGTCGGTCAAGCTCTTGTCAACTATCCACCACAATCTTTTGATCCAGTGCTATAGAAATCTTATTAACAGAAAAAGCCAATAATATTTTTAATTGAAAATTGCAACTAAAGTCTCACTATTGGGAAAGAGTAAGAGCAATATTTTCTATACAAATCAAAGAGCCATTAATAGAGGTTAATGGCTCTTTAATTTTTATGTAAAAGATGTTAAGAAAAGATTAATAATATTGTTTTAGTCTATAATCAAAATTTATATGACATTAAAAGAATTGACATCATTTTTATTTAATTTAAGTAATAACCAAGCAATAAGTGCCAAGCGTTGTGAAAAAATTTGCCACTAGATATTTATTTATTGTAGATTTCAATCTGGAGGCAATACTTTTCCATACACATTCCATTGGAGGATCGATTTTTATATACCAGTACATGTTCAGTTAATAAGTTTAGACGCCTTTGGCTGTACGCGTCTTGAATGTAGCCAAAAGCCAAATTATCGAAAACCAGTACATGCAAAAATCTTCCTTATTCTTTAAAAAGTAAAGTTCTTGTGGAATGCAATGCTTTGTTGGTGACGGAACTGCACATCGAGGGTGGACGTGACCTGTCGGCTGCTGAGTGCCGATATATTAGAGCCAGGTCAGGCCTTGATGTGATATAAACTGTCAGATTGACGGGAGGAAATCACGGCTATAGGTTGAACATGACTGTTTAAACAAGATGTCTTGTTGATTGAGGGAGAAATTGTGTTGATGGTATGGCTCTAAAATGTATTAAGTAAGGCGTTTCAGAATGAATATCGAATTTATTTTGCCTTGTAACAGAAAGTTAGATTGATTGATTGGAGATTGTACTGCCTAACTGATGCAGCAGTGTAGTTAATGCGACAAGTGTTCATGAGGTCTTGAGCTCAATTTCCAAGTCGAGCAAAGTGTTATTGGGTTTTCTGGCAATCAATTATTCGTAGTAGTACGGCGGGCTCGTCTGAAATTGTAAACCATCGCCGGTTTTTGCCATTAAGTATAATACAGCTCTGCCTTAACCTTTTGTATCATTCTGTACATTGGTAGAATTGTCTAGGAATCAAAAATGCCTTTCGTCTCATATTCAATACTACTCTCATGCAAAGAATAATGCCTGTATCAACTTAAATAAATATTTATTGATGACACAATTGTTTCGTGAGGGATTCGAACACATACAACTCCAGTGGCGAGGCGACCACTTAAATCACTAAGTTATCCGTGAATAAAAGCAAAAAATGACTTAATACAAACTAAAATTCCACATCATAATTATCGTGTTTGTATAAAACCGAATCTACATACGTTTTTGGCGTTTGTATAATATCAAAAATCTTTTGTGAAAATTCATGCTTGGCTTATAGTCTATACAACCATTCAGTAGAGTTCCATTGCAACATTTTATATGTATAAAAATAAGTGCAATACTAATAAAACCTGCTTCACAATCGCTGGCAGCTAATCGGGGGAGATTTCGTACACCGCAAATTTCCAGCAACCACCTCAAAATGTTATACAATTTGCAACCTTATTCCTATTTCATAAGAGTCATGTGGTTTAGATTATATCCTGGTTATCTTTATCATATTCTGCCAGGCGATCTACAACCTTATGATCATTTGCTATAAGGTTGTTATTGGTTTTAAAATTTACTGGCTAGCTGCCAAACTTAGTCAATTGATGGCAGCAGACTTGCGTGGAACGGACAGCGTTGTGTAGTGTGGTTTCTGAACTGATATTATTTATGCAACTGATACTTATAATAAACAGTGTCGACAGTATTTTGTCTCAAGATAATACACAATACTGTTGTTATATGTTTACCTTATTTGCGCTTATTACGGACAAAAACTACAATACTTTTTTGAATTTATAATCTTTGTCAATAACAGGTCCTATGTAAATTGTATTTATTGTTTAACGGTTAGACTTAAGACGCTCAAAAAACAGCTGAATTATATATAAACGGATTTAGTTTCTACATACATTCATTATTTGCACGCCTTTATTTCAAAAGGGTAAGCAAAGATGCATACGCACATTTCATCAGTTATGGATTTAGATCCTACGTTTTATACAACAAGCTTATGCTCTTCTACAGACACACATACAACCAAACACAGTTATAGATACTTACTATCAAAAATTTCTTGATAGTAAAACCTGATTACACTTTGTCCGATCTGGGAATCATCGAAATCAAGACATCATGCACAGCAGTCGACTTCCTTGCCACTGCACGACCGACGCAATCTTTATATACTCCTAATATATAAAGGAATTATAAAGGTAGTGTTCCTTCAAGGTTTACCAGTATATAGTGTAGAAATGCTTTTATATTATTTCACAGAGAAATAAGAAGAAAGACGAATAAACAAACAGCTTAATCATACCAAAATGAGTTTAATTTCCGCCTTTAGAGAAACGCATTCGCCCTCAAAAAGTATTTTGTTTTTGTATGAATGGTAACATTAGGAACATTACAAACAAAGAGGTAAGCAGAAATGTATTAGCATAACCATTCACATTTTGCTCACTATGTTCTTAGAATCCACGTAGAGTACCCGGATTATAACAATATGGTCGCTTCTCGTTTTTGTTACCTTATGTGTATATGAGTT
Source organism: Catocala nupta (assembly GCA_963675205.1). Taxonomy (NCBI): domain Eukaryota; kingdom Metazoa; phylum Arthropoda; class Insecta; order Lepidoptera; family Erebidae; genus Catocala; species Catocala nupta. The sequence continues at coordinate 3,155,612 of OY776089.1, read as the reverse complement.
AATGCTTCTATTCTGCCTTGCTTGATTTTAGAGGCTAGGATAAAATTTTCTATTTAATTTTATTTCTATTTTTATTTTAAATCTATGTATGTTAAATTCAGTAGTAGGCAAATGGTATAATGGTTGCATCCTTACAAATATAATTTGTAAAACAAGCAGCCTTATAAAGTTGGCGATTAAAAATAGTGGTTTTGAGTTTCTTGCCCGTTCTACTCATGTGTTCTACGCCCTTGCTTTACTGAACGTGGTAACAGGTAAATGTAAATATAAATACATTTATTATTATTTAGTTATTGTAACCATGACGTTATCTTCATATTCAGGTATCTTCTCATAGGCTCAACCTTTTGCCTGAACCTTGCAACTAACATAAATGTAAATTCAGTAAATATAATAAACTCACTAACCCATTTGACGTTCATAAGTGTTACTTTGTGACCTAAGTGAATAAATTATTTTTGACTTTGACTTTGACTTTGACTTTGACGTTCATAAGTGTTACTTTGTGAACTAAATGAATAAAGATATTTTGATTTTGATTCTCTCGGATTTTCTCGGAGATACAAATTGAATTTGGAGACCAAAGATCCAAATTACTATTGTTATGATCATTATAATTATTACTTATTATATTAGGTACGAATGCCAGCGTTTAGACATTTTGTCTGAACGCTGGCATCCACCAAAACCAAATAGCAAGTAATGCTTGCGTATTTAGTTATATATTTATTTATGTATACTCTTTTTATATACCTAATATATATTCAGTTTTGTTATACACTAATATAAAAAAGCTGAAGAGTTTGTTTGTTTGGTTGAACGTGCTAATCTCAGAAACTACTGGTTTGAATTCAAACATTCTTTTAGTATTGAATAGCCCATTTATCGAGGAAGGTTATAAGTTATATAACATCATGCTACGACTAATAGGAGGGGAGCATCAATTAAAAATGTTGCAAAAACGGGCAAAATTGTCTTGTGTGACGCAGATGAAGTTACCCAGACCCCCAGAACCACATAAATATGATGGTAGAATTTTTGTTTGTCTGTATGTTTATTTATACCCGTATCACTTCAACCATATTCACTTGAGGTTCAACTTACTATCTGATTCACGTTTATTATTATTTTTCATTATTATCAGAATTTTGATGCGTAATATACGAATTGTAGCCCGCGGACGAATAGGCAAAGGCCAGAAGAAAATATACGACGCATTGGACGGGTACAGTTAACTACCATTGCAATAAACCTTCTACAATGGTATCACAGTAACGCGTCGCAAAACTGACCCCGGCATTATCATAACTCGCGCGTTCATTACGCGGCATTAGGTGCCATTGTGTTCCAGTGCATGATGAGGACATACAACAACATGCATAGCTTTAAGTGTAACAGTATACAGTTGTTTGTCAGTAACTGTTTAACTGTACTGATAGCGTGATTGCCTTGCCTCTGCCAATGCGCGAAGTGTTGAGGTTTCGATAAAAAAAAATTGTGGTCCACAAATAGTTATTTCAGGTCTGTGTGTTCTTGGTATCCGTTGGTTGAATGTTTGTAAAGTCTTCCCGAGACTGAGAAATTAATCCTAGAGCGGGAGTTGCAATATTTTAGGCAAGAAAATAAATAGATGTACCGGCTGCCATGAACATCTATGGCAGTCGTTATTGGGAAGTCAGTGCCCTATAATATCCTGACACTGGTCTAGCCTTAGGGTATCGTTAGTCGTCGGGTTGCGGAGGTCAGGTGGCAGCTGCTCCGTGTAAAAACTGATATCCAGTCAAATCCGGTTAGACTAGAAAAGACCCCAAGAGACTTGGGAATAATAAAGGCTAGGGAGAAGAAGATCGGCTAGTCCAATTACCTGCATCACTACAATATGAACGAACGGGTTTCAATATACATTTAATATCAGATAGTCCTGTACATAAACTGCTCCACTCCTGTGTAGAAACCTCTTCTCAGTATAATAAGACAAGGCCAGAGTTCACTACGCTGGCCCAGTACAGATTGACAGAATTGGTATGTCTTCGAGAACATTATTAGAAACTGTCAGACATGAAGGTATTTTCACAGTATTTTCTCATCACCACTAAAGTAAGCGAGCGAATTAATATAATAATATTCTATCACATACATACAACACCATCTAGCCCAAACTAAGCAGAACTTACTGGGTACTAGATAATGGATAAACATACTTATATACTTTTTTTGTTTATACATATAAACACACAGACCAAGACAAACATCCATGTTCATGCACACAAATGTTTGAATCGTGCGGGTATCGAACCCGCGACCTCAGGCGTGGTAGTTGGTTACACGAACCACTACGCCATCGAGGCCGACATACGAATAACTATTCTATATGCATGAAACTTTGAGAAGCATGCCTTGAAATCAAAACTGAAACTCTGGGTGGCAGTCAAATGGTTGCCTACGAGGAGTGCTCTTTGATATAGTATTATAGGTATTATTTTATATAGAATGTTTAACATTGTATATAAAACATTTTCCAAAAATATGAGATAATTTAACACATTAACTGTCCAGTGTACCAAAAACGGTACAAGCCGCGTAGTTCTGCCACGTCCGTGTACCGTGAACAGTACACGGCTCCTTTTCATTTCAATGTGCTCTAACTTCGTGGACTTATGAGTTAGGTTACTCAAATAGACAGGACATAATATGGACAGGATATTAGACAATAGAAAAAACAAAAAACATGATGAATTACTTTTATTTTTACGAAATTACTCGAAATTAAAATAAATGAACTTAAATGGTAAAAGTAAGAAAACCGGAAGATTTGATTATTTTTTATTGAATTTTACAAAATATGATATTTTGTGTCAATTTGAGAGAAAATATAACAAAAGCGGTGTTGGACATATGAGGTCGTCAAATATTTTTGTATGGAGACAGGCAACGTGTTAATTTATGTTCATCCCAAATGGACGTAGTACTTGTGCATGTTGACTGTACGTGAGCCCGAGCATTATCGGGATCGACTGCGTATTAGAAAATTAATGGTCATATTGTGTGTGTGACTTAGTGGTTGGTCGTCTCGTCACTGCCACTACGCAGACTGATGTGGGTTCAATAACTACACGGGACAAACAATTGTGTGACCCTGAAATAGTTGTTATGGCTGTGGATGTAATTTGTGTCCGTTGTTTGAATGTTTGTAAAGTCCCCTGAGACACAGGAATTATTTGTAGCGCCTTGTCTTTTAAAGAATATTAAATATTAATAATATATATTTACAAAGTACTAGATTTTACACCCGGCTTTGCTCGTATTAGTGTAATTTTTAATCTTCTTCTACCTAGCCTTTATTATTGCCATGTCACTTGAGGTCGGCTTTTCTTGTCTAACCGGATTTGACTGGATATCAGTTTTTACACTGAGCGGCTGCCACCTGATCTTCGCAACTCGAAGGCTAACGATACCCTAAGGCTAGACGAATGTCAGAATATTATAGGGCACTAACTTCCCAATAATGACTGCCATAGATATTCATGGCAGCCGGGACCAATGGCCTAACGTGCTCTCCAAGGCACGGAGCAGGCGATAATTGTCAATTAATACGCACATCATTTCGAAAAGTCATATAACTTCCGAAAGTCAGAGGTGCGCGACGTAGGTTCGAACCCGAGACCCTGTGCATTGCAGTCTGTTGATCTCCCCACTGAGCTATCGCTGCTTGCTAGTTTTTAATAATAAATTTATATAGCTCGGGAAGAATATTTAGTTATTGTACCCCTGACAACTTATATGCGAAATTCCATAATGATCGGTCGAGTAGTTAAGACGTAAAATCGTAACATATAAACTCACAATCCCACTTGTATTATTAGTTAGGATGCAGTATATCGTGGTTTGATTCACCTCTCTCAATATCGCACGTTATTAAATCAGTTCTGTATATATGTATGTATGCCACTAAATTCTCCGCGGACACAACATGTGTGTTATTTGTTGTGAACATTAAAATGTCGCGACAGAAATTTATTATCAGCTCCTTCACAATAACATAAAATCGAGTTCATTTTATGAACAGTAAGACTTCCATTCTTGATAATATTTTATGTGTTGGCAATGGGATATACTGATACTTTACGACGATTCTGATAATCTTACTAGATATCTGTTAAATAAAATATCTAGTGGCTAGAGTATATGGTCGAGGATGAAAAGATCGTATATTCGAATCCGGGTCTGGACCAACAAGAAGTTATTGGGTTCGTCTGTCAAGAAATAAAGTCTGAAAGAAAGAAGTAAAGACTCTCTGAAGTAAAGACGTTGATGTTGTCCCAATTTTTTTTCGATCATGTCGAATTGCCGTCCCATCAGACTATGAGAATAAGGAAATAAAGAGTGCATTTTTGTCTGCATATGTTCTTGTACACTATAATATCGCTGCGCTATTCTCTGATAAGATTGACCTCTGAAAATCCGTATGTGTTGTGAGTTCCTTTGTCCTTCCATAACTGTAAAATATGCTTATTTATGTTAGCGTGGTGAACTATAATAGCGTCACCTTCATAATTAGAAGAGGCCCATGCCCAGCAGTGGGACAAATTATAAATAGGGCTGATATTATTATATTGCGTAATATCTCCCTGGCGCAGCAGGTGTAGGCCCACAAGGTGGACCGATGACCTGGTAAGGATCGCAAGAAGCGGTTGGCTTCGTCCACTGCGGGTGGCCCAAGACAGGTATGTGTGGAAAACCTTGGAAGCGGCCTATGTCCAGCAGTGGACGTCTTTCGGCTGAGATGATGATAGATCTCTGAAGATACATATATAAAATGTATCGTTATCTACCAGCTACATTTAAAGATACCAAACTATTATTAAGGAATTCCTAATTTTCCTTAAAACAATGATTATGCAACACTGGCTAGGCCGTGAATTAAATTCGGCACATCGCAATTAATCTTTCTTTCTTTTCTTTCTTTTCGTGTGGTAAGTGGCCAACCTGTTGTCAAGAGTTGTTCAAGCCGCCCGTAGGCCTCTGACATGGCTTAACGACTGCTGTCAATCTGGCTGCAACCGGGACCAACTTTTAACCGAAGCACAGAGACGCTCAGATGAAATACCACTAAGCGGTCACCCATCTATAGACTGACCGCACCCAACGTTGCTTAACTTCGCTAATCGTTTACCGATCAGTGAGTGCAACTGGCTATATCGCAATGAATAGTAAGCGCAAAACCACGGGCTAACGAAGCAGTCGACATTTCTACTACCTGATTATAAAGTTTGAAGCTAACTTTTACTGCACAGCGATTGTCCGACAAGCATGTTGCAATTTACAACTGTGTCGGGTTGTAGGCTATAGCTCGCTAGATAATACATGTACATGAAGTTTAATTAATGCTAGTTTATTGTTCTCTGTGGCGCAGTGGTAGCGAATGCGACTGCTGCTGATCTTGTGTTCTATTCCCAAGATTGGCAAAGTGTTTTTAGGTTTCTATGTCAAGTGATTCCGAGTATGAGGTGGAACGTGAAATCAAAGGTGGTAAAATACGACTTATATCGTAATTCTAACTAATATTATAAATGTGAATGTGAGTTTATTTGTTACGCTTGCACGCCTTAACTACTCGACCGATCATTATGAAATTTCGCATACACGTTGTCAGGGGAACAGAAAAAGACATAGGGTACCTCTCATCCAGAAAACATATTTTCTTACCTAATCCCTTTTTTTTTTTAACCTGGGCGAATGCATTGATACATACCCCTCCGCGGGGGCGGACGGAGGAATTATGTCGAACTCACAGGGGTAAAAGAAAGATGTTGAAAAGATAATGTACCTCCCGGAATACCGACTAAACCTACCACGGTGTTCTTGGACAAAAACCACTATCGACGGGGCCGCGCGAATCACTTTCGCATGCAGTCGCGACCCCGCCGAGGTTTCAGCCCGCCGTATGAAACGGCAGGCCACTACGCAAAAAGGTGGTCACTTCTCGATAAAACCCTACCGTCCCCCCCTAGAGGGGAGACGGACTCGAAACAGAGGCGCGCGTGAGAACACGCACACCGCCTCTCAGACCTGGTGCTGAATGGATGGCGGGCAGGCCCACAAAGCCCACCATCCCCAGGTCAAAACTCAGGGTGGCTGGAGGTCATCTCGCGCTCTCCGGCGCCCGGCTCTGTGGTTGGGGAGAGGGTTTAAACGCTCCCTCTCCCGCTCCGCCGCCTCCTTGATAGAAATCAAGTGATTTCCATCAAGGAGGCGGCGGCTATCCACGACCTCTCGCTCCGGACTATAGACTGAACGACGGCCGGGAGCGAGAGGGCAACCGATCCGACTACCGCGATCAACTCATGGCGCTGCGATGCCCAGGTGGGGCAAACCGCCAAAGTGTGCAGCACCGTGTCCTCAACAACGTCGCGGTTCTTACCCAACCTAGTCTAACTTACATTTTCGTAAGCGAAGCCACTGCCAAAATCTAGTATACAGGGTGACTGGTTAAACATTATACGTACTTAAGGACATGAAAATTTAGGTTCAGAAGTAACGAATAAAAATAATAAGAAACTGTGTGACCTGCAAAGAAAACCTTTGTATGAAATATCCATAAAATGTGGACACCGCGCGTCGCACTCAGCTGTCGAGCGTGCCGCGTTATAAAAAAAGGCTAATGACCTTTGATAAGAAAAGGACGGGTCGAGGTGCAAATTCGAGTGTGGGGTGCGGTAGCTGGAGGTGGGGGCGGAGGTTTTGTTTAGCTTTGGTATATGCGCAAGAGTATCCACACATAAGTTTTTATTGGATAACCAGGTCAAATTTTAAGTACCTATTTCTTTTTTAGATATTCGGGTCCAGAATCGATTACTGAATACCCTCCTTCAATGTGTCCAGTCTTTTACCAATCAGCCTGTATAACCCACCTCCGTCCATCTTTTCGGGAATATAGGCGAGAGTTTATGTATGCATGTAGTTTCTACTTCCACTACGTGTATTCAGCGTATATTGGTATACAGGATGTGCGGTTGGATATACTTAAAATGTCATAATAGAAATGATGGTCGTTAAGAAAAAATATGATAAAAATCTATCCTAACTTAGTAGTTAGGATAGATTTTTTTATATGTTCTGGTAATTAAAAAAAAAACATGTCTCATATTTTTTAATAGCCATTTTTAACTTTCTTGTACACTACGACCATAAATGAATGAATTTCATCGGTTTTTTGTTGTTTTATTATTAAACACTAATTATGCTAATAGAAAGACAGTCAAAAGTATGACTAGGTATTGCACTTTTTACATTTTAATTTTTTTTTTCTGGGCTTCCATCAGTTTTACTCTATGAAATTTTAATATTTAAAAGTTAAGTAGGTACCAAACATTCAGTGATCCAAATATCTTTACCAACTTCCACATTACCCTTTTATGTCGCAACTGCACACATGCGGCCAGACACTATAGGATTTTAATCATGTCTGCCATTCCAAGATTTGACAGGTTAATAATGTTAATGTTTAGGTGATTAAGTAACACTCAATCACGCATTAATGTTCAAAAGATTTAGATGAAAGTAAAACGTGTCAGCGATAGCCTAGTGGGAAACCGTTGGATTGCCACGCAGAGATCTCTAGTTCGATTCCAAGGCGCGCATCTCTGACTTTTCGAATTTAAGCCAGCGTGGTGGACTATGGCCTAACCCTTCTCATGCTGAGAAGAGGCCCATACCCAGCAGTGGGACAGTTTAATATAGAGCTTATATTATCAAAAATCGTGTTTTGAATTAACGCAAATGATACTTTTCTCAGTACATATACATACCAGTGAGATTTACGTGGACAGAAACTAGTTACCTATAAATTCTTTCAGTATAACAAGTTCACGTTTACTCAAAGGGGATAACTGTGCACACATATAAAGGTAATATCTTCACGTATACAGTTATGTGTGCATGTGTGTTGACGGTGTGGCGTCTTGTCGGAGGTGCGAGCCCTCGTCGTATGACGGTGACGCACTGGGAACAGGAACAATGTGATTATTGTGCCGTTTCACTCATGTATAATGCATAAGAGGCAAGCGGGTAAGTAAGACAGAGAGAAATATAAAAATTTGTTATGTACTGGTATACCCGATATAACAAAAAATAGTTATGTATCGCCGCCGGTAGGCTGCAGCAGCTCACGATTTTATGTGTATTTTAGAAGAGTCGTTAGCATTTGCTTTATCTGAATCTGAAGAAGCAACCAAAGCAGACCATTTACGAATTTAGGACTATTTATTTTTTTGTTAATGGGGGTAATATTGTAGCGACACTGCTGACGTTTCAGTTTTGTTTAGTCAGGCGCAAGTATACAGGAGCGCTGCGCGGCCGTCGTCTCCCCGTAACCACTCAGTTAGGTCGTAGTCCAATGATATGTATTCATAACTGGAAAAAATATACATGCATATCTATCAAGACTTATTTTATTTGCAAAACAAGACTAATCATTACCCCTACAGCGCAGCGTAGCGGTTTTTTAATGGAGGTGCTGTGCATGATGTTTGTGTTCGATTCTCGTATCGGTAATAAATTTTGTAAACGCTATATAAATATAATGTTTTCAGCCAACAGTCTTCAGGCCACAAACCGGTGCTTGGTAGGGACGGGAATCCGAAAGAGATGGAACCCGTGTACTTATGGTTTTAGTCAGTACAAGTCTGACAAACCTCTTTTGCCCAGAGATGAAGAAATCATTTAATAATTTCTTACGCAAAATGATTTTGACTATTTGACACAGTAAGCAGTATTTCTCTACAAGCGACCGGACCTTAAGAGTTTCTTAAATTTGGTAATTTCTTTATTAATTAAGTCTCAATATATTTTAATACTTACTTAAAAAAGACCACTTCTAAACTAGGTATAAATCATGTGTCACGAGAGAGTTTACGAACATTCACACAAACCAATCAACCACCACATGAACACAGAGACTCAGCACAACTATATGTGGATCACACAAATTTTTGTCCCGTGTGGGGTTCGAACAATACTCGTTGCAATGGCAATAACAAAGCGACCACGTGAACCACCACGTGCAGTCAGTAGTTTGTATTCCTTAATCACAAACCGCTTCAGTTCACCCTTTGCACTATAATCTCAAAGGAGTGTCAAGAGAAAAACACGAAAAATGCCGTCCACCTGGTGTCACCATTGTGCCGTCCGAGCGTCATTGTAGCGCTTAATGTGCGGACTCCGCTCTCTGCGCAGAACATCGTCTTTGTTCACATGACGCGATGTTTTGTTATAAGAACAACTAATCGTGTTCCTCTTTTATCGGGAGATGAAATATTATATACTTACTAGTAGTAGTATAATACTAGAGTAGCAAAAAGGCGATAACCTAAAGGAAAACCTTTGGACTTTTAAACACGCACACACACGTTAACAGTCCCCATACAATCGTTTCGAAACACTCCATTATAAGATCATTGTTACACACAAGGCATAAGTCTACGAAGAAAACAATAACTAATTTGACAAGTCCGTGGTCCGAGATCCCGTAGAATAACACAGGGCTTCTGTGCCTCATGGGATACATAAACTCGGCGGAACCGCTCTCCGTGTACCACATACGGTACACCGGACTGTTAACGCGATAAATGGTGACTAATCAGTTGCATAGGCGGTGACATCAAATATTGTGAAGAAACCTGCAAGTATGAAAGTTTCCTGTAATGTTTGGTTTACCACGCTTATGTGTGCTCAATTATCCATTACGGCATAGTCGTTTGGGGAAACGCCGCGGTAAAATCGATAATTTTTATTGCTCAAAAAAAATGTATTACTATATATACTATGTTTAAGATAAACTGGTGTGATTCCTGTAAACCGATATTAAGGTCGCATAAACTTTTAACTGTCCCTTGTATTTATATCCTTGAAACTGCTAAATTTTAAGATCAAATTCCATACAATTTGAACGGAGGAACACTACAAACAAAAAAAGGAAAGCAAATCAGATTTTGAAATTCCTGTTCCTAAATTAGAATTATTTAGAAAAAGTTGCGTTTATATGGCACTTTTAATTTACAACTCATTGCCAAATACAATAACCTCACCTACCTTATGAAAAATGTTGTATTGCATTGCGTTGCTGGCTGTTACATGAATGTTATTATTCAGTTGAGGAGTTATTGCAAAAAAATTCATGCTAGTTTTATAATTTGGAATGTTCATTGAGGTATAAGCACAACTAACGAAAGAATAGTCGTGTTTTTTAATTTAAAATGTATCAATTTGGAACTTTATTGTTGCATGCTGTATAACGGCCGAATATGTGATACAAAATAATTGTAATTAATACCTTTATACTATGGTATAAAGGTATTAATTATTTCATTTAAAGGTAATAGTTATTACGTCTAATATGGTATGCCATATTAGACGTAATAAATGATACTAGCGGTCGCCTAGTGCTCGAAATTCGAACAAAGTTTGCCTGTAAGATATTGCTGATATATGTCATTATAATTGATATATGTAATCATAGTTACGCGCTTCGACTGCGCGTCTCAAATGCATGGTTGTGTGCGTGTAGTGTTTTTAAATTAATTTAATGTATTTCTAATGCATATTTTATATAAATATTAGGATTCGTCACTCCTTCTCCATATAAACTTTAGCTGTGCCAAATTTCATACTCCTCCGTCCGCGCAATTTTCGTAAAAAGGGGTACACAGTTTTTGCTTCACGTATTAATATATAGATTATTATTATTATTATTATACATATAAAACGCCTGTAAAACTACACTGACTTGGTGTTGTAGGCTATGACCTACTTAAAAAAAGAAGAGGCCATGACTAACAATGGGATACTTTATAAACAGGGCTGAAATTATTAGTATAATAATTTTTGTCTGCAGGTACGCCTGTGAGCTACCACTAATGTAATACCTAGACGCCTACGGAAACGTATACATACATCATTCACATAATAATGGCGGCCTCGATGGCATAGTGGTTAGTGTAACCGATTGCCACGCCTGAGGTCACGGATTCGATTCCCACACAAGTCAAACATTTGTGTGCATGGAAGGATCTTTGTCTTAGTGTTTCGTAAGAATTTACAAAAAAAAATATATATATATATGTTTTTATTGTTTATCCATTGTCTAGTACCCATATTAGAAGCTTTGCTTAGTTTGGGCTAGATGTTGTGAGTATGTGATAGAATATTATTATTATCATTATAACTTTAAAACTTTTGACATACGCGTATTATACAATATTCAACGACTAACCAGACGTTATCACAATAATAAGTATTTATTTCTTAATACAGTATCGCAATTTTGATGATAACGTTATGAATCACATATTGATTTAAGTGGTCATCTTAAGTATAATCGGAATAAAGTATTTGTATATCCTCTAAAACATGTTCCGAATTATTTGTGTCTGTTATGAAAACTCTGCTGCGATACAGAGCTTTGCATTATGTAAGAATTGTCCGCAAAAAAATATCTACAAAGGAAAGATTTACTGAGACCTGCTCAAAAGACAAACACAGCGCCTCTTAACAAGCCTCTGGAAGCCATACTTACCGCAGAAACACAACAAAAGTTTGGAGCTTTAGTAAAATGGAAATAATTGCCCAGTCGGCTCACTGCAGCTTTGAGGAAATTCAACATAGACCTTCCTTTCTTAATAAAGTCCTCTCACAATATTATGAATGGGACATTGAAATTAAACTACTCTATATGAATTTTTTCGCGTTGTTTAATTAAAAACACTATTATAATAAATCATAAAAATAAACAACGTAAGAAAATCCGTATAAAGTTGTTTAATTTCAATGTATAACTTTAATAAATTAATGTGAATAGGAATAAATAAATTGTATTTTCTCAAAACCTTTTATAAGAGCTTTTTTTTTATTTCCTTTGTCGGCGGACGAGCAGGTGGTCCACCTAATGGAAATTGGTAACCGCTGCTCATGGACTTCAGCAATGTTAGGACACAGCAAAGCCGCTGCCTACCTTGAAAGAAGAACTCTCTTTAAACCTCATTTGAAGAAGGACATATCATACAGGCCTATTATAAGCTTTAAATCATACAAGCCGCACAAAAGATACATTTTGTATTGTATATTTGCCTCGGTGGCGTAAATGTAACTGCTGTGCATATTGTCTCGGGATCGACTCCTGGGTTAAAAAGTTCAATTAAGATTTTTTGATGAGAAATTTACAGTAGCAGTCTATGTTTCTTCTGCAACATAAACATGAAAATATAATTGCCTGTTGAAAATCTTTTTTATTGCTGATCTAACTACTGTGTTCATTGTTTAGAATAAACAGTACAATACAATGATTATTCTACCTTACAATATACCTGCGTCCTTTACTAGTTGAACACTGTATCACATGAGGAAGGCACTTCCATTCCATAGTTGTTGAGAAATAGTAAAAATAAACGCAGGCATCAAAACATTTAAAGGAAAGGCTTTTAATGGATCTAATGATGTATCTAATTTGTTTGCTGAATATTTATAAACAACAGGATAATCATGTTATTTTTGAAGGTACCTAGTCGCTAACGTTAATTAATAAAAAAACAATAACACATTACAACAAAGTAACAATGCAAAGATACTATCTTTCCCTGTAATGATCCTATACTATTATGTACAAAAAATAATAAATCTATAAAACAATATAGATTTATTTTTATTAATCCTATCTTATCTTATCTTGTGTGGGGCCAGTCAGTACAGACCGGCGACACTTCGACCCAGTGGGATCTTTTGTGTCGACTTCCCCAATAACGACTGCCATAGATGTTCATGGCAGCCGGGACCGACGGCTTAACGTGCTCTCCGAGGCACGAAGCAGGCGATAATTGTCAATCAATACGCACATAACTTCGAAAAGTCATATAACTTCCGAAAGTCAGAGGTGCGCGACGTGGGTTCGAACCCGAGACCCTCTGCATTGCAGTCTATTGGTCTCCCCACTGAGCTATCGCTGCTCCCTTTATTATTTATTTATCCTAACTAATATCATAAATGTGAATGTGACTTTGTTTATTATGCTTTCCTTTCACGCCTTAACTAGGTACTAGATTAAATCATGAAATTTCGCATACACGTTGTCAGTGGTACAGAATAGCACCTTAGTTCCCAAAGTGGTCTAGGTGGACCCCGAGGGGTCTACGGGTAACTCCACGGGGGTCTACGTTGGCGTGACAAAAAAATGAGGGTTTACAATTGGTAAACGGGGGTCCACGAAAATTTATTTGCTTTCGATAGTGAAGAACTAAAATATTGGCTTGACTTCACCTATCAATGTAGGCAGATAATAAAAAATACCGCCTTTGGAGATATGATCAATTTTTAAATTTTAACCCCATTTAACTTTGGTCCGAATATACCGATTTTACTTGGCGGATTAAATTTCTAGCTGCAGGGAGTCCACCGGAACCAGCAAAATTTTGAAAGTGGTCTATGAGAAAAATCTGGCAACCTCTGGAATACCACATAGGGTACCTTTCATCCAAAAAAAGTACAGTTGGCGAGGGATAAAAATTGATTGACAAAATCTAGGTTATCGTAAACGTATCCGCGAACAAAATCTTGCAGATTATATAATTATTCTTTGTTGTAGTCTCAATATTCAGAGAGAAAATAGAGGAATGCGTTTGTATGGACTAAACCCTGGGCGCATTTCCTTTTATTCTAAGATCAGTCATCGTTTGTTCGTATTATTTCTAAGTTCACTCAACTCACAGCTATAAACACAATACGACAAGAGCGTGTGTTCTTGACTTAGCAGTAAGGACGTGGCTATTGCGAAGGGACGCTAAAAGCCGATTACGGGTTCGTTATGGGAAGAGTAGACAGTAAATTATAGATGCTTATAGCTATTGCACTAAAATATTTTTAACGTAAGATTGTTGGATATTGTTTGTCTTTTGATATCCGTTTGTGCTTTTGTTTGCATGTGATCGTTATGTCTTGAGTTCCTTTATCAAGACGGGCAGTGTTATTAAGTTATTTTGTTGGGAAATTATCAATAACAGTATAAATTTTGGAAATGCCTGTATCGTGTAACCGTCCTGAAAACATAGCTTGCCAAATGGGAATACAGTGTCTTTATAACACCAATTCTTTTTACTACTAAATTATGTTTTTGCTATTATACAAAACCATAATTACCCTAGTGAAGGGTTCCGAACGAAAGTTAGGTTCTTCAGTGTATTTCCGGTTTTGTTGTTTCATTATTTTTAATTTCTTACGTTTCAAGCTAAGCTAAGGAATGGATTTGCAAATCCAAATTATATGACATTTTACTTGTATAGTAAAATATCAGTGAAATTTGAATTATAATTATATAGAAAGTAGATTTGGCCGCAGCTTCTGTCGATTTTGTCTATTAATGAAAGGTATCTAATGTCCTTTTCTGTACCTCTGACAAAGTGTATGCAAAATTTTATAATGATCGGTCGACTAGTTAAGGCGTGGAATACCCTTTCACGCCTTTACTATTTATAATGTTAATTAGGATTATTTAAATAGTTTGTATGAAAAATACAACAAAAGTACAAAACGTCAATTTCAAAGATTAAAGCCTAATACTAGGTAAGTTAGGGAAGTAATAAAGCGACTATTTTTCTTTGAAACTAAATAGAACTGATGCACTGCAGTCGCCAGCAGACATGTTGAGTTACAAATGGATACCGCAATGTTATAAATTCTAAGCAGCGCGTGTACAGTAAGACTTTTATGAAGATACTTTTAACCACGACTTTGTTTGAAATTTTAGTAGTTTTCTACTGTAGCTATCTCTATACGAGTCATTGAAATTCTTTTAGTCGTTCAATTATGAAAGTGTCACAAACGGAAGTTATATTCTAATTTATAATTCTAACTAATTATCAGGGGTATCGAAAAGGACATAGGGTACCTTTCATTCAGAATAAAAGAAACTAATCCCGAGCGCAGTCACGATCAAAAGCTTGTATTAATAGCTATCGATATAAATGAGTATAGATTTGAAACAGCCAACAAAAGTATTTGTTATAAAACATGTGGGGCAGTCTTTGGAGACTGCCGATAGAAGTGAAAACTAGGGAACTAGCGTGCGGTGACGATGACGCGAGTTTCACGCTTTTTTTTCACCCAAAAAGTACACATTATTATATACACAGTATACATATAGCTCATGGAAAGCGTTCGGTGACGATTACGCGAGTTCCATGATTTTTTCCACCCAAAAAGTACACAACGCACCTAAAGAAGTTTTCACTTCAAAAATATATTTTGGATTGATTATGGTTTAAGTGCATAACCACTTTCAATAACATACAATAAATAAACATAGTTACGTACATATGTTTTGACGGAAAGAAGTATTCACCGACATTTTCTGAGTTAGGTTGCTACATCCCACGTAATAAGAAACGAATCTATTGACTTATTGGTCACATTTTTCGTGCTGCTACTGTGATGTCCTCACATAATTTTGTAATATTTAAATCGTAACCATGATCTTATGAACTGCATCTAAATACGACGCGGCGTACTCACTACAAGGCGTTTTGTAAAAATAAATTCTAAAGGAGAGCGTTCTAAGCTATCTTTCTTTTTCTGGGCCATTAATAAGCTTCTATACTGATAGTTCCTGATACTACTGGGAATATTATGAAGTCCTAGCATTGCATTGTTGAAGAAGGATTTTTCTTTTATATTTTTCTATAGAGGTAAAAGCACCCTATATTTTCTCGCAATACAAAAGATTTTTTGACAATAACCATATACGTGGAAAAAATCCTCGGAAGTTGTATGGCGTGCCGCAAACAGAATATATTTTATCTGGTAGCAGCGTGGACGGGTCGCTTACTTGCGCACTCCGCATCATTAAATACGACTGAGAAAACGACTACGAATATCGACCCTCAAAACGCTATCCATTGCCACAAGTATGTAAACGTGGTAAGAATTCGAAGCGAAAAACGAGCAATGGAACGTTGGCCAAATTTAAAGACGCTAACCTCACCCCGAGATGTTCTGCAAGCGACACGGTGTCGAACGAACGCGGCCCCAGACCGGTCATGTGGAAAACTGAACACGGTAAATATTTCCCAAGGACAGAACTATCCCGGTAAATAAAAATTCGCTGTTATTATCAGAAGAAAATTTTGTAACGATAGTATCCATCGGATTATTTTGGTTGGAGCCGAAAGGTTTAATACTTACTTTTCTTAAAAAGGCTTAGCTTTCCTTACTTACATAAAAGTATGGCGTAATAAAATACAAGAATTAGGGCCTGCGCTAAGAATAAAAAAGGATTAACGTCAACCCGCTGGTCAAGTGTCGATGGGCTGAAGGTTTTGGAGATTTTTTTGGGTTGCAGGTTCCGTTGGTGAGTTTTCCTTACCCTTGTAATTTACCCATCATAAACTGTCAACAGACAAATGAAGGAGTCCTGTGATATACGCATTTATTTGGATAACCGGTGTATAATTCATATAATTATTCATATAAAACTACAAAAAGCAGCAGTAGTCTAAAGGATATGGCATTAGACTTATGATCGACTTGCAAATGCTACGTACTACTCTTGTGACGTAAACTCAGTCTTAACACAACAAATTAGCTTCAAGGGATACACAAAAGTACTAGACATTTTCAGACCAAATTGTTAATAATATTATAAAGACTTTTCTTGATCTACAGGAGATCTTGTAGTTAGTGAACATCACAAATACATAGCAGTTACTATCTCCAGATTATTCACAAGCTGTACAGATATAAATACTAAACATAGGCTGACAGCATCACAATAGAAAACGTTACTTGAATACTACGGCTTTTCAGATGTTTCGTTATTAAAGCTCAAGCATCACCCACTTTTGCCTTCACAACGTTGTCGCTCGAGAACTTTCGAGAACATTCAAAAACTATTCTTCCTTGTTGCTTCTACGGACTATAGCTATGACTATTATTGTCACTACATTATTTTCATATATGGAGAGAAAATGGTGCCAAAAATACAATTTACTATTCAGTCACGATAAAGGACGACTCCTCAACATATCTTGATAGTAATATAATAAACAAGACTGTTATATCGCCAGTGACGTATTATTTTCTTCCTTTCATTCATTTGGCCGTTGTTTGTCCCCGGTACCTTACGTATATCATCTCTCGTTATTGGCACGAGTACAACTTTGTTAGTCAGCAAGATATTAGATTTATTTAGCTTGGAAGATACATACGTCATCCGTAACTACCGTGTGTCAGGTAAGAATTTGGGGTAGCAACTATGGCACGTGTGAAGTTGCTTAGTAGGACTTTGCATTTGATTGACTTATTTATGCTTTCGCTTCATCTATATCTATACTAATAATATAAAGAGGATTTTTCAAAAACAACTCTACCGATTTTATAAATTCTTTCACCTTTATAAAGTGATATCATCTCCGAGTAACATAGGCTATATTTTACTGTAAGAGGTTTAGGTACTTTAACTACCTAGTTTTACGTCAGTGAAGCTGCGGACAAAATCTAGTAATATATAACGTAGATGGCAAACAACTTATTACGCCAATGAATTAAGCCCTTAGTTCCCAAAGTGGTCCAGGTGGACCCCCGGGAGTCCACGGGAGACTCGACGGGGTAGACCCCCGTCAAGTCACATCTTTGGCGTGACAAAAAAATTGGGAGTTCACCCAATTTTTAAGCGGAGACCACGAAAATTTATTTGCTTTCGAGATAGTGAAGAACTAAAATGTTGCCTTGACTTCACCTATCAATGTAGGCAGATAATGACGGATATTTTGAGGAATACCACCCGATGAAGAACCGAGAAATGTTAAAAAAAAAAGGTCAACCCGTAGAGCGCTGATATTTTTTTAAAATTTTAACACAATTTTACTTTTTGGTCCGAATATACCAATTTTACTTGGTGAATTAAATTTCTAGCTGCAGGGGGCCCACCAGAATCAGCAAAATTTTGAAAGTGGTCTATGAGAAAATAGTCTGGGAACCTCTGAATTAAGCGATATCCAAAGCTCGCGTGAAAGACTTGATGGTCACCTCACCGATGCCATTACGCTTTAGGTCATCTGCTTGCTCCATATAGAACAATCATGGTAATCATTTATGTAATCCACAACTGATTGTTCTGAGTCCAGATCTTTTCTGTGCTTTAAATCCGCTAATTTTATCTTATTATATAAATTTTCAGAAGCATATTACAGTGGTTTGCATTTTTGGTTTGCGTGCGCTCAATATACATAGCATCAGATCGTATCGTTCTGTTTTTATGTTCTTTGATCGAATTCACAAGGGCTACATAATATACATTAAGTTATTGTTAATAGATTTAAGATATCTTATTATGTTACTGTAGTTAAATATTGTTTTTAGTTATATTACTATTTATTTTATCGCATTAGGTTAAGAATATGTAATGTATCTAAAATACCGCATGTCTTTATCTTATAACGTAACCGTTAGAGGGTTTGTATAATTTGACATACAAATACTATGGACTTGAGCGGCGGTTGACCACTCCTAATGTTAAAATCGCATAGCAGGCCAACACTTGTTTGAGTTTTTTTACAAGGGTTTTTTTAATGTCGTTGTCGCTTAAAGTCAACATGTGTAAGCGAAAATTTTTCTGAAATGGTCAACCGTCGCTCAAGTCGATAGTACTTACATCAATGTTTTCAATACATTTTTACTTATAACTCATAGTAAAATTCAAAAATATACGCACGCCATATATGAATTTGCTCTTGTTTAAAGTTGGTTAATAAACAACTAATTTTACACATATATTTAAAATATACTTTTATTTTTTCAGTCGAGTACGTAAAATATATTTTCAAATACAATTTTCACGTTAAAGTTACATTTAACGTATTACATCCTTGTTAAATGCGAATGTGAGTATGTTTCTTTTTGTTTTTTATTATTCTCTACTACTAATTTCAAGATGATCCATCATGAAATTTCGCATATACGTGGTCAAAAGTATGGAAGAATATAACACCTTATATTATCTTCTGTTTACGCGAATTTTATTCATTGAAATTAAACTACTATATGCGGATTTTATCGCGTTGTTTATTTAACACTCTATTACATAATTTAGAAACTGTTAAACTACTATACAATACTATTAAACTTTACTAATTTTAAGCTAATTAAATTATTAAAACTATCAAATCTATTTGTATTTATGTTTACACTTTCCCCGACGTTTCGGTTGCTTTTCAGCAGCCATGGTCACGGGGAGACTAAGATGGTAGTTGTCTCAATGTTCCAGTGTGGTTATTTCAAAGTACCCGAACATAATTTAGTTATTGGTGTTTCTATTTACGCAGAATGAGCTCAAAGTATCATGAAGTCTAGCTGTGGTTTGTTCCTTCTTGGATTTGACTATTTGAAGTACTGGATCCCAAGCTGGTGGTACATTCCAACCATCTTCTCTATTGAAATTTGGATGTTTTTTGATTTCAATAGCCTCGCGAAGCATCCTTGGTAGGAATCGGTGTTCTTTAGCGAGAATCTGTGGTTTGTCAAATCTCAGGTAGTGGTTGGTCCCCTGTTGTACATGTTCACACACAGCAGACTTCAACGAGCGTTTGTGTTTTACGTCAGCTATGTGTTCTTTTATGCGGGTGCCTATGCTTCTCTTGGTTTGACCAATGTATGAGAGTCCGAGGTCACAATCTATTTTATAGACCCCTGCATCTTGTAAAGTTAATTGGCACTTGACGGATGGTAAAAATTGACTTATCTTCGTTGGCGGCTTGAAGTATGTGTTGATTGAAGCTCGCTTCAAGATGTAGCCATTCTTATCAGTGACACCCCTTACATAAGGCAGTATAGCAGGTTGGCGCTCGACTGTGGCTGGCTTTTCTCCGGATCTGTGACAGCGGCGCGGCTGTTGGAGCTTGTTATCTTGCAGTACTTGCTTGACATGTTGAAGCTCGGCGTCCAGGTGTTTTTTGTCACAGATCCCGTGGGCTCTCTGAAACAAAGACATTCCTACGGTAGCTAACTGTTTAGGATGGTGGTGAGATTTACCGTTTAAGTACCTATTTGTATGGGTCTTTTTCCTATACACAGTGTGGCTCAAAGTATGATCAGGATTCCTGATGACAAGTACATTTAAGAATGCTAATGAATTATTTGCCTAATTTCATAGTAAATTGGATGTTGTTATTAATGGAATTAAGATGTTCTAGGAATACACTAGCACTGTCTGTTGGTAATATTGTAAAAGTATCATCTACAAACCTCTTATAAATCCTGGGTGTGATGGGGGCAA
The DNA here is from genome assembly GCA_963675205.1 of Catocala nupta. Lineage (NCBI taxonomy): Eukaryota > Metazoa > Arthropoda > Insecta > Lepidoptera > Erebidae > Catocala > Catocala nupta. Next base: position 3,135,304 of record OY776089.1, on the reverse strand, counting down.
TCTGTAAAGCTCGAGCCTCGAAGTCCTCCATATATATGTCGGCAACAACAGGCGATACTGGAGAGCCCATTGCCACACCATCTACTTATAGGTAGAATTTATTGTCTCACAACAGGTAGCCAGTTGTTAAGCAATGCTTAAGTAGTTCTGCATATTCCTCAGGCATATTGCTTCCTTTTAATTATTTCAATACAGTTATGTACAGGTATGCATGTAAATAATGACTGTACATCAAAACTAACCATTGTTTCATTGTTAGTGTTTTGAGCTCATTCTGCGTAAATAGAAACACCAATAACTAAATTATGTTCGGGTACTTTGAAATAACTACACTGGAACATTGAGATAACTACCATCTTAGTCTCCCCATGACCATGGCTGCTGAAAAGCAACCGAAACGTCAGGGAAAGTGTAAACTTTAATACAAATAGATTTGATAGCTTTAATAATTTAATTAGCTTAAAATTAGTAAAGTTTAATAGTATAGTATAGTAGTTTAACAGTTTCTAAATTATGTAATAGAGTGTTAAATAAACAACGCGATAAAATCCGTATATAATAGTTTATTTTAACATAACACCTTTCATCTAAAAAAAGTTCTGTTCACGATCGAGCAAAGCCGGCGGCAAGTACGAGTGTTATATATAACTAAGTAGTAGAGCCTCGCTGATTTCAGCATGAATGGGCCGACTCGACCGGGGATGGACTATTCTCATAGAATATAGACGTGAAATAGCAGTATTCCTACTGTTGTGTTTCGTTCGGTGAGTGAGAGTGCCGGAGGCCCAATCACCCTCTTTCCCCCTTCCCGCTCCTTTTCCTTCCCACTTACTTTCCTACAGCGTCGGCGACGCGCAAGTGATGCCTCTGGTGATGCAGGCGTCCATAGGCTACGGTGACCACTTACTATCAGGTGCGCCGTACGTTTGTTTGCGACCTTAGTCGTATAAAATATATATTTTGTAGTGCTATGATTGCCCTGTGGTTAATCAAAATTTAATATACATTTATTTTGAAAACGTAAACATGTATATAGTTACTTAAACCTTTATATTCACAGCGGTTCCTTGAATTAAAATATACTTATTCTTACAACATATATACAACAATTTATATTTACAAACGTATTAAAAAAGATAACATAATTACAAAAACATAAATAATTATAATACTAAATATTTACAAAAATGGTTTAGGCATCGTAGAATTCTTCAGCATCGCTGTCAACTGGTAACGTGCCCAGAATACTGGCAGCATTGCCACGTTGAATGGCAATGCTGATTCTTTGGGCCAAGAAATGACCAGCCTTCTGATCACGCGAAACGTCGATCAGGCGTTTTGCGATCTCCCTGTACAAAATACGAGCGCTCGGACCCCATGAACCTAGGGTTTCCACCCCAAACCCCAAATGGTATATAGTTACTGAAATTTTCTTTCATTTTTCTACTATGTTTTATTTTGAGTTAGCCCATATCATTTAATCCACAAGTTATCACCATTATTGACGCTGTCGTATTTATATACCTACGGGTAATTACATACTTATAAAAGACACACTTTTTTCTGTCCCTGGTTCTTCTATAAGACATTCTTAGTTGTAGCATAGAGGCTGGAACTGTGCCTAGAAGACCGCAATAGGATTACCCTCAATTACATGAAGTAAAATCTTAACTAGCAAAATACTGGAGAAATATACCACGAGATTAAAAAGATTTCATGAAAATTTTAAGAACGACTAATATTTTTTCGACGGACTTTAATTAAATTATGTTCATATTTTTATTTTAGAGAAAAATGACGGCTACAATAGTAATTAACTATATTCATGCATGAGACAAAATTGTCATTCAATATTATCACAGTGTAATGAGAGTCCAAATATCGAAGTAAAATGGCTGCATTTTAAATAAATAAGTTTATACCTATTACATTTTTTATTAATACTTGTTGTAAATAATATGTATAAACGGTATAATATACATACCAAATCAATATTGTGTTAATGGCAACACAGTGCCAATATAAAGCGAAGGTTAGTTGTTCTACCGTTTGACAATCGTATCGGTGTTATTGCGCAGATTAAACAGTGAGTTATTTATTAATAATTTATAGTAAATAAGTTTATACTATCCCGTTGACTATGATCATGAGATTCATGAGGCCCCATGTTTTTTTCCACGGTGGTAAATTTTCTAATAGAAAATACTTATCACATAATGTACCTCTAATAATAATATACCCTTATCATAAAGGTAATTATTTTGTGTATTACTGTTCTATTTATATTAAATTAATTTAATTACCTACTAATTAGTAATTAAGTATCCCTCTTAATATGCTGTGTGATAGAATATTATCCTTCGCAGAAGGGTAATATTCTATCACATACACACAACACCATCTAGCCCAAACTAAGCAGAGCTTGTACTATGGGTACTAGACAATGGATAAAACCCCACAGGTATATACTTTTTCTTTGTTTGTAAATACGTACATAATGTTATACATTGGAACACCCAGACTAAGACAAACAGCCATTTCACAAATGTTTGACTTGTGTGGGAATCGAACCCGCGACCTCAGGCGTGGCAGTCGATTACACTAACTGTTAAAGTGCCTAACAGTAACATCATAGCAACAACTAAAAGGGCCTAGTTGCAAGTGAATAAGTTTCATTACTTGCGAGCATCTCTGGAGGGATCTGCTGCCGTGGTTAATCAATCTATAGAATTTTCAGCCAATAATTATACTGTGGTGTGGAATTTATTATGCGACCGATTCGACAATAAAAGAATATTGGTGCAAAATCATGTCAATCATTATTTAATTTAGAGCCTATTATTAGATAGTCTTCCACAATTTTGAAGGGTCTAATCGACCAATTAAAAAAAACCTACGTGCACTCGAATCATTAGGTGAGCCAGTCAAGCACTGGGATACTCTTTAAATTTATATTATTATGCGTAAATTAGATCAGAAGACGTCAAGGGAGTGGGAGGAGTTTAAAGGTCGGATGGACAAGGATAGCATAATAACATTCGACAAGTTCATTTAATTCTTGCGCACTCGCTCTGATTTGATTAAAACTATATAACTGTCACGTAGTCAGATACAGTCTGTCGTTAGCTCACGTCCGAAAATTAAATCTATGGTAACAACACAAGCTACAGAAAACATGAATAAAGTATAACGACGACCATAACTTTATTAATTGTTTACAGTTCCTCACATTAAGTAATTACGCACGTCTTAAGTTGTTGCCATCATACAAGGTTTGTTTTAATTGTTTAAAGACAGGCCATTAAATTGTGCAAACGTCATAATACACTGATACACTTATCAGAACCCAAAGGTGTTACGAGTACCAATAAAGAGAGCGCATAAAATATTAATATAAATAACATGTCGTCTCCGTCGATAACTTCCCCCACCTCAGATATAAATAATGTAGCATTGTATTGTCGGCAAGCGTTGCCTTTTACTGTGGCGAACGTAAACAATGCGATATGTTGTTGTCAACCATTTTGCTCAAATTATATGATCATAATAATCATGCGCATATAATTCGAGCGCTAAAAGGCTGTGTAATCTACATTTAAAATTAACTACAAATGAGGTAGACAGGTCGATTTCTTGGCATAAATAACGTGTCTTCGCATGTAGGCAAATCATGTCTTGTTAACATGACGTCATTAAATTATAGTTTTAGTTGTAAACTCCATTGTTTCGTTTTGCCATTTATTACCAGTACTATGCGGTGTCGTGAAATTAATGTACATACATACATAGATTCACGCCTGTTTCCCAGAGGGGTAAGCAGAGACAACGGATTTCCATTTGCTACGATCCTGACACTCTTCTCTGGCTTCATTGACTTTCATAACATTCCTCATACATGCTAGCCGGTTTAAGGTGCTCTTAACCTGGCCTTTATCCAGGACATCTCCGATCTGATCAAGAAACGTTCGCCTACGTCTTCCCCTTGCGACTGTTCCATTCACACTAGCCTTATAAACTTTCTTTTTCTCGTCCATTCTTTCTACATGCCCAAACCAGCTTAACATACACAGTTCTATTCTCGTCACTATATCCACTTTTATGCCGCATCTCTCTCTAATCGCACTATTCTTTATTCTATCTTTCAGAGTCACACCACATATATTTCTCAGCGCTCTCATTTCTACAGCATTTATTCTGCTCTCATGCTTCTTTTGCCATACCCAACTTTCACTTCCATGTATAAGTTTAGGCACTAATAGTCCTCTATGAACAGCCAAATGTACCTTTTCGGATACATTTCGACTGTTCATAAAAGCGCGTAGAGCGCCATTCACTTTATTGCCAGCAATCGTTCTCCTTTCAATATCTCCCTCTTGTGTACCATCTCATGCACTCCTCCTTTTCAAATACCATTACTTTCGTCTTGCTAACATTCATTTTCATTCCTTTACTCTCAAAAGCACCATGCATAATAGTTATCTTTGCCTGCAACTCTTCTGCCAATGACGATTACTTGGTCATCGGCATAAAGCAGACATTTGACAAGTAACTCATTCATTCTTAATCCCCATTCACAATCTTTTAAATCTTTCAAACAATTGTCCATATATAGGTTAAATAGCCAGGGTGATGCTACACATCCTTGTCTAACACCATTTTCGATACTAAACTATTCTGTGTAAGTCCCATTTATCCTAACACAAGCTCTGAAATCGTTATAAAGCGATTTCAGAGCTCGTGTGAGGTTGCTATTTACTTCATACATGGACAAAACCGACCAAAGTTCATTCCTCACCACTTTATCATAAGCCTTTTCCAGATCCACTAATGCCCAATAGATCTTTTGACCTATGGCCAAAACTTTTTCGGCTATGCTCCGTAAGGAAACGACCTGATCTGTACATCCCATACCCTTTCGAAATCCCGTTTGTGCATCCCATATTTTCTCTTTGGTTACTTTCACAATCCTTTTAATTAACACTTTCGCATACAATTTACCGACGACGCCGAGCAAGCTAATGCCTCTATAGCTTTTGCAATCTTAGCGTGAGCCTTGTTCCTTGTATAATAGTACTATTACGGCCTTGCACCATTGTATTCTAGCACAAGTTAAAAAAGCGGCACAACTGATTTACTATGAGACCCTGTCCAGCTGTCAGCATTTCGACTGTAATCCTATCATAACCACCAGCCTTTCCTAATTTCATGCTTTTCAATGCTTTCATTATTTTATCTATACTACTAGGGCTTTCATCATTCCTATCATTATCATAATTAATATTTCTGAGCTTAATATACCTTCTTACGTTTGTTTAGCAGATCCTAACTTTTACAGGCCCAGTGATATAGATATTAATTGGCGCTGACCTTTTTTGGGACTTGTTAGGATCAACAAGAATAAAATTAGGTACCGGAAAGCCATTACTTTCTGAAACCAAATTAGGCTGGATAGTCGCCGGTCCTATTAGTCATAATTATTTTACATTACTATCAAGTGATATAAGATGTAATTTTGCATACTAATGCATAGTAATGATGTTAACTGGGGCAAAATTAGGTCCAAATTGTCGCGGTTTTGGCAATTAGAAGAGACAAATGTTAATCTTTCTCATTATTTATCTGAGGAGAAGTTATGTGAGGATCATTTTATAAAAATACGACGAGGTTGAGTGATTGCCCTTTTTTGCGTGCGTGTACCTTTCAAACAAAATCCCTCTGTTCTAGGAGATTCCTTTTAAAGGACAACATAATGTTTGTACTCTTTAGAACGTAGGTTAAAGGCTAAACCGGATTTTAGTGAAATGTACTATGATTTCATGTCGGAGTATGAACAAATTGATATTATATACTACATCACGGGGTATTACGTGAATGTAGTACCACGACCAAGCTCCGTGTTGTTTTCAATGCGAGTTGTCCCACTTCGACTGGCGTTTCTTTAAACGATTTGCAAATTGTTAGCCCAAACAGTTCAGGATGATTTGTTGTCTATCCTTCTTAGCTTTAGGCAACATAAGTACGTCTTGGCTGCTGACGTCGAAAAATATACAGACAAGTGGTTGTACATCCATGTGATAGGCACCTGCAAAGAGTAGCTTGGCGTAGTAATACTGACGGACCTATTAAGATCTATGAATTAAATACCGTCACGTATGCGGCATATCACTGCGAGCGCGCCATTTCTTGTAACGCATTGCCTCAAGCAAATAGGAATTACTACATTCAGTAGCAATAAGAAAATTGCTGAAGTCATCAAGCATGATATTTTTGTTGATGACTTATGTACTGGGAGTATGAATTTAAATGAGATTTTTTTTTGCGTAAGTCTTTTTTGCGCTCTCATCGGCTGGCATGTCATTGAGAAAGTGAAAGTCGAACAAACCTCAGTTGGTGTCTGAGTCTGTGGACTCACCGCTTGGCTTGAACATGGGATCTAGGGAGCCCGGCAAGCTGCTTGGCCTCAGTTGGTATGCCAGTTTCAATGGGCTTGGTTTCTCAATAACCAATAATATTACTTCCGATGCTTGCACTAAACGAAATTTACTCTCAACAATAGCTCGGATCTTCGATCCATTAGGGCTTCTATCTTCCTACGTAATTATTATGAAAATTATGTTGCAGCGATTGTGGTTAGACAAGTTGTCATGGGATGAACCACTGATCCCGGAGATTAAGATACGCTGGAACACTGTTATTAAATGTTTACCTTTGTTAAATAGTTTTCGAATCCCTCGTATTGTAGTTTACGATTCGTACAAGGAGCTAAAAATTCACATATTCAACGATGCTTCTGAGCGCGCATACGGTGCGTGCGTATATATTAGAAACATTAATGATAATGGCGAGTACATGGTTCGCCTGTTCACGGCCAAGAGTCGGGTTGCGCCGCTCAAGCCCACAACTATTCCAAGGCTGGAGTTGTGCAGCGCAGTAGTAGGAGCGCGTCTTTATGAGAAAGTCCACAGCTCTCTTTGAGCAAATATCAGTCGTATTTATTGTTGGACTGACTCGACCATCGTGTTGGGATGGTTACACATGTTGCCTTCCAAGCTTTAGCCTTTTGTACGCAACCACGTAGCTGAAATTTTAGATAAGGTGGCTGACTGTATATGGAGATCATTTGAGAGCACAGGCGTATATTATACTGACCCTATAATGTGTGCTAGTCGTCAAGGTCGTGGTTCCAGGCTAGTAAAAGTATATAAAGCTATATTCATTTGTTTTACCACCAAGGCTATTCACTTGGAGCTAATGGGTGATATAACTAGCAAAAATTATTTACTAACTTTGTACTGATTTATTCCGCGACGCCGCAAACCTGTTAACATTTATTTCAACAACAGTAGGATTACCTTATTTGTTGGCGCGTACAATGATATCTCAAAATTTCTTAAATCTAATGCAACTTCTTTAGGCGAAAGTTTGGCCAGTGATCGGGATAAGATTCCATTTTATTCCTGCATATAGTCCTCACTTCGGCGGACTTTGGGAGGCGGGTGTAAAGTCAATAAAATACCATCTTCAACGAATGTTGGGAAATTGAAGAAGAAAGAAGAAGAAAAGAAGAAGAAGAAGATGAAGAACTTTACACCACTCTAACGCAAATCGAAGCGATTTTAAATTCTCGTCCATTAACACCGTTGTCTTCGAATCCTGAGGACGACACACCGTTAACGCCAGGACATTTCCTCATTGGTCGACCACTTACTTCTTTGCCACAACCTAATCTTTAAGACCTTTCTACGAAGCAGTTGTCTCGCTATCACAGGATAGAACAACTCCGCCAGCATTTCTAGGCTAGATGGAGTAAAGAGTACGTTGCCGAGCTTCAACAAAAGACGAAGTGGCATTCATGTAAAAATGGTTTGAAGATAGGATCGCTGGTCATAGTGAAAGAAGAGTATCTTCCTTCTTTGAAGTGGCGGCTAGGAAGAGATGTTGCAGACCATCCTGGATCAGATGATATCGTTCGTGTGGCTGACATCCGGACGTCTGTTGGTGTCTTGAGGAGGGCATTCAATAAGATTTGCCCTTTGCCTTCGCCCTTTGTTTCGTGTTCTGGTTGAAAGTGTAACTTTAACGCCCGGGGACATGTTGAAGCGCCTAACAGTAACATCATAGCAACAACGTAAAGAGCCTAGTTGCTCATTTATTAGTTTAAGTGTCTATCGTTTTGGTATAAACTTTTGTCATATCATTCGGTCATTAAAAAGTTCGCTACATCGACACATATCCAGTTGTTTTTCTTTACCACAAATATCCTGAGTATTCCCCGCAATACGTATATCATAAAGGTAATTATTTTGTGTAATACTGTTCTAATTATATTAAATTAATTTAATTACTAATTAGTAATTAATTATCCCTCGTAATATGCTGTGCCTGCGAAGGATAATATTCTATCACATACACACAACACCATCTAGCCCAAACTAAGCAGAGCTTGTACTATGGGTACTAGACAATGGATAAAAATACATAGGTATATACTTTTTCTTTGTTTGTAAATACATACATATTATACATTGGAACACCCAGACCAGAAGACAAACATCCATGTCCATGCACACAAATGTTTGATTTGTGTGGGAATTGAACCCGCGACCTCAGGCGTGGCAATCGGTTACACTAACCATTACGCCATCGAGGCCGATATCGAGGATAATGATTTATTTTATTTATCACCATCGTAAAATATTACGGCATTCAATAAAATATTGACATTGTATTTTCTATAAAAAGATCTCAGTGGCAGCACCGAGTCTTCAAAATGTGCCCGAAACAGTTGAAGGCTCTCCACTTGATACTTGGGACCTAAGACAGCTTAGAAAAAAATGAGTGTCTCACTTCTACCCATCCCTCCAGGGATATATAGACGGAGTATAATATGTAGTTACAAATTCGTTGTTATTATCTATATATAAGTATTGGAACTAATTTTAGTATTTTTTATAAAAATTATCCTTAACAATATTATAAATGATAAAGTAAATTGTCTGTTGGTTGTGTTCTGAAGGTTAAACTTTGATAGACAGACTAATAAAAAAACAATGACTGCTTATTAGAATTAATGCTAAAATAATCTTTTATGTTTACAAATTCACATACCGATACAGTACATACAGTTGTGAAAAGATTTAAATAATGCATATAAAAATAAATGAATTAATTCTATAACGAATTCCTGAATAATCTATGATGAATAAATATACCATCATCATCTCACCCGAAAGACGTTCACTGCTGGACATAGACCTCCTTCAAGGATTTACATACATACCGGTTTTGGGCCACCCGCATCCATCCACTTCCCGCGACCCTTACCAGGTCGGCGGTCCACCTTGTGGGAGGCTTACCCTTGCTGTGTGCTCCGGTGCGTGGCCGCCACTCCAGAACCTGTCTGCTCCAATATATACAAACTACATTAAAAATAAAAAACATAATTATACAATTATGTTTTTTTTTCTGTCTTACTTTTACGTGAATGTTATACGTTGAAGTTAAACAACTGTTTAATTTCAATTTAGTAATTGTTCCGAATATTAGCGTTTGTTGTTTGAATGTTTGTTCTCTCTCACTAGAAATAATCCGTGTGTCGCAGGAGACTTATCGAAGTTCTGTGCGTATTAAATAGCTAATTATATCGCTCGCTTTAACGGTAAAGAAATCATCGTGAGGAAATCCAAATGTCTGAGAGTTCTCCATCATATTCTCGTAAATGTGTGAATTATGCCAATCTGGACTGCTCCAGCGTGGACTTTGGTCTAACATTTCTGAAACTGAAAACGTCCATTCCCAGCAGAGACACAGTTTACATATAGAGTTGATAGTTATTATATAATTATAATAATCAGCAATGGACAGATTACCAATTTTTTACATCATACAGTCTCACAAAAGTACCATACAAACACAACCGCCGGTAATACCGAGCGTACAAATCCGAGATTCAATTAATTCCACCTGAACTTAACCGGTGTTCATATACAAACAAAATTAATTAAAATCCAAGCATTTAATAAATGGCTACGTTAATCTAAGCCCTTTGTTTTTATACGATAGACAAAAAATAGTGAAACCCAAAGAAGAAACAAATTAAAAACGATACAGAAATGTTTTTGATGCAAAATGATTTTTAATTAATTTATTTTTTATTGGCTACCGGAGTCAAGCTTTCGCTGCGTGGAAAAGGTATTCGGTATACGATTGTATCCAGTTGAATGTAATGACCGAATCCGAACCTTTCGATAAATCATTTCCAGATAGATTTGATTTCATACATTTATCTATTTTAAATTCCGAATGATTATATCGATATGAATTTAAAACTATCGATAGTCAAATTGAGTTTAATATGAAAACGAAATATAATCGTATCGATTCCTACAGAAGGATTTTCGCTACTATTAGAGCGGTAAAACAGCATTCCACCGGACAGCAGTCCGCCTAATGGTACACAGTTATTGTTTGACTATAGGCACTGATATCACTAGGGGCAAAACTCACTCGCACTGAACCTTTCAATCTAGTAGTCGTAGTCATACCAAGGATACGCAAGGGATAAAACCAACAATGATCAACCAACAGATACTATCAGCCCAGAATCTCTTTAAGGAGCCTTATTCACTGTAGAAATACAGCACAAGTTTGCTTGGCAGTGATCTCCTGCAGAAAGACTGTAGTTCCTTAGATAGGCTGCCTCAGTTGAGCGAAATCTTAGAATAAAATTGCGAGCAAAAAATTCCAGTTACTACCGCAACTATTGCATTGAAAACATGCAGAACAGTAGACTTCTGACTGAGTACTCAGTAGCCGCTGCACGTTTGAGTACCAACTTGCAGCAACGAATGAGCTCATTCGTTGTTCACTGTCCTAAAGATACCTCGTGCAGAAGTGAAAAACATAATCGAAACATATTTTCTGTTCGAAGCTTCTCTAGTAGGCTTAGATCTAACCAAGCAGATGTTTACTGTCAAATAAGTCCCATTGGCAACTTTTTTCAATTGCTTTAGTTGCGTTGGGCAACCCGAGAGTGTGTGCGAGGTTCCCATCTTCGCAATTTTATTTCTAACATTTCACTTTTATTTTTCTGTTGAATTTCATATTTTGCATATTATTTTTATTCTAATTAGTTATTTATCAACATAATATAAATCAACTTTTGAACACGGGACTATACATTTTTTTAATAAAGCGATATTCGTTTCGATCACAATCGCGCATCGTTACTTTCAGCAACACTGAATGAAAAACTCAAAGCTAAATAAAGATTTAACGAAAATATTCTAAGTCTATGCTGAAAACAGAAAAGAGCATGCTTCAATAAAGTTAATCACTAAACGGTGATATAATTCGTCTCTCCTGTAGCCTTTTAAAAAACTAAGGAGCTCGTGTAATTTGGGTAGATCCCGTAATTAAGTGGGATCCCGCATAATCCCGGTAATTCTAATATAACACCGGGAATTCCCGCCACTCGGCGTATTATGCGCACAACTTTTTTATTAATGAATTCTATTTTTTGACGGGAATTTAATTAATTAGAGGATGCTCGGCTAAAAGTGAATAGCTATGAAATTATAAAATGTTAATGGAGTAGGGATAAATATTTCTATTAATTGAAAAACGCTGTAAGTGCCCGTATAGAAGGATTAAATATGGCTTACCTTTTGATATACCTTTTTGGGATTACCTTTGTCAAAATATAACACAATATCACGTTTTGAAGTCCTTAAAGTACTTAACAGAAGCGTGCTCAAAATATTACCAGTTTCATGTTTTTTGGAATAAAATAGTAAAATCTAAATATCTCAATAGTTCGAATTTGTCTGTCCGTTTGTCTATTCGCCCGTCTATCATAGCCCAAAGCCGCTTATCTCTGTAACTGTTAATGCTATCTACTTAAAATATGACTCTCATTCTAGAAAGTACCGAAGTTTTATTAAATTTCGTCGATACATGCTGCGTAAGCATATTGATTCGTTTACAAACTCATAAAAGTTTCTAGTCGAACAAGGAAATTCACAAATATCGTACGTGAAATATTGACTCTCAAATACAACGATTAAAATGTAAATTGTTTGGTCAACGAAGTTAGAATATGTCAATGTGCGAAAAGCGCTATGTATTTTTCTGCTGCGGTTTTATAAACGGCCAGGTGTAATGGGCACTTTGAATTTTCAAGCAAATATTTTTCGTCAACAGCTTGTTTATATCGACAAATCCCTGTTTCTTTAATATTTTTATTGAAATTAATTCAAACGCCGCGTTTACTAAGGGTTTCCCTTTTCAACCCATCCACCCCAATTTTTTAAAAAGGTTAACTTCATTAGAATGAATCTTGGGTTACTCAATAAATGAATTTTGCCACTAATTAATTTTAGTTAATTATTTCCAAAAGAATTTTGTAATTTATTTTTTATTAATTGATTTTTATGGGGTGATTGGCTATTCGACGAAAAATGAAAAAAAGTATGTACTCAAACGTACGTCAGATATTTAATAAAAATGCAACAATATAAACAGTCTTAAGTACTGTCGGAAAAATAAATGTCTTATCATTATTTATTCAAGAATAGTAAATGTCGCATGAATTTGGATTGTTACTACACTGTAATCAAAGTTATTATGTAGTCGGTACAGTTATTTACGTAATTTCGCCATTATGCAACGCGAGGTACTGTGGGTTCGATCTCTATACAGGATTAAAATTTATATGACTCTAACGTGGGACCTAATATCATAATTGGTGAAATGTGGGTATAATATTTCTCAGCCTAGACCTTCGGAGATATAGCACTATATTATGTTTAAGTATGTAATGAAAATTCTTTCTTCATTTTAGGCCAATTGTCTCGATATTGGCAGAAGTGGTCATACACACCGAACAGAAAAATAAATGTGCATAGATACGCATAGATGTAATCCGGGTTACTAAATATGTGATCCAAAAAATCCAAAATCTTAATCTTCTTAATGTACATTGTTTTAATGGTTTCAATATAAAAATTGATATAGAAAAGTGACTACCAATAAAAATATAATATTCGATTCTTTCGAACATTGTTGGATTGCAAAATCTTTGATAATCATTAATTATCAGAATAGCTATTTTAATTTTATGCTAGCAGGACATATCTAAAAGAAAAGTGGGTGACTTTTCTTTTAGGTCGCGTAAGGGAACTTCATGCAATAATGGAATACAAGTAGTTGCACATCGCCAAATTAAGCAGAGCCTTTAGCTATTTCTACCAGAAATAAACCAACTGCATATACGAGTGCTAATGCAACTAATAACACAATCCATTGGCTCCATGCCGCGTATATTCTCCACATTCGAGGTATCCCGTTATAAATTCGATAGCCCATTCTCCTCTATAAACTGTAATCGTACTTTATAACACCCACGAGAATCGAAACAAAAGCACACAATTCCGTTGAAACCGCGTAAATTGTATAGAACAGTTTGTATTGATTCTAAAAGCACGAGCAATAGAAAATTCATGTGAAACACACACCGTAAAAGCCTATTTTCCTCTAACAAATTGATACCTTATGTCTTTATTTTCCATGAAACTGTTATACCAAGTTGCCGCATTTTCAATACATATTTTATGCTGGAAACAACGCTGGTGTCGCGTGACAAAATAGTGCTGTAACGTGTTACCACGTTCAAAGCTGTGCTGTGTCACGGTGCAAGCGTCGTTTGTTGACGGCTTTATTAAAATTTTAACGAAGGAAACCTACGGGAACTGTGGGTTTCAGTGGCTTTTAAGGCTGTTGACACACGTCTTTTGGATATAAAATGAAAGTTGGTTAATGGTGTTTGGTCTTTAGTGACGTTTTTATACGTTGCTTTAAATGCTTTATTAAATAGCTGTAAAATGAGCTTTATTGGTTTGAATGTTAGTAGGTCATACATTAGCCTTTTTTGTTGATGTTTTTGTTTTTGTGTTTGACTTTTCATTTGGCTAAAATTATTGCACAACCGAGGAAGAAAATATCGACAGAAAAAAGTTATGCGATTCATATGAGGTTTATTTTTTGGATTTGTCTGGCTTGTTAAATTCTTAGTATAAGTTTATACTTATGTTTGCGTGTAATAGAGAGGTCCTAGGTTTTGTTCGGATGGATAGTTTTTCGGAAATGTATCTTTTATCTAAGCCACCCGCTCACTAGTTAAAGTGGCTGCCCGATACTGTTAGTGTGCCGAGTGTTAGGGGGTTAATCGTTCAAAAGATTGTTCGTTGTCTATTAGTGTAAGACCATTTTGGCAGTTACTGAATATTTTATAACCTCTCGTGTCCGACTTTGGACAAAACAGCGGTAACCTTTTGTATTAGGCTTTGCTGTGTCGTAATTCGTGTAGGTACATGCGCGTTTATTAATAACATACTCACCTATATCCCCGAAGAAAAAGCAAAGGTTTATTACACCCACTTTTGACCAGATACGAATTTAGGTTTCACGATTTTAGGGTTTATGGCCTAGTGCCTTCTGCAGAGCAATTTACGGATGAAATACCTAGTCGTTTAAGTGGCCGCCTCACCACTGCCACTGCACCAAGTGTTGTGGGTTTGAATTTCGGACGAGACAAAACTTTGTGTAATCCACAAATGGTTATTCCGAATCTGGGTGTTCTTTGTGTCCGTTGTTTAAATGTTTGTAAAGTCCCCCGTGACACAGGATTTATTCCTAGTGCGGGAAATAAAATCCAGACTCTGTGGTGCTATTGAGAATTTCACACTAGATAACAATTTGTCTGACATCGAAGATATCAAAATAACATAAAAGCTATGAAGCCATCGTATCAGGCTACAAGATTAGCTGAAGAAATAGTCATACGACAGTAGACGTCGAAAGGGGCATTACCCTCCTAACATAGTGAGATTTAAAGTAATCAATTTTACTTACCATTCGTTCTAACTTTATTTTCTTTATCTGCTCTATTGTCATTTTTCTTTTCTAAATTAAAATAGTTCAAAGAATCATATAGCTAAATTTAGAATGGTCAAACACAATAATTGAACTATTATTTTCCTTTAACACAACTGTGCTCTTTTGAAAAGCAATTAGTTATTGAATCTTAATGAAAACCGTTAAAAGCGTCACACAAATTTGTCTAACATATTTTTTAAATACTGGATTGGTTGCCATATATTTATCCTAACTAATATTATAAATTCAAACGTGGGTTTGTTGACGTTATAACTACGTGACAGTTATAAGTGTCTCACAAGTTTGTCTGAAAATGTTCTTAAAACACTGAACTGATTGCCTCATATTGATCCTAAATAATATTATAAATTCGAACGTGGGTTTGTTTGAAGCTATAACTACTCGACCGATCATCATACACGTTGTCAAGGGAACAGAAAAGGACATAAAATAGGTACCTTTCATCTAGGAAAAAAGCGAGCAAAACTGGGAGGAAAAGCTAATAACAGAAAATTGTATTCCATTTTGAAACGCCACATGTGAAGATTTCTGGAACTAATATTGCAAATGGCTGTCGAAGTAAACAAAGCATTCGGAGTAACTCGCAATTTATTTTGCAAATAAAACATGGTCCATGTCTGTCATGATAAATATTAGCTTACATAGCATTCAGACGAATGAATATATGTTATACTCTGGTATGCCGTTTAATCCCAAATGAGGAAACCCGTATTGAAAACTAAAGTTGCCGAAATAGCTCTCTTGATAGCCAAGCTGAAATGACAATGGGCTGGGTACATAGCTCGCAACCGCTGGTTATTGGGGTAAAAAGATTGTGAAGTGACAGCAGAGGCAAAGTGGACCGATGACTTGGTAAGGGTCACGGGAAGCGGTTGGATGTAGGTGGACCAAGGTTGCAAGATTGGTTTGTGTGGAAAACATTGGGGTAGGCTCATGTTCAGCAGTTGACGTCTCTTGGCTGAGATGATGATTATTATTACTTAATTATTCTGCAATATAGGTATTATACTAGTTTGTGCCCGAGACTTTTCTCCGTATACTCTACGGAGATGTACACCGAAAAAAGAAGCGTGCCAGCGTGCGTTCCATCCGAATCTATTCAATGTTTGTAAATACTTTT
Organism: Catocala nupta; assembly: GCA_963675205.1. NCBI lineage: Eukaryota > Metazoa > Arthropoda > Insecta > Lepidoptera > Erebidae > Catocala > Catocala nupta. Next base: position 3,119,229 of record OY776089.1, on the reverse strand, counting down.
ACATTCATAATACACACCAGCACACACCAACGTTGTGTCAATGAATTAGTTACAAAACAAAATTACGTTTGCCTGTTTAGAGGTAACTAAACTGTAGTACCCTAACACAAACAAACAGACGGACAGATCCTTAAAACTACAAATCACTTTTTATATAAACAATGAATACTATGCATGAGGTCTCAAGTTTGATTCTTGAGACAAGCAACGTCATTTAGGGTCAAAATTTCTCTGTACAAGATTTCTGGAACTGTGCGTAGGACCTAAAATCATAGTTGGTTATTAAATGTGAAGATACCTCTGTCTTTCGAGGATATAATCATGAGTCATGTTATTTTATATCAGAATCCTAATATTTGGATTTGATAATTGGCGACGCGAATATTACTAAACTGCTGAAGCCTCTTGACTTACTATGAATTTTTGTTCTTCTCAATACTTACTACAAGTGTAATATAAAATATATATATATATATATATATATATATATAAATACGTCAATAGCTGTGAAATCCCATCACGGAACATCTGTTTAAAGTACAATTATGTTTGTCTTACTTGTCTTTGTAAGTAAACCACGTACTAGTATGCCATTTAAATTAAACTCCCTGTAACCATGGCCGCTGACAAACAACCGAAAATTCGGGAAAAGTGTAAACCTAAATCTAAATAGTTTATTAATTGAAACATCTTAAATATTACTATTTAAGCTCTTTAAATGATTAAACTATTTAAATAATCAATTATTTATTTTATTATTAAATTATTTAATGGTGGACAGTATAATATTGTCTTCTGTTTACGCGAATATTATTCATTGAAATTAAACTACTATCCGTATATAGTAGTTTAATTTCAACGGTTGACAGTAGTAGTTAAGTAGTGTCATAATTATGCAATAATAGTGTTTTAAATAAACAATGTGATAAAATCCGTATAAAGTAGTTTCAGTTCAATGAGTTTGTTTATTAACCAAATGATACCAGTAAGAAAAATAGTGTATTTATGTGTCCGAGCTACGCTAGATCCACTTTTGAGATTACATCTTGGATTTTCGCAAGTGACAACACTAATTCCTCCCCTTCCCCACTCGTCACGCCTCTCCGCGTCCGCCGAACGTCATCGTGCCACGCGTGGGCGAATGGCTTCGCTCCTCAGTACGTCTTGGATTTTTCCGAAGTAAATCTTGCGTTGGAACAGTACAGTAGAATTGTTATAAAATACTTCTGTTCCGTAAACTGAAATATAATCTAAAGGTAAGTAAGTGATATTACTAATCACTTTCATTTAAACTAATAAAAACAGGAGAGCCCTGGTAATTTAGTAAATCAGCCCGCTCTTAGGATGGCATATCCATAGTTAAAAATACACTACTAAGGAAGGCCCTTAGTTCATTGTAATTTAACTTGCTCTCCATAGCCGACTGTCGGCTGAGCGCATACCCGACGTCGTCTGCTAAGCAGGCGACCGGCGACTGCCATACAGACACGTCGGCTGCCGGCCCGATGGCCGATTAAGAGCGACCGCTGCGTGTATTACACAAGCAGAATACAGGTTTATACATAGTACTGCTTAAAGATGGAGCAAATTACGCTGGGTACACTGACCGAGTGGAGACCGACAAAAGAATAAGCTTTCTTAAACAATATTGTGCAGATTCTGGATGAAGTGTGTCCAGATAATTGGAGAGCTTGGGTTATCAACACACCCTCCTACAATGACATTCTCGGGGAATATATCTCCTCGGACTTAGAGTGCAGGTTACGATTTGCCATTCCAATAATTCCTTATGAACATGTAAGTGGATGCTCCTATTTACCATACTGCTGCTTTAGAGGCTACCATCAAATTTAATTAAATGCTTGAGTATGTTCAGTAGCAGTTAATGGAGAAATGGTTGTAGCACCTTACAGTTATGATTTGTGACCATGAGTTTCTTGCCCGTTCTTCGCATGAGCCCTACACCCTTATTTTGCTGAACGTGGCAGTAAATGCAAATACACAGAAAAAAAATATTGTAACTTTGACATTCATAAGTGTTACCTTGTAACCTAACTTGAATAAATTAATTTTCTTTTGTAACCTAACTTTCTGATTTTAATTTTTTTAACGGTCAGATTGGCAAAGGCTTACAGTATTGAAACTACACTGTTGGCCATTGAGTCGAGCTCTGATTTATATTCCTTTAACAATAATGGCAAAAGTTCATCCGGTACAAGCTTATAATAAGTTTAGCGAAACTATCAATATGATAAAAGCCTTACTCATTTCATGCCAGGAGGCGTCAGAAATTTTGAAGAAAGAGGTTATCATTGAAACATCCTCCAATTCTAATAACTCAAGGGCTACTAAGCGTAGCCAAAGCCCTGAGCTCCTTCTAAAGAACCAAAAATCTGTGAATTTATGGCATAACAAAACTCAATTTCAGAAAACCATTGTTCCATAGCGCAGACCACGAACGAATACGTGAGACTTATTTTTCAAAAAGATTCTCACTCCTTGTATTCTTCCCAAGGCACTTTAACGCCAATTCCAGATTCTAATAAATGTTGCGATTGAGAAACCTCTGCTCCATACTTGGAGGAGGATAACTGGTATGCGCCGCTCCTTATTACTGAACCACAGCAGTACGAGGACATGGATGGACAAGATGTGGATAAAGAACCCTTGCAAGATTTTAATCCTGGAACGAAAGAAACTGAGGCAAAAATTACGAAAGCATATGATATGCTGGTAAAACAAGGAATCGATTGCCAAAGATTCAACTCTGAAAATTGGCAAATTATACTTTATGCCAAAGTCCAAAAACAATTCCAGGCATCGCCGGATTTTAATGCTTTGAAAGTAAATGGCAATCTAGCTACAGTGATTCCTTCCTGGCAACTCGTGTCAGCGTTGAAAAAAATGTACTTATGCCTAGGTACAGTTACAAACAGTCTTTCTCAACAGCATTGAACATTCCAACTGATATATGAAAATGCACCAGCCCCAGTAAAAGCATACACCAGTAAAAAGTTTAAGACCCTCAGAGTCCGAATTTCTAAAATGGTCTGATTCTCTTTTGAAATACGCCTGTGGTAAACGCGCTGAAGTTATTCAACAATGAAGAGCTTCATACAAAGCACAAAAAAGAATGTTGATTGATCTGTTCCATCCAATACCACCTTCAGGAACTTGTCTTTTTGCTGAACCACAACTTTCAGAACGTGTGAATGAGCAGGGTGGCACTGCGAAGATTTTTCCAGAAAATTCTGGAATCCTACATCTACCTCAGCGACGACAACATCAGCTTATAAAGAAAAACGTCTTCAACCCTCGGCTTCAGAAGCTAAGGAGAGATTTCAACAAAATACCCAAAACAAAAATAGGGCAACTCAAAAACCGGAAAGATCTCGGTATCAAACTAAACGAGCCTCTGATAAACGGAGTAGAAACAAGAAATATTAAGTTTTGCGCAGGGCAATCCGTAGAAATATAATATAAAAGTATAAATATTATCAGGGTACAGATACAATTTATTACTCGTCCTCCAACATACAGATTCAGCCATAAAACTTGTTTACGTTATCAAACAGAGACTTCTGTGGCGAAGTCCCAAGAAATAGAAAAATGCTGCAGTGAGGTGCGGCCAGAAAATCTAAAATGCGGTGACGGTTCCAACCGTCCTATATTTAACTTAAGAAATCTGAATCGCTCTTTACGACCGCCAAAGTTTTGTTTACTTAACCATTTTGGAATACCACTCTGTTTAAATACCTCAGATTTCATGACAAAACAAGACTTATCACAAGCCTATTTTCACATACCTACAGCCAATGCACACCGCAGATTCTTAGCTTTTGCTTACAAAAACAATATCTATGAGATGACGTGTTTACCTTTAGTTTGGCTACCACTCCATGTAATTTTTCAAACATTTCTAGTTGGCTGGCTAATCATTTTAGGAAAGAAGGCATCCGTATCATCGTGTACCTAGACGATTTTATGATTATGCACTCAAATCCATATTGTGCTGTCACAGCAAACACAACAGGTACTACGAAAAATCTCTTGAAGTTGGGTAGGTATATGAATCTAAAAAAATCAATCACGACTCCTACAAAATGAAATAGATTACTTAGGAATCGTATGGAAAACAGACCAAAATCTCAAATGCTTTCCATTGCCCAAAACTCAAAAAATTATCAATCTACTAAAGATTACTCTGAAGAAAAATTGGTGGACATGGCGTAACGTAAAAATCATTTTAAGGAACCTCATCTTTGCGTCATTTATCGTTCCGCTGGGTCGACTTCATTGCAGACCTATCCAAATAGCCAAATGCAAATGCACTCCCAAAAGACGAAGAAAATAAGAAATTTCACATTCCAAAATATGTATCAAAAGAATTCTCTATAAGCAACTGACTCTTTACCCGGAAGCCAATATTCAAGATACCTCTGGCAGCTTTAGAGCTGCAGTCAATTCTGACATGTGGCGCCATAATAATATAAATATCGACGATGTTTTGACAAGAGGCAATTGGAGGAGCAAAGACACATTCCTCAAATTTTACTTTTCAGTAAATCCGGAATAAGACTAAGGACTCGGGCAGTCCGAATCTCACGAGGTTATTTTCACCTATTTGATTAAATGTGGCATTAGAGCTTCTTCAGGTTTCGACCATACAATCAAGAGTTAAAGCTATTTTTGGAAGGAAAATTATGTTGATTGTTTCTTTTTACATTGTTATAAAAATACAGTAGTAGTTTCACTTATAAGTCATTGTGCTCACCAATTCACCCGCACACTTCTCATTAACGAACTGCTCACAGTACGTCATGTGGCACCGGCAGAGAATAAACACGTCTCAAAAGTGGGTCTAGTGTAGTTCGGACACCTAAATAGCAGTGTTTTCCCTCCGAAGGGTAGAAAACGTATATTTAGGTTCCAGTGTATCTAGACCACTAAATTATCAGGCCTTGACGGCTCGAGTGTACTGAGGAGCGAAGCCATTCGCCCGGCGCGGCACGATGACGTTTGGCGGACAAGGAGGGGTGTTACAAGCGGGGGAGGGGATGAGATAGTGTTGTCACTTGCGAAAATCCAAGAGGTAATCTTAAAAGTAGTTCTAGCTACGCTGGAACCTAAATATACGTTTTCTCCCCTTCAGGGGGAAAACTCTATTATATACCTAAGCTTCGTACAATAAAGTTATCGCTGAAATAGTGATGAAAACAGTTTTGTTTATAATTGCATTTAAATTACCGTTAACCTTATCTTGCTAGTTTTAATTATTGAACTGTTTATCATTATCGACGTAATTCTGTTACAATCGGCCGTGTTCACGGACTCCGATCATTCTCATATCGTAAAGTAAGTGGTTATTTTTTCTTTACATAGAATAGTTTGGAGATCTTTGTTCTGCCACTCAGAGGTCTTGATTTCGATCCCAAGAACTGGCTGACTTAATTTTTTAAGATAATATAATATTATGTGTGTATTAAATAGTTAATTTTTCTTTCACTTCATCGGTGAAGATATGTGTGGAAACCTGTATGTCTGAAAGATGGACATGGATCTTGAAGTTGTGTCAAGTCTGCCAGTCCTCACTAGATCTGCGTGTTGGACTATGAACTGACTTGACTGAGAAGAGGTCCGTTTGCCTCAGTGAGAAAGTATATAAGCAGGGCTGAAAATATTATTATAATAGTTACATTTGATTTCGTTTATGTGTTGACTCTTACGGTTTTTCTAGCAATTTTTTTTTTGAAGTCTATACATTTTTGACGACTGGATATTCTATAAGTACAAATAAATAAAATTCAAATGTCTGTTTTAATGATAAAATAACAGCTTTTTACTAAATGCATATGAAAGTATATAGGGTACTTATAACAAAAAGACAATTATTAAAATTTTTGTCTGTCTGTCTGACTGTTTGTGCCGACTAATCTCTGAAACGGCTGGACCGATTTTGACGGGACTTTCACTGGAAGATAGCTGATGTAGAAGAAAATTAGGATTTTTTTAAATTAGTTTTTCGCGAATATTTTCGAATACTTTTTTGTTAAATCCAAGCGGACGAAATCGCGGGTAACAGCGAGTATTAACATATTAATGAACTCAACTGTAAATAGGCTTCAGTCTAGATGCCTTGGAAGATAGGCAGAGGTGTATTATTACAGGTCGCATTTGCTCATTAGTCGGCAAGCCCGCTCCGAACTATATATTAGAGATTTTATTTCATACTAGGGAATTCTCAGAAGTCGACGGAATGTTAAATTATATTTCGTTAACAAGGCTATCTTTTACATAAAAGTTAAATGATACTGGCAAAACGTAGGTTTGATATGTCTCTGCTAAAGATTTAATGAAACTAATTTGGTAATCAGTTTTTTTTATGAATACACAATGTGATACTTAAATATCAATATTCTTAATTTTAATTGTTCGAATGCTAGATATAATTGGAAATGTATAGTGTCTGGCCGCTGGTGTGCTGTTGATTCAATAGGAAATAAATAAATCGAGGAATAGGTATTTTGCATTTCTGAGATTTTTATAAGCAACTGACTATTGAAAATCGACTACGGAAGCTTATTTAAGGTGTCTGTCCATCACTCCGTACCAAATCATGACCGTGCTATTTTTCGTATGTTTCGTATGTCAAGGACAAAATTCTTTATTTCTATTAAAAAGTATTAACGCTTTTTTAAACACGTCTATTAAGTTTTTTCTTTTCGTAATGATTAGGTACTAGCGGTTTAGGCAACAAGTTACTAGTATTCTTATTAACTCCCCCAGATAAGCTAGAAGGGTTATCATAGGACTGAGATTATGACGTATGATTGGATGTGGTTGGATTTGAACCCGTGACTTCTCGGTCATAAGTCCAATTCTTTATCCATATTGATGTAATAAATAAAAAGGTAATTAATACATTGCATTGAAAAATAAAACTTGTTCGAGGAGTAGACCATATAGGGACATATAAGGAGAATGAGGCAATAAACTCAAGGTCACTATTCTCAATCACCAATTGCTTATAAAATGTAGACCTGATCATATTTTATTTAAAACATAATTTAGTTTTAATAATATATGTATAATCATGTTTACTACTGCGTGTACTAAACGATTCAAAAGCTATGCTCTACTGTGTATTAGTAATAATATATATATCTGCGTTCATTTCCTTTTGATCCAGTAATACTACGCTACGGTGTAGGATGAGTACAGAATGGTCTACTAATGTATCATGTTCATGACTATTAATTCATAGAAGATATTTTCACGGTACTAGGTAATGGACAGGCGCCTTTATTCCATAACATGTTCCGTAATGGACATGACTTTTACGAGAAATTGGAGCAAGAATTCGGTATTAAAATTGGCTGAATAAAACTCTTCCCTTATTTGAAAACTATTCACTGATAATAATTTGAGTTCAAGATTTTTCGTTGGTAAAAATCTTGTAACTCGACATTGGCACTTTGCCAGATAAATAGAAAGAGCTTGACATTTTCTTATTGAAATGCCTGTTCTAGAGAGTGGAATTCAAACTCCCATCTTTGTCTATTATACACATTCTAAATATGTTCTTACCCGAGGTGCCATACATATCAAATAACCATATTATTTAAGATTTTACCCATGTTAGCTTTCTATTTATATATATCGTTGTTAACTCTCATAGCTGTTACAATCCTTGTAGAACTAAATTTACTTCGGTGAGGATCTTGAGGATCTCTTGATCGTAAATCCGATTAGGCGGCTATTTGCCTGACCAAGAAGAACTTTTGTTTTGAGTCTTCTACTATTCTACGTATTATGTCAGCACCACATTATTTGACCAAATACTAAAACAATAGAAACAAAATACGACTAGCCTAGGAACCGCTATTTGTGGATGACATAAGATTTTGCCCCGTATGAAAATTAAACCGCAACACTCGGCGCCGCGACTGAAATGACTATTAGATCCCGTATTACAAAACGGCGGTAGACCATTGCATAATTTAGACATGCGTTTTTATTTCAGCCTGTATTATCCGAAATACGGGGAAACGAATGCAGGGGAAAAGCCTTCCTCCCGCTTTTCTACATATTCTTGTAATGCGCTTGTTTGCACCAGTCTCTCCTGTAGCTATTTAATTTTCCTGCCATCGACGTCTTGGTCTAGCACGTTGCCGCTTAGCAATATCTGGTCTCTGGGTAAGACTTGCTTTTGAGACATCTTAAACCCACTCCTAAGACAAGCACTCTAGCTTAACTGGAAAGGTTAGCAAGAATACAGTAATTTGAAACACAATTTGCTAGTTATCTCTTAAATACAAAAAAAGCGGGACATCTCTAGAAGGGAGCTAATGTTTACTTTGCGAATACCAGTAATTAACAAAACTAAGAACTTTAAAATAAATGTCATCAAATCGACTCGATATTTTTGTCCTATCCAAACAGAGCTCGATAGCCAATCTTTAAAATGCAAATGGGCGCTTTTTCACCCCATTCCCTCGTAAAAAGTTGGCCTTTTTCGTCCACTAAAACTGAATAAGTGAATAACCATCGGGGAGGGCCACAAACGGCTCCAATTATACGTAACAGCCGCGAAAACTTGCAGAGGCGGGCATTAAAACAATCGAGCAGTATGAATGGAGTGGATTTAATTAAACGGTAGAAGTTCTCCCCTCCTTTTCACACCACGCAGGTGCGAAAGAGAGGTGGGAAGGTGATGCCTTCTGGCGTGAAGCCAAAGGTATAGAGGCACGACAGTGCTTTTCTTTTGACGTTGTAAATAAATGAATGAAATTTTGAAGGATCTAGTGTTGTTTTTGTTTAACTTAGGTTCTCGTTGGTCCCATGGAGTAAAAAGTTTGTACCCAATCACAGAGTCTTGGGCTTGAAGCTCGGATCGAATGGAGAGTGAGTCTGGTGATTATGACCGGTATATATCAGTCATGAAGTACTATGACTAACAAATTATACCGGTTATAATCACCAAGTACTTACATTTATACAAGATATTTTTTAAATAAAATATTTTGAAATGATCCGATCGGACAAAAATTCAATTATAAATAGGATAGGATATAATTGATTATTAGAATAAGGCAGTTCAAGGTGTAGAATTACAATCGAAGAAGCAAGTAACAAAACTTAAAATATTTACCTTTTCAATCAATATTATCACATACATAATATTACATAAACTTAATTTTAAGTTTACGCCAAGTTTAGGCTGATGGTAAAACTTCTTAGAATTTAATTTACGCTCGTATTCACTGCTACTAAACTCTATCAATTACATACTTCGTTAAAAACTTGGTGATTAAATGTTATTCTGGCAGACATGTAAATATATACTTAAACATTTAGTGCCGGCTAAATTTTGTAATTTCACAACTAAATTAAAAATACGGATGAGCTAAGTTTTAAAATGCAAGGCCTACATAATAATATGTATATTTAAAGTTTTCATGAGTACTCACAAATTATACACATTAGTTTGGGGTAGTAGACAAAAGCACACACTCAAATTTAATATGTGCCTTTAAATAGAATTCGCCGATCCGAAATTCAAACGCAATATCATACAATTAGTACAATAGAATAATAATAATATTACTTCACAATACTTATTACATTTTATTTTGATTGCACGATTGTAAAACGACAAAATTTCACCCGAGACAACAACAATTACAGATCCACATATATATATATTTTAAGTCTACTTATGATGTGTACTGGTTTTTGATTCTATGAAAAGTCTCTCGCAATATCGGTTATGTCTTCATAACAACAAAATGTTAAAAATCATCTAGTCCGTAGAAAATCTGGACTAGAGTGTTACATAGAAATACGGGATGTTACAAGAGAGTTAACTACACCGAGTGGTACCACACGGCCTGATGTTATATTCATGTAATGACCCCGTTTGGACAGATGCATTTTGTTCGCCGGTTGGTCCGTGTCACAGTGTTAGCTATAAAAGATACGATATTATTATATCTAATATGTATGCACTACTACGAACATATACTTTACTTATATTATAAATGCGAAAGTTTTGTTTTTTCTACACGCAGCAGCAGAAAATTTTACCGTCGTGAATTTTTGTATGATCAAGGGAGAGATTCAGAGTCAGAATTAGCGCATATTTGTGACCGCAGATCCAAAAAAATTGTCGATATAGCCTTGAAATTTTTACACTAACTACGTTAAATTCAGATTCCTACAGTACCTACAGAAACGGAAAAATAAAATTTCTAAATCACAGTGACGCACTGCGGGGTTCAACTAGCCTTTTATAAAATGCAAAGAATTACCAGTATATATCAACAATCGCTTTTTAATGCGTTTTATTGATAATGTGACGTACGGGCATTTGTTCCGTCTGGTGGTTAGCAGATAGTGCAGGAATGTGTGTTTGATGTTTCTGTCGTCAGAAAATCACCTTAAGAAATATCAGCAACTAAATTTCATAGAATTTCAACAAAAGGTTATTCGGCTACGGTTTTGTTTGGTGGAGGTAGTTGATTGACGACGTACAACGCTGGATATAACTGCACGGCGCCTTGCTATTGCCGACTGCAACGAAAGTTGTGTGTGCGATCCCCATTAGATAAAATTAGTGTGATCCGCAAATATCTAGTTGTTTTGAGTCTGGGTATTTTTTGTGTCCATTGTTTAAATGTTTCTTCCCTACACAGAAGTTATTCCTAGTGAAAGAGACGACTCCTCAAAAACAAAAAAAATTAAAGCTGTTTAAAAAAGCTTTTAATATCATTCCTTCGCATCCAGGTTTGGTGTTGAGTATACTCATGAAATTGTCGTGTAATGCATTTCTGCACAACAGTTTCGAGAGCTGGCGTTATACTTTGTAAGAGAAAAACAAAGCATAGTATTTCTTTTTACTTACTTTATACATTGTCCTTTTAGCACCCGCTAGTAATATTGTAGGAATGTTTGATATCTTTCAGTGTAATAACATCTTAATTGCCGTTGGTGCGGAGAGCATTGCTGACTTTATAGCGTCTCCGCGGATTCCTTTGTCCTTACAATGTTTTGTTGGACCAAATTGCATGGTATGTCGGGTATTTTTAATTTGGTTTTTATATTGTAATTGCTGAGGCTGTTTGAATTCGGTGTTTGGATTTCAACGTCTTGTTTGGTCGTCCTTTCGATTTGCGGTATAACTGCTAATTGGTTTTTGAAATGGTCTTGGTTTTTTTTTGAGAGATATATATATACGTTACGATTAATTGAAAATTATTTTTAATTACCTCTTGATTTTGTAAATGTGAATATTAAATTGAAATTCATCACTTTTACCAGTTGTTAATAATAATTCACTCCGCTCGACGGTATAAGTAATAAAATAAGACTCGAAGTTAATTGTCCAGTAGGTATTTATTTATAATGCTATAGTTCTTATAAAACTAAAAGAAACTTACACAAATCGTATTTTTTGATTTTGCTTAAATCAAACAAAAACAGATAAAATAAAAATTATGCAATCATAGAGTCCGTAAAATTGGTCTACTTCACTATGATCACCTAGGTTATCATAGGCGACTCTTTAGTGTTCTTTGATCACCCGTGAATATAATCACCCGGGTGTTCAGAGGCGACCCCGATAAGATTATTATTTTGGTATCCTAAAATCACCTTCAAATAAATATCACAAAAGCAAACAATAAAAATTTAAAATACCTAATATTGCTACCATCATTATCGTTAACACAGCAAATCAGAGCAATCTGACTCGGATAGGTTAGGTAAGAAGTGGTTATTTTTTTATAGTAGTTACTTCAGTATGTATTGAAGTATTTTAAAAGTTTCTTTAGTGTTGTTTATTTGAAGTTGATTTTAGGACACTTAAATAATAATTTTGTGTCCTCTGATGCTCGATCGAACAGAAAGACGCTTAAATCACGTTATTTTGTAAAATATACATATTAACCGAATACGCTTTGGCCAGGCGTCGAATCTTAGAAATCGCATTTAGTCCCAATTTTATTTATGAAATATAATTGAAAAATGTAATAAGAAATGCTAAGCTACGGCATTCTACAATGTTTATAACTTTTTCTATTACTGACGCGTTTTTGAATTGCAAAATCATTGTCGCTGCGCTGATATAACAAAGCCACTGGTTCTTCTGCTGCTAATAGCACAGCCTATTTTAAGAGTTCTAGATAACTATATCCTATTTAGCATTAAAAATATTGCATAAGATTATAGAACTTCGGTATTCCAGATAAATAAGCCACGAGTCTATGTAGTATATCCTTACTTATATTATAAATGTGAGTTTGCTTGTTCGTCACGCTTTCACGCCTTAATTACTCAAGTAATCATCATAATTTTTTCATACACGTTGTCAGAGGTACAAAAAAGGGACATAGAGTAATTTTCATTCCAAAAAAACTGTTCACTAGGAATATAATTTATCGACAAAATCTACATTAGCAAGAGCGAACCTCGAGCAAAATCTAATACTTGCATAAAAAAAAACATGCGTGGCAGTCTTTGGGGACTGCCGATAGAAGTGAAAACTAAGTAACTAGCGTGCGGTGATGATGACGATTTGTTCACCCAAAAAGTACACATATATACACAGTATACATATAGCTCATGGAAAGCGTTCAGTGACGATGACGCAAGTTCCATGATTTTTGTTCACCCAATAAGTGCTCAACGCGCATAAAGAAGTTTTCACTTCAATAATTATATTTCCTTTCTTTATTTCCATTTAACTGGCCAGATGTCAAGCCAATATGACACAGAATTTTATAAGATACTATACTAAAATAAAGATATCAATCGAAAGCTTCGCCTTTTAAAGTACCCTTTAAAAAGGTTTTATATTCTTTAAACAAAACTTCGTCAAACAGTACTTTTGACTCAAAACTTCAGTATACAGGGTCCATTTTTATTGATTTGCCTTTAAATCGTGTAATAGTTATGACTTTTAAGTTTTAGTGCGGTGATATAATATTTACGAGTACAAAGTCGTTAAACGGGGCTAGCAAACTACCACCATATCAGGTTGTAAATCTGCAGCAGTGTCTTGGAGATAAACCACTTGTGTTGACCCTTGGGTCCTTAAATCCAGCCATAATAACATTGTTACGGCTCTGAAGTGGGTTATCGATAACTTTATGATATATCTTTAATTCGGGTGTATACATTGACTTACTGCTGCTGTACGCATGCATTTTATTTTCTACCAATGTTAATTTGAAATATTTGGTTGGAATCCTCAGTAGGCGCTTGCGCAATTAATAATCAAAAATCATTACAATTGTAAGTTTGTTGTATCTTTAATTCGCATATATATAATTCTTAACTAAAGGAATCTGCTCAGTACTCCGTCTCATACCATGACCGTGCTAGGAACGTGTCAGGCAAAAAAATATTCTTTGTAAGGAAATGTATAAGAGTATGCCCACTAGACCATTCCATCACCCACCAGCAGTTTCTATAGCAGGGCGTATCGTGTTGCTTTTCGTGTCTGATACATGCCTAGCACGGTTATGGTATGAGACGGTGTAGTGGGCAGACACATTAATAAATAAGTAAACTGTTTTTGGTTCTTTGTGTTGCAATGCCTTCTTTTCTCCAGATGTTAATTTATACCTAGTAATTTTTAAAGACTTACTTTGCGGGTGCATGCACATCTTACCAAAATTTATTCATAATAATGGAAGTTATAAAAGTATAGAATACATGCTACAAGCCTTCTGCAACTATATATATTTTTACAACATACGTTGCAAAGAAGCAATAAATCCTTAATCCCTCTTTAAACCAGGTTTTAAGAAAATACTGCTATCATGAAAAGCAGCCGGCTGTGTAAACTACGCAAATTGGTAAATTATATGACATACAGGTTTTGCTTACCACAAAGGAAGCCACTGGCTCAACCGTCTCCAAAAAAGGTGCTTATTACACGCCCTTGCCTATCCCTTCAGCACCATACAGGTATTCATTTTCGTGGTTGTGTTAAAGCACTTATAGTACAAACTACAAAGCTTAGGTATCGATTTATACCCAAGTGTGGGTTGATGTTGGCCGCAGACGTCTCCTCTGGGAGACATTACACATTTAGGATACAAGAGACAAGCGTATCTAATGAAATAAGGACGAAAATATCCTAAATTTAATTAACACTGGAGTACTTGTGTTCTACATCGGTTGAGGCACTTATTTTAGATATACGGCGTGTAACAAAAAGGTGTGGTCATATTAAAGGTACGCTTAATGGAACGGTAATTATCATACCTACAGGTTTCCTCACGATATTTTCATCATCTTAGAGAACATTATGAAGAACTCTCAAACCTGTAGGTCTGAGAGTTCTTCATAATGTTCTCTAAGATATATGAAGTCTGCCAACACGCACTGGGCCAGTATGGTGAACTATGGCCTAACCTTTCTCCCATTGAGAAGCACCGTGCCCAGCAGTGGGACAGTATATACAGGACTGATATTATTAATATTTTAATGGAGCATATGAATAAGGTTGTATGTTCCACTTTGTTGACGCAGCGATGGTTTATGCGATTGCTGTGCATGAGGTCTTGGTTTCGATACCCGGATCTTGCAAAGTGTTTTTGGGATCTTCTGTCATCAAGAAATTCTATTTTATGTAACAGTATTGTACCCGATAAACGAGTGTAATACACCTCTAACTTGTTGTTTATGTAAAATTTATATAACAGGTTATGTTATCATAAACTAAGTTATCGAAATATAAGATCAATCAAGCCAGCACGTTCAACCGCAATCTTACCCGAGGTATAAAATTATATAACAAAAATTTACTCCGCAAAGAAGTGACAGTCACTCACGTAGCAGTAGGTACGACTGGCAGTACAGCAATCCAAGTCATTCGATTATCACCATTTGTGTGCGAAAAATATTTATACGTTGCTTTTGTATGTCATTATAATTGTCGCACTCGTTAATCTCCATCATATGATGATTAATCAGGTATTAGTTGTTAAATGAATCAGTTTACTTGTATGAAATGTTGAGGATCTGCCTCGGGATCATTGAGAAGATTCATGATTATGTTTCAAATCAGGTTTTAATATCGCTTATCGCTTACCTTTCCCTTTGAAAATTGATAATGACGTAACAGGGAGTAACTCACCGCAACGCTCGATAACACAAGACAAGGAAACAACTGAATGGTGAATAGTTCGATCGGAATAATTCCTTTAACAATCTATTAAGAACCCTTCGACTGATTGAACTTTATAAGCTTTCGTTCATTTTGCTTATTCCCCTCCAATTTTCATGTATTTTTTTTTTAATTTTCTCTGCAATATGACCATACTCCGCCTAATGGTAAGCAGTCGTGTGGTCTAAGAGCAGTGGCCTCCACATCATCCTCATAGTAGCCAAGGCGATGTTGAGGTCCCTACTTTGACGGCCTGAGAAGGTGCTTTTTCACGCCCCGCTTAAAAGACCCAGGATTGAAGGAAGAAGGAAACACGTGCCTTGGCAGAGAATTCCATGCCTTGATCGTTTGGCAGAGGTATGAGGACCCAAACTTGTTGGTACGCACTATAGTCGACTCCACCGTGTAAGGATGGCATCTGAGCCCAGCACGCGTTGTTCTGGATAGGAAAGGGCAGGACGGGATAAGGTGGAATAACTCTTCATAGCACTCCCCGTGGTATATTCTGTAGAAACATGCCAATGAGTCAATGTCTCTACGGAGTTGCAGAGGTTCCAGTGAACTCGTGACCTCTGGATCTCCGATGATACGGACAGCCCGCCGCTGTAACCTGTCAAGAGCGTCTAGCAAGTACTGTGCGGAGCCATCCCAAAGATGACAACAGTACTCCACACAAGGACGCACTTGTGCCTTATACGATAGGCACAGCTGCACAGCCGCGAAGAACCCCCTCACCCTGTTCAGAACTTCGAGTTTTCGCGAAGCTTGCTTAATGACGCTCTCGATGTAGGTTTTGGGATTAAGGGAGCGGCAAAGATCCATACCTAAGTTGGAGAGACTGTCACGTATCACCAGTGGGGTGTTCTTTAGAGAAGGGAGGGGAAGGAATGGAGACTTTTTTGTCGAGAACGCGCATGCCTGGGTCTTCTTGGCGTTGAACTGGACCAAGTTCTTGGCACCGCATTCAGGGATGCGGTTCAAGGTCTGATCAAGTTCAACGACAAGATCCTGCCATGTATATGTTAAGCGATTTATTTTGTAGATGAGAAGTATTCGAACAAATTAATTACGGAGACTATTATTAGTTTAACATTCGAATAATAAAAATATATTTTCAAAATACTTATAATGTTCAAATAAAATCTATTTATATTAATCGTTATTTGAATGGATTAATTGTTAATTAATTATGTATTAACGTATCAAATTAATGTATGTCTAGTTGAATAACATATTTATTTATTTACTACATTATACATTTTTATAATCATTATATAAAAAAGATCTTTATGTTTTCGATGGAAATATGCAGTTGACCTCAAATCGTGATTTAAATATTAGAATTTGGTGATTATGCGTACTTTGAATTTACACCGCGGTATAAATGGGTGCTTCTTCGAGCAAGGCATTCTTTGGTGATTTACGTGGCAATTTTCAAATTTAGTATTTTTTATGAAATCGATTTGTATATCTAAAATATACGTAAAACTAATATTTTTTATAGAAGAGGCACCTCAGTGCACATATACTTACAGAGACAATCGAGTTTAAAAAATTTGAGGCCACGCAAATCACAGAACATCCCACGAAAATGATATATTTTCTAATTTAACTTTCTAAAATACGTTATTATTTTACTTCATATTTAAACTAAGTTATTATCATATCAGGTAAAAGAATAGGTAAGTAACTAACACAGAAATCATTTTCCAAAACATTTTATTTATATTAGAATCAGTCAAGCACTATTTATTCTTTGTTAAAGACATTACAAACATATAAAACTTATATAATAATAAAAAATAACAATTACTCTTATTACAATCAGTCATTTGTTAGGGACGTAATCAGTTTCAATTATCAAAATCATCTGCTTATATTACAAAAAATTCTTAAAAAATTGAATAATCGGAAATGTCCGAGTTTTCATCGGCTTCGTTGTTAAGAGAGGAGATCAAAGCTCTAGTAGTTTTTGGGGTCATCAGTTCTTTGTATTCTTTGGTCAGGCCTGGAATCCAGAAGCTGTCATTTTCTGGGAGTTCAATGTCATCCGTTGATCGTCTCACATTATTATTCTTTTTTGACGCTTTCGTTTCAACTCTTATTTCCGGAATAAACACACTTGGCCTTGGGTTCAATAAGACGTTTAATAATATTATTGGTTTATTCTTTGCTACATTTACACAATCGCTTTTAAGCGTCCTTTTCTGTGAACGTTTCTCAGTGAATACCGACTTATCTATTCCTTCTTTATTTCTTAAATCGACGCCGTCCTAAAAACCTTTATGCATACCATGTGGACATTGGATCGTTGAGTGAAAATATGGTTCCAATCCGCAGCTGAGTTCCCTCATTGTCATTATCCGGCCTGTATCAGCATTCCAAACGACTTGATGAACGCTCATCGTTCCAGGAAACTCCTTGAGTTCTAAAGGTATGAGTAATTCCTGCTCAAACATGCCTGCTTCTGAAACAGTTTCTATGTAAACACCTGGAACATTTTTCTTTAGGTGCTGTAGAAGGGAGTCTATATCTGTTATGTCAATGCCACGAGCAACCAACTGATCCGCTGTTCTTTTGAGTACTCCACCTACACCATCGGGAGCTCCCTTTCCGTGACCGCTTTCTGAGTAATTCCACTCCACAGTACGTAGCGATGGATAATACCAATTTAAAATGGACATAATGAAAAACATTTTGCGATTTCTGTATTGTGCAGAGGGAGAATCGGATACAAAGTAGAGAGCATCAACCTGTGGCGCTTTATTTTCTAAGAATTTCAGGATAGGTAGAAGGTGTTCCCATATTGCAAGTGCATCATGTCGCAGTGATTCGCTTAGTGTACAAAAAGGTCTCGTTATCATCTTGCCATCTTTTTTGTAATATAAAACTACAGTGTGCAGAGTCAGCTGACTTCGACTAACTCCAAAGTGAACAGCTTGGATTTCTCTGGAATATTTTGCGTTATAATTCTCGCTAAAATCGCAATGAATTATACATTCGTTTTCTTTCAGATTAGATTTTATTTGTTTAATGTATCTGTGCTGTGATATTGTATTAAAAACGTGTTTCATGTAGGGGATCAGTTGTTAGTCAAATTCTTTTATTAAGGCTTTTGGAGAAGCGATTATTTTTTTCTTTGTAACTACACGGGATGTTTTGCTTATACCATCTATTGTATAATCTTTTTTTCTGAATTCCATTTCCAATAATGGGTTTCCTGAGAATCATCGAATTCATTGTAAAATAAATGTTTATCTTTACACTTATTGCACATTCTTTTCAGACACTGATTGGCGGAACTATCGCAGCAGATGTATTTTAAAACCTCTTGCAGTGATTTTTGCTCAATTATCTTGTTTCTCTTTAGAGCTCCAAACACCAAATCCATGTTCTCGTGAGTCTTACAGAGACAAGTTTCTCTTGCATTTACATTAGGGATTAGAACCCAAAAGGGCTTGCAAAAAGCTGAGTAGCTAATCGTGAAACGAGGATGCAAGGCAAGATACTTTTTGTGCGAATTACGCAAAGAGTCCGTCAATAGCCTTTTTTTTTTTTGCTTTCGTTTTATTTCGGGTGATGCAATCTTTTTTCCTGGACATAACTGGCTGTTTTCATCATCTTCATAGAATAGCTTTACACTTTCCTCTATCTCTTTTCTTCCTTCTTTAATATTTTGAGTAATAATCTCTGTTCTATTTTCAGTCTTACTTGTGCTGGGTTGAGATTCTAAGATTTTCTTTTTCAATCTCTCTATTTGTTTTTTATACTTTGCATTAACTGCTTTTAATTCTGTTATTCTTTTATGCAAAAGTTGGAACTCTTTGTTTACTTTGTACTTAAAACGGCGCAAAACACAACCAGTGGATGTTGTTTTTTTTGGGGTCTCTGTTATATTTTGGTTTTGATTCTGGAGTTGATTATCACTCACTTTTGGTTGTACTCCCGCAGAATTCAGTCTTGCCAATCGCCTGATTGAAAAGAATGAACTACTTAGACTTGGAGGTTCGCTTGAGTTCGAATGCCTTGACAGTGGTCGTTTTTCAGGGGCATCACCTATAAACACAAACCCTGTATCATATACATACTATGAACAACAAATTAGATCACAATTAAGAATATTTAATTTAAATTGGGTGCAATGCAATAATGAATGAAATAAAATGAGAAATCACTAGTTAAAAAGAAAAATATTATTTTCAATACAAGAATTGATGTTATTCTAGTATAAAAAAAAAAAATTAATTGTTTTATTATTACCTGAAACTGATAAACGAATACTACTATCAGAAGCTGATGATACTTGTGAATGAGCACGTGACAAAATCAATGGAGTCGGAGTGTCTTCCAATGGATCACGGTTTTCAATGTTTTGGATATTTGGTACTTGTATAAGTTTTTCATCAAGGCAACGTTTAGCTTGATTTTTCTTCTTCAAGTTATATTTTCGGGAACTTATTCGACTTTTCTCTCGTCTAGTTTTCTGTGCGCGGCGGTTCAAGTCATGAATACTAAGTATTTTTCCTTCGGCTTTCCGTTTATAATATCTTGCCCGGTTTTTAGCCTTGAACTCCTCATTATTTTTAAGTCTCTCTCTTCTTTTTCTTTCAGATAATTTCTTTCTTTCAAATTTTTCCTCTCTTGTTAATGGCATTTTCGTCTAAAATAATTCATTATAATTACATCAAACATTTTTCAAACTCAAACTCATTTAATACTTTAGGTAACAAAGCGACACTTATGAACGTCAAAAGTATGGTTAGTCAATTTACAATTAATTGAGTTTACTAGGTTTATTACTGTTAGTATGCAGGTTCAGAAGCCTGCAAGAAACTCATGACCACTCTTTTTAATCGCCAATTCTGACAAATTAACAGTTATCATACTTTAAGTAGTGCTGCAGCCATTACACCATATATCAGCTATCGTTATAGTTATACAGAATACGTGTAAACTTATAATACATATTTTAAATAAATATGACATAAGAGTATAATTATAATCTAGTCTTTCAATATATGTAAGTACAGACATCAACATGATATCATGGCGTATGCATGTACACTTTGTGATAATGTAAAGGTTGTCTGCGAGCAATGTGGTTCAGTAAAATCTTATAATATGATTAAATAAAATGTAGTGTAGATAATAAAAATAAAAATAGATATTGTTTCTTAACATATCACAATAATCACAAAGCATTAATTAATATAGGTAGCAAACCTGATATTATTTTTATTATTATAATGTACTTATAAAATCAGAAACCCATCAATTGCGTCATCTTAAGTTTGATTTAAACGAATTGACATTTAACTAAAGTGATAAAAAATATTATCATATAATACATTACAAAACTCAAAGTTATTTCATTTGCATGGCCAATAATTGATTTGTGTTGGTCAAAACTACCATGTAAATCACGACCACGAAAATCAAAATAAATATATAAATACCTTTTAAGCAGATAAACTGTGTTATGATTATAAGTTACGTTACCTTATATTTGTTCGCTACAATATTTTATCCCATAAATAAATTCACAAACTCCGGAGAAAATTGTACCACGCAAATCAAAGTTTTGAGGAACCATACCCACCACGCAACGAGGTTCTTACCTTAATTTTTCGGCAACGCGACCCGTCGTCACACAACCATTTTAACGGGAATTATCTGAATGACGTAACATCGGGCCACGTAATTAGGGATGTGCAAGTGAATTTACAATGATCCACGCAAATCAGTAACTACCCCGGGACAGTTACATTTTAATTTTTTCTAGATAATGTAAGTCTTTTAGAACTACGGTAAATTTTTTCATAGCATTGTCAACTTCTTAGGACTCAATGTTTTTTTTTTGGTAAGCATGTGCCGTTTAGTTTAAAATATATAATTTACTTAGTGACTAGATCGGGGTTTGGGACACTCCACGAAAATCAAAGAATGGGATATTTGATTTTTTTTATGATATTAAATATAAAGATAATTGAACAATAATCAATAACCCAGTTAGAAGAGGATTAAAGGTTTTTCGGGCACGCCACGATCGTGGCGGTAAGTCCCGTGTTTGAGGAGTGGCTGGAGAGGTGGCATGGCGCCCTCACCTTCCGGCTGACACAGGTACTGACTGGCCACGGTTGTTTTGGCCGGTTCCTGTGTCGTACGCCGGCAAGAGACGCCCGGTTGTCACCACTGCGGCGACTGCCGCGACGTTGTAGAGGACACGGCGCTGCACACTTTGGCGGTTTGCCCCGCCTGGGCATCGCAGCGTCGTGATTTGATCGCGGCAGTCGGATCGGTTGCCCTCTCGCTCCCGGCCGTAGTTCAGTCTATGGTCCGGAGTGAGAGGTCGTGGAACGCCGTCGCCTCCTTCTGCGAGGAAGTGATTTCCTTTAAGGTGGTGGCGGAGCGGGAGAGGGAGCGTTTAAACCCTCTCCCCAACCGCAGAACCGGGCGCCGGAGGGCGCGCAATGACCTCCAGCCACCCTGAGGTTTGACCTGGGAGTGGCGGGCTTTGTGGGCCTGCCCGCCATCCGTTCAGCACCAGGTCCGAGAGGCGGCGTGCGTGTTCCCACGCGCGCCTCTGTATCGAGTCCGTCTCCCCTCTAGGGGGGAGACAGTAGGGTATTTATAGAAGTGAGTCCTTTGGGTAGGTCTCTTCGTGTAGTGGCCTGCCGTTTCATACGGCGGGCCGTAACCTCGGCGGGGTCGCGACCGCATGCGAAAGCGATTCGCACGGCCCCGTCGATAGTGGTTGTGTCGAGGAACACCGTGGTAGGTTTAGTCGGTATTCCGGGAGGTACTTTACTATTATAGCATCTTTCTTTTACCCCGGCGAGTCCGACATAATTCCTCCGCCCGCCCCCGCGGATATGCGTCATTGCATTTCCCCAGGTAAAAAAAAAAAGAAAAAAAGGATTAAAGGTATTTCCGAAAAAAAAAGTGACTCGCTGACTTTTCGATTTATATTCTTTTAAGGTGATGCCGCTTAAAAAACGTGTCTTGAAGAATGACCCAAATATGAAGTTAGTTGAAATGATTAAAATTATAAGCCTTAAATAGTAGTAGTGTGGACACTTATATGTAACACAGCAAAAATTTTACGTTCTTTAACTAAACTCTAAAGTGTTGCTTTTTCGGTTTTTTATCACTCGCTTCACTGACATAATTTTCTTCAAAGGCCAATTTATTCAAATGTTTGAACAATAATCTCTTGTTTATAAATCCCTTGCTTTACGCCCAGTGTTTATTTGTGACAATAGTGTTATTAACTGTTTACACTAGATCTTGTAATTAAATGATCATTTCTGCAAGTCATATCTATTTCAAACGAGATAGTCGCCATCATTATTGTCACCCGGAACTACTACGCCTCTTGCTGCCTGACCCATTAAAGCGCGTGAGTTGACAGCCTTTTACGATCATTGCACTGTGCACACGCCGCTCGCGGCCTACTCACTCTTCTTATTTCAAACGGAGCGGCGTTGAAGTGGCGTTAGTTGTTCTTTTCATTGTATATTAAATAATATATAAATAGTGTGCAGTTGTCGCTACAGCCCTCTCCCAGTGCATCATTTATTTATACCAAGATTATCAAGACAAATAATGAAGTGCTGCCAAGACTATCCATGACAGTATTCTTCTATGTTGTGTATGTAAGGGGAAATATCACCATGAATGCCTAAATGTTACACATAGCCAATACTTAGCATTAAAAGCAGTGTGATTGCTGGGAATTGTATTATACTATAAATACTACATAATTATTATCGCGTGTTTCATATGATTTGTTATACCAGACTGTGATAATGGATAACACCGATAATAATTTATCAATTTACTATCAGAACTGTAGAGGTATTAGAATTAAATTTTTCACTTACGCCGATGATACTGCCATTGTCTTCACTGGTAGAAACTGGGATAGCACTAAAATAGCAACAGAGCATGGCCTTACTCAGGTAGCTAACTGGTTAAAAAACAACTTGCTTACACTAAATACAGATAAAACAAATTATATCTGTTTTGCCATAAAGAATGATACACAGCCAAAAGCAGATCTAAAAATACATATACACGTTTGTGGTAATGGCACAACCAATACAACATGCGACTGTCCAGTAATACGAAAGGTAAATAATACTAAATATCTTGGTGTACAATTTGATCAAAGATTGACCTGGTATCCCCAAATTGAACAAATTAGTAAAAGAATTAGAAAGTTTATGTGGATGTTTAAAAACCTAAGACATATAACTCAGAGTAAAACTACAGAGGTGTCATCTGCTCCTAATATACTAATTAACAACATTTACAAAGCACTAGTTCAATCAATTATAGTATACTGTCTACCAGTTTGGGGAGGATCATTTAAAACGCGATTACTAGAAATTGAGCGATCCCAAAGAGCTTTAATTAAGGTTATGTATTTTAAAAACGGATTTTTCCTACAGAAATCCTATATAAATTTAGTAACCTGTTATCAATTCGGAAGTTATACATTATGCATACAATTTTAAAAATGCATAAAACTTTACCGCGTTATGCAATAAACGTAGAAACAAAAAGAAGAAAAGACATAGTAGCTATGGTCCCAAAAGTAAATACAACATTTGCTAGTATACAGTATAGAAAACGTGCGGCAATCATTTATAATAAATTAAACAAAATTCTTACAATATATCCTAAAACTTATCATGTTTGGAAAACGACTGTTTCTGAGTGGATTAGTAAATTGTCTTACGACGACACGGAGAAAATATTAACTAGTTTAGAATAAAACATCAACATTCATAATTTATATTTATTTATGGAAATGCAATAAACTAAATGTTCAACAGAATATAAATCAAATCAACATACTTATGTGTGGTCATATTATACAAACACATGTTCTCACACACCCACACACATCCACACACACACACACTTAAATACACATAAACACATACGCTTACACTCACACCTATTAATTAAGGAATTTTTCATACTTTGTTAATACTTACCTTATAGTAAACATACGTATAGATGTGAAAGAGCGGGGTGTCCTAGTACAAGTATTGTTATATGCTTAAATGGATACTCCAAACACTAGGTTAAGGAAACACCAAATGTTTACGAAAATAAATATTTTTTATTTTTTTTAATTTTTTTATCTAGTTTTGGTAGAACACGTTAATTCTAACGAATATTTAACATGAATAATATGTATTTACTATGTTATTTATTATATTCACACATGTTTTGACAAATAAACGTATCTTTATCTTGGCGTTCACATATGACATGATAATATTAGGGATAAAGTATAAAATTGCCGATTTGTACTGAAAATTATTTAATCCAAATATTTTCTAACTGGAAGTTCATTATGCCTTTACGATAGTACTCTGGGATCTAGATTCGACAAACTGTGTGAAAGTATTTTGTACTGCCTCCTGGGAAGAAAATTTTTACCACGTAGAAAATTGTCCAATTCACAGAAAAAATGGTAGGCCGTTGGAGCAAGGTCTGGCGAGTACGGAGGATGACGTATGGTTTCCAACTGCAGCTCCTACAGGAGCTACTACTAACCGTTGTAACTCTACAGAGTAACAACGGTTTCTCATGCAGTGTGAGGTCTTCCTCAAACGAGACCGAGACCGAGAGAACGCAAGAGCGTTATCATGGATCAATAATGGTGAAGATCGATTCACAAGTTGGGGCTGTTTCACTGCCAATTTCGCCACCATTGTTCGAAGTTCGGCACAGTAAACATCTGCTGTTATTACTTGACCAGACCTGAGAAAGCTATAGTGATTAACACCATGGAGAGACCATCAAACAGTTACCATTACCTTTTTATTGGTAAGCTTTGCTTTAGGGCACTGTTGCGGCGTTTCGCCTGAGTTCAGCCATTGCATTTTGCACGTTTATCGAGAAGGATCCACTTTTCGTCACATGTCACAATTCGATCTAATATTTCTTCATTTCTGTGCCGATTTATCAAGGCAACACAAGTTTCAACAAGCATTTCTTTCTGCAAATTTGTCAAATCATGAGGCACCCATTTTTCATATTTTTATTTTATTGATTTGATGCAAATGAGCCAAAATTGTAGGTAGGGTAATGTTAAACTATGCCGCTAATTCCTGCGTAGTTTTACTTGGATCGGCTTCCACTATCTCCTTCAATTCAGCGTTATTCACCTGTTTGGGCGGTCTTCCACGTGGTTCGTTCTTCAAGTCGAATTTTCTATTACGAAAGCGTTAAACGTATAGACATCCGCCACGACCTTAACTCTAGGGATTACATCGAGAGTGTAATAACCACAACTGCACGCAAACTCGGGATTCTAAACAAGGTGCGGCATTTCTTTACTCCTGAACAGCGGTATCTGCTGTATAAGGCCCAAGTCCGTAGCAGCATGAAGTACTGTTTGCACCTTTGGAATGGTTCCGCTAAGTACCTACTCGATGCCTTAGATAAACTGCAGCGTCATGCCGTACGTATAATCGACAGCCAGGAGGTTACGAAGGACATCGAACCGCTACAACTTCGTAGAAACATTGCGTCCCTTAGCGTTTTCTATCGCCTCTATCATGGCGAATGCTCCGAAGAGTTATTTGACCTCATCCCACCTTCCCCCTTCCTTTTGAGAACCACACGTGCCGATCTTCGTAATCACCGATTGACGGTTAGCACAATTCCGTCTCGCACCAAAAGGTTCAGCAATTCCTTTTTATGCCGTACCAAACAACTTTGGAACAGTCTTCCGGCTCATGTGTTCCCTCCCTTCTATGACATTGGGTCCTTCAAACGTAGTGTGAAGAAGCATCTGGTCCGACCGGCTTGACACTGACGACGACTAGAAGACATCTATCTTCTCCTCTTCGTCACTGTCTCTGGACTGTAATTGGGCTCTCCATCAGGTCCGTTACAAACACATTGCTATGTCACGATAAAAAAAAATAACAAAAACGCACGGTGCGTTCATTAGCAGTATCCTCTCCAAAGGTTGCGTTGATATTGCGAGCCGTTTCTGCCACGTTAGTCCCGCTTTGGAACACGTATTCAAAATAACTCAGATTTTCGAAGTGTCCATCTTTCCCGTCTCAGCTGAATAAAAAAAACAATTGAAAGTCGAAAATCGAATATTGCACATTTTTTAAAAGAAGAATCTTTTAGGTATCATGTGGAAAGACTTTCACTCAAAAATTTCACACCATGAAGGTTTTGTGTCAATTCAAAGTATTTAATACTATACAACAGCAACTTCATACTTTAACGCCTTTTATTAACTAAGACTTGGTTGGTACCAGAGATAACAAATAACGAATTTATTGATCCTCGTTACATTGTATACCGTTGCGAAGGAAACCGTGAAATTACCGGTAAGCGCGATGGGGGTGGGGTACTTATAGCAGGGTTCCGAGGGCTCGAATCTTCCTCACTTGCTGTTTTCATTAGCTAGCACTATAAGCCGGGTATTGAGCATCTTATTGTAACTTTAGTTATTATTAGTCATTATTAATTTATTCAATACAAAAAAAACTTTGTGTAGAATTTTAAACTTACATACCTACTAAATGTGCACATATACAAATAATATTAAAAACATACAATTAACTCAAAATGGAATACAATATAAATAACATATTATTATTGGAGTAATATAGAATTTCACTAATTCGTATTACGTTATGTCATCAGTTACATTAATTATTATTAATGTCAGCATGGATATTAAGGGACTGCCTAACAGATCCGATAAAACTAAGACTCATGTGATCAGTATGGTATCAGGAGGTATGTACACGGCGTACATACCTCCTGAGACCAATATTGTCCAATAACCAATATTATGGTAAAAATATTTAAAAACAAACAACGTTACTGGGTAAAATGGAAAAATAAAAAATATCAAGGACGATAAAAGTTCTCTGAATGCAGATCTATGTTTAAAGATATGTGCAAACCCAATTTCTCCTGTTACATTACCTAACTCAGTTGGAGATAGTCTTACTAGTAATATCTAAGACTTTTGGTCTTACATCTAATCGCAAAATTAAATCAAGTATCCCATGCACAATGCAATACCAAAACGTGCAGTCAAATGATCCAGATGTCGTTTGTTATATGTTTTCGGACTTTTTCTTATCAGTATTCGAGCCCGAATCCACAACGTCTTCTAAGTGGAAGCCGCCACAACATCTAATATAATAGGTAGTCTATATATAGATAAATCAAAAATACTCACACAGCAGCTGAAAAACTAGACCCTACTAAAGATGCTGGTCCTGATAGTTATCCAGCATCATTCTTTAAGGCCACTGCTATTAGTATTTGTGATCCGATTCACTTAATTTATAATAAATGTTTACAAGAAGATGTGATTGCGGTTTGGAAACATGCTAACATTACACCGGTGCACAAAGGTGGATCGAGGGATGACGTCGAACAATATCGATCCATATCGATTCTATCAATCCTGTCAGTTTTTTGAAAACTAGTGCATAATGAAATCTACCCAATGTAACACAATATAATCATACCCGAGCAGCATGGATTTGTTAAGCGCTGATCTACTACATCCAACTTGTAAATTTTTGCTAATGATTTATTTGAGAATATTGATAACCGCCTGCAAGTCGATGCTGTTTATACTGATTATGACAAGGTCGATCATGAAACTCTTTTACTTAAGTTGGCCTTTAATGGGATACGTGGAAATTTGTTACGTTGGTTGACGTCATATATCAAAAACCGGACTAAAAAGTCGTTATAAAAGGTTACCAATCAGGTGGTTCGACTTATATTACTTCGAGAGTTCCCCAAGGTTCCATCCTGGGACCTCTATTATTTATTATTTATGTTAATGACATCCAACAATGTTTTAAGAATGCCAAGTTTACTATGTACGCTAATTACTTGAAAGCTTACCAACCAATACGCTCTTTAAATGATAGCTTGCTATTTCAGGCAGACCTAGATAGGCCCACCAACTATTGCGCTGCAAATAAACTACACTTTTCTAAAAATACATCAATCATAAAGTACAATTACTCTCTAAATAGTATGGCTCTTAAATACGTTCCTATCGTTAAGGATTTTGGTGTACTTTTTTATAGTAAGGTGTCTATGAATCAGCATGTTGAAAGCGTAGATGTGAAGGCGTTCAAAATGTACGTATTTGTTATGCGGTCTTCAACCGAATTCAAGCGTTTCTCCACCTATTTATATCTGTATAAAACACTTGTTCGGTCGCAATTAGAATATACGGTCCCTATTTGAAATTCCTTCTATCAAAAATACATTGCTGGGATCGAGAGAATTCAGCGCAAATTTCTCCCTGCCACATATTACAGGTTTTTAGAGATAGGACTCACTTGTCATACTCACAATTACTTATTAAGTTTAAGTTAATCAGTCTGGAGAATCAACGCAAGTACTTGGAGGCCAATTTACTCTATAATATTGTTCACAATCATTTTGGCCTTGGATCTTACGAGTAAAATTGTGTTACGTGGTTCCCCGAACTGTATTTACAGTGCGCAAAGTTCGTAATTGTGCTCTGCTCGGACAAACTCGGGCCTACGTTGCACTACACATAAAATGTTGGAATCTTATAATACAAATTTTATAGATATCGATATATTTGCTTGCTCGAAATTTGAATTTAAATCTAATCTACAGAGTGTCCGATAATTAATGGATAACCTTGAAATGTCTTACAGTAGAACTGAAGGCCGTTCAGAAAAAATGAAAACTTTTGACTGTCTATCTATTAGCATAATTAGTGTTTAATAATAAAACAACAAAAAACCGATGGATTTCATTAATTTATGGTCGTAGTATACAAGAAAGTTATACAGGGTAATAAAAAAAAACACATATCTCAGGTAGTAGATAGGATAGTTTTTCTTGATTTTTTTTTCTGAACGGCCATCAGTTCCACTATAAGACATTTCCAAGTTATCCATTAATTACCGGACACCCTGTATATTATCTATCCTTAAATCTTTCTGTATAGTTATTTAATTGAATCCTAGCTGAAATTGTAGATTGATTGTTTTAGCTAAGATTTAATTAAATAAAAGTATATTATATTGTATTTTAATAGTAATTTTATTTTATATTGTATTATTTAATTTTATATGTCTAAAGAAATTGATTTTCATATTGTTTTCTAAATTATTGTCCGTCTAGTGGCACCCATTGTGTATAATTTATATTTAATTTGTGGATAATTTAATGGACTGCAGCATTACTATTGATATGTTATAGTTATAGTTATATTTATGCCTGATGTACATATGTTGTAGCTGTTTATTATCCCTTTATAAATGAAATAAGAATTAAATTACTTGTTACTTAATATAATATTTTCTTGTACCAGAAAGAGATCAGCTGCAAGCTTAAGGCTTACGTGCTTTCTGGAGCACGAGGTATCCAACACCACTAACTTGCTGACACTGGGCTGCTATCGAGAATCTCTTAACAGGAAAACCTTGTTACACTCCGCTCCTTCTGAATTCGACACCTCATGCATAGTAGTTGCAAACACTACCGATGAGGCAGGCATATTCTTACAAAATCTGGTTTATATACTTATAAAGAATTTATGAAGAACATTGAAGTTTTATTATTTTGATTTCGTCCATTACGTTTCTTACAACCCCCATGGGGAATTTCAAGACTGCCTGCTTCTAACTGTAACCATAAAAAATTATTGCTTTTGGCATCAAAATCACCCATCAGAATACCATCAAATATTATTTTTCGCAAAGCGTTTTGTTATCTATAAGCAGACCACTGTTAGGTTATTTTGAGTTTCTGGGCTTGATTCTTACTTAATGTGTATGAGGCTAAATAATTTATGTTGTAATCGAAATTCGACAAAAACATATTATAAGATTTCACATTTAGAAAGCATTAAACAGGTATTTCTTAAAGATTAGGCAGCGGTATATATACATATATCACACACATTTTGCCAATTATGTAGCGTACAAAAATATTATAATTATTATCTTGAAAGATTTCAGTGTTTGTCGGCTTAAAATTTACTAAATTTTGCTCTCAGCTTCGCTTGCGTTAGTGTAAATTATAATGTCAATAACTTTCTATCCATCGGGAACATTACTTTTTGTCTAGCTAAAAGGTACTCTATCGTTTTCTGTACCCCTGACACCGTGTATGCAAATTTCACGTAGATAGGTCGAGTAGTTAAGGCGTGAAAGCATAACAAACAAACAAACTCACATTCGCAATTATACAAATACAAATTATTAATTTTTTCGTTACCAAAAATATGTATAACAATGTTTGTGATCGGAGCTTCCTTTTAAGCAAACAATGCCTGTATTAGGAGGCTCTGCTCTTCCATAGCATGCTTGTTACAGAGTTGGTACATACTTGTGGTCAATTTATACATAAGAACTTAAATGATAATAATAAAAACTATAAGTTACAAAGACAAAATAAAAACTTTACCTATGTTTAGAATAGATCTTAAAATTATTACTTAGCTATGATTAATGATACGTGTGTGTGTATGTGTGTGTGTGTGTGCGTGAGTGAGTGTGTGCGTGTGTGTTTGTGCATCTGTGCGTGCACGTATATGTGGTATGTGTGTGTGTGTGTGTTTGTTTGTGTATGCGTGAGTGTGTGTGTTTGCATGTGTGTATGTGTGTGTGTGTGTGTGTGTGTGCGTGTATGTGTGTGTATGTGTGTGTTAGAGTATGTGTGTGTGTGTGTATGGGTGTGTGCGAATGAGTTAGTAAAATTAAGAGTTAAAAGTTATAATTTGAATTACAAGAGTGCTTCAGTTATAAATAAGTGATTTTAACCAACTTTCTAGAATTCTTTTACATTCATGTAGTGGTTTAGAGTGTATGTATATCTCCTTATTTATCCGATTATAAAGTTGAACAGAGCGATTACCGTATTGACGAGTGAAGAATACAGTTTTGGTTTGAGGAATTGGTACAATTTTATTTTTGCGTCTTTTTGATAAAATGTCTGTATCATAGGGAATAGTTTTGTGTGTTTTTAGAACTACACTAGTTATATATAGCTAATATTATAGAGACTTTCAGCAGGATGTCTTATCGTTTTAAAATACATCAATTTTATTAGGCTCCTCTGTCCTCGTTCCACGTCAATAAATTTGGATTTAGCCGCATCGCCTCATACGGGAATAGAGTATACTAGCACTTATTGCGCAAGAGCCACATAAATTTTTCTTAAAATATTTCTGCTGAGGCCTAATTCATTAACTAATGTTTTTGGGGCAACATATCTTAGTGTTTTAAATATCCATCCCAATTTCCTTATTCTTCCATTGACATGTGGATACCAGGTAAACTTTTGGTAAATAATGACACCAATTATAATAATCTTAAGTCAATTATAATATTAAGTTAGGATAGTTATATAAATTAGTTTCACGCCTGTTAGACACCTGCATTTCGTCAGCTATTGTGGATGGAGCTACGGCTTGGGACCCTTCGCTATAGACAGTAAGCCTAAAGCCGTTTACCGGGCACAGTTTTACCTACCGTACTTCTACTGAGAATTCCATGAGGTCTTTTTTTTTTGGCATGCGATAGCAATCACGCAGACGGATCGCCTGACGGTAAGCGATTACCGCCGCCCATGGACACCCGCAACACCAGAGGAGTCACAAGTGCGTTGCCAGCCTTTTAAATTTGTCCCCGTCCCAGAAGGGGGAAGGTTGGGCCTCCGGTACCCTCACTCACTCGACGAAAAACAACGCAAGCTCTATTTCACGCCGGTTTTCTGTAAGGCCGTGGTATCACTCCTGTCGAGCCGGCGAATTCGTGCCGAAGCGTGGCTCTCCCACCGTCTAAAAATCTAATATCACTGTGTTCAACCGGACATCGAATCCAAAACGTTATGCACAACTTTGCCGCAAACACTGAAGTAGCTATATAGATAGACAATCCTATAATATGTAAAAAGTTATTACAACTTTTTACATATTATAGGATTTTCTATATTGTAAAATTTAATTATGTGAATCCGATTTTGAATACAACACAGAAATATTTGTTTTTAATTTAATATTATTGGTTAATATATTATAATAAACTGATTTATAATTAATTATAATAAGCATTAATTATAAATCCGTATCGTTATCGACTTTAATACAGTAAGTAACAATAATTAATACAATAGAGTATAATTACGTTTTCGTTAAACCTTTATTTTGTAGCGCATGTAATTGAAATGTGAATTTCATTGTTTTATATTATATTAAGAAGGATGTCATGTAAAGAATAGATAATTCTAGAACACCTCATAGTACTACAACTAATCGGATCCCAAAATAAAACACAAAAATATACAGGCAGTATATACCTTAAATATATTACATATATATTAAAAATTTATTTATTCACAATACTTTGCTTTTTTGTTGCTCTGTTTAACAAGGATACAAATAAATTAAAACCTTTAAAATGCTTATTTAATACAGATTTTAGAATGGTATAATACATTATTTGATCTCGTGTAAATTCGAGGTTACTAGTACTTATGTATATTAGAGCAGGAGTAAATTTCACATTCATAAATACTACCTGGGTAACCTTCTTTTTATATTATATGTTGGGCCTCTAACAAATAATATGTGTTTCAAGATTATGCATTCTTTATAAGGCAACCTAAATAGCAAGCCGATTTAAAAGTGTTATTTATCATAAGCAAGCTAATCACAAGAACATCTTCTATCTTTCTATAATTTAGATTTGTTTTTCTTAGATTGCGAATTTATTGAGAAAAGTTCTAAGTTTTATAACACCACGCTATTACTCAACGGAGTAAAACAGAAACCATAAATACCACTAAACACATTTAATCATTCATTGTCATAATGTGTCAAGTCTTAGAATACCACTGGTGTGCCGTTGCGACTTATCTTGATTCGGGGGCCAGTCAGTGTAGACCGGCGACACTTTGACCCAGTGGGATCTTTTGCGACATAATAGGTTCCATTTCTTTTAATAACATTTTTATTAAACTTTCTATTGCTTATTCTAGCAACGCCAAAAAAAATATTCACGACAATAAACTACATATTGTATTTTAAATAATGGTAAATGCATGCCCATTGTACAATGCCAATTTAATTATCTGCAATGTTTCAGTATGATGTAGTACTGGTTTAATTAGAATATACGAAATTATTTTCGCAATTGTAGCGCTAAAAACATGAAAGTAATTAGTATTTATCCCAAACGGTTGCAGATAAAATGTGCATCTAGTTTTAATTATTGTCCCATTAAATCGTAGCTCTGCGCTTGTATAATATGAAGAGTATTTTTTTTCTTAATGACTATCACTACAAATTATAAAACAAAGTCCCTACCGCGTCTGTCTGTCTGTTCGCGATAAAATCAAAAACTACTGAACAAATATTCATGCGGTCTTCACCAATAGACAGAGTGATTCATGACGAAGGTTTAAGTGGATAATTTAATACGGTTTTGTACTACTCTTCCGAAACCGGGGCGGATCGTTGGTAATAAATTATTTATTCTAAAATCATTCATTAATTACTTCCAGACTATATTCGATCTCTAAAAGTAAAGATGATAAAAAAGAGAAAGATAATATATAAAGATGAATGAAAAGGGTATCTCTGTATTTTCCCTAGCTACCATACCATACCATACCATACATGTATTAAATAAGACAACTAAGAAATAATCATCTATAAATGCCACAACCATAACATATGACGTGGGTTTTTATGTCCTACATGACATTGGCAAGTTTGTTGCCGTAAAGGACAAAGATATAGGCTTCATGCTACTATTGAAAATTTCGTGACAGTTCACCCCAATCGCACTTTGCTCAACCAACCCAGTGGCCGTAGCCGAGTTAAAATATGTATATTGACTTTTTTTTAATATTGTTGTCTAGCCGAACTTACTTTGTCCAACTAATATCTAAGACGAAGTATGGGCGCCAACATCATGTTTCAATACTCTTTTACAGTTCCCAGAAATGGATACATTAATTCTCTCAATAATAATAAACTTGAATCCATCCAGAAGATCAAACCACAGACACAGTTAGTTATAATAATTATGCCAGCAACAAATACTGTTAATCACAGATTTAATAA
This sequence comes from Catocala nupta, assembly GCA_963675205.1. NCBI lineage: Eukaryota > Metazoa > Arthropoda > Insecta > Lepidoptera > Erebidae > Catocala > Catocala nupta. The sequence continues at coordinate 3,084,916 of OY776089.1, read as the reverse complement.
ATAATGAATCTTATGTATATTTATTTTATTCGACAGATAAACTTCACAACAGAAACATGACTAAAGTAGCTGTAGTGACTGGCTCCAACAAAGGCATCGGCTTTGCGATTGTCAAAGGTCTGCTGAAGAGATTCGATGGAGTCGTCTACCTCACATCCCGAGATGACGGCAGAGGCAAGGCTGCTGTGGCAAAATTAAACGAGCAAGGTTTGAAACCGGAATACCACCAGCTAGATGTTACTGACAGAGCGAGCATCACGAAATTTAGAGACCATATCAAGGAAAAACACGGGGGTATTGACATAATTGTAAACAACGCAGCCGTGGCAAACTCAGAATCTTTGTATAATCCTTACGAAGAATGCAAATATATAGTAGATATCAATTACTACAGTATCTTAACTATTCAAGAATTGCTCTTTCCATTGGTAAGGAAAAATGGACGGATATTGAATATTTCCAGCGATTGTGGCCATTTGAGCAACATAAAGAACGAGTACTGGATCCAAAGACTCTCGAAGAAAGACCTGACTGTAAGTGATATTAATGATTTTGTGAACTGGTTTTTGGATGGAATGAAAAATGGCACATTTGATTATAACAACTTAGCTGATGAAGGAACAGTAGCTGCTTACAGAATAGCAAAAGTAGCTTTGAGTGCTATAACGATGCTGCAGCAGAAAGAATTGGAATCCAAGAACATCTCCATCAATTCTATGCATCCAGGACTTGTACAGACGGATATGACGTTAGGAGTTGGCTTCTATAGCACAGAACAAGCAGCTGAGACCCCACTTTACTTGGTACTGCAAGCTCCACAAAGCCTCAAAGGAGCATACGTATGGTATGATAGAAAAGTCCTGGACTGGTATGATTATAAGGCTGATTACTTTTTCAAGACTAAGACATTGAAAGCTAATTAATGGTTGTCAATGTCAATTTAATATTCTCCGTCGATCAAACTTAAGCAAACGAAACGTTAGGAGTTATATTAGATTATGTTCGTTATCTAGCCATCCATTTGGTACTACTAATAATTATGAAATTGTTAAAATATATTGCTGAAGTCGCTTTGTATTTATCTCAAAAAGTTTTGATTTCTTTAGAGATGAATATTGCATGATATTGTAAAATTATACTATTATTATCGAATAAATCATTGAGTTTAATTGTTGTTTGTCTTTAATTTATGTGAATAGTAGTTAAATTCAGCCAGTAAGATATTTTTCGTAGTAATATTAAGGTTAAGAATAATTTTATTTCCCATAAAGAATTCCATACATAATTCACATACTGGGAAACAATGTTTAAAACTAAGATTAATATTTAGAGCGCACATAGGCACGTAAATAAAATAAAAACAAAACGAGAAAAATAATAACAACAATGTGGATAAATAAATAACATAGACAGTATGACACTCGATCCTAGCCAAGCATAACATGGATGCATGAATAAATTTTACTAGACGTGGCATTGATGGCATAGTCTGTTATCATTAACAATTTTTGTAATATAGGTTATTATTCTATTTATATGTTTTTAGTATATATTATGTAGTAATTAATTATGTGTTATTGTATAGACATAATATAAAAAGATATATATTTATGATATATATATATATATATATATATTATATATCATAAAAAAAAACTGATATCCAGTCAAATCCGGTTAGACCAGAAAAGCCGACCCTAAGTGACTTGGGAATAATAAAGGCTAGGGAGAAGATATATATATATATAAAATACGTTCCTTCTGTATTATACCGTGTATTGTAAGTGCTTTGTTTACGAGTATGTCAATACAGCCGTGTTTTTGCTTGATATGGTGTCTAAATTTAATGATGCTTGCTCTATCAGTGACATCTAGCTGGTGGTGTTCCAGTTTCAAGCCTTGCTTATTTAATTTTGCTAAAGTAACCTTGCGCTCTGCCGTCATCTCGTGATGTAAGGTAGATAACCCCATAGAATCTCTTCAGCAGATTTTTGACAATCGCGAAGCTGATGTCCTTGTTGTAGCCAGTAACTTCGGCGACTTTAGTCATGTTTCTCTTCCGAAGGTTTCCTGTCGAATAAGAGAAAGATACATAAATTCCTTATTTATCAAATCGGCGTTAATCAGTATTACTTGGAATAATCTAATGGCTAGCTGTGTCTGTGGTTTGATCTGTGGTCTGGAGGTTGGCGCCCGAGTGTCTTTTTAGATATTCGTTGGTCAAAGTAAATTCGGCTTTGCAATTTTCATGTCATAGCTTAGTTATAAATACAGGTAACTTTAAAAAAGTCAGAAATTATATTTTAAATACAAGATGTTGATTTATTTACCTGTCATATTTAATGAGATATACTATCGATATGAGCAAAAGAGTATCCAATTTATCAAGTTATCTATGAATTGCCTTAATATTGTTTTATTTAATAAAATTATTAATTTAATTAAATATATCAATAAATGTTTTAAATAACGCTGCAGTACTGAATGCGACTACTTCTGTAGGTACATGAGGCTTCGGTTACGGCTTCCGGATTCGTTGAGACAATTGAGATTTTTGTCAAGAATTTCTCAATAGCAACAGTCTTGATCTTTGTCTTTTACGGCAAGAAACTGACCTGGCCCTTGTTATGTGGGACCTAAAAACCCATATAATATGTTATGATGGTAGCATTTATAGATAATTACTTCTTACTTGTCTTATTTAATACACATATATGGCGTATCGGTAGCTAGGGAAAATACAGAGATACTCTTTTCATTCATCTTTATATATTATCTCTCTTTTTTATCATCTCTACTTTTAGAGATCGAATATAGTCTGAAAGTAATGACTGAATGATTTTAGAATAAATAATTTATTACCAACGACCCACCCCGACTTCGCACGGTTATTACAAAACCGTATTAAATTATCCACTTAAACCTTCGTCGTGAACCACTCTGTCTATTGGTGAAGACCGCATGAATATCCGTTCAGTAGCTTTTGAGATTATCGCGAACAGACATACAGACGCGGTAGGGACTTTGTTTTATAATTTGTAGTGATAGTCATTAAGAAAAATTACTTTTCATATTATACAAGCGCAGAACGACGATTAAATGGGACAATAATTAAAACTAGGTGCACATTTTATCTGCATCCGTTTGGAATAAATACTAATTACTTTCATGTTTTTAGCGCTACAATTGTGAAAATAATTTCATATATTCTAATTAAACCAGTACCACATCGCATTAAAACATTGCAGATAATAAAATAGGCATTGTACAATGGGCATGCATTCACCATTATCTAAAATACAATAAATAGTTTATAGTCGTGAATATTTTTTTGGCGTTGCTAGATTAAGCAATAGAAGAAAAGTTTCATTAAAAATGGTTTTGAAAGACTGTAAACATGTTTAGTTATGTTTATAAGCATTGGTAGATAATGTTTATCAGCTGCACATTACACTTCAAAACGATGCGATATGAGTGGTTACGTATCTTCTAAATACATTCAATTTATTTATACCAGCATGGATATACTAAATTTTGCAAGTTGCTTCCTTCGTATAATTGTGAGTTAGGTCAAGTTAGTAACAGTGCTTTTTTCCGAATTTAAAACGTACATTCTGTGTAGTTTTTTGTTCCCCTGACAACGTGTTTGCGAAATTTCATGAAGATCGGTTGAGGAGTGAAGGCGTGGAAGCGTAATAAATAAATAAAAATGTATAATATAAGCTGTGATATTGCAGGACAATGCAGTAGTGAATGAGGTCTCGATTCCCGTATCGGGCTAAGTATGTGGTGTGCGTGTGTGTGAGTGGATATACTGTGAAGGAATTATGAACAGCAGTTTAAAGCGTGGAGTTGTGCCTGATACACGGCTGCATTAGGCTCGCTTTTTAAAACGTGGTATCTAAAACCACGAACAGTGAATGAGATGCACGTCGACTATGATTTTAGCTCCCACGACTAGAAGACTAGAAGACAGTCACTTTGTGCGTTAACTGACTCCATTGCTGGACTTCACGCTGCAAATGTGGATTTGATCATAAAAAAAACAAGTAACATTTTGCTTCTATCCAGTATCTAGACAAGTACCTCACAATCTATATTATCATTATAAAGATGGACGGTTTGATTTTTTTGTTTGTATGTCTGTTTGTAAGAATTTACCTCAAAAACTACTCAACCGATTTCAAAAAACTTTTACTTTTAGAAAGCTATATTATCACCAAATAACATAGGCTATGTATTAATTAAAATAAAACTACTGTTACTAACATAACCTAATGTGCTTTTACGCGAGTGAAGCCGCAGGCAAAGGCTCTAGTCTGGAATAAAAATAAACGAAAACTGTCAAGGTATAAAACATAATAGTGTTGTTAAAATGTAACAAAACATTGTTTTAATTACGCAACAATAAAATATAGCAGAAAATTATACAAACGAGAATAACTAAAGAATTACTGACACAAGATTGATCACTTAATTACAGTAAATGATTGCTAGAATTAATGCGATCAGGAGACATCTAGACTTGAAATTATCCATCAGTCATACTGCGGTTCGAGGAACTTATGTTCGCATCAATAATCTGTCATATATATATATGTGTGTTAGTATATTGTTGAACGATAAAATTGCGCTTCCATTTTTATTCAGTTCGATTTGATTATGTTTGTGTTCGTAAAATATTTTTTATATTTTTTTATTTTTAGTATGTTTTCTTAATTTGTCAATAAATCTTTAAAACAAAGAAACAATGTTGTAATTTGTATACATCCAGGGTGGAAGTCGCTGGCGACTATGACACAGTTTACACTAATACAGTCGTCAACGCAATAGTCTAAGATTAAATTTAATAATCATTGTTATACTTAATTAATTTAAATTAAGAGAAAAATTGTAAATATTGATTTGGTAAAATAAACTATTCTATTCTATCGTATGTTTATGCGAATGTCAGTCTTCGAAATTAGAACGGATTTTACCGCGGTTTATTTTAATAATAACTTTGTATATTTGGAATTCCTTACCAAATACATAATAATATGTGTATTATACTGGTTTTATTTCTAATGATTAGTTTCCTTACACTTATTTTAGTCTGAACACATTTAGACTTTTATGTTACCAAGATGATAAACATACATACGACTTTACTTAAGTCTTAGTCTATAGTTGGCAAGCTGAAAATATTAGCCAAAGACAGAAAGAAAAAGTACTTACCAACGATAGCTATCCTTATATAGCCATAGAATTCATGACCAGGTGAAGAGTGGTGGTACTTTTTCAGATGAACTAGTCCACTTCAGCTTCACAATTTAAACGCCAATTTAGACTAGCCAGGCTCATTTTAGGTATATTACTGAGGCTTACTTTCCAAAATTAAATGAATGTTTAAAAAATTAATATTCTCTACTTGCTCAAACTTTATAACGTACCCGTCGACAAAATTAATCCGGCAAATGTTCTAAAGTCAAAAACACAATATGCGCGAGTCTAATTTGCGTAATAACAGTTGCAAGTATAACATTGTTTCATTTGGATCTAATCAAAAGTTAGGTGGAGAAATACCCAAGCGTAGAGACGATCTGTCTGAACAGCGCTTAGAGTTGGACACACTTATCAAGGCAGATGGATTGTAAACACAAATAATACCAGTTTCAATGTTGGTACGGCCGGAGAGTTACTCCCTAAGGACGGAGCCGAAACTTGTCTATAGGTCATCAGCCTCGACTGAATCGTAGAATTTAATATAGAAATATTATGGCTATTGTTTCAGAACAATAAAAATACAAGAATTCTATAAAGTTTTAGGAATTGTTGTCATAGAAATTCTAACGTACCGAAATATGTTGGAAAATTTATGCAAAAATCATGAATACAAATAATAAGAATGGAGAAACGCCTGGCTAATTATTTAATACTAGTTTTTGTTCGCTGCCTTGCTCGCTTCACAATCTAGATTCTGTCAATAAAATTCTATCTATCCGCACACTACCTTTTACTAGATGAAAGGTACGTACCGTACCGTACATACGTACTGTACCTCTAACAACGCATATGTGATATGTCATGAAATGAAATGAAATGAAAATATTTATTTGCATTAAACATGTGTGATACATTGCAGCATTGATGTTATACAATTTGAACGTCCAGCATGTTCTACCTGTATAGGTGTACAAATGAGTGTAGTAGGTACATAGAATAATACAATAATAATTAAATTTAGAATACTATTCAAATGATGGTAATTAATTAAATATAAATTGTAAAATCGTATAAAGACAGTAAAGTTCAAATTAATATTAAAATAAAATTAAAATATAATCAAAATTAAAATAAATATCATTAAGCACAAATAATTAATATCAAGCATTGTTAAAAAAAACGTACGTAATATTATATTTCAAAATGTTTAGAATGAGTCAGTTAGAAAATATTTTAAATTATAATAACACTTAGAAGCTAATAAATCCCTAAGCTTTTTCTTAAAACAAGTTATGTCTAAACTTTTTAAATTATTTGGTATTTTATTATAAATAGTAGGTCCCATGCAGAGAATACTTTTTCTCATAAGTAATGTTTTAGCCGTGATGATCGGTCGTGTAGTTAAGGCGTGACAGCGTAACAAACAAACAAACTCACATTGGTATTTATAATATTAAGTGAAGATCAAGCAAATGTCATATCAATGAGAATTAATACACAAATAAGATAAATGCAGGCACTAGATGATCTTAGATATTGTAATAATTTACTTATGCTGATTTAATATGCATTTATTATAAACAAATCATTAAACATATAATATAATAACAAACTTAAAAGATAAAGTCAAAGAAACACTATATTTACTAATATTTTATATGAAAATATAACATCTCAGGAGCATCAAGCACCAAGTAATTGTGGCCATTTGAGCAATATAAAGAACAAGTTCTGGATTCAAAGACTCTCGAAGAAAGACCTGACTGTAAGTGATATCAATGATTTTGTGAACTGGTTTTTGGAAGAAATGAAGAATGGCACATTCGATTATGAGAATTTAGCTGATACAGGTACGATAGCTCCTTACAGGATTGCAAAAGTAGCCATGAGCGCTTTAACGATAGTGAAGCAAAAACAGATCAGGCTGAGCCAGCAGCCTGATCTGTACTGTAGAAGCCAACTCCTAGTGTCATATCAGTCAGCACCAGTCCTGGATGCATATAATTCACGGAAATGTTTCTCGGCTCCAATTCTCTCTTTTGCCCTATTGTTGCAGCACTCAAAGCTACTGTTGCTATCATATATGAAGCTAACGTACTCTTATCAGCTAAATTATTATAGTCAAATGTACCTTTGTTAATTTCTATCAGAAATCAGTTTAGAAACTCTTTGATGTCACTTATAGTAAGATCTTTCTTTGAAAGTCTCTCGATCTAGTACTCGTTCCTAATGTTGCTTAGATGACCACAATCACTGGATATGTTCAGGATCCGTCCGTTTTTCTTCACCAAAGGGAACAGTTATTCTTGAACACTTACTCAAAATGCTGAAATAGATGATGTCAATTGTAGTTTTGCATATTATAAATTGTTGGATGGATGCTAAATTTGCAACGGCTGCGTTATTCACAAGTATTTCAATACCTCCATATTTTTCCTTGACGTGGTCTCTGAATTTAATTATGCTTTTTCAATCACATCTAACTGATGGTATTCCGGTTGCAAGCCTTGTTTGTTTAATGATGCCACAGCAGCCTTGCCCCTGCCATTATCACATGATGTAAGATAGGATACTCCATCGGATCTCTCCAGTAGACCCTTCACTACGGCTAGGTCAATGCCTTTGTTGGATCCAGTCACTACAGCTACCTTAGCCATGTTGTTGTTTTAACGTCTGTCTATACAGTGAAATCTTGCAAGATAAGTGCACTTGTTCATATAACTTTGCGATAAGAAACAAAAAATATATAATTATTTTCTGCGTCATTGATTTTGTTACTGGTTTTAATAAACACCTTCATCAGTCATACCCGAAATGTATTTACTTTGTATGGATTGACTCTGGTTCTTGAGATATTCAACATTAAAAACGGTTCCATCAGGACATTAGAACAATGAAAGAAAGATACCAAGGTCGATGGGACAATCATATTATGGCAGACTATTGCTTGAGTTTAATAAGCGATTGTCCTGAACATAAACACAATAGAAAAGCTTACAGATAAAGTTTTCTAATAGTATTTTTTATGATTCTTTGTTAATAGCTTATTTATTAAGTTTCCTTGTCGTTATTATATAGCCGCTTCCAAAATATATATTTAATATGTAATTTTATTTTTATTTCGACCTTCTTTCAGTCAAATAAGCCTAAAGTTTTATCTCATAAACAAGACTCAATTTAAGAAATCTGATATTTTTCTCGTATTCAGCATACTGAACTTACACAAAATTGACTTCAACTTACCATGCCGCAAAATGACTGTTTCCCGGTGTAATAGTTTATCAATATTGTATGCATTTATAAAATACCAAACATATCCGGCGACATTGTTCGTGTGATCAGTTAAATATAATTATTAGGATATACCTATCCAATGTAGACCGAAACCCATGTCAGCGATCCGACACATTCAAACATAATATTATAAACAAGTTCACCCGGCAAACGTTGTTCTGCCATATAAATTATTTCTTAGCAATACGAAATATATTTTACGACTTTTTCTCATACCGACCAAATATATATATCCCGTCGTTTGGTTCCACTCTCGACCACCTCCTATTCTGGGAAGTGCAAAACTTTTGATTTTTACACCTAACCAAACCTAACATTTCGGTACCTAAATATTCATAGTTTTCAGCCTGCCGGTCAAAAGTTTGAGACCACCTACATCAAAGTTGTAAATGGATGTAAAACTCAAAATAAAAAGCTAAACATGAAAGGATTTATTGTGATATTTATTAAGTATGGCAAATGCAATTAAATATAAATAAAAAATATTAAATATTTCGACAATTTAACTTAAAATATATGTTGACAAGCTAAACAGCTTTTTCATCAAAAAACCCTCCCTTGCATTGAATCACTTTGTTGACAAGTCTTGGCATGCGGGCAATCAATTTGTCGATTGTTTCTTGTGAAATATTGTTCCAGCTTTCTTGCAATGCTCTCCACAAATCTTCTTGTGAGCTGGGACAACAACTGCGCACGTTTCTGTCCAGCTCTTCCCACAAAAGTTCTATAGGGTTAAGGTCGGGGCTCTGAGCGGGCCACACCATGTTTTTTAACACCCCTTCTGCTTCTTTTGTATCTAAATAACCCCGGCATAATTTGGAGCTGTGTTTAGGGTCATTGTCTTGTTGGAAAATAAAGCCATCTCCAACTAGCCGAAGTCCCGATGGTACAGCATTACACTCCAATATTGCTTTGTACTGCTCCTTTTTCATAATTCCTTCGACTCGTACCAAATCTCCAGTTCCACGGCTCGAGAAACAACCCCAAACCATAACGGAACCACCGCCATGCTTCACTGTGGGCAGGACACAGTCTGGCATCATCTTTTCCTCGGCACTCCGCCGAACAAAAACACGTCTTTTGCTCCCAAACACTTCAAATTTGGACTCATCTGTCCAAAGAACTCTTTTGAAGTCTTCTTCACTCCAGTCTCGATGGGTAAGGGCCCACTGCATTCTCTTCTTTTTGTTTTGTGGCCTTAAGAGAGGTTTTCGCACTGCTACGCGACCAAATAACTTAGCGTCTCTTAGTCTTCTTTTCACTGTGGTCAATGACACAGGTGTAGACCGGGATTTGTTCACTTCAGCGCGGATTTCTGGTGCTGTCAGGCGTCTATTCCACTTGCTTGTTACCACGATGAACTTATCCTTGCTAGAAGTGGTAGCTCTCGGCCTTCCCGACCGCGAACGATCTTGATTATTGCCAGTCTCCTTGTATCGGGTTATTGTGTTATGAACACAAGTCTTCGACAACTTGAGCTGAGTAGCAATCGCACGTTCAGATTTGCTTTCGTTGTGTAAAGCAATGATGACAGCACGAGTTTCACCGCTAATTTGGCGTACTTTTCCCATAATGAGATGTCTTCACTGTAAGAACGACGAGCTCGGACTAACCAAGATTAAGAAATATTTAGTCCATGGAAACTCAGGTGTTCACAGTGTTTTAGGAAGTTAAAATTTCCTAAAATTCTGTTAACACAAAACAAAGCCCAAATAATGAATAATAGTCAGGTAACAATAATATTACAATGACTTTAGCGCGCGGTCCGCACGCGGTGCCCATTGATGTTTCTAGACAAAAGACCTTTGTACGATGATTACATAAAAATAAATAGAAATAATGACTTCGAAAAATAGTTAAATATCCATTGTATATGCAGGTGTTCAAATTAATTGTTTATCATATGTATTTTTAACAAATTTTATTGTGAAACAATATTTTAACTTGTGGTCTCAAACTTTTGGCCGGTAGGGTATATAAAATTTCAAATAAATCGGTTTAGCCGTTTCGGAGGAGAGCGATCACAAACACCGTGACACGAGATTTTTATAATTATATAAAGATGATTAATATCCATTTACATACAATAAATTAAATTTTATATTGTAGATACATGCGTTAAAACATAAATCCACTGTTTTGTAATACGCTGTATGTTTATTTATCAGTAAAATGTAATTATTGGAATCGGTGCAATCTCTTCGATACTATTTTGTGCCAGTTGTGTTCTGCAGGAATGTCATGAGTCATGGCTTATTGATTATAAGTAAACGTCATTCAAAGGTTGATTAACTAACTGGAACTAGAAACGATAATATTGTTAATGCGAGTTTATAGAGATTAGAAATCAATATACAGTATTTAGTTGCTGCTGCATTCATTTAGGATGTTATAATTATAGTCTAGTACATTTTGAATGTACTTTCATATATATAAATATTTAAAATAATAAATATCTCATGTGTATGGTCATAATACACATACTTTATATACAGGGTGTCCGGTAATTAATGGATAACCTTGAAATGTCTTATAGTAGAACTGATGGCCGTTTAGAAAAATTAACAAAAAGAAAAATAAAATTTAAAAAAAATGTATATATTAAAAAGTTCAATCTATATTAGCCTAGCGTACTTTGACTGTCTATCTATTAGCGTAATTAGTGTTTAATAATAAAACAACAAAAAAACGATGGATTTCATTCATTTATGGTCGTAGTATACAAGAAAGTTATAAATGGTAATTTAAAAAAAACACATATCTCAGGTAGTAGTTAGGATAGATTTTTGTCATATTTTTTTCTGAACGGCCATCAGTTCCACTATAAGAAATTTCCAGGTTATCCATTAATTACTGGACACCCTATATAGTAAGCGATCGCCGAGCGCTAACGCGGGATCACCCCAAGTGCATGTAGACCAATTTAGTGCGCGGGAGCTGCGCTAGGCACTTCATGGCCTCAAGCCCAAGCACTCACTGGGCCTGATGGTATACAACCGTATATCGTGAAAGATTTCCGCAAGGTGATTTGCCGACTGTTACGAGTCTTTAATCTGTGCTTAAAGGAAGGTGTTCCTGACGTCACATCGGGTCGCGCACGGCGCGCGACCTTGTACATTCACCGTGATCGCTGCGCCGGCGCCGAGCCGGCAACCAACCACTCACTCGCCGACGTTTACAACGCGCGCATATATCGGCTATCTTATAATCAGAGCCTATACAGTACAATACAGTCTTTTCTCGTGTCGAAGTTTTTTCATTCATTCAAGACCACCAGCAGCACACCTGGAGCTTGATACTCAAACATTGGTCCTTCGAATAAAGAAGATCGCCGTCTTTTTGCTGTGCACGCGCCTCCATTGGACTTTGGACTGGCCGTCCGTACCGCAAGCTTAAACGCCGTAGAGGACACATCAAGGACAGTCTGCCTAAAGGGACATTCTTTTGAGTGAGTTAAAATAGTGCTATTCGGATCGGCATGTTGATCTCTTCATAATAGCTCATCATCATTAGTAAAATAAATACCTACTATATGCAAGGTGCATTAGATTACGTAATCATTCCATTCATTTCGCACGCTAGCTTCCTTTTGTTTTATAATATCTTGCCTTTTGTTTGCTGACCGCACACGTCGATGTCTTTTAAACGGAAACAAAGTCATTAGTGTTTCTTAGAATTTTTATTCATTCATTGAATCAGTTTGCACGCCGTGCTTACCTACAATATCAGCTGTTTTTACCGTTAGTTTGAACAGTTATAATCGTATTAAATAATAACTCGTTAACATTTTATTTAATTCTATAACTTTGTTTGCACTTCGGCCATTTTGTTTTAACTTTATACGAGCTTGCTAACGACACGTTATTATGTCTGACGCAAAAATAAAAGAACTTATTAGGAAGCGTGGTGGCTTCAAGGCAAAGCTTACGCATTTTAGTAACTTTTTAAGACTATTACCTAGTACAGAATTAGATAGTTTCCAAGCAGCGGAATTAAAAAGCCGTCTAAGTTTGTTGGAAGCTTTATACAAGGAATTCGACGTGTTACAGACGGATTTGGAGCTGTTGTCGGAGGATGCGGACGACATGTATGCCGAGAGGGAGCAGTTCGAGTCGCAGTATCATGCGCTGGTGGCCCGCGCGAGAATATGCCTCGTTCCCGTGCGTGCCGCCTCGCCCACGCTAGTGTCTGCTACTTCCGTAGACGATCTCCCACAGAACGGCTATGGCTGCAGACACGACTTTGTCCGGCTGCCTAAGATAGACTTGCCTCACTTCGACGGGGACTATCAGCACTGGCTTGAGTTCCGAGATACGTATATTTCTCTAATTCACAACAACAGTAGTATACAACCAATAAACAAATTTCATTATTTACGTGCGGCTTTAACAGGCAGCGCGTCTTTAGTTATAAAGAGCATTGATTTCACGGCCGATAACTATAATTTGGCTTGGCAGTTATTGTCTGAGAGATACAATAATAAAAGATTGCTTATAAATAATCATGTGCAGGCATTATTTAAATTTGAACATACTCAGTATGAATCATGTAGCGCATTACGGAATATGATAGACGTCACAAATAAAAACCTTCGTGCCTTGTCAACATTGGGACAGCCTACTGAGAATGGTGGTCTAGGTGAAACACTTATCATATACATGATGTCAGAAAAACTTGATAGGTTCACACGAAGAAAGTGGGAAGAATATAAAAATAATTTAGATGCCTTTCCATGTTTAAAAGATTATATTAAATTCTTAGCTACCAGAGCCGACTTATTGGAATCATTAAACTTTAATAAAAATACTACAACTATACTTAACGAAAATAGTAAATCTAAAAATTATCTTACAACAACAACTAAAACAAAACCAATCAATTCAGATAATTTGAAATGTCCTATGTGTTCTCAAAATCACTTTTTATTCAGTTGTCAGACTTTTAGAAATCTTGAGGTTGATGCACGCATTAGAAAAGCTTCAGAAAGCAATATTTGTTTGAACTGCCTTCGACCTGGTCATACAGCGAAGCGTTGCAGTCTATCACATTGCAAATATTGTAAGGTCAAACATAATACCCTCTTACATAGGGAATCAACAAATGAAAAACCTTTAGGGGAAAACATTGCATTGTCAACAAACGTTATCTTACCTTGTTCGGACAATAATCAAGGTCACATTTTGCTATCCACAGCTTTGGCAAAGGTGAAAGATGTCAATGGAGAGCTTCATACAGCCAGGATCCTATTGGACAATGGCAGCACCTCCAACTTCATCACCCAAGAGCTTTGTGGGAAGCTTGGCCTGGTAAAACGCAGCACTAGCTCCACCGTCTCAGGTATAAACGGTCAAGTTTCTAGTACCTCAGAAATCTGCAGACTTCGTTTGCAGTCTTGTAATGGTGGTTATCAGGCGAAAATAAACTGTTTTGTTATACCAAAGATAACACAATCGCTACCTGGTTCTTACGTGGATAAAAGGTACATTACCATTCCGCCAGGTATTCAATTAGCAGATGCTTCATTTAATATACCTACTGCTATCGATATCCTTGTAGGTGCAGAGGTATTCTGGGACGTCTTAGATACCGAGACCATTAGTTTAGGCAAACATCAACCTAGATTGCAGGCATCCAAACTAGGTTGGCTTATCTCAGGCCGCGTCAATCAGCCTCGTACACAGCCTTCTGTTTGCCACTTTCTTTCACAAGAGGAGTCTGATCAGCTGACTCGCTTCTGGGAACTTGATACTGTGTCGTCTGCTACCTGTTTCTCTTCCGAAGAACAGGCTTGTGAAAAGCTTTTCCAAGGGACCACACGTCGGGATGCGCATGGTCAATTCGTTGTCACCATACCATTGAAGGACTCGCCTGAGTGCTTAGGTGACTCTTATGCCATGGCAAAGCGTCGCTTCCTTTCCCTAGAGCGTAGATTCGAGCGGGACTCCACATTTAAAAACAGATATTTTCAATTTATGCAGGAATATATTGACCTTAATCACATGACAGAATATTCAAGAACAAATCATTCAGAATTTAATTACTTTTTGCCTCATCACGGTGTTGTACGCGAGTCTAGCTCTACTACAAAACTCCGCGTAGTTTTTGATGCTTCGGCCGCCAGCACCTCGGGCGAGTCCTTCAATGATATTCAGATGGTAGATCCTACTGTGCAAGAGGACTTGCTATCTATACTTCTGAGATACAGACAACACAAATATGTTGTAACGGGAGACATTGAAAAAATGTATAGAGCCATTTTAATAGAGCCTTCTCAGCGCTCCTTACAACAAATTGTTTTTAGGTTTAATTCTTCAGACCCTTTAAAGACATATGCGCTGAATACAGTGACTTACGGCACAGCTTCGGCCCCGTACCTAGCTACAAAATGCCTAGTATCTCTGGCAGATCAATGTTCGGACCCAGAAGTTAGTCAGTCCATCAGACGTGACTTTTACGTCGATGATTATTTAAGCAGTGGGGACTCTATTGATTCTGTTGTAAAGGTATGTAAAGGGGTTATTAATATTCTCGAATCCGCCAAGTTTCACCTTAGAAAATGGCAATCTAATTGTCCCAAGATATTACAATCAATTACAAACAGTACAGAAAATGTAGATAAACAATTAAATCTAAATGACTCGCCTAGCAAAACACTTGGTCTGTACTGGGACTGTAAAACAGATAGATTATTTTTTTCAATAAATTTAAAAAATATTTCAAAAGTCACTAAACGTAATATTTTATCTTTAATAAGTCAGGTGTTTGACCCTCTTGGCCTCGTCGGACCATGCGTAGTTCAAGCCAAACTTATGTTACAGCAGCTGTGGATACTTAAATGTAATTGGGATGATGAAGTACCAACAGAAATAAAATCACAGTTTCTTGACTTCATACAGTCACTTCCAGCGCTTAACTCACTTCAAATTCCTCGTTGGGTATCGTGTAATAATGCTTCTTCAATAGAATTGCACACTTTCACAGACGCATCTGAACGAGCCTATGGCGCGTGTATTTACGTTAGAACGATAGGAGTCGACGGAACAGTTTGCATTCGCCTTTTAGCTTCCAAGAATAGGGTTGCCCCTATAAAGCCTACAACCATACCAAGGTTGGAGTTATGTGGTGCTTTACTGGGTACAAGACTTTTTCTGAAGGTACGTAAATCACTCACTCTAGAGTTTAATCATTGTTATTTCTGGTGTGATTCGACGATCGTGCTAGGATGGCTGTCTACATTGCCAAATCGACTAGATCAATTCGTTCGCAATAGAGTGAGTGAAATCCAGGAAGCTACGACCGGAGAGACGTGGAGTTATGTGCATTCCAAGTCCAACCCCGCTGATCTCACTTCTCGGGGGGTGAAGGCTGATTGCATCAGCTCGTCCACTCTTTGGTGGTCGGGTCCTGATTTTCTTAATCAAAGAAATATTCAATTTCCAATTAGACCAAATACACAAATTCAATCTTTACCTGAAATATCTTTGCACACTGCTGCTGATACACTCAAACAAAATAATAATAATATAATTTCAAATTTAATTCATAAAAAATCATCATTCACTTCACTTATAAGAATCATGGCATACATACAAAGATTTATTTTTAATTGTAAAAAACAGAATATCAAAAAATCATCGTACTTATCACTATCAGAACTAAAATCATCAGAATATCTTATATTACAGATTTCTCAGCAGGAAATGTTCCCTGAGGAATACAAATGTCTTAAAACTAACCATGCCTTACATAAAAAGAATAGATTAATAAGTCTTTCTCCATTCATTGATTCAGACAATTTAATACGCGTAGGTGGACGTCTAAATAATTCGAACTACAGTTACGATGTTATGCATCCTATTCTATTATGTAGCAAGCATCACTTGACGAAAATCATCTTTGAAAGGGAGCACAAAGCACTATTTCACGCAGGACCTCAACTACTCCTAGCGCATATAAGACTCACGTACTGGCCTTTAGCAGGCAGGAACTTAGCAAAGCACGTAGTGCGCAACTGCGTTCGTTGCACGCGCTTCAAAGCCCAGCCTGTTCAAGTCATCATGGGCAACTTACCTGCCGACAGGACTCATCTTGAGTACCCTTTTTTGAATACAGGGGTTGATTATGCCGGACCAGTGCTGATAGCCGACCGTAGGGGTAGGGGATGTAAGTTGCTTAAGTCTTACATTTGTGTGTTTGTGTGTTTTGCAGTCAAAGCCGTCCATTTGGAGCTGGTTTCCGACCTGACCAAGGAAGCTTTCCTAGCGGCTTTCAGTCGATTTATTAGTCGTCGAGGCAAGCCACAACGCGTGTACTCCGACAACGGCACTACGTTTGTTGGAGCCTTTAATGAACTCGCACGCTTCTTAAAGGTTTCTTCTAGCAGCATAACATCCGATCTTGCAAACAAAGGCATAGATTTTAAATTCATTCCCGCTTACAGCCCACATTTTGGTGGGATTTGGGAGAGTGCTGTAAAATCTACAAAGCACCTATTGCGTAGGGTCATGAGTCTGACACATATGACTTATGAAGAGCTCTCAACATGCCTGATTCAGATAGAGGCTATTTTAAATTCCAGACCTTTAACGCCCCTATCCACTGATCCATCTGATCTTTCTTATCTTTCTCCTTCACATTTTCTTATCGGGCGACCACTCACGTCATTCCCTTGTCCTCATATAAGTGACGGCAACATCCAGCGACTGCAGCGCTACGAGCGTATAGGGAAGCTTCGGCAGCATTTTTGGCAGCGCTTTTCCAATGAATATGTGTCTCTCCTGCAGCAAAAGACCAAATGGCAGGCAACCGGGCAAGACCTGAAAACCGGTACTATGGTTTTAGTGAGAGACCCTAATCTACCTCCTCTTCTATGGCTGCTGGGCAGAGTGACTGCAGTGAAGACTGGGTCTGACGGACATTGTCGGGTTGCCGACATCCTTACCAAGAAGGGCACCATTACACGTGCATATAATAACATATGCCCTCTTCCAGTTTCATCATCATCATGTTGAAGCCTTCCCTTCAACCCGGGGAATATGTTCCTGACGTCACATCGGGCCGCGCACGGCGCGCGACCTTGTACATTCACCGTGATCGCTGCGCCGGCGCCGAGCCGGCAACCAACCACTCACTCGCCGACGTTTACAACGCGCGCATATATCGGCTATCTTATAATCAGTGCCTATACAGTACAATACAGTCTTTTCTCGTGTCGAAGTTTTTTCATTCATTCAAGACCACCAGCAGCACACCTGGAGCTTGATACTCAAACAGAAGGCTTTTATCGGAATAGATAGAAAATACGTCAGTAGACGTCAGTGGTTACTGACTGGTGGCTGTGCTGTTGGCTGAATCCGCATTACACGCGTGTATTTATGTACAAATTAGCTCCCAACTGACCGATGCCCAGGTTTCCAGCTGGGCCGAAGTACGGGGAGTAAGCTAGCAATAGAGATATCAATCAATACGGACGCGGTGCAACTGCAGGGAGACATCAGCCGGATAGTGCAATGGAGCAATATCAACAAGCTGTATTTTAATGTAGCACATGCAGCAAAATGAGCTTCATCCGGACTAAGGCTTTACTGCACAAATAAGAGATGAACGATGTAATGATTCTACGTTTTAATTATACTCGGGACTTAGGTGTTGAAATGATATTTGAGTTAACGTTTCGTAACTACATTATCAGCATATGCAGCAAATCATTTAGGATTCATTTCGAAAAACACTGATGACTTAATATTATTTTATCTATAAAATGCTATACAATGCACTCGTAGTGATCTTGAAACAACAGTCATTATTTTTATTTCATGAGGTTAAATATACCCATATATAATATCAGCCCTGTATTAAACTATCCCATTGCTGGGCACGGACCTCTTCTCAGTGTGAGAAGTGTAAGGCCATAGTCCACTACGCTGGCTTAGTGCGGATTGGCAGACGTCACATATCTTCGAGAATATAATAGAGAATTCCCAGACATGCAGGTTTCCTCACGATGTTTTCCTTCACCGTTAAAGTGAGCGATAATAATTAACTATGTAATACGCAAATAACTTTGAAAAGGCAGAGATGCGTGCTTTGGGATCGAACTCGAGACCTCTGCGTGGCAGCCCAACGATATCCCACTAGGATATCGGTGCTGCTTTTTTTTAAATATACTCTATATTTAAATTTAAAGAATACGGTTTATACCCTTTGCACCCATTGGTGTAGCTCAGTTTATTCGTACTCGGCATGGTTGGGTACGTCGGTTGAACGTGCGGCGTGCCCTAGCACTAGTGAGCTACGTGTGGCGCGTGCTGCGCGGGCAGCTGCACCACCCGGCCGTGCTGGCGGCGCTGAAGCCGTTCACGCCGAATGGGTACGCGAGCGCTCGCCGCCGCCCCGCCACACTCAGCGCCCCAGCAGCAGGGACAAACATACTCAAATTTGCCCCGTTGCTGCGCGCTATACGACTCTACGACTCATTAATTTAATTGCCAATGGCGTTGATACCTATCACTGTAGCCTGCCGATATTCAAAGAAGTTAGCAAACCGCATAGTATGTAATGTGTAAAATTTGTAAAATTATTGTTAGGATATCCTGTGAAGTTATTATTCATCTTTCTTCTTTTTCGTGTGGTTAGTGACCAACCTGTTGTCAAGAGTTGTTCAAGCCGCCCGTAGGCCTCTGACATGGCTTAACGACTGCTATCAATTTGACAACAACCGAGACCGCCTTTTTACGTGCCCTTCGAAGCACGGAGATGCTCAGATGAAATACCACTAAGCGGTCACCCATCTATAGACTGACCGCACCCAACGTTGCTTAACCTCGCTAATCGTTTACCGATCAGTGAGTGCAACTGGTTATAATAGATAAATATACAATACTAAATTAAATTATATAACGAAAGTTATTTTACTCGCTTGTTTTATAAGCAGGTTTTATGTTTTGCGGGTGTATATAATACTTTTTATGTATGTATTTCTTAGAAGTGATAATGCCTCTTGGTATTTTGCTTTTAGGAATTATTAATATAAGCACTACCAGTGATTATGTTATTAGGTTCAAATTTAATCTACTTTACTAGATAAATATTAATTAATTAGGACGAATTATTTTTCTTGAAAAGTGCATGTGATATTTGGTATATTATATTTGTTAAAATGAATACGACTGTTGGTAGCAAAGGTAATTTTCATTGAATTCTAATTATAAATTGAGATGCGTCACTATATTATATTCCTTTATAAATATATATATATTACACTACTAATGATATGCATAAATTTATACAAATTAAAAATACCAGCATTGTTAAATTGATGAACATCAATGTTACACGTTGAATTATTTCACAGCTTTATGAATTTTATTGTGAATATATTTTTGTTACAATATTTACTCTATCTACGCAATAAAAATGATTATGTTACATATAAAAGCACTATTAATTGTTTTGAACTATTTATTGCATTGTAATGTGACGAAATAACTTTCAATAAATATATACTTACTACTCCATATAAAGTCAATTTAGGGAAATAAGAATTAAAACTAAAGATAAATTCAATTAAACAGTATATTTATAACAATTTTGCATAAAATAACTATATTATAACTGTCACCTTAATTTAATTTAAACTCTGCGAGATAAAGGTAGATTACAACATTATATCGTAACAATTTGATATTTTGTAGGAAGCGTAGGTATAGTCTAATCATTAGAAATATGTTTGGCACTCACTGAAGTCGCAACTATTTTTTATCTGGGTATAATATTTTAAAATCTATTTTGTGTTCTAATTTTTTTAAATGTGTACTTCTATTTCACGTCTATTTTTCCAAACTATCCATCTTAAAAAAGTAATCAGCCTTATAATCATACCAGTCCAGAACTTCTTTATCAAACCATACATATGCTCCTTTAAGGCTTTGTGGAGCTTCAAGTACCAAGTAAAGTGGAGTTTCAGCAGCTTGATCTGTACTGTAGAAGCCAACTCCTAGTGTCATATCAGTCTGCACCAGTCCTGGATGCATAGAATTCACGGAAATGTTTTTTGGCTCCAATTCTTTTTGCTGCACAATCGTTAAAGCGCTCATGGCTACTTTTGCAATCCTGTAAGGAGCTATCGTACCTTTATCAGCTAAATTCTCATAATCAAATGTGCCATTCTTCATTTCTTCCATAAACCAGTTCACAAAATCATTGATATCACTTACAGTCAGGTCTTTCTTCGAGAGTCTTTGGATCCAGTACTCGTTCTTGATATTGCTCAAATGGCCACAATCGCTGGAAACATTCAATATCCGTCCATTTTGCCTTACCAATGGGTAAAGTAGTTCTTGGATGGTTAAAAGGCTGAAGTAGTTGATATCAACTATAGTTTTGCATTCCTCGTATGAACTGAATTCGGATGACACGTCAGCGACCGCAGCGTTGTTAACAAGTATATCAATACCTCCATGTTTTTCCTTGATATGATCTCTGAATTTGAGGATGCTCGCTCGGTCAGTAACATCTAGCTGGTGATATTCAGGTTTCAAGCCTTCCTCGTTTAATTTTGCCACAGCAGCCTTGCCTCTGCCGTCATCTCGTGATGTAAGATAGACGACTCCATTGAATCTCTTCAGCAGACCTTTCACTATCGCGAAACCGATACCTTTGTTGGAGCCAGTCACTACTGCTACTTTAGTCATGTTTGTTTGACGAAGTCCACCTTTTGAATAAGAGAGTTAATTATCGGATAGCTTATTTATTACATCAGCGTTTATCAGTAATTGGTAGTTTTATCTTATAACTATTTGTGCCCACGGCTTCGTCTGATTACATTCAAGTTTATTATTAATTGGATAAATCAACTAAGAATAAGCCGTAATGCCGTTTCCGTTTGTAATGTTAGTAAAGTTAAAATTGTTGATCTACTCACAGTTAGCAATAAACATTGCTTTTGCCATGAGATTTAAAAAATATATAATATTCGTTGCTGACAACTAACAAACAGAGTATATTTATATATCACAATCGATGAGATATATGTCATATTACGCGATATTTTTAAAAGTCATCATAGCTGTTATACCTTGATAACTGACACAGATAACCATCATAAAACCTGTGATAGCATTTTATATTTATAATAAATCAAATATAAATCCGTCTCGATATTAATCTAAATACAATAAATGATTATAACGACAGAAACGTGATTACGCTTTCGACAAACCCTAAGTTTGTAGTGCACGTAATTAAAATATGTATGATCTTAATTATTAAATAGTTATAAACCAACCCGATGTAAAAGTGTTATACGTCAGTTATATCGTAAGTATATACTGATATATATTTATATATACGCAGTATACAGTTAAAGTTCTGTTTTTAAATTCATATTTTAGGGCCAACTATTCTGATGTGCAAAATATTTTTCCTTAGATATCCTGTTTATTAGAGACATTTATGTTACATAACTTGAGGCTGCGATCTAAACAAGGTAACAGTTAAAATAAACGTTTAAATAGTTTTATGATTTTTAATACCGTTTTATAAATTCAGAACATAGCTAGTTTTAGGTATTTCTAGTCTGGCCATAAAACATATACATACTTAAATTTAAATGCAAAGCTTTTATTTTTCTGAATAAGTAGGAACGCGTTCATTATGACAAAAAATTTCGATAAATTATCCGCCATGTCACATATTTTTAACTATTAATTTTAATCGTTATCACGGAATGGGATCTTGAGAAAACATTTTGCCGATAACATTTTGCCGATATGAGACACAGATAAGAAATAATGGATTTTAAAATTGATATTTCTAAATAATCTATACCTACTAATATTATAAAGCTGAAGAGTTTATTTGTTTGGTTGAACGCGCTAATCCCAGGAACTACTGGTTTGAATTGAAAAATCTTCTAGTGTTGGATAGCCTATTTATCGAGGAAGGCTATAGGCTACATAGCATCACGCTTCAATCCACGAGGGCGGTGCATTAACCATAAACGCGGGTGAAATCGCGGGCACAGCTAGCCTATTGCAAGGATTGCCTTGCAAATAGTGAAAAAGATAGGTGTCACTCGCAACTTTCTTTTGATGTGTCTTCAAAATAACTAACGGTTTTATATATTGCTGTACCGTCTTTGACAAGTACACCTCCACTTCCTACGAAAACCAGGAAAAATTGTAGCGATTTAGATATAGTATCATTTAGAAAGATGCACTTTCGTTCATTACAGAACTTTTGGCTATATCGGGTACTCTAACAATTTAAATCAAAATTAGTTATTATTATTATTATATACCAGTAGTGTAAAAATTGGTTCACGTAAATAAATGTCATACACCGTACATAATAATATCTATTAATGAATAGCTATAATATAAATGTAATTACAGGTTTTATCATGATTATCTTTGTCAGTTATCAAGATAATTATGACAGCTGCGATGACATTTAAAAATATCGCC
Organism: Catocala nupta; assembly: GCA_963675205.1. Lineage (NCBI taxonomy): Eukaryota > Metazoa > Arthropoda > Insecta > Lepidoptera > Erebidae > Catocala > Catocala nupta. The sequence goes on along the minus strand of OY776089.1, from coordinate 3,061,952 downwards.
TATGTCATGAATTAATTGACGAGTCATATATCTTATCGAAAGTGATATAAAAATATACTCTGTTTGTTAGTTGTCAGCAACGAATATTATATTTTTTTTAAATCTCATGGCAAAAGCAATGTTTTTATTGGTAAATGTGAGTAATTCAACAGTAATATTAACTTTACTAACATTACAAACGGAAACGGCATTACGGCTTACTCTTAGTTGATTTATCCAATTAATTATAAACTTGAATCTAATCAGATGAAGCCGTGAGCACAAATAGTTATAAGATAACTGCCAATTACTGATAAACGTTGATGTAATAAATAAGCTATCCAATAATTAACTCTCTTATTCAAAAGGTGGACTTCGTCAAACAAACATGACTAAAGTAGCAGTAGTGACTGGCTCCAACAAAGGTATCGGTTTCGCGATAGTGAAAGGTCTGCTGAAGAGATTCAATGGAGTCGTCTATCTAACATCACGAGATGACGGCAGAGGCAAGGCTGCTGTGGCAAAATTAAACGAGGAAGGCTTGAAACCTGAATATCACCAGCTAGATGTTACTGACCGAGCGAGCATCCTCAAATTCAGAGATCATATCAAGGAAAAACATGGAGGTATTGATATACTTGTTAACAACGCTGCGGTCGCTGACGTGTCATCCGAATTCAGTTCATACGAGGAATGCAAAACTATAGTTGATATCAACTACTTCAGCCTTTTAACCATCCAAGAACTACTTTACCCATTGGTAAGGCAAAATGGACGGATATTGAATGTTTCCAGCGATTGTGGCCATTTGAGCAATATAAAGAACAAGTTCTGGATTCAAAGACTCTCGAGGAAAGACCTGACTGTAAGTGATATCAATGATTTTGTGAACTGGTTTATGGAAGAAATGAAGAATGGCACATTTGATTATGAGAATTTAGCTGATAAAGGTACGATAGCTCCTTACAGGATTGCAAAAGTAGCCATGAGCGCTTTAACGATTGTGCAGCAAAAAGAATTGGAGCCAAAAAACATTTCCGTGAATTCTATGCATCCAGGACTGGTGCAGACTGATATGACACTAGGAGTTGGCTTCTACAGTACAGATCAAGCTGCTGAAACTCCCCTTTACTTGGTACTTGAAGCTCCGCAAAGCCTTAAAGGAGCATATGTATGGTTTGATAAAGAAGTTCTAGACTGGTATGATTATAAGGCTGATTACTTTTTTAAGATGGATAGTTTGGAAAAATAGACGTGAAATACAACCACCAATGATAGTGCTTATATTAATAATTCATAAAAGCAAAATATCACTATGCATTATCACTACTAAGAAATACATACATAAAAAGTATTATATATACCAGAAAAACAAAAAACCTGCTTATAAAAGAGGCGTGTAAAAAAGTACGTTCGTTACATTAAACATAGCTATTTATTCGAAAGGCATGACGATGTAGTAGCCAGACTTAGCCGAAAAGTGTGTAAGTTAAATATACCCAAGCAAACTATTAATTTATTTTCCAATAATGTTTATTGTATGGCAATCCGTATTTATAATAAGCTTCCAGATGTTTTCAAATGCCTTAATCTTACTATGTTTAAAAATATTTTTTTCTATTTCATACAAACAAGTGCTACTACTCAACTAAAAACTTTCTGAATTATATTTTTCTAAATGCTAATTCTAATTTTGACTTGTGTAATAATAATTTATTGTTAATGTATTAATATTCTTCTGTTTTTTGACACTTCTAACTTGTAATGTAAATTTAATATAAATTATTATTCATAAACTGACAAATATTTGTACGCCAGAAATGGCAGATTATATGGACTATATTGTATCTGTAACATCACTGTAACAATATTCTGTTAAATAAATGCATATTATTATTATTTGTGTTTTTATTGTTTCTCAGCTCGTGGCTGGTTTCAAGTACATTTACAGCCAAAACCAAGTAAATGTAGTGTGTGCTTAAAAATTATGGTACAAATGTTGTCTGTGTTATATCGTTTTCGTCCAGTTCCATACATTTCCTAACAATTCTACTAGTATTCAATAGGGCTGTTTTCTGGAGAATTATATAAACGGATTCATTTCGATCTATTGGTTTCAAGCTATAGTGTAGATGCTTGGGTATCATTCCGGTAGTAGAAAGAAAATTAGGTACTATATAATATTATAACATCTTTTCGAACAGTCTTCCAAAATTTAAAAGCAAGGTAATAGCATCATTTAATTCTCCTTGAGATTAAATTTATGTATTTATCGCGAGACTAAATGTGTCACTGTGAACTGTAATCTTGATCATATTTTGTATTTGTATTTCTTTTTTGTATTTGTATATGGACTGTGTAAACTTAATGTGTCTTTTGAATGTATATAACTATCATGATGTTTTTCTCACAGATGTCATCTTTAAAATTTTTGATAATTTGTTTTCCCTTGGTTTTGTGTTAGTATTAAGTTTAGTGTTAGTTTTTATGTTCATTAGTTTGATAAAATAAAGTTTTATGAAACTGTCCCAAATCATGCCGTGGCAACTTGTAAGTGAAACAACACTCAGCACATATTTTTAAAACAGTTTGTAATCTCTGTATTAGTGTATGTTTCGTAAGTTGTCCTTAATAAATAAATAAAAATAAATAAATACCATATTTTGCCTCCATATTCTTGATATTTCTTCTTTTAATTCTTCATAGGTATTTGCTTATTTTCTCTCTAATGGTTTTTGGATATTATGTGTGTTACTGCAATATCTATAAGATATGTGGTTTTATTAATTTTATCCTGTAATGTTATGTTTGGTCTATTGTAGTGAATTGTCTTGTCAGTAAGAACAGCGCGGTTGTAATATAGCTTATGTGTGGTGTTTTCTATTTTGAGGCGTGTATTTGTAATAGGGAGTGTTTATGTCTTGTATGAGACTATGTTTGTGTGTTAGTTTTTGGTGAATAATATTAGCTATTTGATTGTGTCTGTGTGTGTAATATGTCTTTGTAAGAGTTTTGCATGCTCTAGCTATATGTTGAATGGTTTCAGGTTGATTGTGACACTTATGGCATTTGTCATTTGTGACGGCAGAATCTTTAATTATATATTTACTGTAATTTATGGTGTTTATTATTTGATCTTGGATAGCTATCATAAATCCTTCTGTTTCTGGAAATAAATTACCTATTTTTAACCATTTGTTTCAAGCTATCGTGTCTACGTGAGTCTGCTCTAAGTCAAGAGGATGTCTTTTATGCAGTGTTTCCTTTTTCCATTCTTTAATTTTCTGTACCTGCGGGCCGCTATTGTTAGTTATTTAAGGCCGTTATTGTTAGGGTTGTGTGTATTTGGTGGATCGTGTAGCTTAAGTGGGGTATGGCTTTATGAATTTCATTGGTGTAATATTTTGTGATGAAGAAGCTTCTCAAGTTATAGATCTATTTCTGCCAGAGGTGATGTATATCTATGAATCCCCTACCTCCAACCTGCCTTTTAACTGTAAGCTTTTCTATTACGTATTTAGGATGAAGGTGATTGTGCTTTATTAATGTGGTGCGTGTACTTCGTTTTATGTGCTCTATGTCAGTTTTGTCCATTTTATAACTCCAAATAAATAAGTTAATATTGGCAACGGTATATTTATTCAATGCGTTATATTAAATGTTTTCTAGAAAGTTGAGTTTTGCAAATGATATTAGTTCTTTTTTTGTACTCCGTTTTAAGTAATTGTTTGGGTGTTGTGTGATCTAGTCCTTTTGATTGCTTGTACCCTAAATATTTATAAAGATCAGTGGGTTCCATCGCTGTAATGGTATTAACATCTACATCAAACAAACATCTACTGGATAGTCACCAGGCCGAATTTCGCTTCTTATTATGTGTAACGTTTTACATGTATCTAATTCAAAAGCCATATTTATTTCTTCACTGAATTTAGCAGTTGTTTCTAAAAGTGTATTCATATATTTAAGTGATTTGCTATATAAGTTAATGTCATTTATATACATAGTATATTAAATGTGAGATAACTGTGTCTCCTGTATTATATTTAAGACAATATCTGGCCTAATAGCGTTGCAGTAATTGTGATAGAGGGTTCAAGGCTAGACAGAACCACAATGAACTCAAGGAATCGCCCTGATAGATACCTTTCTTCATAAATATTTGTCGGGTCTTGACTATGTTGTCGCGGTTACCTAATTGTAATTTTGTTTTTCACATTGTCATTACATTTCGCAGGAAATCTATTATTTTAGGGTGAATTTTATAAATCTGTAGAATTTGTAGCAACAAAGAATGAGGAATACTGTCAAATGCTTTTTTGTGATCGATGTAGGTGCAGCGTAAGTTTCTGTTTTATGTTGTGGCGTGTTTGAGAATATTAGAATATACAGGTTGGCCAAGAAGTCGTGAATCAAACGCAACTAGGGGTTAGATGGAGTCATCTGCTGCAAAAAGTTGTTCTACGGGAGGTCCTTAAGGTCAACCCCTGCAGAGTTATAATTTATTTTGTGTTTTATGAGAAAATTGCCGTTTTAACTAATTCTTATTAAAATTCGAAAATATCTACATCCTGTATCCTGTTTAAAATTTTCACTAGATTGGTACTGATGAGTCCTTGCGTGAGACATGCTATTTATGATTGTTCATTAGGTGTGTTGAAGATAATATTCAGTTTTACGATTTTTTTTCTCAAATTATAACTTTTTATTTACTTCGGACCTCACTGTGAAAAAAAAATACTCTACCGAAAAGTGACCCTGTACTGCAAGTTTTGGCGCATTTAATGGGGATTCTGAAAAGGAATTACACATGGCTAGGCGTGGCTTTGATATCTTTCAAGGACGATTATTCGTAGCAAGGCTAAAGTTAACCCAACCATAAAACTCGGTTAGGCTTATTTAAAAATAAACTGGAACTAATACAATTAATTAATGACGAAGACTCTCTGCCTCTCTTTTACACTAACCATTTAATACTATGTCAATAAAAAAAATATTAATAATTTTGTCGGCCTCGGTGGCGTAGTGGTTAGTGTAACCGACTGCCACGCCTAAGGTCGCGGGTTCGATTCCCGCACAAGTCAAACATTTGTGTGCATGGACATGGATTTTTGTCTTGGTCTGGGTGTTTCTATGTATAATATGTACGTATTTACAAAAAAAATGTATATATGTATGTTTATCCATTGTCTAGTACTCATAGTACAAGCTCTGCTTAGTTTGGGCTAGATGGTGTTGTGTGTATGTGGTAGAATATTATTATTATTCACATTTATTCACTATTTATCAATAAAAATTACATTTTAAAATATATAGTTATAAAAAAACACATTTAAAAATATAAAAATTATGGATGCCCACCGACATCGAGACAAGGTCCAAGCTGTCGGTGGTTAGAGGTCCAGAGAGAGGAATCTCCTCACTATGCGTGCCGTATCGAGGAGGATCGCCTTCTGCATCTGACCCTTGACCCAAGCACCTAACGCGAGCCTCTTAAGATGTTGGTCGAGGCTCTTGGCTATTAGACCGTTTACCGTAACGACTATCACTCGACTTGTGATCAGTTTCTTTCCTTTGACCTACGCTTTGTTTTTCGGACTTGTGATAGATTGCTTACCTGTGACCAGTGCTGTGTGAATCGGACTAGATTCTGAATCGGACGGATTGGCTACAAAAGTGGACAGATGGCTGCTGCGAGGAGAATAGCTTAATAGCCAAATAGCCCAGTGGAATACCGTTGGACTGCCACGCAGAGGTATTGAGTTCGATTCCCAAGCGCGCATCTCTGACTTTTCGAAGTTATGTGCGTATTAAATAGCTAATTATTATCGCTTGCTTTAACGGTGACGGAAAACATCGAACAGCAGGAAACTTGCATATCTGAGAATTCACTATAATGTTCTCGAAGATATGTTAAGTCTGCCAATCCGCACTAGGCCAGCGCGGTGGACTATGGCCTAACCCTTCTCACACTAAGAAGAGGTCCGTGCCCAGCAGTGGGACAGCGTAATACAGGGCTGATATTATATATGGTTATATTTAGCCTCATGAAATAAAAATAATGACTGTTGTTTCCAGATCACTACGAGTGCATTGCATAGCATTTTATACCTAAAATATTATTAAGTCATCAGTGTTTTTCGAAATGAATCTGTGGAGGAACAGGGTGTGAAGTCCCTCCAACACAAAGGGAGGATCCTCCGACCAGGCTGGTTGATCGTGCCTGGCGGGCCGCGGCCCGACAGTTGATGTCGGGAGCTTGTATATATACTCAGTCGCTGTGTAAACTTCACTTGTGCTATGCAGAATAGTATGACGTCATGTGAAGTGCGATTTTATCGCCATCTGTTAAATGTAGGCTGAACTTCTTCGTCTGTGCGGAGTCGCCACAGTATTCCCCCCCAAGACCGAAGGTCGATCAGGTTGATGAGAAGCTGTCGATGCTGCTGAAGAGCGTTGCCAGTGCCAGTAAAGGATGCCGCTAGTTCCAGTGCGTCGGAACTGTGTGTCGCTAGTTCCAGTGAGTCGGAACTGTGTGTCGCTAGTTCCAGTGAGTCGGAACTGTGTGTCGCTAGACCTCAGTGAGTCGGGTCTGAGTGCGATGAGCGGTGCGTGTGCCCCAGTGAGTCGGGGTCGAAGTGCGGGGAGCTGTGCGTGTGCCCCAGTGAGTCGGAGTCGAAGTGCGGTGAGCAGCTGCGTCGTGGCTGGCTGCTGCGTTGACGGCGAGTGAAGTACCCTGCTTGCGTGGACCGTGTGTGCAGTGGGTTGAGCCTTGACGCTGGTGAGGCCGTAGGGAAGACCAGGCTGCGCGTTCGCTGCAGGCGTGTGGTGGTCCCTGTTGAGGCCGAAGAGGCTGGCTGGCTGCGACTTGATTACTGCTCATCTGGAGAAGTGCTGTGTGAGAGAAGTGAAGACGATGGCGATGGTTGCTGCTGCTGATCTGCTCCGTGAAGGTTGCTTTCAATCACGTCGGGGTCACCAATGTGGAGGAACAGGGTGTGAAGTCCCTCCAACACAAAGGGAGGATCCTCCGACCAGGCTGGTTGATCGTGCCTGGCGGGCCGCGGCCCGACAGTTGATGTCGGGAGCTTGTATATATACTCAGTCGCTGTGTAAACTTCACTTGTGCGATGCAGAATAGTATGACGTCATGTGAAGTGCGATTGTATCGCCATCTGTTAAATGTAGGCTGAACTTCTTCGTCTGTGCGGAGTCGCCACAAATCCTAAATGATTTGCTGCATATGCTGATAATGTGGTTACGAAACTTTAACTCAAATATCATTTCAACACTCAAGTCTCGACTATAACTCTTAAATCGCGGAATCTTTACATCGTTCATCCCATATTTGTAATGCAGTGGCGCTTTATTCCGGATGTAGCTCATCATTCCGCATTTGCTACATTAAAATACAGCTTTTTTGGTATTTCTCCAATGCGCTATCCGGCTGATGTCTCCCTGCAGTTGCACCGCGTCCTTAATGACTGATATCGTCAAGTAGATGTTCAGGTCATCTGCGAATAAAGTAAAAATTAAGATGTAAGAAATGTGTATCATTTGTTGGCGATCGAAATAAATAAGGTCTGAATTTATAACCCGCATAGTTCATGTACTGTTGGTGTTTATCAAGGTAGCTCGCAAAAAAAAGGTTAGTAAGTGTGACGTGAAATCTAGCGTCTCCAGCATTGACAGCAGCACGTCGTTATCTACTATGTCGAATACCTGCCATTCAGCAGCCATGGTTACGGGGAGAAAAGGATGAAAAGCAACCGAAACGTCGGGGAAAGTGTAAACCAAAAATAAATAGATTTAATAGTTTAAATAATTTTATTAGCTTATAAATCAGTAAAATAGTAGTAGTAGTGTAATATTTTCAAAATTTTGTAATACAGTGCTAAATAAACAACGTGATAAAATCCGTATATAGTAGTTTAATTTCAATGAATAACATTCGCGTAAACAGAAGACAATATTATTATTGTTTCTAGTTCCAGTTAGTTATTCAACCTTTGAATGACGTTTATTTATAATCAATAATGATAATAATAATAATAATCTTTATTTCCAGACACATGAACCATATACAAATTTAATTTATATTTACAACAAATTAATTGACACAAAATTACAGACAAAAATATATTTCAATAACAATTCAATATTTTGCATAAATAACAAAACTTTAAATTATATAACATTTAATTAATAATAATTTAAATAAGCCATGACTCAGGACATTCCTGCAGAACTCAACAGGTATAAAATATTATCGAAGAGATTACACAAATTCCAATCATTTTCTTGTACTTTTATATAAACATGCAGCGTATTACAAAACAGTGGATTTATGTTTTAAAGTATGTATCTACAATATAAAATTTAATTTATTGTGTGTAAATGGATATTGATCATCTATACATAATTATAAATATCTCGTATCACGGTGTTTGTGGTCGCTCTCCTCCGAAACGGCTAAACCGATTTTTATGAAATTATAATTATATACATATATTTATTTTTTTATATTCTACCACATACACACAACACCATCTGGCCCTAACTAAGCAGAGCTTGTACTATGGGTACTAGACAATGGATAAACATACATATATACTATTGTTTTGTAAATACATACGTATTATATATAGAAACACCCAGGTATTATATTTGGTAGGTATATTTCGTATTGCTAAGAAATAATTTATATGGCAGAACAACGTTTGCCGGATCAGCTAGTTTATTATATAATGTTTGAATGTGTCGGATCTCTGACATGTGTTTCGGTCTACATTAGAAAGGTATATCCTAATAATTATATTTAATTGATCACACGAACAAAGTCGCTACATATGTTTGGTATTGTATAATTGCATACAATATTGATAAACTATTATCGCAACATTATATAAACAAGTGCACTTATCTTGCAAGATTTCACTGCATAGACAAACGTTAGAATAACAACATGGCTAAGGTAGCTGTAGTGACTGGATCCAACAAAGGCATTGGCCTAGCCATAGTGAAGGGTCTACTGAAGAGATTCAATGGAGTATCCTATCTTACATCACGTGATGATGGCAGGGGCAAGGCTGCTGTGGCATCATTAAACAAACAAGGCTTGAAACCGGAATACCATCAGCTAGATGTGACTGACAGAAAAAGCATCATTAAATTCAGAGACCACATCAAGGAAAAATATGGAGGTATTGACATACTTGTGAACAACGCAGCCGTTGCAAATTTAGCATCCATGTACAATTCATATGAAGAATGCAAAACTACAATTGATATCAACTACTTCAGCATTTTGACCGTTCAAGAGTTACTGTTCCCTTTGGTAAAGAACAACGGGCGGATCCTGAACATATCCAGTGATTGTGGTCATCTAAGCAACATTAGGAACGAGTATTGGATCGAGAGACTGTCAAAGAAAGATCTTACTATAAGTGACATCAATGAGTTTGTAAACTGGTTTCTGATAGAAATTAAAAAAGGTACATTCGACTATAATAATTTAGCTGATAAGGGTACGTTGGCTTCATATAGAATAGCAAAAGTAGCTTTGAGTGCTGCAACAATAGTGCAACAGAGAGAATTGGAGCCAAGAAACATCGCTGTGAATTCCATGCATCCAGGACTGGTGCAGACTGATATGACACTAGGAGTTGGCTTCTACAGTACAGATCAGGCTGCTGAGACTCCACTTTACTTGGTGCTTGATGCTCCGCAAAGCCTCAAAGGATCATACGTGTGGTATGATAGGAAAGTCTTGGACTGGTATGATTACAAAGCCGATTACTATTTTAAGGCCAAAGATTATAAAGATAAAGAATAAGTATAAATTAGCAAATAGGGTACATTGTATATACTAATTAGTGATCAGTAATTTTAGTTCCAGTGGTTTGTGAATATTAAACTAAAAGTTAAGGTATCTGTTCAGAGTTATGTGAAAACATATTCGTAATCAAACTTATCCCTTTGTTCATTAAATTTATTGAAATCCATTCGAATTCACGTTTATCTCGAAAAGTATTGGTTTATTTAAAATGAGATGTTATATGTTCATATAAAATATTAGTAAATATAGTGTCTTTGATTTTATCTTTTAAGTTTGTTATTATATCATGTCTAATGATTTGTTTATAATAAATGCATTATTATTAAATCGGCATAAGTTAATCATTACTATATCGAAGATCATCTAGTGCCTGAATTTATCTTATTTGTGTATTAATTCTCATTGATATGACATTTGCTTGATCTTAACTTAATATTATAAATACCAATGTGAGTTTGTTTGTTTGCTACGCTGTCACGCCTTAACTACACGACCGATCATCATGACATCATATCGCATATGCGTTGTTAGAGTTACAGACAAGGACATAGCATACCTTTCATCTAGTAAAAGGTAGTGAGCCGTTAGATATAATTTTATTGACAGAATCTAGATTGAAGCGAGCAAAGCCGCAAACATAAACTAGTTTTAAATAATTAGCAAGGTGTTTCTCCATTCTTATTATTTGTATTCATGAGTTTTGCATAAACTTTCCAACATATTTCGGTACGTTAGAGTTCCTATGATAACAATTCCTAAAGCTATATAGAATTCTTGCTTTTATATTGTTCTGAAACAATAGCCGTAATATTTCTATATTAAATTCTACGATTCAGGCCAGGCTGATGACCTTCAGACGAGTTTCGGCTCCGTCCTTAGGGGGTAATACTCCAGCCGTACCAACATTGAAACTGGTATTATTTGTGTTTACAATCCATCTGCCTTGATGAGTGTGTCCAACTCTAAGCGCTGTTGAGACAGATCGCCTCTACGCTTGGGTATTTATCCACCTAACTTTAGATTAGATCCAAATGAAACAATGTTATACTTGCAATTGTTATTACGCAAATTAGACTCGCGTATATTGTGTTTTTGACTTTAGAACATTTGTCGGAGTAATTTTTTAGACGAGTACGTTATAAAGTCAGAGCAAGTAGTGAATATTAATATTGCAAACATTCATTTTTATTTTGTAAAGTAAGCCTGAGAGCCAACTATAGACTTGGGCTTAAGTAAAGTCGTATGTATGTTTATCATTTTGGTAACATAAAAGTCCAAATGTGTTCAGTCTGAAATAAGTTTAAGGAAACTAATCTTTAAAAATAAAACCAGTATAATACACATATTATTTTGTATTTAGTATTTAATGGAATTCCAAATACTACAAAGTTACTATTAAAATTCGTTCTAATTTCGAAGACTGACATTCGTATAAACATAAGATAGAATAGAATAGTTTATTTTACCAAATCAATATTTACAATTTTACTCTTAATCTACATTTACAAATATACACATAACAATGATTATTTAATCTTAGAGAAATGCGTTGATGACTACGAGTATACCTACTAGTGTAAACTATGTCACAGTCACCAGCGACCTCCACCCTGGATGTATACAAATTACAACATTGTTTCTTTGTTTTCAAGATTTATTGCCAAATTAAGAAGATCTCCCAAAAATAAAAATATATTAAAATTCTTTTACGGACACAAACATAATCAAATCGAACTGAATAAAAATGGAAGCGCAATTTTATCGTTCAACAATGAACTGACACATATGATTGACAGATTATTGATGCGAACATATTACCCTTCAAAGTTCCTCGAACCGCAGTATGACTGATGGATCATTTCAAGTCTAGATGTTTCCTGATCGCATTAAATCCAGCAATCATTTACTGTAATTAAGTGATCAATCTTGTGTCAGTAATTCTTCAGTTATTCTCGTTTGTATAATATTTTGCTATATTTTATTGTTGCGTAATTAAAACAATGGTTTATTATATTTTAACAATACTATTATGTTTTATACCCTGAAAGTTTTCGTTTATTTTTATTCCAGACCAGAGCTTTTGCCTGCGGCTTCACTCGCGTAAAAGCAAGTAAGGTTATGTTAGTAACAGTACTTTTATTTTAAATAATACATAGCCTATGTTATTTTGTGATAATATAGCTTTCTAATAGTCTCTCTCTTGTCTAATAGTGAAAGATTTTTTAAATCGGTTAAATAGTTTTTAAGTTTAATCCTTACAAACAAGCATACAAACAAAAAAATCAAATCTGTCATCTTTATAATGTTAGTATAGATTGTTTTTTTATGGCTTGGGGCGGCAATCGAGCAGACGGTTCGCCTGATGGTAAACGATTACCGCTGCTCATGGACACCAGCAACCCCAAAGGAATTACAAGTGCGTTGCCAGCCCTTTAAAAAGGAATGAAGGAGGGAAAGGACAAAGGAAAGGATAGGAAAAGGATCGGGGTAACTGGGCATCCGGCTCTCTCACTCACGAAACGCAACAGTACGGGTACCGTTACTTCACGCAGGTATTCTGTGAGAGGGTAGTACTACCCCGGTCGATCCGGCCCATTCATGCTGAAACCAGCGAGGATCTACTACCTTAAGATTGTGAGATATCTTATCTAGATACTCGATAGAAGCAATATGTTACTTGGTTTTTATATGATTAAATCCACATTTGCAGTTCGAAGACCAGTAATGGAGTCGGTAAATGCGAAAGTGACTGTCTTCTAGTCAACGTAAGCACTAAAAGCATAGTCGAGGTACATCTTATTAACTTTTCGTGGTTTTCAGATACCACGTTTTAAAAATCGAGCCTAATGCAGCCGTGTATCAGGCACAACTCAAAACTTTGATCTGCTGTTGAAAATTTATTCACAGCATAGGTACCCACTCATACACACTCACACACCACATACTTAGCCGGATTCAGGAATCGAATTCAAGACCCCATTCACTACTACATTACCAAGAATATTCCAACTAATATTACAAATGCGAATGTGAGAAACCCTACTATCCCCCTGAGGGGGGCGGACACACGATACAGAGGCGTGCGTAAGAACAGGCACGCCGCCTTTTTTTTTTTACCTTCAATGTAATGCGTTTACACACCGTCCGCGCCCGGACAGGGTGCGAGTGTGTGGGGCTCGGGCCAGAGAAGCCGGCCTCATACCCACTAAGCCCCTGACGACGTTCCTCCAGTACCTAGTGTCGGTGCCACGGGATTCACGCTAGCATTCACCGCGACACCGACAGCCACAGTCTTGGCCAGACAGTCAGAGACAGACAGTCTTGGCCCGCCACGTAGACCGGCAGGCCCCAGCTGTTTGGGGCAGGACCAGATGGTACAGCCCTCCCCTGCACCGGTTTGGGTGGGGAGAGACCATCTCCCTCTCTCCGCCACCTCTTTCGTGGACATCACTGCCTCGCAGAAGGCGACGGAGGCCTCCCATGCATTCTAGCTCCGGACCATGGACAGAACCATTTCCGGCAGCGAGAGGATTTGGACACCCAGTGCCCCGGTTAACGACCAGCGCTCCTCCTCCCAAGCCGGGCACTCCACGAGTGTGTGCAGCGCCGTATCCTCGGGACTGTCACCGCAGTGGTGACTACAAGACGTCTCCTCCTGGCCTATACGATACAAGTACCTCCCGAAGCATCCATGCCCGGTGAGGACCTGCGTCAGCCGACAAGTCAGGGCGCCATGGCGCCGCTCCAGCCACTCCTTCAATATCGGACTTACCACCGCTATTGCGGCGTGCCCTGCACTCGGTCGCGCAAGCTGCTCACCCCAGTCCGCTCTTAGAACGTCGCGGAGCTCCGAATGCCGCACCTCCACCTCTCTCGGCAACGTCCGAAAGCCCCGCACCAGGACCTCCCCGCTCCACTGGTAGAGCGACGCGAGAAGTCTGGCTTCCAGGTCTCAGGGCGGTGACCCAGCCAGGAGACTTGCCACCTCAAAGGAGATCATGCGTTACCCTCTACCGACCCTGACGGCCATCACCCTCTGCGGCCTCCACAGCAGAGCGGCTTTACGGGCCATCAAGTTATGCCCCCAAATATGGCTCCCGTATTGGGCCAACAGGCACGCCGCCTCACAGAACTGATACTAACCTAACTAACTTACATTTACGTGAAGGAAGCCGCTGGCAAAATCTAGTATATCTATGCTAGTTTAAATACATTTAATGTACTTCGAAGATCCGTAAACACTCGTATTGCATCGATTTGAAGTGCCGTTTGTAGCTGATAAACATTATCTACCAATAACATACACTTAACACTAGAGTTAAACAGAAGCATATAATATATGATAAGATAACGAAGAGCTCTACAATACATACAAAGATAACAGCGAAAGTAATACTGTCTGTTTGTTGCGCAAGACTGAATTAATTTTCACAAAATTTTAATCGGGGTAAATTACGCCTTACGTATATGCATAGATTGAAACATTTTCTTTAAAAGACAATTGCTGCGGTATGTGTCTACCTCGATTTTACATGGAACATTATACACATAAAATAAACAGGCATAGAGTATATCTAACTGAGATTTTTTTTTGTGGATTACACAAATAATAATCCTGTGTGGGATTTGAAACCATAACACCCAGCGCGAAGGCAACGGCGAGACAATCACTTATTATATTATATTTTCTTAGGAAATTCTCAGGAGCAACACGATGTCTGGTAGGAGTCAGGCCTACTGAGATACCAGACACATGCCTAGTACCGCAGTAGGCCTGATTCCTACTAGGGTAGGAAGGTAGGGTAGGTAATTAAAAATCATACCTCGCAAAGTGCAGCTGTTACACATCTTCCTACCCTTTAAGAAGGTATATACCCTAAAGCAGGGATATAAATAATAATCTACATTTTATATGCCATCAAAGAAACAAAAAACATGTTTCATTATTTACTCAAGTTGTCGATAGATTCCTCAATTACTTAGTAATAGTTAATTATCGGCGTGCTCAAACTATTTATCATGTGCAAGCACTGGTAAGTGTGCCCTTGAGTTGTAATCTCTGTCCTCGAGGATTAGTAAGAAGTTCCCTTTCATACTCATACAGGTATAGGGGTGCGTATGTACGTGGTTCAAAGATGTCAAAACAACCTCGACAGTTTTGCAATCATACTAATGACATGAATGAACAACTTTTAAGCACGCCCTTAACTTGTCTAGACACAGAAACTGATAGGAACTACTAAACAGATTCTAATAAATGAGAGAACTTCCAAACTTAGGTCTAAGACCGACGCGGTTAGAGCGTTAATTCATTAACAAGGTCACGAATATATAGCTAAGTATAACATCAAACGTTGTGTTTATATGACTTCATGTATAAATGTTCTGTTCAATGGTCAAGGAGCATTCGCTGATAAACAATTTGTAGCGATAATTACTATGATATCTTCGTAGAAGATAGTCTATTTAAAGTTTAATATAAATATGTTATCGTCTGTTTTGTGCTAGTTCTAGCCTAAGAGCAAGGATACCCTAAAGAAAGATCATTGGACTGCTACGAAGAGACGTCTTCAGTTTGATCCCAGGCACGCAACTTTGTCTCTATTAAATTGAATAGTTAACTATGACTCGTTTTAACGATTAACTAAAACATACATATCTATATATGTATATATCTGAGAGGTTTTCACAATGCTCTAACAGATATATGAATTCTGCCAGTCTACAGTGTGCCAGTAGACTATGGTAAAATCTGACTCATTCTGGGCAGACATGTTTGTTTAGAGCGAGCGGTTCAGACCAATTTATGCCCTTAAAATAGGCTTGATATAGGACTCAGGCTTATTACTATGTTATAGTAAAAGGATGTTTTATATTTAATTCAATTTTGTAATTTGTCTGGATTTTATTTGATCAAAATTATGAATTACGTATTAAGAAATATTATTTAATATTGTCATATTTCTCATAATATTCTCATAAAATATAATAATCATAATCTCCTACAGCCAATCTTAACGGAGACAGGCCATCTGCGCTGGAGATATTATAGTGCACAAGATGATGCGCGAACACAAGTGTGCGCTCTGTTCCCTAACTCTCATAAACGGATAGGATGTCAAATTGACACGACCTTAGAGAGAACAGGCGCAAGATTACATGCTTTTCGAGGCGCGGGGTGTCTTAAACCGCCAGCTTCTAAAGTACGGGATGCATACCTGTGACGTGCAATAGATATTCCTTGGAAGAAAACCCAAAAACTTTTTGTTAGCCTAACCAGGGATTCGAACCCAACTCCCCATGCAAAGCAGTCACTTTATAGTAAAAGTGACAGTGGTAGTCCGCTGCGCCACGAAGACAGATAGCCCTAAATTAGTATATATATACTCATAACGTTAAGTGCATCACGAAAATGAAGTGTGCAGAGCAATCACCATAAATACTCCACATTAAAGAATGAGCGACCGCACGCGCCAAGCTGCGCCAAAGCACACCTTTTTATGGCAGAAAGCCAACAGCACTTGATTTACAGGTTCATTTAATGAGGCAACACTGAAAACTACTCAACGGAATAAATAATTCCTTTAAGTTAATTTACCAGAGTATTAAGAACTACTGATGTTAAGTTACTGCGGTAAGCAGAGCTCAGGGCTGAAAGATTTTAGCAGATGTTAAGAGAAGACCCGTGTTTTAACTGGTCTGTGTTTTTCACGCTGATAGTAAGACAAATCTTTTTTTGAAGAGTCGGCTATATGCAAGTGACGCTTCATTTCTTGCGTGTGTTCAACTTCAAGGCCCACTGTAACCGCTTACGATCGGATGAATCGGTAATTACGTTGCTTGCCGAATATATAAGTACATACATATACAGGGTGTCCCAGAAGTCGACGTCAAGCCGGAATCATGTAACAGGCTAAGTAATAATAGCTATCAGAACAATATAATAATAATAATAAAATGTATTCGATTAAAAAAGGAGTAGGTACATTAGTGGACTTAAATCAACTTTAAATTAAATCTTAATATCTAACAATAACTCAATGCCTTAATAAACTAGTTTATAAGCAAAATAATAATTATAGTTATGGCAAGAAAGGATAATTTAACATCTTTAAATTATTATAAGCTATTTGCCTGAACTAGATTAGACCTGTGTTTCAGGCGATCACTTGTCTATGTGTTTTAAAAGTGGACATTTATTTAAGTATCTTTTTGAACAATAATATATCTAAACATATACTTAAGCTAAAACTGCCTGTACACGTACAAGTAACTGTGTCATACAATAAAATGCTTAGGTACCTAAAGAATAATTACATCATTTCAATATTTGTAACAAATTCTCTGTGTCTGCATAATTGAGTTTACCTAAATATTCCGTTATCATAACATTATATAAAACCAATTCTAAGGTACGTATTTTAAAAATAATAGGCATTTATAAAAATATCAGTACCCTGTGAAAGTTTTTTCAGTCCTGTTACTACAGATAATTACTTTTTGATTTTAGTTTTGTTATGTATTCTCGAATGATCGAAAAAAATCGACAGCTAAAAGAAGCGTTATTTCTGATTGCTATTATAACAAAGCCTGTTACCCGATTCCGACTTAACGTCGACTTCTGGGACACCCTGTATATATTAAGTCATTCAGTGACACACCAATACAGCCAAAAAGGGGCCGCAGAAGTATATTGCATCCACATTTAGCTATGTACGCCGTAGTGAGGACTATTGTACTGCTACTGAATATTTCTAGACTGAAAAGTCCAAAAATACTTTGCTTGGACAGGGAATGGACGAGTCGTCATGAACATTAGTCACCTTGAGTACCACTGCAAAACTAAGCCCTTTTACTTACGAAACATGATTATATATGAGATTAATGGCTATTGTCTGTAATAGCTCATAACTTAGATGCGTTCGTAACGAGATTAAGCCCATCACATTTCGGGATTTAGGTAGTTAGTATAATGAATAGTAAAATACTCATAGCATCGAAGGAAATTCTAAACTTGGTCAGTGGGCTTGCCTTCTATCTTTGGGATCTTAAATATAGCTGAAAAATGTGAGTGTAATACATTAATAATAATAATAAAAATGTCTATAGCGACAATTCAGGGGGGCCATCTGTTGAGTCGGCGAGTCACCGACTGCCATTCCGACTTTGTACTGAACCAGTATATCAGGCAGACGCCGTTTTTCAATTATAGATTGAATTTTACCAAACCATTAAACACCCAGACCAATCCCCATAGAACTGAATAATTAGATTCCATATGTAGCAATAGTCTCCTACACCTGCCGCGGCTAGAGTCTGGGTAAGTGTCCCATCTCACTTTAAACTAAAACTCTCAAAGGTCCGCTGCATGTTGGACGTATGTCCCCGTGTAAGGTATCGATACTTACATTAAGCTTCAAAAGTAACAAAGGATGTTTTAGGAATTTAAATGTAGTTTGTGTGTTAACTTTTCACAACGAAACGGCTGCACCGTTTTTAACAATTCTGAACAAAGTCGATTATATTCCTAAGCCAATTTATATTATTCGATCACTGCCGAACAAATTGACATATCAGCCCCCACTAGAATCATAAGATATAAAATTCGCTATGTCGACATCTTTTAAAGTCCATATTTGCATGTCCAAATTGTTATACTAATTTAAATTCTGCATTTACCGTTGGTCCCAGGTATCCTTAAAATATGACCATTCCTTACTATTACACACTTTATACAATACAAGCTATCCAATACATTCAGTACAGCCATTGTAGGAAACTATTTCCACTACACAACTGGAACAAACTACCTCGCTTCACTGATCAATACCGTGCACTATTATCGACGATCGCTAAAATACCGCTTAGATAACACACACAGAGCGATCAGATCCATCTCCCAACGTTCCATTGCTCACTTACTATGAATAATTCATATCACCATATCAAATTTTCGGAAAATACGGCCAAGTCACTAGGCCGCAAAAAATATCTGCACACGTTATGATACAGGCTGTTCCGTACAGAGTGGATAATCCTGAAACGTCTTGTATTAAAGCTATAGGGAGTCCAAAATAAATACAAAAAAAAATAATTATCAGGTAGTGAAATTGTGGAGTAAGATGTGGTGTGTGATGTGTTTTCGGGACTATCTATTCTATATTGGATAGTCTGTATAATAAGTAATTACAGCATGAATGGCGTAGCGAGCAAGCAGTAATCTTACTGCTGCCGTCACGATGAGTGTTGTTGTTTTTTTCGACACGGATAATTATGTGTGTAATCCGGCAAAATTTTAAATATTACGCTTTTTTACTGTTGTTTTATTTTGCTTTATTATTGTTGTTTTTTTTTTTCTTGATTTATAGTCGTGTATTTTGTGCCTATTCTTTTTCGATTACTTATAAGTAGTTAGGTTTGTTAATATTAGTTAAGTTGTAAATTAAGATTGTTGCTTATGTACATGTAAATAATAGACTTTTAAACAAAGGTTCGATAATAACTTTGACCTACATTAAAAAATTATCCAACGTATAATTGATCTAAGCCTCATATCAGTTAATTGCAATTTGCAGGATACACAGAAGGGCACATTCGTGATTGCGTTTTGTTTTTATAAAGCAGACTACGTTTATACTACTGGATTGCTACAGGTAGTCGTGTTGAAGCTGACTGTTTGTGGATATACGTAATGTGGGAAGTAAAAACAAAAAGAAAATAACAGCCATTGATACGAAGCTGCACATAATGGTTACCTCGCTACTGCCAGTGCGTCCAATCGCAAACGGTACAAAAGACCAATCGTGGTTCACAAAAAAGGAATTAAAATGTTTTGTTTTTAGATTTAAGCGGCGGTAGAATGAATGTATAAGGTTTTGATTGGATTTGCGATCAAGTGCTCGTAGGTTTGGTCCCAAAGCACCACCGACGTGATTTACACTTTACATTAGCTTGTGGAGTTAACAAGTAACTGGCAAATCAAACAGAAATATTTAATTGCAATTGTTTTGAGGATACGATTTCGAATTGCAAAATATTTCGTTTAGCGTTAAACGGCTGAGTCTAATGGCTAAGACATTGGTCTTGCGATTGAGAGCTTGTAGATATAATTTTAACAAAGGATGAAAATAGTAGTGCAATGGCACTACTGATAAATACCACGCTATTATGTTAGGCATTTAACTAGAGGAAAAAGATAATGGTCTTTTTCAAACCAATTGGCGAGTAGTCTTCTCGAATCGGCCCTAAGCATCTGAACTTGGCTGAGGCACTACCGCGTCGTACACCCATAAACTCCGCGTCGTATCCTATTAACGCATCACCATATATTCGAGCCTATAGGCTGTATGTTTCCTTTCGTTTTTACAAAGATTGTTTTAATGTAAACATTGAATAACGCAACGAGCTTGTTCGTTGCATTATTTATTCGAAGCTCCGCTTTACACGGAGTTTCTTTGTTAGGAAAATTCACGAGAAAAAGTGCGACAATAATTTATTATTAAAATGGCGGGACGCGGCTATGGTAATGTTTAAGTTTAGAACCAACAATAATTATATTTATTATGAGAATAAAAAAATATTTAGGAAATGGTGTGCAGGTATTTTCTCATAGGCTCAACACGTTTTCTATTAACACTATTTATATTTACTTTATCGCCGCCATTCTCTTAGTTTTCAGCAGCCATGGTTACGAAAAGACTCAGGCCTCCCTTAGGGTACAGCATGACTTTGTCGGGCATTGGAAGTCGTGCAACAAACCAGTGTAATTTCGTTGTTGTCTGACAATTCAGACCAAAGTCGACCAAGTTCAAGGCAAGCCTAAGGTGGCAGTTATTTCTGCGTAAGGAACGCTTAGTTTGAAAGCAAGTGTGTCTTATAAGGTTAATGATTTTCTATTGGGCAATAAATTGTGGGACTGCCACGTAGAGTCGAGTTCGAACCCAAGGCGCGCATCTCTGACTTTTCGAAGTTATATGCGTATTAAATAGTTAATTATCGCTTGCTTTAACGGTGAAGGAAACATCGTGAGGAAATCTGCATGTCTAAGAGTACTCAACAATGTTCTCGTAGATATGTGAAGTCTGCCAACCCGCACTAGGCCAGCGTGGTGGACTATGGCCTAACCCTTCTCACACTGAGAAGAGGCCCGTGCCCAGCAGTGGGACAGTTTAATACAGGGCTGATATTATTATTTATTTTATTATTATATTATGTTTTATTATTAAAAGTATTTTTATGTTTTATTATTCTTAGATTGATTGGATTGACTTGATTGGATTCAAACTGCCCTAATGGAGCTGGTGATTGCCTCGCCACGGCCATTGCGGCGAGTGTTTATCCCCGCGACACAGCGATTATTAACCTCTGAGTTTTCTTCGAAGAGGTTAATGAAAACACTATGTGAGTCTGTGTGTCTGTCTGTTACTAACAGGCATAGCTCCGGAACCACTGGACCGATTGACTTGTAACTTGGTGTGCAGATACCTTCGGGCCATCCCTCGGCATATGGGCCGTGTGGGTCAAAAGACCCCTGAGATATAGGTCAGGGGATATCCACCAATAGAGTGATTTGGAAGTCCAAGGGAGAGGCTTTTGCCCAGCAGTGCGACATTACAAAAAGCTGACGAAATAAAAAGGAAAAAAGGAGAAGCTGATGAGGTTGAATCCTGGGGTTTTACACCCATCTCGTTCCTAGTACGGTACCTTTCATAAAAAAACAGCTGGAAATGTATTCCACCATCTATTTATTCCATTGTATTTTTCATTGTCAATTGTTACAATGCCAGACAAAGTTCAATAGGTTAAAGACAAACACACAAGCTTTTTAATATTCTAATGCCCACTGCCTTTACATGTATGTATATTTATGATACGTGAATAAAATCACATTTTATTGCTACATATTTAATCTATACCTACACAAATATTATAAAGAGGCAATATTTGATTTCTGTTTGTTTGTTTGTAAGGATTAAACTCAAAAAGTACTCAACCGATTATGAAAATTCTGTCACCATGAGAAAGCTATCTTATCGCCGAGTAACATATGCAATTTTTTATTTAACAATATCTAGAAAGCTATTTTTTATTTACCAATATTAAACTATTACTAACATAACCTAACCTTTTATAACTCAGGTGAACCCGTGGGCAAAAGCTAGTGCATACATATATTATAGAGTTTTTATTGAGCTAAGTAAGCGAAGGTGGCCGTTAAATCGAATATTATATCAAGCAATTTGGCAGAAAACCGAGTTTCTTCGATTTATTAGGTTTAATAAATAACTGAAACCGTACTGCATTCCAAATATTTTATTAAGTTGTTTTAGTGCTTTATCTTATTAAGTAATGCATGTACGTGACGTGTGCCCGATATTATATCTATAATATATAAGATTTAGATGACGAGGTATGAAAAACGTCATGTGAAATATTTTTTCGGTACGTTTAGAAAATTGCATCTTATTTTTAAGAGCTCTTTATTAGTTACATACTGTATTTCTACTCACGGCTTCATCTGTGTAAAGCCCATGGAAACACATACCGGGGTTAATGGTATTATGTATTAATGAGCTCTATCTTTGGGCAAAACATTCAAATTTCGCGTGGTAAGGCACTTAATATGAAAACCTCCAAACATCTTTACCCATTTTCATACTTCTAACTCGTAGGACTAATAAGGCCCAGTTAAAAACTAGGAGCAATTTGGTTGCAAATCGGCACCCTTTGCCAACGTAAGTATAAAATTATCATATTCAATCCAAGAAATAGCTAATATCAGTATAGGTACCTATTAGTTCGGTTGCGAAATAGTTGTACCTATTTTATCTTATCTTGTATGGGGGCCAGTTAGTACAGACCGGCGACACTTCGACCCAGTGGGATCTTTTGTGTCGACTTTCCCAATAACGACTGCCATAGATGTTCATGGCAGCCGGGACCGACTTAACGTGCTCTCCGAGGCACGGAGCAGGCGATAATTGTCAATCAATACGCACATAATTTGGAAAAGTCATAGAACTTCCGAAAGTCAGAGGTGCGCGACGTGGGTTCGAACCCAAGACATTGCAGTCTGTTGGTCTCCCCACTGAGCTATCGTTGCTCTTGGTTGTACCTAAATGCGACACATACTTCGGCAGATTTGAATTTACGGGATTCGACTCTGATATGAACCACCTAAACAATCAGCATAATCGCAAAAATGTCTTTATATATACAGGATGTCCCAGAAGATGTGAATTAAATTGTAACGGGAGATTCTTTAGGTAAGAACCTTTAAAATGTGTTTAATAAAAAGTAAAAAATATGCCCCTTGGTTATAATAAAAAATCAAAGTCTTAAAAAAGTACGACCTTTTCTAGACTTTTAACTGCAAGTGCTTCGTTTATGAATAATTTTAATTTTTATCGCTATTATTTTTTATGAAGAATTGATTCGTCAAACTACAAACGATTTTTTTTAAACTGACTTTGTTTTGACGTCGCAGCATTATTTTGATGTATTTTTTTGCATCAAAGAAAATCTTGTACGTTTCACCAACAAAGCAACATATAATTTTTTTATTTCGCCCATTTGAAATGTACTTACTTAAGGAATCTTCCGATACAATTTGATTCACATCGTCTGGGGTACCCTGTCTATATTTCTTTTACTTTTTTATTATACAATAAAATTATCAAAATGTATTGTTGTATGAAAAGTACTACATTTTGCCCGCGCCTTCGCTTGCGTATATATAAGCTATGTAAATTTTCTATTTCTCGGGAACTAGTGATACAAGTAGGTAGTTTTTTTTGGATGAGGGGTATATATTTCCTGTTCTATACCCTGACAAAGTGTATGCGAAAGTTTATCGAAATTTCTTTATGATTGATCAAAAAGTTAAGACGCGAAAGAAATAAATAAATTCTAAAAATAAATATTAGCTATGCTTAAACCTAACATCATTCCGTCTTAATAATAAACCTAACATCATTCCGTCTTAAAACCACCATCCAGAAATGGCTAATTCTCAAAGACTATGCCCATACCGAGAACCTTTTAAACATTGGTTTTTAATATCACATGCACACGAACAAACACGTACAAACTCACTGACTAATACACACACACTCACACACACACACACACACACACACACACACACACGTACATGCACTAGCTTCTATATTTGGTTTTTTAATTCTTTTTTTTTTTTTCTCATTTTATTTTTCTTTTAATTTTTGCCACCAAGAAAATAATATACACAAGACATGCATTCTCTTTTATATATTTTTAACTAACGGAAGGGACTGGACCCCACGACACAGGGAATCCTAGTGTGGGGGCCAGAGATATATTGCTTTTCTTTTTTTAGTGTCCAAGTGTACTGATGTAATATGTGTATATGTATTGTACTAATTTTTGAATGAATAAATATTATTATTATTATTATTATATGTTATTACCATTTTAATAACAAGCCCTGACCCAGATGGTACCTATCATTATATCTTCATCAATAACATTATCATTACGATTCAAAGTCGAAGGGCCCGGCAGATAACGTTTATCAGCAAGATTAGTTATAGCTACGTTTAATGGCTGAAAGGAAATAGATCAGAAAAGATCTTATCGAATCACCCGGTCCTTTCAAAGATAAATTTTGTCGTGATTTGTATTTATAAAGATTATAAAGGTGACATTTTACAGTTAAGTACTATTAGATAAAGAATGACAGTCCCGTAAGGCTCTAGACCGACGGACTGCATTTCAACAGCACTCCGACTACAAAATTGCAGTTTGAATGCAATAAGTATGATTGCAATAAAACTGAAAATCAACCGCGCAGTCCAATTGCAGTCGGTGTGCAGTAGGCGTGCAGTTTCAACAATGGCACGCTGACTAAGAGCTAGCTGCACGGTCGACCTGAATTTCAAATGCAGTTGGTCCAACTGCATTTGTACTGCACACCGATTGTAAACGGGCTGCACGGTTGGTTTGCAGTTTAATTGCAGTGGTACTAACTGCATTCAAACTGCAAATTTGCAGCAGAATGAAGTTGAAATGCAGTCCGTCTATTAAGAGCCTGCAGATCATGCCGCGAGATTAACCCGTATTGTGTAGTGTATCCGACTGCTGTGCATGCGGTTCAAGGTTTGAAGCTTTGACTACTCGACCAATCATTATGATATTTCGCACATACGTTGTTAGGAGAACAGAAAAGGATATATAGGGTAAATTTCATCCAAAAAAGTACTGTTACTATTCTAACTTGACTTAACCTATTCACTTACTCGGACCGCGCGCGTTCCTAGACGAACGTGTGCACGTATATAAATGTAATTATTTGGTTGTTTAGCGCGGCGCAAGCCGTCGCTCGTATGTTTTTTATCGTTATTAACGACACACATGTGTTGAATGAGATGCTGGCGTTCCTGCAACAGAAGCTAGATGTCATGGACGAGGTGCCGGCCATCCAGATATGTCCATGAACTTCAGCGAGGAGGACATAGCTGCAGCCAAGCTGCTGGTGTATAGGTCGCTCAACAAAAGTGACCAGATTGTGTCTCGTAACGGGACAAAGAAAAGTCTGCAGGATATTATCACGCTGCTGAAGGAGACCGATCCTGATGACGTGCCGACGTTTGTGGCGAAAGACTTGAATAAGTTACCTCACGTCACTTTCGACCACGTCGATGTTAGCCTTTAGAACGACATCGTCTTCCTTAAGGCCAGTTTAGCGGATGTACACAAGAAGTTGGAGGCATGCCAGGACACCGTCATGGTTTTGCGCACGGAGGTTGAAGAGTTGCGCAATTCTGTAGCTTGAAGTAGGTTACCGACGCGTGATAACAAAGTCAACACGCGTCAAAGCGCAGGCTGCTTCAATACATCGGTCGCAAGTTTCGCGTCAGCAGTTTTGTCACCGTGGAATGTTATGACTGCTGAGTGCCGCTACACGCGTGCCTTGCAGCCCCTCCCCATCTCCGCGGCCCCTACCCGCATCGCCGCGTGACCTAAACAAATAGAGGTTCAGCAGATAGCTGCGAGCACGCCCATTGCGCCCGCCGCGAAGTCGGTACCTAAGATGGCAAAGAACCGGGAGGGTGATGCTGCTGTTGGTTTTATGACGGAGCAAAAGAGGAACTACCGTTAGAAAACCAATAAGAACTGCTGCGGCACAGTTCCTGTGGAGCCTGGTGCAAACCACCGAATATACCGGTACATCTCCTGCATTACATCACTAAGGCGGAGAATATCGCAGAGTATGTACGCCAGAAGTCCAAGTACATGCCAAGAGTGCAGGTGCTGAAGTCGCGTTGCAACGTCACCTTCCAGGCTTTCGTGGTGCGAGTCCCAACTTGCTTTCTACGTGTATTTATGAAGGAGGACTTTTGGCCAAAGGGTGTAGTGTTCCGTTGCTTCCGCGGACAAGTGCCCCATGAACGCTCAACAACAGAGTGCAAGTGGAGCATTACTAACATATGTAGTTAATAAGTAATATAATTACTAACACAAATTGTATGTTTGTTAGTATATAAGGTATTTATATATGCGTATATGCCACGCAAAATAAAATCGTTATTATTATTATATACACGAGCAAAGCAGTGTGTAATATCTTATCTCTATATACAAATATACAATGTACGTAAAGATGAAAAATATTGGAACGATTCGTACTTGAATACACATCCAAGCAGGCGATCGATACAAAATGTGTATTTAAACCTTATCCAAATAACACAAAAATGAACATTTATTTTTTCGGAAAAGATGTCATATATTTCTGGCAGTACACGTTAGTTTTCCTTGTAGCTTTCCCTCAATATGAGGGAATTCAGTTACAGATAACAGGAAACTTGTCAGTATAAACCTGATAACATCAGATAAATATTTATAAAACCTTAGAAAAGCTGCAAATCAGAGCGAGAAGCAATGTTTTGCAAACTTGTATTTTACCATAACATTTTACAGTAGTAGTTGGTAGTTCAAAAGGGTCAGAAAGGTTTTTAAAAGAAACAACGCGAGAAAATCCGTATAAAATAGTTTAATTTTAATGTTTAACATTCGCGTAAACATAAAAAAATATTTACGATAGTAATTAAATTGATTTTAAAAGTGATCCCCAGATAATTGCCAATTATTTGAGGAGACAATATAAATTAACCGGCTCGCCCAGACTTGTATCACCTTCGTAAGCTCTGATTTGAGCAACCTTACTGTAACTGCATTTTCCGTAATACATTAGTATTCACAAGGTTCACGAGCCTACTTGTATTCCTTTCTTTCCAACCTATATATAATTCCCTTTTTCTAAAATTGGCACTGCACCAAGCTGTTATAGGCAACTGCTTATCATCAGGTAGGCCGTATGCTCCTAAACGACCTCGACAACTGTTCCTAAAGATTGATTTGAATTGATATATAGGAGCTACATAATTAAAGTCAAAAATACCTTATGTCTCAAATAACGCCTGATCTGTTAGTCCTGCCTACTCTGCAAAGAGATAACCATGAGGCTAAGTATGTAACGCATTTTCAAATCCCGATACCTCAAAATCGACATCCAATCAATCAAGACGGATACACCACACATACATAAAAACGATTAAACTAACATTAAAACATAAACTTGTACAATAACAATAATTCAAACTTTGCCTTCTTCATAAGCAATTTCCCGAATTCACATGTCTTCGGGACACAATCTGCAAAGCAAACCGAATTTTACACCCATCACGCAGAGTCTAATTTCAAAGTAAGCCTGCTCGCAAAATGATAATACCCAAGTGAATATTAACGCCTAGCTAATGGAGTAATGGCACTGGTACATATGAATAATTCACGTATCGAATTAAAGCGAGCCGAACTTTTGTTCTGTATACACTGGAATTAAAAAGTTTTCAGCGAGTGAGGGGACGGTAGCATTGAATTCGCAAAAGCGGCAATTTCCGTAGAAAGGTTGACGCACATACGTAGGCTTATGCGGATAGTACCCGATGTTTATTTGTTTAAGTCCCAGCGGCACACCGGCAGCCAGGCACAGTATGTTTTTAATTATATCTGGCAATCCAACAATAGGGTAGTTGCCTATACCTATTTGATTTTGCACATAATTTTACGTATTGGAGCAAATAACAATAAAAAGAAATCTTTGTGTGCAAACAGTATCAAAATTGGGTGCAAAATCAGTGAGCAACTAATATTTTAATATTTTATATAAGAAAAAGTGCGATCGTAATACGGATATTTCGCTGTCTCCATCGCACACCTAAGATTAAATAGCGGTAACATCATAGATGGTATCGTGCATCCTTTTCCTCTTATTTTACCTAGTCTTTTTTCTTGTCATTTGACTATATTTGCCCCTTCTACCAGATTTGAAACGCTTTATCTTATCTATTGCTGAGTGTATCTTTATATTTTGGAATCAAGGGCTTGAGTAATTTTACTATTTGACCCAAATAATAAAAAAGTACGTGGCAACTACCCTTTGACAGGTTAATGTAAAAGGCATACAAAGTAATACGTTAACATAAAAACCAGCCAAGGTGGAAACATAGGTGCTTTGAAAAGAGACGCGAAACAAAACATGAAGTTTCGTCTAATTAAATCATATTATTTTGCTTCTACTAGCTTCTGCCCGAAGCTTCGCTTTTGTGCATATCATGGAAATACATTTCTGAATAAAACGTTTTTATGTGGTTATTCAGGAGACAGTCTATCTGTGTGCTAAGATTGGTTTTAATACAAATACATTTTTGGTAAACGTATATAACGTAGGTTATGTAATATACATAAGGCCGCATCTCACTGTTATATAAGTATGTTTGGCGAGTATAAGCTGTAATAGATGTTACCGTACATACTGAGTTACCACTATCTTTTCCCTAGCCTTTATTATTCCCAAGTCCCACTTGGGGTCGGCTTTTCTAGTCTAACCGGATTTGACTGGATATCAGTTTTTACACGGAGCGGCTGCCATCTGACTTCCGCAACCCGAAGGCTAACGATACCCTAAGGCTAGACCAGGGTCAGGATATTATAGGGCACTTACTTCCCAATAACGACTGCCATTGATGTTCATATCAGCCGGGACCGACGGCTTAACGTGCTCTCCGAGGCACGGAGCAGGCGATAATTGCCAATCAATACGCACATGATTTCGAAAAGTCATATAACTTCCAAAAGTCAGAGGTGCGCGACGTGGGTTCGAACCCGAGACCCTCTGCATTGCAGTCGGTTGGTCTCCCCACTGTACTATAATACTATGTACTATAATATGAAAAATAATGGTTTACGCGTATGTAAATAACTAGTATATCTAAATTTCAGACCATAGGCTCTCACCCAATTGTTCTCGGCATTACACAAGCAATTTCAAGGAAATAACTTTTATATTAAAAAGTACAAAAGCAGCACATGGTCTGGAACCGTTTCTGGTTATGTGATAGTTACAATTAGCTTGTCCCATATAATCCTCCTCGTCGATTCCGATAACGGCTACCTCTGAAGACATGGATCTTTTCTTTGATGAGCTCTAATATGGCTAGACCGAACTTGGTCGTTAATGTCGTACAAAACGTGTGACAAAACGTTGGCCTGCTGTGTTGAATGTATATGTGCAGCAGGGTTTCTTCAAGTTTTACGTTAATTGCATGAAGAGGGCTTCCATACCATACATTCCGAGCAACACAAAACCTCCGAGTTAGTTATACGGACTTGCCATTTGAACTTGAGGGTCAAACATCTTAGGTGATACGTGTCGATGTTTTTATATCTGGTACATAAAGACAACATGTCTTGGCCATATAAAAGGACGCGGATGATTAAAGCCTTATAATTACTTCTAAGATATTTGAAGTGCTCTTATATTACGTAAACAGATCTAAAATAAATTTTGAAAAGGTGAATTTAATAAATCTCTGCCAACACTTTTAGGAATTTAAGCGTAAGACTACAGATGTAAAAAATAAGTTAATCGTTATAAGTACAGGCATTATACACAAAAACTTTATAGTAGGTATTAAATAACTAACATATAAAATAAAAAATGATACAAATTAAACATTTACCTCATAATTAAGGTAAACCGATGCCCAATGTACCGGTAATGCAATATACCACTGCGTGCAAACCGCATAAACACTAATATCTGAACAGAACCAAATCATTCCGGATTAATTATAAAAGATAAATTAATGCATTGTTGACTATCTGACTGATATTAATACAAAGCTCGAACTCCTGGGTCTAGGAACTTATTTTTTTAAAAGATCTGCCTGCAATATATTTTCTAGTTTACACGACATAGGCGAGCAATAAGAAAGAAGTTTTCAAATTGTATCCCTAAAGGGGTAAAAAGGGTTTATAGTTTGATACACCGATCTTGATTGATATATCAAACTATAAACCCTTTTCACTGGGCTGGGTTTTCTTTACTTTCTTGCTGCATCAGTCAATTTAAAATTTAGCACAAAGGTTATAGGTATCATCCACTATAAAAAATTTTATATACCTTTCGCAATAAAGGTGATACGGATTAATTGGTGAAAATGAACTTGACGCGAACAAAGTCACAGGAAATAGTTTATTTATAATTACTTAAAAAAGAAGGCGATGTGCTAGTTATTTTGGACAAGATAGTCGATGCAGCATGCAAACATAACATTAGAGGTCAGTGTTCGATTTACTTGAAGATTCGATTAATTTGAAATCGAAATTTACATCAACAAGAACGTATGCTCCTATGATAAGTGCCCGTATGTTTCCTTTCGGAGTGTGTGAAACGTAAAGTGACGTGGTTATGTCAGCGAGTGCGACGAAATTAGATGCGCGTCAAGAGCTTCGAAAGGAGACACGTTCTGTACCCTCGGAGTACCCCTGTGTACCCTGTGGGATGCATTGTGATCCAATCTAACCGTGTTATGTCGAGGCCTGCGAAAATCTACGTTAATCTTCTATGCGGTTGTTGGATAATAGAGTCAGAGCTTTGAATAGTATTCTTAATACTTCTGGTGGATATGTGGTTATGGTAATTTGGGTCACGTTCGTCTTTTGTAAATTTAGTTGGTAGTTATAGTTTCACGCTTATATTATTGAAGAAATAAGCAGAGATATTTTATAGATCCCACATATTAGGCGAGCTCATTGCCGCCTAATAGGCATAATTCTAGCTACAACTAAAAATTTCCAGACAGAAAAACACAATAACATTTTGCCCGACTTGGAAATCGAACCTCAAGACCTCAGGCACAGCTACTATTACATTTACTAATACTGTGCTTGCAAGGCAGCTTACTTTGCAATCAAAGTTTAAACTTAAATCAAGCTTAGACAGCATAACTTTCAAGGAGAATCCATCAACGTTCTATACCGAAACTCAATCGGTTAATTACCGATACTAATCAAATACCGCCTTAGTTGCGGTAATACCTGGCTTTGTCTCTCAGTAGCTATGAACTAAAGCACGGGGATTAATTTCGGTGCACATGTAATAGTGGCGATGACTGATCGGTGATTATGCTAATACGGTAGCTGGGAGATTTGATTTGGATGTCAAGCTAGATTCAATTAGATGAAATAAGAACAGATTGTTTTCTTTTAAAGGTTACTAGGGAAAGGAAAGTAGGTGTAAAGTTCGATCCCAAAGCCCGTGATATTTCGAAATTATGTTTGTATTAAATAGTTAATTATTGCTAGCTTTAACGGTGAAGAAAAATAAAATGAGAAAATATATGTTTCAGATTTCTCCATGGAGTTTATGAAGTCTGCCAACCCACACTGGACCACAGTGATGGGAATGCTTAACTCTCCTCTCACTGAGAAGAGGCCCGTGCCCAGTATTGGGACAGTTTACATGCAGGGCTAGTATTTATTATCTTGTTAACCTCTCCAGATAAACATAATGTGCTTAACCCTCTCGCCTCCTCTTGTGGCGAGGAATTAAGCATCAGGCGCATTTCCTCTCAATATAAAAACATGCGAGGCAGTCTTTGGGGACTGCCGATAGAAGTAAAAATTAAGTAACTAGCGTGCGGCGACGATGACGCAAGTTTCACGCTTTCACCCAAAAAGTACACATATATACACAGTATACATATAGCTTATGGAAAGCGTTCGATGATCATGACACGAGTTCCATGATTTTGGTTCACCCAAAAAGTGCTCAAAGCGCATAAAGAAGTAAAAAAAAGAGAATAAGTTTGCGTCGTTGGTGCAGTGGGAGGTTTGAACCCACAATCTTTTTATCCCAAGTTAATAGATAATGTATACTGACGTAATATAAAATCGTTTATGCGTAGGTACACATTAGAAAGAAACTACGTTTTACGGATTTATCGGCGATTGCTTAAATTATATTTTAAGTACTTTAATATTATTTTAAAACAATTTACTTTTCCACTTTCCTAGTGAACATAGCTGGGCGCATGCCGGCATAATATACTTATATAGTATCATCAGTCGAGTTACCCATTACTTAAAACTACCACAATGGCAAACAATGATCTTAGGTACTATAGGCGGCCTATAGGCGCCTGTATGATCTAATAATCGAACTCGGGTAAATACACAACCGTCACATTCACTACCACCGCATAGCACTACAAAATAAACGCAATCTCTGTTTAACCCTTCTAACTTAAACAAGCACGATGCTACAGTGTTTAATGTAGAAGATAATCCCAAACATTAAACGAAGCGTGTTTTACCCAAAACAATTAAACGTCAACCAAATCACTCGGAAGACGAAACATTTCGCAACACCATATTACATCCACTAACCATCTGTGCCCTCTCTCCCCTATTATCTCCCCCTCGTCCCAGTCCCGTGACGAGGCCGTCACGCTTGCATAAACACGTCACTCGTAAACTTGTTGGGTTCAGGAAAGCCACTCCATGGCAGGAAAGAGAACCGTACGTTTCGGTTGAATCATGATTATTTCTGCTGGTTTCCGTGTCTATAATATACTGCCCGATGTTTATTAGACTAGGATGTTATTGTGGAAATTAATGTAGGTATGCAATGCTTTGTTTTTTTTTTCAAGTAGAAGCTGCCGTTGTCATTTACTCCAGTGATGATACAGTTCAGTTAGTTTGCCCGCGATAGTCGAAACCGGTATAAGAGTGGTAACACAAAAAAAAACATAGTCCCATACGTTACTTTCCCTTGAGGCGATGTAAAAAAAGGACTGGTCATTTCCTTTAATTTTCTAAATGATTCTTTTTATCTAAGGTCATCGCGACTGGTAGCTTGCCAGCAAACCTAGAGTAACTGCTAATCATGAGGGTCGTTTGTCGCCTATATTGTATTTAAAATAAAATATACAATATGGAGAAAACTGTGATGAAAATGGCGTTAGACGGCGCTATTTTTAAATAGTGATTATTCACTATTTAAAAATACATAGCGAAAAAGAGAATTCAAATGAATCTTTTCTAAATATACTAGTTTAGCCATGGCTTCTCTCGCGTGAATCATTCGGGACCGCACACTGGGACAAGAAATGTCATATGTTTTAATCGAAAACATCCAAATATTTTACCAATTTTTCACTATAATATAACTTAGCTGTGCCCCAGAGTTTCACTCGTGTTTAATGACGTTTAATGCTACTGCTACCAAACCACTCGTTTAGTTTGAGGCATCCTAACTAATAAATGTGATGTGAGTTTGTTGTTTGATTTTTCCGCTTCAACTACTCAACCGATCATTATAAAATTATTCATATAAACATGTTATCTGAAGTACAGAAAATTACAAACAGTAAATTTTATCAAAGAAAAAACTACTTTTGCTGGGCAAGCGATGCCGCGGGAAAAATCTAGCGATATTATAAAGCCTCATGTCAAGTGAAATACTGTTGAATATTAAGTAAAATAACTTCTTATTAACCTTACTCACACATCATTCTTTGTCATTCTGCTTTTATATTACTCTCCACCATTTATTTCCCTACAATAATATCACAATGTTGCTCTTCTAGTAATTTTCACAAATTTTGTCTGGTAATTGGTACGTTACACCATTTTCTTTTCGTAGTTAAGAGTAATCAAACTTAGATTATGTCACTCTCCTGACTATAAATTATCTGTTTGCAAAAAATCACATGGGTCATTGTTCAATTATGCGTGAAAAAAGAACTAATTATAATTTTTTAAATATATTTTTCTATTCTAATATAGGACGATATGGTTAATCATTTTCTGTGTACCTAGTCTTTTAAACATAAAAACAATCGTTACAACTCTTTTCTCTACGGATAAACTTAAAAAACTACAGAATTGATTTTGTCTAATCATAAAGTTAAATTATCCAGATATACCATAGTCATATCTTGCTATGAGCTACGAGAGCGAAACAGTAATCATTAATATGCTAAAGGCAGTGCCTTGCGCGGTTTTGCTAGACGAATTCAAGCTTTTTGCTTAGCTTTACGTATTCTTATCCTAACTTGATATAATACACATATAGCTATACTTAATATAATGTTAGACAACGAGTCTTACTCGCGGTAAAGTATTTAAAAGGTAATAAATACCTATTGATTGCCCGACATTTCGACCGACTTGCATCGATCGTGGTCACGGATTGACTGATGTGAGCTGAGCGGCGCCTTCGTGAAGTGCGGGTTTCGGCAGCTACGCTCACTTGGTCAATATTATTTATGTGGACATCGCGATAGTCTAAAAACATTTAATATGTAGCTAGTTATATATTTTATATTAAGTTAGGATAACAATACGTAAACCTAAGCAAGAAGCTTGAATTCGACTGTCATTTTTTATACACATTCTTTTATAACCGTCAACCTTTTTCACTCTTTCTTCATAATTTTAAACTTAACTATGCCAAAGTTCACCATTCACCGTGCGTACAATATGCTTCAAAAGGCGTATAAAGTTTCCTCTTCACGTATTAATAAGGTATACAGAATAAGGTGACTATTTTAGAACCACTTGTTAGTGACCAATCGACCCAAAAGGCATGTCCAAAACTCAAGGGAAAACAAACGCGTAGTGTTTAAACTGGCAAATATTATTTATCCACGTTGTATCGTATATTTACTTTAACAATCTCAGCTTATGATGAATCTGGCCACTTTAGGTTCTTAATCTGAATGCCTTTAATTTTTCAGACTTAAAACATAATCGTAAATCAAGTTTTAACTCGGCTTATGACGCCCAAAACATCTATCTTATATGGACTGCAAGACCAAATTTCGGTCACGGTAGCCAAGCTTAATGAAGACTCCCGAACGACCCCAATGAATAAAGTATTGGAATTGCACTCCTGACACCAGCATTCTAGATTACATGGAGGGACTAACAAGAATACTGGTAATTAGTAAATCAAATAGCTAGTAATGCTTAAAAACAATATAACTGGGTACAATATAATATTATATTGATTTCTTCACTATGATATGTTTGATGGGCGGATAATCCGACGCAACAGCTCCAGATGCGTCTAGATGTGCATTCCGATGTACGGTGTTGCCACACAGTTTTCTACCACCTTTAAAAAGATTATTGATAGAAAATCTACTAAGTAAAAAAGTTACTACGTTATTCTGTCAATAATTCCTAAGTTGACCCGATCTACGATACAAACCTGAACCATGTTATTAGCAACCATATAGACTACACTAGACCAATGAGAGACTATCTTCTCCCTAGCCTTTATTATTCCCAAGTCATTTGGGGTCGGCTTTTCTAGTCTAACCAGATTTGACTGTATATCAGTTTTTACACGGAGCGGCTGCCACCTGACCTCCGCAACCCAAAGGCTAACGGTATCCTAAACCTAGACCAGTGTCAGGATATTATAGGGCACTGACTTCCTAATAACGACTGCCATAGATGTTCATGGCAGCCGGGACCGACGGCTGAACGTGCTCTCCGAGGCACGGAGCAGGCGATAATTGTCAATCAATACGCAAATAATTATAAAAGTCATAAACAACTTTCGAAAGTCAGAGGTGCACGACGTGGATTCGAATCCGAGACCCTCTGCATTGCAGTCTGTTGGTCTCCCCACTGAGCTATCGCTGCTTTCACCAAAGAGAGACTATCTGCTTTAAAAATATATGTAGGTATGTACTAGCTGACCCGCGGAACGTCGTCTGCTTCACATAGGAGAATATCCCCGTTTTTTCAACATTTTCCATTGATGCTCCCCTTCCATTGGTTGTAGCGTGATGTTACATAACTTATATATCCAGCACTAAAATAATTTTTCAATTCGAACCAGGAGTTCCTGAGATTATCACATTCAAACAAACAAACTCTTCAGCTTTATAATATTAAGTCTAAGCTTTACCTAGAACACTCTTTAACAAAGCGTCGCAACTGCTTATGTAAATATATACATAATTATGCACATTTTTTACATTTTTCGTGTTTAAACCAACATTTTTATACTAAGAGTTAAGTGCAATGGCGGCTACCACTGCTTGTTTTACTTACTCCAGCTATATTTTACTCTTTTTTTACGATTTATTACCGCAGCACGCCCGCTTTACGGAGTTTTTTTACGTTAGATAATGTTTCTTTATGAAATTAAATGTAAACTTTTTAGAGCTCGCGGTCGTTTGGTGCTAAAGAAAAATATGAAGTGTTGCGGACATTCTCTGTGGTTATGCTGAGTAGTGGGTGTGTTGTTTAGGGTGATAACAGGTTTGTAAGTTTCATGTAATTTCTGTAGCTTTATAAACAGAGTTTCATTTTTAATTTATAGTTAAAATAACAGACTACAGGTTAAGCATGACATAATATTCAATTGAACCTAAAATAATTTCCAACCTCAAGTCCAATCAAAACTAAAGTTTTAAAGTGATATTTAAAAATTTTGTGAGCAAAGGTAAAATAAGTATAAAAAATAAAGAAAAATACTAATAAGACCTCATTATTTGAAATAATTTTCTCTAAAAGGGCGTTTTTAAACACATTATTACTATTATTATTAAATGATTATAATTATAATTATCGTGGCCGATATCCGTTTCGGAGCAAATGGAATTGTGTCTGCATATTCGTGAAATTGTTTTTTTTTTTTTTTTTTTTTATTTTCCTCGTCAAAATGACCACACTCCGCCTGATGGTAAGCAGTCGTGTGGTCTAAGAGCAGTGGCCTCCACATGGTCCTCATAGCAGCCGAGGCGATGTTGAGGTCTCTACTTTGACGGCCTGAGAAGGTGCTTTTTCAACGTTATTGTTACTATGGGCTATGCATGCGTTTGATTTACGCCTTTATTTATTATCTTAAGGATTCAAGCACACGTGTATTAAACCTTCATTATTCATCGCGTAATAAGGGGTAAATTATTGCCAGATTTTATCGTGCAGTTACCCTCAATAAGTATCATATCTTATCTTATCTTGTTTGGGCCAGTCAGTACAGACCGGCGACACTTTGACCCAGTGGGATCTTTTGTGTCGACTTCCTCAATAACGACTGCCATAGATGTTCATGGCAGCCGGGACCGACGGCTTAATATGCTCTCCAAGGCACGGAGCAGGCGATAATTGTCAATCAATACGCACT
Source organism: Catocala nupta (assembly GCA_963675205.1). Taxonomy (NCBI): domain Eukaryota; kingdom Metazoa; phylum Arthropoda; class Insecta; order Lepidoptera; family Erebidae; genus Catocala; species Catocala nupta. The sequence goes on along the minus strand of OY776089.1, from coordinate 3,024,603 downwards.
TAATTTCGAAAAGTCATATAACTTACGAAAGTCAGAGATGCGCGACGTGGGTTCGAACCTGAGACCCTCTGCATTGCAGTCTGTTGTTCTCCCCACTGAGCTATCGCTGCTCTTAATAAGTATACAAAACAAAGTTTTATTGAAACATCTAATATCATATAATATCAATATTATATACATATATCTATTGTAGCAGAATATGAAATTTTCTGTCTCTTATCAATTCTAAGTAATAATAATAATAATGTCTTCCAGACCGAATTTCGGTCACCGTGGCCTATCTTAGCGGAGACTAGCCTTCTACGCAGGAGATTTTATAGTACCAAGTATGTAACCCTCATGATCCGATAAGACAAATAATCCGACACGACTGGAGAGAGATCAGGCGCAGGACCAACGGTTTTACGTGCTTTCCAAGGCACGGGGGTGTCTACCACCGCCAACTTCCTAAGTCCGAGCTCGTATTGAACTTTTTGTAGGCCCAACCCAGGATTCGAACCCGATACTAGCAGGCGCATTTACTGCCGTTGTGCCACGGAGGCAGTTAGTATTATAATATATGTATGCACTCTCTGTTCCCTAACCCTCATGATTCGATGGGACGAATACTCCGACACGACCGTAGAGAGATCAGGCGCAGGACCAACGGCTTTACGTGCTTTCCGAGGCACGGTGGTGTCTAACACCGCCAACTTCCTAACTCCGGGCTGTTATTGAGATTTCATAACAGCAAAACCCAATAACTGCCAGAAAAGCAGATTCGACTTACTTGTGCTTTAAACAAGTGAATCGAAAGTTACGTTACGACCAGATGACTAATAACTTATTCACGCCTAGGTTGTATATTTGTGCTTCGTAAGCTGATAACACCCGAATAAACAACTGTTTTATATACTGGCTCCATCCAAAAAATAGTGTCAAGCCTAAATCTACGGGTAGAACATTCCTAGGGGTACTCGCATTACCACCATGTATGTAACGACAAAAAGATAAAAAGAATAATAACTGGATCTTATCCCTAGCCTTTAATCTTCCCAAGTCACTTGGGGTTGGCTTTTCTAGTCTAACCGGATTCGACTGGATATCATTTTTACACAGAGTGGCTGCCACCTAACCTCCGCAACCCAAAGGTTAACGATACCCTAAGGCTAGACCAGTGTCAGGATATTATAGGACACTGACTTCCCAATAACAACTGCCATAGATGATCATGGCAGCCGGGACCGACAGCTTAACGTGCTCTCCGAGGCACGGAGCAGGCGATAATTGTCAATCAATACGCACATAATTCATATAACTTCCGAAAGTCAGAGATGCACGTCGTCGGTTCGAACCCGAGATCCTCTGCATTGTAGTCTGGATAACAACAAAAAATCGCAGCAGGGACATAACATAGATATTTAGAGGATACATAACCCTGGATTGAATTTTCTGTTATAAAACTAACTTTCTGAACTGCAAATCCGTGCACATGCATTACAATATCCAATTTACCCCAACTTACTCACACTGGTCACGAATGCAACGTACAATCAAAAGAAATTTATTTTCATAGCACTGTTTATGCGACGTTTAAATGTTCATAAAACTATTCTCAGTTGAAGGCTGTTTTGTAATAAAATAAACTTTTAAATGAACTAGCAAATGGAAATAGAAGTCACGTTTTTAAAAGCCACTAAGAAATTTCCTCTGAGAGGGAAATGGGTCAAATAGTTTTAATTATTTATTTAGTTAGCTTTTGCACTTGTTACTCTATTTTTCGAAAGAGGTTTTTTAACTGAACAACTTGACGTATAGATAAATATATACTGAATGAGGTGAATATATATTGCATACTAACTGCCGCATCCGGCTTCGCTCACAGGAATTCCTATAACGCAAACCAGAATAACAGTATCCAACATGTTAATTCAGTACTTGGTATTTTGCTTACGTTTCAAGTTTCACCCACATTTGTTCATAACATATTATGACATTGAGAGTCTAATAGACTAGATCTCAAACACGGATAGTAACAGACAGCATGGTGGTATGGTAAGGTTTTCTTTTAGTATGTTGTATATTTTTCAATATTACTAGCTGTTTGGTTTGCAACTTACAGGCATAACCCCTTCGAATCCATTTGAAACCACCACGCCACCATTGCTGCCTGCTGAAAGACTTACCATAGCCGTTTTGGAAGTCTTTGAACAGACCTCGGACTTACGCCAACCGGACCAAGGATTCAATCAGGTTTTAAAGAAGGTACTAATCTGGATTATATAGTTGGTGTAACCTAGACAATATCCCTTGCTGCTTTACATCGTACTCTGCTTGTCCTAGCACCTGCTTGCAGGAAAACTTGATGGTTGCCTCCAACAATACCATTAATGTGGCTCCATCTCAGGGTACAGAAGTATGATCAGTTGTATGCTTGCAGTCAAAAGCAGAAAAATATTGAATAAAACATGAGTGATATGGATTTAGGATCGAAAAAAGGGAAAAGGGTCTCAATCACCATTTCAGGTCACAGTAGAATAATAAGTACATGCTTGCAGTTAAAAGAAGACGTAGATTGAATAAAACGTTTAACATGGATACAGGATAGTAACAAGTAAAAATAGTCTCATCTGTCAATTCCTCTCGAAAATAAGCGTATATTATTGTTTGTTTGTAAGAAGTACTCAACTGAAATTAAAAATTATTTTACAGTTAGAAAGCTATAATACAGTAAAGTGATCCACATTTAATAAAAAAAATACTGTTACACAACCTAACCTCACCTTTTTTTTTTTTTTTTTTTTTACCTGGGGAAATGCGCCTGATGCATACCCTCTCGCCACAAGGGTTAAGTCAAGAGGGTTATGTCCGGCTCTCCCGTACTTCGGGCCTACGGACCAAAACCCCACGGTGTGCACAACCTAACCTCACCTACTTTTATGCGAGCGTACCCATGGGCAAAAGCTAGTATACAATACGATTAATCAATCAATATCAATCAATCAGCTAACCGCAGTCAACTGCCGGACATAGGCCTCTCCAATTTTACGATTAATAAAGTCAGTTAAAAATATTGCCTCTTTGAAACTATGTAATAGCTCTTGGGTATAATTTCTAGGTGACCGTTAGTTGTTGAGTTTTTCTGTTAGCAATTTCATAGAAGCAGCACGTTGTCTGTTAATGTGCTCGGCAGACAGCTGTCATAAATTACTGGCTAATTAAAGACACCTCCCTCTATAGCAAGCCTTAAGCTGGCAAAATTTGCATGTAACATATTACATCACTACATATTAGAATACAAAGTCCCCCGTCGCTTCTATCTGTCTGTTCGCGATAAACTCAAAAATTACTAAACGGATTTTCATGTCGTTTCCAATAGACAGAGTGATTCATGAAGAAAGTTTAGGTGTATAATTTGTTAAGGTTTAGTACTACCTGTGCGAAGCCGAGGCGGGTCGCTAGTATTAAATTATAATGACCTCCAGTCCGAATTTTGGTCACGCCGGCCAATCTTAACGGAGACTGGCCATATGAGTAGTAGAGCCACGCTGATTTCAGCATAAATGTGCCGGCTCGACCGGGGAAGGACTACCCTCTCGCAGAATATCGACGTGAAATAGCAGTATTCCTACTGAGGTGTTTCGTTCGGTGTATGAGAGTGCCGCAGGTCCAATCATCCTCTTTCCCCCTTCCCGCTCCTTCTCCTTCCCACTTCTTTTCCTAAAAGGTCGGCAACGCGCAAGTAATGCCTTTAGTGTTGCAGGTGTCCATAGGCTATACGGTGACCACTCACCATCAGGTGGATCGTATGCTTGTTTGCCATCTTAGAATAAAAATAGGTATCTGCCCAGGAGATATTATAGTACCTAGCATGTAACCCTCATGATCCAATGGGACAAATAATCCGACGCGTCTGGAGAGAGATCAGGTACAGGACCAAAGGCTTTACGTGCTTTCCGGGACACGGGAGTGTCTAACACCGCCAACTTCCTAACTTCGGGCTCGTATTGACCTTTTTGTAGGCTTAACCCGAGACCTTATGCACAGCAGTCGCATTCACTGCCGCTGCGCCACGGAGGCAGTTAGTATTATAATATATGTATGCACTCTTTTGCCTAACCCTCATGATTCAATGGGACGGATACTCCGACACGACCGCAGAGAGATCAGGCGCAGGACCAACGGCTTTACGTGCTTTCCGAGGCACGGAGGTTTCTAACACCTCCAACTGCCTAACTTAGTTAGTATTATAAAATAATATTAAACCCACATTTGGCCAACCACCGGTATAAAAGCGTGTTTCATAAACATGTTTGTTCTCTACAAACCCGCTATTACACACAATAAAAACTTTTTAGACATTGTAATTCTGTTACCAATTATACAGTGTTCAAGGTATTGTAAGCTGTATACAAGTTTTTTGTATTTCTGAAGATAAATGGAGACAAACGAAAAGCGCAAACAGACTCATAATCTCTCTTAATCAAAACAAGTCTAAGCGAATTAAGCGATAAAAGCGTTTTTCATTTTACACTTGTTTCTACACGTGGAGTTCTCTCCCTTGCCTTGGGAAAACATTACCTGAATAATAAAGTATCATTGTGTGAATCCAGGACGTGATCTATCTGTATGCAAAGATTTTGCCGAATCAGCTCTACGCGTTACGTGTTATTGAGAAACAAATATCCAAACATTCTCAAAAGCTTTCACATTTATAATAGTAGTAGATTTGGTAGAAGGATATAAAATAAATGTATGCGATTGAAGATAATAGGTATCATTAAACGTTCTCAGCCGTACACAACAGTAAATACGACTACTGTTTTTAATTCTCGGGTTCAATTCCTGCATCGGACAAAGTGCTATTCGATTTTTCTGTCAGGACATTTCTAGGTACCATGCCGTTGTTGTTGGAGCGGTGAATGCAACTGCTGCGCTTGAGGTTGGGGGTCTGACGCCCGGTGTATGCAAAATATAAATGTAGTTTTGACTAGTAATTTTCAGAAGTAGCCCGCAGTCTGAAACTTTGTACAGAAAAAGCTACGCCACTTACCATTGGAAGCTAAAATCATCGCTGGTGAAATAATAATAATATTCTATCACATACACACAACACCATCTAGCCCAAACTAAGCAGAGCTTGTATGTACTATTGGTACTAGACAATGGATAAACATAGGTATATATATTTTTTTCTAAATCCTTACATATTATTCATATGAAATGTGAATGATATACACTTATCTGTGATATAGGCCTCGGAAAATTGGTAAAACATACTTTACTATAACAACCCATCTATGTATCCTGAAAGGGTTTGTTAGAGTTAGGTATGGAACTTCTAAATTCATCAGATATATTTTAGGTCTCTTTTACTACTTTATAGCCAGGCGGCACTATTGATTGTTAAGCAGAATCCACTTATACAAATCCCTAACAAACAAATAATTCATGCATTCACGGTACGTATAATTTTTTGTTAGTTTTTTTGCCTTTGTACGCAAGAGTAAGAACAGTCGGCTATGGCAAAAGAAGCATGAGAGCAAAATAAATGCTGTAGAAATGAGAGCGCTGAGAAACATATGTGGTGTGACCCTAAAAGATAGAATAAGGAATAATGTGATTAAAGGAGATGCGGCATGAAAGTGGATATAGCTATATAAGCTGGTTTAGGTATGTAAAAAGAATGGACAAGAAAAGACTGACTATGAAAATTTATAAGGCTAGTGTGAATGGAACAGTCGCAAGGGGAAGACCTAGGCAAACGTTTCTCGATCAGATCGGAGACTTTTTGGACAAAGGACAGGTTAAGAGCACATTAAACCGGCGAGCGTGTATGAGTAATTAGATGAAAGTTAATGAAGCCAAAGAAGTATGTCAGGATCGTACTAAATGGAAATCCGTAGTCGCAGCCTACCCCTCTGGGAAACAGGCGTGAATCTATGTATGTATTTATGGCCGCAAGACCTTACGCACACCCACAATCGTAAGTACCAGCTTATTCCAGTATAACAACACAGTCCTCAGTAAAAAGACAAACATTTTCAGACAACAAGACAAAAACAAGTCGACTTAACATTCCAAGCTTGTTGACGTTGATGCGACAGAAATATACTCAAGCACCCAAACAACATCGTTGTCATACCGATCAATCAACACGATCGACAAACAGACAACAATACTGCAGCTTATTGATGGAGTTTGTTAGATAGGCGTTTTCCTTATGGGGGTATTGAGATGGGTAATAAATTATCTCTGTTATGTTTTACGGGTTCAATTTTGGGGATGTATCTGCACTGTTATATACTGTTCCATACAAGAAGCACCTTTATCGAATTGCGTAGTTGACTTACAATGTTTATCGATAGCTCAGTGGGGAGACCAACAGACTGCAATGCAGAGGGTCTCGGATTCGAACCCACGTCGCGCACCTCTGACTTTCGGAAGTGATATGACTTTTCGAAATTATGTGCGTGATTGACAATTATCGCTCCGTGCCTCGGAGAGCACGTTAAGCCGTCGATCCCGGCTGCCATGAACATCTGTGGCAGTCGTTATTGGGAAGTCAGTGCCCTATAATATCCTGACACTGGTTTAGCCTTAGGGTATCGTTAGCCTTCGGGTTACGGAGGTCAGATGGCAGCCACTCCGTGTAAAAACTGATATCCAGTTAAATCCGGTTAGATTAGAAAAGTCGACACCAAGTGACTTGGGAATAATAAAGGCTAGTGAGAAGGAGAAGGTAAAGTTACATTACCCAGAATCCAAAATATAATTTTAATATCTACTTAAATATAAATAAGATACTATCGTTTTAAATCTGATAATAGGTGTAATTGTCGGTACAAACTGTGACGTAACCGTTATTTAAATGCATGCTTGCCAAGAAGATAGCAATGTCTCCACTACACGTCTCTTCACCTTTCTACAACGAAATTTAAAAATTTTAATTGGTTCATTATTTTGCAACCAGTTTTGATGCTGTTTTCACAAAAAGATTTATTTTGATTGCTATTCGCTCATGTGAGAAATAATGTACAAATTCAAATATAGGCAACTATACAATTGTGTATGAAGAAATTAAATTAAATTGTTAGTTAGTGGCCGTGTATCTCTATTCGATCTCAGTAACAGTCTAACTCTGAACGGGAGATCAACACACAAAAAATTGTTTATTAATTACACTGGGGAACAGTCATTTTGCGGCATGGTAAGTTGAGTCAGTATTATTTTTTTCTTTTTTTTGAAAGTAATTAAAAAGAAAATTGATCAGGCATCTTTCTCCCAAAACTCTAAACATGCTAACAAAATCATCGCCTTCAGATGGGTGAAGGTTCGGGTGTAGAAATAAAACACTACTGCCCCATGTTCAAAGTGTAATCACTATATTATAAATTACTAAAACACATAGGTTGAGGCATAATGCAACGTAGACAATAACTTGAGACTTACTGTTAAGGAGCATACTTATTTGTTAATATAAGGGAGCATGTATACACTACACTACAGCCTATCCATCCATAAACAGATCAATAGTTAAGTTCCTGAACCTAGGATACCGTTAAGACTGCGCCGAGCGAAATGTGACAAAAGAGGTGGTCACAGCTAAGTTGATAAAATCAACACTTTTTATTTAATACAAATATAAAATATACATTTACCATAATAATGAATGTGTTTACAATTATTCCGTGTAAAAAACTTAAAATAATTAAAATTACGTAAATTTGCACAAAAAATGCAGAAACGTAAGCTCGTATTACGTGATTTTTAGGTTATAACAGTAGTAGTCTATCCCATTTTACAATTTAAACGAAACATAAATAGTTATATTACAATTTGTCCGTCACAAATATTTAAGTTATTGGTTGACAATAAAGATACATATTTATCAAAAAAGCACTTCAAATCCTCCATACAATTTTAATATGGCAGCCGCGCGCCGATTTGAATATCGAGCTCTGTCATTCAGTCCAGCCGCGTCTTACGCTCGGCGCAGTCTTAAGCGCTGTCAGATGTTCATAATATTGTTTCACGCTTACGATTATACACTAAAATTTTACAACTATAAAGAGAACAACCGAAACGTCGGGGAAAGTGTAAACCTAAATATAAATAGATTTAATAGTTTAAACAATTTTATTAGCTTATAAATAAGTAAAATTCAATAGTAGTAGTAGTGTAATAGTTTCAAAATTATATAATACAGTGATTAATAAACAACGCGATAAAATCCGTATATAGTAGTTTAATTTCAATGAAGTTTAAAGAGGTTTATTTTTAGTATTGTTTTAAAAGTAGTGTTTCTTTTTTTAAACTATAATATACCGTACTTTAATTTCAACCTATTCGGATGTTCAAACGCATATCAACAGCTGTGATTGACTAATCAAATAAGAAATCAACCTTGTATCTGTTGATTCTGGCTACAAAAGCTACTAAAGATTTAGTAGACTGACGAGTACCTACTTTTAGTAAAGTTTATATATCAAGAATTATACACGTTAAGCTCATTATTTGAACACATATTATTTTCTTTACACATGAACACACACATTTATGTATATAGCCAAATAATATACACACACATCTAGAATTTATTTGGGTTCTCCAAATAGTATGTTAGTTAGAATTGATCAATTTATATCTAAAACTGACTGAAGAGGACGATATCTAACCATCTCGTTATACTGTAAATATAAATACGAATAAGCTGGTAAAACTAGGAACTATCAACACATTATCGAACACAGAAGTAACAATAATAACTCTGTTACCATCCACACTCAGAGGCTCACAAAGCTACGACCCCATTTCATATCTCTCATTCCATCCAAAATTCCTTTTTCCAACGTTCGGCAGTACCCGAGTGATTTATGCAAAGCAAACAAATAAACAAAAACACAGAAATTATAATTCACTGTAGGTCTTATCAGTGCAAACAAAAAGAGAACTTGTGATTACTTGAAATTGTAGCAAATACTGTAGCTCACACAGACTTAGAAATAACTCGAAAAAACATTTTCATTGAACACTGTTAATTCGACAAACAAAAATAGCTTTTATTATTTGATGTTTAGAGTTTAAATTTCAATGATTAATCAACGAAACCATATCATAGTCCTGAGCGACGCGTACCTTACCGGTTTTTAATTCATGCCTTTGCTGGGTATTTGCTGGACAAATATTAGGTAGTATGTAAATACAGCCTTCAGCCGATCTTAATGGCATTACAGTGCTGTTGCTGCAGTTTCTTTAGTTCAAACACCTGGATAATTGCGATACATTTGCTTTTGAAGTAAAAGCACGAATGTTGTTCATCGTCGTCATCGTGTGTTTACGTCACAAGGTATTTTAAATGAAAGGTAATGAGTAAATTGAATGCACCTTTCTCAGTGGACGGTAGTGGATGCGACTGGCGTGCATAAGATCTCGAGTTTTCAGAAGTAGCTTGGCATCTGAATATTTTTCCTTTTTTTTTTAAAGGCAACTCCACACTCCTAATAAATTCTGTGTTGCAAGGGAACTTTACAAATATTCAAACAACGGACACAAAGAACACCCAGACTCGTAACAATCATTTGTGGATCACAATATTTTGTCCCATGTGGGATTCGAACCCACAACACTTGGCGTAGTGGCAGTGGCGAGGCGACCGCTTAAACCATTACGCCATCCATACAGTCATAAATCAAATAAGTAAAATAATATCAGCCCTATATTAAACTGTCCCACTGCTGGTTACAGGCCTTTTCTCACTGTGAGAAGGGTTAGGCCATGGTCCCCCACGGTGGCCTAGTGCGGGTTGACAGACTTGACATATCTTTGAGAACATTATGGAGAACTCTTTTCCTCACGACGTTTTCCTTCACCGTTAAAGGAAGCGATAATTAACTATTTAATACGCATATAACTTCGAAAAGTCAGAGATGCGCGCCTTGGGTTTGAACTTGAGACCTCTGCGTGGCAATCCAACGGTTTTTAATTTTGTTTTAGTTTTTCTACATTAAATATGGATATAACAGTTACTACGGTTACTGAAGAGACGATCGTATCAGATGGCAATAGATTCACCACTTATTACATGGAACCTAAAACCATATCTGGCGAGATATGTAATACTCCAGTTCTTCTGCGATCTCTATCTATACCTTCGGGAATATAAGCGTGAAACTATGTGTGTGTTTTTAAAGGAAATGTTTCAAAGAGCATAGAATAAAATCACGCTCCCTTGGGCGTAGCTGCACGGCGTGCTAGTTTCATCTCCTGTGGATTGAAGATCGTAAGGCAACTATCAAATTCTTTGCAAAGTGTCGCTCTTTGGTAGAAAAGATTATATAAAAGATCTGTTTGGATAATGTTACATAATAATATAGTCCAACTTATGTTTAAGAACTTTACATAGCATTTCAAACCTTGATTCGATATCTTTCTCAAAAAATAAAACCTAATTTCATTATACTTATATTTTTATCATTGTCATTAAGTACAAGCTCTGCTTAGTTTGGGTTAGATGGTGTTGTGTGTATGTCGTAGAATATTATTATTATTATTAAAGTTGTACAATTTACGAGCGTTCTTTAAAAAAAACCATTTCCTAGAATTCCATACGATTTGCCCATAAATTAATTAATAAATAATAATTCCTAAAATTCTAACGCTAAAGCTTAAATTTTAATTAATAAATAATAATTCCTAAAATTCTAACGCTAAAGCTTGATACAGTAACAAGTCAGTTATATTTATATAGTAAACATATATGTTGTCATTCAAAGTAACTTATCATATCGTAATTATAAGAACACAAATAGTAAAATAATGAATACCTATATAAGACTTTTTATCCACAGACATTAATTGACAGACGAATTTAAATTAAATAGCTGTTCTTGAATTATTAGTATTTTCTTTACTTATTTTAAGTTTTTATGTACAACTACTTGAAAACATCAAATTCGGTATACAATTATCAGGATATTTTTATACCTAATCCGATAAAATTAATTTCAGCGGTCTAGTTACAAAACCTTGATACGAGTTACATAAGTAAACATAACTTACATAAAACATAACATTAATAAATTAACTTAATTGGTTAGAATTTAGGTCTGGGTCAAATACAAATGAATGAGCAAGTAGAAAAAGATAAGTTGTAAATGAAGGCAGTCTCAGCTTTTGTCAGTTCGAGTCAATTTCCGGTAACACAAAACCAACATTTTCGTGAAAATTGAAGTGACCATTTCCACCTTTCGACCTGAATACGACCAAACCTAACCGAATCACGGCAAAAATCTTCCAAAAAATTCCCAAGATTGGCATTATGGCATTTCGCCTTTGCCCTACATAATGGAAAAACGCTGAGAAACGTCACGTGGCGGCCATTTTGCATAATTCGCAATCCCGCGCTAACATTGACGCCAATCTAATCGTTATATTATTTGAGAGTACGTAATAGAGTTATGAAGTTGATTTAAGAAGTTGGGATGTATTTCGAAACAATGGTGGATCTCCTGGAGCAACAATATAAGTTTGTTGAGTTGTCTGGACTTTTTATTATGCTGTGAGGACTGATCTGTTCGTGTGGGAGTAATGCATAAAGTTAGATGTAGACTCAGTAACAATCAGACTTTTTGAATACGAGTGAATATTTTGAAGCACTGGTTTTTTATTGATAACTAGATTTTGTCAGCGGCTTGGCTCGCGTTATGTAAATTTTCAATAATTTCTTCCCTCAGGCACAATATTTGTTTGCTGGATAAAAGGTACCCTATGTCCTTTTCTGTACCTCTAACAACGTGTATGCGAAATTTTATGATGATTGGTCGAGTAATTAAGACGTGACATCGTAACAAACGAATAAACACACCATCGCATTTATAATATTGGTTAGGATTAGGTAGGTAGGCCCTTGCAACATGTTCAGTCACATATATGTATATCAGTTCTATGAATCTACTGTATCATTGGAAGGTTGCTGATATTACTATTGGCCACAAACAATTTGTATAATATATTATCGCTATACTTACATTTAAAATTGTATGTAAATTTCTGTGAAACAATTAATTCATCCATTCAGTCAAACCTGGAACTTCACTCGAATCAGAACCATCCGAAGCATAATCTTCATTCTATACAAGATTGTAATAAAAAACCACAGTATTGTGTGCTTGCAGCAAGTAGGAGACAGAACAACACACTGTGCTATTAACAGTGGGGAAGTCATAAACTGACCATCTGTATTTGCGTAATCTGTGATCTTAGAATATAAGACCACATTTACGCACCAAAACATAACTAAGTATTAATACTTACTACAGCTTCACACTTTGGCCTCGTTAACTAAACTAGTACGCTTGCTCCAACAATCGATAGCAATCTACCTCGCCTCTTTACAATACCAAATGCTCCAGCGAGTTGCCATGGATACCATCACGGGATCAATTGCAATACCTCCCTCTTGCCCTCAAATTGTAATGTACAAGTGTTATTACCCCAATTCCACACTATCACGTGTTCCAACGGCACATATTATACGATGAGATGCTATTTGCGGTTGCGAGCAAGTATTATCTACCTATAGAGGTTTGTTTATTTAGCAATAGTCTTGTAGTAGTGTTGATGTGCGCGGTAAATTTGCAAGGATATCTGGATACCAAGGAAAATTCATATCTATTACCACGAAAGTGGGAGTAGCAGGCTTATTTCTTTTTATACCTATGTATGTACTAGCGGTGGCCAAGTGGTCGAACTTCGCCCATCATTGATTTAAATTTTAAGTTTGATCGTTAATAAGGTTTTATTGTCTATAACTTTAGTCACCTACTCGACATACATATTATGTAACCATAGTTACGAAGAATTCTACGACATCAGCCGAACAATGCCGAAATACTATGAACGCGACTCGACTGCTTGTGTCAAATGCATGTTTGAGTGCGTGTAGTGTTTTTCATTAATTTAATGTATTTTAATACATATTTTATGAAAATATTAGAATTCGCCACTCCTTCTCCACATAAACTTTAACTGTGCCAAATATCATCCGCCTCCGTCCGCGAAATTTTCGTAAAAAGGGATACGAAGTTTTTGCTTCACGTATTAATAGGTGTATAAATATAATTAAACAAGAAATCCTATTTATTTTCCGCACTGTATTTCGAAATATCATTTTTCCTTGTTTAAACTAAAGGGAATCTTAATCAAATTTTAGTTATCTAGGTACAAGCGTTTAAGCCAACTGATAAGTAGTGAGTGAGGAGTGCTTTTTTATATACATATAAAAATAAAGGTGACAGATCAACATAGGCCAGCCTAGTAGAAAGTATTGACAGCCTATGATCCCTTGCAATATCAGAATTCTCACTCGAGCGATGCTGACTAGGTAAAGAAATCAAAGATTATATATTCATTCCGTTAAAAATTCCTATAATAAAGGATCAATTGGATCTTTTTGACATGCCTATTTTTTAAATTTCTGATTGTCTAAGGCGTAACAAGTTAGGCAAACATTGAATAAAACAATAATACTTCGACATTATTTATTATGTGAAAAGATCACATGTGATTGAAAAGCGTCTTATTGAAAGCACTAGTTGTCACCCACGGTTTCACTCATTTTATGATTACTGCTTACTTCCCGTGGCTCGTAGTGTAATTTTATATAATTATCTATGTTACTTTTGTTTAGCTTTCTAATAGTTAACGAATTATTAAAATCTGTTTAGTAGTATCAGAGTTTATCGATTACAAAACCGACAAATCTTTTTTCTTAATAAGTATCGATGTTGTAATCAAAATATCGACCAAACAGACACGTGTTCGAACCTCAAAGACATTTCTCTCCATGGAAACAATATCCCATGGCGTCAGTTACTTAATTTAATTTCAGTTTAATTCAATTACAAGCTGGTTTCGTGAACTTTGCGGGTATAATGAACGTCTAACTTGTTGGTATAGACCGGTGAAGTTTTGATTAATCAAGCTTTTATTTAGTTTAGACGATGTACGTAACTACATTTAATTGTTTGAGCACTTAGAAGGGATGGAAGGAACAAAACCAGTTTGATGTGTGCTATAAATAATCTGCCAAGTTATGAATAGACGATCGATTTAATTATTTGCAATATTGCTGTACTGCTCACATCTCTGGGCAGGGGCTCCTAAATACCAGCTCGACCCACTTGACTCCCTACAAAGACGGGCAGTTCGTATCGTCGATGATCCCAATCTCACGGATAGATTGGAGTCATTGGAGCAACGGAGAGACTTTGGGTCTCTCTGCGTGTTCTACCGACTCTTCCACAGTGAGTGCTCTGAAGAACTGTTTGATTTGGTACCAGCGGCCCCTTTCTATCACCATACCACTCGACAACGAATCAGATTTCATCCATATCACCTGGAAGCGTTCAAATCCAAGACGGTACGCTTTCAGCGATCATTTCTCCTACGTACGTGCAAGAACTGCCTGCTTCGGTGTTACCCGAGCGCTATGATATGTCCTTCTTCAAACGAGGTTTAAAGAGAGTTCTTCTTTCACGGTAGGCAGCGGCTTTGCTGTGTCCTGACATTGCTGAAGTCCATGAGCAGCGGTTACCACTTACCATTAGGTGGGTCACATGCTCGTCTGCCACTAAAGGCAAGAAAAAAAACAAAGAAAAAAATATTGAAAGAAATGAATTAGATTACGACGTACTACTAACATTTATATAAGAAGAACCTTGAGTTTTTATCCAAACAACTCTTAATTTTCTACCATTCAGTTATCCAATACAGCCTGCTTTAAAAACATCACTACCATGCCATGTGCAATTTTAATCTCACGATACTAACGTCACATGTGAATAAGCGGCTACAATTTTTATATTTTATTTAATTATTTATATTTTAAAACAAATAACTACACTAGGAATAACTCCTGTATACCCCTATACAAGGAATATCCAGACTCGGAACAACCGTTTGTGAATCACACAAATTTTTGTCCTGTCTGGGATTCGAACCCACAACACTCGGTGCAATGGCAGTGGCGATACGATCAATTAAACCACTACGTCATCTATGCAGTAACTGTTATGGGAATAACAGTTGGTCACTGACGAGACGACAATCGAGTTCACATTGAGAATTTCCCTGTATAGGTCACTCGGGGACGTGAGGTTAGCTTTTTCAGTTTCATTGATGCCGCATACTCTGTTCTTACCTTAATGTTAGTTAAACTTCATGTTAAGCATACTTTTGCATAATTACATTAGAACTATATTTGAATACATAGCTACCTTGTATGGAAAAGAATGCAGCGCACGCGCATGTTTAGCATTGTCGAAACTTTTAAATATAATTCGAATAAAGTAATTTCCAAAAATAGAAGTTGCGATACTCTACCCACAAAAACCAAATCTTCTATACGATGCTAGCTTCTTCTCGCGGCTTCGCTCGCGTATAAGAAGATTAGGTAAGGTTATGTTATTAACAGTCCTTTTTTTAATAAAATATGGCCTGTGTTACTCGGTGATAAAATAGCGTTCTAATGGTGAAAGAATTTTCGGTTAAGAAGCTTTTAAGTTAAATCGTTACAAGCAAAAAATCAAATCTTTCCTCTTCATATAATGAGTATAGATTAGTACTTGTTACGAGTTTTTGTACGTTTGTATCAACAACCTATAGTGCTTTATCTCACTTATTTCTTTATTTGCTGACCCGTCACAAGACATAGACACTCCAGACATCTTTTGTTTTGAACTAAAACGCTACTAGCGCTTCTACAAATAGTTTATCAAAGGTGAGCAATACTACAGCGAGTGACACCTTTGTAATTACTTGCTGTTCTTCCAATGCCACCAGTAAATTACTACCAGCGTCGTACCCCCTTTGTTTCAACTTAGTTTCAAATAAAAACTGCTGTATTGCTTTGCTGCAAGTCTCTGGAAAAAAGGACAGTTTTGTTGGAAAGTACTTGCTGTGTCTGGAATTTATTAAGATGAAACAAGGTATCCAAATTAAATTATAATTGAAAACAGTGGATAAACTTTATGTTTTAATAGTTCAATACGTTTTTAGTTTGCTTGTGTTTATAGAAGAAAATTGTCAACGAAAGATCCTTGCTTATGCGTGGCATTTTGCTCAAATGCTAGCACTGGCTGGAGATATACCTTCACACGCAACGAAATACCCTTGTGTTATTTTCACCTTGTTCTTTTTAAAAAGTGGCAAGTATTACTGGCTGTGGGACTGACTATGTGTTGCAGGAGTAGTCCTGCTCAACTATTAATGATGGACCTAACACTGACCACATTTTGGACGTAAAACATCGCTGCCTACTTACTGATAAACGTAAATCTATGTATGTAAACACAGACGCAAACGTTCAAATACACCACCACCGTATTTGTTACTAAAATGATGTAAAGAATTATCACTTAAGTGGGGTTAATAAGTACACTAGTAATTTTAATCCAAATATCCTAGAATCTTAACAAAACAATAAAAAATTTAACAATTGCAATTGAACATCAAAAAATTGCACTCTATTTTGAACAGTATTTTAAGAGCGTATGTTGTGAAATTACCGCAACAATAAATATACTTATTTTTGGAAGCCAGTTACGAGTTATCTACAAGCTTAAGCATGTACGATTTACTACAAAATGAACGCCTTAAGCTTAGGCCGAAAACACAGCTATATTTAGAGGTAGTTCTAATCACTGCAATTTCGAGGCTTAAATTTTTGCCATCTGCGGCAGAACGTGGCGAACGCTATTTTATTTTACAAACATGGAGTCCATTTGAATATCTAAAGCCTGATGACGTTCAACGATATGGCCTGAGGTTTTAACATTTAGGAATATTCTTTGGATGACCAACACTCTATTTGGAATTATAATAATAAATATTTTATTTCGCATGACATAGACGCATAGATAAATACCATATAAACTAGATTGTATGTATGTTACATACAATTTGTGTTCGTATTTATATAACTTATTAACTATGATAATAATGTTTCATTTGCACTCTGTTGTGCACTCATGTGGCACTTGCCCGCGGAAGCGCCGGAACACCACACCCTTCGGCAAAGAGTCCTCCTTCATGACGAACTGCAGAAAGCAAGTTGGGACTCGCACTACGTACGCCTTGAAGTTGACGTTGTGACGCAATTCCAGCAGCTGCACTACTTTACATGTACATGGACTTCTGATGTACATACTCCACGATGTCATCCGCCTTAGTGGTGGTTATGTTAAGATCTGGCTTTACGCCTAAATATAATTACATACTATGTATAACTAAATGTGGTAATTTCAGAGCTGTATAGCACCCACAACAGGTTCCAAAAATTTATTTGCCTTTGAAGTCATAATTGGGTTGCTGACTCAGTCGTAATGTGTGCAACTGGAGGTCTCGGCTTTGGATGCCTGGCTTGGCAAAAGTGTTATTAGGTTCTTTTGTCAAAAATGTTTAGGAGCAAAACGAAGTTTGACCTACCCGAAGATATGACCATCCATACAGTTGGCGTAGTGTTTTGAGTGGTCGCCTCGTCACTGCCAATGCGCCGAGTGTTGTGGGTTCGAATCACATACGGGACAAAAATTTGTGTGATCCACAAATGGTTGTTCCGAATATGTTCTTTGTGTCTGTTGTTTGAATGTCACATGCATTATTCCTAGCATGGGAGTTGTCTTTTAAAAAAAAATATTTACGGTGGAAAAACTAAAACAAAATTATGAAATAAATTATTAACACCCGTGAATATGGCTGCTGAAAAGCAACCGAAACTTCGAGCAAAGTGTGAAATTAAATCTAAATCTAAGTAGTTTTTTATAATTTAAATAGCTTAAATAGAAGTAAACAGTACCCAGTAAAAGTGTTTAACAATAGTAGTTTAAAGTTTCAAAATTATGTAATAATTATAGTATTTTGTAAAAAATAAACAACGAAATAAAATTCGTTTAAGTTGTTTAATTTCAAGAACCTTTATGTTAATACGTTTTATAAAAATAACAACATATTTCAGTACCTTTATATTGTAAACAAAATGAATAAATGAACGATACAAAATTATATTCAAATATATGAAAAGGCAATTTAATAGATCCGAATGTAATTTATTTGGCTATTCAAATATGACATTTCTATACATATTCATTATGTTTGTATCAAACATCAAATACAGAAATAATATTTCCGTGTTTATAATATAATTGTGTTGATACATTCTACATATTCCACGCATTGTTGGAGTCCCACAAATTGCATATACAGGCCCCATTATAAATTATTTATGAACAACAAACATTTGTTATTGCGTTCAAAGTTTTACAGTACCTACATGCTTAATTGCATAATCTAATTATGAAACATGTGAATATCTACATCTGTATATATATATAGAGTATCCGGTAATTAATGGATAACCTGGAAATGTATTATAGTGGAACTGATGGCCGTTCAGGAAAAAATATGAAAAAATCTATCCTAACTACTACCTGAGATATGTGTTTTTTTTAATTACCATTTATAACTTTCTTGTATACTACGACCATAAATGAATGAATACCATTGGTTTTTTGTTGTTTTATGATTAAACACTATTTATGCTAATAGATAGACAGTCAAAAGTATGCTATTCTAATATAGCTTGCACTTTTTAATATAAGTATATATATATTTTTTATAATTTTTTTTTTTTTCTGACCGGCCTTCAGTTCTACTATAAGACATTTTAAGGTTATCCATTAATTACCGGACACCCTGTATAAAACCTCGTGTCACGGTATTTGTGGTCGCACTTCTCCGAAATGGCTCGACCGATTGTTATGAATATTGTCTTAAGTGTACGCGAATGTTATACATTGAAATTAAACACTTTATACGAATTTTGTCGCGTTGTTTATTTTACTTTTAACACTTTTATTACAAAATTTTGAAAACTCTAACACTACTATTATTGAACTTTACGTTACTTTTATGTTATTTAATTTAATTAAACTATTTATATTTAAGTTACACTTTGCCCCGACGTTTCAGTTGCTTTACAACAGCCATGTTCACGGGGAGACTAAGATGGATAATAACATTGGGACAACTACCATCTTAGTCTCACCGTGAACATGGCTGCTGTTTAATTAAATTAAATAACATAGTAAATTTCATAATACTAGTGTTAGAGTTTTCAAAATTATGTAATAAAAGTGTTAAAAGTAAAATAAACAACGCGACAAAATCCGTATAAAGTGTTTAATTTCAACGATTGTTATGAAATTTTTGTGTATATTTAGTAGGTATGAGAATAGGTCGTAAAGTATATTTCATACTGTTAGATGATTAGAGTGTCAACATAACCTACATTTATGCAAGCAAAGCCACGAGCATAAGCTAATAACTTATCAATTCGAATCGGTACCGCAGCAATGGAAGTAACTGCTGTTAATAAGACCTAGATTTCGAATTCTATTCTTTTTATAAAGTTTTTTGGTTTTTCTGTTATGAAATTCTCAATAGCAGTCAAAGTTAGAAAGTTGGCGGTGTAGTTCACTTCAATGCCTCGGAAAGCTTGTAAAGCCGTTGTTCCTGTACCTGATCTTTCTCTAGTCGTGTTGGTTTATACCATCGAACTATAAGAGAGAATGAAGATTGCGCTTAGTCTGGAAGACCTTCAATGATAACTATTAACGTTTCGTATAAATCAACTTTGTTGATCAAGAGTTAGGGCACATAGTGTGATTCGCAAAATTTAATGTTCTTTTTTGCTTTAAACGCTACTCTCGTATACAACACTTTTTTTTTTTTTTTTTTTTTTTTTTTTACGTGGGGGAATGCAATGACGCGTATCCCTCCGCGGGGGCGGGCGGAGGGATTATGTCGGACTCGCCGGGGTAAAGAAAGATGTTGAAAATATAATATACCTCCCGGGATACCGACTAAACCTACCACGGTGTTCCTCGACACAACCACTATCGGCGGGGCCGCGCGAATCGCTTTCGCATGCGGTCGCGACCCCGCCGAGGTTTCGGCCCGCCGTATGAAACGGCAGGCCACTACACAAAATACCTACCCAAACTAGGCACTTCCGACATTATAAAAACCCTACTGTCTCCCCCCTAGAGGGGAGACGGACTCGACACAGAGGCGCGCGTGGGAACACGCACGCCGCCTCTCGGACCTGGTGCTGAACGGATAGCGGGCAGGCCCACAAAGCCCGCTACCCCCAGGTCAAACCTCAGGGTGGCTGGAGGTCATCGCGCGCCCTCCAGCGCCCGGCTCTGCGGTTGGGGAGAGGGTTTAAACGCTCCCTCTCCCGCTCCGCCGCCTCCTTGATGGAAATTACTTCCTCACAGAAGGAGGCGACGGCGTTCCACGACCTCTCACTCCGGACCATAGACTGAACTACGGCCGGGAGCGAGAGGACAACCGATCCGACTGCCGCGATCAACTCACGGCGCTGCGATGCCCAGGCGGGGCAAATCGCCAAAGTGTGCAGCGCCGTGTCCTCTATAACGTCGCGGCAGTCGCCGCAGTGGTGACAACCGGGCGTCTCTTGCCGGCGTATACGACACAGGAACCGGCCAAAACATCCGTGGCCAGTCAGAACCTGTGTCAGCCGGAAGGTGAGGGCGCCATGCCGCCTCTCCAGCCACTCCTCAAACACGGGACTTACCGCCACGATCGTGGCGTGCCCGGCACTGGGGTGTCGTATACAACACTACGAATAATTCCTTTGTCAACAAACATTCAAACAACGGACACAAAGAACATCCAGACTTGGAACAACAATTTGTGGATCACACAAAGTTTTGTCCCGAGTGGGATTCGAACCCACAACATGCGGCGCTGTGGCAGTGGCGAGGCGACCTCTTAAACCACTGCGTCATCAGTTCAGTTGCGGGCGAACTGAAATCCTCTTGGATAAATTCACGGACTTCACCTAGTAAACGTGTCTAGTGTTACTGGCTTACTGGCGAAATGATATTGACAGCAAAGCATGAGTAAGTAAGTGACCAATCACGTTTCATCTTTCCTTTCTCTATTTGTTCTTGTTCTTTTCTTTTTTTTTTTTTTTTCAATTAGAATGTCAGCCCTGTACTCAATTGTCTCACTGCTGGGCACGAGCCTCTTCTCAGTGTGAGAAGGGTTGGGCCGTAGTCCGCTACGCTGGCCCAGTGCGGATTTGCAGACTTCACGTATCTTCGAGAACTTTATGGAGAACTCTCAGACATGTAGGTTTCCTCACGGTGTTTTTTCTTCACTGTTAAAGCAAGCGATAATTAACTGTTTAATATGCACATAATTTCGAAAAGTCAGAGTTGCATGCCTTGGGATCGCCCTCGAGACCTCTGAGTAGCAGTCCAACGGTCTCCCGTTAGGCTATTGCTGGTATATATTTTCCAAATACATATGAGTCATATGACCTAAAATTAACAGGTGAAAAGTGGATCCTTACCAAATCTGATTTGCGCATGTATGAACAAAACATATCAAATGGTGCTTGACGTTTACACGAATGTTACGTCATGAAACGTCGAGTAAAACTGTAAATATAATAGCGGTTTAAAGCCAGTTAAAATGATAAAGTTTTTAAAATACACCGCGATTCAATTGATATAACGTAGTAACATTTGATTCAATATGTCAAAATTTTAAATAGTGCTCTGATTTATATCTTTTGTTGAAAAAGACGACTCTTTTTTATGGTAAATAGTATATTGTATAATAGTTATATAACCTTCTACATACGAATTGAAATTATATTGAATGGTAATTTAAAATAAGGTGAGTTTTACGCTCTTCTCAGATGCTGAACCCTTTGCTCAAACAAAGGGTAATATGTTAGTTTCTAGGTTCAAACCCAGCAACTAGCATAAATATAAATCCATAAACTTCTCTAAACTCTCTAACATAAACTTTGACATTCATACGTGTTAATTTGTGAACTAAATAAAAAAAAAAATCTACTTCTTCTCCCTAACCTTTTTTATGCCCAAGTCACTTGAGGTCGGCTTTTCTAGTCTAACCGGATTTGACTGGATATCAGTTTTTACACGGAGCGGCTTCCACCTGACCTCTGCAACCCGAAAGCTAACGATACCCTAAGGCTAGACCAATGTCAGGATCAGGGCACTGACTTCCCAATAACGAATGCCATAGATGTTCATGGCAGCCGGGACCGACGGCTTAACGTGCTCTCCGAGGCATAATTTTTGACTGTGTCTTTAAAATATATCACAAAATAATAAATACGTAGGTATCTAATTAGTTATTCAAAGTAACAGAATGGTCGATCGTTCTGTTTGCTGTGCCGCGAGCATCGGACCAAGCCTCTTTTAATTGGCATGAGCCTACTGATACCGGCCAGCTTAATTAATAACGAACTCTAGAAGACCTTTTTATCGCTGACATGGCGCGACCGTGTGCTCATTTCAAGCTTACTTAATTATCAGTATTTAAATTTTTATAACAGTAGCCAGCTTAGTGGACAACCGTTGGTTTTGGCCAGCAGAAATCTCAAGTTCAATCCCACGACTCGAAGTTTTTATTTTTCATAGTTATTAAATAGCTAATCACCGCTCGTTTTAATGGTAAAGAAAAACATCGTGAAGAAACGTGCATGTCTGAAATTTTATATAATGTGCTCAAAGATATGTAAAGTCTGCCAACCCGCACTGAGCTATCGTGGAGAAGTATGGACTAACACTTCTTGTACTAAGAAGAGGCCCATGCCTAGCAGTGGGCGAATTTATGGAACAGGGCTGATGTTATAGTATAGTTTCTAATATTCCATCACTAAATGATTATATAAATAAGCTATCACACAGAAAATATTAGAAATCAAAACGATGGTGTTATCGTTTTTATGAAATCGATACTCTTACATCTATATGTATATACATATATGTATCTCACATCTATAATTCTGTGACTATTCACAGAAGTACACATACTAGACGCAAACTGTCTTATCTGTAGGATTGTATCCTTGAACCTTGCCTTGGTTGCTCTATATCACCCTCCATGCAACCGCAATGTAGATAATTTTATGGACAGATTAGAGAAGATTAGCGTTCGTATTCTATTAAAAAAATATAGCTTTAATAGGTGGTAAGATAGGGTACTTGAATGTCTCAATAATAAAATAAATGAACTTTGTAACATTTATCCACTGCCTAGATACCAATGTATCTTATATTATCTTATGTGTGGGGGGCCAGTCAGTACAGACCGGCGACACTTCGACCCATTGGAATCTTTTGTGTCGGCCCCAAGATTTATCCCTTAGCTATCTCTCTATGAATGTACTGCATCAGTCGTAGCGTACACTTCAGAGGGAGAAACCTGAAGTCCTCAGGGTTTGGATATGCCAATCCCATCAGACCCATCCTCAATCCAGCCAACGCGTCGCATTCACATAGTAGGTGCGATATGGACTCGTCCTGTTCACCACAGGCTCTGCAGATTGAATTGTGTGCCAATCTCAATCTGCACAGGAAATCGTTGGTGCCAAAATGGCCAGTGAACGCCATACGCAATACGCCTGCTTACAGGAGTAAGCAGGCGTATTTGGCTATTGTTATACCCGCAGAACTTCCGGGTGAAGCCTGTGGCTCTGTTTGCAATGAATTTCTTGAAGTGTTCCAGACCCCTAAGGGCCATCCACTCTAGCCTGTGTTTATCATTGCCATATGCATTCAAAGCTGCCTTGACGGTGCTCTCAGAGAGTCCCTCGAATGGCTCGGGGCCCACAAACAGTTGCTCCGAGCCCTTTCTGGCTAATACATCAGCCTCCTCATTGCCCTGCACCCCTGCATGCCCCGGAACCCACACCAGTCTGACTGTATTCTTCTTGCCAAGTTTATTTAGGGCCTTAACACAGTTCAGGACCAGTCTGGAGTCCACCCTACATGAGTCCAGAGCCTTGAGAGCAGCTTGACTGTCACTGAGAATATACACAGTCCTGTCAGTGACATTACTGTTGATATTCTCCTGAGCACAGGCAATTATAGCATAGGTTTCAGCTTGGAAGACCGATGCATATTTGCCCATGCTTTGGCTCACCTTGCAGTCGTTGGTATAGATACCAGCGCCCGATTCTGTTTCCATTTTGGAACCATCAGTGTACCAGATGAGACAACCCTTGTCAGGAGATTGTAGACCTGGTCTCCATTCATCCCTCGTGGGGACCTTTATTTTAAAATTCTTTTTGTATATGTGCAATGGTTGCATTTTGTCGCATCCCATGCTCATAATCCTTTTGAGATCCTTTGAAATCTCCAATATTGTGTGTCGAGTTACTGGCATGTTGATGCTCCACAGCCCATGCACAGATAGTCTGTGTAGCGCCTTTATCGCCTCTGACTCCACAACAATGTGTAGCGGCGTTAGATCCAACAGGACCTCTAACGCTGACGTTGGCGTAGTCGGGAACGCCCCTGTTATAGCCATGCAGGCCAATCGCTGCACCTTCGACAGCGCGGTCCTGCATGTAGCTAGTTTAGTTCTTGGCCACCAGACAATGCTTCCATACGTGAGTATGGGTCTTATCATCATCGTGTATAGCCACTTGATGACCTTGGGCTTTAGCCCCCAGGTCTTCCCATAGGCAGAACGAATCATACCGAAGACCCGCTGGGCCTTCTCTATGACTTTGTCTACATGAGGTTTAATAGGATACCAATGTAAAAAGACTGGCTTATGACTAACACACACACACACACACACACACACACACATACAAATCTTAGCTTGAGTACCAGTGTTTAACAAGTGGACTGTAAAATTAATTGTATACTTTTATGTGTTTAAATGATTTAGGTTTTGTAATTAATGGCTCGTAATAAACCGAGCTGGATAGGCGCCATTTTTTTTTTTCATCTTATATCTGCCACTTTGCTTTCGCCTATCTGAATGGGCAGTGATATTGATATAGGAGGAAAAGTATCATAAGTAATGGTAATCTAGATAACATGGCACACAGGCAGATGGATATTTGTGTGCCAACCTTAACAAAAATTCCTCAAAGAGTTTACGCATGATTTAGAAAATAATTCGTATACTTATAATTATTTTTACAAACTTTCACACTTCGTTTTAGCAAGATAGATACAAATTTTAATTAACTACATAACATTAAATTATTACTCGTCAGTTTAAAGATGTCTGTTTTAGACGAGCGTTTATTAAGAATGTGATGCAAGTGGATGAAGCAAGAGCTATATGCCAAGATCGTAGCAAGTGTAAATCCTGTGCCTGCCCCTACGGAATTTAGACGTAAGGTTAAGAGCATATATCAATTGGTTTTTGCTTAAGGATACTATTAAGACTGCGTCAAGCGAAATGTGCCAAAACAGGCGGTCACAGTAAAGTTGATAAAATCAACACTTTTTGTTTAATACAAATATAAAATATACATTTACCATAACAATGAATGTGTTTACAATTACTTCATGTAAAAAATCTAAAATAATTAATATTTTCGCTTACAAAATTACGTAAATTTGCACGAAAAATGCAGAATAAATAAATAAATTACAATTTGTCCGTCCCAAATATTTAAGTTATTGGTTGACAATAAAGATACATATTTATCAAAAAAGCACTTCAAATCCTCCATACAATTTTACTATGGCGGCCGCGCGCCGATTTGAATATCGAGCTTTGTCATTCAGTCCAACCGCCTCTTACGCTCGGCGCAGTCTTAAGAGCAGCAGGAACATAAAAAAATCTATAGCGTATTCGAGGGAATGATTATTTACTAGGGACTACTGTACATGATGTCTAGGGTTGGATACCCGAGTCTGTCAAAGCTTTTATGTCTAATACATAAAAGCTTTGACAGACTCGGGTATATATATATTATACCTAGTTCACTGGGTATTAGCAATCGGGCATAGTTTCTGACTCTCAACTCTGGAGCTGATCACGATCGACGTTGAACATCCATTCCTTTTGGGGATGCAAGCATGAGAAACATGAGAATATGTATACAATACCTAGGAAGTAAAACATAATATGTAAAATGATGAATAACATGTCTACTCACCGCTACGAGTATATACCGCCGTGAATGTATGTATATAATATATTCCTTAACTAGCGCCGAAAATTATCCATGTAATTAGAACTAGACTTGCCAAACTAATATCAAAATCCAAAATGCAATATTAACTTAGTAAGCAGGAGGCCTACCATGTGAATGTCTATCCGAAACTTCGGCCAAATATAATTGTTACAGTAAATTTAAAGAATATTTTGATGAACGAAGTAAGGAAAAAGAAATATGGTTTAAAACAATTCAGTGTCAGCTTCCTCGAATACCTTGGTTTTATAATAGTAAATTAAGTAGAGGTTATGCAATGAATACATTACATTCGGGCCACTATCCATCGCAAAAATTTTCTTTCTTGATGAAGAAGTCTAACTCACCTAATTGTGATATATGTGGCGCAATAGAAAATGTTCAACACATACTTGTTGAATGTGTTAAATATCAAAGGGTTAGAGGATCATTTGTGCAGAATTTTAATATTAATAAGTATGATCAAGGAGCATTTTAAGCATATTAGCCGAACCGATTTCTAAAGCTGCAAAATTTATTATAGGAAAGATTATTTATAACAGATGATTATTTAACCTTTAACCTTTATAACCTTATTAAAATTAGTATTTTATTGTAGTATGTAGTATGTGTACTGTTTAGGAAGCGCTGGGACTCACCTATCCTTGATGGACATATATATATCGAAATAAATAAAGAGAAAGAAAAAAAAACTTCGGTCGAACGAAATTTTAAGAATATGCTGGTGATTAAAGTTCTTCGGGTTCTTTCT
Source organism: Catocala nupta (assembly GCA_963675205.1). NCBI lineage: Eukaryota > Metazoa > Arthropoda > Insecta > Lepidoptera > Erebidae > Catocala > Catocala nupta. Next base: position 2,997,802 of record OY776089.1, on the reverse strand, counting down.
TTCGTTGTGAAATATCTTCGTTGTTTGGCTTTAGCCCATAGTGGGGTTTACGCCAATCACAACATTACTTTTATAGTCTTACTTATAAGTTTATCGCTAACTAATACTTCGTTACCTATTAACTGATTAGCTATCAAGTCCTTGAGCAACGATTAACATTTGATACCGTTGTAACATAACAATTATTCAACTGACACTCAACGCTGAGTACTTAACTTTTATAAGAATTTTATTTCCTGATTATTATTAAGTTATTTTTCCTCTAAAAAGATATCCCCGCACTAAGAAGAATAAATCGAGTGTTACGGGAAACTATGCAGACATTTTTACAATGGACGAAAAGAACACCCTAATTCGGAAAACTATATGTGACTCGGACAAATGTTTCTCCCATGTGAAGTTCGAATCCACAATATTCAGCGCAGTGGCAATATCAAGACATTTAAACTGAATACTCCGCAGGCCCAATCACCCTCTTTCCCCCTTCCCGGTCCTTCTCCTTCCCACTTCCTTTCCTAAAGGGTCAGCAACGCGCAAGTGATGCCTCTGATGTTGCATGCGTCCATAGGCTACGATGACCACTTACCATCAGGTGGGCCGTATGCTTGTTTGCCACCTTAGTTGTATAAAAAAAAAACCTAATTAATGACATATATGGTCATTAGTCAATAAAAAGTACTGAACTATAATTTAATTTTTTTAACACGTTTATTATTAACCAAACAGTATAAGATACTACGATATAGAATTCGATGTAAGTCACTTAGGAATAGGTTATCTGGATTACAACTGCGCTTAGACAGAAGACGAAAGAGCTGAACCCAGAAACCCGTACAAATGCCTGAAAGTCCCATCTTTGGGCATTAGTATGGGTTGCCCTTGAATATAGGGTACTTTGTACCAAGTAAAGTAGCAAAATATCATGTCGAAACTTCGTCCGTTACATACCTTGGTAGGCCTACAACTCTATACCTAATAAATCGCATCGTACAAGGCAGATCGCCGTGAACTTCCTCATTAGAGAACACGATGCACTCGAACACACCCCGGGGCTGCGCTAATATCTCCCCGTATTAATTTAATAAGCGCACTACGTTCAGTATATTAGCGCAGTAAAGAGCGCTACGTAATCCGCGTTTGATACGTGCATGCGAGACATACGGCGCGTTAGTTTGGCTAGCAAATCTAATAATAACCCCATGACCATGGCTGCTGAAAAGCAATCGAAACGTCCGGGAAAGTGTAAACCTAAATATAAATAGATTTAATAGTTTAAATAATTTTATTAGCTTATAAATTAGTAAAATTCAATATTAGTAGTAGTGTAATAGTTTCAAAATTATGTAATACAGTGATTAATAAACAACGCGATAAAATCCGTATATAGTAGTTTAATTTCAATGAATAATAAGAAATTTATATATCACTTACTTAAATCTATTTTACAATTTTGGTTTGGGTTTGCTCCTTTTTAAGTAACGATTTGTTTGTATCAGAAAGTCTTTGCTCTCTCAAAACCAACTTTTAGGTTAGATAAAATATAAAATAGCACAAGAAATATGCATGACCGTTATGAAATAAACGAATCATGGAGTGGATTATGTTTCAGCTCGCCACTGCCAGTGCATCGAATGTTGTGATTTCAATTCTCATATTGGATAAAAATAGATAACATATTGTTCATGCCTGTTCGTCTGTTTTTATGCCCGTTGTTTGAGAAAGGTATTGGTATCCGAGTATTCGAGTCATACAAAAAATAATATAAATATTACCGCGTATTGCACAATATGTGTATTATTGTAGGCAACATTATTAATAACGTATTATTTACGAGTTTTGTAGATAGATATGCAAAAACCAAACACTTAAAGAATATAAAAAAATTAGAGCGCGTGCTTCTAAGCATAAATCGTAGTTTGCGCAAATTGGGACATTGTAAACACTTAACCACATATTCAACGTATACCAGACAACACAAACACATTAACAGAAAAGCGACATTCCTTATTGTACGTAGTTGAAAAAGCTGCTACAGTTATATCCTCTAAACAATAATCCTTCTAATAATGTTGGTCAACTGTACTGACAATGTGTCGCTCACCTAATGCCTAGAGATTAGCGCGTCTGGAGCAATCTGCGCGGTTTGATTACAAACTCACTCCGCGCCATACCGTCGATGCGTTGCGTGCTATCTTTGCGTGCAATGCGTGTAATTTGCGCGCATCGCGTGTCGATACGACCACAATGCACGCATTACTACCTTGCGTAGTTTATAATCTGGCTTGCTTACTAGCATTACACCCTTAAAATAGTAACTACAAAGATTATTTGCTGGTTTGAACGCGCTTATCTCTGGAATTACAAGGCAGATTTGTAAATATTTTTGTGCTAGCTTTTTCATGCGGTGTCGCTCGCTTGAGAACAGTTGTACGTAGTATAAAGCATTATGCTTAGCTAATGGGGTTATTAAAATCAAAATACTTGTATTACCAGAATAAAACATACATTTAAGTCCAAAAGGGGCCAAAGGATATGCTATGGCCCCACACTAGCCTGTCCTGTGGGTACCTTTGACGATTTACAATGTGTGTAAGTACATGTTTGCTCGGCCGTTAAGTTTACTTAAAATCAAATTGAATCCTAAATTACACAATAACGAAATAAAAATATTTTTATTTATTATATTAGCATAGCATACTTTTGACTGTCTATCTATTAGCATAATTAGTGTTTAATAATAAAACAACAAAAAACCGATGGATTTCATTAATTTTGGTCGTAGTATACAAGAAAGTTATAAATGGTAATTTAAAAAAAAAACACATATCTCAGGTAGTATATTTTAACATATTTTTTTCTGAACGGCAATCAGTTCCACTATAAGACATTTCCAGGTTATCCATTAATTACCGGACACTCTGTATATATATTCATATATACATATATATATATATACATATATATATATATATATATTATGAAATTACAAAAACAAGTCAATATTGATTTTATAATCACGCAGTTTTTGTATCTCCTGAATACGATAAAATATTACTTGATATTACTTACTATCCTACAATAGGCACTAATTATCCTCTATAAATGCAGAGCTCCTGTGCGGCTTATATCTTCAGGGCCAAGGAAGCGAAGCCGCAGGTAATTGTTATTACTTTACAAATGTAGATAAATATACTTAGTATGCCCTCCACAAGGTGGACCGATGTCGCGGTTGGATACCCGTGTATTCAAGATCGTCTCTGTGGAAAACCTTGGAGGAGCCCTATGTCATATATCCTATACATATTATTCAAATAAGACAGACGTGTACTATGTTAGCATATTCCACCTGACATACGAGGAATAGACATTTTTTTAGACCTGAGTAGCGCCATACTTCATTTCATCATTCATGTAGGTGACAAAGTAACACTTATGAACGTGAAAGGTTATCGGTTAGTTAGTTTACTAAATGTACATTTATGTTAGTTGCTAGGTTTAGGCAAACGGTTAAGCTTATAAGAATATACTAAAAAGAAACTCAAGGCCATGTTATGTTGCCTATCGTAAAAAACAAATACACATTTCCGATGTTTCTTAATCAGTTATATAATTTAGCAGATCGATAATTCTCAGAAATAAGAGCTGGAGGATGAAGTTTGGCAATGCATCTGATATAAAGATTTCAATCGCCTGATTGTCAATAATACGTGTATTCCCCGTCCCATCCAACATTCCAGGATACCAAAAATCTATGTTACAGCTGCCTAGATGTCGCAGCGCTAGTGAATGCAACTACTTTGCGTGCAGTCTCGGGTTCAAATACAAGGCTCGGTCAAGCTAAAATTATTGGGCTTTTCTGCTTAGAAAGTCCTAATGGCAGTACGGAATTAGGAAATTGATGGTGTTACACATACTCTCTCCTGGTAAAATATGTATAACCGTTGTTTCTGCGCCTAATCCCAGTCAGGACGTATCGGAATGTCGGGAACAGAAATGATCTTGTGTTTGCGCATTCACTTGTGCTCTCTAATATCTCCTGCGCAGATGGCCGGTCTCTGTTCAGTATAGCCGCTGAGATCGAAATTCAGTTTGGAAAATCATTATAAAATTTAAATCTTTGTTTTATATTATTTATTATATGCATTGATATACAAAACATAATTATATCTTAGCAACGTTGTTTTGAACTTCATAATTAAAATATTACTTATCTCCAGAACTCATGAGAAAAACACTTTTGAATCGTAATTTCCCCAGAATTCATTAACAACCATTAACTATGCAAACCGTCCAAAGTTTCGTACATCCGAAGAAAAGAGAAAACTTCGCAGCGAAACAAAGCGATCTAAATGAGTGACGTAATTCATTTATTTAGACAAATCTTTTCTGTAGAATAATTATTACAGCTGTCTATCATTTCGGTGACGTTATGAAATTGGACGAATTGGCAATTGCCTCGTTGGGTAACTGTTATACTGGGAAGTCAAAGGTTTTAAGTTGAAACCTCTGATGACACGATATTAGCGAACGAGTTTCAATCCAGCCGTAGTATATTTTTTACTTATTTAACCAAATGAGTCGCAACGGCACACTGGCAGCCAGGCCCTTTTCAATTGTGTCTGGCTTTCCAACAATTGTTAGGTTATAAAAAAGCAGCTTTCATCTTTGCTAGTTGGTCGAAGCGTCAAGATAGGTATGTACATTTTAAAATTCTTGAAATTCTTACCAACATAGACTTACCAACGTGATTGTGATATATAAATAGTATCTACAAAATCTGCGGAAATCAAAGAAACCTTTGATTCTTTTAATTTCTGTCTTGAGTTCCGCATGCGTACATACCTACCGCTCTTAATATATTTTTTTAATTTCCTCACTAATACCCATTTCGTAGTATTAGTAACACCAGTAATACAGAGGTATCTCGTATATGAAGGAGTATTACTAGAGAGAAATGCTGTTAAAGTTCTTTTCGTTTGTGTTTTTGAAGTAAATAATGAAAGAAACGTTTGCCAGAATCCTTACGGATAAAAGTCGTAAATTGGGATGGCAGTCTATGTCTACCCCTTCGAAACAGGCGTGAGTATACATATGTATTTAGAAGAATGCGTCTGATTGCCCACGTTTTATTTACCTAGTCATTTGTATATAAATGAGTCATACTCATGACACAAATATCATCTATATATTAATACGTGAAGCAAAAACTTTGTACCCTTTTTTAAGAAAATTGAATGAAAAGAGCGTACTCTGGTGTTGCGGGTGTCCATGGGCGGCGGTAATCGTTTACCATCAGGCGATCCGTCTGCTCGTTTGCCACATATATAATTAAAAAAAAAAGTATGAAATTTGGCACAGTTAAAGTTTTCACGGAGAAGGAGTGGCAAATCCTATTATTTTTATAAAATATGCATTAGAAATTCATACAAACTAATGGAAAAACACTACACGCACACAACCATGCATTTGACACACGCAGTCGAATCGCATTCGTAGTATTTCGGTATTGTTCGTCTGACGTCGTACAATTATTCGTAACTATGGTTACATATACCTTATTTATATGTAATAAAGAAAAAAGAAAACAAAGTAGCAAGCTTAGGAATATCGTCAATGAAAGAGTATAGTTAAGTATAATATAATAATAATAATATAATAATAATTTGTTTGAAAATAATAGGTAAATTAATCTGTATAGCGTTGGTGAAATCTAAATGAAATGTGATTATAAGATTAAAGTTGTCTAAAAAAAACTTTAATAATGATCATACTTAAAATTTAAATCTATTATGGTCGAATTTTGACCGGTGGGCGACCGCTAGTATCGATAATAAGGCCCGATTTTTATGTAAAGAAATGAGTTGTTTTAGCTGCCGATAGTTCGTGTGCCTCGGAGAGCACGTTAAGCCGTCGGTTCCGACTGCCATGAACATCTATGGCAGTCGTTATTGAGGAAGTCGATACAAAAGATCCCACTAGGTCGAAGTGTCGCCGGTCTGTACTTACTGGCCCCCACACAAAATAAGATAAGCTACCGATAGTTACATATTGTTATATTTTTTATGGAATACGTGTCGCACGTTGTATTAATATTGTATTTGTGGCGCATCAGTCATGTCATATCATTTAAATCTAGTAGTACTATTCGGGTAAAACCACAGACGGCATTATTGAATATTAATATCACTCAACGTCGTAACAGTGATCTGCCACGTATTACCATAAAATTAGGATACATCACCATATTATTCGAGGTTGCCTACATTATAGGGTCATATAGTCTAGGCAATAACTAAATCATTTCGCCTCAACTTGTCGAAGACTCACAGCCTTGACTTGGAAACTTTAGTGGTTGTCTGGACTTTGAATAGGGCTGTCAGTAAATAATACCGCAATTTGCCTTGATTGACCTGAATAAGTAAATGCGCATGCAGAATTTTGCTGCTTATGAGATTCGATTCTTCGTTTGAGGAGTTAGTCTTACCGATATAAAAAACGTGAAAGTTTATGGAGATGTTCGACGTTTATTACACAATCACGTATCTTTTTAGATAGATTTGAATTTAACTTGACAAACAAATAGTCTAAGATCTGGATAAACGCTTAAGATGCTCTTTATTCCAGTTCATGTTTTTTAAGACTTCTAGAAATAAATTCTTTGTCACGGGTAACTTAAGTATTATCAACTATAGGTATTATAAACAAAGGAATGTGTCTTTTAAGAACACCTAAACACGGCACAACTAATTGCAAATTAACTGTTTTTATGACCCGTGTGCAAAACGAACCCATAACACGCGGCTAGCTAAAATGTTTCTACAGCCTATCCCTAAGAGCATTAAAAATATACTATCCGAAAGATAAGACCGATGATAAAAACGTTAATAAATCATCTAAAAGTAAAAGTGAATTATGCAACGAGATTGGTGTTCCGATGCAGTATAATGCAAAAAGTTCAGCTAGCTCCGTATTATGGGTCACAAGATAGAGCCCTTTTAAAGCTAGGACAGACAAAATGTCGGACAGGGAGACGATAAAAGGTTGTATAGTGTCCCGTTGACAAATCTTTAATACGGCACCCTCAAATAAATAGGGTCGCCATGGTTTGTGTAAGCAATCCAAGACAAGTACGTATTTACTGGGTTCCATCGTACAATTTGAGCTGTGATAACCTTAACGACATCCATGCGACACCCAGACGCGCGCAAATTTCACAAAGTATAAAAATAATTAATGTATATCTACTGTTACGGTGACAATGTGGCAGTGAATGTGATAGACGTGAATGAGGTCTATGGTTCGATTCTTGAATCGGGAAAGCGTTATTGGTTATTTCTGTCCAGGAAATTCGCAGTAGCTGTAAGGAAACTCGACCTGTGTACACGGCAATAGCCTTGAAATCTATTATGTGGGAAACCTTTTATACAACACTACCTACCCATTTGGATACATACATAGGTGTAAAAGTCTTCTCTCGAGCCTTTATTATACCCAACGCACTTGAGGTCGGCTTTTCTAGTCTAACCGGATTTGACTGGATATCAGTTTTTACACGGAGCGGCTGCCACCTGACCTCCGCAACCCGAAGGCTAACTATATCTTAAGGCTAGACCAGTGTCAGGATATTATAGGACACTGACTTCCCAATAACGACTGCCATTGATGTTCATGGCAGCCGAGACCGACGGCTTAACGTGCTCTCCGAGACACGGAGCAGGCGATAATTGTCAATCAATACGCACATAATTTCGAAAAGTCATATAACTTCCGAAAGTCCGAGGTGCGCGACGTGGGTTCGAACCCGAGACCCTCTGCATTTCAGTCTGTTTGTCTCCCCACTGAGCTGTCGCTGCTCATTATAGGTGTAAAAGTATGTAAGCCTAATTAATATTACTAGCGGTCGCCTAGTAGTCAAAAGTCAACCATAATTGATTTAAATTTTAAGTTTGATCGTTATTAAGATTTTGTTGTCTATAACTTTACCCTTATAATCACATGTCATTTAGATTTCGCCAAGGCTATACAGATTAATTTACCTAGCTTTTTCAAACAAATTATTATTTACTTAACTAGGTATACTCTTTCATTGACGATATTCCTGCTTCTTTATTTTCTTTTTTTAATAAGGTATATGTAACTATAGTTACAAAGAATTGTACGACGTCAGACGAACAATGCCGAAACATGCGAAATACTACGAACGCGATTCGACTGCGTGTGTCAAATGCATGGTTGTGTGCGTGTAGTGTTTTTCCATTAATTTAATATATTTCTAATACATATTTCATAAAAATATTAGTATTCGCCACTTCTTCTCCATATAAACTTTAATTGTCCCAAATTTCATACTCCTCCGTCCGCGCAATTTTCGTAAAAAGGGGTACAAAGTTTTTGCTTCACGTATTAATATAGATAAATACGAATGCGAGTTTGTTAATTTGTTAGTTTGTATGTTACGCTTTCACGCCTTAACTACTAAACCGATCATCATAAAATTTCACATACACATTGTCAGATTACCTAAAACTTATACCTTGCGGAATATGAGTACACTCATATAATTATGACGATTCGGTGGCGTAGTGGTTAGTTTAACCGACTGCCATGCCTGAATCGCGAGTTCCATTCCTGCACAAGTCAAACATTTGTGTGCATGAACATGGATGTTTGTCTTGGTCATGGTGTTTCTATGTATAATATGTATGTATTTACAAAAAAAAAAAATTTTATGTAGCCATAGTACAAGCTCTTTGCGTGTATGTGATAGAATATTATATTATACTAGCGGACCCGACAGACGTTCCTATATCCTGTACACACGAAAAACAAACCAAATCTGAACCATTCTCAAATCCACTTGAACACACACAAAAAAATTTCATCAAAATCGGTCCAGCCGTTTAGGAAGAGTTTAATAACAAACACACGCACAGAAGATTTATATATATAAAGATTATATTATTATTCTGCACGGTATAGTTTTAGATCGGTGGCGAGTTTATTAACATCTAATACGTAAATTTAAAGCATGCAACACACAAAGCTAAAATGTGGTCTGGGTGTTTCTATGTATAATATGTATGTATTTACAAAAAAAAAAAAAAAAAAATTGTATATATGTATGTTTATCCATTGTCTAGTACCCATAGTACAAGCTCTGCTTAGTTTGGGCTAGATGGTGTTGTGTGTAAGTTGTAGAATATTATTATTAGAATATTATAACAACTCTATTTATCATTTATTCCGGCATGAATAACGAAGCGAGAGTATGTATGTATGTATGTCAATTTCTAAGTACTGTCTCTATGTCGCAGCGGTAATGAATGATCAGCATGTCACGGGTTCGACTCCTATATCAAGCAGTTTTGTTAGGTTTTTGTATCTGGACCTGTGCGTGGTATGTCTGGCCGCCTATTATGTAAGAATCAAAACCAAACTTAACAAAATGCAAAATGGGTATATGAGTTTCCCCGTGACCATGACTGCTGAAAAGTAACCGAAACGTCGGGGAAAGTGTAAAATTGAATCAAAACAGATATAATAGTTTTAATAATTTAATTAGCTTCAAAATTAGTAAAGTTTAATAGAAGTAGTATGTAGTGTAACAGTTTCTTAATTATGTAAAAGAGTGTCAAATAAACAACGCGATAAAATCCGTATATAGTAGTTTAATTTCAATGAATAACATTCGCGTAAACAGAAGACAATATTGGGTATATAACCTTCAACTATCTTTTCCAGGAAATACAGCTGAAACTATAAGTGTATGTAAATTACCATTTGATTTACCTCACACTTCTCAAACATAAACACCATGGAAATTACCAAGTACACTTCCAGCGAAACACGTCTCGTATTTCAAACAAGCACTTCAACAGTAATTTGTGACGTCGTACAAATACTTAAACATATTATACATGTACCCACTCACACTGTAGAGTTGGTAAACACACCTAGGTATCGTTTTAATACTAATGAAACCGTTAGCTCGCTTGTACACCCGTTATCGAAATTCATTCGACTCTGAAAAGCTTCGCAAATATTAGCTCTGTTTTGTGTGTTTGGGTTGAACAAACGGACCATATAATATGTGTATATATTTGTCATTAAGTTAACCTTTTTGAATGATGAATGGAATGTAAAAGAACAGTTTTAGGCATCAATTGCGATGTTTTAATCAAGCGAGCGCGTGTGAGGAATGTAATGAGAATGAATGAAGCGAATAAAGTATTTTTAGTGACCATTTTCTTGAAAAAGATCTGGTACATTGAAATTAAACACTTTATACGGACTTTGTCGCATTTATTATACTTTAAACCATTTTTATTACATTATTTTTTTAACTCTAACTCTACTATTATTGAATTTTACTACTATTTAATTAATTAAAACTATTTAAAATTAAGAATTAAATTTTTTTTATTGCCTTTGGTGGCTGACGAGCAAGTGGCCCACCTAATGGAAAGTGGTAACCGCTGCTCATGGATTTCAGCTATGTCAGGACACAGCAAAGCCGCTACCTAACGTGAAAGAAGAACTCTCTTTAAACCTCGTTTGAAGAAGGACATATCATAGCGCTTGGGCAACACGCTTTGCCCCAACGTTTCGGCTGCTTTACGGCAACCATATTCACGGGGAGATTCTATTAGTAGTATAGTATAGTAGTGTCAGAGTTTCAAAATTATGTGAAAAAGTGTTTCATAGTAAAATAAACAACGCATAAAATTCGTATAAAGTGTTTAATCGCAATGTAGAACATTTGCCTAAACGTAAGACTAGTATCACATTCGCATTTATAATATTAAGTTAGGATTTTAGCAAAGCAGTCAATATAGTCTGCAAAGTTTTGGGATACAGGCATGAGATGTACATGCATACATACATAATCTGATGCCTGTATCCCAAATAGGTAGGCAACCTTGTACCAGACCCATACTTCGCCAGGTATATTTTTAGGCCCACGTTACTACCCTGTTTCCATCTATCGGGCAGATGTCCGACTTTTGTGATAGGAAAGCCCAGTAACACTTTGCTTGACCCGGGATAGAAACCGAGACTTCATACACAGCAGTCACAGCCGTTGCGTCACCGATGCAGTCACACCATTGCATTGCGTTACCTATTGGTAAATTACATAGACTTACGACTGTTTCCCGGACGAGTAATAGGTACGTAGTACAATTATGCATTAAGCTTAGCTAGTGAGATTTCAATAAATACTAGTAATATGCAACTGAATCCTCTCTTAAATAACGCAATGAAAAATAAACAGAAATTAAATTGGTGTATTTGGTAGTATGTGGTTTTATCAGTCAATGGCTGCAATGCCCGATAAAATTAAAAGTAATTGAGACTGGCGACCGGCATTATGTAATGGTACAGAAGTTAATCCGTCACATTTAACATCCAAATATTATGGCATGCAAGTATACGCGAGTAACTATCAACACTGGGTACTTTTTTATGGATGAAAGGTATCTGATGGCCTTTTAAGTTCTTCTGACAACGTGTATGCGAGTGAAAGCTAGATATATATAAATAGCTTAAATAAAAGTAAACAGTTACTAGTAAAAGTGTTTAACAATAGTAGTTTAAAGTTTCACAATTAGATAATTATAGCGTTTTATAAAAGAAAAATAAAAATAACGCGAAAAAATCGGTATAAAGTTTAATTTCAATGCGAATGTGAGTTTATTTGTAACGCTTCCACGCCTAAACTACTCGACCGATTATCATGAAATTTCACATACACGTTGTCAGGGGAACAGAAAAGGACATAGAGTACCTTTCATCTAAAAAAGTACTGTGCCCGAGGATAGAAAATTGATATACACTGACCTACATTTACGCAATCGTAGCCGCGGACGTAACCTAGTTCATAAAAATTTTTGTCTCTAGTAAAAGAGTTGCTGAATTAAAATATTAACTAATTAAATTGGTTACACTCCTGTATTCATGTTAATTAATGTGATAATTTTGTAGTTAAATTGGAAACCAGCGTTGAGTGTTATTGCAGTTTCACTGTACACACACAGCATGTTAACAAATTACTACATCCACATTCACGTTAACTACATACACCATAATTGATGACTAGCCTTTGCCCGTGGGCTCAGTTGCGTAAAAACTGTACCAAAAACTGATAGAAATGACACCAGTTTTAATAATAAAATACACAAACGCTGATCTCTAACATAACTTGGGCAGCCTCATCTATATATCATAGTACATACCTGGTGTTGCGGGTGTCCATGGGTGGCGGTAATCGCTTACCATCAGGCAAACCGTCTGCTCGTTCGCCACCAAATTAATAAAAATAAAAAAAAGGTATATAAATATCATAATATTATAAAGACGAAAGATTTGATATTCTGTTTGTTTGTTTGTAAGGATTGTACTCAAAAACTACTCAACTGATATTCCAAATTCTATCATCATGAAAGAAAGCCATATTATTATCAACGAGTAACATAGTTTATATTTTATTTAAAAATAAAGCTCTTTTACTAACCTAGTTTTACGGGAAAGAGCCGCGGGTAAAAGCTAGTCTTTTAAAAAAGATAAGAAAGGTTATTCAAACAATATTATGTTAAATTGCAATTGCACTACTATCCCATATAAAACTATTCTGCAATGTACATATGTATGCTTTATGTTAATTTAAATTTAATAGCATTACCGACGAAAACTATTTTTAACAAAAGCATTTTAGCTTAGCTGGAGGGGTTAACAATCATACTAGTAAAATGCAACCCTCATTAGGTTATGAATAATAATGTCAGCCCTGCATATATGTTGTCCCACTGCTGAACACGGGCCTCTTCTTAGTGGGATAAGGGTTAGGCCATAGTCCACCACGCTGGCCCAGTGCGGGTTGGCAGACTTCACATATCTTCGAGAACATTATGGAGACAACTCTTAGACATGCAGGTTTACTCACGGTATATTCCTCCACCGTTAAAGCAAGCGATAATCAACTAATTAATACGCACATAACTTCAAAAAGTCAGAGGTGGTGCTTTGGTATCGAACTCGACTCCTCTGCATGGCAGTTCAACGGTCTCCTACTGGGCTACTGAACATAGTAGACTATGTTCAGCAGCCTAGTGGGAGATCTGCATTGCACAATTAATTTAAATCCGTTCAAAGTATTATGCGTGAATAATAATAATAATAATAACTGCATGACGACAATCTCGCGAAAGCTGAAAAAGATAAACAAATTAAATATCTCAATTTAGCTCGCGAGGTTGTCGACATGTGGGATGTAGATTCGGCAATCATTGTGCCGATAGTCATATCTATCAATGGTCTAATAGCCAAGAGCCTCGATCACCATCTTAAGAGGCTCGCGTTGGGTGCTTGGTTCAAGGGTTTGATGCAGAAGGCAGTGCTATTAGATACGGCACGCATTGTGAGGAGGTTCCTATCTCTGGAATCCTAACCACCGACAACTGGGACCCTGTTCCCGATGCCGGTGGGGTACCATATATTTTATATCTTTAAATGTATTTTTATATATGTATATTTAAAATTGAAAATATATTTAAATCATTTGAATAAAGAGTATAATAATAATACACCCATCCCCATAGCCCAGAAGTATTAGAGTACATATAAATGTAGCAATAGTCCTACGCCTGCTACGGCTGTTGCCGTTGTAGGTGTCCCATCCCACTTTAGATTAAAACTCTCGAAGGGCCTCTTCACGTTGGACCCATGTCTCCGTGTAAGCCTCCCAAAGAGCCAAATATTTTCTTAATATAATATGTTAGAAAATAAGGCAGCAAATAAATAAGCATTAACAATAGCTCAGTGGGGAGACCAACAGACTGCAATGCAGAGTGTCTCGGGTTTGAACCCACGTCGCGCGCACATCTGACTTTCGGAAATTAAATGACTTTTCGAAATTATGTGCGTATTGAACTTGAATAACTGATTTCCAGTCAAATCCGGTTAGACCAGAAAAGCCGATCCCATGTGACTTGCGAATAATAAAGGCTAGGGAGAAGAATGTGTTATAAAATACCTGTGATAAGAGAAACATAATAATAATAATTTGTATTCAATAAATAAAGTCTTTAAAAAAACACATTACAGGCTACTTAGTTCACATTTATCAGTATTTAGTAATTTATTGTGCTACCTCTAAGTCACAGAATAAGTTGCACACATTGTACTCCATTTTGTCAATAAACTTATTATTATTATTATTATTTACTCATTCTATTAAGTTCACATTAAAACTATATTAATTCTAAAGGAAAATATTTACAATTTAAATATTGGACACAAAAAGACTTCTTCATGAAGTCTGTTTTTACATTATTTACCTGAATTAGGTCGGAGACCTGTGTTTCAGGCTGTTTCTTACATTACATTTTTATTTTACTGTTAATAAAGTGAGAGTCTTCAAAAAAACATTTGTACTGCAAACATATTATGAGCGACAAATATTCAAATATCGGTACGAAATTTCACATTTTCAAAAGGCTTTTAATTTGTTGTACAACATTGACATGACATTGGTAAATATGAATTTGTAAGTAATAAATAACTTCATTTATATTATATACTAGCTTTTGCTCGCGGTTTCGCTCTCGTAAAAGTAGGTTAGGTGTAACAGTAGATACATTTTCTTTTTTACATAAAATGTAGCTTACGTTACTGGGTAATAATACAAGCTTTAATGGTTAAAGAATTTCTAAAATCGGTTGGATAGTTTTTGAGTTAAATCATTACAAACAAACAAACAAAAACTCAAATCTTTTCGCTATAATATTAATATAAAAGTTTTAATCAATAATATTGCACAAACCAAAAGTTATCGATTTGTTTTTATTATATCCTAGCTGTCCTTTCTAGTTTCATCCATAAACGTAGATGAAACTAGACAGGACAAACAGGATTAGTGTTCCGGTCTTAGGGCTCGTAGCCTGATGTTCTAGTCTATAACCTTCAATTTAAATGCAAAAGGAAGGTGTAGCGACACATGACGTTGCATTATTCTATCCGTACGTAACGCGTGTAGCTAAGTTAGTCGTTCCACCCCGGCCGTTGAAGATAGACGAAAAATTGTAACTAGAGTAACTATAGTGATTGATCTTGTGAGTAATGTGTATGTGTGAGAATAAACAGTGACTTGTATACCATCTTTGATTTAAAATCCCGCTAGGCATTCAGTGACATTATTGATCAGTAGTAAGAGTGTATAGATAATAATAATAATTTATTTATTTTCTCTTTACAAAAAAAGTACATACAAATTTCATAATACAAGGATTTTCACAATGTTTTGTGAGAGACTGGTGCCTGATAGGTATTTTTACACCTGTGTTACGGGTCACCAAGTCCCCCCACTTTACTGAACCATTATTATTTAAATTTTAATCAGTCGTAGAAAACGCTTAGGTAAAGTTTAAAATTCATACATAAATTAATAGGCAAAAAGCAATTATACATTTTAAGGAAAACGTACGTTACTTTAATTTATAATTAGGTAAAAATAGATGAATGGCAAACTACATACAGTTTCCTAAAATTTTTACATTTAAGGGACGAGTGTTGGTGAATGTTGTACAGATAGATAGTGTTTAGAGGATCTAACCCTTACAATTTATATTTTACAAAAAGTCTGCACCGATTATCGGTTGCTTTACATCGGCTATAATAAATACTCACCTGAAGTTACGACGTAATTTATAATCCAGCTCCCTTACCACTTGTCCATAGGTTTTTATTTGTGTAACATTTGCGAACGAACTGTATTTAGTCGATTCGATGTTAGCTGATTTTTCTTTCGCACTAACAAGATTGCGCGGATACACGGATACATTTGCGCCACTATCAATTAGATAATATGTGCCAGTTTTTTGGTCCATAACACTAAGACCGTTCAACGTATCTGTTGGCACAATGCCGAAAACGAAAGTATTAGTCGCACAACCAGTTTGGGTCTTCTGGAATACGCCGACGGCTATCGTTGCGTCTCTATCGAAATCTGCCTCTTTACTCGATGATTGAATCTTGATGATATTCCCTTAGATGATAGCCCTTTGATACGCTCACCTAAATTTCTTTTACCAATATTAGATCTGCTGAATTGCTTGCGCCTTCCATTGGTTAGTCTATTCTGCTAATGGTTTCCTGTCCGATTGTCTCCATTATTTTGTCCGTGACACTTATCAATATATTGATGTCATGGTCTCCGTAGCTGCCAAAATTCCTTTAACAGTAGTTGGCAGATGATTTTGCCAAATTATTGTCAAAGTTTTACCCGTGACTTTGCGGCGTGCCACGTCTTCTATTTTCCTTAGGAGCTGAGACGGCTTTTGTTCGAAAAGTTCCATTTCACCAATAAGTTTCTGTCCTTTCGATTGTGCGTATATTTCACATAGTTGTTTTTTCAAAGCTTAGCGTATTTTCCTGACGTAAGTGGCTCCAAGAGTATGTCCGTGACCTGCCTGAGGACCTCTTTTCCTAATTTTGAGACTATAATCTTATAGCTCGCTGCATTGGATGCCTTCTGGGGATTCATGACTGTCTCGGCTTGGAAGAACCATAGTTTGGGCTCATCGCGCCAAAACTCGAGGATCCGCGCAGTTACGGCTACACTAGTCATTTGCTGCTGTTCGGTGCATGATGCACTTGATGCCGTTGTCCTCCATGGTCTCATGTGACTGTTACTCGCAACAATATTATGTTTTACTCGTGTTACTCTCAATCAGTACATAATTAACATTATAATGTTAAATATGTGAATAACACTGTGGGTTACACATATTTATAATGCTTGTTACCTATTGTTAAATTGTTTAGTAATATAAGTGTGTAACTGTTTGTTTTTCCTTAACATAAATGTATAAACTGTTGTATGATCCACAAATGAATATACTTTGGGACCAGCTTTTTTTAATATTTTGTTAAATTCCCACGGAACATAAATTCCTACCGCCTAGTGGAAGTATTGCTTCTCAAAAGGGTGTATCTATTTTTGATTAGGACGCTATCCAGAACCTTCATCCCGGTTAGTATAGCGTCGGCATTAAGAGAGCAATATCTTTTCGTTCTAAGTACTTACTTTTATACCCAGTATATATTGCTAGTTGTGACTATTCGTACGGTAGTAACACATGGCCCCTGAGTATTGACCTCATAAAAGCTCAAGGTTGTTTAGTGCGATATAATCAGAATTAGAACTGAAGATAGTCTGATAGTTAAAGTATCGGATTTCCAGAAGTCGTGGGTTCGATACCATCCATTAGCTATGTGAACCCGCTTCTAACACTAGCATCTAGTTTAGCTAAAGGGATTCATCATCATCATCATCATCTCAGCCAGAAGACGTCCACTGCTGGACATAGGTGTCCCCAAGGTTTTCCAAGGCAGCCGAAAGCGGTTGGATGTGGGTGAACCAAGATCGGTCTGTGTGGAAAAAAGAGTTAGCGACAATAAAATTAAATAATATTAAATATAGAGAGAGACCACGACACGACTGCTGACATAAAGAAAGCGGAATGAAAAAAAAAACAAAAGCGAACAATAATAATCAGCATAGCTTTTATAAGTCAGCATAATGTTTATTAGGTTATAAAATTAATACTTCTAAGCATATACCACATATTATTACTTATTTATAAACATGTTGTTATCCCACAAGTCATCATACATGAAAGCAAAATACTTAATCTTCAGAGCACTTGCTCGTACAGTTACCAAAAATAAGGAAAACATAAAAATACGTAATTTATGCACCGTCGTCAACTCAAACAATGATTGATTCCTTCGCTTGCTCATAAATCTACCCAAGTGTACACGAATAACTTATATGTAAGTAACAAATACTCTGTTTACCAAGATGAACAATCACAACTCATGAATACTACAAACGTACCGTCTATACATCTGGACGTGTCCCAACACTACACACTTTAAATATGTATCGATAGTGGTGCGAATATATCCGAGTAGTGCCTGTGACAAATGCCGAATGCCGAATATCCGACTTACCCTAATCGGATAGTCGTATCACACATCACACGCTTTGCTTTAGTAATCCTGTTAAAAAGCGTGAAAACAATTCTGTTGATAGTATTAGGTTAGTAGTACTTGTTTCGAATTTGTTTAACAGAATTTATTCTGGATTTATTTTGATGGATGTTGATTTATTTAAAGGGATTATTTTCCGATATTGCTTGGTAGTGTCCCGGATGCGTTTTAACGTAAAATACATACATGCAAAGTAGCAGTAATATATAAAATCTACAAAATGTATATAATTTAATTGCAATATGATTGATGATTGCATGACTTTAAAGCCTTGTTGCTGCCATCACTGTGACTCGAATCCAACACGACATAGTTATTTGTGTGATCCACAAATAATTGTTCCGAGGCTAGGAATATTTTATGTATATTAATTGTATATTTGTAAAGTTTAACAATACAAAAAAAAAGAAGAATGCAGGGCACCGCATTCTTCTTTTTTAGAAATTGGCAAATTTCTTTTCTAAGAATAATATTGATAGAAGGTAATAGTTATGAGACTTGTAAGCTATAAAATAATAGCAATAAAATAAAAATTATGAGTAGTAAATTAATTTAAATGAAGATCCACACTAAGAAAAGCGTTTGTTAATAGAACACTTGCAAAATACTAGAGAGTATAGATGCTCTACACATTATGACGATTCATAACGTGAAATTGGTAATTTATGTTAAATTTTATATAGGTATTACAATATAGCACATTTCATTAATTTTATCATGACACATTAATATAATATAATATAATAATATTCTACCACATACACACAACACCATCTAGCCCAAACTAAGCAGAGCTTGTACTATGGGTACTAGACAATGGATAAACATACATATATACTTTTTTTTGTAAATACATACATATTATACATAGAAACACCCAGACCAAGACAAACATCCATGTTCATGCACACAAATATTTGTCTTGTGCGGGAATCGAACCCGCGACCTCAGGCGTGGCAGTCGGTTACACTAACCACTACCCCATCGAGGCCGACGTCATTGTCGTCCAAGTTAATTAATAAATTAAAAATTTCATAATAACCAAGTAAAATACTTACCACAAGTAATATCCATTTATAAATACGACTTACATGCCGAAACAATTTGCTATTACAGCTTACAAATTCTTCGTATTCACAAATATACATAAGACTTAATGGTCTCCAAGGGCAAAAGCATTAATCAAACAAACAACACCAAACTTCGACTCTACCACAAACAGTCTCGTATTTTCCATTATGATATTCATAACGCACACCACACTTTCGGCCTCCGAAAAACGAATATTCTCGGATAGTCATTACTCATCCCATCACTATAGACACGTATTATAACAGCAAGTAGGTATCTGTTAGAGTAGAAAAACCTTCGTGTGATATATGTTGAATTATTCATGCTGTGTAGCGTCAACAATAAGGAAACAGTAAGTGTTTACTGTATCTGAATAACTGAGTATCGGAGAGGTGGGTAGTTCGTAAATTTGTTCGGTAGGCACGTACATACATCAAGCGATTAGGAAATTTTGTTACAAGTTGTTGGATGTCAGAAATATAAGAAAGTGAGGCGAAACACGGATAGGTTATCAAGTTAGAGTCTTCATTTACACAAGTTCAAAATTAATTTGCGAGCTCCGTATACAATTTTAAACTACCATTGAAAATAAAATAACTTTAGAAGCTTTTTAAAAGCGCTGTTCTAAAACAGCTGATACGGATGAAATATTTAATCAATGACTATTCTAATGACAAAAGGAATAGAACTAGTTGTCCCATGCAGGATTCAAAGATCTCTATTGCTTATAAATCAGTTAAGTAAAATCAAGTTACATTGTGAATATTTGTAAGGTTAAAATATTATTGGTATCTTAACACTTTCACGGACACAAAACAACACTCAATAATTTGTGATATAGCACACAAACTTTCCATGCAAAGTGACGTCTGAGGACGTATTGCCACATTACACGGTTTTAAAAGTATGTGTTGCGGCAGTAACGGTCAGAGATGTAACCGCCTGTAGACGGACATTCATACCAAGTGAATTCTAAACCCTATGTTACGGCAGGAGTGTTTGCTGTTGCTCTAGCGGTCTGTATTTTAGCCTAAAACTGCAAAGTATTCTTCCTTTAAATACTATGGGAAATGGTTGGCCGTGGACGGAGTTTTAGTTTACCGCCAACAGCCGGAGTGCCGTATTACAAGGGTTATAATTCACGTCTCTCGACGTACTGTCCGAGAATGTGTTAAACATTAACTGAAAAAGAGATTTTAAGAAATTTGATGTGTAATATTCCTTAGACTTGCATCAAGTTGGCAAAATTTTATCAAGATTAGTCTCGGGCTGAACTAATTTTAATACCAACCAATTAAGTATGAAAATAATGGTCTACCTATACAGTTGATATATTCAGGTTGTGTACATCGTAGTCTGCCACGTATAGACTACTAGTATGTCATACTAAAAGATACCTAACAGTAAAATGATTCAAAAAGTTTATGAACCAAAAGTATAATTTAGGTTTTCGTATCAGTGCTCTATCTTACTCCAGTAGAATAACATAGATTGACATACATAATTTAAAATATACAATAATAAAACACATTATAATATTAATGTTCAATAATTTGTCTGTCAGGCTCAGGTCGTACAGTAACTTGTTATTTATTATTATATATTATTGCCGTCAACAATTTGCATTGCAGTTTGTTTAACACGTTGACTGTCCGTGCATTTTATGTAATACATTTCCGAATCAGCCATGACGTTTGTGCGTTACATGTAATGCATTGGGTAAAACATGTAATGCACCCAAAATTAGCTGTGACGTCCATGCATTATATATAAAGCACACATAATACACAACAACAAAATTTAATTATAATAAATAATTCATGATTATTCCCATTGTAAACAAATCATATCCAAAGAAAATATCTAAAAATAATTCCAGACGTCTCATGTTACGTAGTAAATTTTGCTTGGACAGTCAACGTGTAACGGATAAATATGACTAGAAATAAACAGAAGGGCATGGAAAATGAGTAGAATATCATCTTTCTTTTTTCGTTACCTATTTATAAAGATACACACTAGGGATAATTCCTGTACCGCAGGGACTTTACAAAAATTAAGAAAACGGTTACAAATAACCCCGTGGCTCGAAACAAGTATTTGTGATTCACACAATTTTTTGTCCCGTGTGGGAATCAAACCCACAACACTCGGAGCAGTAGCGAGGCGGCCACTTAAATCACAATGCTAATTCGCTTATTAATAATTAAATAACTATTGTTTTTTTCTTGGTCGTATCCTCATGACCCTTGAGGTGGGAATATGATCATATTGTATATAATAGCAAGTGGAAAGGCGTTTTTGCACAAAATGCAGCGCATCACACCACTATTAATACTTACACAGGAAATGGTGTACCCTCGCGTAGAAATGCCGAAATGACATGTAATCTTGATGACCTTTCTGATCGTAATTGCATCATATATTACTAAACTAACGGGCGAGATGTGATTATAATACACATTTATCTTTGCTTTCGGGATATATAAGTGTTAGTCTGTGTACACTCTGTGTGATACGTTCGTCAGTAAGAGCATTCCTAACCAACCTCTTCTCCAGAACATCTCTGATTAAGCCACAGGACATCCATCTTCCCCTCTTACCTGTTCCATTCACACATTCTTTGTAAATAAAAGATATAAATCAGCAGCACAAAGTTCGCTCCCTTTATTTTTACCTTTTCCTTTATCTTTCAATTGCGTAAGCAGATGAGCTTTACTTACATTTGGTTTTTTTTCGAATAATTTTCCAAATGTGCGTCGTATGGAGGAGGCTTACAAAGCCCGTATGTTTAAGGCTGTAGTGGATATAAAAGTGGAATTTTAGTAGCTCTGAGTCTATCGTAAAAACTATGAGGATTCTTTATAGAGTTCGTGTGCGTTTAGGTTGATTGAGGGGGGGAGCTAAAATGTGCAGTTGGCTTTTATAGTATAGTTACTTTATGAGGCTCGTTACCTACCTAGTTGGACTTTTGGTATAATATTGACATTTGTAACCATGAGAATAGACCACATATTACGAAGCTGGTGGATCGTGGATATCTAAACTTGTTTTTTTTTCTTTTTCATGGGATAGGACACAAACGCGCAGATGGATCGCCTGATAGTAAGCGATTACCGCCGCCCACGCACCCGCAACACCAGAGGAGTTACATGCGTTGCCGGCCTTTTAAAAAGGAGTATGCTCTTTTCTTGAAAGTTTAAAGGTTGTATTGGTCCGGAAATACCGCAGGCGACAGTTCATTCCACAGTTTTGTTTTGCGAGGCAAATAATTTCTGGAAAAGCGCACAGATGTGGACTGCCAACCATCTAAATGATGGGGATGGAAATTCTGTCGCGTAAGACGATGGCGAAAAGAGGCGGCAGGGATCAGTCCGAACAATTCCTCGGAGCACTCCCCATAGTAAAAGCGATAGAAGATGCATAGCGAGGCCACATCTCTACGCAGCGCTATTCTATAATATACGAGAGTGAGTCTGTTGTGTATGACTCGTTGGTTTAGTTTTAGGCAGTATTTTGTTGACCGTCAGAATGCTTTGGGTACCAGGCTAAGTAATGTTTTGTGACACTTCCTGTTACTGTGTTAGGAATTCTGCTAAAATTACGAAAACCGTGTTTTCAGCAATCCTTGTGGTGTGGCTGTGCTATTACAGGATGACCGGAAATCCTCGTCTGTGAAGCTAGCAGTGGAATTTGTAAAGAATAAATGTGACACTAGACGTGTAAGAGAGAAAAATCTGGTCCAACCAAAGATCACTAATTATTACGGCGAAAGAATGTCCAAATTTGTTGTGCCTAGAATTATTTATAAAGGTGTGTAAAATCAAAGCTGAAAATCTTGCTCCTTCGTGACATACAAGCATTGCCTGCTTGTCATTAAGAAATAAGTGCTAAGAAATACCTTGATTCTCTACTGTGTTTTTCTATCAACTATAATATGTATTTTGTGTAAATTCTTTAATGTGTAATATGTTTTTTTTAACTGCCTTCTTGGCGTAGCGGTAGTAAATGCGACTGCTGTGCATGAGGTCTCGAGTTCGAATCCCAGGTCGGGCCAACAAAAAGTTATTGGGTTTATCAGTTAAGAAATCTCAATAGCAGCCAGGAGTTAAGAAGTTGTCGGTGTTAAACACCTCCGTGCCTCGGAAAGCACGTAAAGCCGTTGGTCCTCCGCCTGATCTCTCTCCGGTCGTGTCGGATTACCGTCCCATCGGATCATGAGAGTTAGGGAACAGAGAGTGCACTTGTGTTTGCGCACACACTTGTGCACTATAATATCTCCTGCGTAGTTGGCCACTCTCTGTTAAGACTGGCCGCCGTAGCCGAAATCGGTCAGGAGGATATTATTAATATGTATTTTTTAATACCTATTACATAGTTTAATTAAATAGTTTGTATCTATGACAGTGTGAGGTTTAAGAAAAATGAGCGTGTCTCGCCCTCAAACTTAAAAGTTTGGCGAGTGTATTTTTGTAGTTAATCTAACATTGTATTCGATATAAATAAAAAAAAAATAATAACAATATTCTGAAGAGATTTTGATATGTTACGTTTGAATTTGCTACTCTATTTATGCTACGGATGTACAAACCGTTGGTATGTGTTTTTTTTGCCATAGTACTATAAAATAGCCTTTTATTAATTCATACATCTGTAGTGGTTGGTTAAGGTAACCTACGTATGCACATTAGGAAATAATACTTAAATTTGATGTGCGTGTTAAGTTATATATAGATATAATAAATGGAACAATTTTTCAGACTCCGACTGATAACAGTGTATCCAGTCACGAAAATCGGACACGGGTTTTCACATCTGACTGCAAAGTTAAACACATACATAGTCAAATGAAAATTACAACGAACTTCAATATCATGATGTGTTCAACAGGAATGAAGCCATACTAATATATAGTAAAAGTTATATTCCAATGTGCCGTTTTTAGAGTACCAATGCTTCGTTCAATCATACCCAAAACCTTTTCTACAAAATTGATCGCGATTAAATGATCAGCACCTGTACCTTACCCCTATATAACAGAGGGGATCATCCTAAAATATTAAAATCATAACTCAAGTACTTCATCATCCACAAATCCACAAAAACATAATTCGCCATAACAAGCATCCCCTGGGCCCGCACCTCGTAAATATTGAAACAACGTAGAAGCAACAAAAGTAATAATCTTTTCAAATATTTCAAAAGTAAATTACATATCAAATAAAACGAGAATACGTGACTCTGGCGGGTGAGGGAGTGAGGCGGGGCGCGGGAGGGGAGGTTGTATTCAGAACAGATTTGTGTTGCCCCTGATTTGTGTGCTACGTGAGCGTCTACGGACGGTCTACGGAGCTACGGACTACGGCGTAGGCCGTATGCGAGCTTTAATTACGATTTGTCATGAAAGGCTTCAATGAAGTATATTATATTTAATTACTGACGAGAGTAATAACGGGATCACAAGAGAGTGAAAAAGGATGGTTCTTTTGAATGCGTATTTATGCCTTTTTGTTTTAAAAAGGCAGTGTATGGCAGCAATATGTGTTTTAACAGCTTATTATCTTTAACACACAACATATTTGACGATGCTCTCGCCTTTTAAAGGCACAAGTATACATTTTGACGGGAACATATTCATATATTACTGAATACCTTGTTGGTCGTTGGCGTGGGATAAAGTTCCTTTTATGTTTACTACCATTGTCAGGATTTAGGTTCGATTGAAAGAGAGTGGTCATGACTTTCTTGCATAGGCTCTACCTAAACCTACCAACTAATATGAATGTAACTTTGATGAATTCACTAACCACTATACCTTGATGTTAATAAGTGTTTTCAAGTTATGAATAATATTATATAGTAGCGATAGCTCAGTGGGGAGACCAACATACTGCAATGCATAGGATCTCGGGTTCGAACCCACGTCGCGCACCTCCAACTTTCAGAAATTATACGACAAATAATACAAATACGCGTATACCGCGGCGTGACATGCTACGTGACGTCACAATGCATTAGTAATGCGAAGAACCGGAGATACGGATCTTGTGAGTAAGGATGCATTGTTTATATTAAACACGTTGGAATAAAATATTTGTAGCGTAAGAAATAAAATGAAATTATGACACACGGTGGGTGAAGGGATTAAGGTGTATTGTCAGTATGCTGAGTTATGTGTGGTTTGATTCTAGCAAGTTCCACAAGTAACTTTCCGAGTCCAGGTATTAACACATTACACGGCTTGCCTTTCTTCACTTTACATAATATTGTCTTATGTTTACGCGAATGTTATACATTGAAATTAAACACTTTGAGGGTCTGTGGGGTCTTTTGTGTTGACTTCCCCAATGACGACTGCCATAGATGTTCATGGCAGCCAGGACCGACGGCTTAACGTGCTCTCCGAGGCACGAAGCAGGCGATAATTGTCAATTAATAAGCACATAATTTCGAAAAGTCATATTCATTCCGAAAGTCAGAGGTGCGTGACGTGGGTTCGAACCCGAGACCCTTTGCATTGCGGTCTGTTGGTCTTCCCACTAAGCTATCGCTGCTTGCTTATCCTAAGCTTGCTACTTTGTTTTCTGTTTTCCTCTATTACATATAAATAAGGTATAGTTAACCATAGTTACAAAGAATTGCACGACGTCAGACGAACAATGTCGAAATACTACAAACGCGATTCGACTGCATGTGTCAAATGGATGGTTGTGTGCGTGTAGTGTTTTTTTGTTAATTTAATGTATTTCTAAAGCATATTTTATCAAAATATTAAGATTTGTCCCTCCTTCTTCATATAAATTTTAACTGTACCAAATTGCATACTCCTCTGACCGCGCAATTTTCGTAAAAAGGGGTACAAAGTTTTTGCTTCACGTATTAATATATAGATTACTAGTTGTGCCCGCGGTTTCACCCGCGTTTATCGTAACTGCACCGCCCCTGTGAGTCTTCCTTGATAAATAAGCTATCCAACACTAAAATTTTTTTTTAATTCAAACCATTTGTTCCTGAGATTAGTGCGTTCAACCAAACAAACAAACTCTTCAGCTTTATAATATCAGCATAGATAGGTATCTTTATTAGTGCATGTAGTGTTCGCTTGTAATTGGGTGTAACTTTTTGTTTAAAATCTCATGTACTTGTATATTTGTGCATTTGTTAACAAACCAAAATAAATATTTAATGAAACCATGGACAATAGCAATAATCGTGCCGAGTGATGGACGACGTCCAGTAAGCAGGCAGTACCGTCAATTCGACGATATAAGTGTTATGTTGGCGATGACGTAAGAACACTATGTCGCTATCTCAATACAAGTTTGTATTGCTTCTGTAGTTGTGACTAACAAACTGGTATTGATATATATAGTCGACTTCAATCCATTTGGATGGAAATATATACAAACCAAATTGATGTTAATAAGTAATTGGAATAAGTGACACATTTATCCATATTTTCAACGTTTTCACATGATATAGTGTATTTTAAAGCAATTGGCGTTTGATTAATAAATAATTATTTGATTTGAAAAATCTTAGACGAAAGTGAGGTTATTTGTCAGATGAAAAATTATCTATAATTTATGATTGAATAACGTTGTACGCCAAAAAAAATCGTTGATGTTGTAACATTTTTAGTAATTGATTAGTTAATCGAAATTTGTTCAACAAAAAGAAAGTTAAAATTAATTTGCAATAAAATAGGTACACAGTATTTAGAGAAATATAAATTAATCTGTCATTTACTGGCACTATATTCTGTTTGATCAACTGCGGACATTGAATGATGGGCACAATTATAGCTCGGTAAGATATAATTGAAGCAGTGTTTATGTAATTTCTTAAGTCTTTCGCTGCATCAAATCGAATGTCTCGATTAGGTAATTAATTGATTTACAATTGACACTACAATTAGACATCACTAAAATGTCTATGGTCATGTCAATGAACCGTTTGTATACCTTTTGATTCTGTTGTATTGAAATCGACACTGGTTTTAATGCATACCGCTGTCTCTAGTAAAAAGTTGAAATTGAGTGTTACGCAGTATCTGGAATAATAAGGCTAATGGCTGAAAGATAATCTTAAATAATATTATAAATGCAAAAGTCGGTTTGTTTGTTTGTTTATTACGCTTTCACGCCTTAACTACTAGACCAATAATCAAGAAATTTCGCAAACACTTTTTCATAATAATATGTAGAAAAAAGGACATGTAAATTTCATCTAGATAAAAGTTGTGATCCGAACAAAGAACTAATCTTATCTAATCTAATAATATTCTATCACATACACGCAACACCATCTAGCCCAAACTAAGCAGAGCTTGTACTAAGGGTATTAGACAATGGATAAACATACATATATACTTTTCTTTTTGTAAATACATACATATTATACATAGAAACACCCAGACCAAGACAAACATCATGACTTGTGCGGTAATCGAACCCGCGACCTCAGGCGTGGCAGTTGGTTACTCTAACCACTACGCCTTCGAGAATTAAGTGTGGAAAGCTAATGTGTTACCCATTATTTGGCATAACAAAGTCAATGAAGGGAAAATAGGAGTATCTCAAATATGAGAGACATGCCAGGCATAAAGCAAGTCGAAAATGCAGTCTCTGCCTACTACATAGATAGTCTCACGTATATATCCGAGTAGGCAAAGGTGTATTACATTAGCTATAGTCTTGGACCCTACGTAGCAATAAGCAAGAACCTATGATAATGTCCCCCAGACCAAGCTTCGGTCACGGTGGCCGGTCTTAACGGAGACTGGCCATCTGCGCAGGAGATATTATAGTGCACAAGTGTGTGCGCAAACACAAGTGCACTCTCTGTTCCCTTAACTCTCATGATCCGATGGGACGATAATCCGACACGACTGGAGAAAGATCAGGCGTAGGACCAACGGCTTTACGTGCTTTCCGAGGAACGGGGGTGTCTAACACCGCCAACTTCCTAACTCCGGGCTGCTATTGAGCTTTCGTAACAGAAAAAAGTAATAACTTTTTGTTGGCCCAACCCGGGATTCGAACCCGAGACCTCATGCACAGCAGTCGCATTCACTACCGCTGCGCCACGGAGGCAGTTATAGTCGTGTACCGGAAACATTGCTAGACCCCGTGCTACAAATCAAACACGAGCCTGAGCATTCACGACCGCACACTTAGGTAATAATTTATATAACGCTAAGAAAAAGGCAGCATCATTTATATAAACATAATCTCACACCTATATCCTTCAAAGCAGGCAGAGATGTCTTACACCCTAATTTCGAGTTCTTACTTCCCTAGTTCCCGCATAACAGAAGCCAAGAAGAAACAGCGCTGCTACAAAAAAAAATTACCTACAAAACTCAATTACACTTTGCTCTACCGAGCCACCGAACTGAATATCTCATGCAAAGCAATCGCATTCACTAATTAATAATATAAGTAATGCAATATTATACTGTACTATCCTGACTGTTCCGCTCTCACAGCCTAAATACTCGACAAAATCATCATGAAATTCCGAATACACATTGTCAGGGGTACAGAAAAGGACAGAATACCATTCATCCAAAAAAAAATAAAGAATGAAAATGTTCCCAAGTGTAATCGCTGGCAAAAACTAATAATAAATATGTACCTTTACTTCGACACCTAAGTTAAGTTGCCGTTAACTGAAACAGTATTCGTAATATTAAAGCAACTAGCGTTTAAGTATATGCATCAAACTTACCGAACATGGCTCTAAAGTTGTCGTAATCCGTGAGAAGTTTGCACACGAGATTACAACGGCTGGTTGTTCGACTTACGACTACAAGTTGTGGGAGGGGGACAGCACTAGCTCGTAGCCACGTACATGACTAATCCATATATTATAGGCTTCGAAGTTTGGCTATGGTCAAGTTTGGTTTTGGACAAATGTATTGTTTTGTCGTTTGGAACTGGCGGTTGTTTTCTCGCTTTGTAGTATGGCTATACAGCTACATACTGCCTTTGCTAAGCGGTCGTGAATGCGATTGCTCTACATTAGATCTCGGGTTCGAATCCCGGCTCGAGTCAACAAGAAATTTTGAGATTTTCTGTAAAGAAATGTTCAATATTAGTTAGGAAATCTAAAAGGAATGAGAGAAAGGGGAAGGCCGAGAAAAACCTATGTCCATCAAGTGAAGGAAAAAGTCGACTCGTATCAAGTATTAGAGGATAACAGAAGTCAGACATACGTGGCGATTGCTCCACCGACAACAGTTATGCTCTTAAACTAAAGAAGTTAAAAAATTGGATGTTGCTGCATACCCTTCGAAACCATACTTCGAAGTAAATCCATAAATCCTAGGCCTGATCTCTCTCCGGTCATGCCGGCTTGTCTTTCTATCAGATTATGAAATTGAACGTATAGAGAGTGCACTCGTATTTGCATGTACACTCTCCTCACAGACTCCGTTAAAATTAGTCACCAGGTTGCGAAGCAGCATGGAAATAAAAATATGTCCAATTTGATAGCTCGCCTCCAAATAAGTAGGACTTATTAAATTAGCAAGGTAGAATACATATATCGGATCATCTAAATTCTCATGATCGCTCATATTATAGGCCCGAGGCGAGATTCAGGCGGTTAAAAATTGTTCTAGGTAATTATAGCAATTTCTTAGTACTTCTCCCGCACTAGGAATAATCTGTATTGCGAGGAACTTAACAGACATGTAAACAACGAATATAAATTACATCCAGACTCGGAACAACCATTTCACACAAAGTTTTGTCACGTGTGGGATTCGAACTCACAACACTCGGCGCCGTGGCAGTGCCGAGACGACCACTTAAGCCATTACGTCATTCGTGCAGTCAGCTGTTGCTGTACAAGCCATTTCGATGTTTGACTTCTGTACTCATGACCGAATGCGACATTCATATTATGTATGGCGCTGCCTACCCCTTCTGCGACGGTTTCTGAGTTTGTATACATCCCAGCTAATATTATAAATATGAATGTGAGTTTGTTTGTTTGTTTGTTTGTTACGCTTTTAGGCCTTAACTCCTCGTACACGTCATTAGAGGTATAGAAAAGGACATGGTACCTTTTAACTACAAAGAAGTACTATTGCCGAGGGATAGCAAATTGACATAACCTATATTTATGCAAGTGAAGTCGCGGGCATAATTTAGTAAGTATTATACTAAACTGTATAGTGCAGTATATTGTTACGTAAATAAATTATTCGTCTGCAAATCTATCAGCAAACCGCAAATAATATCGCTCGCAAATATTAAAATCGAGCTATCATCAAATGAGTTCATTTTTCAACTAAATGTAGGAACGATAAAACTAAAGTTATGCGATTGTTGACTACATATATTGGCAACATGGCAGAAAATATGAATGCACTGCATTTTATAAACTCAAATAGCATTCGAAACCATCTGTGTACTTTGTAAAAGACTGCCTTTGTGACGCGGTGGTCAGAGGTCTCGGGTTCAGTGCCTGGATCTCGCAAGCAGTTATTATGTACTACCCTCATTTTGTGTCGATGTGCACAATGGTAGTGAATGCGACTGTTATCTTTTCGTGTATTTGATGCCCGGGTTGGGTAAACTTTTATTGGGTTCTTCTGACAAAGAATTTTTAGTAGCAGCACGTATTCTGGTATTATTATATTTTTGATATATATTATTCGTGTCTCAGCACCGGCGCTCGCGGCGCCCCTCCTTCGGCTTCTCCTCCTAGCGGCCGCAAATATAAACACGGCCACGCCCTGGATCGGGGACTCTTCTGCCGGCTGCCTTCTCTAAGTTAAGTGGTCCCTTCAGCCGGACTACGTAACGTACGTACCTTTAGAACCACGCCCTGTTCTTATTGTATAGAAATCAATTCGTGTACCAATTTGTGTAAATCTCGAATTAAATATTGTGTAATTGCAAACAATAGTGTTTATCTTAACTCCTCTATCTTAACTTTCCTGGTTGACCACGTCTAAAAACGTGGTAGACACAATACAACGTTACAATGAATACCTATTATTCAGTACGTTTTTTGCTCTAACTGCGCTTAAAGTGCGATTCCATTAGGTAGCTCTTGCATGCAAGTATGATGTCACTTTTGCGTACAATTTGCTTGAGAGTGTGCAAATTGCACGCAGGTTTCACTTGCATATAAGTGGAGATGTTCAACAATTGAGTAGGCCATCATGGGTGGAAGACGTGCTCCTCAATAAAAATTAGTATTTTCTCGTGCGCCCACCTAACAGTCTCTATGTTTCGATAATTTGTACAGCGATAGTTATCATGTGCGTACACGTCACTCGTTTGAAATTCGAAACGTGCTGCTAATGTTTGTGCGTTCAATTTGCAGCTGACTTAAATAAAAATATGTACAAGTTCAAACTACCCAATACAATATGTAACTTGTATGCAGGTTTGTACAAGTTGTAGGTATGCAATTTGCAACTTGCATACAAGTAACTTGCCTAATGGAATCGCACCTTTAAGGTGTCATGATTTGAGCTCAACCAAAAACCAGTCAACGGCTGTCGCGACTGGCAGTTGTGGATGCGCTTACAACTGTCATCCTGAAATAGGAGCTTTGATTTTCGATTCAAGTCAAATTGTTGACGGATTTTCATCAGACAATTCTCAGTTGCTGCTTTACAGATAGCAAAACTATCATTTCTAATTCATCAGTTTTGATTTTTATGTCATAAAATACAAGATTAACCTGTCAATTCTTGGAATGCTCGACATTATTAAAAACCTATTGTGCTTGGTCGCCGGTGTGCTGCGGCGACTCAATAGACTATAACGTTTTAAAAGGATAGACAGAAATGTATCATTCATTGCCACTGTGGCGCAGTGGTAGGGAATATGACTAATATGCATAAAGTCTCGTATTCAATAACCAAGTCGTGTCATCGAGACTGTTAGGGATTATAATTATATGGACTTTATGGACTTTGTTTATTTTGAAATAACTTTTGCTCGTGGCTTCGCTCGCGTAAAGGTTAACAGTACGTTTTTTAAATAAAATATAGCCTATGTAATTCCGTGATAATATAGCTTTCCAATGGCGAAAGAATTTTTGGAATCGGTAGAGTAGTTTTTGTATTAAATCCTTGTAAACAAACAAAGAAAAATTAAATCTTTACTTGAAATTAAACTACTATATACGGATTTTATCACGTTGGTCTCCCCGTGATCATGGCTGCTGAAAAGCAACCGAAACGTCGGGTAAAGTGTAAACTTAAATATAAATAGTTTTAATAATTTAATTAGCTTAAAATGAGTAAAGATTAATAGTAATAGTATGTAGTGTAACAGTTTCTAAATTATATAATAAAGTGTCAAATAAATAACGCGATAAAATCCGTATATAGAAGTTTAATTTCAATTAATAACATTCGCGTAAATAGAAGACAATATTATGTAAATCTTTCCTTTTTATAATATTAGCAATGATATAGAAAACCTATTGGTTAGTATGTGATTGATATGCATTAGGTCTCGGTCTCAATTCTCGGATCGAGCAGTGTTATTGGCATTTCTGGTAAGAAATTTTCAGTAACTGTATCTTTTAGACAGCAAAAGATTAATTACGTCAGAACTAAAACTATTGGCGAAATGTGGGTGTAATACATCACTCCCTATCCCTTCGGGATAGAGGCGTGTAGCTATGTATATATAATAATATAATACAAAATATCAGCCCTGTATTAAACTGTCCCACTGTTGGGCATGGGCCTTTTCAGTGTGAGAAGGGTTAGGCCATAGTCCACCACGTTGGCCCAGTGCGGGTTGGCAGACTTCACATATCTTCGAGAACAGTATATAGAACTCTCAGAGATGCAGGTTTCCTCACGATGTTTTCCTTCATCGTTAAAGCGAAACGATAATTAACTATTGAATATATATATATATATATATATTCTATCATATTCACACAACACCATCTACGCCAAACTAAGCAAAGCTTGTACTATGTGTTTAGACAATGGATAAACATACATACATATTTTGTTTTTGGAAATACATATTTTACATAGGAACACCTGGGTGTTTCTATGTAAAATATGTATTTCATGAACATGGATGTTTGACTTGTGCGGGAATCGAACCCGCGACCTCAAGCGTGGCAGTCAGTTACACTAATCACTACGCCATCGAGGCTGCCAATAACATTGAAAATCAGAAATGCGCGCCTTAGGATCGAACTCGAGTAGCATTCCGACGGTCTCCCACTAGTCTATCTATCGCACTGATACGATTAGATTATGTGTGGATATTTTAAAAGAAGTATTACAATCGTATGTTTCCTACATTTGTCTCTCTATAAAATATTTAGCGAGTAAATGTGTTGCCGCATTCGTTTATTTAATTTTGATACAAAAGTCCGGCGCGCGTGCCAAATGGGGTGAGTATGATGTGTGGTAACATTTTAAATGGTAGAATTGAGTTTTTTAGTAGAATGATATAACATCTTGGATTGTTTGTTTTATATTTTGTATGAGTCTGTATACAAAGTTACGGAAAGGTTATCTTATTGATTGCTAGCACATAAATATATCTTAATCCTAACCCTTACTAATATTATATATTATATCTGCGGAAGTGATTTTGTTTGTTCGTTGGTTACGCTTTAACGCCTTTACTACTCGACTGATCATCATGAAATTTCGCATACACGTTGTCAGGGAAACAGAAAAGGACATAGGGTACTTACATCCAGAAAAAAAGTAATGTTGCCAACATAATCTTTTTTTTTTTTGATTCCCAGGAAAAATGCTTGATGCACTACCCGCCGGCTAGGGGACGGCACCGGCGGGGCGTGTGGGACTCACCAGCTGAGTGCTGGTATACCCACTAAAAAACCTGGGGTGTTCCCTCTCTCACCCAATGGGGGGGGGCCAGTTGGGAGTCTGAAAAGATTCATCCACAGCAGGCCCCCCCCTTGCCAACATAACCTAATCTAATCTAATCTACATTTACGCGAGCGAAGCTGCTCGTATAATCTAGTAGTACCTTTTTTGAAGATTTACAAAATATTAACGAAATGTATTCAGTATTTCTGTGTGTTAAAGCCGAGCGCCTGCTTGAATTTTAGGAGCAAAGCTATCGGTACACGCTAGTTAATTTTATGTGACTATAAGATATAAAAGATTCTCAGAGAGCACGTTAAGCCGTCGGTCCCGGCTGCCATGAACATCTATGGCAGTCGTTATTGGGAAGTCAGTGCCCTATAATATCCTGACACTGGTCTAGCCTTAGGGTATCGTTAACCTTCGGGTTGCGGAGGTCAGGTGGCAACCGCTCCGTGTAAAAACTGATATCCAGTCAAATCCGGTTCGACTAGAAAAGCCGACCCAAAGTGACTTGGGAATAATAAAAGCTAGAGAGAAGAAGAAGAAAATATAAAAGATACAAAAAAGTATTATATGACTATAAGGTTAAAATGATACTTCGTTTGTGTGTCTGTCTATTAGGTATGTGTATTTTTTGTTTCCATAATATATGACATTTTGTGTAAACTAAACTTATGTGACCTTGTTTGTTACGCTTTCACGCCATAAGTACTCGACCAATCATCATGAAATTTCGCATACATTAAGGGTACAATAAAACTGGACATGTGCGAGTCGGACTACCGAGGGTTCTCAACAAATTTGTAGGAACAAATTATAAAAAAAAATGTACTTGCATAAAGACCCTGTTTTTTATATTTTAATTACAAATGTATAGTTTTCAGTTTTTCCCTATACTTGTAGTATAAGACGGTATTACTTGCCAAATTTCATAGTTCTAGGTCAACGAAAAATACCCTATAAATTTTGATTCCCTTGAGAGTGTCGACATATACGTTTTTTGCGGCATAAACGGCCGTATATTTTTTACGTCAACTTAGAAGTTTGATTTTTCACAGTTTCAAGAGACTGTAGACTTAAATATATTTTTTTAATTTCAACTGGATACCTCTACGCGTGCCTGAGATAAAGGGTCTTGACAGACAGACAGACAGACAGACGGTCGGACGGACAACAAATTGATCCTACAAGGATTCCGTTTTTCCTTTTGAGAAAACATTTTCATCCAGAAAAAAATATTTCCCTACCAAGCTTAGTCGTGGGCAAATCCAACTGCAGAAATTAAATAAGTAGGTGTCAAATACCTTTAGCAGCGATTATTATCTGATCAAACGTTGCCACTCTTACAAATCTACAACAACAATTAACCCATCAAAAATCAAACATATTGCAAAAAAATTGAGGTATATAATTCTGTGCCATACGTCAAGTGCGCAAAGAAAGAAGATGGACTATTGCCTCATCGAGATCGTTGCTGCCAACTTAACGTTTCAATCTGTCAAGTTTTGAAATACTAGACATAGTTAAAATCTATTGTATCTGGCCTCCGGTGTACTGCTAAAACTCAATAGGTTAAGCACAAAATGAAGAAACATTGCAAATCCATCCGGGAGGATTGTTTGCCTGCATCTTATAATCCAGTCATCAGCAAATGTAAACTTATATTGCTGTTGCTATGCCACTGTGACGTTCGTCAGTGTGTAGAGGTCGTTAGTATTGTATGTGAAAGTATCGACAGTTCAAATATAAATAAGAATGACCAAGTGAGGGTAGTTGCCGAAGCCCTCGCTACACGTGATCTCTACGCGTGATCACGATCGATGCAAGTTTGTCGAAACGTCTTGAAACAAAATAGATATTTATTACCTTTGAATAATTACCAACGGGATTAAGATCCGTCATCTTATATTATATTAAGTATGAGTACAAATCGCGAAAGACTAAAAACTTTCATTAGGTTTTTATTGTCTAAATTGAAGCTTACGGCGGCCATATTGAGTTTTTGAAATTAAAATATCGTTTTGTTAAATCAAAGTGAACATTGACAATAAGTAAGTAAGTAAGTATTTATTTGCATAACATAGGTGCATGTTATTACACACATGACATGACAGTGATTTGTAATGTAAATATATGTGAAGTAATTAAAAGGAGACATAGGCATTGTGTTCACCACACGCGTATGTTCGCGCCTTTTGCGGTTGCAACATTGCTGTTTCTACAGGTCAGTGTATTATGTATACAGGATGTCCGGTATTTAATGGATAACCTGGAAATGTCTTATAGTGGAACTGATGGCCGTTCAGAAAGAAATATGAAAAAAATCTATCCTTACTACTACCTGAGCTAAGTGTTTTTTTTTTAATTACCATGTATAACTTTCTTGTATACTACGACCATAAATGAATGAAATCCATCGGTTTTTTTGTTGTTTTATTATTAAACACTAATTATGCTAATAGATAGACAGTCAAAAGTATGCTATGCTATAATAGTTTGCACTTTTTAATAATTTTATTTTTATTTTTAATTCTTTATTATTATTTTTTCATTTTTTCTGAACGTCCTTCAGTTCTACTATAAGATATTTCAAGGTTATCCATTAATTACCGGACACCCTGTATACTTATTAAAATGTTGTTCTAATTTGCGTCTGATTTTATTCTATTTATTATATTTGTTTTTGCGGTAATAGATTTCTTCTTTATGTTAGTCAACGTTTAATCCGAAGAAGTTTTGATTTGATTTAATTTAATTTGTTAACTTTGCTGCTACTTTGCATATGTCTTATATCAGGCCTGTATAAAGCAGTCCCACTGATGGGCATGGGTCTCTTTTCAGCGTGAGGAGCTGGCCTCGTGCAGTTTGGCTAACTTGACATATTTACGAGAACTTTATGGAAACCTCTCAGACATACAGACTTTCTTATGATGCTTTCTTTCGCCGTTAAAGCAAGCGATAATTAAATATCTAATGCGCATATAACGTTGAAAAGTCAGAGATTCGATCCGTATGATTCACCTCGAGACACCTGCGTGATAGTCCGATGGTCGCCCACTATGCTGTCGCTGCTTTTGTCTAATACAATACTACTAATTGAGTATACCTAGATATCAACATTTATATAATTTATTTTATTGCTGCAATTCCCCACCAACTTATACCATTTCACACAACTCAATGGCTGAGTCCCCATTTTTATTACATCGGCTAGGATTGAATGGGCGATTGTCTCCCGATCTCGTAATGAGGCCTCTTTAAATGCAAACGGTGACGTCACTAATGAGACCAGGGGCTCGTACAAAAATGTCCCATTACACCCTTGTGTAGTGACGTGGTTTTTGGTTGAACTGCAAAATTCGTAGGTTAAGAATGACTGACACCACTGTCAATACGTCGAGTGTTGTAGATTCAAATTTCATAGGGTACATAATGTGTGTAATATTTTTAATCATTATTATATAATTCGTAACGTACATAAACGCGATCATGCATATGCACGAGTAATGCATACGATGTTATACATTATGAATGATCGCGTTAATACCCGTTACGAATTAAAATTGTTGTTTTGTTTTTTATTTTATTTTAACTGAGTTATGTATGTATGTTACTGCCTACATGCATGGAAATCATGCAGGCTCTGCGAGAATACCAGCGTTGTGGATACACTGCAATATTGCTGACCCAGGACCTTATTTGTTCTTAAACTTATTGGTTGTGTTTCCTGTTACCTTTTGAGCGTGGAACAAATAAAATTATGTTTATTTCTTTCTTTCATTCTTTCTTTCAATTATTAAAAAATATGATCCACAAATGGTTGTGCCATATCTGGGTGTTGTTTGTGCCCAATCTTGAATGTTTGTAAAGTCTTACGCAATGCAGGAATTATTTTTAGTGTGGGCGTTAAGTTTTAGTTATAGTTCTTGAGGCATATGCTGAGCAATACCTACCTTTTGCATTCCTTTGCTTTTATTACCTATTTAGGCCGAGGGCCAGCAACGCGAGAATGATACGGCTGCGCTGGTATTGAATGAAATTATCTGAGGCCTATGATTTTTATTTTGCTTTGGTACTATTTCTCTTTTGACAGTATGCCTGATTGCTGCCTTTCAAATAAGAAATGAATTCTATAATATACTTACAGTGTATGCTACTATAGTATAATTTCAGTGCACGCTCTCTAGCTCACTTAATATGAGCCATGCTACACCTGCAACAACACGTTTGAGTGCAAAATTTAAAATCTGTACTAATGCTAGCTGTCCCGACAGACGGTTGTCCTGTATAGACAAAAAAAAAGTAAATCTAAACCCTCCTCGAATCCATTTGAACACACACAAAAAAATTCATTCAAATCGGTCCAGCCGTTTAAGAGGAGTTCACTGTTAACACACATACAGAAGAATTATACATATAAAGAATATAAAGCTGAAGAGTTTGATTGTTTGTTTGGTCGAACGCGCTAATATCAGGAACTACTGGATCGAATTGAAAAATTATTTTACTGTTGGATAACCTATTTATCGAGAAAGGCTATAGGCTATATAACATCACGCTACGACCAATAGGAGCGGAGCAGCAATGAAAAATGTTGCAAAATTGGAGAAAATTCTCTTTGTATGAAGCAGACGAAGTTGCTCGGGTCAGCTAGTATTTAATATATTCCTTAACTAATTTTATCCAGCGACTTCACTCGCGCAAATGTAGGTTAGGTTAGTTTAGTAACAGTGCTTTTACCTGGATGATAGTACCATATGTCCTTTTCTGTTACCCTGACAACGTGTATGCGAAATTTCATGATGATCAGTCAAATAGTCAGGCGTTAAAACGTAACAAATGAATAACTTACATTCGCATTTATAATATTATAGTTAGGATATGATCCTAACTATAATATTATTATTTGTCGGCCTCGATGGCGTAGTGGTTAGTGTAACTGACTGGCACGCCTGAGGTCGCAGGTTCGATTCCCGCACAAGTCAAACATTTGTGTGCATGAACATGGATGTTTGTCTTGGTCTGGGTGTTTCTATGTATAATATGTATGTATTTACAAAAAAATATGTATATATGTCTGTTTATCCATTGTCTAGAACCCATAGTACAAGCTCTGCTTAGTTTGGGCTAGATGGTGTTGTGTGTATGTGGTAGAATATTATTATTATTATAGCTACGCGCGTACTACATCTATATATTAATACGTGAAGCAAAAGCTTTGTACCCCTTTTTACGAAAATTGCGCGGACGGAGGAGTATGAAATTAGGCACAGCTAAAGTTTATATGGAGAAGAAGTGACGAATCCTAATATCTATATAAAATATGCATTAGAAATACATTAAATTAATGAAAAAACACTACACGCACACAACCATGCATTTGACACACGTAGTCGAAGCGCGTAACTATGGTTACATATATCAATTATAATGACATATATCAGCAATATCTTACAGGCAAACTTTGGTCGAATTTTGAGCACTAGGCGACCGCTAGTATTATTTAAACGACTACAACCGAAACGTTCTAGAAATTTCTAAAACTCATCTCACTTTTATAGCCTAGAAATTAAGATGGATATTTAAGCATTTTATCGAGATAACTATCTACGATTCTTTATTCTTTTTTAATCCTAGACTGTCGACATTACCCATTAACTTACAAACTAAAATCCATCAAAGAACAAAAGTATTTCAGTATGAACCTAGTTACTTTCGCTCGGGATTGGAGGAGATACCAATCCTTTGATCCCTCAGTCGTATTGCGAGATTCTCGGCATTATTCTGCGATACAACATCCAGCGTTACTTGTTTTATTATAAATCGTTTGGTCAAACTTCGATGGGAATGCCGGGGAATGGTCTCAACTGGTTTAGTTTTGTATAATCTGAAAAGTAAAACAAGTGATTATTTTTTAAATTTGGTTTAGTCTGGTGCTTTGAAAGAGCTGAAAAAGAAATCTGATTAGTTTTAGTTTTGCCATAATAAAAAGTATGAAACTCATCTTAAACACATTTATTTAATTTTAAAATTTTCTTTTTAGCACAGCTATAATTCTTACTTTGGTTTTACAATTAACTTAAACACAATTTTTGTATATGAAACTATTATAAACGGATCGCGTAGTAGGATACTGTTGGACTGCCATGTAGAGATCTCAAGTTCGATCCCAAGACTCGCATCTCTGAATTTTCGTAGCGTGTTTTTTTTTACGACTAAGTTTGCAAACTAGCATACGGCCTGACCGCACGGACCTTATGGTAAGTGGTCACCGTAGCCTGTGGACGCCTGCAATACCAGAGACATCACTTGCGCGTTGCCGAACCTTTAGGAAAGGAAGTGGGAAGGAGAAGGAGCGGAAACAGGGGAAAGAGGGTAATTGGGCCACCGGCACTTTCACTCACCGAACGAAACACAACATTAGGAATACTGCTATTTCACGTCGATATTCTGTGAGATACCATCTCACACGTCCTTCCCCGAAATCAGCGAGGCTCTACTACTCATAAACGGTAAAAGAAAACATCGTGAGCATCATGAGACATGCAGGTAGCATGTCTGAGAGTTCTCCATGATATTCTCGAAGATATGTGGAGTCTGCCAACCCGCACTGGGCCAGCGTGGTGGACTATGGTCTAACCTTCTCACTCTGAG
This sequence comes from Catocala nupta, assembly GCA_963675205.1. Taxonomy (NCBI): domain Eukaryota; kingdom Metazoa; phylum Arthropoda; class Insecta; order Lepidoptera; family Erebidae; genus Catocala; species Catocala nupta. The sequence continues at coordinate 2,957,184 of OY776089.1, read as the reverse complement.
TAGCGGCTGGTGCCAAGCAATGGGACAGTTTAATACAGGGCTGATATTATATTGACCGGCTTTAATCACGGTTAATTAAATAACATTACTTTTAACAATTTATATTTACACTTTCTGCGACGTGTGCATGGTCTGAAAGATAAAGAAAATTAAATTCCAAGAAACCAAAACGTGAATATCCTTAGTCCCTGCCTACCGTCCTGGGAAACAAGCGTTACTACACTACTACTTTTTTAATAGCGACTGCTGTGCATGAGGTCTCCTGTTCGAATCCCGGGTCGGGCCAAGAAAATGTTATTGAGTTTTTCTGTTAAGAAATCTGAATAGCAACCCGGAATTAGGAAATTGGCGGTGTTAGACACCTCCGTGTCTTGGAAAGCACGTAAAGCTGTCCTGCGCCTGATCTCTCTCCAGTCGTGTCGGATTACAGTCCCATCGGATCATGAGAGATGCGCACACTCTTTTGCACTATAATATCGCCTGGGCAGATAGCCAGTCTTCATTAAGACTGGCCGCCGTGACGTAATTTCGTTTTGCAGAACATTATTATTAATGTCTTATATATTATAGTAAGTATTAAAAAACCATTAAATGTTCGCATACAGCGTTATATTGCGCATTATAATTTTTTTTTATTACATTTGCGCACATGATTTCCTAGTGTTTTCCAATTTGTCTACGGCAGCGTTAAAACGAAAATGTTAGCCTCGTATCCAGACCAATATGCAATTGCTAATACCAAAGGCTGAAATCTTCATATTTATCTTAGTATTAGTAGTATTGAAGGATTAGTAAAATCATTGATTTCTTTTTTAATAACATCAATCACTAAGAGGGATTATTTTGCTATGCTACGCTGAGCTTTCGAATTCGATCCCAAGTCACACACGTCTGTCTTTTTATAGTTATATGCATATTAAATCTTTAATTATCCCTCGCTTTACCAGTGAAGGAAATCTGACAGTTCTCCATAATATTCTAGAAGATGTGTGAAATCCGAGCCTATCTATACTAATCTAACCTAATCCTATTCATACCAAGTAGAGGCCCATATTAAACAGTGTCACTATTGATAAACTAGGTTGATAGATATTGATTCATACATATATAGCGCAAATTGGTGATATTAAGTTTAGTAAATATCACTTTTAGATAGCTAAGATAGAAAACAAAATATCGTATTCAAACAAATTAGATTTTAAATGTATTTAGAAAGAAGAGTGCGAAATAATGTCCATCGAACCGTATTTCAGTGACAGTAACTAACCTCAATAAATAGACTATTCATTATTACGCAGGAAATATAACGCAAGTTCACTCTATACCACTTTACTCTCATACCCCGATAGGATAGTAATCCGATACGGCCACAGTGAGATTAGATACAGAACCAGCTCTTATGCAAAGCACGGGAATGCAACACTGCCAATTTCCGAACTCTGGAATACTACAAAAAAATTCTCGGTAAAAAATCCTAATAAGTTTGCGAACCCGAGCCAGTATTCGAATCCTGCAACCTAAGGATCTTTACTTTTAGACTCACTATATAAAATACACAGGTAATCTATAAATGACTAGAATGCTAGATGTAATTGAAAAGGATTGTCAAGCCGCCAGCGGTCTGCTGTAACTCAAAAAGTAAATGACCAAGCATAACGACTTGTGACCACTATTATACAGTAGATACGGGCTTATTAAATAGATAAACACAGTACTTTGTGCTAACAGGGGCAATTTAGCAATAGTTTCAAGTGGTATCGCAGTTTAATTTGCTGAAACAACTATTCCGGGGTCCCCATTCTGTTTGCAGAATGTATAACTGCTCAACTCCTCTTTACTGGGGACAAATGTTTCGTAACTAAGTGACAAACGTTATTACATGTTAAGATCCTAAACATAAATAAATAGAGTGTTAGTTTCAAGAATAACTTTCGAACTTCCGCATTGTCTGATATACCTACATATACTAATATAATGAAGAGAAAAGATTTGATTTTTCTTTGTTTTTAGGAAGGGTTTAACTCAAAAAGTACAGTTTGTTCCGCATTCGTCCCTGATGTTTCGTCCCAAGCGTAGAAATACGCATTCGTCCCAAAAAATGTTCCTTATATGCCCCTAAATTTAAATAAATATTAATTTCTTAATATAATTCCTCTTTCATCCCAGATTATGTTCCTTTTTTGTTTCTCTTTTTTTTATATGGAGTTTTTGTTGTACCGTCAGCCGAATAATATTTTAAAATACCTCGTTGATCTTTCAGTAAAACTTTGGGTTTATGATTGTATGACATCACGAACCTGACAACAAATTATTAAAATAATTTTAAACCATGTTTTGTATTGTTAACCATATTATGTACAAAAATGTAGGGCGAAGAAGAAATAATTTAAAAAGAGGGGCGAATGAGGAACATTTTGGAATGTGGGACGTAATGTAAGGGCAAATGCGGAAAAATCAAAAGAACGCATCCGATTTTAAAAATTCATCATCCGAAAGCTTATTATCAGCGAGAAACACTACTTTACTGTTACTAACATAACCTAATCTATTTTTAGGCGAACAAAGCTGTGAGCAAAAGCTTGTATAATTAATATAAAACGGATATTAACGCGATCATGCAACGTTTAGTTTTGATGATTGAAATTTCGACCAGGTAACACCGGCTGTGGTCACAAGCTGACTCCGTTTGTGAGGCAGAAGAATCGTTATCATCTGCCGTCACTGCTCGTATATTTTTATTTGTCGCAGTAACGTCACACGCATATAATGTAGGAAAAGTGAGAAACAGCTTGGAATAACTTGGTGGCTATGAGAATACATAGGTCAATTCATACGGTTCAAGTAAGTACCAGTCTTACTCTGTGACTGGTTTAGAGTAGAGACAGAGTAACCACGTTGTGTTTGATGACCAAGAGCGCCAGCGGTTCTCATAACCTACCTATGCCATAGCTTATCCTTTATCGATCCAAACGACATTGTTTATATTTTTAGTTTTATTAGTGTTTACCAATCTAAAGGAACTGTAACTACACGAAAAGCGCAATGGCTTAAATGATCACCTGCCACTGCTTTCTATATAAGTTCCAACATCCCATGTAGGAGGTATACAAATATCTAACATAGTATTATTCAACTTACATTTTTAATCCCGATCCGTTTCATGTGGCATTTAGTCTTCTCTGTCGGAATCTTTAAAACTCACATGAGGTATGATGAAAGACTATCGTTTTTCAAGATACCATCGCTTGAAAAGAGAAGAACGCTTCTGGATATAAATTTTATCTACAAAGTATTGCACAGCCATTTAGATTGTTCAGTTCTGATTGGAAGCCTAAAATTTGACGCCCTCAATCGCGTGCCCCGTAAAGCAATGGCAATAATGGTGCATCCTTTTAGAAGCACGATTTTGGGATATAAATTCGCCGATTCCCAGACTATGTAGAGCGGTGAATAAGTATTGTACAAATTCTATTGACAGCTTTGCTGTTAAATTGAATAAGTTTCGCAAATTACTATTCAAAAACTTGTCCAATTAGTTACTTGTCAAAAATTATATTGTATATATGATATAATTAACACTTTTCTGTTTTATATATATGTATATATATCTCAAATAGTTATTTATTCTGTAATAAATGTTTCAACTGAATTAGGAATTTATGTGTTGTTTAAATTAATGAATTTATGTCTTGATTAAATTAATGGATTATATTGGTATTACTTTGACTTAAATTTTGTGATTATTTAAATATTCTATTTCAATTTATGATAATTTATAATTTTATTGATTACTATTAAATATATTATAGTTTTTTGTAAACATTGAAATGCATGCTGTATTTTACCTATTATTAGTTATGCGATTAGTTTGAAACCTATCAATTGTATTATGTGTAAATGAATTTTTGTATATAACTGTTGGTGAATCAAATAAATAAATGTACCTGTATTTCCAAATGGACTTATAAATAAATAAACCGTTGCTAGTACGCCGAATGTTGCAGATTCGATCCCCGCATGGAACAAATAATATATGTGTAATCCATAATAGATGTTCTCGGAACAAATATTTATGGTACACATCAATTTTTGTTTCTGGTCCGGCTGTTGTTTGTATCTGCTGTATCAATAGTTTTGTAGTCTCTGTGGCACAGGCAAGAGTAATAATGAAACCGCTGTCATTAAGCAATATATAAAAAACGAGTTATGTGATGGTAACCCAAGCTCAGTCTTATATAATAGCTTTTTGAATACGCTCGTGTGCTGTCTCCACATTCAGCAAGGTTTAATTACGAACGCTCTATTTAAACTCGACTCAAGGCCGCACGTTTTCGTGACCTCCATTCAGCATAAAGCCTCATCAAAATATGTTTACGTAATTTGTTTACAAAAATGTAAATAAATATTATTAATAATAATAACATAACTAAAAATTTAAAGTTAATACTTATTTTCCGAATTAGCCATTTGGTATTTAGTTGGCTTTTTTATCCTTTTAAGAATTACATTACTAGCCCCGCTTCGGATGATAAAACCTTAATAAATTATACATCCTAATCTTCCTAATGAATCACTCTATCTATTGGTGAAAACTGCATGAAAATCCATTTAGTAGTTTTTGAGTTTATCGCGAACAGACAGACAGAAGCGGCGGGGGACTTTGTTTTATAATATGTAGTGATTTATATTAACTGTCGTAACTTACAAGCACGATTTAACAGTGTTTCTGCATTTTCTTCGATGAGTAAGAGTACCGAAAGCTTGCACTCTTCTCCTCATCACTCATTCACCTCCATCTTCTAGGTGCACCGTAAGTCTGTTTGCTACCATTTTGGTATAAATAAGATGTCAAATAAATAAAATGTAATATAATCCTAACTAATATTATAAATTCAAATTCAAATTCAAATTCTTTATTTCACCAAAAATGAACCTGAACCAAAATGTAAATGTGATTTTGATTATTAATCTTTCACACCTTAATTAATTCATAAATCGTCATGAAATATGCATACACATTGTCAGGGGCACATCTTATCTTATGTATGGGGGCCAGTCACCACAGACCGGCGACACTTCGACCCATTGGGATCTTTTGTGTCGGCCCCAAGATTTATCCCTTAGCTATCTCCCTATGAATGTACTGCATCAGTCGTAGCGTACACTTCAGAGGGAGAAGCCTGAAGTCCTCAGAGTTTGGATATGCCAATCCCATCAGACCCATCCTCAATCCAGTCAACGCGTCGCATTCACATAGTAGGTGCGATATGGACTCGTCCTGTTCACCACAGGCTCTGCGATCGAATTGTGAGCCAATCTCAATCTGCACAGGAAGTCGTTAGTGCCAAAATGGCCAGTGAACGCTCCTGTGAGCAGGCGTATTTGGCTCTTGTTATACCCACAGAACTTCCGGGTGAAGCCTGTGGCTCTGTTTGCAATGAATTTCTTGGAGTGTTCAAGACCCCTCAGGGCCTTCCACTCTAGCCTGTGTTTGTCATTGCCATGTGCATTCAAAGCTGCCTTGACGGTGCTCTCAGAGAGTCCCACGAATGGCTCGGGGCCCACAAACAGTTGCTCCGAGCCCTTTCTGGCTAATTCATCAGCCTCCTCATTGCCCTGCACCCCTGCATGCCCCGGAACCCACACCAGTCTGACTGTGTTCTTCCTGCCAAGTTTGTTTAGGGGCACATAACACATGGGCTACAAACTCGTGATATTACTTTTTTTGGATCTTTCATCCAGAAAAAGTAATGTTTCTGAGAGATAGAATTTTAATTAGAAAATCTACATTAACGTGAGTGAAACTTCGGGCAAAAACTAGCACCTTTCATAAATAAACATTTACAAAGAAAATTCACAATTTGCGTGTATCCGGCAAATTAATTGTGAGCTCGAACGATCCGCCATCAGTCGGTTTTGACAAAATTGTGGTTCAATTCTTTAAATTAACTGTCAAACTATTTTGAAGGTTCATAGTTTATATTTTAACCTGTCTGAGTGATAAGCCGCCCCGTTCTGGTTTGATTTATGATGTGTTATACCATTTTCCAATATGTTCGGGTGGAAACGTATTAATTTTATACGTACACGTTTATCATGCCAGTATATCGCTATGGCTTAGGTAAATTTGATTTAGATATAACATTTGTCAGCTGTGTTTAGGTCCACGTGGAGTTATGTACCATTTAATAGTGTATCACATGGTTATGGTATAAACAGACTACATGTTATTCATGTGAAATGCCTGTAATAAAAAAACAATACCACACAACCCAACACGAAAATAAAATGAATGGCCAATTTCACAACCATCATAAGTGTTTCACCTGCAAACATAAAAACAATCTGAGCATTTCGTTTCAACGAGGATGTCAAAATTCAACATAGTTTAAAACTTTAATTTAGAGCCTTCATACAATAATCTTAATCTATCTATACTTATAATCGTATTATAAAGCTGAAGTTTGTTTGTTTGGTTGAACGCGCTAATCTCAGGAACTACTAGTTCGAATTGAAAAATTCTCTTATGGCCACTCCTACAACTAACAAGTAAAATTATCCAAAAAATAAATCGCATGCTGTCTCACTTATGGTATGTTAAAGAAAAGAGATGTCGAGACTTTTATCTTATAGATAAATGCTATTTGGAGGTTGTGGAACAGGCTCTAAGAGTCTCACCTGCAAACACAAAAACAATGAATGAAAACGAGGATGTCAAAATTCAACATAGTTAAAGACTATATTTTAGTACATTGCATACAATAATAAACTATTAATATTAACAGTGATAGTCTAGTAGGAGACCGTTGAACTGCCACGCAGAGGTCTCGAGTTCGATCCCAAGGATCCCAATCTCTGACTTTTTGAAGTTATATGCGTATTAAATAGCTAATTATCCCTCGCTTTAACGGTGACGGAAAACATCGTGAGGAAACCTGCATATCTAAGAGTTCTCCATAAAGTTCTCGAAGATATGTGAAGTCTGCCAACCCACACTGGGCCAGTGTGGTGGACTATGCCCTAACCCTTCTCACACTGAGAAGAGGCCCGTGCCCAGCAGTGGGAGAGTTTAAAACAGGACTACTATTATTATAACCTCTTGTTTAGTCTTGTATTTAGTTTCGTGGGCTTCAGTTCACCTACGAATTCATAATTATTTGAATCAAACTACATGATTATGTACCGTAATTCCAATTCTAGGTAACGGAATTAGATGCTTGGATTTAAATTTAACACAATACCTCTAAACTGTCGAAATGTTTAGTAGCTTTTATAAGAAACAGACAGACAATAATATGCATATTGTATAGATGGCGTATTGGTTTAAGTAGTTACCTAACCTCTGCCTCTGCGCCGAGTATGGTTCGATTCCCACACGGGACATAAATTTTTGTGATCCACTAATAGTTGCTCTGGGTTTGGTTGTTCTTTGTGTCCATTGTTTGAATGTTTGTAAAGTTCCCCGTGACACAGGAATGATTACTATTGGGAGTTGGCATCTTAAAAGAACTAATATCTATTTTGGGATTAGGGCTTAGAGATGATATGTTTGGAAAATTAAACGGAATATGCACGGCCTCACAGAAAACTGGTGTGAAATAGCGTTTGCATTGTGTTTCGTCGAGTGAGTGAGGGTACCCGAGGCCTAACCGTCCCCCTCCCCCATTCTGGGAGTGGGAAAATTCAAAAGGCCGGCAACGCACTTGTGACTCCTTTGGTGTTGCGGGTGTCCATGGGCGGCGGTCATCGCTTATCATTAGGCGATCCGTCTGCTCGTTTGCCACGTACACCATCAAAATAAATAAAATGCTGTTAGCTTAGGTATTCTGGAGGCTTGGTCCTCGAGGCCAAGTGGGAGGAAAGGCTGGCCCAGCCCCGCTACGGGGTGAGGACCGTCGAGGCTGTCCGTCCGGTGCTAAGGCAATGGATGGACAGACGGCGCGGACCGCTCACCTACCGGCTTACTCAGGTGCTCTCCGGACACGGCTGTTTCGGAGAGTACCTGTGCAAGATAGCCGGTAGGGAGCCGACAACCAGGTGTCACCACTGCGAGGAGTGCGACCGGGACACGGCGCAGCACACGCTGGAGGAGTGTCCGGCGTGGGCCGAGGAGCGCTGTGCCCTGGTCGCCGTGATTGGCCCCGACCTCTCGTTGCCGACCGTCGTATCCATGATGGTCGGCGACGACAGGTGCTGGGGTGCAATGAGGTCCTTCTGCGAGGCTGTCATCTCGCAGAAGGAGGCGGCGGAGCGGAGGCGTGAGGAAGATCCTTACGCCCCGGACATCCGCCGCCGGAGGAGGGGGCGCAGGAGACGCGCTTATGTCGCTCTCCTGCCCCCCACCTAAGGGTTCTGGGTGGCAAGGCCTCAGGGGACCCTGCCACCCGTGAGTAAGAACTCACAGAGGGCGCGCGCGGTGTTCCCGCGCGCCTTCTAACGTCGAAAGGGGAGAGCAGTGAAATGCTCTCTCCCGGGGACGAGAGGAGGTCGAGTCCGATTGACCCGGCCGGCACTCACACGGGGGGGCCTGCTATGGATGAATCTTTTTAGACTCCCAACTGGCCCCCCCCATTGGGTGAGAGAGGGAACACCCCAGGTTTTTTTAGTGGGTATACCAGCAATAGGCTGGTGAGTCCCACACGCCCCGCCGGTGCCGTCCCCTAGCCGGCGGGTAGTGCATCAAGCATTTTTTACTGGGAATCAAAAAAAAAAAAAAAAAAAAAAATAAAGGTATTCTTGAGGCTTAACGTTAGCTCTTAAAGCATTCTCATTGCATATTCGAGAACGAGACAAGGCTATACACTGTGTAACGTACTGTCTCAAAGCACTGCACTACTCAGTAATATTACTTCGTTCGTTGTTATAATATTACTGTATATTTTCCAATATTTTATATTAATTGATTGACAATTATCACCTGCTCCATGCCTCGGAGAGCACGTTAAGCCGTCGGTCCTGGCTGCCATGAACATCTATGGCAGTCGTTATTGAGAAGTCAGTGCCCTCTAATATCCTAACACTGGTCTAACCCTAGGGTACCGTTACCGCCTTCGGGTTGCGGAGGTCAGATGGCAGTCGCTCCGTGTAAAAACTGATATCCAGTTTGTTAGTCTGTTAGACTACAAAGCCGATCCCAAGTGACTTGGGAATAATAAAGGCTAGGGAAATATTTTCCAATAATAAATAAGTAGGTAAATGAGCTTCCAGAAGCTTTACATGCGTGACAGGTAACGTTACGTTTTCCTTTAAGAAGGCGATACTTCCTTGGGTAAGCTTATCCTTACCGTTACCAAATAATTGGAAATAATTGGTATTTCATTATCAGAAAGATATATTAAAGATCACCATCTAGTAATATATATATTACATATATCTAAATGTAATATAAATTTACAATATATTTACATTATTAATTTGAAAACTAATTAATCCAACAGAAATAAAAAAGAAAAGGAAAACTAATACCCTCTAATAGACGTCACAGAATATCTCCGCATCACCGTCGACCGGTAGTGTGCACAGAAGACTGGCAGCATTGCCACGTTGAATGGCAATGCTTATTCTTTCCGCGAAATAAAGGCTAGCCCTCTGGTCTCGGGAAGCGTCGGTTAACCTTTTTGCTATTTCTCTATAGAGAGCACGAGCACTGGGACCCCATGACCCTAGATTGACAGTTTCGACCACAAACGGTTCAAAACATAATCCCCTAAAGATTTATATTACTTCAAAATATTGAAAAGAAAATCGTACATATACACATGTTTCCTTTTATCTTACGTAGCAGTAGAACTAGCATCAGCTCTGTATATAAACTGTCCTTCTGCTTGGCACGGGCCTCTTCTCCATTTGAGAAGACTTAGACCATAGTTGACCACGCTATATCTTCCGTATATACATATTTGTCGGCCTCGATGGCGTAGTGGTTAGTGTAATCGACTGCCACGCCTGAGGTCGCGGGTTCGATTCCCGCACAAGACAAATATTTTGTGTGCATGAAAATGGATGTTTGTCTTGGTCTGGGTGTTTCTATGTATAATATGTATGTATTTACAAAAAAAAAAGTATATATGTATGTTTATCCATTGTCTAGTACCCATATTACAAGCTCTGCTTAGTTTGGGCTAGATGGTGTTGTGTGTATGTGGTAGAATATTATTATTATTATTATATGTATCTTCCAGAACATTTTGGAGAACTCTCAGACATGCAGGTTTCTGAAATAGCAAGAAACGAATCTCTTATGTTACAATACAAAGGATAACACTACAGTAGTGAACGCGATGGCTCTGCTTGAGGGTTCTGGGTTCCACCAAAGTGTTATCTTGTTATTCTGTCAAAAGATTCTCAGTTACTATACTGAGTTTGGGATTATGCCCGATATACGACATAAGGCTGTCACGTGAGACCTGATCCATACTTAGCGAAAGAAACATCTTACAACTCCTAGATTGTTTATTACGCTCGCACGCCTTAACTACTTGACTGATCATCAAGAAATTTTGTTTACGCGTTGCCATTAGTACAGAAAAGGACCTTTCATCTCGTAAGAAGTACTCATCGCGAGAGATAGGAATTGATTTACAAAATCTACATTTACGCTAGCGATATCGCGGGCAAAATTTAGTATTCTATATGTAAGCAGCTTTGTAAATATTTTTTTCAGTGATCATTCCAATAAGTTCCAATTCGGGGATTGAGGGATGATAATTTATATTTATTTTTCATAGCAACGAAACAGGGTTCTATATAATCAACTAATCATAATAAGTATTCATAAATTCCCACATTCGTGTTCAATAATAAGCATAATTATATAATAAATTTAGGTACAGTAAGTTAACATGGCGTTTGATACACGCTACAACGCTGCACCACTTACTTTGCAGGGAATGCGCCAAAATAATAATTAAGTATGTTGTTCGAAACTGAAATCTTGAATGTGTTTCAACAAAACACGAAAGAGAACTTATATTAGCGTCCTTTTGGATGTAGGAAGTAAGTTTTTTTTTGTACTTTTTGGGTTACCTTGACGCATACTCCTTCGTGGGAGCGGGCGGAGGGTTTATGTCGCGCCCTCCGGTGTCTAGTTCTGCGGTCGGGGAGAGGGTTCAGGCGTTCTTTTTCCCGCTCCGCCGCCTTCTTGATGGAAATTACTTCCTCACGATGTTTCACGACCTCTCGCTTTAGACCATAGACTGAACCACGGCCGGGAGCAAGAGGGCTACCATACCGACTGCCGCGATCAACTTACGGCGCTATGCAATAACACTTAGGTCAACCCAGGAATCGAAACCGAAACCACGAGCACAGCAATTACATTTACTACAACAGTGCCACCGAAACCTTTACGGGTTGGGAGCCTTCTGCGCTCACCTATTACAGTCCGCGTAAAGGTCATAGCACACATATCAACTCGGCAAGGGATCGTCACCGTATCGCCCTTCGCCTCGCCGTCAAACAGGCGTCAACCTAACATAACCAAAGTGAATCAACTTAAATCGCGCTCACTTAAATCATATTAATATGGATATTTTCTCACTTCTTCAATGATCCCTTTTCATCGTTATTTAGTTTGAAATCTGACCTACAAATTCAATAAAATACGCGCGCAACACGACTGTAAGGTACCTTGTGAATGACAACACGTTCGGCAACAGTAGTGCACGACGAGCCGTAAGTGCGGGGACGACGAGCCTTAAGTGCGGGGACGACGAGCCTTTAGCGCGGGGACGACGAGCCTTAAGAGCGGGGAGGACGAGCCTTAGGCGCGCGGACGACGAGACTTAAGTGCGGGGACGACGAGCCGTAACCGCGAGGACTGCAAGCATGTCCCGAGTCGAGCCGAATACGTTACAATTCTGATTAGTGTGCGTTGCAGTAGGGAGTTTCATACAAAGAATAGGTACTGCACGGCTCAATTTGATACAGTTCCGAACCGTTTCCGATAGATATGTATACAATGATCTTAAAGTTGTCAAGGCCATCTGAGACCAACAACTAACACACACAAAAAAAAGCCACTGAAACGTCATTGATATAAAAATAATAACATTTTAGCACTCACTAACTAATGTAAGAGGCTTATCCAATACACTTCAGAATATTATCAGACTGCCTATTGAAATACTCAGCTTGTTAGTAATACCATTAATACGTTCAATAATCCACTCGAATCCAGAGAGTGGTGCTCACTGCCATGTAAAATCAATATCTATCCAGTTTGCTAACTTGTTTCTGTGTAAACATTATCTGAAGGGGTTTCTAAGCGGGCATAGTTTTAATGCAGTGTGCGGCTGCGATATACTGTCCGGCAATAATAGCCATATTATAGAGAACATGCCAAAATTTGGCATATGGCTATCCAAAGAATTTGAAGTGGTGGTAGCTCAATGGATAAGGTATTGGACTTATCCCATCCTACACTACTGACGTGAAGTCACTCCTAATACAAGCATGCTAGCTTAGTTGGAAGGGTTAACAAGAATACTAGTAATTTAAAACCCACATTGCTAGTAACCTTTTAAAAAAAGAATAACAATTGAAATTAAACTACTATATATGGATTTTATCGCGTTGTTTATTTATCACTGTATTACAAAATTTTTGAAAATATTACTCTACTACTACTATTGATTTTATTTTACTAATTTATAAGCTAATAAAATTATTTAAACTATTAAATATAATTTTATTAGCTTATAAATTAGTAAAATAAAATCAATAGTAGTAGTAGTGTAATAAACAACGCGATAAAATCCGTATATAGTAGTTTAATTTCAATGAATAACATTCGCGTAAACAGAAGACAATATTATGTAAAGAAGAACAATAATAATTATTTATTTATTTCACATACACGACACTATCATTACAAGGAACCTTAATGCGATAGTGTGGTTCATTATTATCTTATTAATTATTTTATCTACATATATATGTATATACATACATTACCATAGCAAATTACAAACATCGTTATCCTTGCGAATTCACCCATTGTGCAACAGAACAAGTCTAGCTTATCCACGACGAGGTTGAGGGTTTTGTGTTCGCGCGTCAGAGGCGCCTTTTGCAGTAGGTTGGTGCGCGCGCGCGGCACTCTCAGCAACTGCGGCTTTCGTCGCCGATATACGTACCTATCCGGAACGTTGAAATTTAACATCTCCAGCATTTTTGGATTATTTATTTTTGGATTATTTATTATTTATCTCCTTAAATAAAATATGATTTGATTTTGATTTGATTTGATTTGATTTAAAACTTTAATTATATATGAGGCAATTGCCAGTTCCCTTCTCACCCTCAACTCATTATAACCAACCATACCCAAAATGAATAGAGTTGGATACATTAAAGAGTCAAAGGGATACACGCTATAATACCTCATATATAGATATCTAATAAACTTATTTTGCACTCACTCCAACATGAGATTATATTTAATTTCATGTGGGCTCTAGATGACTGCATTGCATTCTAGTTGACTTCTTACCAACGCGTTATATAATGTACCAATGGCTAAAACATAAGTAAAGCTTTGAACGGTTCGAAGTAGGAAACCTAGGTTTCTGTAAGCTTTATAATATATAATAACATATGATTTATTTTGCACATAATCCATATGAGTTAGTAACAATTTTCTTACAAACTATGTTAGTAAAAATAAATAAATTAAGTTTACATATATTACAGTTTTCCCGTAACGATGCCCACCCAGTGTGCCTGCATGGGACAATCATTACCGGATGCAATCATTAGCAGAATGCTGTTGGTGCTACTACGCAGTCTCTGAAAAAGTGACGCCACTTTTTTCTGTATTATAGCGTGAAAGCCGTCAACGCGCGCAACAGCAAACATCTGCCACGCACTGCAATAACGCGGTAGCCCCAACAACACTCTGAAAGCGTTTTTGTATTGTTTACGCAGGACGTTGTAGGCTCGTTGCGTATACCGAACCCACAGGCCATGCCACCGATCAAAATATAAAATGAGTTAATTTTACTTCATTAGTACATCGAGCAAACCTGCGGGCCAGCATATTACTCCTCACTGCCAACGCCCTGAGTTCCCTCTCTATATCTGGGTCATCCTTAAGATCTGCCGATATTACATGACTCAGATATTTAAAGGTTTGTACAGTCTTCAGTACATTCCCGTCCATCATGATTGGAGGCACAGTAATGGGCCTGTGATTCCCCGCCTTAAAAATCAATATCTCACTTTTGCGTGAGTTGTACCTGAGACCATGTTCTGAAGCGTACTGTTCACAAATTTGTATCAATGATCTCAGAGCGTTTACCGAGGGGGCCAGCAGAACCATATCATCAGCATAGCTTATGTTGTTGACACAGGTACCGTCAACAACATAAGCTATACGCGTTTTTCTCAGTCCCTCGATCAACTGATTCATATATAGGCTGAATAGGCCAGGAGGTGTTACTCCACCCTGTCTCACCCCACATTCCAGTCTATATTCGTCAGACATTGTATCAGCCCATCTAACCTGATTAATCTGGTTGCAATACCAAAAATTTTAAAATGTTGACATATGCTGCTGGCATGCCTGTCGCCTGTAGCTTTCGCCACAGTATATTATAGTCAACTGAGTCAAAAACTTTTGACAGGTCGAGGAAACAGGCGTATATCGGAGTCTTTCTTTGCGTGTAATACCTCACAGTATGTTTAAGGCATAAAATTGCACTTTCAGTGGACACTCCCGCTCTGAAACCAAATTGTGCGTCATGTAAATGTAAATATCCACTGAGAATCCTATTATGCAGATCTTAACCAAGTGATTACGAAACGTCAGCCCAGTATCAAAACTTACTCCTAAATCTCTCACCTCTGTAACACGGGCCAATGAAGTGTCCTCAATATTATACTCGTATATGATTTAAATACGTGCGCGAGAGAATGTGATAGTGACACATTTACCCCTTAACCGTAACTAAATCTCCTAGAGATTTATTTATGAGTTAAATTGTAAAAGGTTGCTCGTACTCCAGTCTACAATTCTATCGATATCCCTCTGTAACCACTCGCAGTCACCCTGCTTTTTTATAGGCCTATATAATTTTAAGTCATCCGCGAATAATAAGCATTTGATGACTTTTACGATATCGGGTAAATCATTTATCATAATGATAAACTCCATCGGCGCAAAGTTACTCCCCTGGCTCACGCCCAAACTAATAAAGTACGGCTCTGACACGTAACCTGCACACTCGACGTATTGTTGTCTGTCTGTCATGTAGCTGGCAAAAAATTGTAGTAAGTGTGGAGTAAATCCAACGCCGGCTAATTTCTTTAGCAATATGTCATTATCGACTAGGTCGAATGCTTTGTTAAAATCAAAATAGGCGGTATCGATTTGCACTCCACTGTCTACTGCCGGGATCAGATTTGCCATATAGTTGAGAAGATTGCTCGAGGTTCTTCTAGTTGGCCGAAACCCGTGTTGAGCGTCTGTAAGCTATCCGCTGATTTGCGCGAATTCCTGGTTCTGAATTGCTGACTCGAAAACTTTTATTGATGTTGATAATACAGTCAGGGGTCTGTAGCCTTCCACCTTGTCTTTAGCTCCTCCTTTAGGCACTGGAATGACCCTTGTTACTTTCCATCTCTCAAGAAATACCGCAGCTTGGAGACAAAGGTTGTAAATATGAATCAGCGGCTCAGCGAATACAGTTCTGCAATCCCTGATGATATGAGGTGGGATACCGTCCGGTCCCGTTGATCACTTCGGCCTTAATGGCGACGCATTCATTTGTTAAAATACGTAATTATAATAATATTAGCCCTGTATTAAACTGTCCCACTGCTGGGCACGGACCTCTTATCAGTGTGAGAAGGGTTAGGCCGTAGTTCACCACGCTGGCCCAGTGTGGGTTGGCAGACTTAACATATCTTCGAGAACTTTATGGAGAACTCTTAGATATGCAGGTTTCCTCACGATGTTTTCCTTCGCCGTTAAAGCAAGCGATAATTAATTATATAATACGCATATAACTTCGAAAAGTCAGAGATACGCGCCTTGGGTTCGAACCCAAGACATCTGCGTGGCAGTCCATGGGTTTCCTACTATCGCTGCTATATAATATATAAAAGACGTAAGTTACTAGAAATAATACCAGTGTCGCGAGGAACTTTATAAACATTCAAACAATAGATACAAAGAATCAGACCCAGAACAGTAATATGCGAATCACATAATTACTTGTACCGTGTGGTATTCGAACCTACAACACTCGTGGGAGTAGCCATGGTGAGGCCACCACGTAAATCATTATGCCATCCGTGCAGATACAGTCGATAACATTGTACCCACAAATTGCAGCGAAAGTATTGCCCTATTAGATACAATATATTAAAAGTGGCATACAACATATTTAACGTAGCCCTATCAATTTGACTTTGGAATCTGGAGTTTGGACTCTGGAGTGCGATGTACAGATCATGGTCTCGAATATCACTCAT
This sequence comes from Catocala nupta, assembly GCA_963675205.1. NCBI lineage: Eukaryota > Metazoa > Arthropoda > Insecta > Lepidoptera > Erebidae > Catocala > Catocala nupta. The sequence goes on along the minus strand of OY776089.1, from coordinate 2,940,708 downwards.
CGTACTCCTGACGTGAGCATATTAAGGAGTAAGCTCACGTTTTAGTGTAGTTGGAGAAACCCTTCCAGCTAACAAAAAACATGCGGGGCAGTCTTTGGGGACTGCCTATCGGCAGTTCTATCGAAGTGAACACTAAGTTCAGTGATAGTAGTGAGAGTTCACGCGAGTTCCATGATTTTTGTTCACCCAAAAAGTGCTCAACGCGCAGAGTTTCCACTTCAAACAAATGCAAAAATTAACCAGTAGGCTTGTTAACCAAGAAGCCTACTGGTTATTTTTAATTTAATTTGCGTGTTTTTTATTGGAATGTGCCGTTGGATAAGTTTGCGCTAATATTTGTGGCTAGTCGTTTATTATATGCCACCGTGTTTCTAGTTTCAGTTTCTAGGTCACGTAACGTGTTTTATGTTACACAATACATTTTGTATTTCTTTTAATTTTTAATTATTCAAAGGACTTGGTTCACAATAGAGAAGCGACCATGTCGTCCTCGTAATACAACTTACAATAATTACCATACTTAACAATTAGATTACACTTTAAATAAATGATAACTTGGGTTCTTATACCATTAGTTACACTTATTTTCTATTCAGGATCTTGCCTTTAAACAGACCGCCACTAATTTGTATAATGCTTTGGCATCCTTTAAGTCTGGTTGAGACAACACACTGTTGCAACTACCTACATTATTAACAATATTAATATCTATACTAATACATAAAGCTGAAGAGTTTGTTTGTTTGCTTGAACGCGCAAATCTCAGGAACTACTGGTCCGAATTAAAAAATTATTTTAGTGTTGGCTAGCCTATTTATCGAGGAAGGTTATAGGCTATATAACATCACACTATAACCCACGGAAGCCGCGCAGTAATCATAAACGCGAGTGAAACCGCGGGCACATGTAGTTATTAAATATATCGCCTCTTAAAGTTTCGTTGCCGACACATTCCACTAAAATGTGATGCACGTCCTCGATCATGTCACACTCTGCACAATTTGGTGACGACACCTTTTTCATTAAGAAGGCGAATTTGTTAAGTGGAATGTGGCCGGAACGAATCCTGAACACAATGCTTAGAAGCTGTATTCGTGCTGACTCAGACACCGGTCTGAAAATGTGCCTGAGAATAGACGATAGGATCGCCTGCCATTACGTGGAACTTAAATCATAGCTTTTTTTTTTTTTTTTTTTTTTTTTTTTTTTTTTTTACGTGGGGGAATGCTATGACGTATATCCCTCCGCGGGGGCGGGCGGAGGGATTATGTCGGACTCGCCGGGCTATAGAAAGATGTTGAAAATATAATGTACCTCCCGGGATACCGACTAAACCTACCACGGTGTTCCTCGACACAACCACTATCGACGGGGCCGCGCGAATCACTTTCGCATGCGGTCGCGACCCCGCCAAGGTTACAACTTAAATCATAGCTAGCAAAATGGATGCTAACGCTAATAGCCTTCTGCCTATCTGATCGAAGATATATAGTCATTCGACTATATATGTATATATATATTCTACATTTAGCAAATATTAAAAACATTATCAAACAAAATATCCCTAAACAAGAGCGCAATCAGTGCATCGGATCGGTTTAGCGGGAGATAGCGGTATGTAGGTCACACAGGCAGCGGGTTCGGGCCCGGCTAATGCAGCTCAATCCCTGAGGCTTTGCACCGCACACCATTGTGTAGGACCGCGGTATATAACACTGCAACAGGAAAGTGTTACATTTTATTTTTGCACTTTAAAATAAGGTTTAGAATTTCGTGAGCGGATTTTACGAATGCAATTATTAATTGGACCTGTTTTATTGGTAGGTATTTAAATGTAACACTGGTAGAATTTGATCCAGGTGGGCGGATTTTGTTGTGATTGCAATAGAATAATTGTGTATTTGCTTTGAATGTAGGTACATGCGAAATTACGTGGGACAGTTAAATCAGCTCCAAACTGTTTCAGATATATGCATGCACAAAAGTAAGTTTTTAATTACAATTTATATCTATACTAATATTATAAAGCTGAAGAGCTTGTTTGTTTGGTTGAACGCGCTAATCTCAGGAACTACTGGTTCGAATTGAAAAATTCTTTTAGTGTTGGATATCCTATTTACGGAAGCAGGTTATAGGCTATATAACATCACGATATGACTCACGGCGGCGGCGCAGTTATCATAAACGCGGGTGAAACCGCGGGCACATCTAGTGTATTTAATATTATAAATACGAATGTGAGTTTCTTTCATTATTTATTTGTGACTTGTTCACGCCTTAACTGCTCAACCGATCATCACCAAATTTCACATACACAATGTCTGGGTAACAGAAAAGGAAATAGGGTAACTTTTATCCAGAAAAATGCACTCTTACTAACCTAAAATAACCTACATTTATGCGAGCGAAGCCGTGGGCATATTCTAGTGCCTAATAATTATCACATACCACCAAGTTGATCATCTACATTAGACTACACTACACTGCTTGATAGTAAGTGGTTACTGTCGCCTATAGATAATAATATAATAATAATATTCTATCACATACACACAACACCATCTAGCCCAAACTAGGCAGAGCTTGTACTATGGGTACTAGACAATGGATAAACATACATGTATACTTTTTTTTGTAAATACATATGTACATATTGTACATAGAAACACCCAGACCAAGACAAACATCCATGACCATGCACACAAATGTTTGTCTTGTGCGGGAATCGAACCCGCGACCTCAGGCGTGGCAGTCGGTTACACTAACTACTACGCCATCGATCATCATGCTTGAAATAATGCTATAAATATTAGGAACATAAGACGTAATAATATTCATAAGTGTTACATCGTGACCTAAAGTATATTTCTCTTTTAAGGACTCACGCACTAGAAATCATTCCTATGTCACAAGGGACTCTACAAACATTAAAAAAGTAAACACAGAACACTCCCAGACTTAAAACAATTTCGAACCCACAACACTCGGTTCACCAACTATGGCGAAGCAACCATTTATACCATTACGCCATTCATGCAATAAAATACCCAAATGAATAAATAATTTTCTACTGTGACTAACCAGAGCATCTGTTCTTACAGCACATTTTCAATTGAAATCGCAATGAACTTCATAAATAAACATTCCACTACGTCTAGGTACCTGCAAAATGAAATTTATTTCAAAACAGATTCAAACAGCAATCCACGCCGTTGAAAAACAAATCAAACTTCAAAATATGAAATGAAAGAGCGGATTTAATTACGGATTTAAGCTCGCCGCCAACTAATAACAGCCGGATTAGTTCCGTCCGGACTTCGGACGAAACTGTTTAACTCCGGTACCCATTAATTCTGCATTTGTAATCCACCGTGATATTACGTATAACTTAGTTCTTTGATTAAAATGCTTACGTGTCTCGGTAATCTAGGTGCTTTAGAATACCCTGGATTAGTTTACTAAGATAGTTTGTTTAAACATTATAATTTTGTTTGCCGGAACTTCTGAAACTTTCAACGCAATAAAAATTATAGCTGCATATTTATACTAATACTATAAAGCTGAAGAGTTTGTTTGTTTGGTTGAACGTGCTAATCGCAGGAACTACTCGTTCGAATTGAAAAATTATTTTAGTGTTGGATAGCCTATTTATCGAGGAAGGCTATAGCCTATATAACATCATGCTACGACCCACGAGGGCGGCGCTGTAACGATAAATGCGGGCGAAACCGCGGGCACATCTATATACATGTTATATTTGTACATAATAATATATGTTCAAAGTCTGCCTCGGTTGCGCAGTGGTATTATATACGACTGTTGTGCATGAGATCCCGCGTTTGATTCCTGGATCGTATAGAGTGTTATTAGGCTTTTCTGTCAATATTTAACAGTAGCTGTGCGAAGTCTAGAACAGTGTCTGATAGACGGCAATAAGCTTGCCCATATTACACAAGACCTAAAATCTTAGCTAGCTGGCGAAATGTGAATGCTATACAACTGGGCCAAACCTTTCGAAAATGAGTTTATATATATATACTCGCGGACCCAACAGGCGTTGTCTTGTACAAACAAATCTAAACCATTCTCGAATCCACTTGAACACACACAAAAATTTTCATCAAAAGACACGCACAGAAGATTTATATATATAAAGATTTTTTTATACTACTAAGGTGGCAAACAAGCAATCGGCTCACCTGATGGTAAGTGGTCACCGTAGCCTACGGACGCCTGCAACACCAGAGGCATCACTTGCGCATTGCTGACTCTTTAGGAAAGGAAGTGGGAAGGAGAAGGAGTGGTAAGGGGGACAGAGGGTGATTGGGTCTCCGGCACTCTCACTCACCGAACGAAACACAACAATAGGAGCACTGTTATTTCACGACGATATTCTGTGAGAGTGTAGTACTTCCCCATCGAGCCGGCCCATTCATGCTGAAATCAGCGATACTCTACTACTCATAAAATTTATAAGTAAATATTTTTTGTGAAATAAACGTCTTCGAGAGCTTTTTCTTGTTAAGATCAGCAATATCATAAATATCTCTGGAGACATCAATTTAAAAAGCCCATTAAAAATATTGCATGGTACTGCACTACAACATGAAACCATCCAATAATGTGTTATGACCTGTGGCATACACCGCCGCATGTGTGGGCTTATTACATAACACAACAACGTTACCCCTTAGACAATCTGTATTGTATATGCAACATAGCGATACACACGTATGCAACATGTAACCAATATATTACCAGACGTGAAATTGTTTTTTTTTAATTCTTATTATCATAAATTCTGTCTAAGTTTAGTCTCAAACTGAAGCCCTAATCTAGCTTTGAGAATCGTAAAAAAAAAAAAAATGTTGCGTTTATAGTTTCACGCCTCCATTGCCGAAGCTGTAGGTATATGTATATTATAGCCACACTTATACCCACATTTTACCAACTATAGTTTTGGATCCCACAAATAGCTCCAGACTAACTCTCTTACGACTTTCTTGACAGAATATCCGAACAACGCTTTGTCTGACTCGGGAATCGAACCCGAGATCACATGTGCAGATATCGCTATCTTTCTTTCTTTTGAAAGACAATATCCACGCTAGGACTGTGTCGCGGGGGACTTTACAAATATTTGAACAGCGGACACAGAAAGCACTCAGCCTCGGAACAATCAACCAACAGCAACATAAATAAATACAAGAAACAAAAATAGAATATTAGTGCAGACCCGGCTTCAAAAAATTTATAAGTCGTTTAAAGGTCAATGTGTGCGCTTTTACAATAAACTCCCAAGTAGCATTCAAAATCTAAGTTTTAATAAATTGAAAACAGTTGCAAAACGTAAATTATATTCGAAAGGTTATTACTCATTCACTGAATATATAGAAGATAAAAATGCTTGGGATTGAGTTGCTTCCACTCACAGGTTATTTCTAATCATATTATTAAGTTAACTGTAATATGAGTTGCTGTGACTATTATTTTATTTGTTATTAATATGTATCTTAGATTTAACAAATTTTTACTTTTAAAATCTTATTGAAATAAATTACTGTAACAACTACACACAACAAGGAAAATAACATAACATTGAAATGTATTGATGTAAACATTTGGCGATTAAAAAGAGTGGCCATGAGTTTCTTGCCTGCTTCTTCTCATGAAAGCTTTACTCCTCAAACAGGCTTTTTTCAATGCAAATTTTATATTTCCTTCTATTTATTTTTATTATTATATTTCATTAATATAATAATGAATTGACGTGTCCAAGAATTATTTGCACATTTTTATGGAAATAAAGATTTTTGACTTTGACTTTGACTTCGAAACCATTTGTGGATCACACAAATTTCTGTTCCGTGTTGAGATTGAACCCACAACAACCTGTGTGGCACCTATGGCGAGCCGAACACTTAAACCATTACGCCATCTCTGCAATATTTCATAAGTGCTTAATATTAAACATGTATTTCTGGAAAGGTCCACAAAGTATAATCTTGTCTGTGAATTCAATAATTTCCAGCGAAATTGGCTCTACACTACACTGTTGCACATAAACCTTACAACCTTGTCAAAGACAAATCGCAATGTATATTAAACACAGCGATATAGTACTTCATGCTTTGACAGATTGCACTAGATTAACGGTTGAATGAGCTTGCCGTCTATATCATTCCAAATATATTCTACCACATACACACAACACTATCTAGCCCAAACTAAGCAGAGCTTGTACTATGGATACTAGACAATGGATAAACATACATATATACTTTTTTTTTTGTAAATACATACAATGTATTTAGTACAAAGGGATATATTGTGTCCATATTGAATACGTATTTACTTTCTCAATAAGCATAGATGACGTAAGCTTTGCTTATGTAGAAATGTTTGGCTTGTTAATAATGATTATTTATCTTTTTCCTAGCCTTTATTATTCCCAACTCACTTAGGGTCGGCTTTTCTAGTCTAACCGGATTTGACTGGATATCAGTTTTTACACGGAGCGGCTGCCACCTGACCTCCGCAACCAGAAGGCTAACGATACCCTAAGGCTATACCAATGTCAGGATATTATAGGGCACTGACTTGCCAATAACGACTGCCATAGATGTTCATGGCAGCCGGGACCGACGGCTTAACGTGCTCTCCGAGGCACGGAGCAGGCGATAATTGTCAATCAATACGTACATAATTTCGAAAGTCATATAACTTCCGAAAGTCAGAGGTGCGCGACGTGGGTTTCAACCGAGACCCTCTGCATTGCAGTCTGTTGGTGTCCCCACTGAGCTATCGCTGTTTAATAATACACATATTATTAATGTAATTATGATAATAGGTAAATAGGTAACATTATAAAATTAAATAAATAAAATATAACTTTGAAGTAGATTTTATAATAATAAATATTTGTGTGTACCTACTACAAATAATTGTTCCGGGACCGTGTCTTCTATACTTTTATTTAAATATTTGTAAAGTCCCTCGTGATACAGGAATAATTACACAAAAACACCAAAATTAACTGAGTAATATCCATTCCAATACAGTTTTAAATGACAGCTATCGTTCTAGTGTGCGCGGGACTTTACGAACATTAAAAATTTATACAACGAACAAATCTTAGTTTATATTACGTGTGTGATTGAAGTCCACATTGCTTGGCATTGCGTCAATGGCGAGCGATGGCATAGGTCTGAACCTCGTTATGTAGGACCAAATATCATATTTGCTCGACGTAGGTTGAATTCATCTTTACCTACTCGATCAGGTATATAAGCATGAGACTATATATGCATGTATGAAGAAAAGGCATCAAACATTTTTCGAAGACGTTTAAAATAGCAAATAAAATTGAAAATAATTAAATATTGAAAAGTGAAGCCAGCTCATGGAGCCGAGTTTGCATTAAAATTGAACATATTATTGCAAATTTTCTACACAACAGGCGATTTAATCTCGAGATTTCAACGTAGAAAATAAATAGAACAATTTTCACTGCACATTGATACAACGGTATCCCAAACAAACTACATTACTCAACACCATTCGAACGCCATTTAAAGATTGGCTCATACCTGACTAAGCGGCATATAAATTATATGTTTACATACGTTATGCAGTGGATTACGACGACGCTTTGCTACTGTCAATTCGTCAAGTATCTTGTAATTATAATATAATAATAATAATAATAATATCTTTATTGACTAAAATCAATCAAGTAATACAGAAATCGAATTATATCAACACTAAGTAGGTAGTAGTCTAGGCCTGACTGCAACAACCATCAAGGCTAACCCCTTCCACTCCCGTGCTAGTTGTAAACTGTGTTACAGGAATGTTAAGGATAATCCCAAACAGCAGAATTTACAGCGGACAATAAAATATACCAGTGCTATATTATAGTGGATTTTGATTTTACTGAGTCCCCAAACCAGGCGTGTCTATTTCTATGGGGACCAGTTTAAAAAAAGTAATAAAAATTGAAAACTTTAATAAAAATGCCAAATAAGAGGTGTGTGAGTGTGTGTAATTTATTATGTTTGTGTGTTTGTGTGTGTGTGTGCAGGCGCGTGTGTGTGTGCAGGCGCGTGTGTGTGTGTGTGAGTGTGTGTGTGTGTGCATGTAGTGTGTGTGTGTGAGCGTATGCATGTGATAGATTTGTGTGTGTGTGCGTGACTTATACAAAGATTTTGATATTTCCGTTTTATTTTTTATTTTTTTGGTTTTATGTATGAAAGATGCGTCGAGACATTTCGTGTTAGAAGTGAGCTATTATTATATTAAGATATCTAGTTCAAAAGATTTTCTGTGTTTATGTAGGATTGTTTTTGGAGCCAAGTTTTTAGTTTTATTTTGCACTGATAGTAATTTAGTGGGTAAATATGTATGATTTTGTTAATTTTATTATAAAGATGACCACTAATGACTGTATTATGTCGTTTGGCCAGAGTGGTTTTGTGTCGTAACGGTGGACAAACTCTATCTGAACGTCGTTTTGTTCTATATATGCTTGGGTCATATGGTAACTTTAAGTGTTTCTTAAGAACTACTTGTTGCACAAATAGTTGCCTTACCGTAAGCACGGGAACATCCGAATAAAGTTGATGTGTGGGATACTGAAAAGGTTTCCTAAATATAACCTTCAATAAAGACCTTTGAGCCCTCTCTAGCGGTAAGATAGTTGTTTTGGCTGCACCACCCCACGATAAAATAGCGTATGATAAAATTGATTGAGCAAGAGCCTGATAGGTTAATATAAGTGTTTTGCTATCTGCAGCATTACGGAGAAGTTTAAAGACAAAGATAAGTTTTCTGACTCGTTTTGCTAAATTATCTATTTGATGTTGCCACTTCATAAATTGGTCGAGGTAGATACCTAAATACTTAACATGAACAGCTCTATGAATTAATTTACAACTGCAGTTTGTGGATGCAGCTCAACAATTATGTGCTTTTAGCTCGAGGGTGTGCGGTAGCATACGGGAGTTGTGGGCGAACGTTATGTAGCATGTTTTGTCCAAATTTAAAGTTAGTAAATTGACAGCGAGCCAGGATGTTACCTTTGTGAGAGCAGTCTCTGCATGTGTTTTTGCCTCATCCCAGTTTGATCCATGGACAAGAATTGCGGTATCATCTGCGTAGGCAAATACACTGCAGTTAGGCGAGGACAGTTCACATAAGTCATTCAGGTAGATAGTGAATAGGGTGGGGCCGAGAATGCTCCCTTGTGGGACACCATAATCCAAAGATTCCTCCGCACTAATACAATTGTCAATTTTTACTGACTGTGTTCTATTGCATAGGTAATCAGTTAGCAGGTCCAACACAGTCCCTCTTATTCCGGCCTTTTCTAACTTTGTTTTTAGAATAGGGATTGAAACGGTGTCGAAAGCTTTGGAGAGATCCATAAATACACCAAGGCATTTCTGTCCCTTGTCCATCAGATCCACTGCCTTAGTAATAAAAGATTGTATAGCATCTTCAGCAGATATGTTTCGTCTGAAGCCGAATTTAAATGCTGTATTACATATGTGTGCGAGGAGTGGAACGAAAGTCGCGTAAGAGTCTTGTAGAATGGCAGAAGAAATACCGTCCAGTCCAACGGCACAGTTTCTACGAAGTTGTTTTATAATAGCTTCGATTTCCATGTAATCTACATCCAGAAGGGCCATAGAATCCCGTAAATTATTTTTATTCGAAATGTTATCAATTGCTGTTATGGGAGAACCGTTATGAATATTCAATTCCTTAGCAAGTTGTTTTCCGATATTTGTAAAGAAAATATTGACCGCATTTACCGACAACATTGGGCTTTCCTTCATGTTTAAAAGTTGTGGGGCAGTGGAAGTCCTTTTTTTAGTATTTGTGATTGTTTTTATAGCGTCCCAAGTAGCACGTATATCATTTTTTGCATTTTGAAGCAGGTTTTGTTCATAGCTACGTTTCAGTCTCTTTAACAGATTATTAATAAAATTTCGGTATCTTATATATGTAATTTTAAGGGTTACATTATTAGGATCCTGTGTTTGCCGTTTGTGAATTTTATCCCGATTTCGAATGCAACGAATTAAACCTTGAGTGATCCAGGGTTTAATGTTTACTTTCCTACTTGGTAATTTATAGGAGGTGGTGTGTTTTTTTACAATACCAGAGACTATTGTCACCAAATATTCTGTTGCATAATTTACGTCAGTTGAGTCAAAAATAGGAGAGAAGTTTCTTTGTTTTATGTCGTCACGGATAGAAGCGAAATTTATTGTATTCCGATACATAGGACTTGATACAAATGTTTTTTTGAGAGATAGCGATACAATTGTAGGGCAATGATCCGTTACAAAACTTTGTAAAGTTAAGGTGATAGACGATAATTGTGTTCTAAGTATGACATGGTCCAGGCAATTTTCTCCTCGAGTAGGAAAGGTGTGTGTTGGGACCATACCATGCGACATTAAAAGGTTTTGATAGTCATCTACTCTTCTATCGGTACCATTAATTTTAATGTCTAAGTTCATATCGCCTATGATACAGACGGATTTATAACAAGTTAATGACCCAAGAATATCGTTAAGTCCGCTTAAGAAACTGTCTATGTTTTGAAAGGAAGGTGATCTATATATAATTAATATGGCTATATCTTTGCCTATTTTGCATAATAAAGAGTTGAATTCTTTAATGTGTTGAGGTTCAGTAATATTTGTGCAATTTAATTCCATCCTTATGTATACAACAATACCGTCATTTTGATTTCCTATATTCTTCGTATAATACGAATGATAACCGTCTAGAGGCGGTATATTTTGCATTTTCAATAGCCAACATTCCGTAAGAACAATTATATCGCATTGAAAACGTAATGAGGTGAGTACAGCTTGTAATTGACTGAAGTTTTTATTAATGCTACGAATATTTAAGTGAAAAATCGTAAATCGGTTACTCAACTTCAATATGTAGTCCGAGCAGACATTCACAAATACATAGCTGTTTCTAGGCCCAATGTTTGTTGTATTAAATGTTTTTATATTTTTAAAGACTATTGTGTCATAAGGAATGAATTTCTGAAGTGGTATAAGATTAAAAAAAATATTTTATTGCCACTACAAATTCATAAAACAAATTACAAGAATAGAAAAATAAATATTGTTTTATAAAAATTACAAAAGGACAATAATTTAGCATTATGTTAAGTAAATCGAACGTTGATATAACTACACTACGAGTCTTTGCCCGCAACTGTATCTGCATTGACTACAGTTCACCTGCAATTTATTAACAAATACTTCAAGTTTTTTTTGTTATTGCCTTTGGTGGCCGACGAGCATGTGGCCCACCTGATGGAAAGTGGTAAGCGCTGCCCATGTACTTCAACAATGTCAGGACACAGCAAAGTTGCTGCCTGACGTGAAAGAAGGACATATCATAGCGCTCGGGAAACACCGAAGCAGGCAGATCGCTTAAAGTGTACCGTCTTGGATTCAAACGTTTCGAGGTCATATGGATGAACCTTGCTTCATTGTCGAGTGGTACGGAGAATATCCCACAACATTAAACTAAAAAAAATTACCAATGCGACTATATTAGCCTTCAGGCTTTTTCTAAAAGCCTCGTCTATAGTTAACCCTGAAGTTTATCCACTGTTTGTTCAGAATCACACGCAGTGCCAAATTATATTGAATACTAGCTTTTGCCTGCGACTTCGCTCGAAAACAGTAAATTTTTCTGAATGTTAGGTACCCGATATGCTTAACTCCACCCCTGACAACGTCTATGTAAAATAATGTGATGATCGGTCGAGTACTTCAGGCGCGAAAGCTTAACAAACTCACATTCGCATTTAAAATATTAGTTAGGATTAACTTAAATACATTCTTCTAGATCTAAATACCGTACAGTACAACGCTTTATCAGATCTGAGCTTACCCTCATCATATATGCTTTTCGAGTGCATTGACCTGTCTAGTACTATCTTGACTATTCTAGAACAATATTCGTACTCTATTATAACCGAGTTTGCATCTTGACAAGATATTGGAGTCAGGTTGTTCGCCCTGGGATTTGAGATGGAATTAGACACACCTACATTGCCAATATATTGTACGTCTGAACCTATTCATAACCTAGTCAGTTACGTTGATGTTTGAGGAATATTGTATTACTATGCAAAATATGGTTTTAGTACATACATACATATGAAAGGTTTTAATTTATTTTCCCTCAATTCTTAATGGTAGAATAAAAAAGCACTGGCAACACTATCGATACGTTATAAAGACAACGAAACTTGGCATTTTGTGGAATTTCTTATTTTGAGCTCAGGTCGATAACAACCTAGAGAATAGTGTTTATATTACAAGCAAACTGTAAGTAAGGTAGATTACCAAAGTTCTGTATTTGTACAAATTGAAAGTGAAATAAAGATATTGTAAAAAGCAGAAATATCCTGACGCAGTTTTATTATACCTGAAATTATTTAATTATTTTACACATAATTATGTATATACGCATTACTGCGTCAATTGCGTAGTTAGTTAGTTGGTAATGAATGTGATGGTTGTTCATGTAGTCTTCGATTTGAACCGCATTCAGTTTTCTGATAGAATACGCTTATTAATATACTAATAGTACAGAGATTGAAAGTAATTTTTTTTTTCGTGTCTTTAATGGCCATAGCTTTTGTCAAGAGTTGTTCAAACCGCCCGTAGACCTCTGACATGGCTTAACGACTGCTGTCAATTTGGCAACAACCCGGACCGACATTTTACGTGCCCTCTGAAGCACGGAGACGCTCAGATGAAATACCACTAAGCGGTCACCCATCTATAGACTGACCGTACCCAACGTTGCTTAACCTCGCTAATCGTTTACCGATCAGTGAGTGCATCTGGCTATGAGAAGATAAGAGATAAGAGAGAAAGTGTAGTCGGTGGACTGCAATAGGCTCTCCCTGTTAAATATAACAGACAAAATGTGAATGTAATACGCCCCTAACTAACCCTTCTAACCGTATATTATACAGTTGCTGGGATTTTGGCAATATTCCTTATATTCGTGCGATTCCTAAACTATGTCCTAGATTCCTATTTAGATTTGTCGGCCTTGATGGCGTAGTGGTTAGTGTAATCAACTCCCACGCCTGAGGTTGCGGGTTCGAATCCCGCACAAGTCAAACATTTGTGTGCTTGAACATGGATGTTTGTCTTGGTCTGGGTGTTTCTATGTAAGTATATATGTATGTTTATCCATTGTCTAGTACCCATAGTACAAGCTCTGCTTAGTTTGGGCTCGATGGTGTTGTGTGTATGTGGTCGAATATTATTATTATTATTTCAAAAATCGTATTAATTGCAATCATCCTAGAATTTTCGCAATCATTCTGCTTACACAATTATCCTACAACATTCATATAGAAACCAATTATGTCAGTGACAACTTTCAAATCAAATATGTTACTTATATTTCAAACAAACAGTGCTACTCGTGCTCAACGCCGTCATAGTAATTACTTTCGTATCTAGAAACGCAGCGCGAAGCATTCCGTGCCCTGTGCAGAACGATACGTTACATAGTAAGAAAGATCTATTTAAACTGGTTCTTGTCAAATATATGACGGCAACAAAGTTGTAACAATATCTGGTACCATTATGCTATCACAACCAATAAATCAGTCGAGCTTACACCACGTCTTCACGCATGACGTCATAACACATCACGTTACAACATTGTATAAATAAAGATACTGAGATACGTCACTACGTTGTAAATGTCGGTGTTTGGATGACGTCATAAATTCCTGTTTTAAATATACACATGGAAATAACTTAGGTCTTCTTCACTGGGGTATAGAAAGCTACTGCTGTGCAGGAGCTCTCGGATTTAATCTCCGGGTCAGACAAAGTGTTATATGTGCCGTTTATCAAAATACTCTGAGCAACACAAAATATGTTGTATATCTGGTAAATAGAAATATGCTCGCTATCTATAATGTGTGACCTCAATGCTGGCGATATAATTATATTTCACTGAAAATATTCTAAAAAAACAAAGATGGCTCGTTTGGGCTAGGTGTGGAAGGCGACAAATAAGACGAATATGACGTAAAGAAAATTGGCAGAGGGCTATGTCTGGCCACGAATTACATTATGCTTATTGAATGATTTACTAGTAAAAGCGATGATGTATTCGTTTTCTTATATTTAGCCTTTCGTTATGTGTTATCGCTGGATAAAAACCTCAAGGGAAATTCCAAGAGGACTTCCAAAGCCCTTATTATTAAAATACCACGTATAGAGCTATATAGATATATTGAAGTAGCTTGTCGTTATCGCTAATTATATTTGATGACTGTACCCCGGCCAGATGGCTCCATGACCTTAAGAAGGTGCGTGTTAGGCTGGATAAGAAAGGCGGCAGACCAAACGGTGTGGAACTGGATTGCATCGGGCTAATTGATTGATTGCTTGTACCAATAAGCTATTTTTTCGATGCAGAACCAGCCTCTTACAAAAAAGCAGCATAAATAAAATAACATTGTTACTACTTTCCATTCTGTAAGTAAGGGTTCCATAGGCTACTATCCCTTGCGAACTATCCCAGACTGGTGGTTCTAAAACAAAATTAAAGATAGATTTGAAAGAATGTAAAATATAAGCAATGAGCCTGCGGATACACTGTAATGGAACTATTATTCTTACCCTGGTATTCTGTAACATGATTTACTTTCTCGTTATAATTGACTGCCAATATATAGCTATCAAGCAAATTTTTAGAAATCTATAACTGTCTTCAGGACAAACTTAAAATAAAAAGTAGAAAGTTTTAACAGAAATAGCACGGTTGCGTAATCTTTCCAACAACTATGTTGTTCTTTTTCACAATAGGTATCTTAACTATAATATTATAAATGCGAATGTGAGTTTCTTTGTTACATTTTCACGCTTTAACTACGCTACCGATCAAATCAAATCAAATCAAGTATTCTTTATTGTGAAACATAGGTATATATAAGATGTTTACAGTATTAGTAATGATCAACTATGTTCTGCAGATTAGGTTTACAATAATTTAAAATTAATTTGGCAGATCATTAAATTTGAAAACATGCAAAAAAATAATACTTTTTAATAACTTCTATTAATACAATATAATATATTAAATTTACTTTAGCATAACATAAAAAAAATTAAAACATGCAGAATTAATAGCTGCCAATTACTAACTATAAATACAAATAAATTTAAGAATTAAATATGTCAATGCAGCTAATTACAAAATAAAATTCAATTACTAAGATCATCATAAAATTTCGCATACACGTTTTCGGAATTACAGAAAATTACATAAGGTACCTTTTAATAAAAAAAAGACTGTTGCCCAAACGAACAAACAGGAAAAAGCTAGTAGGTAATATTGTAAATGTATTAACTCATCCAAACAGTTCTGCCTATCCACTGGTTGATCTTTGATTAGATTACTAAATCACCCAAGCTTACGATACGTGGCGTGACGTCTATCGACACCTCGACGTGCCAGTGTAATTACAAGTGGCAATCTACTATGTTGCATACACACAGATGTCTGCGCTCACTGCTAACACATTGATTGCTTCTGAACATTCAGTATTGAGCGACACGACTTAGGCTTCATTCAGTACCACAACCACACCTCATCGACGTGAAAAAAGATGATCAAGCAGTGGTTACCCGTGAATAGTGGCGCTGCAGCTTTTTGCAGTTGCATTGTGGTTCCTACAAAATGTGGATGTGGTTGAGTTGTCGTTAGTAGTTGCGATGAGTTTGCGACGACGCAATGACGCTGACGGATGTAGACAGACAGTTCGACACGGGTTTTCGTCGACGCAGCCTTGTGTCTGCGATGTGGTCGGACGCTAGTTCGTGGTGTCGCTGGTGGTTGCATTGTGGTTGCGATGTGGTCGGTATCACCCACGTGGTCGATAATGACGGCAAAACGTGGTCCGTGTAAATTGAACTATTCATTTTTAATAACAAAATTGCGCCCACCCACGTGGTGTGGTTGTGGTTGTAGTGTGGTTGTCGTACGGGCGAAACAAGCCTTAGCATCGACCAAATATTGGGTGTTTACCTGAAAAGTTGTTATTTTCTATGAAATATAACATATTCTTCGATAGATTTTGTCAGTGGCTTTGCTCGCGTTAATCTAAATTTTCTCTTATTTTGTTAATCAATTTCTATCCGTTGAAAACAGTACTTTTCCCGAACGAAAATAACTCTTTTTGTATACCTGCCAACGTCTATGCAATATTTCGTAATTATCGGTTGTGTATTTAGTACGTGAAAGCGTAACAAAGAAGTAAACGAACAAACTCACATTCGTATTTATAATATTAGCTAGGATACTAAACACACAATTGATTTTTAATTATTTGTGGTATTCTAAGACTTGACAGTTTAATTATAAATCTATACTAATTCTAGTATTTCGCATGGGAGTGTACAGCGAGATGGGAAGGAATCAAAAAACGCATTTTAGATTCGGATTCAGAGACCTTGAAAACCCCCTAAGCCAAAAATAAGCGCCCTAGGACCATTCATCGATAATCCCTGGTGACCTTGAAAATGACCTTTTCTGGAAATATCTTGTCTACCTCTATGACATTTGTTCGAACATACCCCGCCTATCTCTAACCATTTCGAAGATATTAGAGATCAAAGTTTGTATGGTGGCCATGTTTTTTTGTATGGATGCCATGTTTTTTCGTCCCTCTCCCCTAAAAGTTGCTAGGGCTTAAGGAAGATTTTGTTCGAGAACGACTCTCGTAGATATCACCGTTTCCGAGATCCGATGAGGTACCAACACCAAGAGCTGACCTGCCGAAGGCCTAGCATTTTTCCCGGACCTTCTGAACGATTCTCTATACGAAGCTATATTTACTCATTTCCTACGACTCCTCCTTGTATAACTTCTATTTCTCTAAGTCAGTCAGTGGTACTTTAAGTTTATATAGTATGAATTATAAAGCTGAGTTTGTTTGTTTGTTTTGTTGAACGCGCTAATCTCAGGAACTACTGGTTCGAATTGAAAAATTATTTTAGTGTTGGATAGCCTATTATATACGACCCACGGGGGTGACGCAGTAACTATAAACGCGGGCGAAACCGCGGGCACATCTAGTAATTATATACAGTCTTCCGCAAAATATAAGTCGGTCGAAACAACCAGTGTTTTTTATAGGAAACACAAAATTTGATGTCAGCAAAAAACTGAAATGTACTGGCAAAGAACTGATAAAAAAGGAATGTACGATATTTGATTAAAAATGTATATCGGCCATGTATAATTTGCTGTTGCTTGTCCGGTCATATTTTCATTGCTCAATCTCTGTGTACTGAACAGCAAAATGTCAATATATATTTTTAATAATTATTGTAGTATATTTTTGCTGTATTGCGAACAATTTATATATGTAATGGTGATCAAAAAATAATAATTTATTTTTGTCAATACGACTTTGATTCTTATTACTGAATCTCTATCATATTGCGTGCGTGCTTCTGGGCATAGTTCCAGAGTCTGTTCTGCTTCTCAGGATTTCTTGGCCTAATACTAGCTTGCCCGACCCGGAAATTAACCTCGAGAATTCTATCACAATATTGACTACCGTTACACCGCTGAGATACTCTTATAGAAGTTTTAATAATGATTAAAAGATTTATATTTTTCTTTTAATACAATGTTTGATTTTTGATCACCATTATAAACCTCGAGACTTCTATCACAACGTTTACAACCAGTAAAGCCATTAAAAAGATATTGGGAAGAGAGGTTGCAAAAGAAAAAGGTTGACAATACCGAACTTCTCTGGATAGAGACAGCCACAGGGCGTACTCCAACTTGCAGTATTCCGTTTCGAGCACAAAATATGCGTGCGCACGTGTTTCGTCTCAGCGCGAGGAATTCTCAGGACCGTTTGACAACGAATGAACTGTAATGCCACCAAGAAAGTCATACTTTTATATGTTTACATATCTTTTTTGATGCTTATGTCACGGTTTTTTGTACAACAATTCTTGTAAACAAATGGACTTCTTACTATAAAAGAAAAGAAAGCAGTGGAAGATATACGAGTGAGATACCATTATGTGCGGACGAGAAACAAGATGGGCGGGATAAGACCGGATTGCAAACCTTGTGAATGGCAACCGTTTAATAGGTTTTATTTGTATACATAAGCTATTGCGCCAATTTATTTAGTTATTATACATGTTATTTAATTTACATATCAATTGTGGTTTATATATATATATTACGTATATTCTTGTGTTGGTATAATATTACGGGTGTAACTGATGTGCGTCCGGGCGTCACTTGGGGTTACCAAATAATATCAGGGTTCGTTTGAGGTATAAACCGCAAACCAACAACAAACCTGACTGGTAACCTCGTTTTTCATTATGTATGTACTTTTTGTTTTTTTTTTTATGTTACAATGTTTGTTATAGTAACGTGTATGTACCTATGTTTTGAAAAATAAAATACTTACTTACTTACTTACTATATGCAAACTTACTAGTGAAAAGACTTACTAGTAGATAAACAGGTAGGATTTAGAAGAAATAAAGACATAAACATTGCTATATTTAAATTCTTTCAAACAGTCATGACAGAAATAGATAATAAAAAACAGGCGTGTACTTTATATATGGACTTATCTAAAGCATTTGACTATGTTGATCATCAGACCCTTTTAAATAAGTTATTTAGTTATGGTGTTAGGGAAAACGTACTAAATCTCATAAAATCTTATCTCGATGATAGAAAACAGTTCACGTGAATTTCCAGGCTATGTGCTACTTAAAAAAGGATCGTAAACCATTTATTCGATCAGCAAAAAGTTATATATGGTGTATATATCATATCCACCCAAAGGTTGCCTGTAAGATATTACTCAAATATGTCATTATATATTGATACTAGCTGTCCCGACAGACGTTGTGCTGTACAGGCGAAAAAAAAAAAATAAAAAAAACAAATCTAAACCATCCTCAAATCCACTTGAACACATACAAAAAAAATCATTCAAATCGGTCCAGCCGTTTATGAGGAGTTCACTGTCAATACACGTACAGAAGAATTGTATACATACATAATTATATAAAGATATTATGTAACCATAGTTACAAAGAATAATAGTACTATGATCGCGATTCGACTGCGTGTGTCAAATGCATGGTTGTGTGCGTGTAGTGTTTTTCCATTAATTTAATGTATTTCTAATGCATATTTTATTTAAATATTAGGATTCGCCACTCCTTCTCCATATAAACTTTAACTGTGCCAAATTTCATAGCCTTCCTTCCGCGCAATTTTCGTAAAAAGGGGTACAAAGATTTTGCTTTACATATTAATATATAGATATTCCATCTATGATACACTTTTAGCTTAGTCTATAGAATTTATTAAAAATATTTTGAAATTAAAGTTCGAATAAACTAACCTATTGTGTTGCAACAGCATACTGGCGGCCAGACACAATAGGTTTTTAATTATGTCTGGCATTCCAAGACTTGACAGGTTAGCGGGTTTTATTTAAAAAACCTCCAAATATAACAGTTATCTGCAACATTGCCATTGAGAACAAACCAGAAGGCTTTAACACTCTTAAGTTCCACGTAAAAGGGGGCGTGTTTACTACCGTCCAACGAGCACATTTTCAGATTTCTGCCATTGAGAATTTCCCAACAGAAAACGGGGCAGTCAGAACTTTTCTAAATGATTATAACTTCCTCTGTCGGTTTATTGCAGGAAACGTGAATGCATTTCTCATTACCACTTAGAGATATTTCTAACCAAGTTTTGCACTGAAAAGTATATCTGTTTCAAAGTTCTTGTGTACAATATATCTGAGTGCTCTAAGTATTATTTCTCATGGGAAGTTCAGTATTGCAGTCAAGTTTCCGGAATACAATTGTTAGGCGAATCAATATTCTTTATGTATGTTTTTCAAAAACTGTTTTTATCAAACACTAGCTTTTGCTCGTGGCTTCGGTCGCGTAAAAGTAGTTTAGGTTATGTTAGTAACAGTACTTATATTTTTAAATAAAATAATAATAATAAACGGTTCTTAGCTATCCAGGATGTCGACAGATCCCTGGGAATGGCGAACCGATAAAAATTGAGCGGGGTATATTTCAGGGCGACAGCCTGAGTCCTCTTTGGTTCTGCTTAGCATTGAATCCTCTTAGTACATTACTAGAGGGTTCAGGGCTAGGTTACAGGTTACATAGCGGTGGTGGAGTAATATCCCACTTGCTGTATATGGATGACTTAAAGTTGTTTGCCCACACTGATTTACAGCTGATGGATTTAGTAACTGAAATTTTAGTAAGTCTATCAGCACGGATTTTGGTGTGGACAAATGTGCTGTCATCCATGTAAAACAAGGAAGGATAGTGGAATCCGAAGGAACACAACTTTCGGATTCCATTAACCTACGATCACTTCTTGTAACCGCTACTTACAAGTACTTGGGTATGTCACAGACGGTAAGTATCAATTAGGCTGACATGAAGCAGTCACTGCAGAAGCGTTTCTTTGGTCGCCTGAAAAAAGTTTTAAATAGTCTTTTATCAGGTGGCAACAAGGTGCGCGCTTGTAACGGTTGGATGATGCCGGTTCTCATGTACTCCTTTGGCATACTTAAGTGGACTCAGACTGAACTGGATGCCCTAGACCGGCGATTCCATACACTTTTGACGGCATACCGTATGCATCACCCACGTTCGTCTGTGGTGAGATTGTATATCCTGCGGAAATGTGGAGGCCGAGGCTTTCTGAATGCCAAGGCCCTTCATAACCGCGAGGTGTGTAACCTCAGAAAATTCTTTACCCAGGCAGACGTGGGTATGCATCGGGATGTAGTTGCTATGGACACCGGTCATACCCCGCTCAGTTTGGCTAAAGAGAACTGGCGCAAGCCTGTAGTACTTAGCACTAACGATCGCAGGGATGTATGGCAGAGCATAAAGCTTCACGGTAGGTTCTACAAGGCTCTATATGGAGCCGATGTAGACCTTTTACCCTCTGTGAACTGGCTACGTTTCGGTGACCTCTTTGGGGAAACCGAAGGTTTCGTCTGTGCTATTGCGGACGAAGTTATCAAGACGAATAACTACCGGAGATATAACTTGAGGACCGTACCATACGGTTGACATTTGTCGGGCATGCCACCTACCTGGTGAGACCCTCAGGCATATAATTTCCGGTTGTTCCCGTCTTGCTAACGGCGAGTTCTTGCACAGACATAACCAAGATAAAACATGACTCGTAGATGTGAAGTGCTGTACTACAGGTTTGTAGCTGAATCAGTTCTCGAAAATGGTCACGTCACGTTGTACTGGGATCAAACTATCATCACAGATAGGACTGTTGTGGCCAACAAACCTGACATTGTGATAGATCGATCAGAGCGCCGCGCAATGATTATCGATGTCACCATTCTGCATGACGACAATCTCGCGAAAGCTGAATAAGATAAACAAATTAAATATCTCGATTTAGCTCGCGATGTTGTCGACATGTGGGATATAGCAATTATTGTGCCGATAGTTATATCTGTCAATGGTCTAATAGCCAAGAGCCTCGATCACCATCTAAAGAGGCTCGCGTTTGGTGCTTGAATTAAGGGTTTGATGCAGAAGGCAGTGCTATTTGATACGGCACGCATTGTGAGGAGGTTCCTATCTCTGGAATCCTAACCACCGGCAGCTTGGGCCTTGTTCCCGATGCCGGTGGGGTACCATATATTTTACATTTTTAAATGTATTTTATATATGTATATTTAAAAAAGAAAAATATATTGAAAAGATTTAAATAAAGAGTCTAATAATAATAATATTATATTATATTACATACACACAACACCATCTAGCTCAAACTAAGCAGGGCTTGTACTATGGGTACTAGGCAATGGATAAACATATATATTATATACCTACTTTTCTGTAAATACATACATATTATACATAGACACACCCAGGCCAAGACATGACAAATATAGCCTATGATAATCGGTGATAAAATAGCTTTCTAATGTTGAAAGAGTTTTATAATCAATTGCTTATTTTTTTAGTTAAACCCTAACAAACAAACAAAATGTTTAATCTTTCCTCTTTATAATAGTAGGTAGTAGAGATTGCTTTAAAAGTTAAGTTATCAAATCATTCGATCATTAATAAAATTTGTTCACTTTTTGTAGTAGGAATTGTGTTTGAAATCAAATGTTAAAAGCAAGGTAAAAATTCTTCGACGAAAAATGCAATAAATTTTTTTTTTTTTTTTTTTTTATATTTGGTATCTCCAACAAAGAATATACACTACAATTTACACAAAAGTATTATGAATGTGTACCCCTTCAATTATAGGAGACCACAGCATGCAATAACCGGCAAATTAACAACTACATAATATTAAAGGGTTAAAAACAATTTGAAATATAATGTGGTTATATTGTCTTCTATTTACGCGAATGTTATTCATTGAAATTAAGTGGTCACGGGGAGACCATGGCTGCTGAAAAGCAACCGAAACGTCGGGGAAAGTGTAAACCAAAAATAAATAGATTTAATAGTTTAAATAATTTTATTAGCTTATTAATTAGTAAAATAAAATCAATAGCTGTAGTAGTAGTGTAATACTTTCAAAATTTTGTAATACAGTGCTAAATAAACAACGCGATAAAATCCGTATATAGTAGTTTAATTTCAATATAATGTGGTTCATAAATTCTAGTTTATATGAAATAGCCTAGTGGGAGATCATTGGACTGGCACGCAGAAGTCTTGAGTTCGATCCCAAGGCACGCATTTCAGACTTTTCGAAGTTATGTGCGTATTAAATAGTTAATTATAACTCGCTTTAACGGTGAAGCAAAAACGTCTTAAAGAAACCTGCATGTCCGACAGTTCTAAATAATGTTCTCGAAGATATGTGAAGTCTGCCAACCCGCACTAGGCCAGCGTGGTAGTTTATGGCCTGACCCTTCTCACACTAAGAAGAGGCCCGTGCCCACCAGTGGTATAGTTTAATACAGGGCTTATATTATTATATAAATAAAAATATAAGCTTTTCAAATCTGGTAGTAAGTGTAATTATAAGGATTACCTCTACAATACCTATATATGCACATACGGGTGCACAAAATTAACACGGACACGGGTACAATTAATTATTTCTGTTACCAAACAAAAATAACGATCGAACGTCGCGTCGCCGCTATTTAAGTGTAAGCGTGCGAAGGAGATAGCGAGATATCATCAGCACACTTCCTTTTGTTCAAACTCAAATTTAAAATATTGTTCGACTACATATGCGATGCGCGTCTTTGGTGCGCCGCCGGGTACGTAGCAGCACGAACAGCGATATAGCTATGATAGCGGACAGATTGGACTGTCCGTTTACCACACGTTGTAGTGACTTGCACGTCGTCTACAACAATAGTACCTAATTTAATAATATTTTTTTTAATAAGTATCATTTTTAATTTTCAATTTAATATGTGAGTCTTTGTAACTTGTTTAATAAATAAATTATTATTATTTAGCGCGGGCAAAATCAAATCAGCGGTGCTTCGCTAGTGAAAATGTAGGTTAGGTTAGGAATAATACTTTTTCTGGATGAAAGGTACACTATGTCCTTTCCTGTTCCTCTGACAACGTGTACCTATGCGAAATTTCATAATGATCGGTTGAATAGTTCAGGCGTGAAAGCATAACAAACAAACTGTCATCCGTATTTATAATATTAGTTAGAATTAACAACAAGCTATTATGAATACTATTTACTATAAAATATGGTTTACAAAATCAAACAAAGCCATGTATCATATTCACAAAACGCGAACTAAAACAGTTCGAACTTTCTACAAAAACAAACAATAACTTTTCATTTTAAATAAAGGCTTATTTCACTGACAATTTACATTTATTCGAGTATTTTTAAATGTCCATTTGTTATTAAAAGCTGTTGTTACGATGTTCCTTTACCGCGATATATTCGCTATTGCGCGCACCCGGCGCGAGCGACAGCGTAAAAATCTGTTTAAGCCCCATACAAGTTAAACTTTTATGTGCGCGACGGGTGCTTCGGTTCGCTCAAATGTTCGAATTTTGTTCACTTTTGTGACAATTGTTAGATCGACAATGGACAATGGATAGTGCAGTTTTTGTTTTGTCCGTTTTTTATTAATATACCAGTTGCAATGAGCGGTTATTTCGTTGGTGCTTAAAGTTATAGCATGCTGTTATTGTTTAAATGACTGCAATAGATTTGACTGCTATATTCTGCGTAAGTTTGCGGTTATGTAATAATAATATAATATTCTACCACATACACACAACACTATCTAGCCCAAACAAAGCAGAGTTTGTACTATGGGTACTAGACAATGGATAAACATACATATATACTTCTTTTTTTTTGTAAATACATACATATTATACATAGAAACACCCAGACCAAGACAAACATCCATGTTCATGTACACAAATATTTGTCTTGTGCGGGAATCGAACCCGCGACCTCAGGCGTGGCAGTCGGTTATACTAACCACTACGCCATCAAGGCCGACAATATGTTTGAGGATATAGGTTCGGATTCAATTTCCAGGACAGATCATTTTCAGCAATGTGCTCGATTTGCAGCAAAAGCCAAATTAGAGCTGACATAGACTTCAAAACATTGAAACATCGGATTCAATGAACACCTTATTTTAGTACATAACAAAAAAAATTGTTTTCTGCGGAGTTCAAACCCATAACACTAGGCGCATAGGCAGTCGCACAGTTACTTCTTCAACCGTTGTGCATGTGTCACATCATGTATTATGTTCGTACTTTTAAGCTTTTCTATAGGTAACTTTGTAACCTGCCAACGGCGAAATCATCGCTACACCATCCGATTAAAGCTAACCTTAAATTCAAGACATACATAATTGTCTCACGCTTATATAGCCGTGGTAGTAGGCCGAAATGTTTTAGATAATATTAAGCTGCATATATTAGGCCCAGTTTTTGACACTTTTTTTTGTTAAAGATCCCAACTACACCTTGTGTATCCAGAAATCGAACCCATGGCCTTATGCACAGCATTCCCATTCACAATTGCACCAGCAAGGCAAACATTCACAAGAAAAAAATACTCAATTCCTTTCTATTCCTTTGTTTCTGTTTGTACCTTCTTTTTGTTTGTTTATGGTAAATTAAATGCTTTTCCCTACCCTAAACTTAGATTGCGAAACTTTTCTCTATTTGTTGGTAACTGTACCCACTATGAATGAATTTTCTGTGCAGTGTTTATAATTGTGTATCTTTAAGAGCATACGTAAAATAAAAAATCTCAGTACTGGAACCATAAAAGGACTTCAAGAGACAGGCCTGACCTAGTGAGGAGTTCATGAGCATTTTTTTCTTAATCTACAAATTAGGTTTTACACAACAAAAAACTTTCTGGTGTTTTTTGAAGAATGATTAATACCAAAACCTTCAAAAAACACCAGAAGGATTTATAACAATAATTTGTTATGCCATTTATAAAAGAACTCCCGCAAGAAGAACAATCTCTGTGTCGTAGAAGATTTTACAAACATTCAAACAACGAACAATACTGAAATTACGAGTATAAGTTGATCGCGATTTAAATGAGTGGCCACCTTTTGCCTGAACCTTACAACTAACATAAATGTAAATTCAGTAAATGTAATAAACTCACCTTTGACGTTCATAAGTGTTACTTTGTGACCTAAGTGAATAAATTATTTTTGACTTTGACTTTGACTTTGAACATAAAGAACATTTTGACTGTCTTCGTTTTCTGTTTTAGAAAGGACAACTCTGTCATTAGAAATATTTCCTTCGTTGTGTCCTTTACAAAAACTCAAGCACAAGGAACAACCGAACTCGGAAACTTCTTTGTAGATCACAGAAATGGTATCTCGTGCACTACACTAAACGCAGTAACAATGGCAAGGCAGCCACTAAGTCACTACGATATTCGTGCAGTCGATTGCACAAATGAATAAATAATAATATTGTGTATTGAATGCTATACATTGAAATTAAACTACTTTATACGGAATATGTCGCGTTGTATATTTTAAAATACTTTTATTAGATCACTAGATGTGCCCGCGGTTTTACTCGCGTTTATGGTTACTGCGCCGCCCCCGTGGGTCGTAGCGTGATATTATATAGCCGCAGGCGATAGCCTTCCTCGATAAATGAGCTATCCAACACTAAAAGAATTTTTCAATTCGGACTAGTAGTTCCTGAGATTAGCGCGTTCAAGCAAACAAACAAACTCTTCAGCTTTATAATATTAGTATAGATTTTGAACGGTGACACTACTATTATAAAACTTTACTACAATTTAAGCTATTTAAATTAGTTATAATGTTTAAGTTTATACTTTTGCCGACATTTCGGTTGCTTTTCAGCAGCCACGTTTACAGGGAGATAAAAATGGTGGTTATCTCAATGTCTTTAGTTTAGTTAGTGTGTATAAGAAGTGTCATAGTTCAAAACTATCTAATAAAATCTTTTTTAAATAAACAACGCGTCAAAAGCCGTATTAAGTAGTTTAATTTCAGTTAGCTAATGAATAATTTTATATTTTCTAAGCGTCTGTTCTTAAAGTACCTACTATTTTCAAATCAAATTCCGATCAACTTTCATCTACAACAAAGCTTTCCACTATGACTACATGGCACTTAAAAACCGATTCAAATAGCAATCAACGGCGTAAAAAAGCAAATCAAATAATATTTTTAGACGCTAAGGACCAATCTTTTAAAAGAGTTTCATCTGAGCCCACGCCGAAGTTGCTGAAAATTTGTCGTTTAACATGCAATAATTATCATTTCTATAACTGTATGAATAGCTCAGTTGGCACAGAGATGATACGGTTTGTTGGGATCACAGGTTCAGGTCCTGTTTAATTGATTCTCATTTTTCTCTGCTATGATTTGACAGCGATAGCCTGGTGGGAGATCGTTGCACTGCCACGCAGAGGTCTCGAGTTCGATTCCCAGGCGCGCATCTCTGACTTTTCAAAGTTATGTGCGTATCAAATAGTTTATTACTACTTTAACGATGAAAGAAAATCATCGTGAGGAGACCTGCTCCATAATGTTCTCGAATATTTTTTATCGTTAAGCATATCGTGGGTTATTTTGCTTATAAGTTTATAATAATTATCGTATTCAAAATTAACTTTTCCTCTTTTTATTCATTCTGTTGTAATAGTATCATTGCAATGTATAAGTGAGTTTTATTTGCGAAAACAATTCGTGAAACTGTGTAGTTAAGAGTGATAACGGACATGTTATTTGTTAACCTTCAAAAATATTATGCTTTCCTATGTAAGTGACACTTTTTTATGAAGTCCGAAACCGAAGATATGTGAAGTCTACCAACCTGTACTGGGTGGTGTACTATAGCCTAAGCTTTCTCTCACTGACAAGAGGGTCGTGCCCAGCAGTGGAACAGTTTACACAGGGCTGATATTATTATTATACAGGGTGTCCGGTAATTAATGGATAACCTTGAAATATCTTGTAGTAGAACTGAAGGCAGTCCAGAAAAATAGAAAAAAAATATATTTATTAAAAAGTGCAAGCTATATAAGCATAGCATACTTTTAACTGTCTATCTATTAGCATAATTAGTGTTTAATAATAAAACAACAAAAAACCGATGGATTTCATTCATTTATGGTCGTAGTATAAAAGAAAGTTATACATGGTAATTTAAAAAGAAACACATATACAGGTAGTAGTTAGGATAGATTTTTTTCATATTTTTTTCTGAACGGCCATCAGTTCCACTATAAGACTTTTCGCAGGTTATCCATTAATTACCGGACACCCTGTACATGATTTCCATGTCTGGCTTAGCATGGCATCATTTCGATTGACATCTTTCTGTTACTCGACGTATATAAAACAATGCTTATTGCCTTAGTTTTCAACACACACATTAGAATTAACGCTATCTCTACAACGTTGCTTAAATTAAGCTAAAAGCTTTATCTTATACATGATAAAACTGTACGAGTCTAAGCTGCTAGTTTGCAGTCGCATTAGTTCCACTAATGCAACGTGTTAAGCCTTTCTTTTAGGTTATCTAGGTACAATGTTAGGCTGGTTTCACATCTGTTTTGCGAAATACATATACATATTGTATATGTATGTGTACTTCACATTAATCCTAACTAATATTAATTAATATTTTAACGTGCTAAATAAAACGTCTGGTTCGTAAGTAACATGTATAACTTTAATACACACGAACACGAATAAGGCAACGTTACAATCACGTACTTTAGCATTACGTACAAACATTATAAAGAAATACGAACATTATAAAGAAAATACGAACACGAGGAGCTATGGGCCGCAGGCGCACAGAACGACACGGGTTGCGCGCGCAAAGCATTGTGGTCGACTGCCGGCATGCGTGCGTCTCCCCGAACGGGCCACAGCTGGTGGCGGGGAATATCGTACAGCGGGGTGAGAGGGGTACGAGGGACGCACTCACTACAGGGCACGTTATAATATTTAATTAATATTTTAATTAATATTCTAAACGCGAATGTGACTATTTTCTTTTCTTTTGCTTTCTAAAAAGCCAACTACCGTACTAGCAGTAAATCCTATGTCGCATGGGACTTCACAAACATTCAAACTTCTTCTCCCTAGCCTTTATTATTCCAAAGTCACTTAGGGTTGGCTTTTCTAGTTTAACCGGATTTGACTGGATATCAGTTTTTACACGGAGCGGCTGCAATCTGACCTCCGCAACCCGAAGGCTAACGATACGCTAAGGCTAGACCAGTGTAAGGATATTATAGGGCACTGACTTCCTAATAACGACCGCCGTAGATGTTTATGGCAGCCGGGACCGATGGCTTAACGTGCTCTCCGGGGCACGGCGCAGGCGATAATTGTCAATCAATACGCACATAATTTTGAACAGTCATATAACGTGGGTTCGAACTCGGGACCCTCTGCATTGCAGTCTGTCTCAGCCTGCAGTCAGACAAAGTTTTCTCCCGTGTGGAATTCGAACCTATAACACTCAGCGCAGAGGCAGTACCGAGGAGACCACTTAAACCACAACGCCAGCAGTCGAAGTGAATTTGTTTGTTACACTTACACGCAAACAATCAGTTTTAAGCGTTAAAGTTAGTAAAATAAGGTTTAAAGTGGCATGGCACATGGATGCTCATATACAAGCCGCTGGTAAATAGAGGCCACTAACAACGGACGGGCCACTCGACTAATCATCATAAAATTTTGCATTCACCTTGTCAGGAACACAAAATAGGATATCTATATATTAATACGTGAAGCAAGAACTTTGTACCCCTTTTTACGAAAATTGCGCGGATGGAGGAGTATGAATTTTGGCACAGTTAAAGTTTATACGGAGAAGGAGTTGCGAATCCTAATATTTTTATCAAATATGCATTAGAAATACATAAAATTTATGAAAAAAACACTACACGCACACAACCATGCATTTTACACAAGCAGTCGAATCGCGTTCGTAGTATTTCGGCATTATTCGGTTGACTTCGTCGAATGCTTCGTAACTATGGTTACATACATATGTATGTGGTAGGTGACTAAATGAAATGTGATTATAAGAGTATTAAGTTATAGACAATAAAACTTCAAAACGACAAAATTTAAAATTTAAATTAATAATGGGCGAATTTCGATCTCTTGGAAACCGCTGGTATGGTTAATCTAGGAAAAGATACGGTTAATAATAAAATCTACATTAATGCGACCAAAGGCATAGACAAATTCTAGTTCAGAATACAAACACCCAATTCGGTGCAGTGCAACTGAGTACTATTCAATATAATACGTGTGCAGCCAGCCTAACAGACTCGCCCACAGAATCTGGTAATCCCAGTGTGGCCACCTTTCTCTCTTAGACAGTTTAATATCATCCCTCTCTCAATAATTACGTAAGTTATCTAAACTTGGTAAGACCTAAGTTTATCTGGTCGAATGCCGGTTTGAATAACTCCGGTAACATCCTGTTAAAAGTTTACCGTAAGACAAGACTTCATAAAATGCTTTTATAAGTATTATTTCCGTACTGACGAAGTAGTTCTTCACTATTTACGACAGATAGAGCTACCCTCCAACCTTTACATCACTATGCAGAAGGATACTCAATACTTGCTGTATAGTTCGTAAGTTTTCGCAGGACGAGCCCCTTGTAATAAATAATGCTCCAAATGAACCCCACTTGGTCTAGACCCGTGGATTTAAGTAAATACCGAAATATTTCGAGATAACAAATTAAACTCACCAAAATAATAATAATTTATTTATTTGCATAAACATAATTATCACTTATATAAACATAAATACGTATTCACTTGTTCTTCTTTTCGTGTGGTTAGTGGCCAACCTGTTGCCAAGAGTTGTTCAAGCCGCCCGTAGGCCTCTGACATGGCTTAACGACTGCTGTCAATTTGGCAACAACCGAGACCGACTTTTTACGTGGCCTCCGAAGCACAGAGATGCTATGATGAAATACCACTAGGCGGTCATTCACTTTTGTTTTTTTATTTTTTGCTTTGGGGAATGCATTGACGCATAACCCTCCGCGGGGGCGGGCAGAGGGGTTATGTCGGACTCACCGGGGAAAGAGAAAAGGATGTTGAAATGATGAAAATTGCCCTCACGGAATACCGACTAAACCTACCATGGTGTTCCTTGACATAACCACAATCGGTGGGGCCGCGCGAATCGTTTTCACATGCAATCGCGACCCCGCCGAGGTTTCGGCCCACCGTATGAAACGGCAGGCCACTACACAAACAGACCTGCCAAAGGTGCCCAATGAGGCACCACTAATTTTAGCCCTACTATCCCCCTGAGAGGGGGACGGACACATGATACAGAGACGCGCGTGGGAACACGCACGCCACCTCTCGGAACCCATCTATAGACTGACCGCACCCAACGTTACTTAACCTCGCTTATCGTTGTTAAACATTCACTTGTTTAAACATTATATTATTTAGTTGACAAATATGTTTGTTTGTCGTAATTGGCACCATGCTAAGTTATAGAATAACTTACCTGTCAAATACCGCTAACGCCGATCGCGTCTACAGACTTGTACACGTCAAACCCCGGTGACCCCATATGGGGTCGAGCACACTCGATAGTGTATTGTTTACGTTTGCATTAGTTATTTGAGCTAACGTAAACATTTCACGATCAAGTGTGCTCGACGCCATATGGGGTCACCGGGGTTTGACATGTACAAATCCGAAGTCCGGTTTTGACGTCGATCGGCGTCAACGGTTTTTGAGCGGTAATACAGTCCCAACCCATACAACATTGTGACGTGATACAATTTAAAGATATAAGCATTCGGTTACATAAAAATTTGCAGAAATGTAAATAAAACTAAAAAGTATGATGGATGATAAGATGTCTCAAATTCGATACCAAAGCTTTGACTTTTCGAAGTTATGCGCGTAATCGTTATTTAACTCTCACTTTCTTATATGTATACCTGTAATGGCATAGATATTAGAATTTAGTAAAAATTAGTGTTTTGGCGATTGTATAATAATAGATGTGCCCACGTTTATAATAAATGCGCTGCCCCCGTAGGTCGTAGCGTGATGTCTATTGCCTTCCGCGATGAATGAGCTATCCGACACTAAAAGAATTTTTCAATTTGGATCAGTATTCTTGAGATTAGCGCGTTCAACCAACCAAACAAACTCTTCAGCTTGATAATTTTAGTATAGATTTAAGATGTTGATATACCGATAAGGTAAATAACTATGTTAAATTAACAACAGTATGAATGCCCGACCATCTACTCTCAGCCATGCCAATCAAATGGGTAGTAAGTTATCACAGCCTTCAACTTCGTAGAAAAACGTCTGAAAATAAATACTATTCTTCTCCCTAGCCTTATTATTCCCAAGTCATTTGGGGTCGGCTTTTCTGATCTAACCGGATTTGACTGGATATCAGTTTTTACACGAAGCGGCTGCCACCTGACCTCCGCAAGCCGAAGACTAACGATACCCTAAGGCTAGACCAATGTCAGGATATTATAGGGCACTGAATTCCCAGTAACGACTACCTTATATGTTAATGGCAGCCGGGACCGACGGCTTATCGTGCTCTCCGAGGCACGGAGCAGGCGATAATTGTCAATCAATACGCACATAATTTCGAAAAGTCATATAACTTCTGAAAGTCAGAGGTACGCGACGTAGTTTCGAACCCGAGACCCTCTGCGTTGCAGTCTGTTGGCTTCCCCACTGAGCTATCACTGCTGAAAATAAATAAATAAATATTTATACTATACATATATGCCATTCCTAAGAGTTCTCCCTTGTGCTTACGGAATATTGTGATATCTGTAAAACTAGCTACTTCGTTATAGATTTTAGAAAAGCATTCCAAAGCAAGAATTTTATTACTAGTAGGACGCATTTAACACATTATTTGCAGAACCCGCCATACCCAAAAGCGTCGTTCGATTCTATTTATATAAATAATGATTGGTTATTATTTTTTTAGTGTAGTGTGTACATTATAAGGAGCATATCACTCTCATGCAAAAATCTTAACTAATATTAGAAATAAATGTAAATGTGGATTTGTTTGTTTGATACGCTTTCACATCGTTTTTTTAATTTTTTATTTATTTGGTGGCTAACGAGCAGACGGATCGCCTGATGGTAAGCGATTATCGCGACCCATAAACATCTGCAACACCAGAGGAGTTACAAGTGCGTTGTCGGCCTTCTAAAAATGAGTACGCTCTTTTCATGAAGTATTGAAGGTCGTATTGGTCCGGAAATACCGCAGGCGACAGCTCATTCCACAGTTTTGTTGTGCGAGGCAGAAAATTCCTTGAGAAAAGCACAGTTGTGGACTGCCAACCATCTAAATGATGGGAATGAAAATGCTGTCGCGTAGGACGAGGGCGAAAAGAGGCGGCAGGGATCGTCCGAACAATTCCTCGGAGCACTCCCCAAAAAGAAAGCGATATCGAACATCACCAAGTATAAGTACTGGTGCCGAGGAGTATAATGGGAACTGTCCATTATTGGCTTAGCGTGAACGGAATTTATACATAAAAACAATTAACGACGATCCTATGGTCGACGGACAGTAGGTTGCTGCGCCCATATAATGACAATTATATTTTGGTTTTTGAGTTGGGCAAGATATCAAAACAATTTAAATCCACCAGCCCAGTTCCTAGACAATATTTTAGTAATATATGAATCGAATAATAAAAAAAAAATACATAAAAACAATGATTTTTATTTCAAATACCTCTATATAAACCACCACAAAAAACGAATTAGGAACATCTGGACACAAAACTTTGTTATTTTTCTTATTTCTTATTGGTTAATGCTTCTAAATTAGCATAATATTTGTAAATACCTGAAATATTGTGGTGAGAAAATAAACATATTTTTATTATAATTATTTTATAAATTAATATATAATTATTATTCTCAGTGACTGTCCATTCCAAGTCAAAACCCTCGTACAAAGTAGACAATTTATTTTATTGTCGAAATCTAAATTAACGTTGTGAAGCTGCAGGCAAAATTAAGTACATAAGAAAACTTAAAATAACTCAGTGTTTGTTATTTTCTTTTTCCATTGTTTTTAATTAATGTTGCATTCAATATAGCTACTGTTTTTAGTAACTTAATCGCTTTTTGGTTTTTACTTTATTTTTAAGTCTCATGTGTCGATGTATTCCCCAATAGACGATAGTACCAACCTATTATGTATTTACTGATAGATTTTAATATTTATGTTAGCTAATTTTAGCTGTGTGTCATCATCATTTCAGTCGAAAGACGTCCACTACTGGACATAGGCATCCCCTAAGGTCGAGACCCTTAAGACACAAACCGCTTTTGGGCCATCCGCATCCAGCCGCTTGCTGCAACTTTTACTAGGTAGGTTCCTCCTTGAGCTAAACCTGTTTATACATTTTTTTTATCTAAAAAAGACCATTTTCTAGCTTCGAATAATCATGTGTTACGGGAAACTTAACAAACTTTAAAATACAAAGAACACCTAACTCGGCGGCACATCTATTTGTTGTATGTTTCATGTTCAACTAGTAGAGGAACAAGGTGTGATGTTCCTCTGTCACAAAGGAAGGACCCACTGATCAAGCTATGTGCCTTATAGACCGCAGCCCAACGTTTGACGTCGGTAACTTGTATATATACATATATAGTACTCGTAGTGCAAACTTCGTTAGCGCGATTCAGGCTCTAGAGCAAGTTGTATGGAGTAGTGTGGAATTGAGCACAGCGCCATCTTTTGTTACTTCTTCGTTGTACATTATAATATCAAATCGCCATGAGCTAATTAATTAACTAAAAAGCGGAAGGCAAATGTAGCTGGATTAAATCCTGCTTAATATTTAATATTAAATTATATTATTATTTATATATAGAAGCAGAATATATAGAAGATAAAAATGCTTGGGTTTGAGTTGCTTTCACTCACAGGCTATTTGTAATCATATCATTAATTTAATTGTGAGTTGCTGTAACGTATACTTCATATTTTACATATTAATATGTATCTTAGATTTACTAAACCTTTACTTTTTGAATCGTATTTAAATAAACAATAGTACCAATTACACACAGCAGCTCATATAAGAAAATAATATAAGAATTAATTGTATTGTTAATAAACATTTGGCGATTGAAAATAGTGGCTATGAATTTCTTGCCTTTTCTCTGTAACACAAGTTGAACAGGCTTTCTTCAACGCAATTTTTTTATTTCTTTTTATTATTATATTTTAATTAATATATCAGTACATTGACGTGTCCTAGAATTATTTATACATTTTTATGGAAATAAAGATTTTTGACTTTGACTCAATTAAATTATAATCTTAAATAAAGATTTACCTACATTGTATAATAATATGAACGTATGACATTCATAAGTGTTATTGTGTGACATAAATGAATAAATATATTTTGATTTGATTTGATTTGAGTCCTGTTTTTAAACTGTCTCACTGCTAGGTATGGGCTTCTTTTTAATTATGAATGTGAGAAAATCCCTCAGATATGAAGGATTCTCGAGATATTCTATTCACCGTCAAAACGAGCGATACTAATTAGGTGAGTATCCTGGTTTACATAATATTGTCTTCTGTTTACGCGAATGTTATTCATTGAAATTAAACTACTATATAGGGATTTTATCGCGTTGTTTATTTAACACTCTATTACATAATTTAGAAACTGTTACACTACTATACTATAACTATAAACTAACAAATAAACCGCGTCGGAATGCGTTTTAAGTAATTAGCTTAATTTTACAAGTATATTTAATACAACAAAATGTTTTTTTAAGTACATTCCCTAATACTTAGATCTTATAGATGGCATGGTGGATTAAGTGGTCACCTCGTAGTGGCCGAACAGCGCCAAGTGTTGTGGGTTCGAATCCCACACGGAACAAAACTTTGTGTAATCCACAAACGGTAGTTCCCAGTCTGAGTGTTCTTTGTGTCCATTGTTTGAATGTTTGTAAAGTCGCGACACAGGCATTATTCCTAGTGCAGGAGCTGTCTTTTAAAGTAAAGGAAGTAAAAGCTCTAAAGAATATTTTTACAAAGTGGAATGCCTATTCTCCATAGTGGCTCAGGGCCAAGATGAACAACAAAATTACTATAAAAACTTAGTGTTTTAAGATTTTAACAGTATTACATAACTAAAAAATATATTCAAATTGACACCATTATTTCAGAAATAGCTATAAAAAAGGTATTGAGATTATTTTTCTATACGAAAATGTGTCTGGCAGTGAGATAATTCAAAAATATCTCTTTTCTAAATACTCTATTATTTAATTATGATAGGAGGTATGTTTGTAATATATTTTTATCCAGTTATACTTAATAGGGTATAAAAAAAACGCATTTGTTATTTTAAACGGCTATATTCTCTTCATTGTCATATACTATTAAAAAATCATCTAGAAAAGGTGCAGGAGGGCAAATATTGGACTCATATCATTCTTACCCAATAGACTTACTCCTTTTAACTATTTTTTGTAAATTGCAGTGGCGTCAATTTGAATGAAAGTAGATACAATTTTTTTACGAAAAAATCAACTGGAAAGCATTTTTTGTCTTTAGCCTCTTGTCCACTCGTGGCCTCAGATGGGCGTTCCCCTTTGTTTGCAATCTCTACAGAGCTAATTTTATAACGCAATCATCTAAATATCTCCGCCAACATGTTCGTAACTTAATTGTATAGTGATATGTTGTTAACTGTAGCTTGTCGCTATTATATCTATTATACGACTCGTACAGCTGGGTGTTTGTTTACTCCACAAATATAGAGAGCGTGAGCGCTCAACGCTGGCGCACTGAACTTGTAGCTTAGTGGGTATATCGAAGGTAGTCGGGCCAGGGAAAGCGCTGGTTTTAATTATTACGGTTAAAATAAAAGTAATACAAATATAATAATAATAATAATAATATGTGGGATATGGACTCGGCAATCATTGTACCGATAGTCGTTACGGTAAACGGTCTAAAAGCCAAGAGCCTCGACCAACATCTTAAGAGGCTCGCGTTAGGTGCTTGGGTCAAGGGTCAGATGCAAAAGGCGGTTCTCCTCGATACGGCACGCATAGTGAGGAGATTCCTCTCTCTGGACCCCTAACCACCGACAGCTTGGACCTTGTCTCGATGTCGGTGGGCATCCATAATTTTTATATTTTTAAATGTGTTTTTTTATAATTATATATTTAAAAATGTAATTTTTATTGATAATTACGGAATAAATGTGAGTAATAATAATATTCTACCACAAACACACAACACCAGCTAGCCCAAACTAAGCAAAGCTTGTACTATGGGTACTTATAGACAATGGATAAACATACATATATACTTTTTTTTTGTAAATACTTACATATTATACATAGATACACCCAGACCAAGGCAAACATCCATGTCCATGTACACAAATGTTTGACTTGTGCGGGAATAGAACCCGCAACCTCAGGCGTGGCAGTCAGTTACACTAACCACTACGCCATCAAGGCCGACTACGATATGTCCGTATGCTTCAAGATATTAGCTGTAGATATAAATAGTTGTCATAAAAGAAGGTGATCTAGGAAAATGGATAAGTAAATATTGTGAACACGTGACATGATCAAAAATAGCGCACCAATGTACTTTGAGGAAGGCCAGTAGAGATCAATAGAAGAAAATACGTAACGCACGTGGTGGCCCTAAATTATTAACTTAAAGTAAGGGGGTGAAAATTATGTTTTTGTGAAGTAACTACCATGTTAATCCCATGGTATAAGTGTGTACTTTCCACTACAAACTATGCGTACTCGAACATAGAACTTGTCTTGCATATGGCAATAATACTGAAAGTAATACGACTGCACAAATTTGTTCCGAGTCTGGGTGATCTATTTGTCCGTTGTTTGAATGTTTGTAAAGTCTTTTTTGTAGTTTAGTTTGGCATATTTATACAGAATATACCACGGAGAGTGCTCTGAAGAGTTATTGCACCTGAACCCGCCCTCTCCTTTCCTATCCAGAACAACACGTGCTGGGCTCAGATGACATTCTTACACGGTAGAGTCGATTAGAGCGCACACCAACAAGTTTAGGTCCTCATACCTCTGCCGAACGACCAAGGCATGGAATTCTCTGCCGAGGCACGTGTTACCTTATTCCTTAAATCCAGGGTCCTTTAAGCGGTGCGTAAAAAAGCACCTTCTTAAGCCGTCAAGGTAGGGAGCTCAACATCGCCTCAGCTGCTATGAGGATGGTATGGAGGCCACTGCTCTTAGACCACATGATCGCTTACCATCAGGCGGAGTGTGGTCATTTTGAGAAGCAAAAAACTGAAATATACATACATATCTAGTCTTACACCTATAACTCCGCAAGCATATTTTATCAGCTACCTTTTTAGGTACTCCGTAATGGCAAACCGTTTATCTACGGCCCAAAGGCTTTGTGCTGCCATTGAGTAATTCTTGACAGTAAACCCAAGAACACTTTCAACCCGAGCATTGAGACCTCATGTACAGCAATTATATTCACAGCCACTGCTTGAGACTAACCGAAGTATAGCTGAAGATAGATGTCGCTTACCATCAGGCGGAGTGTGGCCATTTCGACAAGAAAAATAATTGTATTATACCTCTAACCCGCAGTTCTCTTGGCCTCACAGCGTTTAAACGCAGCGTCTGTATGCAAATGTAGGTGTTGCGCGTTATCTGCCTCATGCCGCGGCGCAACAAACGTCTTGATTCCACCTCCCCCTTCATCCGCGCCCCGCGCACTTCACACCCTCGCGCCCCCGTATTGTGAGGAGATAAGCCGATCGCGTTTGTAAGGATACTTGGATTGTTTCTGCTTTACAATGTGACCTAGTTTTTGTTGATATCTTGACTAATATTTGTAAGACAGGATTCCCTTATACGTACGTAGGCTCACCCCTTTATAACCTCGAAGGCATACGCACTATTATAATTTATTTTGTGTATAACTAGATAACTTTCTTTTGATTTATAAATAAAACTTAATATTAACAGATTCTTAACCGTGCTAAATATTTAAAGAAATTAATTTACATGAGAAACAAAATAAAAGGCACAAAAATATTATAGTACCTACATTGCTGGTTTAGGCAGCGTCCTAAAATATCTCAGCATTGCTGTCGACTGAACATGAGCTCGAAGGACTGTCAGCATCGCCATGTGTAATGGCAAGGCTGGTCTTCTTTTTTTGAGCCAAGCTTACCTAAGCCTAGTCTTGTAGGTCAAATCTTCATACGGGACAAAAAATTGTGGGTTCCACAAATCATGTTTCGAGTCTGGGTATACTTCGTGTCAGTTATATAAATGTCTGTAAAGATCCTCGCAACACAGGAATGATTCCTAGTGTGGAAGTTGCCTTTAAAAATAGATATAATATTAGAGTAGTAGAGCCTCGCTGATTTCAGCATGAATGGGCTGACTCGACCGGGGTAGGACTATTCTCTCACAGAATATCGACGTGAAATAGCATTCCTACTGTTGTATTTCGTTCGGCGAGTGAGAATACAGGAGGCCCAATACTATTTCCCTCTCCCCATTCCTTCTCCTTCCCACTTCCTTTCCTAAAGGGTCGGCAACGCGCAAGTGATGCCTCTGGTGTTGCAGGCGTCCATAGGCTACGGTGACCACTTACCATCAGGTGGGCCGTATGGTTGTTTGCAACCT
Organism: Catocala nupta; assembly: GCA_963675205.1. Taxonomy (NCBI): domain Eukaryota; kingdom Metazoa; phylum Arthropoda; class Insecta; order Lepidoptera; family Erebidae; genus Catocala; species Catocala nupta. The sequence goes on along the minus strand of OY776089.1, from coordinate 2,901,354 downwards.
AAGTAGTATAAAAAAAAATAGTAATCTGGTTAATGTAAGCACTATAGCTTCGCTAGAGGGATTAGTGAGGCTGGATTACTTTTATTAGGAGTGGGTGAGTGTGATGGGTGGGGATCGAACCCTCGGAGTAAAATGAAGATCACTTAAAGTTTGGATTTTTGTTACTCAACCACGCGTCTACAGGTGATGATGAAATTGAGCACATACATATGTAGAATATGTCCCAGATTAATACATAGGGTATCTTTTTTAGCCCAGTTCGGCAACAAAAACACTAAAATAAATACAATAAAGGAGTCTTCCCACTACCCCGTCTCATACCATGACCATGCTAGGAACGTGTCAGGCAAAAAAAATATTCTTTGTAAGGAAATGTATAAGACTATGCCCAGTAGACCGTTTCGTCACCGACCAGCAGTTACTATAGCAGGGCGTATCGTGTTGCTTTTCGTGTCTGATACGTTCCTATCACGTTCATGGTATGACACGGTGTAGTGGGCAGACTCCTTAAAGCTGAAAAATATTTTGTTATACATATCAGATTTACATTATGTGTCGAAATGCTAATAATTAGCATTTCAACAAATAATGCAACTTCACTTCATTAATTCCCTAAATAAAACAATGTCTAATGCATTGTGCAATGAAATCAATAGATGTCATTGCATAATGCATTAAAACAGTCTATTTTATGAGCAATCCAATATCGCACATCACCCATGGTTACGAAATCTAATAATCCCTTATTTTATTAGCTCGTTATATAATTATACCATGTACTCAGTCTCATACTACAATTACTTAAATTATTTGTTACAACATAAATACAACTATTTACAAACGTATTAAAAAAGATAACATAATTACAAAAACACAAATAAAACAACTAAATACTTACAAAAATGGTTTAGGCATCGTAGAATTCTTCAGCATCGCTGTCAACTGGTAACGTGCCCAGAAGACTGGCAGCATTGCCACGTTAAATGGCAAATACTCAATCTCAAAAGTCGAAAATATAAGCAGAATAGTTCTATTAGCCGCATGTGCATAGCTAAATGTATGAGGCGACTGACCTCACTAAAAACATTTTAAGTAAAATTATATAATAATGTGTAATATCAAAAACTATTGTTATTATTTTAAAATTGTATACAGCAGCAGTTTATAAGTCTGCTGTGCTAGAGATATTAAATTTGACTAGCGGTCGCCTAGTAGTCAAAATTCGACCAAAATTCCTAAGCTTGCTATTTTGTTTTCTGTTATTCTCTATTACATATAAATAAGGTATAGGTAACCATAGTTACAAAGAATTGTACGACATCAGACGAACAATGTCGAAATACTACGAACGCGATTCGACTGCGTGTGTCAAATGCATGGTTGTGAACGTATAGTGTTTTTCCATTAATTTAATGTATTTCTAATGCATATTTTATAAAAATATTAGGATTTGCCCCTCCTTCTCAATATAAACTTTAACTGTGCCAAATTTCATACTCCTCAGTCCACGCAATTTTCGTAAAAAGGGGTACAAAGTTTTTGCTTCACGTATTAATATATGTATATATATACCCTGGTCGGATAGTGTAGTGATAGTTGGCAAAAAGCGGGTGTGATCTGACGATCCTTACGCGTTCAAGGCTAATGGGTAATAGAACTATAGTTGAAGAAATATGGGTCTACATTTGCCTACCCCTTAGAGGATCTATGGTGGCTATCTTTGCATCCCATTAGCAAATACTAGTAGGTAATTGAAATAGCATACATAATAATAATAATATAGAGTCTGGTTATACTTTATGTCCATTAACTTGTCAGCTTTCAAGACATAATTCTAAAAGCGTTATGTCTCGACGGAGTCCACACGATAGTTAATTAGTTAAATATATGATTTGCTAAGTCTTTTAAAGCAAAGGGGAGATGTCTCTTTATTTTAATGCCGGATTATATTGTGTTTACTGAGTCATTTTAATGCTCAATTATATTACGAAAAAAAAAACTTGTATTGCACTGAAATTGCAAAAAATGCTGACGCCTACGATAATAAGCGGCGCGTACGATCCGCCTGATGGAAAGCGAATACCCTAGCTTAAGGACGCCTGCAACACCCACGCGTTATCAACCTTTGAAACACGGGCGGCTGGTTTAGTTGAAAGTTCAACGGGTAAAGATATAATAGGATTGGATAGAAAATATAAGCGCATTACTAATATCAGCAAGGGGCTTATATCTTATTTTTGCCACGCCTTTATAGAGAGCTTAAATATACTACTCACAAGAACACAATACAATAGGGTTTAGGTACGATGTTTCTTAGAGCACAATCTTTATAAGCTTGCCCTAGTTGGAGCAAAATTCCAAGCCTATCAGGCTGCATCGTTTTCTTTTATAATTTCTGGCCACCATATCTCTTTTGCAGCGTTTACACATACACATATAAAAGCACTTAACCGCATAAAAATAAGTGGTCAAAAATGCCAATACAATTGAGACATAAAACAAAATTGCCTCCATAGTAAAAATACGGAACAAATTATGCAGAAAAATAAAATAATACCATCTGAATCACCTTTCAAAATATTTATAGGGAATTTGTGGTTTATTGTAGCATCCGAGCGGGCGATACGAGCGAGCGTTTCGACCGTCACCAGTCGGTCGTTCAACAATTTTATGGCCATAAACTGGGAGTGTAAAGGAATGGACAGAATATCAAGTTAAAACAAGACGGTGGTGTAAAACAAATGATTGACATAGCGTAGCGTAATGTCAGTATACCCACTAAAGATTCAGAAGAGTTGTGAATCCATGGGATACACCGCACGGCACAGTGAATACTAAATAAAGGAGGCATCAATGTCGTAAGAATTTATACGAATAACGCCTATAATCGCTTGCAATACAAAGCATACATATAATTCAAATTTTGCTGACCCAAAGAAGATCGGTAGAGGTAGTTATGTGAGCCTTCAGTGCTCTTACTCACCGGAAAAGGTTTTTACTTAATCTTATGTCGTCTTCACTGTGAGACCTGGTCGACTAGGCAAGAGACCAAGGAACCAGGCGAGCCGACTCATAGGTACCGTTACCAAATAATAGGCAATAGTTGATTCATCAACACATCACTCTTTTACCAAATCAGTCAAATATTGAAATAATCAATTTGTTGATCCACAATCGCTATATGAATACATCTATATTGATTTTATAAGCATTTACCATGCAAATTTAAAACAAGGAGAAATAAAATGGGCATCTGTAATCTACGTTCTTTTCACTTTATGGCACACTAGTTCCTACAAGTTACTTTGCCCGTACGATGAAAAGTATTACATGTGTTAGTCCAGGATATGGTCTATCTATCTGCCAACCTTTATCTAAATGCGGTTAGTATTTTACGCGTAATTTAGTAACAAACATTCGAATGCCTTTAGAATCTTTTACATTTATAATGTTGGTTCAATTAGGATTATAATGTTAGTACGGTACAATAATCTTATTGTATACAGAATACAATCAATTCAAAAAGTATCCATATTCATACATCAAAATATTACAGAAACCAAGCACAAAAATAAAATCGGCGTGTAGCTTCTGCCCGAGGCCTCGTTACAACTCGTATGTATTTTGCTGTGGATGACTGAATTTCAGTTCCTATACTCCTGAAAGGACTGGTTTTAATTAGCACAAGACCTAAGTCAATAGTGTTTAAATTAAATACTAGTCTTAAAGCAAATTATTTAACGAATGGAAGGCTTGCTGCGAATGGAAAGTCACTAAACCAATTTACATTTAATATATGTAAAATAATTTTACACTCGTGAAAGATAGAATTGGATAAAATGTCACTGGTATAGAAAATTGTCTGACCTCGGGTATTATACCCTTCTCTATTAAAACGTGGAATATTTATACGTGGAATCTAAAAACATGGCTGGTGAAATTTGAATTCAACTAGGAAATCAGAAGAACCACTCGTAGTCGTAAACGTTGCTGATCTTTTAAGTAGAAGTCACTGTATTGCCTGGCCAAAGATAATGATTATCCGATTCCTTGCTGGCAATCACCACGCTTACATTTTTATGGATTGTAGCACAACAACGCACGGTTGTTTCCCTGGCCACGTATGCATGCCTATTCTAACTAATATTATAAATACGAATGTGAGTTTGTTACGCATTCACGCCTTAACTCCTTAACTACTTGACTGATTATCATGAAGTTTCGTATTCTCGTTGTCAGGGTAACGTAAAATGACATAGGGTACCTTTCATCCAAAAAAAGTACTGTGTGTAAGTTAACGCAAGCAAAATGCAGTATAATATTATTTTTTTTACCCCTGCCGCAAGTTTAGGGGCAACTCTACTGGTCTCTACATTCATTTATCAAAAACCAACCAAATTTTACCAAATGTAGAGAGTATTTACCAGCAATTGTATGTATACGATATTACTTACTGTGAATATAACAAGCAAGTATCGTGATGCAAACGACGCTATTAAACATTTGCCTAAACTTTTATCGCTACAACAATCGAAGGAACACAATCTCCTATCGTACGAATGTTCGTATGTAAAAATGTAGCGCGCGCATATTTCTTATTTATGAGCTGTTATGGCTGAATACATTCTGTAAAATAAATGTTTACGACATGTATGATACAATACGTTTGTTTAACTTGCTTTTCTGAATCCAGTAAGAAACAATGTAAGGTATTTTCGATCAAAATTCTGTCAAATATTCAGGCAACTAGCTTTTTATAACTTTTACTACAACTATGGGTTAGGAATCACACTGGATGTGACTGGACTTATATAAGATACTTTATTATCTCGGACAGATAAGTCCCGGTAAACGACAATATGATTCTATGTGTTTCATGCGTGGTAGGTACCTACAGCCACAGTTGGCAAAATGTTGGTGTCTTACTCTTATATAATTTGCATAGACTTCAGGCTATGAGAGTTTTAACTTTCATTTTTGTGGGTGGGTTTCAATTTTGTCATTATAGCTTGTACTAATTCTGCTGATAGTGCAACACCAAATACTTTTACGCAAAGGATAGCAAATGATTTTATTAATTTGAAATGTAAAAATAGTAAAACATCAAATCCAATACTTTTACGTAAATAATAGCAAATCGTCTGGAATTAAAAAATATTCCGAACAATATACAACAACAATTTTTTAATAACATCAGCTATCAATTCGTTAAAGCGTAAAGATGAAACGAAACGCTTATAAACCACGGCATCCTGGTGGAATGAGATGCGGTAGACATTTAATTCCGCCACGCCAGGAATAGTCACACAAATCACACATAAACCAGTTAGGCTATTTTATATATAAGTAGATTTGAATATGACCTAGAATATTCCTTTAAGCTTCAAGATGCTAGCCAAGAAAGGATTTTTAAATCCAATCCATAAAAATGATAAACGCCTGAAGCTGAATAAACATGTCTATAGCATAGAACATTTTTTATTTTCACGTTATTACGTGAAAATAAAAAATGAAAATCTTAAGTTCCTTTTTGCGCTGGAGTTCTCGAGTGGGAATCGGTCGGGCACCCAGGGTTCAATACTTTCAAGCATTATTGGATTTTTGTACGAAGTAATTATCTCTTTATGGCAGCACAGATTCTGAGACTGAGCTCGATAGATGGCAATCGAATCGATAATAATAATAATATAATAATAATCTTTTATTCACAAGAAATGTGGTTACATAGTGGTGGTAAGGTGTAAGAGCTCGTTAAGCACTTACACTATATTGCTTGTGGGAACTGTTGGTTGATAGGGTGTTGTTGCTTGTTAGAGTACACATGAAAACACTTCACCGTAATAGTTAAAATAGTTTAATATTGTTACGTATTCAAATTATAAAAAGTATATAAAATAGTGGCGAGTCTTTCACTTGTTAGCAGTAAACTGTGTACTGCCGTAATAATTAAAAGTAATTAGTATATAGCAAGAATGCAGTTCGCGTTGCCGCGTATGTTGCTGACTCGCTAAAATATATGTACGGTGCAGTGGTGAGACCGTACATAAGGTAATTGTGGTCCTATCACATTCTACCATAACAATGGTGCGTAAATATGTCAAAGTTATAGACAGATTTTGTACAAAATATGTTAATCATTATATTGCTTTGCTATTATATTGATTTGCATTTAGTTATTTAATTAATTAATGATAGATGGCAATTTGCTGCCAAAACCAAAACTGACACATTCTGGAAGTTATATATCTCAGCAGTATCGATTCTGTTGTTACAATGCCCACTGCTGGGCATAAACGTCTTCCCAGTATCAAAAGACTTAGGTTCACCACGATGGCTCATTGCGGATTTCCAGACTTGAAATAACTTCGATAATATTTTGGAGAACTCTCCGAGAGTGCAACTCTCTTTTGGAGATCTTCACGATGTTTACCTTTGTTGCTTAAACGAGCGATAAATAACAATACAAAATTCTTTCATTTGAAAAAAAAGTAAGAAGTGCATGCCGTAGGATCAAATGAGAGGTATGCAGAGGCATGGTTGTCCCAAGCAGTTACCCCATCTTTACTACTTGATGTCTCGTAGTATATTATCAACTCAACCCGTGACTGATGCAAGTCGGTTGAACCTTCGGAAAATCAATATGTATACCTCAATTAATTTTATTTATTTTTATGCAATGTAAACTATGATTTTGCCATAGTGTTTCAATTCCAGATCTTGAAGGATTAAATGCCTACCAACGCAATTAAGACCTGTTGTCTAAAATTTATCATTAATACATATTATAAAACGAACTTCCCCGCCGCGTCTGTCTGTCTGTTCGCGATAAAGTCAAAAACTACTAAACGGCTTTTCATGCGGTTTTCACTAATGGACAGAATTACTGATAAGGAAGATTAAGTGTATAATTTGTTAGAGTTTTGTGTAAATTGGTTGAAATATGATGATAAATGTTGAAAATTTCGGTAAATGTCAAACTGCCTGGGAGTTTCCATCGAAAAACACTGCCTAATATTTTTGAGATAAAATAAAACATCCATGCGAAACCGGATCGCTAATTCTTTATAAGACTTAAGTTTTTTTGCGTCAGCCTATTGGGAAACCGTTGGACTGCCACGCAAAGGTCTCAATTTTGATCCCAAGGCGTGCATCCCTTTACGAACTTACATATAAGCGTATCAAATAGCAAATTATCGCGTACTTTAACGGACAAGGAAAACATCGTAAGAAAACCTGCGTGTCTGAAAGTTCTCCTTAATGTTCTCGAAGATATGTGTAGCCTGCCAACCCGCATTAGGCCAGCGTGGACTATAGCCTAATCTTTTTTACAATGAGAAGAGGTCCGTGCCCAGCAATGTGCCAGTTTAATACAGGGCTGATATTATTATATGTTTTATATACAAATAATGAAAAATAAGACTTGATCTACTGGTTCAACGTTCATAGAATTACAACACCTGTCTCCTTGTCAAATTAATGACTCATTAAATTAACGAGCGCAATGATAACCTCATTAATCGTACATCTCGCTCTTGTGACGTCATAATAAAGTATCAGCCATCTTTGTTTCGAATGGTGGGGTATTACTCTAGTTGTTACCCAAAGAGTGAAGTAAATATATTTATTCAGTTTATAAAGCTTTTATAGTGATAGAATGTTGTACATGAGTTTTTGGGTTCGATTCCCGTGTTGAACAATGTTTTAACGAATTTCCGACTAGGAATTTGCAATAGCAGTTTGTAGTATGGATGTTTGCCCAGTAGAAAGAAACATGTTCGCCGTATATTACGGAAGACCTAACGTATCTCTGTTTACCTCTTCGGGACCTATTATATGTGATATTACGTACATATATATACTATATATCACACGAAGGACAAACATTAAAATTTATAATCAAGAAACTATCATCGCTTTATGTTACTGAGGATAAAAATTATTACATTAATAATAATTAGTTATAAAATATCGTACTTGTTTAAGAGGAAACACAAGGGCCGTTTTTCCATACAAAAGTAGTCCCCTGTTTCCTCCCTGGATAATGCCAGTAGAGCAATAATATTTGTTCAAAAAATGTTTAAGCCTTTATTGGCATATCCCTATGTTTTCCTTTTTTTCATTAATTAATTATTAAAAGAGATATGAGCCTTCAAACACCTCAAAAATTGGTCAGATTTTCTGCTGTGTTCAAACATCCAGAAAACAAATTTGAGTAGATTATATAAAAAAAGAAAAACATAGAAACACGGCCAAAGCCTTTCTTCAATTTTTTATGAAATAAATAGTTAAATCGGTCAAGTGTTGGAGAAGGAATCAGGGGACTACGAAACGTTGATTTTGTGTACTTTTATAGGTATTTTCGGTCCAAGCTGCAGTTGTCTCTATCACGTTCTGCGGGCACTGCGCGACAGCAATAGATTTTACAAATACCTATTTTTCAATTCTCTCCCCTGTGGTGTTTCCTCTTAAGTGGTGACTTCGGCACTGCTATTACATTGTCGTTGAGTGCTGCGGGTTCTAATCCCACTCACGACAAAAATTGTGTGATTTTGTGAGTCCATAAATAATTGTTATGAGGCTGTAGAGACGTAGTTTTAGTTTAGTTTAGTTCTTAGTTTATTGTTTGTTTATAGTTCTACCTGTTGATTATTTTATAGTTATAGATATAATTGGTTTAAGTTACAATCTGTTTTAAATATCACAGTTTCTCTAAAGTACTGTACATTTCAGTAATACAGTTGTTATAATATTTTGGGTCGCATAGTGGACTGCAAATTCAGTGAATCCCGAAATTCAGTTTATAGACAGCGTCACTGCTAAGGATAATCTTAGCATCGCAGGGACTTAAAACATTGAAATAACGAGCCTCAAGAAGAGAAAAGAATTCAGTTTTAACAATATTAGGTAATTTTACATTAAAATAGCTTTACAGACTTTATAAGTCCTTACAAAAGGATTAATACGTTGAGTAATAACGTAACGTTCTAAAAATAATTATTATGAATAGTATATTTAGCCAGTAATAATAATAATATAATAATATTCTATTATAGAATATTATTATTATTATTATTTAGCCAGTTTCATATTTTTATTATGTTTTCAAAATATAGCTTGCAGAAATGTTATACACCTATCAACGTTATAAGCTTCCTGTAAATTTTGTGAATAATACAATATACAATTATTTTAAAATAATCTTAAAAGATTAATTGTATAGTTAAGCTGTCCATAAGAGCAGCGATAACTCAGTGGGGAGACCAACAAACTGCAATGCAGAGGTCTCGGGTTCGAACCCACGTCGCGCACCTCTGACTTTCGGAAGTTATATGACTTTTCAAAATTATGTGCGTATTGATTGACAATTATCGCCTCCGTGCCTTGGAGAGCACGTTAAGCCGTCGGTCCCAGCTGCCATGAACATCTATGGCAGTCGGTATTGGGGAAGTCGACACAAAAGATCCCACTGAGTCGAAGTGTCGCTGGTCTGTACTGACTGCCCCCCCCCCCTCTCCCCCTCTCATACACACAAGATAAGATAAGCTGTCCATAATTCGGCATCATCCTAAATCCGAACTTATTATATTATAAATGCGAATGTGAGTTTCTTTGTTACGCTTTCACGACTTAATTTCTCGACCAAACATCATGCAATTTGGCATACACGTTGTCTGGGGAACAAAGTAGGACATAAAACATTCAACCAGAAAAAGTAAATGTTCTTAGTTTTCTCTCTGTAAAAAAAAATACATTTAAAAGTATTAAGTACTTTGTAAATATTGTCTTATATTTATGCGAGTGTTATATATTAAAATCAAAATAAATCTTAGATATTTAAATAACAAACGGCCCCACGACAGGCCCAGAATCATTGCCATCTCAGGCGGGATGAATTGGATGCGTTCAACCGGGATTGGAGATAATTGGCGCTGGACAGAAAGGAGTTGAAAGATCGAAGGGAGGCCTATGCCCTGCAGTGCGACCGTACAAGTTGAAAATAAAATAATAAATAAATAATTTTAACAGTATTTAAATTTTAAGTAACTTCTTAAATATGAATTACAGTGTTAATTGATATATCCATTTTCTTTGTAATACCGTTATACAAAATATGTTACTTCACAAAGTATAACGTCTATGCGCATGCAGGATTGAACTTAATATCTCTTCGTGGCATTTCAAATCTCTATTACTGTTAGTAGCCCATTATCTATATATTAATACGTGAAGCAAAAACTTTGTACCCCTTTTTACGAAAATTGCGCGGATGGAGGAGTATAAAATTTGGCACAGTTAAAATTTATACAGAGAAGGAGGGACGAATCCTAATATTTTATAAAATATGCATTAGAAATACATTAAATTAATAAAAAAACACTACACGCACACAACCATGCATTTGACACAAGTAGTCGAATCGCGTTCGCAGTATTTCGGCAATGTTCGGTTGACTTTGTAGAATGCTTCGTAACTATGGTTACATACATATGTATGTGGAATAGGGACAAAATGAAATGTGATTAAAAGGGTATAGTTATAGACAATAAAACGATCAAATTTAAAATTTAAATAAATTATGGACGAATTTCGACCTCTTGGTGACCGCTAGTAAAAGCTAAACTATAAACTCAAGGAACGACCGTCCACAACTAACAAGACTGTTAAACGGTTTAAATCCCGTTCATTTTATCACAAACATATCACGTAAGCTTATACAGCGCTGATATAAATGTTAATACATCGCACATTCTCCGTTCCAGCCCTGGCAGGCAGCCAGCATAACGTTAAACAGAGCGGGTTACGAAGAGGTTACATCTGGTTTTGTAGCCTACATACATAAATACACACCATTACTGACTTTTATGGTTCAAACGATTAGATTTGGGCATTTTCATAATTTATTGCTCAAAAGTTTTCTTTTTATGTATAAGCTTTTCTGGGCTATAAGGAAATGCATACTGCTTTGGGTAGGAGCAGTTTTTGCTGAGTAATAAGTATTACAATCAGCTTAGTTAAATTGAGGTAAATCTATACTAATGTTATAAAGCTGAAGAGTTTATTTGTTTGTTTGGTTGAACGCGCTTATCTATAGAACTACTGGTCCGAATTAAAAAAAAATATTTTAGTTTTGGATAGCTTATTTATCGACGAAGGCTATAAGGCTATATAACCTCATGCTACGACCCGCGGGAGCGACGCAGTAATCATAAACACGAGTGACACCGCGGGCACATCTAGTGTAATATATTTTTGGTTTTATTCGTATTTAATCGTATAGTGCTATATGGAATTTCGTTTAAAAAAAGTGGCTGCTTGTTTGTTGCCGGTGACTTGTTTATTGATCGAAACCTTTCCTGAAATTAGTTAGTTGTTGGGTAGTTTAACAGCTAAATTACTTCATTAAACTCACTAACCAGAAAACTTTATAAAAGTTATTATGTGACGAAAACTAATTTGATTTTGAGTATGTGAAATACCTCTACTAGGTCAATAGAATGTCTAAACTTCGACCAACTGTCGTTATCTTTCTTGTGTTTTAAAGAGCACATAACACAGAATCAAGCTGTAATGGACACCTATAATTATATATCAGGAGCAATATGGTGAGTCAGTACACTTAAAATTAGGATGACAGAGGCCATAGCATTTAGCCCTTAGGCTTTTTACATAGTACCAATGACACAATGTACTATTGACTTGAGCGACGGTTGACTACTCCTAAGGTTAAAATCGCATAGTAGGCCAACACTCATGACACGCCCCTTTTTTTTGTATGAGTTTTTTACACTTTACATTTGTTTACTGATTCTAAGGTGATACAAACTCAACTGGTCACGTAAAGACAACATGTGTGAGCGAAAAATTTTCTGAAATGGTCAACCGTCGCTCAAGTCGATAGTACCTGGAAAGTAGAAAAACAGTGTTTGATTACATAACATCCAAACGAAAGTATACTCAGATACTACATCAACAATACCTCCCTGTCAAAATATGTCATGGTTTCTCCAACTATCATCACGACGTCACATACTTGTCAAACCACATATATTAACCCCTTCACCACCCACTTGCAAATTACAGTTCAACTAACAGACACCATCTAAGTGCTCTCAACGATCCAGTAAAGTACGGACAGTAATACAGCCATAAAATTTGTAGCTCGTTTGTTTAAGGGCCCGTCTCATAAACTTTTTGTCCGAGGGGATGGTCGTAAATCCACCCCTGGCTATTAGAAGCTATCATAAACAGTGTCGACGCCCGCTCGAATTGATTTCATAAGAATAGTTTTATTTTATGGCCGCTGAAGTATTGTATGGATTTATTGGGTGCCAAGTGGACGTTGTTACTGGCCATGTTTAGTAATGTGTTGTTTGTAGGGTTATGAACGTGTTATTGGTATGAGTTAACTTATTGGTTTTTGGACTGGCTTATTGGTTTAGCGTGAGAGTAAAAATGAGTAAATATTGTTTTTATTTATGACTAGATCTTGCCCGTGGCTTTGCTCGGATAATCGTAGGTTAGATTAAATTAGTAAGAGTACTTTTTCTGGATGAAAGGTACCTTATATCCTTCTCTGTACTCCTAACAGCGTGTATGCGAAATTTCAACATGATATTATTTATGCAACTAATCTAATGTGGCAAACAAACATACGGCTCACCTGATGGTAAGTGGTCACCGTAGCCTATGGACGCCTGTAACACCAGAGGCATCACCTGCGCGTTGCCGATCCTTTAGGAAAGGAAGTGTGAAGGAGAAGGAGCGGAAAGGAGGAAAGAGGGTAATTGGGCCTCCGGCATTCTCACTCACCGAACGAAACACAACAGCAGGAGTACTGCTAATCCAAGCCGATATTCTGTGAGAATTTAGTCCTGCCCGATCGAGCCGGCTCATTCATGCTGAAATCAGCGAGGCTCTACAACTCACAAATATGTCGAGTAGTTAAGGTGTACAAGCGTAACAAACAAACAAATTCGCATAAACATTAAAATAAAATTGTCAATATAGCTTTTGTTTTCCGTTTAAAGGAATCTGCCCACTACACCATCTCATACCATGACCGTGCTAGGAACGTATCAGACACGAAAAGCAACACGATACGCCCTGCTATAGGAACTGCTGGTCGGTGACGGAACGGTCTAGTGAACATAACCTTATACATTTCCTTACAAAAAATATTTTTTTGCCTGACACGTTCCTAGCCCGGTCATGGTATGAGACGGGATAGTGGGCAGATTCCTTAACTTGCACAGTCGCATGTCATCGAAATAGTCTTTATTACTGAAGAATAGTAGAGCTGCCTATCAGTGAAAGAATTTTGGAATCGGTTTGGTAGTTGCCCTACAAATAAACTGTTACATTTTACTTCAGTACAATATTAGGTCATTAACAGTGCTTGTAAAGACGGTTGCTATACTTTACGTAAGTTTTATGTCACGGAGAATTTTACAAACATGGAACACATGAAGAGTAGATAAACTTGCAAAAATATTTGTATTATGGGATGTTGAGGATAAGATCACGGACACATAATTCGGCATTTTGGCGTTTGAAATTACCACTAAAGTCACTGCACCTTATGCGCGATCATAGTGAGATTCTACGCTTGACTTCGGACTGAAAAGTTTTGCTGTTTATTATGGTATTATAAACATATTGCAATAGGACGAGAGAAAAACACGTACTGGCGTCTTTTTAAAAAATAAGTCGTGCTGATAGAACAAATTGCAAGATGACTTTAGTACCTTACTGATAGCATAGTACCTACTTTATTAAGGAGTCTAGAAATCTTACTTATAATTGGGAGGCAACATTAGGTTCTGCGATCTTCTGTAATTTGAAGGTACTCAATATTAAGCGAATTTAGGACAGCGCTAGATCCCCACTCGAATAAAATAAACATAAGGGAATACAATTTGCTTATAGAGTCTATAATTTTGTAGTAATAGTATAATTTCATGAATTTAGAATAATGAGTTAAAGTACTACATATACAGGTTGTCCGGTAATTATTGGATATCCTGGAAATGTCTTATAGTGGAATTAATTACCGGACACCCTGTATAATGTATAATACATATTTAATAAATAACATTTTTTCATATTTTTATGCCGCCAGACAGGCGAAACATGATGTACATAATTATAGAGTCTCTGATTTTTCAAAGTGCGTATTAAATAGTTAATTATCGCTCGCTTTAACTGTGAAGTAAAACATTGAGGAAATCTGTATGCCTATGAGTGATTCTCCATAATATTCTCAAAGGTATGTAAAGTCTGCCAATCCCCACTGGGCCAGCTTGGTAGACTATGGCCTAACCCTTCTCACACTGTATGACAGTTTAATACTGGCCTGATATTGTTATTATATCACGTGCCCGAAAAGAAATGTAAAAAATATATATTGTAGACTATCTATCTTGAAAGATCTTCATCAAAAACTTCCATCAACATCACCACTAGATGTAAAGAAGGGAAACTACACTCGTTTAGTAGGAGGGTGCATTCACTGACGAAGTCGATGGAGTGCGTCGTCGACGGCAGATGCTCGCTACGGGCTTATACTGTGGGGCCTTGAAGTATGCGACGAAGAACTAGAGTGGAGTTTTGTTAGGATATAATAAAGATTTTGGAGGATAGGCCACGTCTGATGTTACTATGGTGTATGCGTTAGGTTCACCAATAGTCATAATGGAGGACAATGATTTGCGATCACAATTAAGTAAAAATATAACAGAGCAATTTCCACGAACACTACTCACTTCACTGACATTCTGCTAATAAAATTTTCAGTGCCAAACAGATATTGGATTTAATGTTTATAAGTAAAGTAGGATAGCTCAGTGGGGAGACCAACAGACTGCAATGCAGAAGGTCTCGGGTTCGAACCCACGTCGCGCACCTCTGACTTTCGGAAATTGTATGACTTTTCGAAATTATGTGCGTATTGATTGACAATTATCGCCTACCTTGGAGAGCATGTTAAGCCCTCGGTCTCGGCTGCCATGAACATCTATGGCTGTCGTTACTGGAAAGTCAGTGCCCTATAATATCCTGACATGGGTCTAGCCTTAGGGTATCGTTAGCCTTCGGGTTGCGGAGGTCAAGTGGCAGCCGCTCCCTGTAAAAACTGATATCCAGTCAAATCCGTTTAGACTAGAAAAGCCGACCCCAAGTGACTTGGGAAAAGTAAAGGTTAGGGAGCAGAAGTAAAGTAGGTTTATTACTGAGATATATTTAGTTGCGAGGTAGCTAAGTATTTGTCAGCGACATTTTTATAAGTAAGACCTGGGAGACTTTGCTTACTTGAGTTTAGATACTAACATTTAAAGACATGCCTTAAAAATTAATAATTTGCTATGATTGCTAGTATGTGAAAAGCATGGACACACATAATGACATAACTATGAATATAAGATAAGAAAGAATTCAACGAATATTTTGATACCACATCATATGTTCTGGAAAAGATAAAACACACGAGACCTTTTAAGACTTATAACGTAACTGAGCCTATTTTTAGAATCATCAATAGCAATTTTCCTAATAAGTCAACCAAGGGCCGCAGGAATATCTTTAAATACCTACCTCATTACGCCTCCGAACAAAGTAAGTTTTTTTTACAAAGAACAATAATTCATTCATCAACCAACTAAGCGGATAAGCCGCTGGTTCTTTAGCTCCACGTGACGTCACGTAGCTGATGACGCTCATTATCCGACGCAACGTACTTATACTAACCGTTCACTTAACATACGGCTCGCAACACTTAAGGAACTTCAGACTAGATAACATCAATTTAGACTAGTCTTTGCAAAGTATTACGCTCTATTTATTAAACCAGGTAGTAAGTAGTACCAGTTTACGTAAACTGTTGCAATAGGTTGACTGCATGGCGAAGTGGTTTAAATGGTCGCTTCGTCACTTCGACTAGACGAGGGTTGGGCGTTTGAATCCCCGAACTGACAAAAATATATTTGTGTGAACCGCAAATCTAACTTCTAACTACCGAAGTTCTTTGTTTGAATGTGTCCGTTGTTTGAATGTTTGTAAAGTACGTCGAAATTCAATAATTATAGCTAGTGCAGAAGTTGTCCATTTTTATAAAAAAATTAATAATAATTTGAAAACACTAAAAAACACGCTTTATTAGAAAAGTAGAAAATAATTTAATAATTTTATTGTTAAAAAGCTGGGCTGGTTACCAAATATCTTAGAAAGCACCCTACGCTATTTTACATTTAAATTATTAAATTACTTTCTACTTTTTTTATAATGCGTATTTTTTAGTTTATTAAACTATTATTTATTTTTATTTCTTAAACGACCTATAATTTTTATTCAAAATTATTGTATTGTCATTGGTCCTCGATAAGTGTGCAAAGTTTCAAATCAATCCGTCGGTTTGAAAGGGGTGAAAATCACGTTCAAAGATTCTGTTACATAGATACATAGATTAATAGATACATACCAAGCTAATAAAAGCGTGTTAAAAAAGAGGATTAACATATTTGAAAAAATCGCACGTTGATGCTCTTATGGTGAAAATTTACATGAGTGTTTGCACTTATATACCAAATCCAAATGCCTGCTTGCCCTGAGCAAGTAGCCAGCTAAACGTTTTGTAAAACTGTATATTGACATTTGCATTAGTTGATATAGACATGGGTGCAGAAATGTATCAAAACTACTTTTAGTTGTTCGTAAGGCCAGTTAAATTGAGGCTTTATATTTTACATAACTACAGTTCTATTCTATTTAAATTATTTAGTCCCAACTCGCAACCATCTCCACCTCCATCAAAGCAAACCATCAAAGCTAGCAGACCATACTTGCTAAGCATTAAACAAAATGACAACACCAAAATAACACTAATGTAGAAAACTAAACAAAATGGGAAGCATTACTTTATTCACTTAGTTCAAACTCTTTGCTGATGAGTATCATTACTTGGTGCCTTTCCTCGCCCTCTTAATAACTGTAGTCTTTGCGGAACACTTACACTGATACCAGTAGAATAATATCTAGTACTTAAAACTAAGTACCTAGTACTATCCTGGGAATAAATGAGAAGTGTAATTTAGGACATAATTTTGCAATAACGGTATCAGATGTTGGAGCTAATGGAAATATGTCATTAGCATTTTACTTTATTTTTATATATATCACAAACTTTTGCGCACAGCGCACCCGCGTGGTAGGTACTTACATTAAAGCCTCGTATCCACTAGTTAACAATTGACGGTCAACAAGATCGGCAACGTTGCACAACAATACGCGACGTTGCCAGCTGGCACGCCATATGATGCGCGGCTTGTTCTTTGTTTCCGTGCCACATGCAGTTGAGCATCAAATGTTGTCAAGGGGAGACGTGAAAAAGCCGCTGAAATCAATACTAACTCCTTTGACGACATGTTTCCTACGACTGGTCATGCGTGGACAGGCAACGTTGCTAAATAAAGTCCTGCGTTGCCGTGAGAAACAATGTTGTTCAGCACGTAGCACCTCAAATGTTGCCTTGTGGATACGAGGCTTAATAAAAAGTATATAGCTTATGTCTATCCCCAGCTTTGAAACTATCTTTGTACCAAATTATACCTAAATTGGTAGAGTGGTTTAGCCGTGAAGATTTAGACAGAGAGAGTCACTTCGAATTTATAATATTAGTAGGAATAAACAGGTGAGAAACGGCAATGAATTGCCGTAAATCTTAGAGTTCGAAAAAAATGGTATCACGTGACCTTGACATTTCGAGGTATACCGACTATGCTGAGTCGAATGCCGTTGACCGCGAGTCTCTAGCTTTTACGGTTCTTGAGTTGGAAGTTGTATAACAGACAGACGGACAAAACAGTTGTTTATGAGTTTTTTCGAACTCAAAAAATTATGATATACATTTTAAGAAACATTTCAGTAAAAGTACAGAAGCTTAAAATATGCTCTGGGGATTAAGTTCGGCCCTTACCTACTACGTTAGTTAAAATAGAAACATAGCTAGCAAAATGTAAGTTCAATATAGTTGCACATTCGGAGATATATAAGATATATGTTTACCTATCCCAAGTTGAAGACAAAACATTGATACCCAAAAAAAACAGGACAAGATTAAAATCAAAACAGAGAGAATTTCACCGAGAAAGCTTTACTATCGAAACATACCATTACATTCAAGAGCCTAAAAATTGTTTCAAAAACTACACAGCCTTTGTAAACTACCTCGACACTACAGCACGGTTAACGCTAAAAGCATAGGGCTCAGCAGAGAGCTCCAATTTGGTGGAAAAAAAACTTTGACAACTTTACATCGTTTCAGTCAGAGTGTCTCTGTTTTCGGCATTGAAACGGTATACCTGAATTTGGTATTCGTTTGTTTACGATGGAATATTGCAGATATTAGATTGACTAGACTCAGATTCGAGAGCAGACATCCATCTCATATTTTAATGTTATTGTTATCGTTCTCCTTAGCACAAAAAAATTGAAGTGACGTGAAACGTGTTCTCTCTACTTGCTTTTTTTAATGCAATATGTTAATTTCTCTCATATATTATTATAAATAACAATTTATATTGATGCATAAAAGTATAAATACCTAATATAACATAAGCAACTTTGAAAATCCTAAGATGTGTGCCTTGGGGTCAAACTCGAGATCTCTGCTTGGCAGCCAACAGTCTTCCACTAGGCTATCGCTGCTTTTTATAATGTAAATTAAACTTGAATATAAAGACAATCAATCAAAGCAGTAATCGAACCTGCGATTACCACAAACCATCATCTCTTGCCCTTGTCCCAATTTATTTGGGGTCGGCGCAGTATGTCTTTCGCTTCCATACTTCTCTGTCACCCGTCATCTGATCATTTACCCCTTTCCCTTTTATATCCATCCTCACATATTCCACACATTTTTCCTTGGCCTTCCTCTCCCTTTTCTTCCTTCTACCCTTAAATTCATCACTTGCTTACCTACATACGTATCATCTCTTCGCATAACATGTCCATACCAATCCAAACGATTTCTTTTCAACTTCTCGACTATAGGCACCACTTTCAGACTACCTCTTACGTATTCATTCCTAAATCTGTCCATTCTCGTCACTCCACCACAAACCATGTCATAATTTTGCCAACTAAGTTATTCACGGTCCTACATCAGGGATTGAAATTTCCCTCTGTGTTTTGCATCTGAAGCCACGGTATGCATCATCTATCGTACAGTTATAGAACTATGCGATCAGTAAGCACATATTATACCGAATGTAACAATTGGGTCTTATCCTTATTTGCTGCCTCTATTTATCAACAGAATCTTTTTAAATAATAATGTTTGTATGTTATTGCTTTTGTAATATGTAATAATAAAAAATGATAAAGTACAAATCCTCAGTAAGTTTCGCTCGAATTCTACACATCACATCAAAACACAAACTCGACATAACACAACCTTTGTACCTTAATATTGCGCGTATATTTTCCAGCCGACCTACACAATCATCATTTTTCGTTGCTACATGTAAAATACGGTCAAGTGTAAGTCGGGTCGCAAACGAAAGGTTCCGTACAAGATATAAAACTTCTAGATTTTGACCGCGGCTACGTTTGGGTTAGTCTTGATTTAATCAATAAAGGAGACGGATACGCTTTCATACATTCTTGGGCCTGGATGTAAAAGGATGAAAGTTAAATGAATTTAGAGCTTATATATTATCAAACCATCTCTGAAAATTCTGCGAATTTTGGCAATCTGAGAGCAGAGCTATAAGAGATTTAGTAAAAGTGAGGTTATGCAACAAGTTGACAACAATCTATACTAAACAGCTGATTTTGAGCTGCGCTTGCTACTTTGTTTTACTAGACAGTTATTTACTATGTAAATTGTAGTATTTATTGTATTGTATTGAGTGGGAGGTTATTAGGAAACTCACAAATAGATTAAAATATAGGGAAGACAAGGATGTGATGTTTAAAAATAAAAATCACTTTTTTAATAATAATTATCTTTTATTCATCTTCAATTATAATTAGAATATCATCTAAGAAGTGCGCAGGTGGTAGATGGCTGACTCATGATGCAAAAGAACGACCACAGCGGAGACATACACTACGGTGGCCAAGTTGTTGTGGTTCATCAACAGATGGTTGTTGAGCCAAATCTCAACAAGCTTGGCAAATATAGTCACTGCTGTTTACCTGAAAGATGAGAAAAGAATTTAAATAAAAGAATCATGATTACTGCAAAATATACAGTCAGTTTAGGTTTTTAGTTGTTTTTACATGTAAATAATTTTCATATGACTATTATAATATGTTTAAGTATCTATACTTTATTTGTAAGTATAATGCAGGGGCCACACTTAGGTTTAATGCCGATAATTATTAACGTGTTTAGGAACACTTATTAACAAGCAGAGTCAACTATTATAGCATGCTTTTTTTACAGTAGGTAGGTTTCTTTTATAATGAAGCCGCCACTAAGGAAGGATTTATGGAAAATCGACCTCTCAAAATCGATGTTTAGTAGGTATCCAATAACGCGTTAAAAAACGACGTTAAGCATTAGTGTTGCTCCTGCATAATGGTTATGGAAAACATAGCAAGGAACCTATAGTGAGAGACGCTGGCTAGCCAACAAATAAAAGGTTGTACTTACAGGTTCTGGTGCACGCCATTGACGAATTACTGACAGTGTCGTTTCATCATCTAAAGCTCGTCGCCCCAGTGTATTACAGCGACTAGTCGCTATACCACAATTCACACAGCGATCCATGGTGTCAATATCCAATCGATAAGCAGGACGTAAAATCTAAAATAACGAGCCAAATTCAGACGAGTAAACGAGTTTATCCGTGTCCGTTAAGATAGCAAGGGTCGTACAAGTTAAGCAAGATCCGAAGTCCGTAGAAAGAAAGCACTGGTTGGGGAATATATATAAAAAAACTAGAAACACACTCAAAACGCACACGCAGTAAACGATACGAGACGAGTGATCATAGATTGAGAGTCAGGTAGCTGTCACTGTTAGCACAGATTAAAAATACAGTTGACAAACACAGGTAATAAATCGATCTGTAAACGAGAATCAATTTACAGATTTATTTTCATCAAGTTAGTATTTCGATATTTTTAACTGTTGACATTATGTCAATTATTGTTAAATACTTTTACTTTGATTGAATCAATCATCTGGTGCAAGTGATTTTATGTTTTTTTATTTAATACATTCACATTAATCGATTATAGTAATCGATATCCTATTTTATTAATGACATAAACTTATTTTTAAGATTTCTCGTCTTCCAGATTGTGAATTAAGGTAATTTTTAATATTTTACAATAGAAAAATACAACGCTTTTTTTAAACCATATCTTAACTTAAAGCAGTCAGGCCCAGAAATCCCCGTCTCCTTTATATCCCTCGGGAATAGTATCCTTTTTCTGGATGAAAGGTATCCTATGCCCGTTTCTGTATCCCTGATAACGTGTCTGCGAATCATGATGATCGATCAATTATTAAAGGCATGAAAGGGTAACATTCGCATAAATAATATTAGTTAGAATGTTCCTTTTTTGTTATTGTTGTTACTTAAAACTTTAACCCAGCTGCTAGGGTTACCTACTACCTAATACGGTTCATAAAATACAACCCGCTGAGAGACAGACGGACAGCGGAGGCTTAGTTATTGTGTTTCGTTGGCAATCTTAGAGTACAGAACCCTAAACACATAATATTTTGTAACATTGTGTACAGTAGATATTACTTGTCAAGCGCCACATCACGCGTCAACTCTGCGTCACTCCGTTAAAAAAGATTGTGATTACAAAATAGGCTGGTTTTGTTTTTAAACGTAAACGAAATTTGGTTAATGTTAAGTTGTTCGTGAAATCTGGTTCTATAAATTAATGTTTTACACACTTTAAACTTTTAAAAAGTCGCACATCTCCAAAGTTAGAAGACTATTTATGTTATAATTTTTTTTTATAATCATGGTTTTAAAGCGCATGTGCTGTTACTTGGTACCTTAAATCGGTGAAAAAGAGCAGGAGAATTTGTTACTTTTTTATTCCGGAGTTGGTTCTAGTGTGCTTTTATTCAAAATTTCTTGTCAGTAAATCTTATTAACACTTTTGCCGACCATGTAATCGAACCCAAGAACAAAAACAGTAGTCGCATGTCACTGTCGCTGCAAGTCAGTTTAAATAATAATTGATCACGTCCTAACTAATATTATAAATGCGAATGTAAGTGTGTTTGTTTGTTATGCTCTCATGCTTTAACTATTCGACCGATCATCACGAAATTTCGCGCACACGTTGTATGGGGAACAGAATAGGACATAGGGTACCATTCATCCGAAGAAGAAAAAGTGCTTTTAGCGACGCTGCAGAAAATCGAGTACATGATACTTAAAATGATTTATAAAAATGAGTTCTGAGTGAGAACTTAGTGGTGCTTTCATTAGCAACGATTAGCGAGAAGCAAATAGAAATAAAAGTAGTAACGAGTTGGCGAGCAAACGAAGCGAGTGTGTAGTAGAGATAATTTTATCACTTTGCTAAAAGAGAGCACGCGAGTGCATCGGGTGATTGCTTCAACTGAACATCAACTACCTAACTTTTATGAGAATCAAAAGCATCTTTCAGCGAATGTTCTTCGTTTTCGAGAATCATAATAGTTGTTGCTGCAGCAATCTAGTGAGAGTGTGTTTTCACTGTTATCGTCAAGTGATTAATTATTTATATTTGTATATATCTCTCATTTACTCTGAAGCTTTATTAATATTATAGATGCGAATGTAAGTTTATTTTTACGTTTTCATCTCTTAACTACTAGATCGATCATTTGACGACCTCGATGGCGTAGTGGTTAGTGTAACCGACTGCCACGACTGAGGTCGCGGGTTCGATTCCCGCACAAGTCAAACATTTGTGTGCATAGAAATGGATGATTATCTTGATCTGGGCGTTTCTATTTTTATTTTTATTTATTATGGGATAATAAACAACTACAATATATAATATAATACATAATGCTAACAAAAAAATTGTAGTAATGTTGCAGTCCACTACATTATCCTCAGATACAACATTATTTTTATTTATTATGGGATAATAAACAACTACAATATATAATATAATACATAATGCTAACAAAAAAATTGTAGTAATGTTGCAGTCCACTACATTATCCTCAGATACAACATATTTATGGGTTAGTGGTAACCACTAGAGGAGCATAACCACAGATAACAAATATTTTTACACAATAAATAAATTAAGTACTTTTACAGCAGCATCAATTTTGTTTACCACAATTTATATTAAAAAAAAACAAATTAATTTGATTAAATTATGCAATAAATAATTAATAATATTACAATTCAGATATTAATTTTATAATATTAGATATAAATTTATTTTTCGAGCATGCAAATATATCAATATCAATGAAATTTGAGTTATATGATTCCAACATTCTATAAATAGGGCTACGTAAGCCAGAGTTCGTACGACAAGAGTTTAAGGCGAACAGAGTACGTGGATGGACCTGACGCACATGAACTGTTCGGGGGACAGAATAGCACACCTTACTGGTCAAATCGATGGCATCAAAGCGATTATGGACGATGTCATGAAGAACATTGGCCTCAAGATATTTGCGCCGGTTCTCCAAGCTGACAAGCTTGTACTTATCAAGAAGTTGGGAGTATGATAGGTATGTTTTAGTCCTGTTACATCTGTAGTACATGGCACGGAGATATTTTTTTTGCACCTTCTCTATTGCAACCACGTACTTTTCGTAAAAGGGGTTCCAAATAGGGACCGTATATTCTAGCTGAGAGCGTATGAGCGTCTTGTACAAATAGAGATAGGTTGAGATACGCTTAAATTCAGTGGAAGATCTCATCACGAATCTATACATCTTAAAGGCACTATTGATTATGGTTTCTATATGCTGGTTTAAGGACATCTTAGCATCAAAGAGAATACCCAGATCCTTTACTATAGAAACATTATTTAAAGGTATACAGTTAAGTTTATAATTAAAGTTGACGATGGAATTATTCTTAGTGAAATGGATATAATTACATTTGGGGATACTAAGTTGCAGTTTATTGTCAATACAATAGGCAGCCAGTCTATCTAAGTCCTCCTGAAAATACAGACAGTCGTTCAAATTTCGTGTTACTTTAAATGCCTTCAAGTCAACAGCGTACATCAAGAATTTTGAGCTAGTAAAACATTTCTTAATATCATTGATGTAGATAATGAACAGCAGTGGTCCGAGAATAGAGCCCTGTGGGACACCGGAAGTAATATTAACAGAAACAGACTGATGACCATTAACCACAACCATTTGTGAACGGTTTTCGAGGTACGACACAATCTATGTATGTACGACACAATCAATCTATGTATCATATTTATATATTTATTTACAAAAAAAAGTATATATGAATATTTATCCATTGTCTAGTAACCATAGTACAAGCTCTGCTTAGTTTGGGCTAGACGGTATTGTATGTATGTGATAGAATAATATAATACATTATGCAATTTCGCATACACATTATCAGGGGTACGGAAAGGCTTAGGAGTGCCGAAGGATAGAAATTTACATTAATGATAGTGAAACCGCGGGCAAAAACTATCTCCTATAATTTGTACAAGTCTAAATAGGCGAGTAAATCATCGAATCCCAGTCACTTTCAGTTATTCAGGATACATAACATTACATAGGTAACTGAAGAGTTTTTTTGTTCTGTATGTCTGGCATAAACTATGCAGTGCTTTCAAAGTAAAACCCCGTAGCAAATTTCGGACCAAAAATCAAATTAAACAATATTAATAATTAATGCGACTCATTAAAACTAATGAGTCGAAGTGAAACAAACGTTTCAATAAATAATTTATTTAACATGTAATATTAAATTATTGTTCATTTTATACGCAAATATTTTCAACGCTGCTTCATCGAAAATCAAAATCGGAGCCAATTTAAAAAAGTAGTATTTACTCATCAATTTTTCAAATGAAAATATAGGACCAAATACACCGAAATGCTAAAAAAGAAATAGAAAGTTCAAACAAATACGCTGATTTAAACATCATGTCGTAATAGGAAATACGGGTAGGGCATCAAAACATTCAAAGACTTTCCTTTAAATGTTTTAACAGATCTATTCTTGTCGCGCTAGGACCGAACAAAATATCAACGTGCAAAAGTGGTAACTACAGTGCAGACTGATTGTAACCACGGTAATCATCATTTTGTATTGCCATGTCTCCTCTTCCAAAATTAAAACGGTAAAAAAACATATATTAGAAAGAAATTCCATTTTTTAAATTTGATTGCTGGTAGTCTGTTAACAATTTGGTACTATTAAATTATGGAGGATGAATTATTTATGCCTTAAATTAATTTAATTATGAAGATATGGAAATCATTGGGACGAGGCAATGGTAGACATGGATTATACCTATTATGTTGCTCATGTGTCATTACTCCGGCCCGTGACTCCGGCAGTAAAAAAGGGAATACGTTTGTATAGACTAAACACGCCAGCATTTTCTCTAAGTCTAGCATGGCTAACGTAAGTACTGTTTGCACTTACGCTTACTAAACAAATAAACGGTTATGGTCTGCAAATATGCTAAAACAAAGTGCCTTTTCAATGGTAATTTTTCATTAAATTAAAACCGCAAACCAAACTATTCAACCGTAACGGAATAAAAACTCTCCATTGAAAGTTTCAAGTTTGTGAAAACTCGTGAATAATGAACGTGATTTTTTCCACTCAGCTTGAGATGTTGAAATAATTTTGCTCAACTGGCGTCGAGGGTGCGTGTTTCTGACATCATGACTTATGATGGCTTACATCTGGAGGGAGCTGGTTTTTTACGCAGTTCAAGTTCGGATGATGAGTTTGGGTTGCTTGTTGACCTGACCAACAAGAGTTCAAAGTTGTAATAGTGTAGTAGATTTTGTAATTTGGTATCTAGACTTTGAGTATTGATATATTACTTGGCCCGTAATAGTTTTAGTTTCGTATATACTCTAATACTGTTATTTGTTATGGTCATTTGCACGGATGATGTTAGGTTTAGGTTCTTACTTCGCGAATGTCATGGCATCGACTGTTGTTTAATTGAGTTCAAACACCAAACGAGGAAATATTTATGTGATATGTTGTTTCAATGGTTGTAAAGCGTTCAACGATGCAAGGATTATTCTTTCTGTGGAGGTTAGTATTTAGCAATAAAGAATTCTTCTATTATTTTAGGTTTATATACATTTATTTTATTGGTTGACGGTATTTGTATAATATTATATAGACAATTTAACCAGGCTTAAATCTGTACCAATAGTTGGCAGTTTGTGGAGGCCATAGTTTACGACGTTGGCCAGTGGGCCATTTTTGCCTACCTGTCTGTTTTAGCATCATGATAAAACAGTTTAATAACTCAGTGAATGTATCCGGATTCTACGCGGCAACAAAATAATATGTAACCATCCCTGCAGTTGAAACGATATGAAGCAGAAATTTACTAAAAATAGAACTTAATATCAAAGTTTAGTTCTAATCCTATAAATTCTATATTTTCCTTTCAGAAGCTGTAGATTTCAGAGCAATCGTCCACCTATCCGCTTCACTAGATATTACAGTATTGAATTTGTGTACTAATGCCGACACTATTACCAGAAAAGGTCGAGAGGACCGTTCTAAAACCTGTACCTTTTTCTAACAAGCTGGTTACGACCATTAAGGTTTGCGAATACTTTTGGGCTTAGAAATCGGATTGGGTGTAACAAAAAGAAACTGAAATACTTTTCACCGATTTTCGCCACAGTTAATTTGGTTCAATCTTGCTATTTGCAATTATGCTGACTTTTTGCAATTTTACCATGCCTTAATAAGGAGTGTTGAGATTCGTCTGATGATTAAAGCACCAGAAATGTCCTTTTTTCCAATCTTAATAAAATCTGCCGCATCACACGAATTATAGCTAATAAATAAAATGAATTAGCATATTTTGACTAAGAATCTAGCTAACTTTTGGGCATTTTAGTTAATCTTTGAACAGATAGGTGTGTCTAAAATAAACAAAAAGTATGAATTTCATCGAACTTTGAAATAAAAAAGCTCCTTTAAAATTAAAAACAAAAATTTTCTTTTTCCCCTTCGAATCGAGTGCTTTTCATTGCCCACTGAAAGACTTAGCTAAACCGCAACAAAATCCTTAAAAAATAGTTTAATTTCAATGTGCAATATTTGACTACCTCGGTAGCACAACAGTTGAGAAAGCCATTGCTGCGCTGTTAAATACCGCGACTGAAATACGATACTTGGCAAGTTTTCATAAAATACCTAAAGTTCCAAATGCATCATTACTTTTACGTGAAAACAATGCCTTTTTCAGTTTATACTATAAAGTAAGTTTATACTAGTAAATCGCAGGACGAAAAACAAATATTTTAGCTATTTAAATTATTAAACTATTATTATTATTATTATTTTTATTTTTATTTAAGCCGACTTTACCCGACATTTCGGTTGCATTTCAGCAGCTATAGTTTCAAAATTATGTAATAAAAGTGTTTTAAAACAAACAACACGACAAAATATAAAGTAGTTTAATTTAAATGTATGACATTCGCGTAAATTTAAGACAATATTATGAAAAACAGAATTAAAAATTGAAGAGATCGTCTGCTTTTGTGAAACCGACTGTTATACGCGTCAGCACTCGGTTCCTAATTGTGCAAAATGTTATTGCGATTTCCTGACAAGAAATTCTGAGTATGGAATCTGGAACTGTATCCGTTAAAGAAATCCTCTACAGCAGCAGGAACTGTGCCTGGTAAACGTTGGAGGGAAATAAAAGCATAGCCGGCAAAAGGTTATGGTAATATACAACCGCCTACTCCTTTGGGGATATTTTTTTTATTTATTTTTTATCATGACGTGGCATTGTGGTTGTAACGGACCTGATGGAAAGCCCAATTACAGTCCAGAGACAGTGACGAAGAGGAGAAGATAGATTTCTTCTAGTCGTCGTCAGCGTCAAGCCAGTCTGACCGGATGCTTCTTCATACTACGTTTGAAGGATCCAATGTCATAGAAGGGAGGGAACATATGAGCCGGAAGACTGTTCCAAAGTTGTATGGTACGGCACAAAAAGGAATTGCTGAGCCTTTTGGTGCGAGACGGGATTGTGCTAAGCGTCAATCGGTGATTATGAAGACCGGTACGTGTGGTTCTCAAAAGGAAGGGGGAAGGTGGGATGAGGTCAAATAACTATGATATTTTACTCGCACTTGTGGCACATCCTAACTAATGTTTTATATGCGAATGTCAGTTTATTTGCTACGCTTTCACGCCTTCACATACACGTTGTCAGGGGAACATTAAATGACATAGGGTATCTTATCTTATATACGGGGGCCAGTCAGTGCAGACCGGCGACACTTCGACCCAGTGGGATCTTTGTGTCGGTCCCAAGATCCTTTAGCTATCTCCTTATAAATGTACTGCATCAGCAGCGTACACTTCAGAGGGAGAAGCCTGAAGTCTTCGGGGTTTGGATGTGCCAATCGCATCAGACCCATTCTTAACCCAGCCAACGCGTCACATTCACACAGTAGGTGCGATATGGACTCGTCCTCACAGGTCCCACAGGCTCTACAGATCAAATTGTTAGGGTACCTTTCATTCAGAAAAAGTGCTGTTACTCACCTAACCTTTTTTGTTTTTTTTGATACCCAGGAAAAAATGCTTGATGCACTACCCGCCGGCTAGGGGACGGCACCGGCGGGGCGTGTGGGATTCACCAGCCTATTGCTGGTATACCCACTAAAAAAACCTGGGGTGTTCCCTCTCTCACCCAGTGGGGGGGGCCTGTAGGGAGTCTAAAAAGATTCATCCATAGCAGGCCCCCCCGTGTGGGTACCGGCCGGGTCAATGGGACCCGACCTCCTCTCGTCCCCGGGGTAGAGCATTTCACCGCTCTCCCCTTTCGACGTTAGAAGGCGCGCGGGTACACCGCGCGCGCCCTCTATGGTTTCTTACTCACGGGTGGCAGGGTCTCCTGAGGCCTTGCCACCCAGAACCCTTAGGTGGGGGGCAGGAGAGCGACATAAGCGCGTCTCCTGCGCCCCCTCCTCCGGCGGCGGATGTCCGGGGCGTAAGGATCTTCCTCACACCCCCGCTCCGCCGCCTCCTTCTGCGAGATGACAGCCTCGCAGAAGGACCTCATTGTACCCCAGCACCTGTCGTCGCCGACCATCATGGATACGACGGTCGGCAACGAGAGGTCGGGGCCAATCACGGCGACCAGGGCACAGCGCTCCTCGGCCCACGCCGGACACTCCTCCAGCGTGTGCTGCGCCGTGTCCCGGTCGCACTCCTCGCAGTGGTGAATTACTCACCTAACCTAGCACAACCTCACCTTTACGCATGCGAATCACGCAAAATTTAATTAAACAATTATTTGTAAATGTGAATGTAAAACACGTCTTTCTACCTTTTCAAGGATAAAGACGTAAGACTCATATCGAAAGCGTAACATTCGCGAAAACATAGACAATATTACGCATCAACTAGTCCAATTCCAGTACATACAAAGGATGCCAATATCTCTAACTCAATCTGGATCTGGTGCCGTATCTCACAATTCAGATTTAGTTACTGGATTAATTGCATGTATTTGTATAACTTTATTTATTTATTTATTATTTAAAAACTTACAACGATTATTACAGGTTACTACCTAATGCAATAGTGTAGTTACTTACAATAAAAATGAAAAATGACACATAACTTATACAAAACTACTAGAGAATTTACAATAGGCTACTTTTGTGAACTCATTCAAATTACAGCTAAATAAATCAATATGCTCAGGTGTTGTCAACCTTTTTCTGTTGCAATAGTTGGGTGGGCAACCCGAGGTTGCGTGACGAGTTCCTCTCTACCTAATAATTTTATTAAAATCTAGTAATATCATATTCTGTAAATGTGGATGTAAAACACCTCTTCAAGGATAAAGACGTAAGACTCATAGCTAAACCGTAACATTCGCGTAAACGTAGACAATATTACGCATCAGTTACTACAATTCCAGTAAACACAATGGACGCCAATATCTCTAACTCGATCCGCATCTGATGCCGTATCTCACAAATCAAGTTACGGATTAATTCCGCATAATTAAGCGCAGGCGTAAGATATGGGGCTATATCTCACGCCTACTATAATCTGTCATGCACAGACCTCAGCAATACGAGGCCAAATACAGGCAAAAAATGTATTGATAGTTCAGCTAGACTTTTTGCCCAGTTTGTCCGATAGTGGGGCTGTGTTATTTAGGATTGTGGGCGTGTTACAAGGTATGTAGGTGACAGTTAGCTAGCGTAAGTTAATAATATTGAATGGCTGGAATAAATAACAGGTTTTTGTTGATTATAGCTGTGTTTACGGCGTTTATAACTGACTCGGTGGCGCAGCTGTTGTGAATGTATTGTGCTTTAAGGTTCGGGTACGATTCTCTGATCGTGCATCGGTTTGTTGTAACTTTTCTGCCAGACAAGTCAGCTATGTTCGTTTAACGTCCAAACTATGTGCTCATAAGAAATCCCTGATAGAAACAAATAACAATGTCTGACTGATAAATGATAGAACCGAAACAGTCATCTAACTAAAAATGTCCTACCAAAACACACCCTGATCTGAGTATTAAACTCGAAAAGACATGGTATTTACTAACGGGCTGCCTAAATCAAATTAAGCTGCCTTGTTAGTAAGTTTACATTAACTGTCTACACTAATTTGGATGAATCTCGGCGTCTGATAGACAATGAATCAACAATTTTTCTCGATGCTCTCCCATAGATTGACGTGCTCGAAGCTACGGCCAGAAACTAATCCATACATAAACAAACTTCACAACTAAAGTCTTAAATATAACCCCATCGCACACAACGTACATCGTAATTTCAAACCCAACCCAGTCACTATGTAGTCAAAGCGAATAGATTAGATAATTCAGTCAGACATGTTTTCACATCGTCCGCCTTCGCCGCCAACGACCGGATCCATTCACCGAAGTGACCCGGGCAAGCCTGATCGAGACTTGAATATATGCAGCCCTCCTAATTGCCGGTCCAGCCGTTGGCACGTCATACGGGTATTCGGATATTTCGCATACACACAGTTTTGGTTTCGGGACGGTAGTTCTAGCTTCAGTTGGTACTTTGTTATCGGAGACTTGGCGATAAGATTGAAATTGTTAATCTCTGTGAGTTTATCTTGTGAAGGTTGGCACTAACGTTTGTTCGCCCTTTGGGGGTCGGAATCAATTGTAATATATGAAGGTAGTTCTGTAGTTTTCATGTAGTTGGTACCGTATTGTTGTGACTTGGTGTCGTGAATTTGTGAGTGTATTTAAGTTTGGTTTTGGTGGCAATTTGTGGGATCATTTTCAGGGGCTAGGTATTTTGGAGTTTATAAATTACTACAGGCTTAACCTGTCAAATACTGCTAACGCCGATCGCGTCTACGGACTTGTACACGTCAAACCCCGGTGACCCTATATGGGGTCGAACACACTCGATAGTGTATTGTTTACGTTTGCATTAGTTATTTGAGCTAACGTAAACATTTCACGACCAAGTGTGCTCGACGTCATATGGGGTCACCGGGGTTTGACGTGTACAAATCCGAAGTCCGGTTTTGACGCCGATAGGCGTCACGGGATTTGAGCGGTTAATAAGTAACTAATCATACAGACATCTCAATATATGTATTTAAATAAGTTTTTAATATCCAGCGATAGCCCTGGTACCGAAAACTCAAGTTAACTCTTACCTTGGGTACCAGTGTTTCAACAAATGTATGCTGTAACTTGTTTTTAGATTGTAAGTTTTCTCTGTGTTCATACTGTTTGTAACCTTTTTGAGAAATAAATATTATTATTATTATTGTTATTACTAGCTTCTGTCCGCAGCCTCGCTTGGGAACGGTAGTATTTCTTGATGAAAGGTATCGTATGTTCTTTTCTATATCCCTGAAAACGCGCAATTTCATTATGTTCGATCGAGTAGTTAAGGCACGAAAGCCTTTTTTTTTTTTTTTTTTGATACCCAGGAAAAATGCTTCATGCACTACCCGCCGGCTAGGGGACGGCACCGGCGGGGCGTGTGGGACTCCCAGCAAGAAGACGCGCTGGTATACCCACTAAAAAACCTGGGGTGTTCCCTCTCTCACCCAATGGGGGGGGCCAGTTGGGAACTTAAAAGATTCAACCATAGCAGGCCCCCCCGTGTGGGTGCCGGCCGGGTCATTTTTTTCGGACCCGACCACCTCTCGTCCCCAGGGGAGAGCCTGACTGCTCTCCCCTT
The DNA here is from genome assembly GCA_963675205.1 of Catocala nupta. NCBI lineage: Eukaryota > Metazoa > Arthropoda > Insecta > Lepidoptera > Erebidae > Catocala > Catocala nupta. The sequence goes on along the minus strand of OY776089.1, from coordinate 2,868,956 downwards.
TCGACATCAGAAAGGCGCGCGGGAACACCGCGCGCGCCCTCACGGGGCTTTTAGTTTACGGGTGGCAGGGTCCCCTGAGGCCCCGCCACCCGGAGCCCCTAGGTGGGGGGCAGGAGAGCGACATAAGCGCGTCTCCTGCGCCCCCTCCTCCGGCGGCGGACGTCCGGGGCGTAAGGATCGTCCTCACGCCCCCGCTCCGCCGCCTCCTTCTGCGAGATGACAGTCTCGCAGAAGGAACTCATTGCGCCCCAGCACCTGTCGTCGCCGACCATCTTGGATATGACGGTCGGCAACGAAAGGTCGGGGCCAATCACGGTGACCAGGGCACAGCGCTCCGCGGCCCACGCCGGGCACTCCTCCAGCGTGTGCTGCGCCGTGTCCCGGTCACACACCTCACAATGGTGACATCTGGTTGTCGGCTCCCTACCGGCTATCTTGCAGAGGTACTCTCCGAAACACCCGTGTCCGGAGAGCACCTGAGTAAGCCGGTAGGTGAGCGGTCCGCGCCGTCTGTCCGCCCATTCTCTTAGTACTGGACGGACAGCCTCGACTGTCCTCACCCCGTAGCGGGGCTGGGCCAGTCGCTCATTCCACCTGGCCTCCAGGACCAGTCGAGCCTGGGACCTTCGCGTCTCCACCGCCCTGTGCGTGGGCTCCTCGCCATGGAGGCGGAGGTCAGCGCGCCAGTAATACACTGACGCTTGGACCTCCGCCTCCAAATCCCAGGGCGGCGATGCCGCCAAAACGCACGCCGCCTCATAGGAGACGGTGCGGTACGCCCGCGACACCCTGATCGCCATCGCCCTCTGAGGTCTCCTTAGGAGGGCGACATTTCGGCGATTCAGGGCGCCAGCCCAAATGGGCGACCCATAAAGGGCCATCGACCGCACCACCCCCAAATAGAGGCGGCGGCAGATGACACTCGGCCCCCCGATATTCGGCAGCAGAGAGCTAAGCGCTCCCGCCGCCGACATCAGCCGGGGGGCCAGGCGGTTAAAATGGACGCGAAAGTTCCAGCGGCCGTCGAGGTGGAGCCCCAAGTAATTTATACTCGGCTCCACCCCGATGCGGACCCCTCCAACAATGATGTGGGCATCTGGTGGCGGCGCCCTCCGAGGCCCGTGAAATAGAAGGGCCCCGGACTTTTCCAGCGCCACCTCCAGTCCCAACATCCTAATCCTGCCGACAACCAGAGCCACTCCAGCCGTGGCAAGACGGGCAGCTGCCCCGTAGTCCTCTCCCCGGGCCGTAACCAGCGTGTCGTCGGCGTAACAAGTTACGCCGACGCCCGGGGGCAGGGCGCCCCGCAGCACCCAGTCGTAACCGATGTTCCACAGGAGCGGACCCAGAACCGATCCCTGTGGAACACCGCACGACACCTCCCTCCGGAACGTCTCTCCGTTCCGCCCCACACAGAATACACTTCTCTGGTGCAGGTAGTCCCCGACTATTCGGCGCAGGTAGGGAGGCACCCCATGAAATCGGAGCGCCTCCCTAATAGTCGCCCACGGCAGGGTGTTGAACGCGTTGGCGATGTCCAAGGACACCGCCAACAGCACCCCGCGCGAGGCGACCGCCTCCTCCGAGAGGGCCTTGACGCGACTGATCGCGTCAATCGTCGATCGGCCCTCCCGGAATCCGAATTGGATTTCGGATAAGCCGGGGCCCACCCGCACCAGGAAGGCACGAAAGCCTAACGAACACACAAAGAAACTCACAGTCTTTATATTAATGGAGATTGTTTATTTACAGATGTAAATCAGGAAAACCTAGGCGAGTTATGGCTAGATTTATTTGGCCGTAGGAACTCTTTATCAATAAGTTTGCTTAAAGTGCAAAGTGCGCCGCCCATTCCGTTTAATGGGCAGCAAATAATTTTCTTTTATAAATAAATACTAAATAAATAAATAATATTCTATCACATACACACAACACCATCTAGCCCAAACTAAGCAGAGCTTGTACTATGGGTACTAGACAATGGATAAACATACATATATACTTTTTTTTTTTGTAAATACATACATATTATACATAGAAACACCCAGACCAAGACAAACATCCACGTTCATGCACACAAATGTTTGACTTGTGCGGGAATCGAACCCGCGACCTCAGGCGTGGCAGTCTGTTACACTAACCACTAAGCCATCGAGGCCGACAAAAAAGCACTAATAGTCTCCTGGGATTTACCCATGTCTATGATTATTGCTCCACCCCCGTGGCTTGTAGGGTGATATCATAAAGCCGCCTTCCTCATTTATTAAGCTATCAAATGCAAAGTATTCTCTACAGTTACAGGCATTAATCCATGCAAAAAATCGTTATATAAAAATCTTTATTCAAGAATAATTATTTACTTGGAATAAAGCATAATCAAACCAACCCCTAAAATTATTTACAGATTGCTATTTAATCCTTTTTACCCCAGCCCAATAATAAATTCGTTCACCCCAGAACTAAATTACAAAAAATACTTGAACAATATATATATATAATATATTTGACACAAATTTAATTGAGGGTGGGGTATCACGAGAAACCTTTGAAATTTGTGCTGAATAATGTGACCATATCTGCAATTTATTGGCCAGGATATTGGTGCAAAAGTTTATTCTTACGACGTAGTGGTTAAATTTTTTATTATTTAATGTGTTTGTAAAGTACCCCGCGATACATGGCTTGTAATAAAATTCAGCAGTGAACTTGTTTTAAAATAATTTTTGCTTGCATCTTCGCCCGTGTGAAATGGAACTACATGTCGAAATAATAATCTTATTTGTTAATCCAAGATATGGTCTATCAGTTTATTAAGTTGCATCTAAAGTCGTTCAGACAGACAGCTAAAGACAGGATACTTCGTGTCGGGCACGCCACGATCGTGGCGGTAAGTCCCGTGTTTGAGGAGTGGCTGGAGAGGCGGCATGGCGCCCTCACCGGCTGACACAGGTACTGACTGGCCACGGTTGTTATGGCCGGTTCCTGTGTCGTATACGTCGGCAAGAGACGCCCGGTTGTCACCACTGCGGCGACTGCCGCGACGTTGTAGAGGACACGGCGCTGCACACTTTGGCGGTTTGCCCCGCCTGGGCATCGCAGCGCCGTGATTTGATCGCGGCAGTCGGATCGGTTGCCCTCTCGCTCCCGGCCGTAGTTCAGTCTATGGTCCGGAGTGAGAGGTCGTGGAACGCCGTCGCCTCCTTCTGCGAGGAAGTGATTTCCATCAAGGAGGCGGCGGAGCGGGAGAGGGAGCGTTTAAACCCTCTCCCCAACCGCAGAGCCGGGCGCCGGAGGGCGCGCGATGACCTCCAGCCACCCTGAGGTTTGACCTGGGGGTGACGGGCTTCGTGGGCCTGCCCGCCATCCGTTCAGCACCAGGTCCGAGAGGCGGCGTGCCGGCGTGCGTGTTTCCACGCGCGCCTCTGTTTCGAGTTCGTCTCCCCTCTAGAGCGGAGACAGTAGGGTATTTATAGAAGTGAGTCCTTTGGGTAGGTCTCTTTACGTAGTGGCCTGCCGTTTCATACGGCGGGCCGTAACCTCGGCGGGGTCACGACCGCATGCGAAAGCGATTCGCGGCCCCGTCGATAGTGGTTTTGTCGAGGAACACCGTGGTAGGTTTAGTCGGTATTCCAGGAGGTACTTTATTATTATTCCATCTTTCTTTTACCCCGGCGAGTCCGACATAATCCCTCCGCCCGCCCCCGCGGAGGGATATGCGTCACAGCATTCCCCCAAGTAAAAAAAAAGGATACTTCGTGTGTTCCACAAATACATATGTGTTGAATGTCTTTGTGACACTTAATTTTATATTTTGTAAGTCCCTCGCAACATAGCTTGACCATGCAGGTGTAGTATAATTAAATAGAAATAGGATAGTTGTTTATGTTAGATTTTGTATATTATTTTATTAGTTTACACACAGGAGCCAATAGCAATCAAAAGAAATCTTTATGAGAAAACATGACCAAAATTGGTTTACAAGGGATTAATATTTTGAATTGGAATATAAGAAAATTATATCTCGCTATCTCCCTCGAATAGCTGCATGCATATACTGGTTACGTCACAACTAGTTATTAATCGTACATGGTTATTCTGTCATTTGATAAACACCTCTACCAGATTAAAATCGCGTGCATAACTTTATTATTAACTAGATGACAAATATATTTTGTATTTATTAGCTTGGCTAACGTCAGTCAAACTTAAAAATACAATTTACATATTATTTTTTATTTCAAATACTCAAACTGATTGACTTAAATAATAAAAAATGTGAGTCAACTGACCTATTAAACGAGAATCGTAAGAATTAATTTGGTAGCAGGGTATTAAAGGATTCTAACCTATCCCGGGTATTCAGATCGCGTGGTGTACTGACCCTTGAAAGGGTTGTAAGCAGTTGTTTCATCTATAGGGGTTGAGTTGAAGTATAATTACGGATGAACTCATTATCTTGGCCCACAGACGACGAACAAATCTTCACAATTAACGACTAGAGAAGTAATAAGTTTACCGTTATATACAAATAATTCAGCAATTAGTTCAGAATTTAAGGTTTACGGGTAAAATATATTCCGAAATATTTCGGTAAAGCGCTGTATTAAATTTTGATTTTAATTGTTAAGGAGAGACTATATAAGGTTAAAGAATTCCACTTCTATTTTTATTGTATGTGGTTAAAAGGTTATAATAATAATATTCTACCACATACACACAACACCATCTAGCCCAAACTAAGTAGAGCTTGCACTATGGGTACTAGACAATAGATAAACATACATACATATGTATGTATATACTTCGGTAATAATAATATTCTATCACATGTACACACAACACCATCTAGCCCAAACTAAGCAGAGCTTGTACTATGGTTACTAGACAATCGATAAACATACATATATACTTTTTTTTAAATACATACATATTATAAATGGAAACACTCAGACCAAGACAAACATCCATGTTCATGCACACAAATGTTTGACTTGTGCGGGAATCGAACCCGCGACCTCAGGCGTGGCAGTCGGTTACACTAACCACTACGCCATCGATTTAGGTTGGGTTTTATATCAAAGATATTTTCAGTAGCAGTCAGGAACTGTGTCCAGAAGACGACAATAGGTTCGCACCCTGTTATGTGGATCCTCTTATAGCTGGCAAAATGTGGGTCTACCTCACCTATGACTACTTCTTCAGATATATAGGTGTGAGACTATACATGTACGTCTTGAAAGGCATTATGGATACACATAATGGAGATGAAATATGTACAAACATAAACTCTAAGAAGAAAGCACTGTAGGAGTAGCAACACTGTTATAAACAGACATTTCAAATTAAGCTAGTATTTTTAGTATAAATAATTAATTAATCTAATATATATTTACAAACGTATTAAAAAAGATAACATAATTACAAAAACACAAATAATTATAACACTAAATATTTACAAAAATGGTTTAGGCATCGTAGAATTCTTCAGCATCGCTGTCAACTGGTAACGTGCCTTGAAGACACTGTTATTGTATTTCGCCTAAAAACCTTTATAATCTAGCTTATTTATATAAAACATTAAATGCTTTAAACATACTTAAACACCAATGTCATTATCCTCACTGCCACCGAGATTTGCATAAATTCTGTCAACCGAAACCAACACACTGCAAATAAGGGGCGTAGCGTCCCACATGTCGCAATTCTGAGCCTCTTCACCAAATCTCTCTCGTTTTGAAGCTTTTAAAGTTTACTTATGAAATATAAGTTGAACTGCAATCTGCCATCAGCCTCGTCTCTACAAAGTGTATGCAAATTGCTGCTAAATGGTTTTTTCCCGTATCTCTTTAATATTCCAGCGGCCGTTCCAGGCATTACCATTTTAATTTTGGTGGTTTTGAGCCGTGAGCTCACTGTGATGGTGCGACGTTATGACTGTAGGGAATATTCATGTTTGGAAGGAATTTGTGGGTATTATTTCGGTGCTTTTGGATTTGTTAAGCTTTGATTAGGTTTAGTTAGTGGATGATACTGGTTTGTTGTATATTGTTTAATATGACTGCTTCGATGGCGCAGCGGAGGATATGTGACTGCTGTGCACGAGATCGCGGGTTCGATGCCATGGCAGTTATATGTACTATAAGTAGGGTTAGGACTTCTGCTAAGGGGCTAGCAGAAATTTAAGAAAATAATGAAGACACTAAGAAGTCCGCGTTTTCACAAAATTTTCCTTACTACAAAATAACATATTTGATACACGCTTCAAAAACTCAGAAATACTTTGTATCGTCGATCAAACTCAAGACATCGACGTGGCAATACAACAATCTTCGACTTTCGCGTAAACGTTTGAAATCGGCTTCAATAAACTAAACAAAATGTTTATAGTGGAAAAAGACGGTCGCCAATGAGACAGACTTTTACTCTTAGTATAAAATAAAAACATGCGGGGCAGTCTTTGGGGACTGCCGATAGAAGTGAAAACTAAGTAACTAGCGTGCGGTGACGATGAGGCGAGTTTCTCGCTTTTTGTTCACCCAAAAAGTACACGTATATACACAGTATACATATAGCTCATGAAAAGCGTTCGTTGATGGTGACGCGAGTTCAATGATTTTTGTTCACCCAAAAAGTGTTCAACGCGCCTAAAGAAGTTTTCACTTCAAAAATATAGGTTACCGTAACCACTTACCAAGGCGTGACCGTAAAGAGCTTCTTGTAAAAAAATACATGCTGCACCTCTGCCGAATACCCCAGGCAATACAGTCATGATATTACATTACACCATAGATATTATTAATCTATTTTGAAGTAAAACCTATTATTGCTTTACAAGCACCCGCAGTCACGTTTCTGAACAGACGTGACTATTTTCATGATTGATATTTGATAACTTTAATACGATTACTGGCTTAGGCGTATATTTCCACGAAAAAATATTACTTATCTAAAAAATATCGAATATTTTTTATCGAATAACCGATCGTATTGTATTACTGAGTTAAATAAAAATTATTTTGTAAATTGTAAGCTTACGTAAGCGTCTGCGAAGTTATTACAATTTGTAGGTAATATAATATATTTTACGTAACCATGTTTATTTGATTAATTAATATGTCTGTTTGTTTACAACGCTAGTAGATGCGAGCTACACGCGCAAACTACTTACGCAAAAACTGCCTCTGTGGCGCAGCGGTAGTGAATGCGACTGCTGTGCATATTGAGGTCTCCGGTTCGAATCCCGGGTCGGGCCAACAAAAAGTTATTGGATTTTTCTGTTATAAAATCTCAGTACGAGCCGGGAGTTAGGAAGTTGGCAATGTTAGACACCCCCGTGCCTCGGAAAGCACGTAAAGCCGTTGGTCCTGCGCCTGATCTCTCTCCGGTCGTGTCGGATTATCCGTCCCATCGGATCATGAGAGTTAGGGACCAGAAGAGTGCACTTGTGTTTGCGCACATACTTGTGCACTATAATATCTTCTGCGCAGATGGCCAGTTTCCGTTAAGACTGGCCACCATGACCGAAATTCAGTCCGGAGGACATTACTTATTATTATTATTATTACTTACGCAAGTTACATGCGTGTATTATTCGTATCGTTTTCTTGCATCATTGATGGCAGATGGCGGTCGTTTACACAAGTGCAACCCGCAGAAGTGTCTTAACTTGCGCTAGATATTGCTTCAGAGCCAAAAATATTTCTATTTTCTATCCATTTGACAAGTTACCGCGCATCATGTATAGAGTAACATATGTACATATGTAAACTACGTTCGTATGTAAAGAAGACCAATCAACTAGAGCCTCGATGGCGTAGTGGTTAGTGTAACCGACTGCCACGCCTAAGGTCGCGAGTTCGATTCCCACACAAGACAAATATTTGTGTGCATGAACATGGATGTTTGTCTTGGTCTGGGTGTTTCTGTATAATATGTATGTATTTACAAAAAAAAAAAGTATATATGTATGTTTATCCATTGTCTAGTACCCATAGTACAAGCTCTGCTTAGTTTGGGCTAGATAGTGTTGTGTGTATGTGGTAGAATATTATAAAAAAAAAACAAGATTATTTTTATAACGCGTTAGAATGCACACTCTTTAAATTTCTTAGTTCTAGTCCTGTGTTTACTGCAATGATACGTTTCATTGTAAAATTAATTAAGCAACACACATGAACGTATATTTTAAATTAGCTGTCCCCGCGGCTTCACCTTCGTTTATGACTACTGCTCCGCTTACATAGCTCATAGTATTATGATATATACCTTCCACAGGAATTGGGAAATCACAACTAAAATACTTTTTAAAACTACACGGGATATTAATTAATATAGCTGATTCAAAACCCTCAAGCGGCGCAAATATAGTAATTTAGTCGGAAATAACATTTTTGAGCCGTTTTGGGGTGGAAACCTTAGACTCATGGGGTCCAAGCGCTCGTATTTTGTACAGAGAAGTCGCAAAGCGCCTGATCGACGCTTCGTGAGATCAAAAAGCTGGTCTTTTCTTGGCCAAAAGAATCAGCATTGCCACTTTGAATGGCAGTTTTCTGGGCACGTTACCAGTAGACAGCGATGCTGACGAATTCTATGACGCCTAAACCATTTTCCAAATATTTAGTATTACAATTATATTATCTTTTTTAATACGTTCGTTAATAAATATACTAGATTAATTAGTTTTAAAATGAATAATGTAAATTATTTTTTTGAATACCGATTTGTTATTAAACAAAAGAAATATTAAAATGTTGCACACAACTATGTCGTTGCAGTGAACGCATGGCTCAATTGTCTCCTCTAGCACGTTATACATTTTATCTCCATGGCTTAAAGTTGCTGCTTTGTCGTTTATTCATAAAGGAGAAGCAATTTAAAGCGCAGCAACTATCAAGTCTAACCAAATTAAATACATTTATGACTCAATGTGAATAAAATACCTACAAATTTAAAAGGCCGGCAACGCACTTGTGTGTCAACCTTTGGTGTTGCGGGTGTCCATGGGCAGCGATAATCGCTTACCATCAAGCGATCCGTCAGCTCGTTTGCCTCTTACACCATAAAATGAAAACATACGCAAGTTAAAGCTTAGATTGTATACATCGTCTAACAGTCATAATTACAGCTTCGATACGTGTGTCATATAGATGTCTTCATATATATTACAAGCTTTCGCGACAGACGTTGACACACAAAAAAAAAAACAAATCTAAATAATTCTCAAACCCACTTGAACACACACACAAAATTTCAGTAAAATCGGCCCTGCCGTTTAGGAGGATTTTAATTAAAAACACACGCACAGAAGATTTACATATACAAAGCTACAGTTTTTAGATCCGCATAGGATTTTTTTTTAAAGATTTCTTTCCAACTATGAATAATTACTATATCGCGGGGCACTTGACAAATATTCACACTATAAACACCGAGACTCAGAAGAGCTGTTAGTAGATAACATAATTTTTTGTCCCGTGTGGATATTGAAACCAAAACACTTGAAACAATGGCAGCCGATGACAATTATTTACATTACACTCCAGTGTATAACATGCCTTTAAAAGTATACCTAATATCAACATGACGAGAAAATTATTATTGGTTCCAAGCTTTTAAGCCGAAGTTGGGCAGGCAAACAAAATTTAATAGCGGCAATACTGAACTGGACTGGCAGCCAAACTTATTAGGTAGCAGAATTAGGCCTCTAATTGAAGAGCACTGGCTATTTGAGTTACTTCATTGAGTTTGTGCTACAGTATTCAGTACTACTTTTAGTATCGCCGGTTTATTTCTGTGGGCACGTTCGTACTTGTTTTGTCTTTTTTTCTGATTGGATTCGGTGTTCATTAATTGGTGAGGGTCATGTGTGCACCGTCTGGCTGGGAATGAACGAAGAACCAGCGTCAGTCACACTGCGTTTCCACTTACGCTGGTTGCTCGTTCGCTCAGTCATAGAGCTGATGACTTACACTGTCACTGCGTTGTTGCTTGATGATTAAATGGGTCATATATCTAACTGCTCCTATTCCTTTTATTTCATCTTATCATGGAGTCCTGTAAGATTATATTGCACATGCAAATCATACCACTGGTATCGCAACCGATCTTTAGTTACGATTATCGCTAGCCATTCTTCTCGCTAGCCTTTATTATTCCCAAGTCACTTGAGATCAGCTTTTCTGGTCTAACTGGATTTGACTGGATATCAGTTTTTACACGGAGCAGCTGCCACCTGACCTCCGCAACCCGAAGGCTAACGATACCTTAAGGCTAGACCAGTGTCAGGATATTATAGGGCACTGACTTCCAAATAACGACTGCTATAGATGTTCATGGCAGCCGGGACCAACGGGTTAACGTGCTCTCCGAGGCACGGAGCAGGCAATTATTGTCAATCATTGATTGATAATAACAACAACGCACATAATTTCAAAAAGTCATATAACTTCCGAAAGTCAGAGGGGCACGACGTGGGTTCGAACCCGAGACCCTCTGCATTGCAGTCTGTTGGTTTCCCCACTGAGCTATCACTGCTTATGTTATTATCGCTAGCCATTGGCTGGCCATATTCTTGTTTGCCAATGTTGCTGTTTAAAATGTCAGAATATTGTGGAGATTATATATTATCTTGTTGCAATATTGGTGACTTGCCTATTCGACACTCACTTCTTAACTGACTTCCAACAAAACTGTTCTAACCGAGATTTTATGATTTACTGTCACATCCTAATCCTTACTAATATTATAAATGCAAACGTGTTTGTTTGTTTGTTACGCTCTCACGCCTTAACTATTCGACAGATCATCATGCAATTTTGCATACACGTTATCAGGGATATAGAAATTGACATAGGGTACCTTTCATTCAGAAAAATGTATTACCGTTACCTACATCAACGCGAGCAAAACCTAGTCTTCTGTAATATATACTATGGTACTTTATTAAGAGTCATTTTACAATTAATGCCATAGTCAGGTTGATACTACTATTCTGCCTATTTCATCTGCACTGTAAACTTGCTTGCTGATTGAAAAGCTCTGACGTATACTATTAAGTTTCTCCTTACTTGATAGTAGACAGTAGAGATGTTACGGAGGTTCGATTCCGATTCCGAAAGTTCGGAACTTTCGATTGATTTTGCACCTTCGATTCCGATTTCGGTTCCGCTAAATTTAAATCGGATGTTATATCGGAGGTCGATGCATAGCAGCGCGGTGGTAGTACCCAGCGATCAGCGCGTACAGACAGGTTTATACTTGTCACGCAGGGAACCTCCCTCCTCCTGCGCCTATAATATAGTTTGTATACAGTACGTCAAATAGCAATTAAAATTAGAAATGTAAAAAGCTGTCTATGGTGCCACAGGTTCCCCTAATCATTTTTATTTTAATCTTTGCCAATTATTCGCATGGATATTTCAGCTATTACTTAAGTAATACTTAAGGCACTAGTAATGTCAAAGATTTTAAATTCGATTGTTTTTATTTTCAACACCCAGGTATAACCTACCTGTATTATTTTTGAACTAATAATAATAGAACTGATGGATAATGTGTGTAATTTTATTTTCTTAGACCCACCCTTAACATATCTCTTTTATCTCTGCCTCCGATTCCGAGTTCGGTTCCGATTTCGACAAACCAAATAAAAAACTCCGTTTCCGAATTTGGCTTCGATATAATCACTTCCGTAACATCCTTAGTAGACAGGAGCTCGCAATCTAATGCAGTGAACTCCTAAAATACGATGCTGCGTCGATATATTCGCAAAACTATTAATCTCAAAAGCTTAAAGTAGCAAGGCTACTTTAATCCTTATTGACTAGAAGTTGTTCTAGTTGCCGAAAATTTGCGTATAGAATATAAAGTGCTTGTATAACTCCGATGTGGTATATACAGTGTGAGTCTTTATAAAGTGCACATATTAAAAAGGGTGAAAATATAAACAATTTTATCGACGGAAAAAATGTTAAAAAAAATCTAAAGAAATTTTTAAATTTTTTATGGGCTTTTTAATTTTTTTTACTCTTGTCTTGGTACCCCATGTAAACAAACTGTTACTACTTTTAAACTAAATGTGATATTAAAACAAAACAAAATTAATAATGATCTCTAATAATAGACCAAGCTAATAAAGCCATAATTTATTGAAAAATAAACCTCATAAATTAGTTATCAATGATTTTTTGAAGAAAATTTACCATTTGTCTACCAATTTTTGCAATAAATGTAAAATTTATCAAAAAAATGTCCCTTTTACCCTACTTTTTTCTTATTTTATGTTATTCTATATCGTATTAGCTAGTTTTTGGTAAAAATCCCATGGTTGTAGCTAAAACACAACATTTGCTATCAGAGGCTAAAAAAGAGGCTCACCGGGTGTGTTATTAATTCGAAAGGATAAATTACTTTCTTATGAAGGCTATGTGGTTCATAAAACAAAGAAGCGTAGGTTAGGTTAATCAAAATCATTTATTATTTCACATGAAACTTAAAACTAATGCATTAATTGCTCAAAATGTCCGCCACGCTGTTGTAAACACAAAAACATACATTAATTGCAAAAATTTTCTTCAAAAAATCATTAATAACTAATTTATGAGGTTTATTTTTCAAAAAATTATGTCTTTATTAGCTCGGCCTATTATTCGAGATTATTATTAATTTTGTTTTGTTTTAATATCACATTTAGTTTAAAAGTAGTAACACTTTGTTTGCATGGGGTACCAAGACGAGAGTAAAAAAAATTAAAAGTACATAATTTTTTTTTAGATTTTTTTAAACATTTTTTCCGTCGTTAAAATTGTTTATATTTTCACCCTTTTTAATATGTGCACTTTATAAAGACTCACACTGTATAGGAGTATACAGCTCAGCTGCTGTTTTGAGATTGTATAAAAAAGGATCGAGCCTGTTGGCGTCTACAGGAAAACACAATCAGACTGCGTATTACTAATGGGAACTTCCTTCCAGTTCAATCCAATATCACTTCGTCCGATCTAAAAAACTTGTTGCGACAATTGCCGATCGAGAGTCTTTTTCAAGTTCCAAGTTTTTTTCTAACTTACGCAAACATAAACATAACAGAATAAATGATTAAGAATAGAATAATTAAAATTAATACTTGTTAAATATTACACTTACTACACTTAGTAGAACTTTTGTAATTTCGCTTAAACTACATTGTTTGTTAGACTTCTACACCTTAACTACTCGACCGATCATCATGCAATTGCGCATACATGTTATCGGGGCCACAGAATAGGACATAAGGTATATTTCATCTAAAAAAACAATTGAGAAACGGCAATGAGTTCTTAAGTTGATAGTTGTATAACAGACAGACGGACGGAAGAGTTTTATCAAAATCTAAAAACTATCCCGAACAAACGAAATTTATTGGCAAAATTTAGATTAACGCGAGCGTAGCCGCGGGCAAAATCTAGTGGCAATATAAATTCTCTCATAAACTTCATTTATGTCGATGGTTTGGGTTAGAGTGCTTTTTCGCTCATAGATTGGTCCTTTTCGTAGCTATCGGCAAGGATAGCAGTTGCATACACCTCCGCTATCACACGTGCCGGTCCGGTACGCAGGGTTTCAGTTGCAGAACTCCGGTAGTAATTACACAAGCTGCTAGTGTAACATTTCTTCGCACCCTTAGATCGTTATACCCAACTAAACCCAATACAAATATACATTAGCGGGTAGTATGCATAAAATAAATATAGTTTAAAATACAAGCACTGGTGACTTTTATTTTGGACACACTCTAACATGATACGATGTTTTATGTCCTTAGACATGTTTCTGTTACGTGAATAATCGTGTACCTCATTAGTGCAGCAGTACATTTGCATTATGCGTAACATATTCTATTCGACCTGACCTAAGCCAAGTTTACTCTAGACTTACTGTAAATAAAGCTGCAAATATAAGAACTGTACATAATGATGGATCCTCTGCAGATATATAGGAAACTATATATAACGTATACGATACGATACTAAAGTGTTTGATGTTAGATTTTACAGAAATGCGTACCAGGACAAAAAGTACCTATTGTGTTATTTTAGAACACGTATTATCTGTGCACCAAGTTGCATCCAAATGCCTTCAAACCTTTTTAATAAGCATAAAAACTAATGCTGTCGCACTCGTTTGACTTCGCTAGAAAAATATTATAATCAAGACGAACGTGACGTCACATCGTGCGGTAACTGTTTTATAAAATGAAACGATAACGGCCGGGAGTCACTTTTATAAATAAGACACTATATGTCACTTTTGCTCCTGTCTTCATCGAGACAACACGGTTAAACGGTTGATATTGAAGTGTTCCAATTTGATTGTGCAGTGTAATTTAATATTAAAAATAATAATAATAAAGGGTAATAATAATCATATTCTAAGAGTGGAGCATCTATGATGTGTAACGGTGTTTGCAATATTAATTGAGGAATTTAATGATGAATCAGTTGTATGTATCTAATATTGTGTTTGTTTTACTAAAGGGTCAAAAATATTTTTAAAGGTTTAGTTTTATAAGGGTAGTATTTAACTGTTCCTGTTGCGTTTGTTCCACCAAAAATATTAATTGCACATCAAAATATGCTTACAAAAATTACTAATTGCACAGCAAAATATATACAAAGAGATTAAACTAAGTCGACGGAGCCCCGCTTCGCGGGGCTCCTATTTTTAGGTGGGTTTAAGAAGGAATCTAACTTGACCTAACCCTTCCGAGACGCAATGCAGTGATTTGAGGCGTATAGATGTTCGTTATGATATATTTTAGTGAGCATATTTTGCTGTGCAATTAGTATCTTTGATATTTTTGATATTTAATCCCGTTTTATAATAGCTATTTTTTATTATTTTTGATCCGTATTGGTTCCTCCATCATAATAATCACAATCTAAAAAGTGCGACAAACTCACTGGATAAATACTTTTCCTGTTTATTTTTATGTATGGTTTACACATTTAAATTCTATTTGCGAATACCTGTGCATAGCTATGATATTATTTGTTTTAGTTTTTATCTTTGTATTTCAAGCTTTTTATTCCGAAAACAATTAAATAGAAAATAAAATAAAATAACCGAACCAGTAAACTAATATTGACGGTCAAATTTAGATGTATGATGTATTTTTATTACCAGTTACATAAATAAATTGTCACTATGGCGCTATAAAATCTCATGGTGCTTGGACACAAAGCTACATGGCTACATGCGTAAGCTACTCGCGTAAGCTACTCGCGTGGGCTACATGCGCGAGCTAAACGCAAGCTACTAGTGCG
Source organism: Catocala nupta (assembly GCA_963675205.1). Taxonomy (NCBI): domain Eukaryota; kingdom Metazoa; phylum Arthropoda; class Insecta; order Lepidoptera; family Erebidae; genus Catocala; species Catocala nupta. The sequence continues at coordinate 2,853,654 of OY776089.1, read as the reverse complement.
TGTGGCTCGCGTCGCTTGCTTGCACGATACCCATATCCCACGCAAGTACAAAGCCATCAATTTCAACCTGCTATGCAGCTTGTTAAATAAGGCGACGAATATAACTTAATAAGCTATTCTAAAACAGAAAAATACTCGAGTTTTAGTCGTCAGACGGACTGTTTTTGCATCTTATTTAAGCATGTTGTATAAAAGGATTTAAATTAAAAATGTTTCAGTGATTTATGATGTCTGTTGTGTGTATATTTGCGTACAGAGCACTCTTGTGAAATGTTCTCATTTATTTAGATGACATTATTTATGAGATGTACTTCCATGAGTTTATAAAGATTTGTTCGTTTTAAAGCTCTGTACGTACAGAAATGAATAAATTTTATAGTACATTATGAGCATAACACTAACTAAAACAAGATTTATAAATATTCTTTTAGTTTATCAGCCTGATGCTTACAAAGAATTCTCCAGACTAAATTTCGGTACTCCTCCCTTCCTTTTGAGAACCACACGTGCCGGTCTTCGTAACCACCAATGGACGGTTAGCACAATCTCGTCTCGCACCAAAAGGTTCAGCAAGTCCTTTTTATGCCGTACCATACAACTTTGGAACAGTCTCCCGGCACATGTGTTCCCTCCCTTCTATGACATTGGGTCCTTTAAACATAGTGTGAAGAAGCATCTGGTCAGACCGGCCTGACACTGACGACGACTAGAAGACATCTATCTTCTCCTCGTCGTCACTGTCTTTGGACTGTAATTGGGCTTTCCATCAGGTCCGTTACAATCAATTTGTCTTGTCACGATAAAAAAAAAACTGTGCTAGAGTGATTATCCTAGCGCAGTCCCTTTTCGCTAACACTCGTAGCTCGATGGGGTGGAAATCCGAGTCGACCGAAAAGAGATTGTGGGAGACAAAAAGGTATTAGTTTTTCTTTCCATCTAACTAGAGAGGTTCTCTATTGTGTTACCTAACTGTTTTATCCATAATCTAGAGAGCCATAATTTTTTTTGTCCTAATCATCATTTGTCCGAATGATAACTTGCCCGAACTTAATGTCACATAATATCACATGGCATAATATTGAAATCCCTAAATACAATATGCCCTAAATTTGTTTGGCATAAATATTACATTGAAATTAAACTACTATATACGGATTTTATAGCGTTGTTTATTTATCACTGTATTACATAATTTTGAACTGTTCTGTTACACTACTACTACTATTGAATTTTACTAATAATTTATAAGCTAATAAAATTATTTAAACTATTAAAACTATTTATATTTAGGTTTACACTTTCCCCGACATTTCGGTTGCTTTTCAGCAGCCATGGTCACGTATACAATCAATAATATACAAAAGACTTAAAACCGTATTCAATTAAAGTTATAAGTCCTAAATTCAAATTATTTTATGTTTATTTATCCTAATAATGATTTTAAAACTAATTTTTATTACAAAGCTTGGCTTTTGTTACGGCTCCGGCGCTGCGGGTCTCCGGTGGTGCCACGCGTGCTAATCGGCGCAGACGGCTTTCGCTCACCACCGCAGCTTCGGCTCACGCAGGGCGGCTCGCTAGCAGCCTCCTGCTCCTCAACCCGCGGGCTGCCTCACTCCTACGTGCCGACGAAATTCTAAATTACACTCTAGGGGTAGGACAGACAAGACAGCGTGGTGTCGGATTCACAGCAATTGGTTTCTGTCACTACAACCTAATTTTTAGCAAATGTTTTAGGACTAACAATTTTATTATAAATGAACATTCGGAATAATACACATATTATAATAGAATACTTACGACATATGACTTTATTTCATGCAACATTAGGAGATTCAATGATTATAGTACTCGATGTTATGACAGAGTAGTTTTAGAAGTAAAAATAATTAAGTAAAACAAAATTAAAAATTTTTGAACATGGTTACAGAAGTTTATAGCAAACGTGTTATGGCTAATGATTTTCGGACAAACAATTTCTGGAGAAGAAAGGGAGTACCAACTAGAGAACGTCTTACACTTTTGCACGGGTCGTAATTTCCATTAGAGAACTGTCATAGCCATATTTTCTGTCTAACGCTTCACCCTCGGTCTTGCAGCGCTAAACTTATTCGCTTAAAGCGTATAATTCATGAGCTTCAGGTTAGTGATATAAAAAACGACGTATTTATATAAAAATCTTAAATAAAATTTTAGCAATAAAACTGTTTTCACTAACGCTTAACTGTATATTTAGATCTTTATTCAACAATTCTTAATTAAAAAGCAAACGTACATTAAGTTAATCGGCCGGTAGATGGCGTCGCACTAAATTTCGCCACATTGCCGCTACTAGATTCTTTTACGAGCTTACGAGTGCAACTAGACAGGTTTATTAGGGCTATATCTGTCAGGAAGCAATCGCTGTTGGCAATTTTGTTTTTAAGGAATTTTTCTGGAACTGTACAAATTTGAGCATTGAATGTTTTTTGGAGTAGGGCTGTTGTATAATCGTCGATAGTTTGTTGACACCAGATTTTACCTTAGACCTTGTTTATATTTGTGTTTTATATAGCGTTTGTCCTTTTCAATGGATCAAGCTAACTTCTAACTATATTTTATGGGCACTCGTTTAGAGAGTGATAAAAAAAATATAACCAATCTTTCACATTTATATTATTTGTACGAGGTACTCTGAGGAACGTAGCTTGATTTTCTATAACGTAGTAAAACTTAGTGCAATACGAAATAAAATTATTATTATAAAAACAAAAAACCCGACTGCTTAAAAGTAATGAACTGAAAAGAGAAAAACAAGTATCACAATATCTATATAAAATTGGACAGACTAATGCATTATTTTGTAAGATTACTTTATCAAATTAGTTGAACTAAATACTTATTTGAATATACATAATTATGTAGTTATTCTTTACATTTGCGGGTGTCATTTTAAAAATTTATATAGCCTATGTCACTACATAATTCTGATTAATTCGACGACACCTCATATTATGTCAAAAACCGTCTAGCCGTTTGGGCTGTAGGGCGTGCCAAAGAAATGACCCTCCTTCTGACGCAGTCGGGTAAATAGATTTAATATACTATAGCCGATCTAAAGATTGAAATTCAGTAATATTACTCAACCTGGGCACTGAAAGTTAATACACTCAGACTTAGACCAATCATTTCTGACGCACAAATATATCTACCGTATATTTGAAACCGCAACACTCAATGCGGCGTGGCAATCGTTTGCCCGATGTGTCTTCCATGGATAATCTTAGGAGCAGTAACCAGTTTAAATGCCGCTGAATGAATGCCAAATGAGGACTTCATTTGCTCTTTAAGTCAAATGAAGCTTGCTGTGGTAGAGTTTTAGTAAATTATACGCTGATATCAGCATAAAAACGTAATTACTACTTAACGAATGCTACTCCAATTATTATGCTCGGTTCGGATTTTTAATATGTATATAGCTTTTGCCCGCGACTTCACTCGCGTAAAAGTAGGTTACGATAGGTTATATAACAGAATTTATTTAATAATTTAATTTTTAATGCTGCCAGTCTTCTGGGCACACTACCAGTCGACTTTGATGCGGAGGAATTCTATGACGCCCATTAGAGGGTTTTAGTTTTCTTTTTCTTTTTTATTTCTGTTTTATAATATGTTAGGTATAAGTTAGTTTTAAAGAATTGTGTTTATATTATGTATATAATTAATAATTTGTATTGTTATTAGTTAATAACATCTGAATTATAAATATAACTTATACATTTGCAAAAAAAACAGTTTTTTTTTTGTATATAAATTTATAGCAAAACATTTTTGAAATCATTTGTATAGTTTTAAGTTAAATCCTTACAAATAAACAAACTAAAATCATAATATTTCCTCTTAATAATGTTAGTATAAAACATTGGATAGGGTTAGCGATGTGCGATAACTACAAAGAAGAAATTCAAATATTCGTTAGTCACGATGGATTAATTAATCAACATTCGAATGCGGTCGTTCCAGATTCGAACATTTATTTTGCCCAAAATATTGCAATGCAGAGGGTCTCGGGTTCAAACCCACGTCGCGCACATCTGACTTTCGGCAGTTATATCACTTTTCGAAATAATGTGTGTATTGATTGACAATTATCGCCTGCTCCGTGCCTCGGAGAGCAGCGTTAAGCCGTCGGTCCCGGCTGCCATTAACATCTATGGCAGTCGTTATTGGGCAGTCAGTGCCCTATAATATCCTGCTAGTGTCAGGATATTATAGGGCACTATCTAGCCTTAGGGTATCGTTAGTCTTCGGGTTGCGAAGGTCAGGTGGCAGCCGGTCCGTGTAAAAACTGATATCCAGTCAAATCCGGTTATACTAGAAAAGCCGACCCAAATGACTTGGGAATAATAAACGCTACGGAGAAGAAGAAGAAGGAACTAGTCTCTCAATATGGCTGGCGAAATGGATGCTGTCACTCTCAATAAGGTATACATAGTATATAGGACGAAGTTCTATTTACACGTCCACATCCAATATGCCAAAATAATATTGTAATCTATAAGAATAAGAATAATATATTTGCAAAAAAATGTGATACATTTATGGTTGTTACATTGTATAACATTCGTTCGCACATTTAACAAATGTAGGCAAGGTATTTTAAATTTAAAAAAATGTAGTATTGACAATATAATTGTTGAGTTCTATACACATTGACATCAAATAACAATGTAACTTTTTATTATCAAGAGACATAATGTCAACAACTACTATAATATTATCAACATTAAGAAATAAATACACTTAAAGATCATCATCTTTCTTATACTCAATATTATTACATTAAATTAAAAGGAAAAACACAATTATTTATTTGCATACACGTAAATTATAATAAAATAGTTATGCCACATGCTATATCATTTAAAATTAATGAAAGTCAGGATAAAGATTTTAGATTTCGAACATTCAGACCGAAGAATTCGTGATGCTATAAAAAGTGTGTGTTGTACAAGCCATTTTTTTATTGATTCTTCGTCTTTGTTAGTGGCAATTCGCGAATGTGCTTGGGCACTTAAAACCTCATAAGCACATTACGTAACAGTTGTTTTGGAATAAAAAATCTTCTACATGCAGGCATTAACAATCTAGTGTGATCTCTCTTACCTATGATTGAATTGTCACGAGCATTGTTAAATTCATTTGAGAATTACTTTCTATGTACGCAGATCTATTATAGCAAAACATGATATTTAATGTAACTTGTTAATTCTAAATAAATATATGTTCCAAAACTTTGAGTTTCTTAAGTTTAATGCCCTTAATAATCCAGAACGTTGTATAAAACTATTGTTTAATATGATGCTCCTGTTTTGCCTTGCCTGACGCAGGACGCTAGAGGCTAAGATAAAATGTATATTTCGTTTACTTTATTAATTTTATGGCTTAAGTATGTTCAATTTGGTAATAAGCAAATGGTATAATGGTTGCAGCTCCTTACAAATATAATTTGTAAAACAAGCAGCATTGTAAATTGGCGATTAAAAAGAGTGGCCGTAAGTTTCTTACCCGTTCTTGGGTAACGTGGCAACAGGTAAGTGTAAATTAATATTATTTTTTAGTTAGTTTACACTAATTATTATTTAGGTCACAAAGTTAGGTTACCCTAACTTTGTGACCTAAATAAAGATATTTTGATTTTTGATTTTGAATAACGAAATAAATTTAATAGATGAATACAATATTTTGGCGTTTTGGATGTATTTATTATAATTAGCGGTCGCCAAATGGTCAAAATTTGACCATATTTGATTTAAATATTAAGTTTGATCGTTATTAAGGTTTTATTGCCCATAACTATAGTATATCCTTATAATCACATTTCATTTAGTCACCTACTCCCATAGCGAAAATATTCTATGTGTATGCCTACTCCACATAGATTATGTAACCATAGTTACAAAGAATTCTTCGACATCATCCGAACAATACCGAAATACTACGAACGCGATGCGACTGCTTGTGTCAAATGGTATGGTAGTACGCTTGTAGTGTTTATTCATTATTTTAATGTATTTCCAATGCATATTTTAAAAAAATATTAAGATTCGCCACTCCTGCTCCATATAAACTTTAAAACTGTACTAAATTTCATACTCCTCCGTCCGTGCAATTTTCGTAGAAAGGGATACAAAGTTTTTGCTTCACGTATTAATATATAGATGGATCTCTGACGTATGACGTATTTTTGAGGGTTACTGTACAATAATTTTAGTTTTGCGTTTCATTTTCGCATTCTTATTAAAACATAGACTTATCTGAGTATTTTGGATTAAACAAATTTAAACTCTTATAATCTCACAAGTAGAGTTCAAATTGCCTTACGTTAAAATTTTGAGTTAAGTTGCTGTTTATTAAGAGTGCGTTTTGGGCATATATGTATAGGTTAGAGTGACTTGCGCAGTATGTCATTTTCCGGTTCAACCACGCCTTGGTTGAGATAAAATGCATTCTATCCCAGAAAATTTCATGGGTCCCGTGGGTCCGTTATTTTCCCTTACAACTACAGGAAGGAATTACAATATTTTGAAATATTTTACAATTTTGCGATACTAATGTATAAATATTACTTGGTTTTGAGAGATTCTTTGCTTTGGCGATATGGTGGTTGGCTATGTACAACATAGCATATATATTTTGTAAGTTATTATACAAACACAGAAACATATAGTAAATTAATAGTAGATACTTTAAGTGTTGTTTTTTTAATTAGGCTATGTATGAATATAATATAATATTCTAACACATACACACAACACCATCTAGCCCAAACTAAGCAAAGCTTGTTCTAGGGGTACTAGACTATGGATAAACATACATACCTATATACTTTCTTTTTGTAAATATATACATATTGTACATGAAAACACTCAGACCAAGACAAACATCCATTTCGATGCACACAAATGTTTGACTTGTGCGGGAATCGAACTCCTGAGGTCTGGCAGTCGGTTACACTAACCACTACGCGATCGAGGCCATCGCTATCGCTATCGAGGCGATATCCTACATGCACCGAAATCATGCAGGCTCTGCCAGCGTTGTGGTTACACTGCAACATTTCTAACGCAGGACCTTATTTGTTCTTTTTATATTTATTGGTTGTGTTTCCTGTTACCTTATGAGTATGAAACTTGTCGAATTATTTTTCATTCTAACCTTTTTTGAGACAGCTTGAATGTTGATTGGAAAATTAAAAAGTAATTAATATTTCAAAGTAAGTTTTGTTGAGAAGAAGGGTATCTCACTATTGCCCTTGCACTTACTCGCTTAATATTAACGCACATCCTTTTTTCATTTACGTCATAATTTGAAAATGTTTATATATTTTTATATACCCACATGCCGTATTTTATTTTTATAACAATCTTCAATCTAATTAAGTCGTAACAACATTAAATATTTGTGCCTTATTGTTCTTTGTTTTTGACGTGTTAAATGAACGTCTGATTCTTAATTTTTGATGTGTTAAATGTACGTGTATTAAATTTAATTTGCTTATTTAAGCGTTTCGTAAAATGTAAAATGATTTTGTTTATTTTCTTGATGATGTTCAAAATGGAAAATGTGTTATGAATTTATGATGTAAATGCCTAATGCTGTATCGCAAATATAATTACTTGTAGCTCGAGGTGGGGACCTGGTAAACTGTTTTGCAGGCGTATCTATGCCTATCTCAGTCACCAGCTCCTCACATAGTCTATACATATTTGTGTTATTCACTAATTTAATAAGTATCCATGTAGTGTAAGAATTGTGTATTATGTGAGGAGAAATAAATAAAACATTGTTATTATTATGTTTCTCTTATCACAGGTATTTCCTAATATATTATATTAGAAAATACCTGGCCCTTTGGGAGGCTTACACGGAGACATGGGTCCAACGTGAAGAGGCCCGTCGAGACTTTTAATGAAAGGTGGGATGGAAAACCTACAGCGGCGCTAGCCACAGCAGGCGAAGGACTATTGCTACGTATGGATTCTAATACATGGGCTATAGGTACGGGTGTTTGGTGGACCGGTATACTGGTTACTATGGATGAAAAACGGCATCTGCCCTGAATACTCTAATAGCATCAATGCAATGGGCAGGTGTTGACTCGCCAACTCACTAGATGGGCCCTCTGAATAGCCACCATAGGCACACAAGGCAGTAGCAGGGGGCAACACCGGTGCGAGCTGCTAGGGGTGAAGTCGAGCAATGCGGCACCGGTTTCACCGTCACGGATCTCGTAACAACGGAGAGCCGGAGCGGGTTTCCCGTAGTTATGCCCTTGCATATAGCTCTAGCGGCCCCCCTCTGATCGGCCGAACAAGGCAAGCCAGAGTTGAGAAACCTACGGGCGCTCTTGTAGTTCCACCCCAGCCAGTCAGTAATGGCAAGCCGAGGACGAGGCCCTAACACACTCTCTGAGGCATTCAGGACCGCAGTGTCACCACTCACATTCAGCTCGCCACAAGCTGCCCTGTGGTTTGTACGCTTTCATGTAGCCTAGTAATACATTTTTTGTTTATATGACAAGGCGAAGGTGGTATTTTAAAAGCTAGTGTACTGTGCCCTCCGATATCGCATTAGTCTCGTGATGAGATAACGACTGTCCCAGAGTGTGTGTGAACATGTACAACAGGGGACCAACCACTACATGAGATTTGACAAACCACAGATTCTCGTTAAAGAACACCGATTCCTACCAAGGATGCTTCGCGAGGCTATTGAAATAAAAAAACATCCCAATTTCAATAGAGAAGATGGTTGGAATGTACCACCAGCTTGGGATCCAGTACTTCAAATAGTCAAACCCAAGACGAAACAAACCACAGCTAGACTTCATGATACTTTGAGCTCATTCTGCGTAAATAGAAACACCAATAATTAAATTATGTTCGGGTACTTTGAAATAACTACACTGGAACATTGAGACAACTACCATCTTAGTCTCCCCGTGACCATGGCTGCTGAAAAGCAACAGAAACGTCAGGGAAAGTGTAAACCAAAAATAAATAGATTTAATAGTTTAAATAATTTTATTAGCTTTTAAATTAGTAAAATAAAATCAATAGTAGTAGTAGTGTAATATTTTCAAAATTTTGTAATACAGTGCTAAATAAACAACGCGATAAAATCCATATATAGTAGTTTAATTTCAATGTCCCAGAGGGGTTAATTGTTATTATTATTATTTCTCTGACTGATTTGAAAGGCGTGTGATTTACGGCCATTATTAATAATCTATCTTCAATCCTAGATTACAATTGATCTTGGATTGCTGCATATCTTTCGATTGATCGCCTATCGCGCTAATAGAGATTTTAGCCGAGTTGAGTAACTCGGCTATCCATTTTTTTATGCATGACTGATTGCAAGCGATGCCTTGAGCGATCCATTCCCTCTTGACCATTCCGTTTTATGTAGAATATTCGGTTGAACGTGATACAATTTGGTGTTTGAAAAAAATACATTCTTTAGCATAATTAACAAATTATATATTGTAGTATATAGTTGTAAAATTATATATTACAACTATGTAGTTTAAAATAAGTGTGTACTCAGTAACTGTCTTTATTTTAGATTTTGGATAAGGCTGTCTCTCACGAACACCTCTACAAGAATAACGTGTACCATTTTTAACAATAAATATATTTTGTGATATGGACAACACCATATATCATTTCGCTACCCAACACATCACCCTGTTATGACCCAATATACCAGAGGGACTCTACATTGGTGACCCCGACGTGCTCACTAACTGAACAAGTTCAGAAGCACGATCGATAAACAATGTTACCTGAACACTAGTACATATATTGATAAGCCTGAACTCTGAAATCACCTGTAAAGATACTTTACGAGTAGCACCATTTCGACAAATGTCAAAACGTCAGAAATAACAGTAACTTTAACCGCTTAACTTCAGCCGGTTAGCGTAATAATAAGATTTATTTGATACAAAAAATAAAAATAACAATATTACATCTTATTTACGTGTTGGCAACATAATTATTATCATGGGAAACCGTTTCGATATTATGATCAATGACTCTTATGCTAAGAAAATCTGTGTCCGGTCATTCATCCATCCATTGTTCCAATAAACATTACAATGTGAGATTAGATTGCACTTAGATTTATATTATACATAATAATATCAGCCCTGTATTAAACTGTCCCACTGCTGGGCACGGGCTTCTTCTCACTGTGAGAAGGGTTAGTCCATAGTCCTCCACGCTGGCCTAGTGCGGGTTGGCAGATTTCACATATCTTCGAAAACATTATGAAGAACTCTCAGACGTGCAGGTTTCCTCACGATGTTTTCGTTCGCCGTTAAAACAAGCGATCATTAACTATTTAATACGCACATATAACTTCCAAAAGTCAGAGATGCTTGCCTTGTGTTTGATTTATACATGAAAAGTGAAAATTAACAAATATATAGGTATAAACAGATTTTACAAAATTTGTCTATGTAACTGTATGGGTATGTGTTTAGTTAACGCGTAAATTGTGTTTGTATGACTGTGGTATGTGTAAAGATTTATTGGTTATTTAAATAAATTCTTATGGACCGGACACATTTCAAGCCCTTTCGATTAGACCGTCCGGTCCATAAGAACACACAAGGCAGTCAACCAATATTCTAACTTTCAAAAGATTGCTAGCAATTTTAGTTAAAAACTGCTAGCATTCTTGTAGCTAAACTAGAATATTTTTGGTACGAATGGATTCACGTCAGTAGCGCAATGTAATATATAAACGTATCAACCGCAAGTCCAGCAATATATACATATGTAACTGTATTTTTTAAAAGACTGCTAATGACTGTGTGTTGATTGTTGAAATCATGCGTCGCGGGAAACTCATCAAACATTCAAACAACAGACACAAACGGCACACAGATTGGGAATAACTAATTCTGGATCGCACAATCTTTGTTCCGTGGTTGTCTTGCCTCTTGCCCTATAGCCACTACACCATATATTGCCATATATATTAATATTATTGAGTATTTACCATCATTTCATTTAAAATTGTAATAGTCAGTAATAAATGGTATAATGGCTGCAACACCTTGTACATAGGAGTAGTAAATAACTGAAGAATTAAAAGAGATGCCGTGAGCTTTATACATGTATATTCTTATAGACTCAACCATTCGCCTAATTCTAGCAACTAATCTAAATGTAAGTCTAGTAACGTTCACTAAACTCATTAACTGATAGACCTTGGCGTTCATAAGTGTTACTTTGTGACCTAAAATGATTTATGACTTTGACTTGGTGCAATTAAATACCTTATTATTTGGGTAGCCCTATTAAAGATTATCTTCTCGTACTATCGAACAGTCTCTGGCGGTAGCGCATATGCCTAAGCTTCTAAGGTTATTAAGTTGTAATATGCAATTGGTGTGTGATGTGCTAACGATGTTGGACTACTTCCAAGTGGCGTATAATGATGGCTATGTGCAATATAGCTTGATATTATCGGCATTACATTAATATGTACTATTAATTTGCCGCATAAGCAGCGATAAACTAATGGGAGATCGTTAAGGTGCTGATAGATAGCATTTACTTGTAACAGAACACCGAATCTTCCCCGTTTTTAAATTGTAGAATTTAACAACGAACAGAGCCTAGCTCAGAGCCAAACATCGCTATGAATATTTTCACGATCATTCTAGCAAACTCAAAAAATATTCTCGTCTAAAAATATTCTTCACGAAGATGTCAGACATGACGGTTGCGTGTGCTGCATTTGTACTTGACAGAATGGCTGGGCTTGGCGAAAAGCTCGAAGCAAATTTAATGTCCTTTCGCTAGAATGTTCGTTAGAATGTGCACTAGAACGCTCGTTAGAATAAAACGCTCCCATTTATTGCCTGTAATGTAACATTCACTAGAATGCTCATTACAAGTGAATGCTCAAGTCTATCAACATCTTTAGACTGCCACGCAGAGGTGCCGTGATGAATTTTAAGATGCATATCTGGCTGGTCAAAGTTATGTGTATTAAATAATTATTTATCACTCGCTTTAACACTGAAAGAAAACAGCTTATGTACAGGTCTTATATTATCATAATAACCTGTTAATTGTTGCAATGCCAGACATAATTGAAAACCTATTGTCTGGCGTTCCGCGTCGGTTAATCTGGCTTAGCCCGCGTGAATATAACCGGAACAAATATCAACATAAAAAATACCTATTTTGATCTGCAATTTCTATCATTATAGACTTTATAGATTTTGCTCACCGCGTCGCCTGCTTTTATTCTATGAGAGTAATATATATCGGGATAATATTAGGTCGTCTAGGACATGACCTATCTGTGTGCCAATTTTTATTCAATTACCTTCAAAGTTTTATATGTAATTAAGTAACAAATTCCACTAGCTACGGTTTTAATTCCCGCGTAACAGCGGATGAGATTATCGATTATTGCCTAGGATTGCCTATATACCACAGTTCGAAACAGCCAATCCCTGTGCTGCTACTAATAATTTCATAATTTCCTGACAGAAAAACTTAAAAACACTTTACTCGGCTCGGAAATCAAACCTCATCAACCACAAAGGCAGTTTTAGATAGTTTAGCTTCCAATATTACCACAAAGGTTGAAATTAAACTACATAAAGATCCGGATAAATTAGTTTAATTAAATGTATTATATTCGCGTAAACGTAACACAATATTACAGAAGGAAATGCTTGAAAAAAGAGTTCACGTCTCGCAACACTAGTATAATTCTGGATCTATAAGACAACTCTAATCGAGCACCATTACAGAGGCCTACTTTTCTCAATCACCTTTCTTATAAGCTAAACGTAAACCTCTTACTCGCGATGTTTACTGAACTACCATTGCATAGCCTTCACTAATTAGATCACGTACCTCCGAGATACCAGATGACATTCGAAATCCGCTACGGGGCAATAAAGACAGACGTTTCTGTGAGGGTATATTTTGCGGCTGGTTTTAGGTGTTTTAGACTGTTGTAACTGGTTGACTGGTCGTGTAAAACAAAGTGTAAGAATAAGGCTTGGTCATAATTTAGGATCGTTAAGTATTGGTGATAAATAGCTGAAAATTATTTTGAACTTTCCGCCATAAATAATGTACAGTCGGCCAAAAATGTGGTGTACCACATTTTTGATTTTGGTTGAGGTTCATTTGAAAGTTATGAAACAACAAGGTTGATTTCTCTTTGCAATAATATTATGACAGTGACCATTGCTCTCTTTATCATTTATTATATTTACGTTATGCCATGTATCAAGTTTGAATTATCGCAGCTAAGAAACTCACCTCCATTAGAAAAGTCAACTCCCAAACAAAAAAGTCTTATCGCAATTCAATCGGATTCGGGCGTATAGCAGTAATGTAAGTCTAAGAGCAGTCTTAGACTATAGCTTCAACTCATTTAAATTGTAATGATACTGTTTTAGGAGATGACGGTATAGGAAATGTTATTTTTCAACAATATAAAATACTAAAACAGTTGGACAAAAACTTAACTTTATTCTTTCAAACTAATATTATAATTTCAAAAGAAACTCTCTCAATTTGTAATTGCGTTGTATTATTATATTTCTTTTATTATATTATTATATAAATATTATATTTCTTATATATAAGTAAGGTTATATATTCTATCATCGTCAGAATGATTTAAACTGTATCTATAAATGTCCTCCAAAAAGGACTTAAATCTGATTGATATAAAGTCATTCAGTTCACGGCGTTCATAAACGCTTATTCAAAATCAATAGGAAAAGATAAATGATCTGGGCTACAAATATATCCAAACAAAAATAACAAATAATAAAATGATCACGTGATACTGGATGAGCTAATAGAATAAGCCGGATATTTGTGCGCTTATCCGGGTTCATATGAATTAATCCGGTCCGGACAAAAACTGCTGTGAAAACAAGGATAACCGGACGGTATCGTTTGTTTTACGACCGCCTGAGTAAAAAGGTGTTACGAGTTTAGCTGGTATATGCAATACATCAAGGTTTTGTATTTTTTTGGATACATTTGTAAAATTTTGTCTGTATGTTTGTAACCTGTGAGAGAAATTTAATGGAATTATCGTAAAATGGTGCTTGTGAAATTGGAAAAATGTTTTTAAAAACCAACAATGTTTTGATTGAGTCTGCCTCGTAGTACGCTTATTAGGCATGAAATTTTGGTTCAATTTCCCGGTCGGTTAAAAAATCTTTATATTTTCCTATTCATGGAAACCACTATTGTCACTTCCATCAAGAATGCCTCGCAGCTGTAGTGAATTGGACAGCTATGCGTTAAGTTTCGGGTGCGAATCTCGGGTTGGTTAGAGTGTTTTTTTAGTTTTACTAGCAAAAGGAGTTTGATTGTTTGCCCGGTAGATAGTGATAGAGTAGTCTTCCATTACGTGGAACCTAAAACTATACTAAAATGTGAATATATATTAAAATGTGAATGTAAAATACCGCTGCCTACTTCAAGGAGGCATGTGATACTGTGCAAAAAATTCTTAAAATAAAACCCAGTAATTCTTTGCCCGACAGGAGATTCAGATTCGATCCCAAGGCAACATGTACAACAACTAAACGTGCAGCATGTACCACTGACCAATTCAGATAGAACAAAGTTCAGGTAACCTCATCGGCAATATATTCAAATTTGTTTACTGTTTTTGATCTACCTTCACACTCACACACAAGTATAGTCAGCAACATAAGTTAATACACAATTGCGAGAATACAAATATTAGATTATTTATAAAAGTAATAGCTATAATATAGTTATTTCAGTCATAGCCCAATAAAACAGTATACTAATATTATCTTACATTTGCACAAATATTATACATCAGTACATATTATAAAACAAAGTACCCCGCTATGTCTGTCTGTCAGTTCACGATAAACTCAAAAACAACTGAACGGATTTTCATGCGGTTTTCACCAATAGACAGGGTGATTCATGAGGAAGTTCTAAGTGCATAATTTGTTAAGGCTTGCGATACCAGGGCCGGTCGCTAGAAGAAGTAATAGCTGAAAGATAGTTGTTTCAATCATAGCTCAAAAATAGAGAATACTAATATTGTTTTACGTTTACGCGAATATTATACATTGAAATTAAACCACTTTATTCGGATTACGTTTGAATTTAAATGGACAGAATACTAATTAGGATTTTAATTCATAAATTACTGTTACAAGTTTGTTAAAAGTTCAGCTACTTATGTTGCTGACTGTACTCAGATACACACACACACAAACACACACTCACACACCCATATACACACAGCCACACACCATAACCCACAAAACGACATAACGAATTCCCCTCCACCATACCAAATTCAATCAATACCAAATTCAATCAATGGTTCATACGTTTCTCCCAGGAAGATATTAATGTACAAACTCCTTCTGAATAATATAACTGATACACACATGCATTTTACGGGAAGCGAAAATTTTAATTTGATCTTATTATTCTGCCTTACCCATCTCATTTGTAAGTCTACCAAACCAACCTTCAAATTCGACAAACGACTTTGAATCTTATGATCTATAGAATAAAGATTATGTTGGCGTAAATCTAAGTTTGTTCAAACCGTGCGATGATTGTGCTTTTAAATGAAAACCATCCAGATTATTGTAAAAACTGTGGCACTTAATTTGAAATTTGTACTTGAAAAGGGTTTTTACACTTGAAGAGGGTTTAGTCGTTTATTTAGTAACCGTTGCTTTACAGGATGTAACTGTATGCTGCGGTCATGTTTTACAGTCATAAGGCATTGGTGATAAATATAAACTAAAATAAAAACGTATGTTTCGATGTTAAACAATTTATTTTTAATTTTATCCTATTTAGATACTCAGTTCGAAGCACATCTTTTAATATATGCATGACAATATCAGTGTTCTAACTTCTTAATTCTTTATCAGACAAATTTGACATGCTTTCAGCATTATGACAGTTGATGGCATGTCTAAATTTGGTTAAAATGATTGGATATAGTTAATTTTATTCAGCTTATCTATCTGTTCAGAAGTTTACTAAGTCGGCATTTTCATGAAGGTTTTTTGGGTATATGGATAGTGCAACAGTTTAAGTCACTACGGACGCTAAGTGATAGGGGGATTCGATGACGACACAAGGCAAAATCTGTATGACCCATAAATACTTATTTGATTCGCAGCTGGATTTTCCTTGAGATCATTTTCTGAATATATATAAAGTTTCCTGCGATACAAGAATTATACCTAAAACCTAGGAGGAAGACCAGGGATACCAAGTTAATCTCAAGTATTTTTCCTTATCATGAAATAATTGAAACATAAATAATAAAGTTTGAGCTTAGTCACAGAGTCCGCTATACAACCTCAATATATAACCACATCTTATTGTTACACTCTGTACAGTAAAACAGATAATCTAGAACGAAAATCTATTTTCGTATGGCGTCCCATGGCGCCCATACCTGGTTATGGGACGTTGTGTCGTTAAGAAGCGATGGGGACATAAAAGTGATTACAGGAATTTCAATGTCTGAAAACAGGCGACGAAAGGGGAAACTTGTGTCGTTCGCGATAATAGGCTTTTATTAATTTTGACTGAAAATATTTTACATTGTAGGAGAGGGGAGGGTAAACGTATGTGAGTCAAGGTGCGGGAAACGACATAAAATAAAAATATAAAATTTACTCAAAATGAACAATGATAAAATCGATATAATGAAAAATACTACACGTGTTGCCTTTCTCGTATTATTTAAAGTCAAAGTCAAAATCATTTATTCGTTTAGGTCACAAAGTAACACTTATGAACGTCAAAAGTTACTGAAACTACACCTATGAGAATTATACCATATATTACTGACTATACAAATCTAAAACTTATAACAATAATTACTGATTAATATAAAGGAGATGAAATAAGAAGGATTTAGTAAAATTATTTAATACTAGATGTGCCCGCGGTTTCACTCGCGTTTATAATTACTGCGCCGCTCCTGTGGTTTATAGCGTGATGTTATATAGCCTATAACCTTCCTCGAGAAATAGGCTAGCAAACACAAAAAAAAAATTCAATTCGGACCAGTAGTTCCTGAGATTAGCGCGGTCAAACAAACAAACTCTTCAGCTTTATAATATTAATCTGTAATAGACAGTACGATGGCATGAGGGCGCATACACTTACACTTTGTGACAATGCAAAGGCAGTCCGTGACTAAATGTGGTTGTGCATTCATAAGTTTAATTTTATTTTCAATAATAAACTAAATGGGAAGCACGATACTTGATCACAAATAATTAATTGAACTAAATTGACTTTATTGTAATACATTTAATCCTATAAGTATAGAATAACTTTTAAATTGAATTAATTATAAATTAATTAAATTATTAATTAACAATTAAAATAGGGTCATAATATACAGGGTGTCTGATGGCCGTTCGTACCATGTATAACTTTCTTGTATACTACGACCATAAATGAATTAAATCCAGAAGTTTTTTGTTGTTTTAATAATAAACACTAATTATGCTAATAGATAGACAGTCAAAAGTATGCTATGCTAATATAGCTTGCACTTTTTAATATATATTTTTTTAATTATTTTATTATTTATTTTTCATTTTTCTAAACGGCCTTCAGTTCTACTATAAGACATTTCAATTGATATTCTCAAATTTTTTAACATCAGCCGTGTACATAGTAAATTTGAATGGAAAATGAAATACTGACTCAGAAACGCGTGTTGGCAGTACTGTCGTGTTTAAGAATGCTGTGCGTGAGATACAATTTCCGAGTCCAGCAAATTCTTAATAACAATACACAATGTGGAATAGTGCCCAGTCAACGACAATAAGCTTGACTCTATAACGTAGGACCTAAAACCAAAGCTACCAAAATGTGGGTATATTATTCTCTTTTATCTTCCATTCCAGGGTGAAGGCTCAAAACTATATAATATGTATGTTTGGATAGTATTGAATATGGCAAAGTTGAGCATCTCAAGTATGGCCTGTGCGCTCACAAAAACCGTTCTCCGACCAAGATTGTTTACCAATCAATAAATAAAACTAACTATGACCCTCCTTACAAACTTTTCAACAATATAAACCCTCCGCAGGTAGATTGGCAATCGCAATAAACTTGTAAAGTAACCAACTTTCTTACTTACAGTACTGAGCTGCTATGCCATCAGCGAAAAGTTTGCTTTATTAAAAATTCTCAAGAATGCTGAACTTACGCCATCATTATCGCAAATAATTTATGGTACATTACATAATCTTACCTTTATTTACTTCCTGCTAAAAGTTTTCGTAGAAAAATAACATCGTTAAAACTTTTAACAATCCTTCTTGCGTTTAGATGAAGTCTTATTCTGATTAACGGCGCGCGGCGGTTCGAATCTCGGGAACTCGTGTTACGCGCCGACCTGGTGTTACGTAGGGCTGTCTAATAATAGTAAGTAATCAAAATTACAATATTCAGTATTATCATTATGAAACACAAACATTTGAAAAGGTCGTTATCTTCTAAATTCACAAGAGTAACAATAAATTTATAGACACAATTTTATCTTATCTTGTGTGGGGGCCAGTCAGTACAGACCAGCGACACTTCGACCCAGTGGGATCTTTTGTGTCGACTTCCCCAATAGCGACTGCCATAGATGTTCATGGCAGCCGGAACCGACGGCTTAACGTGCTCTCCGAGTCACGGAGCAGGCGATAATTGTTAATCAATACGCATTTAATTTCGAAAAGTCATATAACTTCCGAAAGTCAGAGGTGCGCAAAGGGGGTTCGAACCCGAGACCCTCTGCATTGCAATCTATTGGTTTCCCCACTGAGCTATCGCTGCTATTGAACTCTTTACAAACTCACATTTATGACATTAGTTTATGACATTACGGAATATCAAGTTTATATAAATCGCATCGAAGACATACAAAGAATTTTTTTACTATATCTTGATTACCATTGACCACATCAATATACAACTGATTACCTCAACCGATGCAAGAAATACCATTTTCTACCTGGAATACGCTGGAATATAGGCGAAATATTAGTGATATATGTTATTTGGCAAACATCGCAAATGGCTCCACTGATTGTCCTGAACCTTTATCAAATAGAACACTACGCTCTAATCAATTGGGTTTCAGATAGCGTCCTTAGTTAGTAGTCCCATTTTCACTCACTAATTATAGATGAAATACTTTCTTCTCGCGGAGTGCAATAACTTTCAACACGATTTCATCGAAATTGGAAATTGACTTATTTTGTACAAATTCGAACTCAATTAAATATAAAGTTGGTAAAGATTTATTTATAGATTAATTATAATTTATTTGTATTTTTTTATTTTACTCGTTGAAATGACCACACCCCGCCTAAAGATAAGCAGTCGTATGGACTAAGAGTAATAGCCTCCACACCGTCCTCATAGCAGCCGAGGCGATGTTGAGGTCTCTACTTTGACGGCCTGAGAAGGTGCTTTTTCACGCCCCGCTTAAAGGACTCAGGATTGAAGGAAGAAGGAAACACGTGCCTTGGCAGAGAATTCCATACCTTGATCATTCGACAGAGGTATGAGGACCCAAACTTGTTGGTACACGCTCTAGTCGACTATACCGTGTAAGGATGGCATCTGAGCCCAGCACGCGTTGTTCTGGGTAGGAAAGAGGAGGGCGGGATAAGATGGAATAACTCTTCAGAGCACTCCCCGTGGTATATTCTATAGAAACATGCCAATCAGGCAATGTCCCTACGAAGTTGCAGAGGTTCCAGTGAACTCGTGACCTCTGGATCTCCTATGATACGGATATTTGTTTGGTCTCGGGTAATCTCATTAAATCACGATGTGTTTTTTTGTTTAATGTGTAATGTGTATGAATTATTATTGTTTTTATTTTGTTTCTTGTTTTTTGTTGTTTTTATTTTTATCTATATTCTTTCTTTTTTTCATTTGTTTAGTTGAAGATACGATAACTAAGTCATAGGGAATTAGAGTAGTTATACAAGTGGTGTGCTAATTATTATGTGAAAGTTTGTAATTAGCAACATGTGCACCTTAATTGTAATCGATCATATGTACTTATTATGTAAGCTTTCCTAAAATAAATAAAACATTTCACCCTCAAAAGTATTTTATAAAGCCACAGCCGTAGTAGTTGGTAGCCCTAGTCGAATGTAAGATTGGACTTTCAGAAAATCTATTCTGCGGCAAGTAAATAGCTGCAGTCGAGGTCAAATAAAAGCCTGAAGTCGATACTAAAATTGTATCGAATTAATAAAAATGGAAAATTCTAAGTACTTATTGGTAGCTTAGGTTACAAAAGCTTTTCATTAATCCATGCTGTTATTATTACGTCTCGACATGGCTAAGCTGATAAGTCATATCAGCCCTGTGTTAAACTGACTGAACACGGACCTCTACTCAGTGTGAGAAGGGTTACGCCACACTCCACCAAGCTGACCCAGTATGGGTTGGCAGACTTCATATATGTTCGAGAATATTATGAAAAAGTCGCAGACATGCCGGTAACGTCCTGGTGTTTTCCTTCACCCTTAAATCAAGCGATAATTACCTTTTTAATATGCACATAACTTCAAAAAGTTAGAGATGCTTTGTTTTAATAACTATTACCTCCACATTACAGAGCATAAAACATACTGGCTTCCTGCTAAATACCCCGCATGCTTGTTATCCACATTGGATACTATAATGTCCTTCAAAAGTTACCCAACGATTAATACTATAATTATTATCTAGCATCCAATATCTCTCCAGTATTTAAACCAAATTATCCGCCCATCTAGTCAAAATAACAAATAAAAATTGTGGCTGTACCGAATAAAATTTATCAATAAATTCATATCAGTGAACGTATAAAACAATTAATAAACTATTGCATTAAATAACCTATACCTATACTAATTGAACTTTAGAATCCATAACACTCCATTATATACAAATTTTACCCAAAAATTCATCTCCACTATGAATTTCCACAATCTAACTTTGGGGAATTTCAAATTTGAGTTGGGCAACACCGCGCGGCATGCAATTTACGCTGTTACGGTTCCCGAACCCGTATATTTTAAAATTTAACGGCTTAATGGTTAGTGCACGAACGAACTGGATCGGCAAGCACTTAAATATAAATCGTAGTGTGAGTACTTACTGACGGTATATGGGCGTGTGTGTTTATAAAGAGATTTTGACTGCAAACTGGTTTTATTGCTGTCTACCGACTGCCGCTTATCTGTCGACAGCTTATGCGGCATTCAAATATTCCACAGTGCTCTAACTAGTAGGGTGGAATATTTGAATGTTGAGTTCAATTGTCAGGTCGATCCAAGTGGTATCCGGCTTTCTGTCAGCAAATTTTCCGTCTCATAGAACGCAAAAGTCTCGCCTTTTATTGCATACATATAGCTCAACAACTGTAGAAGTGTTGCATATATACTTATGTGTATTCATTCGTCAATTCATAGTCTTCTTCTTCCTAGCCTTTATTATTCCCAAGTTACTTGGGGGCGGCTTTTTTAGTCTAACTGGATTTGACTGGATATCAGTTTTTACACGGAGCGGCTGCCACTTGACCTCTAGAACCCTAAGGCTACGATACCCTAAGGCTAGACTAGTGTCAGGATATTAGAGGGCACTGACGTCCCAATAACGACTGCCATAGATGTTCATAGCAGCCGGAACCGACGGCTTAACGTGCTCTCCAAGGCACGGAGCACGCGATAATAGTCAATCAATACGCATATAATTTTGAAAAGTCATATAACTTCCAAAAGTCAGAGCTGCGCGACGTGGGTTCGAACCCGAGACCCTTTGCATTGCATAGCAGTCTGTTGGTCGTCAATATGTAGTATTAATTTGTTTGACTGTGTTGTTACCGCTTTTGTCACTCTTTGATCACTTCAGTACTGCAACGATTATTAAAATTTGTGTGCCTCATAAATATGTGCTGGATCTGGGAGTGTATTTTACATTCTTTGTTCCAATGGTCCATACAGGAATTAAGTGTATTGCGGGAGTAGTCTTTTGAAATAGTTAGGGCAACATATTTATGTATAAGCTTATACTTATATAAAACATTTCAAAGTACAACTAATTACCAGAATATATACTTTTAACCACCCCATCTAATATCCTTGCGTTACTGCGTTCACATCAATTATGCAATGTACGGATTTGAGGTCACGACCTTGCTAATCCGAAGACTTATCCATTAAGCGACGGAACCAAAACACAAAATATCTATTTAAAGCCACACACACATAAGCAGACATACCAACAAACATGAGACTCACACATACATATAAGAACTATAACCCCTCCCCCACACCCCCGCAGTAACTAGTAAAACCAGTTCCTTACACTTGCCAATCTTCATACGTATAATATTTCTTGACAAAATGCGAACGTACATTAGGCACGCTCGTAACTATTATGCTTGTTAACTATCCCATTGAAATTCGAGACTTGGTAAGTTTTCATAATGTCCTTTAAGCTGAATAAAGCTTATATGCTACTTTTAAGTAAAAACATTTATTTTTGGTTTAAATTATAAAATATTAGTATTCAGCAAACTGAAAATAAAATAAAGAAACTGGAGAAAAAGAACGTCTTGGTTTATGTGACTGCTATGTAATATTGTCTTCGGTTCACGCGAATGTTATTCATTGAAATTAAACTACTATATACGGATTTTATCGCGTTGTTTATTTAACACTGTATTACATAATTATTAAAACTATTTATATTTAGATTTACACTTTCCTCGACGTTTCGGTTGCTTTTCAACAGCCAAGACTGACTGTCTCCCCGTGACCGTGAACGTGTTAACCTAAATATAAATAGTTTAAATAATTTTATAAGCTTATAAATTAGTAAAATTCAATAGTAGTAGTAGTGTAATAGTTTCAAAATTATGTAATACAGTGTTAAATAAACAACGCGATAAAATCCGTATATAGTAGTTTAATTTCAGCGACTGCTATGGTTCATGCTTGGTTACCGGCTCATACCAAATATTACTGTCAAGAATTTCCTAATAGAAGCACAGAGTCTGGAACTACGGCTTCATAAATGGTAATTGGCTCGCTCCATATAACGTGGGATTAAAAAACATATTTGGCTAAATGTGGGTGTAATCCACCTGTCTTCCTTAAAACCATTTTCTTTTATTATAAGACTACAGATCACTGTTCAAACTTGCATCAGCCTAGCTATGGAATTTATTAGGAAATTTAAACAGTAACCATTCATTAAATAAATATATTTATTATAAAAATTTGATTTAGCCCGCTTTAATCAAAATTTTGTCGATAAATGTATTTCACTTGTAACCTTTAGAGTGGTTTCTGTAGGAAATCTGTTGATCTAAACGGAACAGGCCACGCCGTAGGGGCGTGGTGTCCCTAGGTGATTTTAATGAAAGAAAATAATAGAAGAAGGTATGACAATTACACTTTTAATATCTTTAAAATACAAATATAGGAAATACTAGTCGTTACTACAAAGTAATAGCCAGGGCGTGGTTCGTTAAACGGCTTGCTTCGTGTCCTTGTAGAAATCAGGACACTTAGCTGAGATGTGAAGCCGGGCCGGAAGAAGCCCGGTCCAGGATGCGATCGGCTTCTATATCGCTACCGCCGGGCTGGAGGGGAAGGGGGGCGCCAGCCACCACTCCGACTCGCACGCAGCCGTCATGGCACGCGCGGCCCGCGTGACACACTCTAGAATAGTACATTTTTCTGAATGAAAGGTATGATATGTGTACAGGTCGCCAAGTATACAGAATAGGTTCTGTACAACTGGCAACGTGTATCCAAAATGTCGTGATAATCGGTTGAATTTTAAAAGCGTGAAAACGAAACAAACAAACAAATGAAGTCATAACGATTCGCACACACGTTGTCAGGGGTATAGGCAATCACATAGGGTACCTTTCATCCAGAAAATGTACTATTCCCGAGTGGACGAGGCTGCGGGCAAAGACTTGTAAGTGAACGAAAGTAGATTTGTGTGATTGAATATTCCCATTACAATATGTGCTCAAAATTTGACGAGAATGCAGATCAACTGGTTTTATATACCATACACTAGCTGACTCGCGCAACTTCGTCTGCTTCACATTAGAGAATTTTGCCCGTTCTTGCAACATTTTTCATTGCTGCTCCACTCCTATTGGTCGTAGCGTGATGTTATATAGCTATCTAACACTTAGAGAATTTTTCAATTCGAACCAGTTGTTTCTGAGATTAGCGCGTTCAAGCAAACAAACAAACAAACTCTTCAGCTTTATAATATTAATATAGATATTATTTTTTGTAAACCTAAAATAACAAAAACTTCTAGACCTCTTTTTTGGTAAAGCTTAGATAAAGGATTTCGAGATTCTAAGCAAAAAAATTTAATATCTTTAAAAACCCGATCTCTTGTAAATCCCTCGGGTATTGTGACTAAGATTAATGTTTATGTGACACGTTTTATATTTAATAATATACAAACATTAATAAAAATACTCTGTGGGCAGCTTTAGTATTTTTTTAAATATTATATAAAATATTGATTAATCTTTTTTTATTATGAATAATGTATTAAATGTTATATCGTTTGTTCATTAACCTGTCAATTGTTGAAATGCCAAGCATAATTGACAACCTATATTAGTGTGCTGTCGCTATTTAATAGGTTGAAATACATTAAAAGTACCTCGGTGTCGTAGTAGTAGAGAATGTGACTATTGTTCATAAATTCTCAGGCTCGAGTCTCTAATTTGAAAATTCTGATCAGGATAAAGTTATTTTGTTCTAGTGCAAGTACCCTCATAAGAAGATTTATAATATATATCAACGTTCTTACTTTGTCTGTTGCAAAATTAACGTCGCTATCTTCATATAAGCCCAAAAGCTTAGTATTAACTTACATAAACTTTACTACATAAAGATTTTTACTTACTTTATCCAGAATATATTATGATAGTTTCTTATAATATATCTAGTCAGTACTATTAGCGTACCTTCAGCATGCTTCGGTAAGACTACGACATGCAATTAAAATTTAGGATAAAATATGGATCGGATTTGACTTGCGATTTGAAATCATATTTAAAGCTTCTGTCTGAAATCTTGGCAACATATTATTGTGTTTATCTGCCAAGGAATCCTAAGGAGCAGTACAGGGACTAGTCACTAAACCAATGCCAGCCTATTCCATAGCTCTTAAAATGATAGCTGGCAAAATCTAGAAGAAATACAAAAAAAATGTGTTTATAGATAAGCTCTGGCTTATATCCCAAAGGGATTTGAGAAGCCTATGTCTGTTTTATTCAGACTCTAGGCACGCTACTAGCTGGAATGCTAGTCCGAACCAAACATAGGTAGATACAACATGATTCTCCCCTCATTTGCAACATAAACGCGGCCATCGCTTCGACAGCCGTCGGCCGATTAATTACTGCCGTTTAGTATTCATTGCCTTTTGTTTTTTCTCTTTGTTCTTTGCGACGGCTGACAGGCGAGACTGTTTGCGCATTTACACCGCCATTCATCCTGGTGCTGAGATTGTTTTGCAATTAAAAAGATATATTCAAACGATTTGAATAAGATGGTGGTGTCATAGAATTTGGAGTTATTTTGTTAGAAATTTTGAATGAGGGTTTTAAAACTTCTTGTAAAGGCGCTGTGCTATATACAGCATGCCTGCTATTTATACCACGAAACACATGAAGTAACATTTTGTTGCGTTTAAATGAAAGATATCCGAAAACCGTTGTGCGCGCGAAATATTATAAATATAATAATAATAATATTATAATATAAAGAGTATTCAGGGCAGTCGCCGTTTTTCATCCGTAGTTAGCAATATACCGGTCCACCAAACACCCATACCCATAGCCCATATATTAGAATCCATACGTAGCAATAGTCCTACGCCTGCTGCGGCTAGTGCCGCTGTAGGTGTTCCATCCCACCTTTGATTAAAACTCTCGAAGGGCCTCTTCACGTTGGACCCATGTCTCCGTGTAAGCCTTCCAAGAGGCCAGGTATTTTCTAATATAATATGTTAGAAAGTACCTGTGATAAGTGAAACATAATAATAATAATGAAAATTGTACTGTAAAGATTTAAATAAAGAGTATCTTTTTCTCCCTAGCCTTTATTATTCCCAAGTCACTTGAGATCGGCTTTTCTGGTCTAACCGGATTTGACTGGGTATCAGTTTTTACACGGAGCGGCTGCCACCTGACCTCCGCAACCCGAAGGCTAACGATACTCTAAGGCTAGACCAGTGTCAGGATATTATAGGGCACTGAACTGATATCCAGTCAAATCCGGTTAGACCAGAAAAGCCGACCCCAAGTAACTTAGGAATAATAACGGCTAGGGAGAAGAAAATTTTTAGTAATCTAAGAATTCTTCTCATTCTGCTTCTATATTATATCTGGTAGCAGTCGTGTATTACTGCTACTCTCAGTCAAGTTGCTACCATCATATTATGGTATATCGCCAAGTAGCACTGCTTTACGGCTGGAAAGCAGGATGGCTGTTTCTGTTCCCACACAATTTACCTTATGCAACATCATAATTGCTAGAATTAGATATTGAAAACCAGCGCTGGGTCTTTGACGCCTAGCACATGCTGAGCTGGTAACTTTTTTAGCAATACATGCTATGTCACCATGTAATGCTTACTTGTTTTGGGATTCGACAACTTGCCTGAAACTCAGCCCAAGCTAAGCTCTTTACTTGTATAAATCTTTGTAACCAAGTGTGCATATGCTGAACAAATGATTTTCTTTCTTTTGTTTCTTTCTAATTATCCATCATCATGGGCGTTCGCTATAGTGAATCTTAACTGCGATAAAATCCGTATACAGCAGCTTGAATTCAATGTATAATTTAAATCTACATTCTACATGTACACGTAAAGTATATTCGATTAAATGTAAGATAATATTTTTAACCTCTTCTTATTGCAAAAGTTGGGATGGGCAACTCGAAGGTTCGAGTATATACATATATTTATATTAATATCAGCCTTGTATTAAACTGTCCCACTGCTGGGCACGGGCCTTTTCTTAGTGTGAGAAGGATTAGGCCATAGTCCACCACGCTGGCTCAGTGCGGGTTGGCAGACTTCACATATCTTCGGAAATATCATGAAGAACTCTCAGACATGCAGGTTTCCTTACAATGTTTTCCTTCACCGTTAAAGCGAGCGATAATTAACTATTTAATACATACATATGTAACTTCGAAAAGTCAGGGATGCGTGCCTTGGGATCGAATTTGAAATCTTAGTGTGACAGTTCAACGGTCTGCAACTAGGTAACGGCTGCTATAATATAATTATAAGGTTCGAGGTAGGTTCCTCTATTCACAATTATTTTATGCCAAAAGAACACAGCGAAAAAGCTGTTACTACTTGCTAGGGTAGGCCGCTAGCTCATCTGACGTCAACGAAAAAAAACCACTTAATTCAGATTTCCGTACAACAGCCCAAATCTTAGTACAATGTCTTATTTATGATAATTCGCAATATGAGTGTTATGAAAGTTTATCTTTGAATTATACCGAAACATTGCGATATTATGGACAAAAAGAACCTTAATCTTGATATAGGATTTGGGTGAAACTCTTGAACTGTTCTGAGTAATGGTTGAGATGTAGGCACTTTATATTAGACTAGTTTTAGTTTTCCCATGTGGTTTTATCCATGTTTAAGATTACTGTTCCATTGCCGTAGCTTGTAGCGTGATGTTATAATAATATACCTTATATCCAAAATAAACAGACTACCTAGAGCAAAAAGGGTTTTCAAATCGGACTGATAATTCTAGCGATCACCTCCTACGCCCAAACTAACAAACTTTATAGTTTTATAATATAAATATACCCGGGAATTAATTAAATGTAATCTACGGCGAACTATAGGTTCAGTGGCTTATGCTATTGCCGTCAGTAGCTGAATGTATATTTCTCATACGGAAAACAGTTTCTGACTCCATTCTGCTGCTGACAGTAAAAGTCATTAGCATTTTACCCGAATCGAAAATCGAAACCGATAACTCACGATTGGCGCCATACATAAACGCAAACCAATGCCACTAAACCAACCAGGTACTATTTAGACATATAATCCAATGAGCCCTACAGTTTCAGCAGGTTTAAAATGACTACATATTGCACAGTTATTTCAAACAGGCTCCTAAAAATCTCCAATATCACTTCCATAGCATTATTCCACCCTTCCAAATATTCAGCAAGAGCCTACCTGAAGTTATGGAGTGAAGTAGCGAAATAATAAATGTTAACGATCCTCACAAAGACGCTGGGATCATTTCTCAGGTCGAACAACCTCACAGTAACACGCTTTGTTTTATAAAGGGTGAGGATGTTTTACGCGATCAAGATTTATGTTCGTTTCCATTTGCAGGTTTTATACTGGGTATGTTCAAAATCAGGAGATATTTTAAATGCAGTCTAGTCAAATATATGGTGATTATAATGTTATATTCAGTGGAAATCAGTAGATAAGTCAATTATTTTGCAACGGTCCGAACGAGTTAGGTTAGGTTAGGTTAGTCCGGAAAATTGGCAGTTTCTTTCGAGAAACAGCCCATACTGCTTGCCCGGCAAGTATCATTTCTGAAAGATCACATATCTATAATACCAATTATTTTTCTTATTAAGCCCTTTTTAATTCGTCTTCCCTAGGGTCTACAAAGCGCCAGTCATACTTCTGGTATTGCAAGCAATCATAGATTATGGTGATCGTTTCCCGTCAGAGACGCTGAAAGGTTGTTTGCCACCATTGTTGTATAGAAAAGTCACTCGAACGCACACGTATCGTAGTAGTTATACTTCATTTATAATATCTAAAATTAAGACATCTTAACCCATTCGCTGTTCCGTGATAGACACAATAGAAAATCTATTGTTATGTATCATATGTGATTCATCCAAAATGGAACCTGTTAAACATATTCTAATGTAGTCAGTGATCGCCATACATTCGCTCAGAATGATCACACATTGCTCGCAAAGCAACCACATACAATCATCTGCGGTTTTATCCTTGCTGCTAGGGGAGAAATACCTACGAACCTACGCGTCTCGTTAACATAAGATCCGTGAAGCCATCGATCCACTTTACCAAAAACGCCAAAGCTGAGAACCATATTATTCAGCATACGGATAACGTCGTTTAGTGTACTTTTAGTTTGAGTACCCTCCGTTCTCACTAATAGTCCGGATAAAGTTGTCAAGGTCACACCAAAATTCGGTCCCTCATATTATTAAAAACAGTTCCATGACAGAAGCAATATTTTTACTTATTCTGTTGGATTAGTCCTACGCACAAACTCAGCTTTGTGATTTCTGTAGAGCCGGTATCAATTGTAGCGACCTCATTGAGTTTAGAGTTATCATACTTATGACTAGCAAAAGCTTAACAGTATTTTAGATGCAGCAACCGGATGCTATAGCGCAAATAGGGAGATGCTTTTGCCCAGCAATGGAGTGCAACCAGCTGATTGATTGCAATAGACGAAAGGTGAAAAAGGCTCTGTTCCTCGAAATCTTGACCAATTATTCAGAAACAGTGATCGAACCTTTCGTTCGTGGTTGTTATTTTCAGTAGCATCACGGTGTCCAAAAATGTGTCGGCACATTAGTGCCTCTAAATACAGGTAAACTTCAATAGCACTGGTGAAATATTGGTAACATTACACCTTTGTAAACAAGTAAACCACATTTTTGAATTACAATGAACAATCCTTCTCATTGTGAGCTGTACTTAATTGCTTGTAAAGTCATTGAACAATTGATATTTACCAATTATCCACCATACTCCATTATACCATTTTGATTTGATAACAAACACCGTCACCTATCAAATATCCGTCTCCATACATGCCATGTAATAAATCCAATCAAACGTGTACTGTAACGTCACACGTTGCGACGCGACACCGCAGGATGTGTGCCAATCAACTACAATTAATATCAGATGTATTGTTTGTCAACAATCAGTGTCATTATGTTGGATAGATCGTCTGAGTGATCACTTAGTCTAAGCACAGTTGATGCTATTATACAAAGAAATACTTATATATTTGCTCAACATATTGTGTGGAGTTACCAGACAAATCTAAAGAGAGAAAGGTCTTAGTGTTAGCTCTACTAAATTAAGGCATTTTATTTCGTCTGGAGCAGTTCCACTTATCAGAAGATCGCATTAAACACTATTATGCCGTTTTTCTGTCTTAGTAATCCTAATCAAGGAGAGAGCTGGCTCATTCGTACTGTATCCAAATAATTGTTGGTTTCTTTACCATCATCCAACTGAAATTGGTAAGAGTCGGTTCTACTCCTTAGTTCACAGCCAACAGCCAACCTACTTGGGCTGTCTATGTGGTATCTACCTTTCTAATATCTATGATACTACTGCATATTTTTAACAAAAGAGTCTAGCACTTGCTTTAATAATAAATATATAATATCATTCCTGTATTAAACTGTCTCACTGCTGATCACGGGCTTCATCTCAGTGGGGAAAGGGCTAGGCCATAGTTCACCATGCTGGCCCAGTGCGGATTGACAGACTTCACATTCTTTGAAGACATTATGGAGAACTCTCAGACATATAGGTTTTCTGACGATGTTTTTCTTCACCGTTAAAGCGAACGATAATTAACTATTTAATACGTACATATCTTCGATAATTCCACAATACCTTGGGATAGAACTCGAGACCTTTGCATGGTATTCCAACGATCTGCTAACGCCTCTTTGTAATAAGTTGTCGACTTACTCAAAGCTGGGCCCTAAACTCTATTACTTTAAAATCAGCTTTATATCCATGCTTATGCTATGTCTTGTAGAATAATTGTGTTGTATCTGCACGCAGCTTCGCTCCCGGTGAATATTACAGGAATGCCTTGTCATGTTAAAAGGATTATATGCGGAAAATGGTTTTTGTCTGTGTATCAAGATTCATCTTATTACGTTCCACTGTTTACGCGTAATTGTGAAACAAACATTTGAAATTGAAAAGATCTTTACAAACTTTCGCATTTATAATATTAACATTTTAATAATGAAATTGACGTTTATTTCCAACATGTAATTTCGTGGTATCTGTACAAAATGAATTGGTTCAAAACATTAATGGTATAATGAATAAGTCTGAATTGTTAACTTTGAATTTAGAATTGCTTATGGACCAGTATAACAGCATTAATGTAATTTGTTTAACAGAGCATAATATGGTGAAAGATGATGTCAAACTTTTATCTATAGAAAATTACACTCACGCGACCTCTTTTAGCCGCAAAAATCGGCGTGGCGGTTCATGTATTTTAGTTTGCAATGGTCATGAATATAAAACCATTGACTCAATAAGAAAACATTGCGTTTCTGGTGTAATAGAATGCTGTGCTATACAGCTACTACTGCATAATTTAATAATAGTTTGCGTTTATAGACCACCCCGAAATAACGTACAACAACTTGAAATTTTTTTTAAGAATTTTGACTCTATACTTAGTACATTATGTCTTTCAAATAAGAAAATCGTAATTTGTGGAGACTTTAATATAAATACATTAAAAAACTGTAATGTAACTAATCATCTTCTAAACATATTACACAGCTACAACTTGAAATTAACGATCAATGAGCCGACCCGTCCGGAAAGTGGGTCTTGTATAGATAACTTTATGCACAATATTACAGGATGCAAACATAAGATCCATGAACTCGCTTTGTCTGATCATACATCTCAAATTTTAACATGTCCTGTCAAAGAAACATATATTTTTAAATATTGGTTTACAAAGTGCAGGGACTATTGTAGTGAAAATATGACAAAGTTTAATGATTGCTTGCAATCGCTTACATTTAACGAAGTATATAATACGGATGACCCAAATTATTCATTTGACTTTTGCCACGATTTATTTATGCTTTTTTATAATCTATGCTTTCCATTGACATTAATTAGCAAAACCCCTCGTAGAAAACCGAAGTGGATATCGAAAGGCATTCGGAAATGTGCAAAACGGAAAAGAGAATTACTATGGCAATATAGAAAAAAATGTACTATTATTAATAGAAATAAATTCAAATCATACTCAGCGCGCCTACATAAGATTATCAAATTAACACAAAAAGCTCAAAACGATAATAAAATTAATACAGCGACGAATAAAGCAAAAGCGACATGGTCAGTTATTAATAGTAGGGAAAATCAAAAAAATAAACAGGATATCAGGCAAGTCAATAATAATGGCTTGATGATTTATGACCCTAGAAAAATTGCCGAGTCATTCAACAAATATTTCACTAGTGGACATAAAACTCATCCAATCACTACTAATGTTAACTTCAAATTGTCAACAAGTAATAAAAATTACAATTCCATCTTCATGGGCCCTACAACTCCTTTAGAAATAAATGAAACAATAAAATCTTCAAAAAATACGAATAGTACGGGTTATGATGATGTATGTACAAAGGTTGTGAAAAACGTTTCAACTATTATTTCACCAGTTTTGAGCTATATATTTAATTTATGTATATTTTTCGGTACGTTCCCTGATAAATTAAAACTTACAATAATAAAACCCTTATTTAAAAAGAACGACAAGGCCAGTCTCAGTAATTACAGGCCCATTGCCCTTATAGGTATATAGGTAAAAACCTGAATGAATACTTCGAAAAAAATAAATTTTTCACTGAAAAGCAAGTAGGTTTTAGGAAACAAAAAAGTATAAATTTAGCTGTGTTTCATGTGTATGTAAATCATAAAATCCTATTAAATAAATTAGAAGCTTATGGAATCAGAGGAAATGTCCTAGATCTCCTAAAATCATATCTCGAAAACCGACAACAATGTACACAGATTGCTCGCATATGCCCAAACACCTGTACGGAGGTTATATACTCATCATCTTACCAAGAGGTGACACAGGGAGTTCCACAAGGGAGTATTCTCGGCCCTTTGCTATTTATCGTTTATATAAATGACCTGCCCAATTTCGTAAATCATGACATGGTATTATTCGCGGATGACAGCACAGTGATGTTCACAAACACTTGCAAATATCAATTGGTAGCAGACATTAAGGAGACATTGGATACCATTGTTCAGTGGTTAGCGTACAATAATTTATTAATCAATTTGGACAAAACTAATATTATGACATTTAGAAATAGGAAAAATAATTTATTAGATATTGATATTATTTTTAATGAACAAAAAATTAATGAAGTTGAGAATACAAAATTTTTAGGTTTAACTGTTGACGCAAACTTAAATTGGAAATTACAGGTAGAAAATATATGTATTAAGCTAAGCCAGTTTTCCTATGCACTATCAATGCTCATAAAAGTTGTAAATCAATCTGCGGCGATTACCGCATATCATGGTTATGTAGATTC
The DNA here is from genome assembly GCA_963675205.1 of Catocala nupta. Classification (NCBI taxonomy): domain Eukaryota; kingdom Metazoa; phylum Arthropoda; class Insecta; order Lepidoptera; family Erebidae; genus Catocala; species Catocala nupta. The sequence continues at coordinate 2,820,128 of OY776089.1, read as the reverse complement.
TGTTTTAAGGTATGGCGTCATCTTTTGGGGTAACTCGGTAGGCAAGGAGGCAGTATTTAAGGCCCAAAAGAAATGTGTGAGAGCTATTTGTAAAATAAAACCGCCAGAATCTTGTAAACCATATTTCATAAATCTTAAGCTACTAACACTCCCTTGTATCTACATATATGAGGTAACTATGTTTGTAATCTTGCATATGTCCATGTTTGAGCACCTAAAGAGCAAACGAAATAACTTTAAAATTTCTTTACCCTCAAATAAAACTGCACAATTTAATAACAGTGTATTTTGTATGGCTCCACGCATTTATAACCATTTACCAACAAATATATTAAAATGCTCTAATCAAGAAAAGCTAAAATTTGAATTAACGCAATTTCTACTTAGTAAAGCGTACTATAGTGTAAAGGAATAGATTGACGACAAATTTTGATTTTATAGACTAAATATTGACATATGTATTTATTTAATGTATTATTTTTTAATCCTCAGACATTTGTTATTTCTCTAACCTATTTTATTATTAATTTACTTATAAAATAAAGTTTTCCAATGCAGTAGCGAATCTTGAATTGATAGTTTGACTTTAAGAAAATTTAATTTAAATTGTCTCGATTAAATGTTAGTAACTCATTATTGCATGCTAATAAGCGGAATGTAGTAGATCTAAATATTTGTTTGTAACAAATATATATGTAAACACCTTTTGTACCTATGTTCGCAATAAAGAATTTTGATTTGATTTGATTTGATTTCTTTTTAAAAACATTTATATATTTTGAGGGTAGACTATATATATTAATAATAACATGTATTTATAATTATAAATATCAACAACCTTATATATAATTTGTATTTATAGTTACATAGCTTAGTGTCTGCCCGTATTAATTGTTTTAATTCGCAATAATTACATTATGGTAGATGTTTTTATTAAATATAAGACAAACTAAAATGGTGGCCTAAATTCAAGCAATTATACATAAAAGAAAAACATAAACATTTTTAATTGGTAATTCCAAAAATATTTATGTGTTAGTTAGTATGACAACCACTAAATTCCCAATGAAGTATTCCAATATGAAGTATTTAAAATATCATATACCCATATGATATTTTAAATACTTCATATTGGAATACTTCTACCCCTATAAATTAAGATGTCGGATTGATTATTTCCAACTGCTAATCTTTTCTGCTTGGTTTGAATCCAAGATCAGTAAGTTTAGTTAGATTATTTCAATCAGTAAATTCTCGCGAAGCTACTCTTAATATCCATACATTTACTCTAATAACATAACACTGCAACCTACTACAATCACTTTATAATTAATTTACGTGAGAGTTATTCAAGCGCGTAGTATAAATCTCTGTCCAATAATTGTATGACCAAATGTATATTACAGTAATTAACGTGCTGTCATTTGCATAGCTTTTGAATACAGAATTGTTATAAACGAGAAGTGTGGTGGAATATTAACATTTAGATGCAGCGATAACCTACTGGTAAACCGTTGGACTGCCACGCAGAGGTCTCGGGTTCGAACCCAAGGCGCGCATCTCTGACTTTTCGAAGTTATATGCGTATTAAATAATGATTATCGCTTGCTTTAACGGTGAAGGAAAACATCGTGAGGAAACCTGCATGTCTGCAGGTTCTCCATAATGTTCTTGAAGATATGTAAAGTCTGCCAACCCGCATTAGGCAAGCGTGGTGGACTATGGCCTAACCCTTCTCACACTGAGAAGAGGCCCGTGCCCAGCAGTGGGACGGTTTAATACAGGGCTGATATTATAGATGACGGGTGGTTAATAGTAAGGGCGACTGGTGGCGTGGCTTTATCTTAAATAAACTAAAGTGGTAACTACCCATCACGCTTGATGGTAAGGTTACCGTTACCAAGTTATGCTCAGGTAGTAGTACTAGTGCGAGTTATTTTTACGTTAACGCTGTCGAAACGTTTACCGCGTTTGGCTGTCTGATTGGTTAAGAGCTTGGAGCGGGCCAATCAGAGCGTCGAACGTCATAAAGTGTCTATCATAAATAAATAAATATTCTATCACATACACACAACACCATCTAGCCCAAACTAAGCAGAGCTTGTACTATGGGTACTAGACAATGGATAAACATACATATAAACTTTTTTTTTTGTAAATACATACATATTATACATAGGAACACCCAGACCAAGACAAACATCCATGTTCATGCACACAAATGTTTGACTTGTGCGGGAATCGAACCCGCGACCTCAGGTGTAGCAGTCGGTTACACTAACCACTACGCCATCGAGGCTGACAATCTGACAATCAAGGCTAAGTGTCGATCGTGTTAACGTAAAACAAACGCACACTAGGTACTCTGAACTGTCGTAACGCTATCCATGTTTATATTGTGGACACAGCGATGTCCTTGATCATACAAAATATTATGATGATGGTAAAAACGCCAGATTAAACTAGAGCATAACAAGTGGATGTGACAAAGACAGCAAGTAGCCTTTGCTCCGACAAAGTGACTACCAGCTGAGAATCTTAACTAACATTTATTTTTCTTTCTCCCTAGCCTTTATTTCCAACTCACTTGGGGTGGGCTTTTCTGGTCTAACCGGATTTAACTGGATATCAGTTTTTACACGGAGCGGCTGCCAACCGACCTCTGCATCCCGAAGGCTAACGATACCCTAAGGCTCGACCAGTGTCAGGATATTATAGGCCACTGACTTCCCAGTAACGACTGCCATAGATGTTCATGGCAGCCGGGACCGAAGGCTTAACGTGCTCTCCGAGGCACGGAGCAAGCGATAATTATCAATCAATACACACATGATTTCGAAAAGTCATATAACTTCCGAAAGTCAGAGGTGCGCGACGTGGGTACGAGCCCAAGACTCTCTGCATTGCAGTCTGTTGGTCTTCCCACTGAGCTATTGCTGCTTGTAAACGAAATCTTAACTAACATTATAATTGTGAATGTGTTTGTTCATTTGTTACGATTTCACGCCTTAACTACTAAACCGATCATCATGAAATTTCGCATACACGTTGTCAGGGGTACAAAAAAGGACAAGCATACCTTTTATCCAAAAAAAGTACTGTCCCGGGGGGATAGCCATTTATTGACAAAATTTAGATAACCGCGGGTGAAGCTGCGAGGCAACTCTAGTTAATAATAATTCAAGGTAGCCAACAAAAAATTACTTATATCGCGCCTGATGGTAAACTGCTTCTGTCCTCGAACTCCTGCATATCGAGGGCAGTTCCTATCAAGAACACTTTGCGGCAAAGGTACTCCTTTTTAAAAATCCTTATGTCTTAAATGTCTGCTTCAGTAACCATTCAGCATCAATCGGGTTGGTTTGCTTGCTAAAAAAGATGAAAGTATCGCTTAAATGTGTATACGTATGACTACCGTGTCTTGAACCAGTAGTCCGATTATGGCTGCAAAGGGCCGTACAAAGAAATTTTCACTGACGTACATATAGAAAACCAAAACTGCACTTTCCATTGTATCAGTACACTGACTCGCCAACCAACATGATATCACCCTTAATATCACATTTTGTAAAATACATTATAATATTATTTACATATAAAGCTTGCATCGTTGTCAGCGGCTATTTCGACCCAAAATAAGTATATAGAGCTCGAATGGTCAACCATGCGAATGTCATGTAAATACTCTTTTATACTACATGCAAAGCCTGAAGCTTTAACTAGCTTATTAATACAAATATACATTAAATTCATTATGGACTTCGATTTTCGACTGTATGTTTCTAGGAACAAGGTGTAAATTTAATTGGATGTGTAAAATGCATGCAAATGAAAATAATGCCGGTACTGCGTTGTGTGGATTATTTATTGAGTTTATGTCACGATAGTTCTCTTGGAGTTGAAGCTAAAATCGTGTGTGGTTTGGTCTGTTATGACCTATGGATAAAATTGTACTAATTGATTAAATTGTGAGTTAAGTAAATGTTTGGATGTTTATAACTCAATCACGCGTAAACTGTTCAACAAATTATACAGATAGACAAAGTCCTGAGTTAACATATAGCATATGTCTTATTCTGAAATACTTTCCAGGACTCTTTAGTTAACTGATCCCGTTCTAAGCTGGACCTGCGGGATAAGTTGACTAATTAATGGATTTCAGCGCAGTAGGCATAGACTAGTAAGAAGCATATGACTGTAAGAATAATCTTTTCATTACATTATTGCTTGACGACTGTAATTATTTTATGTTTTCATCAAGATATATGTTCGAGAAATAAGCGATATATCTAAAAGACATGTCGACACCCCTTTTAAAAGTCTGCCATTTCACTCAAAATGGAACAACGTGAATAATTACTTTAGCTTATGCTGTTTCTTTGGTTCGAATAGAGTATTCATGGAATTAAAAATGCCACGGCCGTCTAAGCAAGGCACAAAAATCTTGAAAACATACGGTTTACCCGATAGTAACTTGCAACCGCAGCGTAGAAGCTTAGCTTAACTAGCTGTATTCAAGTAATAACTGCGTTACTGTTCCTGAAAGAGCTTAATTCTTACATAGGCACAACACCTCATTTAAACCGACGCCTAATATTAATAGCAACGGCAGTACTGTAGTCTCCACATACAAATACTGGGCGCTTTTTAGTATAGTAAAAACCTCTCAGGGGGTGATATACTTGTTATTATGAACAACTTTTGTTCTGGGACATTGCAGAAATTGCGAAAAATATCAGCTGTTCCATACAAAATTGGACTTTGACCTCGACAAAAAGGATTTCATTAAATCAAATCAAATCAAAATAAATTTATTCAAATTAGGTTACAAGATCACTTATGAATGTCAAAGTAACACACGTAAATTTTACCTGTGAATTTACATTTACTGCCACGTTCAGCAACGCAATGGTGTAGGGCTTATGAGAAGAACGGGCAAGAAACTCATGGCCACTCTTTTTAATCGCCAAGTGTACAATAATATTTCGTTTACAAATCATAACTGTAAGGTGCTGCAGCCATTTCTCCATGAACTACTACTGAACATACTCAAGCATTTGATAAAATTTCATGGTAGCCTCTAAAGCAGCAGTATGGTAAATAGGAGCATCCACTCACATGTACATAAATAATCAAGACAAGGCATGACTGTAGTCCGTAGTTAAATCTAACTGTTTAAATAAAAATGTAGTAAGTAAATTATCGAATTCCACGAAACCAAGGTCGACCAGTCACCACAAGTAGCACCCGTTCACGAGTACGACGCATGGGCCAGCCATCGCCCCCTTCGCCATATTGAAGGTAAATTATACTAAGAAACACTCAGTATAATATGGACAATTAAAATTTAAATTCAAGAATCGTTTATGTCACAAAGTAACGTTCATGTACATCAAAGGTCATGGTTAGCGGGCTTAGTGAAGTAACTAAAGTAACAGCATTAGTTGCTAATATCCCATGTTTCAATGGTTCCTAACTAGCTCTGCATATTGTATCCCGCAAGGCTTAAAACATTCAGACAACGATTCGACTAATTGCAGCGATAATCGCCACTTCCAACGAGAAACGTTTGTGTAAATTAGCCGTTTTGTCACCTTTGAAGAGTGTTTTTGTCTGACCCGGAAACCGAACAGGAAACCTCACGGTAATGTGTCAATAACAATGAAGGGAAATGGCCCGTTTTGTCGGTAAATCCGGCGCATTAGTCCGGCTGTTGTGACCGGCTGGTGAAGGCAAATACCGGATGTGTAGACGACCTGACCAGACACGATGGCACAAGTCAAAGATGATAGCGAGCTGACTTTTACTCTTCACTAACTGTAATATCATTAACTTAATCTATAGTTTACAATAGTGGGGAATATTAATTAAAGCGGTTGTACCCTAATAGAGAAGGCATTAAGCTTGCGATCTAAAGACCCTCGGTTCGATTCTCAACCCTTTAATTATTAAGATTATGATTGCACTACCGTATACTACCGCATGATACCTTCTTCTACCGAGCCTTATTATTCCTAAGTCACTTGGGGTCGGCTTTTCTGGTTTAACTGGATTTGACTGGATATCAGTTTTTACACGGAGCGGCTGCCACCTAACCTCCGCAACCCGAAGGCTAACGATATCATAAGGCTAGACCAGTGTCAGGATATTATAGGGAACTGACTTCCCAATAACGACTGCCATAGATGTTCATGGCAGCCGGGACCGACGGCTTAACGTACTCTCCGAGGCACGGAGCAGGCGATAATTGTCAATCAAGACGCAAATAATTTCGAAAAGTCATATAACTTCTGAAAGTCAGAGGTGCGCGACGTGGGCTCAAACCTAATACCCTCTGCATTGCAGTCTGTTGGTCTCCCCACTGAGTTACCGCATGATACCATATACTACATTACAAATCGTAACGTAAAACCAATCATAACATAAGCATTCTAGCTTAGCTGTAGGGTTTAACATCAATATTAATAATTTATAACCCAAATTCTTAGTAATCTTTATAAATAAGAAATAAATAGCCAATTAAAATGTATCAACCTACAGGATAAATGTCATGCCGTCACTCTTTTTTAACCGAACAAGAGAATGATAGCATGCGATTCGTATTTTAAACAACTTATTTTTTAAATTTTCTTATAATCCTTTTTTTTCTGATTTCAGTACCATATCCCGATCTGGTCTCCTATTTTAATGTAACAGCTGATTAAATCAACACTCTGTATTAATGCATTGCAATAAAAGTATTTTCTTCCTAATACATCCAGTAGAACGTCAAGACAACACTTTGTCTGACTCAGGATTCGAAACCGGGCAGTCATGAAGATTTACTTTTTTATTTATAGGAAAACTTACAGCTAAAACAGTATGATAGAAAAACTTATAACTTAAAACTAACCGACACAAATAAATATTAAATAATATGGTCAACCGCGATTACTCCCGAAAACTGTTTACAACAAATTTGTTTTAATTTGGATACAGAAGTGGTATATAGGTGGACATCAGCATTCCAGCACGCCACGTTGTACATTCAGCTCACTAACTAACTAAGTATGAGTTCTGTCTATAATTTGTGCTCATCACAGGAATGTCCTGTGAAACCTCAGGTTCTCTAGACACGTTAGTTAACTAGCTCTATATTCCTGAAAAATACCTGTACTAAATTGTTTTCGTTTCTATAACATACGCCACCGCCATATTGACAGCAAACACACATCGATCTTGCGAGGGACGGTCTGCATGTCGCAAACCCAGCATCAAACCCATTACCCAGCCGGACGCGACAGATAAATTGTTATAGATAAGCTTTTCATATCAGTGGCATACGTATCCATCAAATATCCGACGCCATGTTGTTTTTCTAAAATCATTTTGAGATAAAAGGCTTTCGCGGAAGGTAAATATGGATGTTTTGAAAACATCGGATTTGGATCGAGAATTTTTCGTTTTATATATTAAAGCAGTGCTGGTTGTGTTTGTGTTGATTTAGTAAATAAATGAAACTTTATTTATTACAAAAAGAATGTAACGTTTATATATTCAACTGTAAACTGAAAACCACTGAGACGGGTGCTTGATCTTATTTTTCTCAAAGTATAGCTTTTAATTGACGTTTAGTTTTAATATTACGTAATGTTAAATATGTAACGTTTATGTTCACAATGTCTGATTATGCATTTTATTACTTATTCGTGAAGACCTGTAATTAGCGTTTTGTGTCTTATTGTGTTTATTTCGAAAGTTGTATGTGATGTTGGTCTTCTAAAGATAAATAAATAAACTAGATTTAGCTTACGACTTCGCTCGCGTCAATATAACTAAGGTTAGGTTAATAACAGTACTTTCTTTTGAATGTAGGGTACCCTATGTCCTTTTCTGTTAGTCTGGCAACGTGTCAGTGAATTAAGTGATCGGTCGAGTAGTTAAGTCGTGGAAGCGTAACAAATAAACAAACTCAATCTCGCATTTATAATATTAAGTACTTACAATGTAAAAGGAACTCTTACCAGAACAGTGACATTAAGGATTAAGGCCAGGTTAAGAGTAGATACCTTAATCCTGACTCTTCTCCCTAGCCTTTATTATTCCCAAGTCACTTGGGGTCGGCTTTTCTAGTATAACCGGATTTGACTGGATATCATATAATATAAGGTAATAAGTGGACATCCATAGATTCTGCCTATCCATCCGGGAAACAACTATGACTATAATATGTAAGATATAAATGTATTGAGCGTACGATTAGTAATTAATTTATTTTTAGAATTTGAACTCCTGTAACTAGGGACAATGTTTGTGTAAGCGGGGAATTTGACAAACATTGACGCAATGAGAACGAATAAGTCTCGGCAGAACTATTTGTCATTAACACAATTCATTGACCCATGTCAAATAATTTTTGATTCGCGAAATTAATTGACTCACGTTCATTAATTTCTGATTGACATCATTAATTGCCATGGGACAATTAATTGTGTTAATCAGAAATCGAACTTATAACACACGGTGGAACAAATCAAATCATAGCGCCACAGTGTATCTACTGTGTTTAATTGCTTCCCTTATATTCTAAGAATGTTAATCACGGCAAAAGGCGAGATAACAGGGCTAATAATCAGTAATTCTAATTATTTTGTCTTTGAGATAAGCAAAAAATATTGGACACCTATTTTTTGTTTAAACAAAACAAAAAAAAATTCTAAGCATTTAGATTTCCCACAAGCCCCCACTGAGTTTGTGTATTTGAGCATGTTTTTAATTTCTTGAGATCCGCATCTCTTAGTTCTATGTCATTGCGCATTAGATCTGTTCACAATTCCTAGAATTGCTGGCGTCGCGCGTACAATAGGGCGGATGCGACATATGTAGATACCTATATCACACTGACGCTTGCTTTAAAAACACATTCAAATGCTCATATCTTACTCCACACATTTTTACAGTATTTAGTAATTATGTCTATATCTTATTTACTTGCACATTTACATATTTAAGTATATTTAATTTTTATATGTTTAGACACTAGGCGCCGGCGTCACTAAATTGGATTTCGCAGAATACCAGTGTTGCGATTTAACAATCGCAACGTACGCTGTGTGATGTCCAAATGTTGGCACTAATGGGACACACACTTTCTCATTACTTTTTACTTAAGTTAAAGTTAAATAATTGAATGTTTGTAATTGTATCGCTACTCACTGACAATACTAGCCTTCACTTGGATAGAGACAGTTCTCGTCTTCCGTTAAGTCAAACGGAAGGTGTGGTGTTGCCAGTTAGCAGAAATTAATTTATAGTATTAGTAATATTGTCTTATGTTTACGCGAATGTTATACATTGAAATTAAATACTTTATACGGATTTTGTCACGTTGTTTATTTTACTTTAAATACTGTTAATACATAATTTTGAATACTCTAACTATATTATAGAACTCTAACTATACTACTATTATTGAAATTTACTACTAAATATTTAAGCTATATATTATCTAATTAAAACTATATAAGTGCAAGTTCAGAGATATTCAGATTTTTCATGCTAGCTCCATACATTTTTTTCGAAAAATCCTTATAATAAATTCATTTCTGTGCGGAGTTAGCTCAGACGACATTGTTATGTGTATAATAGCTAATAGAAGCCATATCTGTCAACAAAACGAACATCTAGCAACTTTCATTTCTATGTCTATGGAGGTCGATTTTCAGCCCACAGTGCGACGTTTCGGTTGCTTTACAGCAGCCATGTTCACGGGGAGACTAAGATGGTATTTGTCCCAACGTTCTGAAGTGTAGCTAGTTATTTTAAAGTACCCGAACATAATTTAATCTTTTATTATTTATATTATATATTTTTATACTAAACCATTGCTTAACAACTGGCTATCTGTTGTGGGATAATAAATTCCACATACAAGTGGATGGTGTGGCAATGGGCTCCCCAATATCGCCTATTGTTGCCGACATATATATGGAGGACTTCGAGGCTCGAGCTTTGCAGACGGTAGAAAGTATCGTCTACATACCTCTTTTAAATGTTGGGTGTGATGGTGGTAACCATCACACCCAGCATTTATAAGAGGTATGTAGACGATACTTTCACAATATTCCAACAGATAGTGTAAATGCATTCCTAAAACATCTTAATGTCATTAATAATAACATCCAATTTACTATGGAATTAGAGGCAAATAATTCATTAGCTTTCTTAGATGTACTTGTCATCAGGAATCCTGATCATACTTTGAGCCACACTGTGTATAGGAAAAAGACCCATACAAACAGGTACTTAAACGGTGAATCTCACCACCATCCTACACAGTTAGCTACCGTGGGAATGTCTTTGTTTCAGAGAGCCCACGGGATCTGTGACAAGAAACACCTGGACGCCGAGCTTCAACATGTCAAGCAAGTACTGCAAGACAACAAGCTCCAACAGCCGCGCCGCCGTCACAGATCCCGAGAAAAGCCAGCCACAGTCCAACGCCAGCCTGCCATACTACCATATGTAAGGGGTGTCACTGACAAGTTTGGCTACATCTTGAAGCGAGCTTCAATCAACACATACTTCAAGCCGCCAACGAAGATAAGTCAATTTTTACCACCCGTCAAGTGCCAATTACCTTTACAAGATGCAGAGGTCTATAAAATAGATTGTGACTGTGGACTCTCATATATTGGGCAAACCAAGAGAAGCATAGGCACCCGCATAAAAGAACATATAGCTGATGTTAAACACCAACGCTCGTTGAAGTCTGCTGTGTGTGAACATGTGCAACAGGGGACCAACCACTACCTACGATTTGACAAACCACATATACTCGCAAAAGAACACCGATTCTTACCAAGGATGCTTCGCGAGGCTATTGAAATTAAAAAACACACTAATTTCAATAGAGAGGATGGTTGAAATGTACCACCAGCTTGGGATCCAGTCATTCAAATAGTCAAACCCAAAAAGAAGCAAAACACAGCTAGACTTCATGATACTTTGAGCTCATTCTGCGTAAATAGGAACACCAATGATTAAATTATGTTCGGGTACTTTAAAATAACTAGCTACACTTCAGAACGTTGGGACAAATACCATCTTAGTCTCCCCGTGAACATGGCTGCTGTAAAGCAACAGAAATGTCGGGGCAAAGTGTAAACTTAAATATAAATAGTTTAAATTAGAAAATATATAGCTTAAATATTTAGTAGTAAAGTTCAATAATATTAGTATAGTTAGAGTTTTATAATATAGTTAGAGTTTTCAAAATTATGTATTAACAGTGTTTAAAGTAAAATAAACAACGCGACAAAATCCGTGTAAAGTGTTTAATTTCAATTTATAGTGTTAGTATTTGTTTTATTTTCTAGTTTTATTATTGTTTTGTTCTTTAGTTCTGTTTTATTTTGTATCTTTTTAATTTCAATTTATTTCTTCATGTTTTGGGAGTGCATACCCTTTTGTGAGCCAAAATAAATATTTTTTCTATCTTTTCTTTCTTCTTTATTTTTTTATATTTTTGCAAGTGACGAGATACATAATTTAAACGCGTAATAACTTCGTTGTTTGTTTGTAGCACAACATAAAATACGTGTCTAATATTTTTTGCTAATCTAAAAGAACGACAAAATTTTTTTTTAATCATCATGTACATTGTGTCGGATAGACGCAGTTGCCAGAATGTGCGCTTTTGATATCGCATAGAGTTGCTAAATGACGATATAGTACGATCGATGCCATTTACTATACTGCACTTATCGCGATCAATGACATAGAACAACGAAAACGCCTTTTGTCCACGGTTTCGCTCGCGAATAAGAAGATTAGGTTATGTTATTAAAAGTACATTTTTGATAATCTATGTTAATATAGCTTTATAATGGCGAAATAATTTTAGTATAGATAACGCGAATTCTGTTACTGCTAAAACGCGTGTTTTTGACATCGCACTTGATCGCAGAGATTCGCAATGCGCGCGGTAAACACAAGGCATACAGCATATATGCAGTTGCTAAATTCTGTTGCTAAAAGTAAAATCGACTTTAAATTTCAAGTTTTATTTAGTTAATGTAAATGTGATGTGTCAAAAGCACTTTATAAATTAAAATTATGTTAGATCTGTTATTCGCGCTTTGAATAAAATTCAACGATGTTTTACGTAGAGAATGTTTTAGTAAAGTGACTAATTAACTACGTACAGACTAAGTAATTAACTCTACATAAAACGTCTGCGTAAAATATTCAACAATATAATGTATTATGCTTTTATACTTAATTACTTTTTTAGGTCTCTTTTAGTGTAAACGTAAAACCAGATTCGTAACATAATGGAATAAAATAAACAGAAAATTGAATTACTATAAATAGGAATTGAGTTTTTATAAACTTAACATACCCACGTCACAGTAAAGGTTGACTTATTTTTAGGGCCGATATTGTTACTATTAAAGGTCTTCATGTGCGTTTTAAATAGTTAGTGATTATAGCTCATTTTGAACAATAACACGTGTATATGTTTATAAAATATTCGTCGAAGCGGCACTAATATAGTAGACGACCATGGAACTGAGAACCAGAGGTCTCGAGTTCAATCCTAAGGCACGCACTTCTGACCTTTCGAAGGTATTAAGTAGCTGATTATATCGGTCGCTTCAGCCGTGAATCACACATCCTTCTAATATATATGAAAAGTTCTCCATAATCAGAATCAGAATCTTTATTTGTAAATATAAGTTACAGTCGTGCGAGATGTTACATTTGATTTTGTTTCTCTGTATTTCACCAAAATACGGCATACAAAAATTAATTATTGTATACTTTAGTCTAAATAACATGTCATTACAATTTTGAGATGCATTCATTACTAAAAATAATATTTTCTAAGATTTGTTAAGTATAGGTACCAACCTGCATTGGGCCAGCGTGGTATTTTTTATTTTATTACCGCGGGGCCGCGGAGAGGTTATATTGGACTCATCCGGGATAAGATGACAATGTTCCGATTCTGCCGACTAAACTTACCATGGTGTTCCTCGACGTTCCTAGAGTCGGTGGGCTCGTGCGAATCATTCTCACATTCGAATCGCGACTGGTAAACTATAGTTTAACCCTTCTCAAGATGACAAGGGGCCCGTGTCCAAGAGTGAGATATTTTATATATAAGGCAGATATTATTATACGTTGACAGCTATTTCGATTTTAACATAGCTTACTGTGCCGAACAACACACAGCCGAAGCTTATCTAAAATACAGCCCAAAACTCGTTATTAGCGGCCAGAGGTCCGCTAGACGCCGAAGGGTTGAATATTGCAAATTTACGGCTCATAGCTGAGGCTTAAGTGCGCAGAGTGGGGTTAAGGCTCGACTGCTTTACACGCCAGCCGCCGTGTCAGATACACGCCACGGAATATATCGTCAGTATGGACTGTGGCTTGGAAGTTTGTAGCAGGCCTTAAGATAATCAAATATCATAATTGTCATTTGATACGTTGTGGACTACAGAACTGACACGGCGAAAGAGATGTGACTGCTGTTCAGTCTTGGATTTAATTTTCGGATCGAGCAGTGTTATTGGATTTTCCGATCAAGATTTTTTTGCAACAGCACGTTTTCTATTCCTGTGCATGTTAAACAACAATGGTCCGTTCGCTATTATGTGGTATTTAAAACCATAACTGTAGATTTTTGGATGTGATAAAAGCTTGGCTAAACCAAGCTAATATAAAAATATATATATAATATAATAGTCAAAGCTCGGACAGGAACACTCTAAACAATAAAATAAAATAACACATTCGCGACTGATCATGAGTTTTAATACATACGTCGGGCAAAGTATTATTGTATTTTCTATTAAGCAATTCTCAATAGCAGCAATGACTTTGGAAATATACCCAGTAGACGGTAGGACATAAAAATAACACCTCTACTTACCCCATTTGAATACCCCAAATGTCACTTGTTGCCATGCTAATTTTATACATCATTAAGTAGCTGCAACCAGTTCAGCGAATCTTAGCTTCTACTCTATCTTCACATTTACATACATCAACATTTCTAATCAATTATATTTGTACACACAGCGACACATCAACCTAGACTGTTGGGACTTTGAACTTTTAGAAGTTGAACGCTGCGAATCGTGCGAGAGAGTGCGTTATATTTTTGTTATTTTGTCTCATTAACGCTGAATGGGACGCGACGCTCTATTCTTACCATTACATTGACACCACTATGCACAGTCCCTTTCCGACAATTCTCTATTTTGTATGTAGCGTAGTTATGCGTGTATAGGGTGTCTAACTTGATGTGTAGCCGTGTGTACGCCGTCTATGACAAAACATGTTGATAAACAATCTACCTATTCAACTGTTATAGGATGCATTTCCTGTAAGCCACATATGTTTGAAGCGAATAAATATATCTTTATCATCAATTTAGCAGTTAGCCATAAAAGGGTAATAAACAAACAAAGTCACTTCTGCATTTATAACATTAAAATTGTATATATCGTTGATTTAGTCACTCATCGTTAAAAAGCAAAACATCAAAAGGTTAGCCTAAAACACGACACGGTGAAACACTGTGTCTGTAAATGGAAAACACAGAGGCACCGCATCAAAACGACATATAAATATTCATGCGACCGCACCGCTATCCATTAGACAGCCTCGCCACGATTGACGAAAATGTCGTTATTAATATCAAAGCTAACATTCCATTTTATATTCGGAATGGTTTTCCAATTTAATACAGGGTTATTTATGACTTGCACTTTATTAAAAACAAACCGATGTTTCTGGTGAGCTTAGGTTAGCTTATTTTATATTTAATATAATGTCCATTCCCGTAATAGATACAATTCAATAATACAAACATACAAACGGACACAAAAGACAGCCAGACGCGCAACAACTATTTGTAGGTCACAAAATGTTTTGTCCCGTGTGAGGGTCGAACCCACGAGAATCGTGGTGGCATAGTGGCAGTAGCGAGGCCGTTCGTTTGGGCTGAGCCCACCAGCAAATATGTGCCGATAGTACGTATAAGCCGGATTGTCCGGGGTAGTTCCAAGTCTTAAGACTGCGCCGAGCGAAATGTGCCAAAGCAGGCGGTCACAGTTAAGTTGATAAAATCAACACTTTTTGTTTAATACAAATATAAAATATATATTTACCATAACAATGAATGTGTTTACAATTACTCTGTGTAATAAACTTAAAATAATTAATATTTTTGACAACAAAATTACGTAAACTTGCACGAAAAATGCAAAAACGTAAGCTCGTGTTACGTTATTTTTAGATTATAACAGTAGAAATCTATCCTATTTTACAGCTTAAACGAAACATAAATAGTTATATTACAATTTGTCCGTCCGTTAAGTTATTGGTTGACAATAAAGATACATATTTCTCAAAAAAGCATTTCAAATCCTCCATACAATTTTACTATGGCGGCCGAGCGTCGATTTGAATATCGAGCTCTGTCATTCAGTCCAACCGCGTATAACGCGCTCGGCGCAGTCTTAAATGAAATCGGCATAAAAGTACCAACTAACAATCCTACTGGATCGCACGGTAAGCCAGAATACAGTCAGCGCTTAAGTAGCTGA
Source organism: Catocala nupta (assembly GCA_963675205.1). Classification (NCBI taxonomy): domain Eukaryota; kingdom Metazoa; phylum Arthropoda; class Insecta; order Lepidoptera; family Erebidae; genus Catocala; species Catocala nupta. Next base: position 2,804,526 of record OY776089.1, on the reverse strand, counting down.
ACATTAAACTTTGTACCAGTGTTTAATGAAATGGCGACCTCGATGGCGTAGTGGTTAGTGTAACCGACTGCCACGCTTGAAGTCGTGGGTTTGATTCCCGCAGAAGACAAACATTTTTGCGCATGAACATGGATGTATGTCTTGGTCTGGGTGTTTATATGTATAATATGTATGTAATTTACAAAAACAGTATATTATGTATATTTATCCATTGTCTAGTACCATTGTGTAGTCTGCTTAGTTCGGGCTAAATAGTGTTGTGTGTATGTAATAGAATATTATTATATTAAATATTTGTTTATTATTGTTCTATAACAATGAATTGTTATTAAAATAACCTTTATCTGTTACTGGAGTAAAAGAAGAGGTATTACTAATATTGTGTATGATGGAGCACTTTATGATCTCGCGATTGTTTATCGACTTAAATCGCTGACTGTGTACCAAATGGTATCACTGTTGTACTCAGGCCTCTTCTTAATCCAGAACAGATTAGCCTATGGTCTACCACTGTAGCCCAGTGCGGAATGGACGACTATGTATATCTTAGAGAACATTCTGGAGATCTCTCAGACCAGCAAGTTTCCTCAGTGTTTTCTTCACCTTTAATATGAGTAATCATTAACCAACTATACGCACATAACTTAGGATTGAACTCAAGGTCCCTGCATGGCCATCCAATGGTCGTAAACGAAGCTGTTGCTGCTACAGTCGTTTACGAAGGCTAAAATTTAAAGACCTTTTTGCCTGACCCAAGCATCAAATCCAATACTTTACGACTGCTTGCTAGCTCAGTATATACCATGCTACCAATGCTGATTAGAAGCAAACTATCTTTGGTCAATTTGTCTATCGACTTTACACTAAGAATGTTTACAAAGGTTCGTCCTATGTTCTGCACAATCAGCAATTATTGTTTTACAAGCTATAACCATAGTGTTCATATCAACATTCAACAGCGCAAGTAAGGAGAGACCCTAACGCTATATATTATATTACATAAATTGATCCAATATTGTCTGCTAAACCTTTAGTTTTATCATACACTAGCTATTGCCCGCGGCTTCGCTTACATAAAAGTAGGTTAAATGAACACCGGTACTCAATAATATATATTTTATGTTACTCGGTGATAATAAAGCTTTTTAGTGGAGAAAGAATGTTTAAATTCGGTTGAGTAGTTTTTGAGTTAAAACCTTACAATCAAACAAACAAGAAATCTTTTTTTTTTATAATATTAGTATGGATAAGCCTTTATTTTAATTACAAGGGGTAGACCTATGCCGATATTGGATAGGTGAATTGTTTACTGGATGCCAGAGTGCTGCCAGTATCAATTTATTAAAGCTTCTATTCTAAGCTATTTATTAAATCATCAGTGTATACTTAATTATGGAATGGAACCAATAATATAGTGCCTCAGTTTTGTTAGACCTTGCCTAAAAACTTTCTCTAATATCATTAGAAGACAAAACATATTTAATCTAAAAATAAATTATCATACGGTAGGCTTACAATAATAATATGAGCCCAGTTTATAGACTGCCTGGCTTCTTCCCAATGTGAGAAGGGTTCAGCTAAGAGAGGGGTTAAGTGTGGTAGACCATAATAATTTATTTTAACGTTCATAAGTCATACTTTTTCATGTACTAATAAATAAGGCTGGACTTTCCACGGCTGCCAATAAAAGCAATGATGTGCATGACGAATTTACTGACACACGTACACGAATCCTTAGCCCCAAACATTAATATCACTTGACCAACCACTAGATAAAGGAGGCAAACAATTCAAACTTTATGAACCACAGCCACTACTCGAACAGGATTCGAACCGGCAAGTTGTGTTGAAATTAATTGGGAACGGCCGTCGTGCGGTGTCCCAGCCGACACCCAGCCATTGTTAGCACGACGCACGCCCCGGCGCCACTCGCCTCTACATTCCCCCCTTCCCCTACCACCTTGCCCCCACGGCCCCTACACCGCGGTGTCGCCAATTAAATCCATAGATGCTAATTTACAGACATAGTTGGATTGTTGAAAACCGCTGTATATTCAATAGATACTTTGAACTAGGCAAGTTTGAAACTTTCGGCCTTTGTTTAAACTATAGGCTGCTTTCAAATTTAATTTCGGTTATTTTGTTACACTTACCTAATTACTGGGTTATATGAAGCACTCATGCGAATTTAGGATAGTGCGCAGTCTGTTCCAGTAAAGGGAAAGGTCACAGTTACAAATATTGTTCCAATAAGTACATTTGGAAAACTATTACTATTAAATAAGATCCGTGGAGATCTGATCGAAACATATAAGATTCTAACTGGACACTACGACATTCAAGACTTTGAACACATCTTCACACGTAACGACAACACCCATCTAAGAGGCCATTCCTTAAAGCTATGTACCAGTTTCTCAAACAACAATCCACACAAGCACTTTCTGAGTAACCGAGTTGTCAGATCGTGGAATAAACTTCCAGCGCATGTCATCGCAGCTGACAACATTAACAAGTTTAAAAACCGACTGGACAAACACTTGGCTACAAGTGAAAGCGAGTAGAAGTGCGAGATACGGGCATCATCAGTTGTCTCAACTGCCTGCCTGTTTAAATGTATAATAATAATAATAATAATAATAAATATTTTATGGCTCAGTTCAATATGCGTATATTTTCTTTATTTGATTAGGTATTATAGGTACTATCATATTAATATTATGTATGTATGTGTACGTAACTCTGTCTGTTTGTCATGTTTTCACAATTAAAATAGTGGTCAGTACACAAAGAGATTTCCTAAAAAAAATCTTTATATACATATTTAAATCTTCTGTGCGTGTGTTCGTAATTAAAGTCCTAAACGGCTGAAATAATTTTGATGAAATTGTTTGTGTGTGTTCAAGTGGATTCGAGAATGGTGTAGATTTGTTTTCTTCTTTTTTCGTTTTTACAGGACAACGTCTGTCGGGACAGCTATTTTATATACAAATCTAGGCAATGTTGGATTTATTAATAAGATAAATTATAAATAAAATAGATAAGTAAATTTTTTGAATCTATAAAGTGTCTTTTTAAGCGGACAGTTAATAAATTTTAATTTGCGCAGAAATATAATACTATCAAATCAACCCAAAGTTCAAGACTGCACGATTGCCCTCATTTTTTGACGCTATGTTTCTTCAGCGTTGCTTTTTTGAGCAAGTAACCTGAAACAAACTTAAACTGAAACCTCGGGTCTGGTGAAGCAAGCATACATGCAAAGACTCACGCCGTTATATTCCCAAGAGGTAGACAGCGTTATAATACACCTACATTTCGCCAGCCATATGTTTAAGTCCCACAAAACAGTGATCGAGCGTAGTTTTATCTACCAGCCACCGTTTCAGAAACCATTCTGCGACTAACATATTTTAGGCAAAAACTCCAATAATACTTTACCTGACCCAACAATCGTTACTGAGGCCGAATACAAAATCAAATTATCTATTTTACGCATCATTGGTACAGGCAATATAACAATTAATGTACCCAGAATCACTATAATCAGCTGTATATCATGCAAAATGATGACTTATATTAAACAATTCAATATAAATAAATACTAGCGTTAATAACAAAAACACTGTGACATTATTGTTTACATTGGAATAATGTAAACAAATAATGTCCCAGTATTTTTCATCAACAACACCAAACCTGGTTTCGGCCAATTATTCTGCCATTTTTACCGAAATATGCTTCGCCCGCTCTACCCCACCGAAATTTCTCGTCACGTTGCACCGAAACGTACGTTGAACCTTAACCCTATTACTCGTCTGATGAATACGATTATCTGGTATAGCCTGAAGGATCTTGACCTAGTTGCCCCTAGAGACGTTGCTACATAACAGATAATAGCGTCACTGTCACGGCATGTGACAGAGAATTGGATAATATACTCATGCAAAATTATTAGGTATATGTGGAAGACAAAGCCCCGTGACGTAAATTTCGGAATATGTTTATGGTTGTGAGGTTTTGATATTGGTTGGTGGTTCGGCAAAGATGTTGTTGAGTTTTTTTGCTACGAAATTATCAATTGCGTCATGGAGCTTGGTAACGTGTTCGGTAGCTCTATGTTGTATAAGTAGATAGCAAAATCATGGTCTTCTTTTTTCTTATTAAGCCTGTCCCTGTGGCCCAAGGGACTTTTAAAACTTGGTAATTATCAAAACAGTTTTTTGTGGGAATTGGCGCTACAACAAAAGCAAAAGAACAATTGTCGATACAGACATATAAACCTGTTCGCAAGCTATGAAGTCGGTTCTATTATAGGACATAAAACATAGTTAGCAAAGTGTTAATATAAAATATCTCTGCTTGCCCTTTTGCGGTGATACAAGCAAGACTCAATGTACGTAAACACTTATTAATAACTGTTATTTCAATTATCATATTTTATGAATACCAAAAATTCAAAGCTGCCGTTATCTGATGACAAATAAGCCATAACTCAAAACAAACAACTCATATTCGACATCAACCAATGGAAAAGACATCCAAACACACCCAAAATGCCCATAATATTTTGATGCGCTCGCATTACACCCTCCCAAGTACCCAACAGTCCAATGATGGATCGGCCTATAGAAGCCCCGGCAATCCCAAATCATAATAGATTTATTAATCTCCCATAAAAACGAAATAAAACATAAAATATCACAAAACATTTTTCGAGAGAATTCCATCCGACTCCTTCGGCTAGCATTTCAAAAGAAACTTTGAGAAGCCGTACAATTTAGAAAATAATATTAGCAGGTGAAGAAAATTAAGTACTCATTGGTTTCTCAGAATATTGAAATATTTTCTCCTATACTTATACCCTCGAGTGGATTGGTAAATTTAAGTACATCAGTACTTAAGTAAGTACCAATATTTATTTATTACTTTTGGTTGAAATTCGAATGAAATTCATCTTGTTTTTTTAGCTTTCTGCGTTCCTTTTCCATAACCTTAACCATTGGGCTACCGCCGCTAGTTTTAGTGGTTGCCTCGCTAGTGTCACTAAGCTGGACTAAGGGTTCAAATCTCTGTTCCGAGGGTTAAAACACCACACGCTACAAAATAAATTGTGATACACAAATTAAACGTGTCGTGCGTGTTCTTTGTATCCACTATCTGCTTGCAAAGTCCACCAAAGGAATTATTTCTACTGCTGAAGTTGCCTTTTATAGAAAAATAAATCATTTTATAATAATAGGTTCAACGGCGACCATAAATAGCGACCGTTTATGATATGTAACATACCTTTTATAAACCAACCAGAAGATTGAGTCCCGCCTACATTAATTGGATCATTAAATATTTCAGGTGAATGATTTTATGGCCGTTACCGTATGCATGTAAACGAGTCGTATAAGTGTGTTACGTATTTAGTTATCTTTGTGATTTATATCGGCAGGACTATTACGTTTACTTTTTTGGTAGTACAACTTCGAGTGTCATATCATCTCGACCAAAAGACATCCATTGCTGGACATAAACCTTCACCAAGGATTTCCACACAGACGTTTTTACTGAGCTTAATCCTAATTTAATAATATAAATGCGAATGTGGGTTTGTTTGTTTGTTATGCTTTCATGTCTTAACTACTCGGCCGATCTTTATAAATTTTCACATACACGTTGTCAGGGATATAAAATAGGGCATAGTATACTTTTCATCCGGAAAAAAGTTATGTACCTGAGGGATAGAAATTCATTTATCAACAGTTCCCGAATAAAATGTCATTAATACCTATCAAAATGCATTGCATGAGATCTCAGATTTGATTCCACCATACTAGTGTGACCACATTTCGGCAGCTGGTTCTGGGACGTAATGGGGAGTTTGCGCTTAAATATAGGTATAGTATTTTTCCTTGTTTGTTTTATTTATCAAACAAATATGGCAAACTGCTAGCTAATGACATTACATAGAGACCTATCTATTTGTCTTCCTTTGTGTGTCATCTCTATTTATTAGAAAACAAATTAAGTCTGATAGCAGTAACTGAATAGTTTTATAATGAGACTTTTTTGCTAACAAATAAAACAGTTAAGGTAAATTGATCTTTAACTAAACGTATTTAATACCTTAATACAATAAAACCTTAGTAAAGGAGTATACATACAAATAAAACCATATAAAACAACCACTTCTGATTTCATGTCAATATCACTACATATTATATTATAAAACAAAGTCCCCGCCGCGTCTGTCTGTCTGTTCGCAAAATAAAACTCAAAACTACAAAATGGATTTTCATGCGGTTTATACCAATAGACAGAGTAATTCATGAAGAAGGTTTAAGTGTATAATTTTGTTAAGATTTTGTACTACTCGTGCGAAGCCGGGGCAGGTCACTAGTTCAACCATTACAACATATGCAACGGCAAACCAGAACAATTTCGTATGTAAATTAACGTTTAAAATGACGAAGAATGCAAACTTTATACATCAGTGGTTGCACATCAAACACTATACAAAAACAGGACACACAGTGACAACACAGAAGGAACAACAGTGTGTTTATTTCCGGGAAAATGCTCGCTGCGCCTAAAGCTACACTCTGTATAATATTTGTCGAGAAAATTACGAAATAATCGATGTTATTGTATTGACAGGATGTGTTGCTAATTTAATTTGGAGTTCGCTCAAAGAATGTTTCGCTTTTAGGATATTGATATTGAGATATTATTTAATGTCGGCGAAATTTGCCACCCGTCTCTTCACTTGTGGGGAGATATTCTGTTTGACTTTTTACATTGAATTATCTGTCTTGGTGATAATTATAGCGTGTTTATAGCCTGGTCTGAATACCTGTTTTTGGATCAAACTATAGTGTAGATTGTAGTTAGTATTGAGAATTGCCGATTCTTCTATATACAGATCCTTAATTGGATCGGTGTTGAGTCAAATGGTTCTAAAAATCATGACTTTTAGAATCAAGCAAAGTACTCTTACTTCTTTTGTGGATTAAATTAAAAAAATATGTTTATTCATATAGGTCACAAAGTAACACTTATGAACGTCAAAGTTACACTTATTAATGTGAATTTACATTTACCTGTTGCCATGTTCAGCAAAGCAAGGCCACAAGGAAACTCACGGCCACTCTTTTCAATAGATTTGTTATATTGAGTATCGAAATTCAAACCCCCTTAAAGCATTGACTGATGTCCAGGCTACTGAGCCTCTATATTACTAATAACTAAAGATTACTTATAAAAGAGAGACAATGTCTCCAATTAGGCTACTAAATTATCTATTAGTAAACCACTTAGGTCAAGCCAACTCGGTATCACTTTGTAATACAACGCAAGAAAGAACAAAAGAAAGAATACGGATGAGTTATTACAACACCATAGAAGCTTCTAATCTTAGAATTATCACAAACATCATTAACACCCAATAAATTACAAATCTACCTTTTAACTTCCTCAAAAGAAAAAGATATTTCCTAACAAGCGAAGTGCGGCTTCAAATATACTCTTAAAAGGTTTTGGCATTTATATGTTACCCCAGGTGCTTTCCGCGTCGCCATCAAAGGACGCACCCGTAATTAGTGAACAAGGAGATCTTTTGTGAGCCCGTTCACTGAAAATAGGAAAATAAAATGTTTGGATTTATTTTCGTTATTATGAAAACTCGGTGAAAATAATTGGCTTGAAAAATAGTAAATATATACTTGCTAACACATTACATATATCTATCTATAACCCTATATATATCTATATCTACCTATATCCATGAAGAAGTTGGGGTATATTATCTTATACCCATATTTCGCTCGCTATAGTTTTGGATCCCACGTAATGAGGACAAGTCTATTGAGGTCTACTGGGAACAGCACTTGACAACCTATCGCTCCTAAAAATTACTTGACAATAAAATCCAATTCAATTGCCCGACTTGAAAACTGAATGTGAAATCTCTTCGAGGCAGCCCAATATGAGGTTGCGAGCGATCTCAAGTTTCGATTTTTGTATCGGATGAAGTGTCACTAGTCACAAGTTTGTCTATTGAGAAATTGTTTATCTGCTTATCTCACGGAGTCTGAAAATCAGGCTAAGTGATGATAATAGGTTTACTCTCTATTGCGTGGACTTGTAGTAGTGAGTCTATGTATAATTTTTGTATGTATACAGGGTGTCCGGTAATTAATGGTAACCTTGAAATGTCTTATAGTAGAATCGAAGGCCGTTCAAAAAAAATTTAAAAAATATAAAAAGAAATATATTATAAAGTGCAAGCTATATTAGCATAGCATACTTTTGACTGTCTATCTATTAGCATAATTAGTATTTAATAATAAAACAACAAAAAACCGATGGATTTCATTCATTTATGGTTGTAGTATACAAGAAAGTCATATATGGTAATTAAAAAAAAACACATATCTCAGGTAGTAGTTAGGATAGATTTTTTTTCATATTTTTTTCTGAACGGCCATCAGTTCCGCTATAAGACATTTCCAGGTTATCCATTAATTAGCGGACACCCTGTATATGTATCTATAGCCGTTTTTCCTTGTAGCTGGACATCTGATGAATTTATTTCCTCCCCCTTATTGGTAAATATTATTGTTTATATTAACAAAGTAAACAATACCAAATGGGACCTCGGACTACTGTTTGCCATCTTAATACACCGGAACTCCGAATATAAAAGAATTGACAGAAATTCGGTCGAATGACGTCTATCGATTCGGTGTTTCATCACAGATTATTTTAACGTAGAACTAGAGTTTTACTCCATCAAATCGACTCTACTACGTTTAAACATCTACTTTCTGAATCATTTAGTTGTTTAAACTGACATTTTAAATATAAATATAGTATCATAATATGATAATCGTGACTATGGCTGCTGAAAAACAACCGAAACGTCGGGGAAAGTGTAAACCTAAATACAAATAGTTTTATTAGTTTTAATAATTTTATTAGATTATAAATTAGTAAAATTCAATAGTAGTAGTAGTGTAACAGTTTTCAAAATTATGTAATAGGTACAGTGTTAAATAAACAACGCGATAAAATCCGTATATAGTATTTTAATTTCAATGAATAACATTCGCGTAAACAGAAGGCAATATTATATGGTAAACTATATAAAGCTTTGCCATTATCCACACACGCACTCAGCTTAAACAAAATATTAATTGTTTTTGCGGCGTCCTGTAATTTCATGTTGTATATACACCAAAGGATAAATTATTAATTTCGTTCCAAGAATTTCTTCTATCGGCTTTGTACATGTAATTGAAATCAGATCAAGCGTATATAATCTAAATTGATTCCTTACATAAACTGTTTAGCGAAACATAGTCTTGGTTAATATAACCATTTTTATTTAAGGTGAGATCTGAGGTGATATTTTGGGATAAGAAATAAATTCATTTTTAGGTAGAGGTACGGTGAAACTCACGTTGAATTATGTGAAAATGTTTCACAATTTCTCCTATATATTGAGTCGACTCAAAAGTTAGCCTACTATAGATAAAGATAAATTTATTGCTCAGTAAAAATACTTTTATACACAAATATCAATTTTCTCCTTTCTAAAAATAATAGAACTGTTTTTTAGAATCAGTGAGACGATATAATCATAATGTTTTGATAATATTATGTTATTTTTAATTAACATTCGTCGCAAGATGGCATTGTCTTTACTGTTATTCAAAACTGTATTCTATTTAGATACTTATAGATTTTATTATAGTATGTTTTATTAATCGTAGTCATCTCAACATAATTGTGGAGTGGGTAGCTGTCAGCTGTAACTTTTGAAATTATTCCGTATTACGTGGTAGAAACTATGGAAATCTACATTCCATAACCAATATAATACATTGTTAATTAACAAAACAACTACCACAGTAGCAGCGAGGTCTCAAGGTCTCAAGTTTGGTCTCAAGGTCTCAAATTTCCGGGTTGGGCAAAGTTATATTTAGGCTTTTTTGTAAAAATATTCAGTAGCCGCATGGAGTCAGCAACTGTGTCCAAAAAGGCAATACCTGCCCCCTATTACGCTTAAAAGGTTGTTATACTGAGTACCTCTTCGCCAATAATGTGACTATGTATGATAAATCAGCACCATTGGAAGACTACATATATAACGTTGGCACACAACTGTTATTAGTGCCGCACTGAAGCGTTGTACGCGCTAGGCGTATGCCGCATGCTTGAAGAGCTTGCGCTAAACATGCCTGGCGTGTACGCATGTCGTTCTTCTTCGTATAAGCCACGCTTGTGTAACAAAAACGTCTGGCGTTCGTACACACAGCGACACATCAACCTAGACTGTTTAGACTTTGAACTATTAGAAGTTGAACGCTGCGAATCGTGCGAGAGAGTGCGTTATATTTTTGTTACGCTACATCCTTACCGTTACATCGAAACCACTATGCACTGTTTCTTTCCGACAATTCTTTATTTTGTATGTAGCGTACCCCATATACGCATAACTATGTCAACTTAGACTGTTTGGACTTTGAACTATTAGAAGTTGAACACTGCGAATCGTGCGAGAGAGTGCGTTATATTTTTGTTACGTTTTATCCTTACCATTGCATCGACACCACTATGCACTGTCCCTTTACGACAATTCTCTATTTTCTATGTAGCGTAGTTATGCGTACATACGGTGTCTAACTTGATGTGTAGCCGTGTGTATCTGCACTGGCGGTCGTATAAGCCACACGTGTGTAACAAAAACGTCTGGCGTATATTCATAAAATATGTACCTATATTCTATAGATGTTTAGTATTATAGTCAACATGTTAACTCGTTGAAGAACAACAGGACTGCTGCATGTATATGACGCCAGTATAAAACACTAAGCGCCAACTATTTCTTTGTTGCCACGGACAGGATGCGAACATTACTTTTTTATTGTACCTACTTTGTTTAACTTTTTGTTTGTATTGCACGCGATATTCACATCGAGTGTCCTTCCTTCGTCGAGAAATTCTTTCATACATGCTGTTTTCTTTTCTTTATTTCATCAAATAACGCCAATGTAAGTAGACAGTAGAATATAATTATGAGTGGCACGGTGGTTTATTCTGCTCACATCTCGCTATCAATTTTGTTTAGTTCTCACGTTATAAGCCCGACAAAGACATAGTACCCATCTTAAACTGTACCTAATTTCGTCAACCAAGTACTTTACCAGACTCCATGCTTCTTTTGCTTGTTTTCTTCTATTTGGTAATGATGAATAATGCGGCTCTTAAAAGTAAGAGAGTAAATAACCTAGCTTTCCGATTCGTTTCCAATTTCTTTCGTTACAAAATTATATAATTGACTAGTATTTCGTTAGTTATTGCGGGGACAGGAATCAAAAAACTAATTTTAGATTCGGATTCAGGGACCTTGAAAACCCCCGAAGCTAAAAAGTCACCGATGAACCCGGTGACCTTGAAAATGACCTTTTCTGGAAATATCTCGTTGACCTCTATGACATTTGTTCTAACATACCCCGCCTATCTCTAACCGTTTCGGAGATATTACAGGTCAAAATTTGTATGGCGGCCATGTTTTTTTGTATGGAAGATATATTATTTTGGCCTCCCCTAAAAGTTGCCAGGGTTTTAGGAAGATTTTGTTCGAGAACGACTTCCGTAGATATCACCGTTTCCGAGATCCGATGGGGTATCACCACCAAGAGCTGACCTTCCGAAGGTTAGGCATTTTTCCCGGGCCTTCGGAACGATTCTCTATACGACGCTATATTTACTTATTTCCTACGACTCTCCCTTGTATGACTTCTATTTCTCTAAGTCAGTGAGTGAGTGGTAATTTAAGTTTATATAATATGAATTTATCCAAATTAACAAGGCGCTACATAAAATCCTGGTATTGCAATCGAGCTGACATAGATATAGATAGCAAGCTACAGTAACCATTTACCATGAAGCAGAACTCATGCTTCTTTGCCATCTTTCTTCTTGAAGAATCTATGGAATATAGGCGTGAGACTAATCATATAGTATATATAATAATATCAGCCCTGTATTAAACTGTCCCACTGCTGGGCACGGGCCTCTTTTCAGAATGAGAAGGGTTAGGCCTAGTCCATCACGGTGGCCCAATGCAGTTTGGCAGACTGCCCATATCTTCGAGAACATTATGGAGAACTCTCAGAAATGCAGGTATCCGCATGATGTTTTTCCTTTACCGTTAAAGTGAGTGATAATTAACTATTTAATACGCACATAACTTCGAAAAGTCAGAGATGCGCGTCTTAGGATCGAACTCGAGACCTCTGCGTGGCAGTCCAATGGTATACATATACCATTTAGTTATAATTATTCTTTTACCCTATAAGTCGGCCGTGGTGTATTATATACACATTTGGCCAGCTGTGGTTCCAGGTCTCAGATAATAGGTATAAAGCTCATCACCCTCTACCAGGCTCCACTGAGCCACCGAAATAGCAATCCAAAAACATATTTTTGTTTTATATAGCAAAGTATTTACAACAAAATAAATCATTGTGTGCGTGTAAGCATACAAAAAAGCAATATTACTATCTCCTACTAGAGTCATTACCCAAGATTTATATAACAAAACACCGAGAAACAATTTATAGTTCTTTGAACCAACGACCCCTAAAGCTCCGCATCACGACATAGTTTGAACAGAAGAAAGTAATTCCTTAACAAAACAGTATTGAATTAAAACAAAACAGTAGATATATTGTCTTTTTGCGAGCAAGCGATTGATACATAGGCAATTGTTTTTGTTAGTTCGGCTCGGAACAAATAGAAGATCGGGCAATATTATTTTAAGGGGTGCGCAGACAATACGAAACAACGTTCAATTAATTTTATATAGAGTTGGCGTAGAATCAACTACAATGCTTTGATAAAAGAAAATAGATGAAAATGAAAAAGGTTTCGCTTAAAGCTAGGGTTGAAGTTAAATTGGAGCTGTTTGGGTCTCCATCACTTTAGAAGAATGCAGCAAACGGTAGTTTGACTGGTATCTTCTGAAAGGTGGGAAAACTTTGCTCTATCAGATTGCTTTAATGACCTCGCGCTGTATCATTATGAATCTCATCCCTTCAGAAGATTGCAACAAAAGATTGTATGACTGTCATCTTCTGTAACATGCAGGAACTTCCCCTAACACATTGTTTCATTAAGAGCCACACTTCACGCTACACCATTCCTAAATAGTAAATAGTTTGCCTATCAGATTACTTCAATAACTTCGCGCTGTAGCATTCTGGATTTCCATTCCTTCAGAAGATTGCAACAAACGTGGAACACAACTCATAGGATACTTCCTATGGGATAATCGCGGAGGGAAATGCGGGCGAAATCGCAAGCTAGTAATACATATGTGTAGTAATAATAAATCTAGGTATCATAACCATACTTCTGTATATTTTAGTATTACTCTAAGGTTGACTGATAAAATCTAGTAAATAAACCCGCTAATGTCCACGAGTGCATACAATCACAAACAAATAAATTCTCAGCAACAACTCAGGGTACAAAATTATGCCCAGTAGGCAGTCATAGGCTCGGTCTTTATTACTATAGTACTTAAACCTAGCTAGAGAAATATGGGGGTTATATTTGTGTCATCATCTCAGTCGAAAGACATCCATTGCTGAACATAGGCCTCCCCCAAGGTTTTCCACACAGACTGGTCTTAGGCCAACCGCATCCAATCGCTTCCCACAGGCTTTACAAGGTCATCACTTCATCTTGTGGAGGGCCTACCCCTGCTCCGCCACTCCAGAACCTTTTTGCCCCAACGGCCATTGGTTCTGCGTGCTATGTGCCCTATGTGACGTGTGTGCCTATGACGGCTCGTGTTCAGCATGAAAACATTTTTCAGATCGATTTCAAATAACCAGTGGTGTAAAGCAGGGCTGTGTCATGGCTCCCACATTCAGCATCAAGAAGACTCAAGTACTTAAACAGCCACAAAAAGGTAGTACCGCTGACAGCACTAATATTCGGCTGAACTCTTAGGCGCTCGAAGAGGTGGCACATTAGAAGTACCTAGTTAGCCAAATCCGAAATGACAACAGCTTAGCATCCGAAATTCAAGCACGTATCGCTAAGGCAGCCAAAGTTTCCGGAAAACTTAACCAGCGAGTATGGCGGTCTCATGACCTACGATTACAAACGAAACTGCTGTTTATAGAGCTTTGGTCTTGCCTATTGTCACCTATGCTGCAGAAACTTGGTGCCTCTACAAGCGAGATATCCAATACCCAAAAGCTTGATACCTTCTACCTTCGGTATCTACGCACTATCCTCCACATTAAATGGCAAGATCGTGTTCCCAACACAGCGGTACTTCGGCGCACTAAAATGATGAGGGTGGAGGCGTATCGGATGAAAACCCAGCTGAGATGGTGTGGCCACGTTCAACACATGGACAATAGTAGACTGCCTAAAACCGTCTTCTACTCGGAGCTCGCTCGAGGAAAACACAAACAGGGCGGACAATATTTAAGATACAAAGACGTCCTCAAACGGCATTTAACAGCATGTGGCATACCAGCTAATCAGTGGAAAGAACTGGGCCAAGATAGGCAGAGGTGGCGCGCCTACCCTACTACTACTACTACCCACACTGCAACAGGCTGCTTTGAAGCTGGAAGACTAGAAAGCGTTGACGAAAAACACGCTATTCAAAAAAATCGTCCAAAGCGCTCCTACACCTACACATATAATAACGGCGGGCAGCTTTACTGTACTCATTGTGACCGGATCTTCAAAACTAAATTTGGATTTGCGAGCCACATTAGAGCTCATGATGATAAGTGAGAGTTATTATGGATCGCTGTCACTAGACACGGTGAAGAGGACATCATCATCATCATTCTGGAAAAGGACATACCTTTTATCATAGTATGTGTTTGCGTGGGATTCAAACTGGCTGAAACTATTTTCTAATAATAGCTGAAGAGAACACTTTTTCTTTGTACGCCTACGCCATCATTCTATTTATAAAAACAAGGCCTTTTTAAACTGTATTTTTACTCAAGTACATATTTATACTCTTTATTTTTTTGTGCTTAGTTGTCAAACAATTGTTTGACAACTAAGCACAAAAAAAGAAAGGCTGTATAATTATACAGCCTCTCAGTACTTACCGACACCTTTTGACGCTTGCAGAACCAGGTTGACCAAGGTCTCGCCTGGTCATCCTGGCTTGCCAAACTGCTTTTGCATTGTTCCATAGATTTTGCGTTACTCCTGCGCCTGAACTCTCTCCGGTCGTATCAGATCGTCATCCCCTTGGACTATGAGAGTAATAGAATAGAGGGAGCGCTTGTGCCGGCGCACAAATTTTTGCATATTATATTCTGTACTAATACATCTAGACTCCATTAAAATATACAGTTTTTTGCAAAGATCGGTCGGCTCTTTTTACAGCTATTAATCTATAAGGTGAAAAACATTGTTGAATTTGATAGGTGTAGCCTTTAGAACTATTAAACCAATTCTAAAAATAGCCAATTCTAAATGCAATATAAAAGCTGCAAATTCCCTAAATAAATGTGTTTTTTTTTTATTCTAATCTCACCCATTGAACTGCAGACGTAGACGTAGACCCCTGCTTGATTAAGGACGTACTCCTTAACAAGAATGTTAGTATTTCTAATAAATTATAAAGACGCGAAGGTGTACCAGTATACTGTGAGCCGTGCCAAAGGTATCTGGTTCGATTTTCGGATCGAGCATCGTGTTTTTGAACTTTTCTCTCAGGGTATTTGCAAATACATCTTGGAGTCTGCAACTGTCTCCGGTGAACTGGAATAGGCTAGCCTCCTTAAACGTAGGACATAAAATCTTGCAAGCCAAATGTAGGCGTAACGCACATATGTATATATGTCTCTTCGGCTACATAGACTACTAGCTTTTGCCCGAAGCTTCACTCTAAAGGTACTCTTTGTTCTTCTTTTTACTCCTGACACCGTGTATGCGAAATTTCAAGGTGATGATCAGTCGAGTAGTTAAGGCGTGAAACCGTAACAAATTCCATTCTCATTTCTAACAACTAACTAAGTTAGGATGTATGTATGTATTTCAAATTCACACAGGTATAAATAAGTAGAATTTTCGGCACAGTGAAGCGAATTCTCTATTCTTGGACAAAAAAAAAACATTTAAATTGAATAACAAATTCCATTTTTTTTGCGGCCATCGGCGTTCGTGTCACGCGGTTTTATTCGTGAGATATTTTCAAAGCTCGCCGATACAACAGTGGCACGGGATGAACGAAATATTAGATTATTTATAATTGAATTGTCGAGGCGGTGTTTTATGTTTGTTTGTGAGACGACGTACTTATTGAATTATGTTTCGTGAGAAATTTGTTTTTTTTCCGTCCTGTTGTTAGGTGGAAAACGTCGGTGATGAAATTCGATTTGAAAGGGAGTTATCTAGTTGTTCTAAATTATTCTTGGTGTTTCTAGAATTATCTATGATGCAATGTTGTTTATTTACAAGTTAGGATCTTTAGTTTTCTTGCAAGACTGAATAGAACGTATTTAAACTTTAAAGACTCTGTTTGCTCTTTCCTCTGTTAAAATTTATATTCTACCTTAACATCGGAAATTTTTATAAAATAAATCTTGATACACCAGAAATATATTTGTACTAACAATGTGCTAGTATTGTTTATTTGAGACTGGATTTCATGCAGTAGTAGTAATTGCGACCGCTGTGTATGTAATGTAAAGACAGTTACAGTAGCAGTACGTAGTCTAAAGCTGTGCCCAAAACATGTGCATAGGGACCAAAACCAAAATTGCGTAATGTTGCTGCAACAGCTCTGCCTAACTACTTCGGGAACATAGGTGCGAGACTATGTACCTTTAAACAGGTTGAAGTTCTTTGGTTTTGCCGTATTACATTTTCAACTGTTTAATTATTTGCATAAACAAAAGCAACAATCATAATTATCAACTTAACTTAAATTAACAAACCTAACTACTTGTAAACAAAACAAAATGAAAAGAAACAAAATACAGGACTGTAAAATTTAATCACAAGAAATGGCTGAAAAGGCTGGCTCAGGTAGCGTTGTAAAATGCCTGAGCATCGCTGTCGACCCGGAAAGTGCCCAGAAGACTGGCAGCATTGTGCATTTTGCCGTATTGTGTAATTATAAATGTAAATGCCATTTTGATTGCTTATTACACCTTGACCCCTAAACTACTTGACTGATCATCATGAAATTTTGCATACACGTTGTCAGGAATACAGAGAAAGATATAGCGTACCTTTCTTCCAGAAAGAAGTCCTGTATTCGAGCGAGTGATACCGCGGGCAAAATCTTATCCTAACTAAATTTTAAATGCGAATGCGAGTTAGTTTTACGTCTTAACTACTCGACCGATAATCATAAAATTTTGCATACACCTTGTGAGAGGAACCGAACGGTTTCTTCCAGAAAAAGTGCCGCTACCAAGCAACCAAAATCGCGGTCAAAATCTTATGTAACATAACGTAAGAAAACAAGCATATAGACAATTCGATCATAAATGGCAGCCATTATATGTATATGCTTGTAATACCGTGTATATTACTTGTTCGTTACCTGCAGTATATAAAGCGTTGCTACAAATGCAAAGGACAAAGGTAATTGGTGTGGACCGCACGTTCTCTGTTGATGGAACCACCTTTAGCTTTCGAAATAGTACCGCAAGAAGACGACACAAGGATATTTGGTTACGATATAACATACAGTCAGCTAGTAACTTTGATTGTTTGTTAACAATGAACAAAGTACCGGGCCATTATAAAATTTGGAGACGTGATAATTTGTATTGTGGGAAAAGACATACCTTTTACCCCTGTGTTCGCGTGGGATTCAAACAGGCTGAAACTATTTTCCAATAATAGTTAAAAAACAGACTTTTTTTCGTACACACAGCGACACAAAAAATGTGGGAGCGCCATGTGTCTTGTTTGCGGATGACGTTTCTTTGCTTTTATCATGTGAAAATAACTTAAATATTAACACGAAATTGAACACCACTCTAAATCAAACTGTAAACTGGTTAGAAAGACACAATCTTGAGATAAATTAATCTAAAACAAAAATTATTAATTTCCATCCACACCAAAAACAGCCTCTCAACATATCCTTTTCGAACAATAGCATCAAAATTGATACTGTACATGAATTTAATCTGCTGGGTTTAGTCATAGATACTAATGTAAACTGGAAAGCCCACATACAAAAAGTTAAAATTAAACTCTCAAAATTTTCGTATGCTCTTCGCGAAGTAAAAAAATCAACAAACTTTAAAACAGCACTTGCCACTTATTACGCGTACGCATACTCGTGGCTTTCCTACGGTGTTACACTATGGGGTAATCGCACGGACACACCTTCACTATTTTTCTTACAAAAAAAGCTTATACGCATTTTACTCAACATAAAAGTAACTGACAGCTGCAAGCCACATTTTAGAGAACATGAAATCTTAACTCTTCCTTGCATATACATACTGGAATGTTGTAAATTTGTAAGGAAATATCAAGAATTTTACACAACAAGAGAGGATAAACAATTAAAATATTCACTACGGCACAAAAAGAGACTAAACCTACCAACGTCTAAACTAAGTATAGACTCAACAAGTCCTTATGTCATGTCTATCAAACTTTATAATAAACTACCAGACGCAATTAAAAACGAACATAAATTTAAACTATTCATAAGTAAAACAAAGACATTCCTAGTCAATAAATGTTACTATGCCGTAAATGAATTCCTATATGATAAATTTCCATAATTAAAATAAATCAAATCGATTCAAATATACTTAATATCAAAATAAAAAATATAAAATCTAAATATAAAATTCCGATATAGTATTAATGTAATTTGTAACAATAAAATAATAAAACTTATATAAAACAATATAATAATAATGCTGACATACTACGAATATAATATACTTATTAATAAAACAAATAACGTAATACCATACATACTATAAATAATATACCTACTTGAATTTTATAACAATTTTAATAATATAATTACAATAAAATGATGTAGTAACAAAACAAGAAATGTGATGATATAAGATATTAGTTTAATAGATTGATAATGTAATCACAATTTTAATAATACAATTTACAAACAATTATCTTAATATAAGCTATTTAATTTATTAAATCTCTCATTTAATTATAGTTTAATTAAGAATGTGCAATACAGTGTATAACAAAGCATACATTGATATATATTATGAAATTAACATATCTATAGAATATAATATTATTGTATCAGAATAGTTTATGTTTCCTCTCTCCTACGTTGCTGTGCCCGACAGGGTCCATAATGAACTGTCATTTTATTTAAGTTACCATCTAAGCCTACATTGTGGAACGCAATAAACAATTGAGTATTGAGTATTGAGTACACATCAATATTGACTGTTTGGACTTTGAACTATTAGAAGTTGAACGCTGCAAATCGTGCGAGAGAGTGCCTTATATTTTTGTTATTTTGTCTCATTCACGCTGAACGGGACGCGACGCTCTATCCTTACCACTACATCGACACCACTGTGTATTGTCCCTTTCCGAAAATTCTCTATTTTGTACGTAGCGTAGTTATAGGGCGTATATAGGGTGTCTAACTTGATGTGTAGCCGTGTGTACACCTACGCCATAATTCTAATTATGAATATAATACCTAAAAGAACACTTTATTATAACATACGGCTTATTCCCGTGCGCTTCAAGTCTATTGTTGTCTAAAATTTATTTTCTATACATTAGTTACCAGGAGCTCCAAAGGTTTTATATGAAAATAATAAATAAAGCCACATTTACCAATTTCATTTCATACAGCTCCAAAACATTCTCTAGGTACTTTGAGATTTTATTTCTTATCAAAAACTAATATTATATTATTACATGTTTTAATTCTGCTAACCATACGGTTTGTTTTGGAGCTGTTAATTATTTGTAATATAATTTGGAGCTTCTAGGAATAAATATATGGAGATCAGAGGATTCAAATAAAAAATAATTTTTCATAAGCTTTTGGAGCCCTAGGGAACGATATTACAAAATAATAATTACATTTTATTTTAGTCTTGGAGCGCTTGGGAGCAAAATAGCGGAGCGGGCGGGATTATGCCGTATAGTCAGCAATATAAGTGACGGCAAGGTGCACAAATTTGTTAGTGCAGGTATTTTATGTAATCCTTGTACTTATGGGTGATATTGATATTGATTGAGGTCCTTAAAATGCTACTCAACTTATATTTCACATGGCTTCACACTGTAACTTTTTGATTTTGCTTTAAATGGTTTTGACTGCATGGATGGCGCACTCATTTAAGTGGTCGTCACGTGACTACGCTGCTCCGAGTATTGTAGGTTCGAATCCCACACGGGACCAAACTTTGTATGATCCACTAAGATGCAAAAACACAGAAGCAAATTTTAGTGTTTGACGTCGGATCATGAATAGCTCAGTTGGCAGAGCAACGACAAGGTTTGTCGAGGTTGCTTGTTCAAGTCCTGTTGCAAGGATTGTGTTTTTCCTCTGTTATAATTTTACATTCTACCTTAGCATGAGAAATCATAATAAAACGAGATGGGTGTAAAACCCAGGATTCCACCCCTTCGTCTTCATGTGACCTATTGTTTTTTTTCATCAGCTTTTTTTAATGTCCCTCTGCTGGGCAAAAGCCTCCCCCTTGGACTTCCAAATCATTCTGTTGTTGGATATCTCCTGACCTTATGACCTTGTGACCCCTACATTTCGGGAATCTTTTGACCCACAGGGCCCATATTCAAATTTGACTGCGGGATGACCCCAAGGTGTCTGTATACTAAGTTACAAGTCAATCGGTCCAGTGGTTCCGGAGCTATGCCTGTCAATAACAAACTATCACTAACAGACAGACACACAGACCCACATAGTGTTTTCATTAACCTCTTCGAAGAAGACTCAGAGGTTAATAAATCTTAATATACTTAAATTATAATAACAATGTGCTAGCATTGTTTATTTAGACCTCTACCGGCTTGTACGGCCCCACACGTCTGGGAAGTGGCCTTGGTGAGCAAGGCCACCGCTCCATAGGTGCTGAGGCCCGGTTACCATCAGCCGGGCCAACCACCGGGGCGGGATGGTGATAGCTAACGCGACCCTATCTCGCCCACCCCGTCGGCGGAGGGACTGCTCACCCCAGGTTTTTAGTGAGTATACCGACCCCCATCAGGGGCGGTGTCTCACATAACTTCCCTTTCCCCCCGGGGAAAGGGGTATCCAAAAAGGACTTTCCTGGATCAAAAAAAAGTTTCGTAACAGTACCTCTCCGTTTCCCTGGCAACGTGTATGCGCAATTTCATGATGTTCGGTCGAGTAGTTTAAGTGTGAAAACGTAATAAACAAACTAACATTTGCATTTATAATATTACCAGATTTTGGCCGCGGCATCACTTGCTTAAATGTAGATTAGGATAGATTAGTAAAAGTACTTTTTCTGGATGAAAGGTACCCTGTGTCCTTTTTGCTCCCCCTAACAAAGTGTATGCGAATTGATTATTATCGGTCAAGGAGTTACCTACGGCCTGAAATCGTTACAAATAAACAAACTCACATTCGCATTTACATCTTTATAAAATTATATAAATCTTCTGTGTGTTAAACTCCTCCTAAACGGCTGGACCGATTTTAATGAATTATTTTGTGTGTGTTCAACTGGATTCGAGAATGGTTTAGATTTGGGTTTTTTTTTCGTGTGTACAGGACAACGTCTGTCTGGTCCGCTAGTATATATATCAATCTTCTGTGCGTGTGTTTGTAATTAAACTCCTCCTAAACAGCTGGACCGACTTTGATGAAATGTTTTGTTTGTGTTCAAATGGATTCAAGAATGGTTTAGAAATGTTTTTTCTTTCAATTTTTTTTTCTTTTAATTTTTATTTTCTTTTTCTTGTACAGGACGACGTCTCTCGGTTCCGCTAGTATATAATATAATATATATTACTAGTTAGGGTCCAAAATGTTCAGCCATAGTGCACAAAATTATACATACAAATGTATAATAGGTATTATATAATACGCCCGCCCTTTTATATCACACCTAAAACATAACTGATGAAATTTGGGTAAAATATAACCTTATTGACTGCTTCGGTGAGATAAAGGAGAGGTTCATTGTGTGGTTTAAACCTCAAAATTGATGCTAGCATTACTAGACCATGGTTTCGGGTCTAATAGAATTCTAATTTACAATTCACATTTTAAGATATGCAAATATTCAAGGACAGAGATTATGCAAGGAGCTCTACGTTTGTAAATCTGTTTTGCTCTATTTGTGATGTAAATACAAAATTCTTTTTCACTCTAGCCTTTATTATTCCCAAGTCACTTAGGGTCGGCTTTTCTAGTCTAACCGGATTTGACTGGATATCAGTTTTTACACGGAGCCACCTGACCTCCGCAACCCGAAGGCAAACGATACCCTAAGCCTAGATGATGCCCTATAATATCCTGACACTAGCAGGATATTATAGGGCACTGACTTCCCAATAACGACTGCCATAGATGTTCATGGCAGCCGGGACCGACGGCTTAACGTGCTCTCCGAGGCACGGAGCAGGCGATAATTGTCAATCAATACGCACATAATTTCGAAAAGTCATATAACTTCCGAAAGTCAGAGGTGCGCGACGTGGGTTCGAACCCGAGACCCTCTACATTGCAGTATTTTGCTTTCCCCACTCAGCTATCACTACTATACGCTATCGCTATTATACGATTAAATAAATAATATTAAAATACACATTTTTTTAGTAATGTAAATAAGATTAATTAAGGTACTACATTGCTTATGTATATAGAGAACTATTTTTATAAGGCTTACACCTGCACTAGGCGCAATTTCTGTGCCGCGGCGAACTTAACAAACATTCAAACAACAGACTATTTATGGAACACACATTTTGTCTTGTATGGGAATCGAACCCAACACTCGGCGTAGTAACAAAGGAGCGATCATTAAAACCGCTACGCTACCCGTACATCATTTAGAGTGAAAACAAACTCGTTCCAGTATAAAGCCATGTGAAATATAGATTGGGTAGCACTTTAAGGACCTCAATCAATACTCCCGTACGTACAGGTCTCACACACAGACCCTTTGGGCATAAATCACTAATTCGATACCGTCACGTCACCCTTCATTCTGTGTTATTTATTTTAGTTCGAGCATACGTGTGTGTGTGTGTGTGTGTGAGTGTGTGTGCGTTACACATGCTGTCTACGCCATAGTTCCGTTGAAATATGATCGTGAATGATGACGTCAGCTATGGAGAAGCCTTGATTTTCTATGTATCAGATGAAATGTCCCAGTCGAGTGAGGCTGACTCGTTTGTCAAGGATTTCGTGCCTGAGAAAATAAATACTGAAAATGATCCTATTTGTATAAATGCGAATGTGAGTATTTTTGTTTGTTACGCCTTCAAGAATGAAAAGTCTAAAGCCTATATATCCTTTTCTGTTCCACTGACAACGTATATGCGAAATTTCATGATGATCGGTCGAGTAGTTAAGGCATAAAAGCGTAACAAACAAACGAACTAACAATCGCATTTATAATATTAGTTAGGATATAGCTTGCTTCATTTACTCTGCTTAAATTCTTTCTGCACGCGTCCCAAATTAAAGAACAATACAAATTAAGTACTTGCCCAAACTGCTACCAAACACAAAGCCATCAAGGATCTTGTAATTTATATGAGCGAAGGGGACTCAAGAAAGGATGGGAAGCCGTTTGATCGGATAACGCATCGAAAGGCTTTCTTAAGCAAAGTATCATGTGTTATCCTCCAATACACTTCTCATGATAAAATATTCATTGACGTTTCTAAAGATTACTCTACGATTTATTATTACCCTAGTTTTTGGTTGCAGCTTTCAATTTCACATTTGTAATAATAGTAGGTTTATTTTTGTGTATTGAAGTTAATTCCACGAAATGACTGTACTTTTCGTACCTACGTCTAATTTTGTAATTCCTATACTGCCATCATAAGGAAAACAGATGTGTGTAACATTTGTTTCGAAATTGCGTTTTTTACTTATTTGGAATCAGTAAAAACAGACGCGACTGCCAGTATTTCTATATTAAATAATAATAATAATGTTTAATGACATAGAAATGTAGTACCTACATTGCATGAAACTTATTCTAGAACTTAGAGTTAGCTTAATACATACAAACACTAATTCCCAAACTAGACTATAACCTGTATTTTGGGAGGCAGCGCTCAGTGCAACAATGCAACAATGGACACAAAAGAGAGTTATTACATACTTAATTTATATATTTATTTCTGAAATAATAATAATATAATATTCTATCACATACACACAACACCATCTAGCCTAAACTAAGCAGAGCTTGTACTATGAGTACTAGACAATGGATAAACATACATATATACTCTATTTTTTTGTAAATCCATACATATTATACATAGAAACACCCAGTACAAGACAAACATCATGTTCAAGCACACAAAAGTTTGACTTGTGCGGGAATCGAACCCGCGACCTCAGGCGTGGCAGTCAGTTATACTAACCACTACGCCATCGCCATTAATAATAATAATATAATATTCTATCACATACACACAACACCATCTAGCCCAAACTAAGCAGAGCTTGTACTATGGATACTAGACGTTGGATAAACATACTTATATACTTTTTTTTTGTAAATACATACACTACTTACCAAGACAAACATCCATGTTAATGCACACAAATGCTTGACTTGTGCGGAAATCGAACCCGCGACCTCAGGCGTGGCAGTGGTTAATGTAACCGACTGCCACGCCAGTCGGTTACATTAACCACTACGCCATAGAGGCCGAAGTATGTAAGATGTGTAAGTGAGGGATTGTAGATGTGTGTTGTGAGTAGGTATGTGGATGGATTAGAATGTGAATGTAATTCGAGATAAATATAAAAATATTGGCAGATAAGTACGTCTTTTTTCTTATGACGGCAGTACACAATGGTTAATTAAAATTCTTATTTGCAAGCATATATTGTATATATTATTAACTAGCTTTTACCGCGTTATTTACGCGTCGAATTTGGAAGTAAGTACGGCTATCAGATACATAAGTCGCTGAACATTACACAATTTAGTAACAGTATTTTACGAATTAAAATCGACTTATTATTTCCCAATAGTAATAAACTGTGACTAAAATAACTATCCTTTAACTGTTAATTTTTATTTTATTTAATTTTATTTTATTCGTAAAATAAACAGTTTATATTACTATGTTACATATCTTATAAATTAGGTATCTATAAACCATTTATATGTTTTCGCATATGATTATCTAAGGCTTGATAAATTTTACTTATAGTGCTATATAAAATGAACATTGATATAAAAATATTAAACAATTACAATGTGAGGAAGATGAATTACAATTGAGAAGTTTAAGGCACCGATTGAAACCATTGATTGGAAAGCGTGTTGATATATTTAAATGGACGTGTGTTAAATAAATCAAGTTCAGGGCAGTCAACCAGTGTGTTGATAAGATTCGCTGATCTTACAAAAATGAGTTGTCCCTATAGTTAGTGGTACCGTGAGGAACATCGAGGAGAATAGGTCTTCTAACCGATCTGGTGGGCACTCTGAAGTGTAACATAGAAAGGAGGTAGGGCGAATCTATTTTAGATTGAACAATTTTTACCAATAATGTGACATCTGTAACTTTTCTTCTCTAATATAGTGGTTGTAAGTGGTGTCTCTTTCACCTCCCCTGATAGCCATTGTCATATTTCTGGCATTTGTATTGAATAAATCTTGTGAATTTGCACTGTATATATTCTAATCTATTTATATGAACATCATACTGTGGCTTTCAAATTTGGGAACAATACTTAAGGATACTACGAACATAAGAACAATAAAGTATTTCAATAATTTGTAATGATAACATGATCTCATGATAAAACTTAAGGCTTTGTTGGTATTTTTGGCGATGCTGTCTACGTGCTTTTCATAAGTGAGTTTTGTGTCATGTATAACACCTAGGTCTCGAATTTCATTTACACTATTAAGTAACGTGTCTTTAATGTATATTTGAAATCAAAAATTTTGAATATCCGACTAATATATATTATTGCCGTAAAAGATTTTGAATTACTACTATTTTGAATGATAGACCATTTCAAAATCTCGGGAGTGTTAATCGACTTATGAGGCTGACTGTACCTGTCTATGTTTTCCTTCTATCTTTATACTCTACTTCTAGGCGGCGTACGTATTAAGATGAAACATACATGAAATTTTAAGTTGGACCTGCAACAATACAATTGTGAAAACTGCATTCAATTTCGTGTAGTAGTTTTTACGTGATGCGCATACAAACATTCAGACAGACACACAATATTTTGGAATAATAGTTCTAGCTGTAAGCTCTTAAACAGAGGCTTCACATTAGTTTTCTTAAATATTGTTTATGTAAAGACATCGACTAATTACAATCTGTATATTATTAATACGTGAAGCAAAAACTTTGTACCCTTTTTTACGAAAATTGCGCGGACGGTGGAGTATAAAATTTGGCACAATTAAAGTTTATATGGAGAAGGAGGGGCGAATCCTAATATTTTTATAAAATATGTATTAGAAATACATTAAATTAATGGAAAAACACTACTCGCACACAACCATGCATTTGACACACGCAGTCAAATCGCGTTCGTAGTATTTCGACATTATTCGTCTCACGTCGTAGAATTCTTTGTAAGTATGGTATAGAGAAAAACAGAAAACAAAGTAGCAAGCTTAGGAATTGTGGTCGAATTTTGAGCACTAGGCAACCGCTAGTTTTATTAGATATATGTATAACTTTTGACTTGTCTGTTTTAAGATCTTAGCGCTTCCTCGTATGTCTTTCTTGGATGATATCTTGACACACGTAGGAATGAGATTATGATCACGACATCTCTTCTTTGGATGTATTTCGCCAGAGATGATGATGATGATTGATGTTTACGTTATTAATATGTTTGGGTATTTGTTGTATTTAAAGGTCAAGATAATAATTAATAGTAATAATAATTTATTTCTTATTGTTTCAGATAAGCTGCATTACTCGTGGTCTCGGCTCGTCGGATCGAATTCTGAAAGGGCGTCAGTCTATTTTCTTCTTCTTCCTAGCGTTTATTAATCCCAGCTTATGCCAGGATCTGTTTATTTCTGGTCCAACGAGATTAAGCTAAATATCAGTTTTCACACGGAGCGACTGCCATCTGACCTCCGTAACCCAGAAGGATAACATCATCCTATGGTTAGATCAGTCGTCAGGATATTTGAGGGCGCTGACTTCTCAGAAAAGACTGCCATAGATTTTCATGACAGCCGGGACCCACTGTTTAACGTGCTTTCCGACGCACGGGGATGAAACACCGCCAACTTCCTAACTCCGGGCTAATTATTAAGAACTTCTTGACAAAAATTCTTAATAAATTGCTACTAAGAAATTCCTGACGAAAAATCTTAGTAACGTTTTCCAACCCTGCCCCGGGACCCGAAACCTCATGATTGAACCTGAGACCACATGATCCGCAGTCGTATATACTACCACAGGACCAACGAGACAGTTTCTATGTATGTACATTTTTAACTTTATTTATGTTTTTAATTTTAATAGGCTTGCGTTTGACCGCGATCTCACCAGGATGCCTAGTCCGAGTTGCTTTTACGTTAACGCGATCGAAACGTTTACCGCGTTTGGATCTCTGATTGGTTAAGAGCTTGGCGCGGGCCAATCGGAGCGCCGAACGTCATAAACGTGTCGATCGCGTTAACGTAAAACAAACTCGCATTAGGCACTCTGATGTTAAGTGACGATACAGTCGAAGGAGGACGCTTGCTTAAAAGATACCTATTCACTCGCAACTTGAAGACATCCAGAATGTATTCATCGGGATGTACAGACTTAGGTAGTGAGTTCCAATCCTTTGCGGTACGCATTATAAAAGTGGAAGCAAAGCACTTCGTGCGTGGTATATCATATCGTCGTATGTACCAGTGGCGCTGGTCCGTTTATACTTTACTCATCGTCTAAATTCTACTAGCGTGAACTTGCAGAAATATAGGTCACTGAGTATAATTTCCATTTTTCGCTCCGCGACGGCAGATATGCAAATGTGGCTCGCTAAGAATTCGTTTAAAAAGAATTTAGGAAAAAGGAATTTCGGTAACGTATAGCATTTCATAGAGATTAAGCGAATTAAATTTTATTTCACGGACCGAAAATTATGAAAGCTTAACCTGAACTATAATTTATATAGCACTGGCTTTTGCCCATGACTTCGTTCGATTCCAGTATTTTTTCTGGATAATGAG
Organism: Catocala nupta; assembly: GCA_963675205.1. NCBI lineage: Eukaryota > Metazoa > Arthropoda > Insecta > Lepidoptera > Erebidae > Catocala > Catocala nupta. The sequence continues at coordinate 2,776,093 of OY776089.1, read as the reverse complement.
TACTCTATATCCTTTCTTTGCACTCCTGACAACGTGTATGCGAAATTTCATGATGCTCGGTCGAGTAGTTAAGTCGTGGAAACGTAACAAACAAACTCACATTTGCATTTATTATATTAGTTAAGATGTCATGAATCGATATGGCCGCGACAGAAAGAAGAAAGTATTCTCTATGTTAATCTAGTAATCAATCTATAGTGTGTCAAATTCCATCCTAATCACTACAACCGTTTATGCAAGATTCAGTAACAAACATCCAAACCTCTAAATATATTCACAAACTCACATATACAATGTGTAACATAGTAAACGCACTTCCTGAAAGTACTTTGTTCAGAATCGGCTATTTTTTTTGTCCTAAAATAATTAAAACAACTTAAATTATAGTCATTATTTTCTTCGAACAATCGAAATAAACGAAAATGTATATTAATTCAAGGCAATAAGGTTTTTGATGCAATAAAGGAAATAATGTTAGATTTATTGTAATATACCCATACTATCCGCGCACAATAAGGAGAACTAATTCGTTAAATTAAAATATTTAAGCACATAAAAGTAACATTTTAATTATTATATTATTATTACCATTTAATAATCTAATTGGGGATTTAAGGTTGTGCGTTATATCTGTGACACGTTGTATATATATATGTTTTTGGGTAGTATTTAACTGCACAGCAATATATATTAAAAGAGATCAAACTATGTCGACAGAGCCCCGCTTCGCCTTCGCTCCGGGTTTACGAAGGAACCTAACATAACCTAACCCTTCCGAGACGGAGTGCAGTGATTTGAGGCGTATAGGTGCTCGTTATGCTCTGCAATATTTGCTGTGCAATTAGTATAGTATATTATATTTAGTAATATAGTATATTAGTCTTTTTGATGGTCATTATATTTAATCCCTATGTTTTTAGGTCCCGCGTAGGAAGGGGCGCGGCCATTGCCGATTACCGGACACAATTCCACACTCCGGTCTGCTATGAAAAAATCTTTGGCAGAAAAACCGAATAACAAATTTCTCATATAAAAAATTCGAATCCCAATACCTGGTGCAGTCGCATACACAAATAAATTCTTGATAGAAAAATGCAATAGCAATTTTCCGAACCCAGGAATCGAACCCGAGACCTCAAGCAGACATAAACACTACCGCTGCGCCATCACTACTTTCACATTTATAATACTAGCTTTTACGCGTGGCTGCGCCCGTGTGGAACCTACATTATCTAATAAAAAGTAGTCTATATCCGTGTCCAAGTTTTAAACTATCTGTGTACCAAATTTAATCCTTATCGGTTGCTTGGTTTTAGCCGTGAAGAGGTAACAGATAGACAAACAGAGCTACTTTCAAATTTATATTATAATGAGGATGAATAGGAAGGAATATAAAATTACGCACCACGACCAAAGCCTTTATATAGGTAAAACCGCACTCAATAATGCTTATCATTGTCCCATCACTATACTAGTGTTACGCCGAACTGTCGGACACTGGCGGACACTCGGACAGGTCAGGTAATTCGCGGTCGGAGCCCATCGTGGACAGGATATAAGCGGTCGCGGTCGGCTATCAACTCAGACGGACATCGCTTTAGTTTATAGATGACTAGCGAAAATGTACTGCCATTATTATGGCTTAACGTGACGAGGTTTACAGCGTGTTTCAGGTAGATGTGGTCATATTTAAGCGTGGCTTAATTAAGCCCCTGTAATGGAAACCTGTTTTGATAGTGACGTAATGCGTTTGTTTCGATATTTAAATAATCTTCTTCTTCAATTTAAGAGCCAAGCTCTTGTCGGTGGAGTCTCTTCCATAATGTCCTATCTTCAGCCAGCGCTTTGACTTCTTGATACGACTTAACTTTTACCTTTTCTTTCACTTGATCTATGAATGTCCTGCTTGGCCTTCCTCTTCCCCTTCTGCCTTCTATTTTTCTTTCCAAGATGTTTCTTATAAAACTGTCATGTCGTATCAAGTGGCCCAACATTTTCTCTCTACTGTTCTCTATTGTTTTTAGAATATATAGTTCTTTTCCTTAACCATATTTAGAACTTCCTCATTTGTTTTTCTTTCAGTCTAACTCATTCTTTTCATCCTACCCCAACACCACATTTCAAACGCTTCCAATCTCTCTCTGTCCCTTTGTATCAATGTCCATATCTCTGAGCCATACAGTGCTATACTCCATATATAGGTTTTAATAAATCGTTTCTTGGTCTTAGTTAAAATATTTTTTGGTCGTAAGTAGCCGTTTTTTGGAGTTAAATGCTCCTTTTGCCATTACTATTGTTACCACTAAATCTGGAGTGCATCTGGAGTCACTGGTTATTAATGTTCCCAGGTATCTGAACTTATTAACATTGTCTATTTTAAAGTTATTCAGTTTTATGGGTTCAATATTGAAAGAAGGAAATTTAGATATGTTCATTGTTCTGGTTTTAGAGCTATTTATTTTAATCCAATTTGTAGAAAACCTCGTCCATTCGGTTTAGTAAAATTTCTAGCTGTTCTCTACTTTCTGCTAAAGCAGCTATGTCATCTGCGTATCTTATAAAATGTATATTTTGCCCATTAATATTTACTCCGCCTTGTTCTTCTTCTATAATTTCCTTTATTGCGCACTCTATGAAAATGTTTAAAATCATTGGGGACAGTGGACATCCCTGCCTAACGCCTTGTCTGATCTTTGCTCTTTCTCTTTCTTCTCCTACTGCTATCAGAGCCTCCTGATCCTTGTAAAGTTATAATAAAATAATTAAAATTTTATAGAGTATATTGCTCCAGGGCACAGAGGATTGTTTAGATATACATTACGGTCCTAAAATATGACCACACGTTTTTGTTACCTGCTGTATAGACCTGCGAACCGAATTTTGTTGAAATTCATAGATTTTATTACAGTGTATGACCGAGGACGACTACCAAATCAAATCAAATCATTTATTGCAAAACTAAGTGAACATGGTGATGGTATACAATGGCACAGCGATATATGTGACTCCAGTGCATGAGATCTCGGACTTAAATCCCGGCATGATGTCCTTTTATGTATCCCTGACAACATGTATGTGAAATTTCAAGACTATCGGTCGAATAGTTAAGGCGTGGTAGTGTAACAAACCAACTAACATTATATTAGTACTTACATATATTATTATTAGTTAGGATTAAAGTTTAAAACCTAATGTTTGCAAATAATTATTGATCTTATTATTTATTACTCAGAGACATTTATAATATATTATACATTATTCATTATTCTACGACGTCTTAACCAGTTTTGTAAATATTTTGTATTATCTATAAATAATAGTATTTTTCTAATTAGGTACTTTATCTTTGTTAATACGTTTGTAAATACATATTAGATTAATTAGTGTTATAAAGAGTAAATATAATATATCAAGAACACTGTTGTCCTAGCAGCTTATTTGCGTTAATTAGACACCAACACTAAGCAAAGGCGCTATATAAAACAAAAAAGAACAGGCTACTATTGTAGACACTACCCGTAAAAAGAAATAAAACGAAACGACTAAAGCAAAGCAAAGTACAAAAGTTGGCCAGTTAAGAATCAATTCCGCCGAGATTAAACGTAACCTTATGATGCAATAACGAAAGACAATATCGACTAAGTCCGCTCTATGACCGACTATAACAGTGGAACAACACTAATACAGTTATACCACGTTTATATGACTGGGAATGTACCTGCACAGTCGAGTTTTACAAGCGCAGTGAACGATCGAGACTGGCTAGTGCGGCATTAAATTCTGCTGCAGTTGATCCACTGATTTATTTATTTAGACGTGGCAAAGCTGGGCGCGATACAAATATATTACGTTTTAATCAATCTAGCATATATGCAAGAATGTTGCACGAGTGGGGCAATTTCGTTTCTTTATTAATCAGATTCGTGACTATTACTACATGCGGTATTTTTGATACATGGACATTATGCTTGATTAGTCAACACCAATAGAATATTGCGTGATATTTTATATCCTATATAGTTTGTACAATATAAAAGATTATGGTGGCAACATTTCATTCGAATCTGTCAAGTAGTGTTTGTGTTAAGCTTGAAAACATATTTTGTGTATACCCAAAATATTATTATTCCTAGTTCAGGTTGCATCGGAGAATGTCAGTGCTATTTATGAGAGAGGTTTTGATTCACATGAACAAAATGTTGATCGGTAATAAATTTTCAATTGCTTGAAATCTGGCAATTTGGGCCTTGTTATTGCAAGGACTCGTCCTTATTACGTGGTATTAACATAATAGGGCAATGTGAGTGTTACGATAATACCCCACTGGCTACCCATTTAGGTTAATGTAAATTATTCATATTATTAATATTATTGTTGCTATCTAAATTATTAAATTTAGATAGCTACTTATAAGACTTTTATCAAAATTAAGCTAGCCATTGTTTATCCTGTTATATAAACCTATTACAGATAGTTCTACTATACCACTTAGTATAAGCCTCAATTCCATTTAATGGAGTTGATACGATCAGCAACATAGATAATACTACGTGGCCTGAGTCATCCGTAACTATACATCTTCCTCATTTTACCCGTGATCGATAAGTACTGATAGATAGTAACTGTGAACACCGTTTAATGACACACCATATAATCGTGGTCAACCTGTACATCGACAACTGCATTAGAAGTACTTATGTGGAGAAAAGTGCATTACCTGTCTAGTGATGTCCAGCAACTATTCCAATAAAAGTATATTAGTAAAGTATCGAGTTGAACGAATGAGTTCCAGACTCTTGACGCAGCTTTATTGATATAAGTTCATAAAGAGATTTCTCGTTTATTGAATCTAGGAAATAAGTTCTTCAACTGATATTTATGGGCGGCTGTAGTTTCAATGATTACCTATTTATCTGTTGTTGACCTTTATGATGTAGATATCTCTAAATAGATACAATGTAGGTTATTGGTAAAATATATAATGGGAAACAGAAATGGGTGGTTATGGCATAGTGAACTGTATCCAATTAAGCAGCAACCATACACCACAACACTATGTAGAACTAAATTTATTGTATACTAATATACAAAATACGGAACAGTTATTTCGAGTAAAACTGTAGCAGCATTGTCAATTGTTTAGTGACAGTATGAGTGAGTCGGTTTTTCCGGTCCAGCACAAATCGATACCAGCTTATGAGGAATAACAATTACTACTTCGCCAGCTGAACAAAAAGTATGGGAGACTTATTATTATATTTAATTATTATCGCTAGGGTTGGCAACATGTATGCAATATCGAGCTATCCCTTGATATTGCAAGCGATCATAGGCTTTGGTACCCAAAAGCTTATCATTTGACTATTTGCCACTTTTGTTATACATGAAAATTATAAGGTAAAAATTTAGTTGGCTGATATGTAAATACCTCGTTTATAAACAAAACATTTTTGTTTCCTTAATGGTATAGGTACAGAGTATTTGTAATGTAAATAATACCAGCTTTAAACCCGGGACTTCATTCTCCATCTCACAGAAATCGTTTTTAGAAATTAAAGTGTTTGCAACCCTTTTTTTTTTTACGTGGGGGAATGCAATGACGCATATCCCTCCGCGGGGGCGGGCGGAGGGATTATGTCGGACTCGCCGGGGTAAAAGAAAGATGGAAAAGAAAGAATGTACCTCCCGGAATACCGACTAAACCTACCACGGTGTTCCTCGACAAAACCACTATCGACGGGGCCGCGCGAATCGCTTTTGCATGCGGTCGCGATCCCGCCGAGGTTTCGGCCCGCCGTATGAAACAGCAGGCTCCCTCAAAATTCCCTACTGTCTCCCCCCTAGAGGGACAAAGCGTTTGCAACCCTCAAATTACTAATATGCAAGTTTTTGCGGCTGCCCGTCGCCAACAAACATTTTCGTATTTATTACAATTATTATTATAAATAGCAACTTTTAGGTATCAACATTTTATTTAGATAGATCTGTTAATTAAATACGTTACATTTATTTATGATTCAGTATAGTTACTCAATTTACTAATTAAATTTAAAGTCCGCGAGTTAATCCCAACCCTACGTATCCGATACAATTTAGTTGAAAACTTTCCCGCGGCACAGGTAAGAAAACCACAGACTGCTTCAAAATAACAATGTTTAGCAATTATTACTCGGCTGAACTTCGCTTGCACGAAACCGAGTATTTTTCTTCAAAATACAGACTCCGAAGTTGTTATTTAAAGTTTAAGTTGCAAAGAAATAATGTTGCTTTCGAATTAGATTTTATTGTTAGCTTTGTATTAATTATATAAGATTTGTTTATTTTAAAGACTTGAAGAACTAATTACTTCTGCCAGACTTTCGAGTAAACAAATCTTAAATGCCATTCTATTCTTACATTCCCAGCTTTAGGAGAGTTTGGATGTCTGTTACTCAATCAGGCCTGAGCTTTGAAATGGATTTTGATGAAAATTGGGACTGCTGTTTCAATCAATATGAGGTTTCAGTTTGGATTTCTGAATTGGGGAAATGTGTTATTGGTTTTTCTGACAGAGAATTTTCAGTGGCAGCTATCTGTAACTGTGGCCAGTAAATAGCAATAAGCTCGTCCTCTATAACGAGGGTTGTACAGTCATCACGTTAGTAGATACCTACTAACGGAGTGTATGCGCACAATTATAGGTATATATTGTCGGCCTCCATGGCGTAGTGGTCAGTGTAACCGACTGCCATGCTCAGGCACCGCGACCTCAGGGTCGCGGGTTCGATTCTCGCACAAGTCAAACATTTGTGTACATGAACATGGATGTTTGTCTTGGTCTGGGTGTTTCTATGTATAATATGTATGTATTTACAAAAAAAAAGGATATATGTATGTTTATCCATTGTCTAGTACCCACAGTACAAGCTCTGCTTAGTTTGGGCTAGATGGTGATGTGTGTACGTGATAGAATATTATTATTATTACCTACAGCCGTATCAGCCCTAATACCCTTACGCCTACCATATACTGTGATGAATAAATAAATAGATAGATTAATTCGGTATGCCATGCGTCCTAAGGTAACAGGCGGAGAGTAAACGGGATGTCCAGGTACAGGATAGATTACTCACTACCAGTCAAGCAGACTCACACGACTGATCAAACATCGCTAAAGGTGTCTCGGCCACAGTGAGAGTTTGGTTAGATATTGAGACAAGGATTCTTTTTTTAATGTTGCTCGTCAAAATGACCACACTCCACCTGATGGTAAAGAGTCATGTGGTCTAAGAGTAGTGGCCTCCACACCGTCCTCATAGCAGCCGAGGCGATGTTGAGGTCTTTACTTTGACGGCCTGAAAAGGTGCTTTTTCACGCCCCGCTTAAAGCACCCAGGATTGAAGGAAGAAGGAAACATATATGTACATATAAAACATCTATGCCTGCCCTTTTGGGGACATAGGCTTGAGATTATGTATGTACGTTGGCACATAGATAGACTATGGTTAACACAAAGGAGTGCGGACTTACTTAGGTACTTAAACTTTTTACACACTCTTGCACTACCGGCAAATTTACATTACTGGAAAGCAAAAGAAATATTCTAGTTTAGTAAGTCCTAGCCTAATTTCATTTCATATTATTTATCGATAATCGCACGAACACTTTACCTATATTATTTAGCAGAGCAACTATTTGCGGGTCGCACAAATTTTGCACGAACAAGGCAAGGCGATAACATAAACAATAGTTTTATCATACCTAAGCACAGATAATATTATAAAGAACTAGTAACCTAAGTAACCCTAACTCGTGCATCGAGATAACCGAGTATCAGACTAATACGTTCGGGAACAGCTACTAGACTAACTAAACAAGTAAAATAAAGTTTCCGAACTACATTATGTCATACACCGAGTTGTTAGTAGATACCTGGTAAAACTTTCCTATCTTTAAAGTGACCATAAAGGAGTGACGGTGAACTTTTAAACAAAATTCAAACTTTGAACAAACTACAAACTAAGATTTAAGTAAGTACATTGTAAACTTGAAGTTCCGTAGTTCTATAATATTTTTGGTGAAAATTAAGGGCTATTCGTTGGTTGCATGTCAATTCATTTATTTTTATAGTGTTGTCACACTTGTCACCTTGACATTGTTTTGTACGGAGATGTGTATATTATGTGATTAGTGTTTTGTTATTATTTTGATTTGTAGAGCCTTTGATTTTCTATATACAACTGCTAACTTAAAGTCCTAAGTATTTGTCTATCTAAATCTGTTTAATGACTTACGCGTGATTAATTAAAAAAGAAGAAAAACATCAGAGTTCTTCATAACGATCTCGTAGACGCGTGAGGCATGGCAAGTCACATTGGGCCAGCGTGGTGGAGGATGACCTAAACCTTCTCAAACTGAGAAGAAGTCTGTGCCTAACAGTGTATAGGCATAGCATTATAACGTATAATTCTATGTATATATATACCTAGGTACCCACACTGTACCGCTGCTAGCACGGGCTGATAATATTATTGGGTATAAAAACGTCCTAACATGCGAATACCTTTAAAAAGACTTTTATATCAAGAGTTTAAGATAGAATAGGTAAGTCAAAATTGTAGTAAGAGAACTGAGCAATTGTTCCAATGCTCAGTTCTAATTTATTGTCACTTAAAATTGCTTTTATTGTTGATCCCGTGGCATAATTACTTGTGTCTACTCTTACCAAATATTATGAGACCAATCATAAGACCCAGGTTGAAGCATCTACGACAATATAAGCTAGCTCTTTATTATCGGGCACCTACCAAAAAGTTGCTAGCAACGAAACGTGTGTACGAACAGCATTGCTTATCTCTTTAAAATCTATATTTAAAATTGAGACCGTAAAATCCTCGTACTAACTCTCGCTTTATCGCCAACCCACGTGTATTATGCACCGCGGTGTCCGGCGTGTTGTTGTATCGGATTTTCTATCACTTACCGAAGGATAATCCGGTTCAGCCGGCTTGTTTACTTAATTGCTGGACTGTGGCAAAATTGTGGCGCCATTTTCATGGTGTTTTGAAATGGCTTTCTAAAATAATGTCCTTTAAAAAAATATGCTGTAAGCAATGTTTAATGTCTTGGTTGGGGTGATAAACAAAACATAGGTAATACAAATTTTATAAAAACCCAAATAAAAATATCTAGTAAAATTGTTTTGCTCATCATACAAATTACTTAAAATCCTAACTTATCTATACTTAATCCTAAATTACATAAATGCGAATGTGTTGTTTATTTGTTACATTTTCACGCCTTTACTAGGTACTCGTCCGATCATAATGAAATTTTCCATACTTACACGTTGTCAAGGGAACAGAAAAAAGACATAGAGTACCTACGTTTCATCCAAAAAAGTAGTTAATAAAGTAGTTAATAATGTAACCTAACTATTTACGCGAGTGACGCTGCGGAAAAATCTAGTAATATATTGTTACGTGCTGGATTCGAGGGATAAGAATGTAAACAAGATTACCGACTAAACCACGTTTTATTCTAACACACAATTAAACTTAAAACACATCACAAACTATTCTACACTTTTCCACTATAACTAGCTTTAAACTCTAGTATTTTCGATTCCGTTCGCTCTAATTTATACTTGACCGCTTACGATTGTAAAACTGACTCGGCGAGCGTTGGCCTTGCCATTTTAGACGCGGTTAAAGTGTTTCTGGAGATTTCTAGAAACGCCATACCCGGTATGTAAACAGTACGAAGATTCGAGAATGTGCCAGCGTTCTCTCTACTCTTCGCGTATCGACAAGCTACATAGTTCTGTAAGAGGTCAATAGTCTTCCCCACAGTACCGATAGATGGCACTGGCTGTAACAATATAAATACGTAGACAAAGTATGAAACTTGCCAAATAATGAAGTGACTATAAAATATTGTATTTATGTAGCGACTATGTACTAAGCGACAATTTGTATAAGTATCTACCGATGAATTATTTTTTTATGTACCAATTCTTATGTATAGTTCTAGATAAGTTTCATTGCCAGACAATATCTGTTTGGTGTTTTGCTCCATTTCGCATACCAAACTATTTTACCGGTAGTGCTGTAAGGCTTAACCCATCTTTTCCCAGGATTAAATATATCCCTATAAGTTATTTCACCCTATAATTATCTGTGGCTTTTATCTCGGAAGCGAGATATATATAGTTGCATTATAGACATGTGGCCTACTAAGAATTTCTTGACAAGAAACTCTATAATACTTTACGAGATACGAGAATCGAACCCAAGATCACACGCACAGCATGATATATTCACCACCATTACTGAGGCAAAAAAAAACTACAACATATAGAATATAAACATTTATTACAACATCAGTTATAATACTTCACTTAAAACTAAAACTTTCACACAGCAACTAAGCTGGTCGGAGGTAGACATACATTCTCTATTCTTCTTCTACTTGCGACTGTCGCTTTTTCTTCTTCTTCTTTTCACTCTTAGGCTCTTCAACCGTCTGGTCTAGTTCCTCTGCTGCTTCGGTGGGTTGGACATCGGATTTCTTCTTCTTTTTCTTTTTTTTCTCCGATGTTGGCTCAGAGGGCTCTGCCACTTCGCCGTCATTTTCTTCTTCTTTCGGCTCCGATTTTACCTTCTTTTTCTTTTTAGGTGACTCCTGTAAGAAATATTATCGTTAGATTTGTTTAAATAATAATATTATTTTTTTTTAAAAATAGATCTCCCGCACTATTAATAGCTCAATGTCGCGGACTTTAAAACATTTAAACAACGGACACACAGAACACTCATCAGAACAACTATGTGTGGATCACAGGACTTTTTGTCACGTGTGGGGTTCGAACCCACAACACACGACTTAGTAGCGATGTGATCGCCACATTTTATTCGAACACGATTGGCTAACCTTCTATTAGCCAGGATCGAAAACAGCTGGCGAAATGTATTTGTAATACTTCTGGATAACCCTTTAGGGTTATACCTATATATACCTAAGCTATATATGTATGTCTGTAGCAGGGATGTAGCGAATGCAGATATTTTGACATCCGCGGATGCGGATAAGGATGCGGATGTCCAAATCGATGCGGAAGCTACGCAATTGCGGATGCGGATTTTGATGCAAATTGTTGCTCTAATTAATAAAAGTATCTAATATCACCGCCCTCGCAGCCTGTTTCAAGCCTGTTTTGCAAAGGTTCATAATTTAACCATGTACCTGCTACTGAACAACTGATTTCTTTCTAACTGTAACCTCCGCTTTTTATGGATCCGCATTAACATGCGCGTTGATTATTGCGGATGCGGATGCAGATGTGCAAATCGATGCGGAAGCTCCGCAATTGCGGATGCGGATTCGATTATTCGCAACATCCCTGGTCTGTAATATCAATTATCAAAACAAAGCCAACGGTAGACATCGACATTACTTGATCGATCGAGTTTGAAAAGGGCAAAGTACGCCGTTGGAAATATCAAACGTCGTCATTCATTCGATTTTATTTTGCCTTAACTAGATGGATGGAAATGAAGAGTTTGTTTGTTTGAACGCGCTAATCTCTTGTTGTATTTTTATTTATTATTCAAACATGCAAACGACGGACGCAACAACATCTAGGCTCGGACAACAATTTCTGGATGACACACAATTTTTTTGCCATGTGGGATTCGAACCCATAACACCCGGCGCAGTGGCGAGACGACCATTCTGAATTAATGTTTTATCGATCCCGTGGCAAGACTGCGAGATATCGTTAAGGTCTCGATTTCGATCACCGGATCAGGTAGTATTATTGGGTATTTACGCTACGAAATCCTTACGGAGTCAGAATACGTTTTGATTGGACGTGATCGGCTAGCTCTTCATTACCTATGATCTGATCGGACGTGGTTGACGGTAATGTTATCTAACAGTATTGTAACTCGGCTCTGTCTTTGAAATAATTACCTACAACCGAGCGGTCCGCGAATACGCGAGAGGGCTGCGGTGGGCACCTACAGTATTTTAATTTCATCTACCTACTTGAGTTTCTTTCTAATTTGTCTTTCTAGTACTAGAAAAATATTTGCGCCTCGACTGAGACGTACGAAAAGCTTTATTGTTAAATTTAATAGTACCAGCGGTCGCCAAGTGGTCGAAATTCGACCATAATTGATTTAAATTTTAAGTTTAATCGTTATTATGTATACCGCGAAAATGCAATAGGTACTTTACAATGTAACCATAGTTACAAAGAATTATACATCCGCCGAACAACGCCGATGTACTCCAAACGCGATTCGACTGCGTGTGTCAAATGCATGGTTATGTGCGTGTAGTGTTTTTCATTTATTTAATGTATTTCTAATACATACATACATACATAAATTCACGCCTGTTTCCCAGAGGGGTAGGCAGAGACTACGGATTTCCATTTGCTACGATCCTGACACACTTCTCTGGCTTCATTCACTTCCATAACATTCCTCATACACGCTCGCCGGTTTAAGGTGCTCTTAACCTGGCCTTTATCCAGAACGTCTCCGATCTGATCAAGAAACGTTCGCCTAGGTCTTCCCCTTGTGACTGTACATATTTTATAAAAATATTAGGAATCGCCACTCCTTCTCCATATAAACTTTAACTGTGCCAAATTTCATACTCCTCCGTCCGCTCAATTTTCGTAAAAAGGGGTACAAAGTTTTTGCTTCACGTATTAATATAAAGATAAAAAAATCCGCATTCGGATAAAAACTTTAGTTAAAAATACTTTTGTTTACAATTGTATTTTGCCATAATTATTATGTAAGTACTCGTACTTATTTCAATCAAATATTAACAAGTCGCACGCTTACTGCTTACAAAACCATCACACACGTTCATCGCTGCGTCGCATTCGCGACTGGTTGCCAAGTACCTACCGACCTCGACGCGCGTAGGGTATGACTCGCGTTCCGACCGTTTGTATGAAGATAGAATACTGTTAGATAACATTACCGTGACGTGGTTCTTGGATATACATATACCTTTTGCTTTAAAAAATGTATGTGGACTTACATCATCAACACTATCTTCCAACTTAATCTTCTTCGATGGGACCTTGGTGTCCTCATCCGGCGAGTGCTCGCGTTTGACCGGCTTCTGATCCAGGGTGCTGTCGCCAGCCGCCGGGTAGGAGAACACCTCGCTGTAGAAATACATGGCATGTTAAAAATTGGTAATAGTTATGTTTACGTGCATTTTGCTGTCATTCGTCACTTACTACGAGATTTAATAAGTACATATAATGTGCTCGACAAGTAAATAGACAGTGAATCATAGTGTATATACAGTGATTAATCGTGAACTAAGTGAATAGTTAACTGATAGGACAATACAAAGTATTTATGTGTTAGTACTCTCGCATTCTTATTAGATTCGCCTCTTTATAGTTTTATGCTTGTTATGATCTTATCTGATTTATTCGTTTGTTTGTATAGAATACTAGAAATAATTCCTATGTTGCGGTGAAATTTACAAACATTCAGATACCGTGACACAAGGGACACCCAGACTTAAAACAACTATTTGTAAATCACACAATTTTTGTATCATATGGGGATCAAACCCACAACATTGTGCGCAGCGGCTGTAACAACGCGACCATAAAAGCCACTACACCATTCGCGCAATCTATGTGTGTGTATATTAATTTTACACGTGGTTATAATCTAATCTTCTGTAACCATGTTAAAACTATCTGCTCTCGACACGGGCGAAAAGTTTTCAACAAAATTGTCGATAACAGATAAGTAAAGTTTAAAAACAGAGTTACAAACTTTTTACTACATTCAAAGTTAGTTTAAGGAACATGGATAAACCATTAACTAAATTAAGAATAAGACTGTTATTGTGTAAAAAAAATTGCTCAGTGGGGAAACTGTTGGACTTCCACGATAGGGCGCGAGATTCGATTTCACAACACATACCTTTGAATTTGGAGGTACAGGAATACAGACAGAATGAAAAATACTTTGTATTTGGACACCAGAGTGAACATTGCCCAAGAGAATAAATTATTATTAACTAGCGATCCGCCCCGGCTTCGCCCGGATAGTACTTACAACCTAACAAATTAAAAACCTAAACCTTCCTCATGAATCACTGTGTATTGATGAAATCCACATGAAAATCCGTTCAGTAGTTTTTGAGATTATCGCAAACAGACAGACAGACAGGCAGACGCGGCGAGGGACTGTTTTGTAGTATGTAGTCATTATCGCTATCTTTAACGATATAGAAAAACTTTGTGAAATAACCTGCATGTCTGTCTCCTTCTGTTTCTTTGTCATGTGCTCAGTGCTATGTACTACACCGTTTTTACACAACAAATATTATTATCTCCGAGCAAGAATAGTGGATAAGTAGACTAGTTCATTCTCATATTGAGAGCCCTGTACCCAGTCTTAGGACATTTAAAAAGGAAAGATATTATTAATTTGTTCAACTCACCTCTTACTATGATACTTCTCGAACTTCGCCTTAGCTTTTCCAGTACCGCTAATTCTTCTGAGATTACCTTCCTCAAGCAGTCTCAAACAGTTCTCCAATTTGACTTTATGTGCAGCTCCCAGTTCAAATGACACATCTTCTCCAAATGCATCAACTCTGGTGGCCAAAGCTGCTTTCGCAGCCAACATACGGGACATCTTACCCTTATTCTTTGTACTACACTGGCCTACCAATTGAGCATGATAGATCAAACCATATTTAGGAGTGTCTTTCTTAGTCTTAAGAGCTCTAAACAAAGCCTTCTCTGCACCAAAAATTTGTATTGTTGAAGCGGGATGCTTGGCCAAGTTCATCAATGAACCAGCATGAGCAATTAACCTAGCTCCTATATGCTCACCAATTAGAACAGTCAGATTTGGAGCCATAGCCATCATTCTGGCTTTCAAGTAGTCTGTTAAATGTGTTCTGTAGTCTGTGATTGAGATGATTTCATCGCAAAGATTCTGTATGTTCAAGATATCATCATCAGAAATTTCTGTACCCATTGATATCTCAGCTGCCTCTTTAACTTTCTCTTCCATATCCTCAGGCAGAATATCTGACAGATCGGTCTGTGATGCGTTGTCCCTGGTACCGATTAACTTAACTATTTTCACAAACAGTGTGTTGTCTGTGATAATTTTGCCCAGTTCTGGGAAGTGCCAGCCATACCATTCACGGCATCTCATAATGTAGTTATTCAATTCCTTATCTAAATCGTCTAATAAACATTGAGCTTGAACGATCATTGTGTCTATTTTATCTGGGGAGAATTTCAACTTGTATCTGGATAGGGAGTGAGCAAGACCAAGGGCCATGGCAGTCATTTCTTTCTTTGGGAGTCCAGCCAAGAGACTGTCCATTTGTGAGCGAATGCATCTCAGCAATTCCTGTACATTGTTGTTTGATACACATTGTAAGTCAAACTTTTCTCTTATGGCACTACCAAGCTTGGCATCTCCAATAAGGAGCTGATCCTGAATGTCTTTGCTTACATACTTCTTGAGGGCTTTCTTCAGAGGTTTGGAGAGTTTTCCCTCAATAGCTGCTGTAGTGGCTGCCAAAGCTTCCGCTGTGTCTTCAAACTTGAAGAAGTTCTTTAGTTTTACACTATAAAGAAATAATCATATAAATATTCTAGTACTATTTATACATAATAATCAAAGGAGGTACAGTTGTACCCTCACAAAAACCTGTATTTTTACAAACACTGGACCAATCAGGGTTGCTGTCACAATATATAAAATTACCAAGCATCCTTAATTTCTGGTCTAGTTTAAGCCAAACATTGCAGAAAATTTGTAACATAATCAGTTTGAGAATAAACACCTCAACCCCTTTTATGATAACCTTAAACAAAATTATAGCTAGCAAAATGGAGCTACAACATATATTTGCCTCTTTGTGGACATACATATTGATATGGGTGTTATTTTAATTACACAGCTTTATCTCATAGAGTTATTACAAACTTTCATAATTAACTTACACTGAAGATGCCCCCTCGGGCGTGTTGAACTCTTCGTACAAATCATCTATTTGAGACAACTTTGACTCATCCAACAACTACAACAAAACAAAAGAAAATGTTAAGTCAAGAAAACACAAATCCTCTTATTTAAATATATTATTAATACAAGGGTTACCCCATAACATAAATATATACAACTGTAGATTTGGACCGATCTCTTATCTGCTTAACATAGAACTTATTAAGATTGAGTGACCTATTTTAACATTTAAAATTCAAGATATAAATGCATCAAGTCACGCTGAAAATGATTGTGTATATTCTAGTAACTTCTGACCACAGTAAGAAAGAGCACAACATTTTATTTTCATTGGCTAACATGAGTTTAAGTATAAAGACTTTAACAAAAAAAGTACCAACTTAAAATACAAAGAAAATCTTTTAAGTGTATGGTGAGCTCCGAATTGAATATGTGGAGGCAGTGCCAATAATTGAATTATCATTGTCAGCTGTTTGTTTGGCACCAACTCCATGTTAAGAGGTTTAAACTATACAATTGATATACAACATTTTTTGTTCCTGGATTTCAGTTTTCTTAATGTAGGTTTTAAATTGTTGTAAAAACTTAATTACTTTACAATAATTTTTGTGATGTTTGCTTAGGTCAAATGCTAAACCTAGTAGAGCCAGTAAACTGACCAATGCTGGTGGAATGCATTGCAACCACACAGTAAACAACAAATTTTTTTTGAAAATGCGGAAGCTAAGGTAAATTACATAGACAAAATAGAAAAAATACATGTTAAATAGAGAAGCTTCTTATATTTTGAAATCAGTCAAATGCTGTTGTTTGATAACTATAAATAACGTAACTTATTTCACTATGGCTTATAAACAATCTCTAGACAAAATAGCCATGTTGAAGCCAAACCTGCCCATAGGCAACAGTAAACGTGAGGTGTACTCCACAGTATGGCTCTAATTATTACGAAAAAGCAAGACCTATTTAATGGTCTATAAATATTACGACGTATCTTTTAATATTCGTTTATTAGTCACCTCCTTAATTAAAATGTGATTATTTTAGATTGTTTGGCTATACCTAGTTATATTTGACTATTATCATGAAATAGGTCAATAAAACAATACAACATGTTTGTCAAAACGTGTTTACCTCCGCATTGATATTGGTTCAAAACATTACTGTTTCATAACAATTAATCAATACTGGTATAAAACTACAGAAAATATAGAAATGAGAACATATTGGTAATTACATTTACCAGAATTATGTTGTAAATACAGAAATAACTTCAAAAATACAAAATTTGTTTGAGCGTATAGGTTAGAAACAACACGTGTTGTATTTTACCTTGAATATGGCGTACCCCGCCGGGGTCTCGAACAAAATCAACATCTTGCAAACACTCAATGACACTAATAATGGTCCTTTTCACTAATCAATATAACAAAATTTAAACAATTTAATTTTGAAACAAATAGAAGGACGCTTTCACAGCATCGCGGGAGTTACACAATTTACAATGACAGTGACAATCTCGTGTTGCCATGTGAAAAATGTTATTTGAGACCAAACAATTTTTGTATTATTGATATGTAGATCATTAATATGATATTGTCTTTCTTAATATTATTTTTGATAATATTGTAATAAAATGTGTAAAATACAGCATGTTGTATAAACATAATTATAGTTAACGAGATATATAATATAAAATTATTAAAGTGCGAAATATACATAACTTTACTCTTGAATAGGTAGCAAGCTGTGAGTAGCAGTATAAATATTGTCCGTGCATGCGTAGGACGGGACAAATATTAATTTTATCTTTATAACAGTGATAATGAAATTCTTTAAGCTAGTTTTCACCCTTTATCCACATTTATCTGACTCTATAGAATGTGTTAAATATAATTTATTATTTTATAATATATTGTATTGATATTGTAAGTTCAATTGATACCCTGTATTTTTCCCCTCCTGGTACAGAATCAATAACAGTATCGAATAATATGCATATTTTCTCAAGAAAATATAGTAGGTACCAGTGTATAATCGCTCTAACGTACCTAAATCAGGTGGTAAGACGCTTGCAATTATAAACTGGTCAAAATTGATTTTTGGCAAATGTATTTTCAAGTTTTGCATAAACTCGTAGGTACTACGAATGGGTGAGGAATTCATAACATTGTGAATTTTCAAACTTAAATATAATTATGTGCTATTAGTAACTGTATATTACACCTATAAACAGTGGCGTAGCGTAGAGGTCAGCCGCCCGCTTAAAAATTTTGCCGCTCTCTTATTTAAGTATTGCAATTAAAAAGAATATAATATACAGTAATTCTAATGAATTTTTCGGCAAGAACAGTCATAATTATTGTGTATTGTACATCTGCCCATTCCTCTCGTTTGTCATGAAATGGTTCAAATACATATTTACAAGATATTATTATTACTTATCGTGAAATTTTGCCACCCTCTAAAAGCGCCCCCCCACAACGCTACGCCACTACAATTATAAATAAAAGAAAATTAAATAAGTATCCGTTGACAGTGATGTAAAAGAAAAGTTTATTGGGAAATGAAAAGCTCATCATAAGCAAAAGTGAGAAGCAAAACATGAAAATAAAAAAATATCTTTTTATGTAAATAATGAACGTTTATTATAAAATATAATAATAGGATCGCAATATGTCTGAAAACCTGTTTTTTCTACAAAATAGATCACAGTTTTGTTTTTAGGTGTCCACCGAAAAGACAAAGAAGTCTACGGAAAAGATAAAGTTATTTAATTCAATCAACAACGGTGATTTTCAAACTTCGTAGATAATACAGCGATAATTGTTGCAGTATACTACATTAAAAAGAAAGTAATAAGCAACATTTGGTTACGAAACCAAAAAGAAAAACAATTTGTCCACGGAAGAGATTTCTCTTCTGTTGACATTAAACAAATAGATATGAATCAAATATTACTTAGAGGAATCGAGTGCAAAGGCGTCTCCTGTTGTCATTTGACAAAAAAAGTAAAAATCAACTATTAGGTGAATCGAATGCAAAAGTCTTTTGTTGACAGTAAATAAAATGGTAAAAAAAACCTACTTAAAATTGAGTGCAAATACGGTTTAATCAAAATAATTCTTCGTCTTCACTGTCTGTGAAAAGAATCGTTATCTTTTTTTAGATTTTGGTAGAGGAAAATATTAAAATATCGCAAATGCGGAAATTAGTCTTATTCTCTTCTTAGGGCATCTAGGAAAATTTGCCGTAATTCCTTCCTGGTCTGATGGTATTGGATATAAAAGACTCTGTGTCTGCTTCAGATGTGGGTAAACTTCTTGGAGTTCGGGTTTCCACGTGAGACACAAAACTTGGAGGAGAATTTGATATAGCTCTTTCGCACCGGACAATGATTGGTCCTATCTCAAAATGTAGGTCAACACTTTTAATAACCCATCTATCATAATTATGTAATAAAGTCGTTGCCATTGAAATCTTTAAAAACAATTTCTTTGTTTTGACAGGCGTTACATGTTCGCTCTAAGCACTTTCGACTAAGTGTATTATTCCAGTAAATTGCTTTAGCCACATCAGAAGCTGACCCATAGGACTTAATTTGGGCATATTTAGGTGATCTGACTATATTATTACTATTATCTGAATACTAACATTTATTCACAATAATAATAATATGTAATGCATTTCGCCATATAGTTTTATAAATAGCACATTTATTTTGGATGTCTTGTTTATCGAGCTAAAATATCCAGGGCTTTATAAACAACCGATTTCACATCAAACCAACAAAATTGTATTTTGTTAATAGGAATAACAAGTTTAGCGCGTACCCGGCACTCAGATTTTATTATCTGCATGGTTGCCCCAATATTACTAATTGCAAAGCGTGGTTTTAAAAACATTATCCTAATATTTTAGCCAGTAAAAATTATGACTGCACGGATGGCGAAGTGTAGTGATTAAAGTTGTTACCTCGCCACTGCCACTGGACTTAATCCCCACACGGGACAAATATTTGTGGATCCTCCACTGCGCCGAATGTTGTGGACTTAATCCCCACACGGGACAAAAATTTGTGGATCTGTCACTGCGTCGAGTGTTGTGGACTTATCCCCACACGGGACAAAAATTTGTGTGATCCACAAAAAGCTGCTCCGAATCTTGGTGTTCTTTGTGTCTGTTTTTTGAATGATTCTATAGCCTCTACCGACATAGAACTAAGGCGCCGAACGGATTATTCTCAACGAGTCACCCTGGATCGTGTCACCCCGTGACTGGTTGGAAAAATATTCACATCGAGCAACAGTGTGACTCGATGCGAATTTTTATTCTCAACTAGTAACGCTGGATCGTGACACCCCGTGACTGGTTGAGAAAAATATTCGCATCGAGTAACAGTGTGACTTGATGCGAATTTTAATTCTCAACGAGTCACCCTGGATCGTGTCACCCCGTGACTGGTTGAGAAAAATATTCGCATCGAGTAACAGTGTGACTTGATGCGAATTTTAATTCTCAACTAGTAACGCTGGTTAGAGTACCTAAATAGTGTAACTTTTTTTTTTTTTTTTTTTTTACGTGTGGGAATGCAATGACGCATATCCCTTCGCGGGGGCGGGCGGAGGGATTATGTCGGGCTCGCCGGGGTAAAATAAAGATGTTAAAAAAAGATAATGTACCTCCCGGAATACCGACTAAACCTACCACGGTGTTCCTCGACACAACCACTACCGACGGGGCCGCGCGAATCGCTTTCGCATGCGGTCGCGACCCCGCCGAGGTTACGGCCCGCCGTATGAAACGGCAGGCCACTACACGAAAGACCTACCCAAAATAGGCACTACTTCAAATAAAACCCTACTGTCTCCCCCCTAAAGGGAAGACGGACTCGACACAGAGGCGCGCGTGGGAACACGCACGCCGCCTCTCGGACCTGGTGCTGAATGGATGGCGGGCAGGCCCACAAAGCCCGCCAGCCCCAGGTCAAACCTAAATAGTGTTACTAGTCATACGTAGCTAGGTTTGGAACAATTGTTCGAAACCTAGAATTAATTGTTAAATAAGTTCTAGTTATTTATTTATTTAGTTCTATTTAGTTTTAATGCATATTCACATTGCCCCGGCGGTCTGCGGTCTCTTTGATAATATACAGTTTATCTTTGACCACCGCGGTCTGACTGCTTATATGTGTGTAAGATTCAAAGATACATAGATACAGCACAGTGAACGCGGATCGAAGAACTCGGAACTCTGACCGCTGACCGCCCGCAGTGTGACCGGCGCCTAATAACCACTGGGGCAGTAGTCTTTCAAAAAAACAATCAAGTCCTACTTTATTCGCTCGTTTGAATAACAGGTTTTCTAGAAATAGACGCGACAACAGCAAGCTCCGTATACATACTTCTAGGACTACACTTATGTGCAGAAGTATCTTCTGCATGGCACCCGTCATATAACAAACTGCCTAAAGAAGGGAAAATACAAAACAAAATTAGCCTTTAAAAAAACTGCGTAGGTACATACCTTGTACCTTGTGCTGATGGCTTAATATAATGTCAATGACTTTTTAACTCATAATATACATAATAATATTGTCTTCTGTTTACGCAAATGTTATTCATTGAAATTAAACTACTATATACGGATTTATTTTTATCGCGTTGTTTATTTATCACTGTATTACTTAATTTTGAAAACTGTTACACTGCTACTACTATTGTATTTTACTAATTTATAACGTTTCTGCTGAAAAGCAACCGAAACGTTATAAATTAGTAAAGTTGGCTGCTGCCAGCAGTCTCCCCGTGACGAAAGCAACGGAAACGTCGGGGAAAGTGTAAAACTAAATATAAATAGTTTAAATAATTTTATTAACTTATAAATTAGTAAAATTCAATAGTAGTAATAGTGTAACAGTTTTCTAAATTATGTAATAGAGTGTTAAATAAACAACGCGATAAAATCCGTATATAGTAGTTTAATTTCAATACATATATACTTTTTTTTATAAATACATACATATTATACTTAGAAGCACCCAGACGAAGACAAACATCCATGTCCATGCACATAAATGTTTGACATGTGCGGGAATCGAACCCGCGATCTCAGGCGTGGCAGTCAGTTACCACTACGCCATCAAGGCCGCCATTAATGTCCTCTTGACCGAATTTTGGTTTTGATAACATACAGTTAGCAGATTTAAGCGGCAGTAACCCAATGGATAAGGTATTGGACTTACAATCGAGAGGACGCCGGCTTAGATACCACCCATTGCCCTACTGACGTGAAGCTTAGCTGGAGTGGTTAACAAGAATACTAGTAGTTTTAACCCAAATTGCTAGTAATCTTAAAAAAACAAAAACGAAAATTGAACAGGACATATTATAATGAACGAGAATATACGCAAACGCAAATGCATTATTTATTCCCTCATACTCATAATTCGATAGGACGGCAATCCGACACGACCGGAGAGATCAGGCGCAAGATTAACGGCTTAACGAGCTTTCGGAGGCACGGGAGTGTGTAATACCGTCGTGCTGTTTTATTTCTAAACCAAACCTGCTTTCTAAGTCCGGGTTGCTGTTGAGTATTTTTTTGTCAGAAAACCCAACAACTTTGTCTCTATTGCTCGTTTGTTGATTTTTGATTTACTTATTTGCTTTTAGGTATCTCCTTTAATTAATTTATATCACTCATCTTTCTTCAAAGCCCTATAGGTAATATACTTTGATGGTGGAGTACAGTAGTGAATGCAACTGCCCTGCATCAGGTCCCCGGTATGATATCCT
Organism: Catocala nupta; assembly: GCA_963675205.1. NCBI lineage: Eukaryota > Metazoa > Arthropoda > Insecta > Lepidoptera > Erebidae > Catocala > Catocala nupta. The sequence continues at coordinate 2,753,271 of OY776089.1, read as the reverse complement.
TCTAGAATTCGGTCCTTTTGGGTCTTGTTGACCTAAACCAAATGCAGACTCAATGTGGGTGTAAAACATCTCTGCTACAGGGAGGTCAGAGGACCGAGATAATAGATGGACGTGAGACTGCTTGAATGAATAACTTAATAAAAATATCATCTATTTAATATGTTACATAATGACATGATTGTTTTCGTGTAATTAAACCTTTCTAATTACATTTAACGCGTTTAAGCAAAACTTAAACTTCAAGTCAAAATCTTGCTAAAAGATAAAGCCAGAAAAAAATTATATAGGTATGTGTAGGTGTAAGTATCTTACTAAACTGAGAAAAAAATGGATTAACAGTGGCTAAAATTATCCTTAAGCAATTATTTTCTAATGAGCCCTATACATTAAAGTAATGGTCCTAATTGTAAGTAATCTGTTGCATAAAGCATTAGACTGGCAGTCGTTTCGAGACACACTTCGCCCACCCATTGCACTACCGACGGGAACTCACTTCCAAGCAAATCACAAAGCCTAACCCGAACTGATAGTAAACTTTTTAGAAGAACTAACAATACATAGATACGCGAGCTGGGCTTCTCTAACCATCGATGCTGTAAAGCCGGCCTATCCGTAATATTGACGTTATCTCTTTTATATCAGTAAGTTCTTCCGCACACTCTGCGGCTAGTAGCTGCAATCGGTGGCCAAGACAACCTATTAGACGCAACCGACAGTCGCAGCCGACAGTGTCTGGTTGCTGCTACCAGTCGTAGCAACATGCCTTAACGTATGGTAAGCTATCACTCAATATTTGATAGAGGAAGGAAGGAGCCGGCGACTGTCTAGTGTGCACGGACGATGGGCTATAAGTAGCGAGCGCCGAGTGTACGTCGGTACCATACAAAATGTATGCAGAACTTCGACCAAAAGTTGTGATGGTCACTGGTGGCGCAGTATGCGGTACCATTAAGATTTATAGTATGGTCTTGTTTTTCTGGGATTTCTTACTTAATACTAGCAAGCGCACATTTATTTATTGTTAATATTACCTTTATTTAACTTGACAGTTTTTTTTTTAATTTTATATACCTTGTAAAAATATTTATGATATTATTTGCGCAGCGTGACTGTATACGATTGATTCTCATGGTTTGGTCGTTGGTCTCGGAGTTCAATTTTCGGGTTAGAAACAGTGTTACAGGGATTTTGCTGTTTAGAATTTTTCGGTAGTAGCATCGTGTCTGGAACAGTAAAACTATATTTTGTCATCCATAATTTCACAAAATGGGGACAAATCTCTTACTGTCTACCGAACAAAGATCCTCACTCCGTGCTGCTAGTAAGAGCTTAATTTAGTTATAACCCAAACACAGGTAGCACTTAAATCAAGCTGAGAATCGAACTCGAGATCTTATGCACAGCAATCGCATTCACTACCATTGGTCTACGAGTATGCATCTAACTTTTCAGAAACAAGAAAAGGAACATCGTCAGCGGACGAACGAAGTGATTCGATAAGTAGATATTGCCTACCCGTAGTCCGAACTTGGCTCGCTCACTGTAATTTCTAATAATAATACTACCGGCCCATCCCACCCGGATATTAGAAATCGAAATGAAAAGCACGCGCGAACTTATTATGCACATTAAGTGCCTTCCCCGTCGTTACGCGAATAAATATTTGCCAAATGGATTTTTGTCTGCGATTCGCCCCAAGCCTGACGCTATTTCAATTCGGAAATTCAATAATTCTGCATAAAGGCATGCATCCACTCACGAGCGGGGTGAATGATTGAGCGAATGAGCTAGTGAATGGATTCGATCGAGCGGAGCGGTGAGTGAACGAGCGTCTGCGTAAATCCAAGTAAGGGACGTGATTATTTTGTGTATTGGATGTTCCGATTGAAACGTTAGGTATTACGTTTATTTTCAAAACATTTTAGGCTTATACAAGAAATTGGATTGCTCTGCATTTAGAATTTTTTTTGGGTACAATATTTTTTAGGAGTTCTGTGAAATAAAGTGGATTCGATGAATTTGTCTATTAAAGATTTAAGTAGGATATAAATAGATCAACAATATTATGATTATGTTATAAAAGCAGGAAGAGCTTTACTTATTTGAAATGATAATCTGATTATTATCAGGAAAATAATATTCTTTATCATAACCGTGTTTGGTTGCATAACCTTGCGGTTAAGTAGGTATGTCTACCACAGATCGTGAGGACCTAAATTCGATTCTAAGATTAAACAAAATGTTTTGGTTTTCTGTCAAAGAAAATTTAGTAAGTAGCAACACGGCATCTGGCTATGAACTGATTCGATGAGATTATTATTAGAACGGGATTAGTCTCGTCCCCAATGTGAGATCCTAGTATTTTTAGTATCTAATAGAGCGTCCTAATTATCCTAGTGGTAGCGTTTTTAGTACCTAGCCAACCGACGATTGCAACTTGGAACACCTATGTATAGGAGATCGAGATATTAGATTCTATGTTATATGACCTTTTACTATCTATCAGGTTTCTTGCCAGAGTATATGTTGCTACTAAACGTTTCTTGGCAGGAAAAAAATAGCCAATAACTCTTTACACAATCGGGGAATCGAACTTGGGACTTACGATCGACTGCAACTATTAACGCAAACTTATACCACCAGACAATCGAGGTAATCATAATATGAGGAAGACCAATAGTGCAAGCTCATTGCCATCAACCGGGCAGATATGCAGCCACCATACAAATTCTTAGAAATTATTAATAGAAAGTTTAATATTCGAATTAGGACACTATTACGAGTATCATACACGGACGTCGACCTGGAATCAATTAGCAACTGAGAAAATTATACCACAGGATCACCGAAGCATTCAACATACTAAACTCGCTTCTCGAATTCACAAAAGCGAACCATTCGATCAAAGTCCATTTATTTCCGAACAAACAAAGTGCGGTAACGGGCAGACGACGCCATTAAACTATACACGTTCAGAAACCGAAGCTTTGTGTAGAACTAGCTCGATTATGTGTAGATCCCATTCATTCTCCGATTAACTTCTAAGCACTTGGAACTAGATAAAACTTTGCTGTGAATAAAGTCGTAATCGGCCGCGGGCAAATTGAATTTAGAATTTATTTAAGAGATTATTTTATAATTTTCTTAGACCTGGTTTTTTATTTATCATATTACGAAATTTATTTATAATAATATGATAAAGTACAAGATTGATAGCTGCATCAATAAAATTGTTTAATTGTTCCCCTTTCATATTTAATCTGGTTAAGACTTATTTATTGATTAATACATTTAATAAATAATTAAAATATCATTCCTAAGACTGTTATACATGATTATATATATATATTTTTTTATACAACTTATGTGGCGAATACGGCCTACCCGATGGTAAGTGGTTACCGTAACCTATAGCCGACTGTAACATCAGAGGCATCACTTTCGCGTTGCCGACCCTTTAGGAAAGGAAGAAGAGAAAAAGGAAGTGGGAAGATAAAGGAGCGGAAAGGGGGAAAGAGGGTGACTGGACCGCCGGCACTCTCACTCACCGAACGAAATACAAGAGTAGGAATACTGCTATTTCACGTCGATATTCTGTGAGGGTAGTCCTTCCCCGGTCGAGCCGGCCCACTCATGCTGAAATTAGTGAGGCTCTACTACTCATCGAATTCTTAGATTGGACGGATGGCGTAGTGACTTAACTGATCGCCTCGTCATTGCAACTGCGCCGAGTATTGTGGATTAGATACCACACGAGAGAAAAATACATGTGATTCACAAATAGTTGTTCCAAGAATGTTTGTAAAGTCTTTTGCGACACCGGAATGACGCATAATGCGGCAAATGCCTTTAAAAAAATGTTTCTGACTAGCCCGTCCGCATGAAATACAGTTTGCTTCGTCGGCCTGCACTAATATCGCCAGTTCTACTGTCTTTAACAAAAGTGGCTTAGTTTTTAAGTTGGATCTAAAACTACCAAGCTGTAAAAACTACATTAAAATCCGTGCCTAATGCACGGCATTTTTAGATGATGCCGGAGCAGACAAGCATTTTTAACATTCTAAAACAATAATTTCGGATAATTTAAATATTTATAACTTATAAATTGGGTTTTGTATTAAGAAGACATAACACACCGGTGCTTTTACTGTAATTATTATTAAAATATTGTTCTTATAATACAAGAGAATTTAATTCCAAGAAATGTTTACTATTTTATTTCACAGAACGCCAGTACTGTTATCTTATGAGGCGCTAAATACAAAGCTTAAGAATTCCCTGAGGCGTAACACATAAAAGTCGGTAGAATCTTAACGATTTTATGTTTACAGTGAACCGTTAGCCCGACCCCGGCTAATGTGAACCGACGAGGGTTGCCCAAGGGACCGATTAGCCGCGGTATCGACAAGTGATCCAGCCCAAGTGTACCACACACTCCCAATTTCGCACTTGATGGCTTGCCGCAACACACCTGCCTACCCCCCTTAAAGACCCCAGTGGTGACAGCGACGTACAAAGATAAATACATTCCCCCAACCTACTTAGATTTGTTGACACCGATTTCGGATTGATCTTTATAAATAGCCGCTTTCAAATGTTAAACCTAGGCAAAGGTAGTAACGGATTGGAAGAATTCCAGCTTGAAAAGGGTGGTAAAAGTTTAATGTCAAGAGAAATGGAATCCTAACTAATAATATAAATGTGAATATGAGTTTGTTTGTTACATGATCACGCATTAAATATACGACCGATCATTATAAAATATTGCATACACGTTGTCAGGCTTACAGTAAAGGATATAGGGTAATTTTTATCCAGAAAAATGTACCCTAAGTATAAAAATTTATTGACAAAATCTAAATGAATGCGAGCGAAGCTAGGCTAAAATTTTGTAGCGATAGTGATAAAGGGGTATATTTTTGTAGTTAAAGCCTCTTGTGACGTTGTGAGGATAATGGGCGTTCTTAGGTGTCGGTTTCGGAGTGTCAGTTGTGACAGTAAATGTTCGGTAGTTGAGTTTTATTGTAGTGTCAAATTTAGATAACTAGCTTTATATGGTTTTGTTAGATTGTGGTTGAATTTGGAGGATTGAGATTGTGAGATTTAATGTGTGAGATTTGAATGGTATCGCTTGTTTTAGGATTGCTGACATTTTATTAATAGCGCATGTACACTTATAATACTGCCTCCGTGGCGCAGCGGTAGTGAATGCGACTGCTGTGCATGAGGTCTCGGGGTCAAAGTCAAAGTCAAAGTCAAAAATCATTTATTCATTTAGGTCACAAAGTAACACTTATGAACGTCAAAATATATGGGTTAGTGAGTTTACTAAGTTACTGAAGCTACATTTAGGTTAGTTGCTAGGTTTAGGCAAAAGATTGAGCCTATTTATTTATTTATTTATTTATTTTATTTTCGGGATTACAAACAGTAGCATAATCTTATGACTAACAATTGTTTATACAGAAAAATGTACATATTACACTACCAACATCGTTATCCACCTATTACTAATAAGAAGTAACTGCTACATGCGCTAAGAGATAAAAAGTAAACATAAATGTAAACATGACTATAACATATATGTATATGTAATATTATATATATATATATATGATAAGACACCCGCAAGAAACTCACGGCCACTCTTTAAAATCGCCAATTAAATATAATTTCAGTATTTTACAACTCAGATTAACTTGGTGTTGCAGCCATTATGCCATATACTACTGACTAGAAAAAAAACTAAAGATAAAAATAAGTTCGAAGCCCGGGTCGGGCCAACAAAAAGTTATTGGGTTTTTCAGTTAAGAAATCTCAAAAGCAGCCCGGCGTTAGGAAGTTGGCGGTGTTAGACACCCCTGTGCCTCCGAAAGCACGTAAAGCCGTTGGTCCTGCGCCTGATCTCTCTCCGGTCATGTCGGATTACCGACCCATCGGATTATAAGAGTTAGGGAACAGAGAGTGCCCTTGTGTTTGCGCATACACTTGTGGACTATAATATCTCCTGCGTAGTTGGCCAGTCTCTGTTAAGACTGGCCGCAGTGTCCGAAATTCGGTCTGGAAGATATTATTATTATTATACTTGGAATGAGTATAGAAAAGCCGATGTCAAAAGATTTGGAAAGTTAAAATAAAAAAGGCTGACTCCACCATCATCATGTAAGATACCTAGCCAGGAAGAGCGAGAGGCAAGAGAGAACTACTACTTACACTAAACGTATCAACTGTCATTGTATGCAACGCGGTTAGTTACAATGCCATATGGTTACTAAACGCGATGTATACAGGTCGGGGTTCATAGCGCTCGTACTATCGGTTGTACTGGTAGAATAAAATCTATTTGCTTGTGAGATTTATATATGCTCACTGTCCAAAATAGTGGCTATCATTGGTATGGTTGTCATTAGGTACTTATACTAGCAAATTTCTCGCGCTTCGGTCATAGAACGCTACGATGTTGGATGGAGACAGAACGGTTTACTAGCAAAAGGAGTCAATGCTGCATTACGCAAAGATCATACCTCCTACAAGTGCAACGTTTCTTTAAAGAGGTTCGAAAACGACTTTCTAAACGCAGCGATAATAATTCATTGAGCTTTCATGCCAATCTTCGTACCAAGCAAGTAGAGTGTATCTTCTCCCTGGCTTTTATTATTCCCAAGTCACTTGGGATCGGCTTTTCTGGTCTAACTAGATTTGACTGTATATCAGTTTTTACACGGAGCGGCTGCCACCTAACCTCCGCAACCCGAAGGCTAACGATACCCTAAGGCTAGACCAGTGTCAGGATATTATAGGGCACTGACTTCCCAGTAACGACTGCCATAGATGTTCATGGCAGCCGGGACAGACGGCTTAACGTGCTCTCCGAGGCACGGAGCAGGCGATAATTGTCAATCAATACGCACATAATTTCGAAAAGTCATATAATTTTCGAAAGCCAGACGTGCGCGACGTGGGTTCGAACCCTTGCATTGCAGTCTGTTGGTCTCCCCACTGAGCTATCGCTGCTTTTTAAGCAAGCAGAGTGTATATGTGACGTAATAATAAAATTCTGATAGATATTTTTCATATTAAATGTTTAAATATAAAGAAATATTCCATACTAAACATTATCTCCAATATAGTTTCACACCAAGTTTCGCTAAACACAATATTGCTCCAACACTATGTAAGTCGTGCGAACAAAATTACTATCATTATGAAGCATACGCCTTCCTAACTGCTCGTCTATAAAGTGCCGCGCCCACTCCGGGACACAGCCCGGGACTAAGCCGGGTGTTGTAAATAACTTACAATATCTATAACTTATGTCACCTACATCTTAACTTTGGTAATATTGCGTCAAACGTGGCAGGATGGGTAGGGCCTTGGCGTAAACACGTGTCACTTAAATTAAGACTCTATTTTAGGTCTGTGCTTTTACGCACTGTCAGATCCCTGATGTTTTGCGGTCCAGCTGTCTAATTATTGTTCAGGGTTGAGTTTAAAAGTTATAGTTATATAGTCTGTAAATAACTTATATCGGTATATGTACCACAACTTCAAGAGAAATAGATACTTTGAAACTAATTGTAATTAATATGAGCTTATTATATTCCTATATAGATTGCTGGCCGACCTTGGTTTCGTGGAATTCGATAATTTACTTACTACATTTTTATTTAAACAGTTAGATTAAACTACGGACTACAGTCATGCCTTGTCTTGATTATTTATGTACATGTAAGTGGATGCTCCTATTTACCATACTGCTGCTTTAGAGGCTACCATCAAATTTTATCAAATGCTTGAGTGTGTTCAGTAGTAGTTCATGGAGAAATGGTTGCAGCACCGTATAGTTTTGATTTGTAAACGAAATATGATTGTACACTTGGCGATTAAAAAGAGTGGTCATGAGTTTCTTGCCCGTTCTTCTGATGAGCCCTGCACCATTGCTTTGCTGAACCTGGCAGTAAATGTAAATTCACAGGAAAAAATTACGTGTAACTTTGACATTCATAAGTGTTACCTTGTAACCTAACTTGAATAAATTTATTTTGATTTTTGCTAATTATGAGACTTAAAAATAATAAGTCATGCAGATTTATTGATGTTTAGCTCTTTGTTTCTTGCCCTTAGATTTTTAAGTGATGAGCAGAGATTGTTTAGCGAGGCGTCTTTACTATCGAATAGGTACAAGGTAGCGGTCTTAAATTTGTTTACACGAAAAACACTTTGTTTTTTAAGTTACGTGCGTATTAAATTGTATAATTAAAGTAACTTTTTGTAACGCAATATTTCGTAGTAACACGACATTGAAATATATGTCTGGCCATAGGAGTGTTCTCAATTACTAAACAATTAAAAGAAACTAGACGAAATATGGATACTACCCTACCTTTTCGAAAATATATACAATCTAGTCTGTACGTACGTTTCTATTTAAACTACTACATTTCCTAACTGTAAACATAACAACACTAATTTAGTTATAAATGTTTACGATAATTATGTATAAATATCAAAGGCAACGTAATTACCAAGTGATCGCCAGCCATGTTGAGCGCAGATTGATTTATTGGCTAACGCAATAACGATTGGCGCCTCGTTAATATTATTGGTTCAGTCAATTAGCGGAGTTACACATTGTAATAATTTTGAATAAGAGATTTACAGCTTTTAATTTTACATACGCGTAAGTACATACTTAGGTATGTATGTATTTAGAATTAAGCTGTAAACTCTTCTGAGACTATTCTCACGACTATATCTCGAATCAGAACTAGGCAGAAGTATTACACTCATATATTTTATTTTTTCATTTTCTTATACTACTAAAGTGGCAAACAAGCTTATGATGACCTGATGGTAAATGGTTACCGTAGCCTATCGACACCTGCAATACCAGAGGCATCACTTGCGCGTTGCCGACCTTGTAAAAACCTTTTAACGCCCTTTTTGAAGAACCCCATACTGTAGTCTTGTGGGAAAACCTGGGCAGGGAGTTCATTCTACAACCTGAGCGTCTTCGGGAGAAAATTCCTTTGGAACCGCTTGGTGCGGCACCAATTAGGTTACCTTACCACCTTACAGGTGTGAGAATGACATCCTTGCCGATGGCGAGCCGTGCGATGATAAAAAGTAGCTGAGAGCATCATCTCAAACAACTCATCAGAATACAATCCATTATATAATTAAATTTAAGTAGCTATGATTTCCCATATAATAGGGAGCGAGCCTATCGCGATCTATCGTTCCATTCTCCGTGCTTCTATTGAGACTCACTATATCTCACCAGGGAAACGTATCCAAAAACCCACATACATAGGTAATTCTCGCTGTAGGCATAAATCTAGCATCGCAAAGGAGTTTACAAACATTCAAATAACGGACACAAGGAACATCCAGACTTGAAACAATCATTTGTGGATCACACCATTTTTGTTCCGTGCACGATTATACGGGTCTACGATTTTTCTACGCACGGCAGGAAGCCTTATTTGGTTCCATCCATGTGTATGAATTAAAATATGTTTAGATTACATATGTTTCTTTCATAGTGCCAGTTGTATATTAAATTATTTTATATTTAAATTATTATTCGGGAATCACATTTTTGAGCCGTTTGCGGTGAAAACCTTAGGGTCCTGAGGTCCGAATGCTCGTATCTTGTACAGAGATCGCAAAACACCTTATCGACGCTTCGCGTGATCAGAAAGCTGGTCTTTTCTTAGTGCTATTCAACGTGGCAATGCTGCCAGTCTTCTGGTCATGTTACCAGTTGATAGCGATGCTGACGAATTCTACGACACCTAAACCATTTTTGTAAATATTTAGTATTAAAGATAATTACTAGCTGACCCGGCAAACATTGTTTTGCCATAAAAAATGTTTTGACCAAAAAAGATGTATGTAAAAAAATTGTAGCCAATTCTCAGACCTACTAAATATGCATATAAAATTTCATAAAAATCGGTCAAGCCGTTTCGGAGGAGTATGGTAACTAACATTGTGACACGAGAATTTTATATATAAGATTAGTATTTTTATAATTACTTTATTTTTGTTAAAACGTTTGTAAATATATTCGATTAATTATTGTTATAATGAATGATGTTTAATTTAATATTGTCTTTTAAATTTAAATAAGATAAGTAATAGTCGTCATAAATTATATACTCAGACTATTTTTTGAAATTAAACTACTATTTACGGATTTTATCGCGTTGTTTATTAATCACTGATTCACTGTATTACATAATTTTGAAACTATTACACTACTACTACTATTGAATTTTAATAATTTATAAGCTAATAAAATTATTTAAACTATTAAATCTATTTATACTTAGGTTTACACTTTCCCCGACGTTTCGGTTGCTTTGCAGCAGCCATGGTCACGGGGAGACTGGATATACTGAGTAATAAACAACGCGATAAAATCCGTATATAGTAGTTTAATTTCAATGAATAACATTCGCGTAAACAGAAGACAATATCAGACTATTTTGTTCTTATTAACTGCATACGCGTTGCAAATTGTAACTAATAAATATATGGATGTACTCGTATATAGTGTCTTATCTATGATATGGATAGAGTTACGTGACAGAGATAGCTATCATTCGTACAACAGCGCTTTAAATGTTTCGCAAAAAATTTGGATGAACCGCTTTTGTTTGTGATTCTCTCAATGGGGCTATCGTTTTTGTACTCACCAGGCAGCGCCACTAGCGAGTAAGGTCCTGTCATTCTTGTGACAGCTGCTGTCAAAAGCCGTATTTGGCGGTAGTAATTGTTCGTTTCTATAGTTACTGTTAAGTGACTATAGAATTTGACTTCTAGAGTCCTTACTATCCACTAGCACTTCTAGCGATATATTCAGGCTCGATAGCCCTTATTGGGACATTTTTGAGTATTCACTTCTCGTGCGCTAATAACATATTTACTCCTTTTCTATATCCTAACTAATATTATAAATATGAATGTGAGATTATTTGTTTGTTACGCTTTCACGCCTCAACTACTCGACCGATCATCATGACATCTTGCGTACTCATTGTCAGGGGTACAGAAAAGGACATAGGGACATTCATCCAGAAAAAAGTACTGTTACCTTTTTTTTTTAACGTGTTGGATTGCTTTGACGCATGCCTCTTTGCTGAAAAGGGGGAACGGAGAGGTTATGTCGGGCTCACCCGGGTAAAGATGAAACGTCCCGGGTACTACCGACTAAACCTACCATGGTGTGCCAACTCGCTGCCTTGAATGGTGGGTGGGTCGCTGGAACTGAAACTATATCAGCGATCCACCCAGCAGTGTCCAACACAGGCAAAAAATGCCTGCGGACGACGACTCCTGGGTGACACCCCGGCACGACAGAGGGCGTCACTCCGACTCAATGGCTGGTGGACGAGAGATCCCCGTTCTCCCGTCCGCGGCCAACGCTATGGCGGCATCAGGCGCGCGTAGGCGCGCCTGTGTCACCCGGTTCGCCGGCGGCGGCTCGGATCCGCAAGGATACTCTCCTCATGGATCCGCTCCGACGCCTCCTTCCACGAGATAACGTCCTCGCAGAAGGATGCGACCGCTATTATATAGACCGCAGTTCCTCTCACTGTCGACCATGGCTTTGATCACGGCCGGCAGCGAGAGGTCGACACCCACAACGCCTATGAGTTTACGGCGCTGCACCGCCCAGGCAGGACATGCCTCGAGCGTGTGCTGCGCCGTGTCCTCAATACACCCGCAGTGGTGGCAGACGGGACTCGGTTCCCTCCTAGCGACCGTGTGCAGGTATTTGCCAAAACAACCGTTAGGTACATGTCCCATGCTGCCGCCCTGCCCACCGCTCTAACACCAGCTGGAGGGCCTCAATGGTTCTGAATCCCGCTAAAGGCACCTCCAGCCGCGCCTTCCATTTTAGGAAAAGTACTGTTACCTTTTTTGGGGTGTTCCCTCTCCCACCCAATGGGGGGGGCCAGTTGGGAGTCTAAAAAGATTCATCCATAGCAGGCCCCCCCGTGTGGGTGCCGGCCGGGTCAATCGGACCCGACCTCCTCTCGTCCCCGGGGGAGAGCATTTCACTGCTCTCCCCTTTCGACGTTAGAAGGCGCGCGGGAACACCGCGCGCGCCCTCTGTGGGTTCTTACTCACGGGTGGCAGGGTCCCCTGAGGCCTTGCCACTCAGAACCCTTAGGTGGGGGGCAGGAGAGCGACATAAGCGCGTCTCCTGCGCCCCCTCCTCCGGCGGCGGATGTCCGGGGCGTAAGGATCTTCCTCACGCCCCCGCTCCGCCGCCTCCTTCTGCGAGATGACAGCCTCGCAGAAGGACCTCATTGCACCCCAGCACCTGTCGTCGCCGACCATCTTGGATACGACGGTCGGCAACGAGAGGTCGGGGCCAATCACGGCGACCAGGGCACAGCGCTCCTCGGCCCACGCCGGACACTCCTCCAGCGTGTGCTGCGCCGTGTCCCGGTCGCACTCCTCACAGTGGTGACACCTGGTTGTCGGCTCCCTACCGGCTATCTTGCACAGGTACTCTCCGAAACAGCCGTGTCCGGAGAGCACCTGAGTAAGCCGGTAGGTGAGCGGTCCGCGCCGTCTGTCCATCCATTGCCTTAGCACCGGACGGACAGCCTCGACGGTCCTCACCCCGTAGCGGGGCTGGGCCAGCCTTTCCTCCCACTTGGCCTCGAGGACCAGTCGAGCCTGGGACCTTCGCGTCTCCACCGCCCCGTGAGTGGGTTCCTCACCATGGAGCCGGAGGTCCACGCGCCAGTGATACACCGACGCTTGGACCTCCGCCTCCAAATCCCAGGGCGGCGATGCCGCCAGGACGCACGCCGCCTCAAAGGAGACGGTGCGGTACGCCCGCGAAAAGTACTGTTACCTTTTTTTTTTTTTTTTTTTTTTTGATTCCCAGGAAAAAATGCTTGATGCACTACCCGCCGGCTAGGGGACGGCACCGGCGGGGCGTGTGGGACTCACCAGCCTAGTGCTGGGATACCCACTAAAAAAACCTGGGGTGTTCCCTCTCCCACCCAATGGGGGGGGCCAGTTGAGAGTCTAAAAAGATTCATCCATAGCAGGCCCCCCCGTGTGGGTGCCGGCCGGGTCAATCGGACCCGACCTCCTCTCGTCCCCGGGGGAGAGCATTTCACTGCTCTCCCCTTTCGACGTTAGAAGGCGCGCAGGAACACCGCGCGCGCCCTCTGTGGGTTCTTACTCACGGGTGGCAGGGTCCCCTGAGGCCTTGCCACCCAGAACCCTTAGGTGGGGGGCAGGAGAGCGACATAAGCGCGTCTCCTGCGCCCCCTCCTCCGGCGGCGGATGTCCGGGGCGTAAGGATCTTCCTCACGCCCCCGCTCCGCCGCCTCCTTCTGCGAGATGACAGCCTCGCAGAAGGACCTCATTGCGCCCCAGCACCTGTCGTCGCCGACCATCATGGATAAGACGGTCGGCAACGAGAGGTCGGGGCCAATCACGGCGACCAGGGCACAGCGCTCCTCGGCCCACGCTGGACACTCCTCCAGCGTGTGCTGCGCCGTGTCCCGGTCGCACTCCTCGCAGTGGTGACACCTGGTTGTCGGCTCCCTACCGGCTATCTTGCACAGGTACTCTCCGAAACAGCCGTGTCCGGAGAGCACCTGAGTAAGCCGGTAGGTGAGCGGTCCGCGCCGTCTGTCCATCCACTGGAGACGGTGCGGTACGCCCGCGACACCCTGATCGCCATCGCCCTCTGAGGTTTCCTCAAGAGGGCGATGTTTCGGCGATCGAGGGCGCCGGCTCAAATGGGCGACCCGTAAAGGGCCATCGACCGCACCACCCCCAAATAGAGGCGGCGGCAGACGACACTCGGCCCCCCGATATTCGGCAGCAGAGAGCTAAGCGCTCCCGCCGCCGACATCAGCCGGGGGGCCAGGCGGCTAAAATGGACGCGAAAGTTCCAGCGGCCGTCGAGGTGGAGCCCCAAGTATTTCATACTCGGCTCCCTGCGGATGCGGACCCCTCCAACTATGATGTGGGCATCTGGTGGCGGCGCCCGCCGAGGCCCATGAAATAACAGGGCCTCGGACTTTTCCAGCGCCACCTCCAGTCCCAACATCCTAATTCTACCGACAACCAGGGCCACCCCTGCCGTGGCAAGACGGACAGCTGCCCCGTAATCCTCTCCCCGGGCCGTGACCAGCGTGTCGTCGGCGTAACAAGTTACGCCGACGCCCGGGGGCAGGGCGCCCCGCAGCACCCAGTCGTAGCCGATGTTCCACAGGGTCGGTCCAAGAACGGAACCCTGCGGAACACCGCACGACACCTCCCTCCGGAACGTCTCTCCGTTCCGCCCCACACAGAACACACTCCTCTGGTGCAGGTAGTCCCCGACTATTCGGCGCAGATAGGGAGGCACCCCATGAAATCGGAGCGCCTCCCTAATAGTCGCCCACGGCAGGGTGTTGAACGCGTTGGCGATGTCCAAGGACACCGCCAACACCACCCCGCGCGAGGCGACCGCCTCATCCGAGAGGGCCTTGACGCGACTGATCGCGTCAATCGTCGATCGGCCTTCTCGGAATCCGAACTGCAGTTCGGACAAGTCGGGGCCCACCCGCACCAGGTGCCTGGAGAGGCGGGCAACTACTACACGCTCAAAGAGCTTGCCCACCTCATCCAACAGCACTATGGGGCGGTACGCGGAGGGAGAGTCCGCGGGGCGGCCCTCCTTTCTCAGGAGGACCAGCTTACCCGTCTTCCACATGGCAGGGAACCGTCCCGACTCCAAACAGGCGCTAAACAGCCTGAGGAGCCTGTCCCCTAGGGCGTCGTAGGCCAAAACCCAGGCGCGGCCAGGAATTCCGTCCGGCCCCGGGGCGGTGTTTTTGCCCCGGAGCCGAACCATTGCCGCGCCGAGCTCCGCCATTGTAACCTCTGGCGCCCCGGCATCGGCACCGCCCTCCTCAATATCGGGCGGCGCCATTTCGGGAGGCGTGTGTTCCGCTCTCGAAGGAAAGAGAGCGGAGACCACCTCCTCTAATTGCCGGGGCTGGAGACTCTCGGTGACCGGTGGGGCCCAGGGGCGCAACTTGCCCCTGACCGCCTTGTACGGGCGGCCCCACGGATCTGCCTCGAGAGTCCCCAGGAACTCTTCCCATCTTTGGGTTTTGGCCTCACTGATGGCGGACTGCAGGGCGTGCTTCCGCTGTACGTAATCGCCCCGCAGCCGTGCCTCCACGGTCGGGTCACGCGGTACCTAGTGTACTGGCGACGCGCCGCAATGCAAGCGGCGCGTTTCTGACTAATGTCGTCAGACCACCAGTACACCTGACGCCTAGGAGGTCGAGCATTGGCCCGGGGCATCGACGCGTCGCAAATCCGCGTCATCGCGCCCCGGAACCACTCCGCCTCTAGCTCAACCTCCACAGGCCCTTCGCCCATTGGGGTCCAGGCCTGGACGATGGAGGCTTCCACCAGCACGTCTACGTTGAGACGTTTCAACGCCCATCGTGGGGACGACGGGGTGTGCACTCTCCTCGGGCGATCGTCCGGGATCGCCGGCGAGGCGGAGATGTCGAACCGCACGTAACGGTGGTCCGACAGTGACTCCGCCTCGACCAGCACTTGCCAGTCCCGGACGCGGCGCGCTACGGCAGGGCTTGCGAACGAAATGTCCACAATGGACTCGCCCTGCCAGCGCACGCACGTGGCGACCGATCCCCGGTTAAGGACCACGAGACCGGTCGCAATCGCCCACTCCTCCAGCGCGTCGCCGCGAGCGTCGGTGACAGGGGATTCCCAAGCCGTTGATTTGGCATTGAAGTCCCCCGCCACCACGATCGGACGCGATGGGTACCGGTTAATAACGGCCCCCACCGCGCCCAAAAATTGCTCAAACTCGGCGAGGCGCCGGTTCGGAGAAAAGTACACCCCGATCAGGACGGTTCCCTCCCAATCAACACATATATAACCCTCGCCCCTGTCTGTCATCACCAGGAGCGAGGGTCCGGACGAAACAATGGCCGCCGAGCCTCCGAGGTCCCCAAACCAGTTGTGTCGGCTGGGGACGCAGTAAGGCTCGGCGACCACGGCGATGTCTATTGACCACTCCGCCATGTGCTGCAGCAAGATATCCTGCGCCCTGGCGGAGTGGTTAATATTCACCTGTAGGAGGCGATGGGCCATAATTAATTATGTGTCCATCGCCTCCGTACTGCTCCCTGCTTGGGACGGGGCCGGGGCGGCCGGAGTCCCGGCGACCGCCCCTCTGGCCCTACGTCGTTTCGGTGGGGAGCAAGATTTGCTCCCCATCCGGTGCTCCGCCGGCTTTCCTGCAGCAGAACAGAGGCTGCAGGAAGGTTTTGCGGCGGAGCAGGCGGCGGCCTTGTGGCCGGGCTGACCGCAGCGATAGCAGAGATCGCTGCGGTCAGTTTCGGCGGTGCATTGCTGCCTCACGTGCCCCGGTTCGAGGCAGCGGTAGCACCGCCTAGGCCTCGGCTCCAGGAGATTCACCTGAGCCGAGACCATCCCGACAAGCAAACGGCCGGCCGCCACCTTTTTCGCCGCGGCGATGGGGCAGCGCACCACCACCGTGCACAGGCCACTATCGCCGCGGCGCATCTCCCCCACCCTGACCTGCACCAGGGGGCAGGCTCCGGCTTGTGCCACCGCAGCGGCGACATCCTCGGAGGAGGCCGAGTCGTCCAGCCCGGTTATCCGCATTTCTGCGGACTTCACCGGGCGGGAGATCTTGACCTCCTCAGGCGAGAACAGGGAGCGGAGTTTATCCGCTACCCTGTCCGCCTTGTCGCCGGAGGTGGCACCTGGGACCTCCAGAATTCTGGCCCTAGTGGCGGCAACCTTGAATTGGACGCCTCCGGCGAGGCCCATCTCGGCGAGATTGTCTCTCATAGCCTGAGTGGCCTGCCGGAGGACGCCCGCATAGCTGCCGCCCTGCCGGAGCCCCTCCTCTGTCAGCTCCACCACAATGGCGGTGGAGCGCGGGGGGCGCAGGTCAGCTGGGCGGAGGCCCTTCTTCTTGCTCACCGGGGGAGCCTGGGAGGCCTTCTTCTTCTTCTTCTTCCTCCTCTTCTTCCCGACGACCTCTGTCCACGGCTGCTCAGCCGAAGTAGAGGCCACCGGGGCGGGTTGGGGCTGGGAGGCGGGGCGCCGCGGCGCCACAGCGGCGGTCGCCCTCCCCTTGCCCTTCCCCTTCCCCTTAGAAGAGGAGGCCGATGGTGTGGGGGCAGATGCCTGCCGCGTAACCGGTGGGTCGGAGGGCGCCGGGCCAGCCGGCGTGCCTCCGATCATCCGGGGGCGGCCCCCGAGCGGAGGGCCCAGGGTGGGGACGGGCGTGAGGCCATAGTTGGCCAGGCACGCATCAACTACGTTGCGCGCCTGAGCCACCGTGGCCCGCATCAGTTCGTCCGCCCAGGCGGGACGCCGGTCCTCCGCGGGGGTGAGGGGCCGCGCTGTGCGCCGCGGGAGGGGTGGGAACTCCTCCCGTGGCCTCCCGGCAGGCGCCCCGGCGGCGGCTGAGGGCGTCTTGGCGGCGTTGGCCCGAGCGGCAGTGGCAGCGGCCACCTTCATGGCCGTCACCTCCGCCCGGAGCTCCGCCAGCTGCCTATGCAGCCCCTCATTCTCCGACCTCCAGCGCCTCTGAAGATCGGAGGAAGTCCGCCCCCACAGGTCGAAGAAGGCTTCCCTCATTTCCTTCGTGGCTTCTTTAAGGTCCCGGACGAACCCCCCCTTTAAATTGCCGGACCGGGCCGCCACCCTCAGGACGGTCTCGGCGCCAACCTCGAACCGCTGCCTGAGGTCGGCAACCGAGTCCCCAGCCGAGGGGGACGCATCCGGGACCTCAGCCGTCTTGGGGGCATCCCGACGTGCAGATAAAGGCTGCCCTGGGAGCCTCCTAGTGGAGGGAGGCGGCATCAGGGAACCAGCGCCCTCTCGACAGGGCATCCCCTCCACTACCTCAACCTCCGTGTCCGAGCACGAACGCGTTGGCACGGAATGCGACGTCTGCCGGCGCTTCGCGGAAGCGCCGGGCGTCGCCCTGAGCTTACGGGAGAGGGAAGCAGGATTATCCCCCCCCTCCTCCCTCTCCCGTCGAGCCGCCGACGAGCACCGGCTCTGAGGCCGACTGGCCTCCGAACCGGAGCCCGCCTCGGACCCAGACTCGACGCTGACGGAGCTCCTCCGGCTTCCGTCAGGCGTTGATGCGCCAGCTCCAGCATCGCTGGTGCGTGGTCGTAAAGGGCGCTTAAAGCGCCCTTTGGAGTCGCGCAAAGGCACTCCGCGCTCCTCCGTCTTCTCCATCTTCTCATCTTCAGGGTTTTTTTGACATAAATTTTCCATACTGTTCCCACGAGAAGAGACGAACTAAAATCGACCCCCGGGTGACGCTCATTCCGGGGGAAGGCCTATATACTGCTGGGGGACGGCAGGTGCCCAGAGGTTTTTACAACTTCGCTGTTGGGTGGTGTGAGTTTTCCTTCTCGCGGGCCGGCCAACTAAGGCAAGCCCCTCGGTCCCGTTGAGCCGCTAGACATGTTCAACGACACTCAACGGGTAACGAGTTTATTGGAGCAGGATTGGGTTTCCCCTCTCCTATGTGCTCCCGCCCGGGCCTTACAGGCCCCACTGATGATTTTTATAGAGGTTTTCTTCCTCGCAGCCCGAAGGCCCCCGGTCCTGTCAGTTCAGGATTACGGGTTGGGCCGGATGGGGGTCCATGCTGGACCGATCCACCCGCCCCAAAACCGCCCGACTGGGCAGGAAGCCTAAGCTTCCCAAACCGGCCTAACGGCCACCACTAGTGATTTTTTAAAGAGGTTGTCTTCCTCTATCCTCCCATGTTGGGCCGGATGGGGGTCCATGTTGGACCAATCCACCCGCCCCAACACCCCAAAATCGCCTACCTGGGCAGGACTCCTAAACCTAAACCTTTTTTTTTTTTTTTTTTTTTTTTTTTTTTCCTAAACCTAAACCTAACCTAACCTAACAAGCCTAACCTAAAGCCCTAACAACCTAACAACCCTAAATATATATATATATATATATACACACACATATATATATATATATATACCTTTTTTTTTTTTTTTTTTTTTATTTTTATTTTTTTTTTTTTTGATTCCCAGGAAAAAATGCTTGATGCACTACCCGCCGGCTAGGGGACGGCACCGGCGGGGCGTGTGGGACTCACCAGCCTAGTGCTGGGATACCCACTAAAAAAACCTGGGGTGTTCCCTCTCCCACCCAATGGGGGGGGCCAGTTGGGAGTCTGAAAAGATTCATCCATAGCAGGCCCCCCCGTGTGGGTGCCGGCCGGGTCAATCGGACCCGACCTCCTCTCGTCCCCGGGGAAGAGCATTTCACTGCTCTCCCCTTTCGACGTTAGAAGGCGTGCGGGAAAACCGCGCGCGCCCTCTGTGGGTTCTTACTCACGGGTGGCAGGGTCCCCTGAGGCCTTGCCACCCAGAACCCTTAGGTGGGGGGCAGGAGAGCGACATAAGCGCGTCTCCTGCGCCCCCTCCTCCGGCGGCGGATGTCCGGAGCGTAAGGATCTTCCTCACGCCCCCGCTCCGCCGCCTCCTTCTGCGAGATGACAGCCTCGCAGAAGGACCTCATTGCACCCCAGCACCTGTCGTCGCCGACCATAATGGATACGACGGTCGGCAACGAGAGGTCGGGGCCAATCACGGCGACCAGGGCACAGCGCTCCTCGGCCCACGCCGGACACTCCTCCAGCGTGTGCTGCGCCGTGTCCCGGTCGCACTCCTCGCAGTGGTGACACCTGGTTGTCGGCTCCCTACCGGCTATCTTGCACAGGTACTCTCCGAAACAGCCGTGTCCGGAGATCACCTGAGTAAGCCGGTAGGTGAGCGGTCCGCGCCGTCTGTCCGTCCACTCCCTTAACACTGGACGGACAGCCTCCACTGTCCTCACCCCATAGCGGGGCTGGGCCAGTCGCTCCTGCAGGGGGCGCTGTTACCTAACCTTTTTTTTTTTTTTTTTTTGATACCCAGGAAAAAATGCTTGATGCACTACCCGCCGGCTAGGGGACGGCACCGGCGGGGCGTGTGGGACTCACCAGCCTAGTGCTGGGATACCCACTAAAAAAACCTGGGGTGTTCCCTCTCCCACCCAATGGGGGGGGCCAGTTGGGAGTCTAAAAAGATTCATCCATAGCAGGCCCCCCCGTGTGGGTGCCGGCCGGGTCAATCGGACCCGACATCCTCTCGTCCCCGGGGGAGAGCATTTCACTGCTCTCCCCTTTCGACGTTAGAAGGCGCGCGGGAACACCGCGCGCGCCCTCTGTGGGTTCTTACTCACGGGTGGCAGGGTCCCCTGAGGCCTTGCCACCCAGAACCCTTAGGTGGGGGGCAGGAGAGCGACATAAGCGCGTCTCCTGCGCCCCCTCCTCCGGCGGCGGATGTCCGGGGCGTAAGGATCTTCCTCACGCCCCCGCTCCGCCGCCTCCTTCTGCGAGATGACAGCCTCGCAGAAGGACCTCATTGCACCCCAGCACCTGTCGTCGCCGACCATCATGGATACGACGGTCGGCAACGAGAGGTCGGGGCCAATCACGGCGACCAGGGCACAGCGCTCCTCGGCCCACGCCGGACACTCCTCCAGCGTGTGCTGCGCCGTGTCCTGGTCGCACTCCTCGCAGTGGTGACACCTGGTTGTCGGCTCCCTACCGGCTATCTTGCACAGGTACTCTCCGAAACAGCCGTGTCCGGAGAGCACCTGAGTAAGCCGGTAGGTGAGCGGTCCGCGCCGTCTGTCCATCCATTGCCTTAGCACCGGACGGACAACCTCGACGGTCCTCACCCCGTAGCGGGGCTGGGCCAGCCTTTCCTCCCACTTGGCCTCGAGGACCAGTCGAGCCTGGGACCTTCGCGTCTCCACCGCCCCGTGAGTGGGTTCCTCACCATGGAGCCGGAGGTCCACGCGCCAGTGATACACCGACGCTTGGACCTCCGCCTCCAAATCCCAGGGCGGCGATGCCGCCAGGACGCACGCCGCCTCAAAGGAGACGGTGCGGTACGCCCGCGACACCCTGATCGCCATCGCCCTCTGAGGTTTCCTCAAGAGGGCGATGTTTCGGCGATCGAGGGCGCCGGCCCAAATGGGCGACCCGTAAAGGGCCATCGACCGCACCACCCCCAAATAGAGGCGGCGGCAGACGACACTCGGACCCCCGATATTCGGCAGCAGAGAGCTAAGCGCTCCCGCCGCCGACATCAGCCGGGGGGCCAGGCGGCTAAAATGGACGCGAAAGTTCCAGCGGCCGTCGAGGTGGAGCCCCAAGTATTTCATACTCGGCTCCACCCCGATGCGGACCCCTCCAACTATGATGTGGGCATCTGGTGGCGGCGCCCGCCGAGGCCCATGAAATAACAGGGCCTCGGACTTTTCCGGCGCCACCTCCAGTCCCAACATCCTAATTCTACCGACAACCAGGGCCACCCCTGCCGTGGCAAGACGGGCAGCTGCCCCGTAATCCTCTCCCCGGGCCGTGACCAGCGTGTCGTCGGCGTAACAAGTTACGCCGACGCCCGGGGGCAGGGCGCCCCGCAGCACCCAGTCGTAGCCGATGTTCCACAGGGTCGGTCCAAGAACGGAACCCTGCGGAACACCGCACGACACCTCCCTCCGGAACGTCTCTCCGTTCCGCCCCACACAGAACACACTCCTCTGGTGCAGGTAGTCCCCGACTATTCGGCGCAGATAGGGAGGCACCCCATGAAATCGGAGCGCCTCCCTAATAGTCGCCCACGGCAGGGTGTTGAACGCGTTGGCGATGTCCAAGGACACCGCCAACACCACCCCGCGCGAGGCGACCGCCTCATCCGAGAGGGCCTTGACGCGACTGATCGCGTCAATCGTCGATCGGCCCTCTCGGAATCCGAACTGATGTTCGGACAAGTCGGGGCCCACCCGCACCAGGTGCCTGGAGAGGCGGGCAACCACTACTCGCTCAAAGAGCTTGCCCACCTCATCCAACAGCACTATGGGGCGGTACGCGGAGGGAGAGTCCGCGGGGCGGCCCTCCTTTCTCAGGAGGACCAGCTTACCCGTCTTCCACATGGCAGGGAACCGTCCCGACTCCAAACAGGCGCTAAACAGCCTGAGGAGCCGGTCCCCTAGGGCGTCGTAGGCCAAAACCCAGGCGCGGCCAGGAATTCCGTCCGGCCCCGGGGCGGTGTTTTTGCCCCGGAGCCGAACCATTGCCGCGCCGAGCTCCGCCATTGTTACCTCTGGCGCCCCGGCATCGTCACCGCCCTCCTCAATATCGGGCGGCGCCATTTCGGGAGGCGTGTGCTCCGCTCTCGAAGGAAAGAGAGCGGAGACCACCTCCTCTAATTGCCGGGGCTGGAGACTCTCGGTGGCCGGTGGGGCCCAGGGGCGCAACTTGCCCCTGACTGCCTTGTACGGGCGGCCCCACGGATCTGCCTCGAGAGTCCCCAGGAACTCTTCCCATCTTTGGGTTTTGGCCTCACTGATGGCGGACTGCAGGGCGTGCTTACGCTGTACATAATCGCCCCGCAGCCGTGCCTCCACGGTCGGGTCACGGTACCGCCTGCGTCGGCGGTACCTAGTGTACTGGCGACGCGCCGCAATGCAAGCGGCGCGTTTCTGACTAATGTCGTCAGACCACCAGTACACCTGACGCCTTGGAGGTCGAGCACTGGCCCGGGGCATCGACGCGTCGCAAATCTGCGTCATCGCGCCCCGGAACCACTCCGCCTCCGACTCAACCTCCACAGGCCCTTCACCCATCGGGGTCCAGGCCTGGACGATGGAGGCTTCCACCAGCACATCTACGTCGAGACGTTTCAACGCCCATCGTGGCGACGACGGGGTGTGCCCTCTCCTCGGGCGATCGTCCGGGATCGCCGGCGAGGCGGAGATGTCGAACCGCACGTAACGGTGGTCCGACAGTGACTCCGCCTCGACCAGCACTTGCCAGTCCCGGACGCGGCGCGCTACGGCAGGGCTTGCGAACGAAATGTCCACAATGGACTCGCCCTGCCAGCGCACGCACGTGGCGACCGATCCCCGGTTAAGAACCACGAGACCGGTCGCAATCGCCCACTCCTCCAGCGCGTCGCCGCGAGCGTCGGTGACAGGGGATCCCCAAGCCGTTGATTTGGCATTGAAGTCCCCCGCCACCACGATCGGACGCGATGGGTACCGGTTAATAACGGCCCCCACCGCGCCCAAAAATTGCTCAAACTCGGCGAGGCGCCGGTTCGGAGAAAAGTACACCCCGATCAGGACGGTTCCCTCCCAATCAACACATACATATCCCTCGCCCCTGTCTGTCATCACCAGGAGCGAGGGTCCGGACGAGACAATGGCCGCCGAGCCCCCGAGGTCCCCAAACCAGTTGTGTCGGCTGGGGACGCAGTAAGGCTCGGCGACCACGGCGATGTCTATTAACCACTCCGCCATGTGCTGCAGCAAAATATCCTGCGCCCTGGCGGAGTGGTTAACATTCACCTGTAGGAGGTGATGGGCCATAATTAATTACGTGTCCATCGCCTCCGTACTGCTCCCTGCTTGGGACGGGGCCGGGGCGGCCGGAGTCCCGGCGACCGCCCCTCTGGCCCTACGTCGTTTCGGTGGGGAGCAAGATTTGCTCCCCATCCGGTGCTCCGCCGGCTTTCCTGCAGCCAAACAGAGGCTGCAGGAAGGTTTTGCTGCGGAGCAGGCGGCGGCCTTGTGGCCGGGCTGACCGCAGCGATAGCAGAGATCGCTGCGGTCAGTTTCGGCGGTGCATTGCTGCCTCACGTGCCCCGGTTCGAGGCAGCGGTAGCACCGCCTAGGCCTCGGCTCCAGGAGATTCACCTGAGCCGAGACCATCCCGACCAGCAAGCTGTTACCTAACCTAACCTAACATACATTTACACGAGCAAGGAGCGGGCAAAATCTAGTATAATTTATACATAACTAGCTTTTGCACGCGTCTCCGACCTCGTGGTATCTACATCAATAAAAAAATGCCTGTTCTTCCGTAGGTTTTAAACTATCTCTATACAAAATTTCATCTAAATCGGTTAAGTGGTTTGGTGGATCCGTGAAGAGGTAGCAGACAGACAGAGTTACTTTTGAATTTATAATATTAGTTAGGTTTGAATTACACATCCCATCTTACAAAACCCTTCGGCAAGATATCTACTTCAACCTGTACATTTATGCAGACAAATACCCCGCACCAATAGTTTCTAGAATCCAAATAATATGTTCTTAATGGAGTCACAAAACAAACGTTCGGGTGACTGCGCACAAACGTGTTCAGGATCCGAATTTAGTGTTAAACTGAGTCCTGTTCCACAACAATAGCTGGGTTTACTTAATACTTACAATAAACATTATACTGTTCTTCAGACGTGCCTCAAATGAGATCACAAAGGGATTTAAATAGCTGTGTTTAAGACAGCTGACCTATTTATAAAGCACGTTGTATTTATAGATATCTACTACTAGCGGTCGAAATTCGACCATAATAGAATTAAATTTTAAGTTTGATAGTTATTAAGGTTTTATTATCCATAACTATACACTTATAATCACATTTCATTGAGATTTCACCAAGGCTTTACAGGTTAGGTATATTTTTCAAACAAATTATCATTTACTTAACTATACTCTTTCATTGACGATATTTTATTTTATATTTTCTTTACTATATATAAATACGTAAATATATTATAATATAAATAGTATATATCCTTCCAATCCACCGAAACGTTGTCTGTAAGATATTGCTGATAATATATAATATGTAATTATATATCGATATATGTATGTAACCATAGTTACGAAGAATAGTACGACATCAGCCGAACAATGCCGAAATACTACGAACGCGATTCGACTGCGTGTATCAAATGCATGTTTGTGTGCGTGTAGTGTTTTTTCATAAATTTAATGTATTTCTAATGCATATTTTATATAAATATTAGTATTCGTCACTCCTTCTCCATATAAACTTTAACTGTGCTAAATTTCATACTTCTCCGTCCGCGCAATTTTCGTAAAAAGGGGTACAAAGTTTTTGCTGCGGCAGTGGCGGCAAAGGCGAGGCGACACCTTAACCACTACAAGATGCAGTCATCAGACTTGCATCGGTCGTGTTACACACGGCTACACATCAAGTTAGACACTCTATATACGCATAACTACGCTACGTACAAAATAGAGAATAGTCGAAAAGGGACAGTGCACAGTGCAATGCACTCATTTTAGTATTATAAACTTCTCATGTTAATTTGTAATTATAAGTTTGTTGTACCTATTTTTTTTAAATTTATAAGCCATAGATTTACTTTATGATGCTGTCCGAGCTAACAATGTATGTTAAGTAATTTAGTCGCGTCTGGTACCTACAGGACAGGCTTGCCTAGTGTGGGGCCACAGGATATTGTATTTGACATTGTTAATATTTTTTGGGAATAAACAAATTTCTATTTTTTTTTTATCCTTGTGTCGATGTTATGGTAAGGATAGAGCGTAACAAAAATATAACGCACTCTCTCGCACGATTCGCAGCGTTCAACTTCTAATAGTTCAAAGTCCAAACAGTCTAGGTTGATGCGTCGCTGTGTGTACCAGGCTGACTGATGTGAACTCAGCGGAGCTTTCATTAAGTGTAGTTTTCTGACAATACATCTACGAAGGCACCGATCCGTTGTCTAAAATGAATCAAGCTTTTGTTTTTTACCTACAGCTTTGCTCACATTAATCTAGATTTTATCAATAAATGTCCAGCCAATATAACTTTTACCTGGATGAAAAGTATTCTATGTCCTTTTCTGTATCCCTGATAACGAGTATGCAACAAATAAAACCTCACAAACTAATAAAGTCGAAAGCGTAACAAATAAAAACTCACATTCTCGTTTACAAAATATTGTAAACGAGAATGTGAGTTTTTATTTGTTACGCTTTCGACTTTATTACTCGACCGATAACAATGAATCTATCCAATTTCACGATTTGTATACATCTTAACTAATAAGTTAAGATGTGTACGAATAGTGAAATTCTAAAAACCAACAGTCTGTCATCAATTGAAGATAATACGGTTGGTGCCCAAACTGGTTTGAGTTACAACATTGATAGGAATAATCTGCCACCCACGACATACGTTACGACATGTGTTGCGTGGGAGTAAATTTCCTCTCGCGCGAGATGACAACTATTATTATAATATACAGATTAATGCCGGGCCATCTTCCTTCAAAGTTAATTTGAGAGTTCTAGTTAACTGAATTATCCTTTAGTCAGGATTATGAGCCAAAACTGTTCTAAATATACCCACACAATACACTTAAGAAGAAACTAGCTAACGCCTCTTCGCATAGTTTAGTACATGACTATCCTATTGAAACGTTGATTTATTTATGTAGGTACCTACATAATTATATAACTTATGCATGTGACTCTCCGAGCCACAAATAATATATATAAAATTAATATTTGAAAGTAGGACAAATCAACAAACACACTTACGTAAGAAGGATAATTACTGTAACGTAAACTTTGAAAATAGGTCAATTCAGAAAAGTTTCTCACTAGAACGCTATATACATAAAACCCAAAATCAAAAAATATATTTACACACTTTAACGTCAGAGTTATTGATTATGTAAATTTACATGTAACTTGTTCAGCAAACCATAGGGGTTGAAACAATGAGAAGAACTGGCAAGAAATTCTCATATTAGTATAGACTAGCTTTTGTCCCCGGCTTTCCTCGCAATAGTGTAAGTTTTGTCAATGAATTGGATGGATGAAAGCAACCCTATTTCCTTCTCTGTATTCCCGGCAAGATGCATGCGAAATTTCATGATGATCGGTAGAGTAGTTAAGACGTCAAAGGGAAATAGACGAATAAATAAACAAACTCACATTCGCATTTATAATATTAAGTTGGGATTTAACATAAACTATCACCTCATTTTTTAACGTGGGGATGGCCATTTGCCGCTCACCCGGAAAAAGATTGAAAGTTCCTACCATCTAAACCTACCACGGTGACCTCTCTCACAATCTATGATCGGCGCTGGGATCGCTTGCGCATTCGTGCCCTGCGGGAGCTTAGTAGACAATATTAAATTAACGTATTAACACAAGTAGACGCTTTTCTTTTATTGATATCATAGTGGCAGGTAATAGCGTTCCTTTTTATTGTGACAGTGTGAATAAATAAACGGATATGTTGATATAATTATATGTGAAAGCAACAATGAAGACAATGAAGAATGCCTTAAATACAGGCCTTGAGCCTAGATTAGGCACTAGTCTTTTTCTGTTGTCTTTTTTGTAAAACCATTGGATTGTGGCAAGAAAATAATCGATTTTATATTTGTTTTATTTTTCTATTTATAATTTTTAATGACATGCATTACATCGCTACTATTCAACGTTGTCATGACTCTGTAGAATCAATATTTCTTCCACAGTTTCCCGTTCTCAGCTGCCTTGTCAAAAGTATTGATCATCGCATAATGCGTAAAACCTCCTTGCATCTTGGCATCAGTACCACGGTTTTGTCTATTCTGTATTAAATCAACCACATGCCGACTATTGGGTTTTACCCATATCGGGAACATTCGTAGAATGGTAAGCTTGTTTTATCGGGGTTGAAGTTTCATATTTCTTCGACTGCGAACCTGCTTGCTTTCTCATGGCGTCTGATCCTTCGACTAGAGTGCGTACCAACAAGTTTGGGTCCTCATACCTCTGCCGAACGATCAAGGCATGGAATTCTCTACCAAGGCACGTGTTTCCTTCTTCCTTCAATTCTGGGTCCTTTAAGCGGGGCGTGGAAAAGCACCTTCTCAGGGCGTCAAAGTAGTGACCTCAACATCGCCTCGGCTGCTATGAGGACTATGTGGAGGCTACTGCTCTAAGACCACACGACTGCTTACCATCAGGAGGAATGTGGTCCTATTGAAGAGGAAAAAAAAAATCTTCCTTTACATGATTTAACACAAAAATACTGTATATGAATACGTTTGTTTGAAGAAGCGCGTTGGCTGAATGATTGTGTCTAAACGACTGTGGTGCCTTTTATACTTAATACTGGTCATTAACTAGTTGCGTCAGTGACGCAGTACGTACCTTTAGCCATTGATGCGGTTTCGAACAAAGATAATAAATTCCACGTTGACTCATTTATTCATTTGAAGAAATCCATGTGTATTTTTCTTTAATTAGTTTGATTCATTATTTTTACGGATATTTCCTACATACCTACCTACAAAACAATTATTTCATATCTGTCTGGAATCTGAATTTCAAGTATAAATATAGAGTAAACAATAAATAGACGAGCACCATCTTTGAAATTTAAAGTACAAATTATTTTTAATAATCAATAAATCTTAAGTTGTTTCTAAAATAGAATCGTAATAAGTCAAACGAAGTCATAATCGAGGAGTTATACAAACATTCAAAACATTATGGCACACTGTACCAACATAACTAAAATATTAAAAAAAAGATAGATCGTAATGGAACCTGTCAAAATAATTTTTTTGCTCATGCGCAATCTGTTATAGTTTTCTGTATGCAGTTTAAATAGAAGTAAACAGTAACTAGTAAAAGTGTTTAACAATATGTAGTTTAAAGTTTCAAACTTATATAATAATAGTGTTTTATAAAAAATAAATAACGCTATAAAATCCATATTATAGTTGCTTAATTTTAATGTATAATATTCGCGTAAACGTAATATAATATTATAATAAGTATTCTAGCTGTTATGCTAGAATGAGTAGATAATAGAGAGCTTAACAAAAATATAAAATATAAGGGGTTAACTTCAAAACTATTATCACATGTCGAGTAATCACGGTAATGTCTTTAGGCGCGAACCTTACTCCTGCGCAGGCGCAGCGTGGGGTCGACGAATCCGAGCACGCTGTGTATGACGTCAGCCAATAACAAGTTACACCATACCATACATCTATCGTTTGTTATTATTCTTGCAACGATTAGACACCATGCTCACCGCATTATTTGTGCTTGTAGATAGGCAGCGGGAAAATTGCCCCTAAATTGTCTTTTGGGTACCTATTTACCCAAATAAACCCAAAGCATTAGTATAATGGTTTATCAAAATCTACGTCAAATTATTGTTCTGATGTTTTGTGAAATAATATTATGACCTAAAACAATTGTTATTATAATAGGCATTGATCTAATATATTGGCATTACATATTAGGCCAATGCCTATTATGGAAGTTCCATTGTAAATAAATAACGATTTGATTTCTGAGTTTATAATTTGTAGTTTTCAATTCATAATAATTAATTAAAACCATATTATTTATTGATACATTATATGACTAAATAACAACAAATAAAAGTTTATAGTTATAAAAATTATGCACAGTAACCCTCCATTCTACCCGAAACAATTGGAGATAGAACACAGTTTTATTTATAATATACTGTTCAAGTTCAAATCATTTATAGTCTACTAAGTCAAATAAGGTGTTACAATGATATGAGCAGTGCTTATAACTTAGTGCAATAATAGTTATAATTATACTACCTACATATTTATACTACAATATATTATAATAATATTATAACTTACCCGGATTATATTTATTATAAGCAGTAAATTTTGATAATACTTTGCAAAAAGTACTCTTTGCTTTCTTTAGAGACACTTGAAAATAAAAACCCAAAACGTAGATATTTCTCATATTATATCTTAAGTAGAATTTCCGAAATAATATAATATAATATAATAATATAATATTCTATCACATACACACAACACCATCTAGCCCAAACTAAGCAGAGATTGTACTATGGATACTAGACGTTGGATAAACATATGTATGTACATATAAACATTTTTTTTAATGTATGTGCGATATGTGGTTTTTTTATAATGAGTTAATGGTACATATATATAGTTTCTCGCCTATACCTCGCAACGGTAGGCAGAGGCGATATGCACCCACATTTCTTCAACTGTTATGTCCCATTTTCCCGGCCAGGGAATCGAACTCAAGAACTCCTGTACAGGAGTAGTATTTATTACCACTGCGCCACCAAAGCAGTTAATTGTAATAAACTGATAATTCAACTTGTAACCTCATGTACGGTCAAAGACAAAATTCGAGTAGCATCATAAAGTAAAGAATCGCATACAGTTCCGAGCGTAGTGGTTAGTGTAACCGACTGCCACGCCTGAGATCGCGGGTTCGATTCCCGCACAAGTCAAACATTTGTGTGCATGAACATGGACGTTTGTCTTGGTCTGGGTGTTTCTATGTGTAATATGTATGTATTTACAAAAAAAAAGTATATATGTATGTTTATCCATTGTCTAGTAGGTACCCATAGTACAAGCTCTACTTAGTTTGGGCTAGATAGTGTAGTGTGTATGTGGTAGAATATTATTATTATTATTATTTACAAAAAAAAGTATATATGTATGTTTATCCATTGTCTAGTACCCATAGTACAAGCTCTGCTTAGTTTGGGCTAGATGGTGTTGTGTGTATGTGATAGAATATTATTATTATTATTCACATTTATTCACTATTTATCAATAAAATTACATTTTTAAATATATAATTATAAAAAAACACATTTAAAATATAAAAATTATGGATGCCCACCGACATCGAGACAAGGTCCAAGCTGTCGGTGGTTAGGGGTCCAGAGAGAGGAATCTCCTCACTATGCGTGCCGTATCGAGGAGGACCGCCTTCTGCATCTGACCCTTGACCCAAGCACCTAACGCGAGCCTCTTAAGATGTTGGTCGAGGCTCTTGGCTATTAGTCCGTTTACCGTAACGACTATCGGTACAATGATTGCCGAGTCATTATTATTATGTTTCTCTTATCACAGGTACTTTCTAACATATTATATTAGAAAATACCTGGCCCTTTGGGAGGCTTACACGGAGACATGGGTCCAACGTGAAGAGGCCCTTCGAGAGTTTTAATCAAAAAGGTGATGGAACACCTACAGCGGCACTAGCCGCAGCAGGCGTAGGATTATTGCTACGTATGGATTCTAATATATGGGCTATAGGTATGGGTGTTTGGTGGACCGGTATATTGCTAACTATGGATGAAAAACGGCGTCTGCCCTGAATACTCTTATAGCATCAATGCAATGGGCAGACGGTGACTCGCCAACTCACTAGATGGGTTATTATTATTATTATTATAATTAAGATTAATTAAGATTATTACACGTTAACATGTTTTCCTTTACGATTATTAATTTAACATCAGCCTGTACTTTTATAATTATTACGTGTTAATATTTCAAATATTCTTTATCTTTACTAATATTATAAAGAAGAAAGATTTGATTTTTTGTTGGTTTGTAAGGATTAATTAAAAGCTACACAACCGATTTAAAAAAATGTTCACCATTTGATAGCTATTTTATCGTCGAGGAAGTACAGTTACTAACCTGACCTAACCTTTTTTTACAGGAGCGAAGCCTCGGGTAAAAGTTAGTAAGAATGAAATTCCATATTACTTTTGATTCTTTAAAACGAAAATTGTTTTTAAGATGCCATTCCATTTACATTTAAATACGTGGCAAAATGTGCATTACCCCCTGGAGGGGAGGCATGATGTTATACCACGTTACTTAATATCAGCAATACGGTCTATAACTCCCATAATCAATTGAACATAGTAACACGTTGACGCAACACATTCCCTATCTCATTACGTCTACAAGTTAATTCTCAAATTCCGCAACTTTCCGAGGGGTGTGTGATTAAACTTTTGCTTAATAAAACATCCGAAGGGGCGTTGGGAGGGAGTCCCCTCTTCGGAGGGAGGGCATTCTTCTCGAAGGTATGGAATAAGTACGTGACAACTTTCTGGCTGCTAACTAAATTATGGTCGGCGACGCCCTCGGAGCTCTTCGAGGTAAAAATGTTGGCACTTTTGGAAACACGGTACGCACGGAAGGTATTTTAGATGCTGTAGGTAATAACAGTAACGGCAATGGTATAAAAATGCATACACTTATTTATTAAAACAGTAATCATGTGTTTTAATTCATTAAGTAATTTACTACGTCACTAAATTGTAATTAAAATTAAATTACTTTATACGGATTTTATCGCATTGTTTATTTTAAAAAACTGATCCCCCATGCTGTATGCCTGCTGGAAAACAACCGAAACGAAGAAAATATAAACTTACATGTAAACAGTTTTAATAATTTAAAATAGCTCAATAGTAATAAAGCTTAATAGTAGTAGTTTGATAGTCTCAAAATTATGTAAAATCAGCGTTTTAAAATAAGCAATGCGATAACATCAGTATAAAGTAATCTATATATTAATACGTGAAGCAAAAACTTTGTACCCCTTTTTGCGAAAATTGCGCGGACGGAGGAGTATGAAATTTGTCACAGTTGAAGTTTATATAGAGAAGGATTTTTATAAAATATGTAGTAAAAATACATTAAATTAATAAAAAATACTACACGCACACAACCATGCATTTGACGCACGCAGTCGAATCGCGTTCGTAGTATTTCGGCATGGTTCGGTTGATGTCGTACAATTTTTCGTAACTATGGTTACATACCTTAGATAAGTACCTATTGCAATTTCGCGGTATATATAATAACGATCAAACTTAAAATTAAAGTAATTATGGTCTTTTTTTGACCACTTGGCGACCGCTAGTTTAATTTTAATGTATAACATTGGCGTAAACCTAAGACAATAATTTGTCAGTTTACCACAAACATTGTATAGCCTATATTTACGTTGATATATCCTAAGAAGACTGAGGTGGATTACGCTCACATTACTTACTTAATATATTAATAGTAGTAGTAGTGTAACAGTTTCTAAATTATGAAATACAGTGTTAAATAAACCACGCGATAAAATCCGTATATAGTAGTTTAATTTCAATGAATAACATTCGCGTAAACAGAAGACAATATTATTGTCATATTAAACAAAACAAAATATATAATATTTTTTATATTGTTGCAGTTTTTTAGATAATAGTTTGCTATTTCTTAATCAACTGTTCCCCAGGCCTTTGGTTCTGTACCATGCGGTGTATCAGGTGACCTAAAAAGACCTTTTTTTTTTTGCTTTTTGTTGTAGATAGCCGTGTGCAGCATAGTCACAGCCCATGGCCCACAGTGTAAATGTACAATCACATTAATCTATTGAATTACAGCGGCACACCAGCGACCAGATACAATAGGTTTTAAATTATGTCCGGCACTGTTAGCTATTGACAGGTTAATGATTGTAATTTTGATGTTAGTAAATTTTGCTTTTTAACCTATGCTTACTAATATTATAAATGTGAAAGTTTGTGGGGAAGTATGGATGTATGGATATTTGTTACTCTTTCACGCAAAAACTACTGGACCGATTGCAATGAAACTCGCTATGTAGATAGCTGGGGACCTGGATTTACACATAGGCTGCTTTTTATCGCAATATTCCCACGGGAACGGGACTCGGGTGAAACCGCGGGGAAAATAATAATAATAATAACAAATTTCATTTATTCAAGTAACTAGGACTCATAATAAAATAATAATTAAATTGTTAGTTTAACTTACAAACTATGTTAGTGTGACAATAATAAACAAACTATAAACTAACTATTATTATGGTTAGTAAATCACTAACTACTTAATAGTTAGTGATTTAGTTATCTTGTCGGCTGGACCGCACACATATATACATAGTATTAAAATAATAATGAATCATTTATTGCCAAGAACAAATTTGTGTGTATACCGTAGACAAAAACCGTCCACACTAGGCTAGGTCTGTCTCATGGAAGGTTTTACAAGAGAATTAACAAAATTTTAAATTGGTACAAATGTAGGAAATGATTTTCTTTTACTACCTCGACAGCTGCTATTATTACTGTCAAAAAAATATGTATACATACAAGTAAAATTTTTGAACGGAACTTTACATACAATGACTAATCACGCATCTCTATCAAAGATACACTAAACAAATGTTCTCCAATTCGGGCTCCTTAGACTAAATACGCTTCGAACTCATAATGGAACACGAAAGCATTCAAAGCTTTGCTGTTCTTGAAGGTGAAAACGAACTAACAACAATGTAATGTGGAGCTTAAACTTAATACACGTCCTGATAATATCGTCACATCAGGCTAAGAGTTTGAAGCAAATTGTTTGCCTCTTGATCATAAACAAAATTTTTGCTGCAGCTGTATTGACAATGTTAGACAAAAACTCATCTCTTGCAAGAAGAGAGAGGGAGTCCCATTGCTAAAATTTAACTCAGGATATCAAATCTCGATCCAAATATTGTTGAAATCAATCAAAAAAACAAAACCCTCTATCGTAAGATAGGGAAAGGGCATGACAATGGAGCTAAACGCCCAAAAAAAGAAATAATTTTATACAGTAACATTTAAAACGATTTCATCAAATTCTACGAAACACAAAAATGACACCCAATTTACGAGAAAGAATAGGAAGTTATTATTTAGGTGTTTTGCAGAAATGTGTTTTATACTTTAACTTGGCACGAATTTTTCTACACGAATTATTAGTACATTTATTGGAGAATCGCCGGCGATAATTCGTGGCTGCTTGGTCAAATTTTCTGGTCGGATTTTTTTAACAATATAGCGAATTTATATAGACATATAATTATATAGTTTTCCTCATCAGTTGCAATGACGGCGAATTAAAATTATATGAATGGATGATAGATATATGGCCGAAATTATGAATCTTTGATTTTATCAGCCCCAATATGGCTTGCTATATCGAACTTGGTCTTAAATATCTTGTTACACATGTGGCAGTATAGTTTGTAAAATGTTATACTCTTTTATTGAAATATAATGCAAACTGTAAGTAACGTTTGCCATAATAGTCATTAACGTGTTGTACTATTAGAGTAAAATCCCAGGGCCCCCAGACATTACTTATTTTTTTACAAATAAAATGTATGGGTTGAAGTAGTGCTAGTATGTTCCCACGCGCGCTTCTGCATCGTGTATCCATCCCCCCTCAGGGGGATAGCAGGGATAAAATTAGTGGTGCCCCATTGGGCACCTTTAGCAGGTCTGTTTGTGTAGTGGCCTGCCGTTTCATACGGTGGGCCGAAACCTCGGCGGGGTCGCGATTGCATGTGAAAACGATTCGCGCGGCCCCGCCGATTGTGGTTATGTCAAGTTAAAAAAAAAAGTGTTAGTATGTACTTTGAGTGTATGCATACCTGCTAACCTGGCCCGGCGGTCATTTACAATACTTTTTTAAGAGTTTTAAAGCGTCAGGTAAAATTAACCGCAGAAAAGTGAGTGTTATCTTTACCTACCTTTAGCACCTGGTAACGGAGAAATGGCCGCCGTGACAGGCTAAAAGGTATGCATACACTCAAAGTACCGACTAACACTACTTTATCCCATACATTTTATATGTGACAAAATAAGTAATGTCTGGGGGCTCTGGGATCTTGGACTATATTAGTGGGATAAAGCTATTTGATTTGTTTATTAGAACATTTTCAGTAACAACAACTTGTCTGGAATTATATCTACGATAATAGGTTCGTACTTTATAACGCAAAATCTAAATTAGTAGAATAGGTACGTATTTTCACAGCAGATAGTCTGTCAGATACCATTAGCCTAGTCAAAACGTAGCCTTACTAAAGGCGCCCTTAGTCTTTGTGCAAAGCTGAAGTTCTCGCAATTTGCGAGTACGCCAATATTGACGGTGTTCAGCGGATGTTATCTGCCAGTGTTCATACGAATCGAGGAACTAGCGCGATTCGTGTTCTGATAGACTCTCACATGTAACTTTGGGACTTACTCGTCTGTACTTCAAATGTTTATTCTAAAAACTTCTCATCAATATCTTCGATATTGGTATTGGGTAATTTATTTGCTAACCAAAATTCATTATTGTTTCGGAGGTATTGTGGATAACCACAATACTTCCGAAACAACAATGAATGGGGCGGGGGCTAAATAGAGATTTAAGCATTTATGAATTAACTAATTTTAGCTGTAAAAACTTAATTTCTACTTATATTCAAACTTTGTCATATAACCAAACCGAGCAGTTACTTGCAATCTGTAAATAAAATTTTGCTTATTTAGCTTTAAAGTAGAATATTAAACTTAATTTAATTGTTTTTACATTTACCTTTAGTTTATTATAAAAGTTATTATAATGTAATTTTATTTATACTGATAATAGTACGTAAGCAGTTTGTCGCTCGAAACACAGGTTTAACCTAGTTCGGACAAATATCTATAAGTGCACTTTATGTTATTGTTAAGATGCAATTGTAAAACTAAGAATTTATACTAAAATAAATAAATAATTATTATCATTATACTCTTTATTCAAATATTTTCAATATACTTTTCATTTTTAAATATACATATACCTATAAAAATACATTTAAAATATAAAATATATGGTACCCCACCGGCATCGGGAACAGGGTCCAAGCTGCCGGTGGTTAGGATTCCAGAGATAGGAACCTCCTCACAATGCGTGCTGTATCTAATAGTACTGCCTTCTGCATCAAACCCTTGATCCAAGTACCCAACGCGAGCCTCTTAAGATGGTGATCGAGGCTCTTGGCTATTAGACCATTGACAGATATGACTATCGGCACAATGATTGCCAAATCAACATCCCACATGTCGACAACCTCGCGAGCCAAATCGAGATATTTAATTTGTTTATCTTTTTCAGCTTTCACGAGATTGCCGTCATGCGGAATGGTGATATCGATAATCAATGCGCGGCGCTCTGATCTATCTATCACCACAATGTCAGGTTTGTTGGCCACAACAGTCCTGTCTGTGATGATAGTTCGATCCCAATACAACGTGACATGACCATTTTTGTGAACTGATTCAGCTACATACCTGTAGTACGGCACTTCAACATCTACAAGTTTGTATTTCAGAGCAAGTTGCTGGTGAATAATCCTGGCTACTTGTTTATGTCTGTGCAAGTACTCGCCGTTAGCAAGACGAGAACAACCGGAAACTATATGCCTGAGGGACTCACCAGGTAGGTGGCACGCCCGACAAATGTCAACCGTACTATCCCTCAAGATATATCTCCGGTAGTTATTCGTCTTGATAACTTCGTCCGCAATAGCACAGACAAACCCTTCGGTTTCCCCAAAGAGGTCACCGAAACGTAGCCAGTTCACGGAGGCTAACAGGTATACATCAGCTCCATATAGAGCCTTGTAGAACCTACC
The DNA here is from genome assembly GCA_963675205.1 of Catocala nupta. Classification (NCBI taxonomy): domain Eukaryota; kingdom Metazoa; phylum Arthropoda; class Insecta; order Lepidoptera; family Erebidae; genus Catocala; species Catocala nupta. The sequence goes on along the minus strand of OY776089.1, from coordinate 2,716,005 downwards.
GTGAAGCTTCTTGCTCTGCCATACATCCCTGCGATCGTTAGTGCTAAGTACTACAGGCTTGCGCCAGTTCTCTTTAGTCAAACTGAGCGGGGTGAGTCCGATGTCTACAGCAACTACATCCCGATGCCCACGTCTGCCTGGAGAAAGTATTCTCTGAGATTGCATACCTCGCGGTTATGAAGGGCCTTGGCATTCAGAAAGCCTCGGCCTCCACATTTTCGCGGGATATACAGTCTCATCACAGACGAACGTGGGTGATGCATACGGTATGCCGTCAAGAGTGTACGGACCCGCCGGTCCAGGGCATCCAGTTTAGTCTGAGTCCACTTAAGTATGCCAAAGGAGTACATGAGCACCGGAATGACCCAACCGTTACAAGCGCGCACCTTGTTGCCACCTGATAAAAGACTATTTAAAACTTTTTTCAGGCGACCAAAGAAACGCTCCTGCAACGATTGCTTCATGTCAGCCTCATTAATACTTAACGCCTGTGACATACCCAAGTACTTGTAAGTATCGGTTACAAGAAGTGATCGTAGGTTAATGGAATCCGAAAGTTGTGTTCCTTCGGATTCCACTATGCTTCCGTGCTTTACATGGATGACAGCACATTTGTCCACACCAAAATCCATACTGATAGACTTACTAAAAGTTTCAGTTACTTTAAGTAAATCCATCAGCTGTAATTTAGTGTGGGCAAACAACTTTAAGTCATCCATATACAACAAGTGGGATATCACTCCACCACCTCTATGTAACCTGTAACCTAGCCCTGAACCCTCTAGTAATGTACTAATAGGATTCAATGCTAGGCAGAACCAAAGAGGACTCAGACTGTCGCCCTGAAATATACCCCGCTCAATTTTTATCAATTCGCCATTCCCAGGGATCTGTCGACATCCTGGATAGCTAAGAACCGTTTTCCATTGCCCCATTCATGACTTCAAAAAGGTGCGCAGAGTTGCATTTACTTTATACAACTCTAACACCCTCAAAAGCAATGAATTATTATTATTATTATTAATATGTGTCGCTACATGACGTAAAAGAAGCTGTAACATGTCCTCATCGTCTCATTCTTCTATAAAATTAATATGTGTTTGGATAATTGTTACTTCATCGCAAGCCGTTGAATAGCTTAGATGAAACATAGGTAGACCATTTCCTGGAATAATATGTAAGTATTCTTCTAATCCCGGCATGTGATTTTGCAGAATTCACTCGGACGAAGCCGACATGCAGAAATTAGTAACGGTAGCAATATACGTAAAAGTATTGGATCTGACCACTCAAATAAGCTCAAACCGCTAACCAGTTCAGTTAAACATTTTAATGTTTAACTGAACTGGTTAGCCAAAAACCATACACAGAAGTTTCATCGGATTTCTTTTCCTTCAAAAATGACATTACCTCGTTGTTCGCACTACGGGTTAGTTAGTTAGTTAGTTGAACGTGTGTTATCCGTACTTAGCCTCACAATTAAGCCATTGTGCGTAAGTGACCCACGTGAAAAGGTTTTCGGTTACTCATATCACCACAGCTCCATCCAGAAAGACAATAGGGGACCGGTGTTGCGCAGTACTTCTGTCATCGTTTCTGGACTGTTAGTAGTTTCACCCGTTGGTTGCTCACGCTTTTGCAATGTAGCAGCACGTGAGCCGGTGTCTCCTCGGTGTCCATGCAGCCGTTACATAAGGGGCTGTCAGTGCTGCCGATGTTGAACAGGTGATTGTTGAGTGAGCAGTGGCTTATCCACTAGATGTCGCAAGTTTTTCCTTGAAGAACGTAGCAGTTTCCTTGAAGAATTCGGTGAATTTCGGAATAAAGGCGCGGTCAAACAGCCGGCGTGAGCGGGGCGTGCGCTTGTCCCGCCTGTGTTGTAATGTACCGAATTGTATGAGAGCGTTCACACAGCCGGCGGCAGCGGGGCGGACACGCGCTGCCGCCGGCGGGTGTCAAACTTCGCTTTGCTGACGCATGCGTGATACGAACGACATTATATATAAAACCGCGGTCACAGGCATAGAAATTTGTACGCGTCTTGATGGCCGTTACGACAACCAGCGACGACTTTCTACTAGACTATCGGCACATAGATATTTCTAGAGCAATTGAAATAAAGATGAGATTTATTTTCCATATAATAGGCACGAGCAATGTGTTATCACTATTGCACAAGGCTATTGCAAGTGATCGTAAGTTTCCATGACCAGTTACCATAAGGCGCGCCATATGCTTGCTAGCCATCATAGTAGCTAGCCAAATAATAGTGAGTTTGAAGAGAAGTTGAGTTTTGTGTAGAGTAAAGAGATTGCCGTGTTCTAATAGAATTGAGTGAAGTATTAATAAACTCTGTTTTAGTATTAATTTCATTCTTTAGTTCAATATTATTATTCGGTGATTATAAATACTTTGTTATTATAAGTTTAGCTTCTTATATTATTTATGTTTTACGAGATCTATTATATGCCATAAAATTTATTTCCAATGTTAATTGGATATGCCTACTAAAATTTTAAAGCCATAACAACTACTCTGTAGTATACTAACCATAGAATACATATTTACATAAATAAGCATATATTTCTTTAAAGAAATTGACATTCAGAATACGTCACATTGATGTCAAAAAAAATGAATATACAAATATGTCAAATATAATATAATATATTCCTATATATTTAAATATGTCGCTCTATAGATGGAGCGTTTCGGTTACGCGTCTGGAATTCAAAGGTGCAAACAGTTGACATACAATATCACAGTCAGAAAAATATATAAAGAACTATTTTCTTATTTATTGCTAAACAGCCTTGAGGATGCTTTATATGGAGGCGAACACAGTTCAATGCATATTGTTTGTTTAAAGCCTATGTCGAGTTGGAGTACTATTTTGTAATTATTTTATTATTCTACTATAATATAATATAAAATTCTACACATACACACAACACCATCTAGCCCAAACTAAGCAGAGCTTGTACTATGGGTACTAGACAATGGATAAACATATTTACATATGTACATATATACTATATTTTTTTGTAAATACATACATATTATACATAGAAACAACCAGACCAAGTCAAACATCCATGTTCATACACACAAATGTTTGACTTGTGCGGGAATCGAACCCGCGACCTCAGGCAGTCGGTTACACTAGCCACTACATCATCGAGGCTATACTATATTGTATTAGGTTCTTACAAAGATGTGTCAAGCCTTTTGCGTTAATTAAGCTGTTATATTTAGAATTAACTTATTTTTTTATTGTAAATATTATTATTAAAATGTCTTAGCTCAGACAAATTGCCAGCCTTTCTCTTGAACCAATAGCGTCTCCAATTTGTGTCAAATTTATTTATTTTCGCTTCTATTAAGCCATGTATATGCTCAAAACAATGTTGAAATATCCTAAAATAGGCATAAAATGTGTCCTCATGTGTTTATTATAACTCTTGACACAGCGTATGATATTTTCCTTACATATGACGTGATTGATTCAATCCTGAATCCATATCCATTTGCGCTTTTTAAAATTAGCTATTGCAAACATAAGCAGAGCCGCGTCCACGTCTGAATCGCTCGACATCAATAATTAAAATAGGTACTAGGCTTTCTATCGCTGTCCTTTCTCACGCTCACTTAGGCTCTCGCGCTGTGATAATTATGTGTTTGTGGACTAAAAGTCTTGCCTGGATTTTGAGTAGGTCAGCGCGACGTGTATACACTTCGATGACTGTGACAGCGGCTTTATATTATAGTATTCTAGGTCGTACTGCGCATGCGTTAAACCACGCCGAGCATGGCGTGAGCGGGGCGGGAGTGACGTCACCAAAACGCGGCGGGCCGGCGGCGTGTCTGCCGCCGGCCCGACGCGTTTTGGTGACGTCACGCGTGTGCGTTCAATAAATATAAAGCTACCAACCCACAGTGACCGCGATTACTGAAATAATATCTTTAATGATAATATTATGTAATGAAGGCCGAAATAGAAATATAGATAAAATAGAGTTTATTGATCAAATTTTAACTTAAATGTTTGTTAAATTATGCTCATCATCTCATTTTGTCTGGGCCGGGAATATGTTCGGTTTATTAACCTCATAAGTTACCGCGTCAGCAACATACTGCGCCCGCGTCAGCGCATTACCATACATGTACATTTATTTGTTTGAATTATTCTCTTTTTAATAAGTCATTATCAAGATAAACCCGTAAATCAAGAAAGTCATATTCAAAATCATCAAGGATTTTTCATTTAACAAGATATCAGGTTTGCAGTTCGGCAACAACAAGGCAACCGCACGACACTCTTATTCTATGAGTGTAAATATCTAATACATATATATAAATGTATGGCTGTACGCCATATTGGTTCAAATGCGTTATCTGGACACTCACATACCTAACTTTTGCATCCTGTTCCTTTGTTCCATAAGTACATTGTAGTCCAATAATTCCAAAGTACAAAATAAGTAAATTTACTGATATTTACACAGTTGTGAATGATGATCATGGGGAAAAAACAGGAAGCATTAAAAATAATACTTCTTTTTAATTCATGATACTGCTATATAACCGACAGTATATAATACGACCCTCACACATTAATGTTACATGCTATGTTTCATACAGAATAAAAGTATACATTTCATATTAATATATATTTTATGGAGGTAATATTTCTTTATTTGTGTATAAATCTCATAGTAGTAACTAATGAAAAATGTCAAATAAAATGTTATTATTTTCAATTGACACGGTATGTTATTTTCATTTCATACTATTTTCAATTAGTTTATAGCGATATATAAACTAATATATACAACACACTGTGTGTTGAAAGCTTTATACCACGCATGCGTAATACGCGCGCCGAACGCGCGCCCGCACCGCGCCGCGCTGCGCCGGTCCCGCGCCCGCCCCGCGCTCGCTCTAGCGCTGGCTGTGTGAACGCTTTCATATAGTTCAGTACATTACAACACGGCGGGACACGCGCACGCCCCGCGCACGCCGGCTGTTTGACCGCACCTTAAGTGTCTTTCACGGACACATTTTCGGAGCACATTTTGTTGGTCTAACTCTAAGTGATGTTAGGTGGTAAGTCATGTCACTCAAGTACATAACCTGGACCAGTATCGGAGGATAAGATCACCAGCATCACAACTGGAGCTAGGCACTCAAACAAGTAGTAAAATATTAAAAGGTACCGATATTTTCAGTATAACTTATCTTAGAAGCCGTGTTCACATCTTCATAAGATAGTTATCTCTCAAGCTAGATACTTTTAAGCTGTGTCAGACAGTTTCCGAGAACTTCGACTGAGATAGATAGATATTAAAGTGATTTAAAATGTATTCCTTTTTGCATTGTTAGTCTGGAACATAACTGTGTTTAATTTCTTGTGGTAATAATATTATAACTTCAAATCTATAAAGACGTAATTCTGCAATCATAATCAATGATGGTTACGTATTCCGACAATCATGTAACCAGATCATAATTTGTAAACCTACATTCTATGCAAATAAATATTTCTATTCTATTCTAAGCAAAATCAATAGGTATTTAACATACGGCAAAACACGGCATATATATTTTTCAAGAATAATAAGAGATTTGCGCCGTATGACAGCTGATTGAATTTGTACATTAGATCGCAACTAAACAAACTTTAGTTATCTACCCGCAATGGTGGTTTATTACAAAAAGACAAAAACAATTGGACATAATACATACCTCACTTATCTTAGAAAATAGCCGCCTTTTTTTAACGTGGGGGAATGCTTTGACGCATACTTCTCGGCGGAGCGACGGAGAGGTTATGTCTGACTCAACGGGGAAAGATGGTGAGTGACATCCCGGTAATACCGACTAAACTTACCACGGTGTTCCTTGACATAACCGCAATCGGCGGGGCCGCGCGAATCACTTTCACATGCAATCGCGACCGCGCTGAGGTTGCGGCCCGCCGTATGAAACGGCAGGCCACTACACAAATAGACTACCACCAATTTTATCCCTACTGTCCCCCTGACGGGACGGACACACGATACAGAGGCGTGCGTGGGAACACGCACGCCGCCTCTCGGACCTGGTGCTGATCGGGTGGTGGGCAGGCCCACGAAGCCCACCACCCTCAGGTCACCCTCAGGGTGGCTGGAAGTCGTCTCGCGCCCTCCAGATCTGCAGAAAATAGCCACCTATCACAATACTAGACGGACGAACAAAATTTCAACGTATATAAAATTTCTGTCTATTCAGGAATAAAGCCGATTAACTTAATTTTTTATAGAAATCACACAGATTTTTAAAATATATTCCTTTATTTGTCGCGTTTACAGATTAATGAATAATATTCTTAAATTTAATTGTTTAAGTTAGAGTATCAACATAAGAACAGCTGTTAGGCAATAGAGAAATATTTTTTTGATTTATATATTATTTATTTAATAATTCATTGCTTTTTTATAATATATTTAAGAAAATTACCAACCAATCTGTTTTAACAAGTAAGCCATTATTATTGTCGTTGAATTTGAAGGTTGTTGCAAAATACCAGAGTAGTTTATGTAGGTAGAAACTAGTTTTCTAAATTAATAAGAAAATCATGCTGTATTGTGTTACAGTAATAAAGTCGTAAATAATGTCCTATATCTATTAAAACCAAGTTTGACAGCGAAAATATTCGGTATTGGGTGATAGGAAACATGTAACTCTTCATACTACATAATTTTATTATTGTTTTGTTATATCAGCCTCCGTGACGCAGCGATAGTAAATGCGACTCCTGTTTATGAAGTCTCGGGTTCGAATCCCGGGTCGTGCCAACAAAAAGGGTTGGGTTTTTCTATTAAGAAATCTCAATAGCAGCCCGCAGTTAGGAAGATGGCGGTTTAGACACCCCGTGCCTCGGAAAGCACGTAAAGCCGTTGGTCCTGTGTCTGATCTCTCTCCGGTCGTGTCGGATTACCGTCCCATCGGATAATGAGGGTTAGGGAACAGAGAGTGCACTTGTGTTTGCGCACACGCTTGTGCACTATAATATCTCCTGCGTAGATGGCCATGCTCCATTAAGATTGGACGCCGTGACCGAAATTCAGTCTGGAAGACATTATTATTATATCTGTTTTGACAAATATACAACACACACACACACATACATAACACAACATATTTTCATCACATAGAACCATTAACAGTACTTCCCTTTTTTATTTCCAATATGTTTGTTAATATTTCCATTTCATTCGAACGTTATTTTTTTAGAAGTTAAATATTCGTTGGATTTTTATATTTTATATGTTTTCACACCGTTATGTCTGCATACTTATGTATAACGTGTGGTTACTGGAATACAAGCCACGAGCTTAGTACGGAAGCCGCTGCCAATATCAAATTGTGTAATGTAGTAAAAAGATAAATAAATAAATATAAATACCTATTCTAAACAAAGTTTGGTTAGGTTGGTTGCATATATTTTTTAAATTTCTGATATATGTATACATACACAAACTAAGTAATGTAACAGAGCAGTGATAGCTCAGTGGGGAGACCAACAGACTGCAATGCAGAGGGTCTCGGGTTCGAACTGACGTCGCGCACATCTGACTTTCGGAAGTTATATAACTTTTAGAAATTATGTGCGTATTGATTGACAATTATCGCCTGCTCCGTGCCTCGGAGAGCACGTTAAGCAGTCCGTCCCGACTGCCATGAACATCTATGGCAGTCGTTATTGGGGAAGTCGACACAAAAGATCCCACTGGGTCGAAGTGTCGCCGGTCTGTACTGACTGGCTACAAGATAAGATAAGATAAGTAATGTAACATGTTTTTTTTATTTTATATTATACAGAAAGTGGTTGGTTTTAGTCTGTTCTTTGTGTTGAGTACAGATATGTGACCTAATGAATTATTAACATATAAATATTCTTATTAAAATTATCACTTGATATTATAACACTTTACACTGCCTATGCTTTTATTTAAACAACTATGGTGGCAAACAAGCATACGGCTCTGATGGTAAGTGGTCATCGTAGCCTATGGACGTATGCTACACCAGAGGCATCACTTGCGCTTTGCCGACCCTTAAGGAAAGGGTGATTGGGCCATCGGCACTCTCACTCACCGAACAAAAACCAACAGTAGAAATACTGCCATTTCACGTCGATATTCTGTGAGAGGGTAGTCCTTCCCCGGTCGAGCCGGCCCATTCATACTGAAATCAGAGAGGCTCTATTACTCATAAATACCAGTTCTTATTGTTAGTTTCTATCAAGTTCTAGCTATCGTCGTTAACCTGAATTTCTTTAATGCCATCACTCTCTGTCACAAGTGCTCTCTCAAGACTGATAAGGCCTTCTTTATATCTGGTAATCTTTACCTATTACGTTGGTAGAACAGGTATTGTTTTGACATGATGGTGACGTGCAAGAAATATCTGCTCCTTGTCTTGCAAGTGTGTCTAAACCACTCAGTAACCGCCGATCAACAAGACGCATCTTCCATTGTTTGCCACCATGCTGGTATCATAGTTTTATATCCAGCAAAGAAACAAATAGCTAGCAAGCCAAGCCAATAGTTCATCGCTCATCAACTTAAGATTGAAATAAGAAGAACGATGATACCAACCTGTAAGTCAGCAATACGTAGAAATCCCAGTGAATACGGGGCACTGACACCTGTGATAGAAGAGAGAGCGAGAAAGAGGTCGGTAAAGCGAGAGAGACAGAGGAAAGAGTAAGTCAAAGTCGACATCATTTAGGTCACAAAGTAACACTTATGAACTTCAAAATATATAACACGTAAAGTACCGCGGCAACATCAGAGCGTGCGGTATCCATGTTTAAAGAAGCCGCGCGTCGCATAACCGAGTCACCTTTGACGCAACCAAAAAAGTTACAACCAGAATAAGCTTTTGAGTGAAAACTGTACATGTATGAAACGAGCGCTAATAATATCGATAAAATATAATCGCTTCAAGTAGCGAGCGGGCACAGCGGGGTGTATGAAGCAATCCATCAGCGCTCTCCTGAGAGCAATTACTCGTTCAGTTAATTGAGTGAGCCTTATCTCGCTTCCCGTGTACGTTGCCTTATTAAAAAACTTTGCGCAATATCAATTTTACACTCAACTTAATCAATTTTTCTAATGGAATTAGTTTGTTTTGTAATTAATATAAAGTAGTTTGTTGGACTCATGGATATATGTATATAGTATCAGAAAAGTCTTGAATAGTTGAAAATGTGTATTGAATGAATGAACAAAGATCGACTTTGCCCAAGGAGTGTAATGAGACTCAGGATGATTTTAAGTCTAGATTTTAATTTAATTTGGATAAAAATATAGTTACCCGCCTATATATGCACGCAAATGTCCGCTTCAAAACCCCGCAACAAACATGTGTAATTGTCCTCCTATCCTGCAAACTAGGAGCATAAAATATCTTGGGATCATAGTCGATGATACACTTTCCTATAAACAACATATTAATAGTTTAGTAAATAGAATCCGTAAATTAATATACGTATTTAAAAAACTCCGAACAGTAGCAGATATTAAATTGATTACTTAAGTTTATTTATCCAATATTGCATTACTTCATGGGGTGGAAGCAGTGAAAACTACTATGCTGCCTCTTGAACAAGCTCAGAAAGCAATTTTAAAAGTAGCCACTCGCCGTCCTGTCCTATTTCCTACAAGCTTAATATGTAAATCCTGCTAAGTAATGACTGTCCGTCAAATCTTCATTATGCACACAATATTAAAACAACATGCGATGCTTACCTAAAATGCTGACATAATTAACAAGCGTCGGCAATATATAGTCTACACCACACAATCATTCTTAAAACATATTTTTACAAACAGATTTTTTGGATTTCTAGGGCCATTTTTGTACAATAGACTAAATAGAGAAATAAGCATTTATAAATTAACTAATTTTAGCTCTAAAAACTTAATTTGTACTTATATTCAAAATTTGTCATATTATGACCAAACCGAACCGAATCTGTAAATAAAATTTTGCTAATTTAGTTTTTAAAGTAGAATATTAAACTTAATTTAATTGTTTTCACTTTTACCTTTAGTTTATTATAAAAGTTATTATAATGTAATTTTATTTATACTGATAATAGTATGTTAGCAGTTTGTCGCTCGAAACACAGGTTTAACCTAGTTCGGGAAAATATAAATAAGTGCACTTTATGTTATCGTTAAGATGCAATTGTAAAACTAAGAATTTATACTAAAATAAATAAATAATGTCAAAGTCAAAGTCAAAGTCAAAAATAATTTATTCACTTAGGTCACAAAGTAACATCTATGAACGTCAAATGGGTTAGTGAGTTTATTATATTAATATCCTTCTGGACAAACTATATGGCATAGGAATCCGTGGAACAGCACATAAATGGTTCGCATCATATTTAAAAAATAGAGAGCAATACGTGGAAATGGAACACTTCGATTACGACCTTAAACAAATAAAACACGTAAGATCCGATAAAAAAGTCATAAATGCATCAATTCCACAGGGCAGTGTCTACTCTTCATTATCTACATCAATGACTTACCAAAGATCATAGAGGATAAATGCGTGTTGTTTGCGGATGCTATCTCTTTTTTTTTTTTTTTTTTTTTTTTACGTGGGGGAATGCAATGACGCATATCCCTCCGCGGGGGCGGGCGGAGGGAGTATGTCGGACTCGCCGGGGTAAAAGAAGGATGGAATCATAGTAAAGTGCCTCCCGGAATACCGACTAAACCTACCACGGTGTTCCTCGACAAAACCACTATCGGCGGGGCCGCGCGAATCGCTTTCGCATGCGGTCGCAACCCCGCCGAGGTTTCGGCCCGCCGTATGAAACGGCAGGCCACTACACGAAGAGACCTACCCAAAGGACTCCCTCAAAAATTCCCTACTGTCTCCCCCCTAGGGGGAGACGGACACGAAACAGAGGCGCGCGTGGAAACACGCACGCCGCCTCTCGGACCTGGTGCTGAACGGATGGCGGGCAGGCCCACAAAGCCCGCCACCCCCAGGTCAAACATCAGGGTGGCTGGAGGTCATCGCGCGCCCTCCGGCGCCCGGCTCTACGGTTTGGGAGAGGGTTTGAACGCTCCCTCTCCCGCTCCGCCACCTCCTTGATGGAAATCACTTCCTCGCAAAAGGAGGCGACGGCGTTCCACGACCTCTCACTCCGGACCATAGACTGAACTACGGCCGGGAGCGAGAGGGCAACCGATCCGACTGCCGCGATCAAATCACGGCGCTGCGATGCCCAGGCGGGGCAAACCGCCAAAGTGTGCAGCGCCGTGTCCTCTACAACGTCGCGGCAGTCGCCGCAGTGGTGACAACCGGGCGTCTCTTGCCGGCGTATACGACACAGGAACCGGCCAAAACAACCGTGGCCAGTCAGTACCTGTGTCAGCCGGAAGGTGAGGGTGCCATGCCGCCTCTCTAGCCACTCCTCAAACACTGGACTTACCGCCACGATCGTGGCGTGCCCGGCACTGGGGTGCACAAGTCGCTCCTTCCAATACGGATGCTATCTCTATACTAACTTCATGCAAAGACGATATAAATATAATCGACCAGTTAACTTTAATATTAAATAAAACAATTGATTGGATGAACGCACATAACCTTGAAATTAACTATAATAAAACCAAACTCATGACATTCTATCCTTATCAAAAATCGCCTCTATCAATTAATTTATTAATAAATAATACAAAAATTGAAGTTGTCAATGATTTCACATTACTAGGACTCACTATTGACACACATATTTCTTGGAAGACCCACATCAGCAATATAAGATCAAAAATATCTAGATTCAGTTATGCACTCCGTGAAGTTAAAAAAACGACCGACTTTTCAACTGCTCTTACCACTTACTATGCCTATGCTTACGCATGATTCAGTTACGGTATAATAATGTGGGGAAATAGTACAGATGCACCAACATTGTTCATTGCTCAAAAGAAATTAATTCGCATTCTTGCTAATATAGAACAGACGGACAGTTGTAAACCATTCTTTATAAAATATCAGATACTCACTTTAACTTCTATCTACATTCTGGAAATATGCAAATTCGTAAAAAAATACAAATCCTTTTATACGACTCGTAGTGACAAACATAATAACCGGTCAGTTAGATATAGAAACATGTTAATGTTACCCACTTCCCGCATAACACTTCATTCAAATAGCCCGTACGTAATGTCTATCAAAATATATAATAAACTGCCAGATAGCCTTAAAAATGAAACAAGCGACACGAAATTTATAAACACCCTTAAAAATATTCTTATAAAAAAGCCTACTATACAATACAAGAATACATAAATGATAAACAAATAGACGACTTATATCTTGTTACATAATAATATCATTATATTAATGTTGAATTAATTTTATATTGTAATTTTAAAATTTTGTGACATAGTATTTATTATATTAGAATTTATGAATATGTTATAGTTTAAGTATTTTTTGCATGAATGTAAAATTTATCTCATAGTTGTATTGTACTAAATATAATAACATTGATAACAAGAAAATTGACATAAATAATTATGTATAAAAAAATGATTTGCTGTGCCCGACAGGGTCCACGATTGTCACTAGCTTTAAGGATACTTGTCTACCATCCTATATTACATTTTGGATTGCAAATAAATAATATGAATATGAATATGAATATGAATATATTTACTGAATTTACATTTATGTTAGTTGCAAGGTTCAGGCAAAAGGTTGAGCCTATGAGAAGATACCTGCAAGAAACTCAAGGCCACTCTTTTAAATCGCCATCAACTTATAATTTCAGTATTTTACAACTCATTTATGTACCAGGTGTTGCAGTCATTATGCCATATGTCACTGTCCATATAAAACTAAATTCTAAAATAAAGAAAAGTTGGTAATATTATGTAAAAAGCATTTGAGATTTGAAATAATATTTATCAGTACGTAGCCATTTGTAACAGACAGTAGTATGGCATGAGGCATACACTTACACTTTGTGATATGAAAAGGTAGTTCGTGACTAAATGTAGTTAAAACAAAATTTACGTTAATACTTATAAAGTTTATTTAAAAGAAAAGAAAGATACTTTAACACCACCAAATAAACACGAAGTACCTTCACATAACTAAATTGACTTATATAATACATACATTGTTTGAATCCTGTATGAAACAAGCAACTAGTTCCATGAGTTTTTATCATTTAAGTAATCATTGATTGGATAATAGCCCTTCCGGATAAGCTGACTTTTAACAGCACTTTTAAATTTTAGTAAAGGTAAATTTATAATATCAATCGTTAGTTTATTAAAAAAGCGTATACTGAGTCCCGCAAATGAATTGTGAACTTTATGTAAACGAAGATACGGACTTACCAACTTATGCTTATTTCTAGTGTTTAAGTTGTGAATATCACTATTCTTATTATATAAGTGAATATTATGTTTTATAAACATAATATTCGTAAATATATATTGCGACGCAACAGTAAGTATACCAATTTCTTTAAAACGCTCTTTCAGGGCAACTCGTGGGCCTAAATTATAAATGCTACGTACTGCACGCTTTTGAAGAATGAAAATTGTTTCAATATCAGCTGCCTTACCCCACAATAGTATGCCATAGGACATAAAACGCTGTGAAAATAACTAAAATATACTAGTCTCGCAGTATCTATATCAGTAAGCTGTCTTACTTTCCTAACCGCGAATGCGGCTGAACTAAGTCTCCCTGCAAGACACGATATTTGAGCGCCCCACTGAACTTTATCATCTAAAGTAATGCCTAAGAAAACTGTGGATTGTACAAATGTTACTCTTTCATTATTTACATTAACGTTTATGCTAGGACTCTTTACATTAGGCAATGTAAACTTACTATACATTTTGTTTTTTTCGAATTGAGTAGTAAATTATTCACCGTGAACCAATCCAGGAATTGCGCGAGTGAAGAATTAACACCCTGTAAATTTGGTGCCTTACAGTCTACTTTAAAAATAAGTGATGTGTCATCAGCAAATAATACAATGTCGCACAAATTCTGTACGAAGAACGGCAAATCATTTACGTACGCTAGAAACAGAAAGGGTCCTAAAATTGAGCCCTGTGGCACGCCCATTGCGACTGGTAATCCAGAAGATCTACTTCCGTTGATTTCAACGTGTTGTAATCTATCGCTTAGGTAAGAACCAACAAGGTCGAGTGCAGCATTTCGAATTCCATAATGCCTGAGCTTTCGCAATAACGTGTGATGTTCAACGCAGTCAAAGGCTTTTGAGAGATCACAAAATACGCCAATGGCATCTTGTCAATTTTCCCAAGCAGCAAAAATATGTTTTACAAGTGTAACACCCTCATCTATTGTAGATCGACCCTTTCTAAAACCATATTGTTGAGTATGAAATAAGTTGTTTACGTTAAAGTGGCTCTCTAATTGCTGTAATATAATTTTCTCAAATATTTTACTTATAGCAGGTAATATAGAAATCGGTCTGAAATTACATGGATCACTTTTACATCCATTTTTAAATAATGGTATTATTTTGCTACATTTCATTAAATTTGGAAAAATGCCCACATCAATGCATCCGTTGAATATTGCAGCTAGGTGTGGCGCAACGTTATCAATAATACTTGAAATTAATTTCACAGAAATACCCCACAAGTCAGCTGATTTTTTTGAATTAGGTGACCTAAATACTTTTATTATGTCATGCGGATGTACATATTTAAAACTAAACAGGACTTTACACTCCACCACGCTATCCCTAATCAAGGATTCTGCTTTTACTGGGCAAGACCTTAAGGAACTAGTTGTATTAACAGGTATCTTTGCAAAGTAGTTATTAAATGTTTCAGCTACTTGCAAGTTATTTAAAATTATCTTATTACTTACATTAAGTTTAATAGTATTATCACGCTGCTTGGTGCGTCCAGTTTCATTATTAATAATGTTCCAAGTAGCTTTAATTTTATCGTCGACATTTCGAATTTTGTTTTTTAAATAAAGGGACTTGGCTGTAGCACAAGCCTTTTTAAATAATTTTGAATAATTTCTAACATATTTAATAAAATTTGGATCAAAATTATATTTTTTTATTCCATATAATTCATATAACTTAGCTCTATTTGCATATATCCCAGGTGTTGCCCAATCACAAAACTTAACTTTTAATTTTTTGTAAAGTGTCTTTATTTTAAAAATTTTGTTATATTCCAGTGTAATGACGTTAAGCAAAGACTCGTATAGTTCGTCTGGATTATTGCAATCTAGGTCCATATTGACAACCTTGGCATTAATGTTATTATTAAATTCCTTTATGCGATTAGATGTCATTGGTCTACATGTGATCATAGTTTCTTTTTTAATTGTATTTATAGGAAATACAACCTTTTGCCCACAGTGGTTGGATGTCAAATCACTCAATATGGCCCTATTTAGAAATTGGCATTCGCAAAATATATTGTCTAAGCACGTAGCAGAGTGTGATGTAATTCTGGTTGGTTCGAAAAATAAATTATTTAAATTAAATGATCTAAATAAACAAATAAGTCTTACAGAAAGAACTGATCGCTGAAGTAAATTAATATTAAAATCACCACATACTACTATATGCCTATTACCATAACTGAAGCGTTTTAAAATATCCTCCATTACTGTTTCGAATACACTAAAGTCACTCTGCGGTGGTCGGTACACGCAAAGTATGACATGTTGAAATTATTATTATAGTTTATATACTATTGTGACAAGTGCGTATTACTATTTAAACTTTATCTAAAAATGTGAGTTATATAAGTGCATCTAATTGAAATTATGTACATTACCGATACATCAACCAAGATAGTAGTTGAGGCATATGTGAATGTGACAGTCAACAAATAAACACTTAGACAACGTTTCTGATTAAATCAAGAACAGAAAATCTCTAAAACGACGAACAAGCGTGAAGAATATGGTGAAAATGAATGACGAAAAATAGATAATTATGCTGGAATCATAGCAAATGACAATACGTGGGGTTATCCTCCACGAAACAGTTTATCCAATAATAGGAGTCATAATCATATCCTTGAATATTGATAACCGCTTACCACCAGATATATCTCATCATCATATCATAGCTGCAGGCTTGTCGCCCACCAAAAACAAAATACAATCTTTCCTAACCTTAATTCAACAGCTTTGCCGAAATATGATTATTCTATTATTATCTGTTAATCCGTTTTTTTAAAAGACATCTCCAGCACTATAAATAAATCCTGTATCGCGGAGTACTTAACAGACATTCAAGAATTGGGAAGCGGCGGTATCCCAATAGATAACGCATTGGACTAGCAATCGAGAGGTCCCTGGTTCGAATCAAACCCATTGCACTACTGACGTGAACCCTAATACAAGAATTCTAACTTAGCTGGAGAGGTTAACAAGAATACTTGTAATTTGAAAGCAATTTTACTAGTAATCTTTAAAAAAGACGATAGAAACCGGACACAAGGAACACCCTGACTCGGAACATCTGCTCACACCATTTTTGTCCCTTCCCTGTAACCCAGAACACTCAAAGCAGTAGCGATCATCATCAGGATAACGGTATCAAAATTATCCATGCATCGATTCGTCTGAGCATATAGTTCCTGGAAGCAATTACTGGCGCGGCTAAATATGCGGTACTCCTTACACGAGAGATTCCACAAACTTCACGCCTTATTAAAAAACTTTATCAATTTGTTGTTTTTAATATCATTTTTAGACTTTTGTTTTAAAAGTAGGTGATATTTAATTTAATCGTCGCTTTCTCCTCACCTTGGGTTGTTTTGAAACGAAGTTTGGGTTTGGAAGGAAATTTTATCGGAAGTTCTTTATTTTAATCTGGTGACGCCGTGGTTTGTATAAAACGCTATTTAGATTTAAGAAGGGGAGTTATAAATGACCGGTTTTAAAATATTTGTTTCAACACGAACTGCATGGATGGTGTAGAGTGGTTTAAGTGGACGGTTAGCCACTGCCACGGGATTGGATGCGCACACGGGACAAACAATTGTGTGATCCACTTATAGTTGTTCTGAGTCTGGGTATTCTTAGAGTCTATTGTTTAAATGTTTGTAAAGTTCCTTCTTTTTCTTTCTTCATAAATAAACACAGAACAGTCTATTAATGAAGACCAAATTGAATACCTGCGTCAACTATTGTTGCAGTTGAAATTGTAACGCTGGATATTCTTACAGGACCTATACAGTATTTAAGCAATTACAACAGGTGAATCAAATAAAACTATAATAATATCAGCCCTGTATTAAACTGTCCCACTGCTGGGCACGGGCCTCTTCTCAGTGTGAGCTGGGTTAGGCCATAGTCCACTACGCTGGCCTAGTGCGGGTTGGCAGACTTTATATATCTTTGAGAACATTACTGAGAACTCTTAGACATGCAGGTTTCCTCACGATGTTTTCCTTCACCGTTCTTCTTCTTCTTTCTTTTCAAGCCGCCCGTAGGCCTCTGATATGGCTTAACGACTGCTGTCAATTTGGCAACAACCAGGATCGACTTTTTACGTGCCCTCCGAAGCACGGAGACGCTCAGATGAAATACCACTAAGCGGTCACCCATCTATAGACTGACCGACTGACACCCAATGTTGCTTAACCTCGCTAATCGTTTACCGATCATTGAGTGCAACTGGCTATGAGTTCCTTACAAGGCAGCAGTATTTCTAATGCAAAGTTGTGTTAAAAAACAAATAGCTCGTATATAATTATATACAGGGTGTCCGGTAATTAATGGATAACCTTGAATTGTCTTATAGTAGAACTGATGGCCGTTCAGAAAAAAATATGAAAAGAGCGTATTAAAAAAGTGCAATAGCTGGTCATACTTTTGATTGTCTGTGTGTAGTGTTTAATAATAAAACAACAAAAAACTGATGGAATTCATTAATTTATGGTCGTAGTGTACAAGAAAGTTACGTAAGGTAATAAAAAAAAATCATCTCTAGTAGTAGTTAGGATAGATATATTCCATATTTTTTCATGAACGGCAATCAGTTCTACTATAAGACATTTCAAGGTTATCCATTAATTACCGGATACCCTGTATATTATACTCGTACATGTATACCCTTGAAAGTATAGGCAGACTTCCTTTTGGCTGTTTATGCTTTAAAGTCCCACCTCCTAGGAAGCATGCCTATTGACTTCAAACTTGTTGAAAGACATCAGTCTTTCAACAATGATATCAATCATTCATTGAGATTTTAGAACACGGATCTCTCATTGAGTGAAAACAATAAGCCCATAGGTTTAATTGAGAGGTCAGATAGATTACTTTTGGCTTCATCTGTTAGGTAATTAACAGTAACTTTCAGTCTAATACTGTAACCAGTGGACGGTTATGAACTCACACACTATTAAGAGGGATTTAGAATTTTAGTAATGAAATGTGAATGCACAGCTGCCCACCCTTTGTGTCGACTTCACCAATATCGACTGCCATAGATGTTCATGGCAGCCGGGACCGACGACTTAACGTGCTCTCCGAGGCACGGAGCAGGCGATAATTGTCAATCAATACGCACATAATTTCGAAACGTCATATAACTTCCGAAAGTCAGATGTGCGCGACGTGGGTTCGAACCCGAGGCCCTCTACATTGCAGTCTGTTGAGCTCCCCACTGAGCTATCGCTGCTCTCAGATTCATACGTAACAATATGAAGTAAAAATATCATACATGTAGTCACTTTTTTACGGAAACAATATTATTAATGGAGATAAAAAAATTCTAGTATCCTTGTCAATCTGCAACATCGCCTCAGCTGCTATGAGGACGATGTGGAGGCCACTGCTCTTCGACCACAGGACTTACCATCAGGCGGAGTGTGGTCATTGTGACGAGCAAAATAAAAAAAAATTAAAAAAAATAATCGTATGCACTTATGTTAGTGCGTTCACGCAAATATTGTTATAACAGTAATTCGAACCCATAACCAATCACAATCGCAATTCCAAAGCTCTTATTCATTGTGCTATTGTCGCATTAAATATGCTTGTGTTCAGAAACTTAATCTATAATCCCAGTTCTATCGACATATGCATTGGCAAGTTTATATGCGGTGCAGTGTGGTAGAACGATATTGGCCGCGCGTCAACTTGTCACGCGGGGGAACATGTAGGGCATTCTGTGGCGTCACAACTATTCAATAGATTTTGAAGCCTCTTAAAGAGTGGATAATACGGTTTATATATGGAAGAATCTTACTGATCCATTTTAATACGCTGAGTATATTGTCAGACAGCGAGTCTTGATCGCATTGATGATTATTTAAAGGTAATAAATAGGTATTCACACCTTCATATCTGGAAGGGTAGGTACCCTTCCAGATATGAAGGTGTGAATCTATCTATATTAGGTATGTTATCAAATGCATGTTCTAAAATTTTATTTTTCTAATATGACGTAATATTTAGCTAACAAATAGGTAGAATTCTACAGTCCTTTATTTACGCTTATATGTATTACAATTGCTGTGATGCAAACCCACGACCTCTCAATCACAAGTCCCAGCCTTATCCATCAGGCTACTGTCCCTTCAAATATGCTTGTGTACAGAAACTTAATCTATAATCCCAGATCTATCGACACATGCATTGACAAGTCTTAGTGATATGCGGTGCAGTGTGGTAGAACGATATTGGCCGCGCGTCAACTTGTCACGCGGGGGAACAAGTAGGGCATTCTGTGGCGTCACAACTATTCAATAGATTTTGAAGCCTCTTACTGAGTGAATGCGACGTTTTGTATATGGAAGAAACTTACTGATCTATGCTAATGTTTATCCTAACTTTCTAAATAATATTAAAAATGTAATGTGAGTTTGTTTGTTTGTTTTGCTTTTACGCCTAAACTACTCAACCGATTACCGTGAAATTTCGCATGAATGTTGTCAGGGGTACAGAAAAGGACAATGAGCGTATATTATTATCATCCTAAAAAATGTACTGTGCCCAAAGGATAACTAATGGCTAAGTCTCTTTAATTAACTTCCAAATGACAATTTGGCTATTAAAGTTTTAGCGCATCCTATTGTCATAAACAAGATAGATTTCATCACAAAATAATCTTTTAGCATTTGATAACCTTATTAAAGATTACTAGCAATTTCAATTTCATATTACTAGTATTCTTGTAAACCTCTCCAGCTAAGCTACAATGCATGTGTTAGGAGTGGGGCCACGTCAGTAGTGCAATAGGTGGGATTCGAACCCGCGACCTCTCGATCGCAAATCTAATGCCTTATCCATTGGGCTACCACTGCTTCATTCAGTTCATTATAAAATAAGGTTAGGTAGGCTACTTCTTTCCTGACGTTTCAATAGAATTAAATCAATTATATGAATGATAAGACGAGCAACGCAACAGATTTTGCTGCGAAGTAGGTACTATGTGTTTGCAACAACGCGGTAGTCATTTTTAAAACTTGTTACATTAACAGTTTTTTGCAAGTTGATGAAACTAAATAAACGTGCTGATTTCTACATGATATTTTGTATTTATTACTTATTCCTTTCAAACCTTTAGAGAAAAATAAGTAGCACTTCTAGCCCAAGTGTATGTTTAGTAATTTATGACAAAGGGTTAGGTAACCTAAGCGTCAAACTACGTGAGGTTAGATAATGCAATGCAAGGTCTTTGTTTAGCCTTTCATAAAAAGTGTTTTGTTTGGGATACAGATGTGGTTTTTATGTTGTTTTAAAGCTTATAACTTATAAGATAGCGATTAACATCGATTAACAATAACTAGGGGCAATCGGGCAGTTTTGTTGAGATTTCTAACGTTGTTAAAAAAAATACTGTATGGGAATCAGTTTGCTGTAAAATGTTCCTTAATTTTATGTCACCTGGATTTCTTTGGGTGTGAATAGTATTGCGTCGGTATTGCCTAAACATTCACTATTATTATCGTTTCTGTTTCAACATGATTAACCACTTGGTTCAAAAGTTACAAGGTTTTCTTGGAACAAGGTCCATAACTACAAAAAAAATGTAAATGGGTATAAATCGAAGAATATTTTATATAGATTTTTTTTTTCCTGTCGATAAAATGATGTCAAGTTTCACTTATTTTTATATGTGCACTTTATGAAAACTCACACTGTATATGTCCATTATTACAATGTTAGTAAAGTCCCCCGCGCCACAAGGATAATCTTTTTGCGGCGATAATCTTTTTTAAAAGTTAAAATTATAGTGATAAGTGATGTGTTTGGTATGCAGCTTGAGCTAAAGAACAAGGGTATTTATTATTTAATTATTTTTTATCGAAAAGGATAACTTTTATATCAGACAATCGCTCAGTGGAAGTCCTGGGACTCGGAGCCATGTCTTCAACAATCAACCGTTGACGTAAAAGATCAGTATTAGATCGAAATAAATAAATAAAATAAAATATCTTCATTTCGGACATTAATAAGTATTTACATAAACAGTCCATAAGTTGTTTAGTAATGGATTAGTAACAGAATGTACTTATAGTATATATTAGTAGTGTTAGTAAGCACGCCCTCTAGGCATCGTGTGGTAACACTATAGGTACCTCTACGCTACGTTGTGTGATGAAATCTACATATTATGTTTGTGTACCTATAGCTATTTCCACCCAGTACCGTTGTATAGGACAGTCTGGCCTGTTAACAATCATTTTTAGGATGCCGTTCTGAGAGTTACGCAAGCGCTGTAGGAAGGAAGAAGCCGCTTTTTTACGCATAATAGCGTAAAAACCATCTGTGCGAGTTTCGGCAAACATCGACTACAATGCTGCGGCAGCCACAACAGCATCCTGAAGGCGTTGTTATATTGTACGCGCAGGACGTTGTATATGACACCCACAGGCCGCTCGAATAGAAGGACTGACAGAAAACTTTAAATAAGGTCTCTTTGGCGTATGCCCTGTAGCGTGCAAACCTGCAGGCTAGCATATTGCCCCTCATCGTCAATGCCCTGCGCTCCCGCTCTATATCACTGTCATCGCGTAGATCACTGGTGACAATGTGGCGTAAATACTTAAAATGCTCAACTACGTTTAGTACTAAGCCATTGAGATGAGGGGCTGTTGCTTTTGCGTTTTAAAACCTGGATTTCACTCTTATTAGAGTTGTACTTAAGGCCGTGCATTTCCGCATACGTCCCGCAGATCGATAGTAGCTGTCTCAACCCACTTATCGATGGAATGTGCAGCATCATGTTGTCCGCGTCATTTAATTTGTTGACACAAGTGCCGTCTATATGACAGCCGACATGTGTACTGCTCAGTCGCTCGATAAGCTGGTTCATATATAAATTAAATAACAGAGGTGAGCTTAACCCCTCCTGCCTTACACCACACTCCATTTTGTACTCATCCGACAGAGTACCGACCCATCTCACCCAGTTTGTCTGGTTGTCATCCCAGTATCTCAGGAGCGCTATGTATTCTGCTGGTACACCCGTGCCCTTCAACTTGTCCAACAGCACATCAAAGGCAACGAGATTGAAAACTTTCGACAAATCGAGAAAACATGCGTAGACCGTCGTCCTCCTCGAGGTATAGTACTTGACTGTGTGTTCCAGGCTATGTATGGCACTCTCCGTGGATAGGCCCGCCCTGAACCCGAACTGTGCATCATGCAGTTTAACGTGTTCTGAAAGGCAGCCGTTCAAAATACCGTCAAGCACCTTAGCTATGGTAGTGGTGAGCGAGATGGGTCGATAGTTATTCATATCGGACGTGTCGCCCGTCTTGTTTTTAACAATGGGTACTACTGTCGTCCGCATAAGTGGTTCGAGTAAATAAGAATGACTGAGACACAGAGTAAAAAACAGAGAGAGCACTCCAGGTAAATGAACCCCCACGTGCTTAAGATGTTCTATGCTGAGACCATCGTGACCCGGCGATTTTCCAAGTTGCATTCCGGAAATAATTTTAGCAACTGTCTCAACTGGTATTTCAGTAATCCGCTCGGTCACAGTAGCCTCAGCACATCCCCTGAGTTCAAGGGCGACCGCACAGAAAAGTGGTCCCTCAAAGCATCAGCAATATGCTTGTGACCAATCATACCACCGACGCTCACCAGAAGACTCGGTCTCACATTCATTTTGTTTGTGTTTTCTAAAACTGCTTAAAGTCCTTAGTGGTATGGTTAGAAGCAAAAAGATCCATTTAAAGCTGATGTTGTCTGTTCTGACACCATTTAAGTTTGGACTTGAAAATTCGTCTTGCCTCCGCCATTTCACTAAAAAACGGGCCACTGGCCGGGCGACCTGCCATCACCCAAACTTGGAACTGAACCCGGGCCTCGCGGTGAGCATCCGCGACATGTTTATTCCACCCAGTTACGTAACCACATTTCCTCCGACACTTGACTTAACAGGTTTTTATGGCGGCACGTCCTAGGGTGTCAACAATATCCAGATGCATTTCCTCAAGAACTGAGTGATGTTCTCCATTATCACAAAACCTGTCACAACAAGCACTCACTTCCTGAGGAATATCTATCTGTCTAAATTCAGAGTGACAGAGGTCGTGGTACTCTCTAATTTGCTCTAAGGATCTCTCACCCCACACTCTCACACAGAAGATTATCATTTCGTTAAAATAACACACTTGGGTGTGTAGTCTCCTACTATAAAAAAGCCTCAACTCGCTTGTTTTCCTCTTTTTCTATTATTGAACGAATAGTACTAAGACAAGATGTAAATTCCGCAAGGTTGTTAATTGAGTTTGCCCATAAACATTGAAACACACTTACAGTTATGTTGAACACACAAACCCGCACGTTATCATACTATATCGGTAACACTGATTCAAACGCATCCTTACGCCACAATAATGCGACGCCACCGTATGGTCTCCCGATCAGTGGGCCCGCCACCATATCCACAGTGGATGTCCCGATGCATCCGAAGTTGTCATCAACCTTGCTGAGTAACGGCAAATCGTGTGGTAATAGCCATGTTTCTTGGAGGCCTACCATATTCGCCGACTGACATAAAGCTCTGACACCTTCCATTGATCTCTTGAGTGATTTGCAATTAAAACTCACTATTCTACTGAGACTGTCCATTGTTTCTATCTGTATTTTCATCTACATAGGTTTTTTTGCCTCATATGAACACACAAAACGCCTATACGATATTCCAGATGGCCACAATTTATCATCGAAAAATGTGTAAATTTTGTGCTTTGTTACAAAAAGTTTATAGGCATTATAATCTCAAATGTGGCAATCATAATAATATAATTCTTATAAACTTTTATTCGTTTCAAACAAGGAAAAGTATAATTTAAACTGAAAACTCCAAAAGGACATATCTGCAATAAAAATTGTATGGAAAGTTCACCCTTCTCACACATAACATTAAGAGCACATTACCTTACATTTTCATCGGAGATATGCCCATTTAGAATGCACATTAAATTCTTCCCTGTTCTAAAACGTTTCTTTTTATCACAATCAATGTCAATCTTGAAATAACTCGTTAATAAAATAATAACATTATTGTTTCTCTCCAACACAGGAAGCTTTGCTTAACAAAATTATTTCACGAACTCAACAACAAAGCGAGAACTGTTCACCGATCTGTTTGTAGCGACAACAAAGCTTTATACTGTACGGATTAAATGTTCAGTTGCAGTCTAGAATCTTCTATGATCCGTTTTAACTATAATCTAATTTACCTACATTGTGGAATTGCAAATAAAGAATATGAAAATGAACTTTCCAGTATGTCCTAACACCTAAGTCGGTGGCACTGCGGTCAATGCGATTGCTGTTCATGAGGTCTCGGATTCGATTTCTAGGTAAAGCAAAGAGTTGTTGAGATTTTCTGTTAACATTCTATTTCTTACTAGAAATCGTCTAAAAACTTCTTGGATACACTACTATATGTAGCGACCACTGCACACACCAGGATTTCTGTAAGTATGTAGTAAAGACAAGAAAACATCCTGAATCGCGCAAGGGAATTTTACACAATCATTAACCATCGGCCGCTACCCTCCAGACACGATCACCCAGCCTGGTCGGAAGATCCTCACTTTGTGTTGAAGAGACATCATACCGTATCCTCGCATAGTAACAGATAGGTTGGAATCATGCCCAGTAAACGCCGATAGGCAAATGCTGTACGCTGCCGTATGTACAAATAATTTCTTCATTATCACCTATGATAAAGAAATTATGAAGAAGGTGAATTAAAATCCCATATAATAGAAGATGAGCCTATATTTGTGTACTAATGACAGTCTCATACTCCGTGATGCTATTGAGAATTTCCTTACAACACTCACTTGCGCACCCACACAAAGTCACACATTTTTGTACTTCAATGTATTATGATATCATTAGTGTTTATTTTTATTAATTGTAGTTTAAAGAAGGTGTTTGGAGATTTGTCATATAGGTTTGGAACATTTACGGCCACTCCTACCACTAACAAGTAAAAGTTATCCGAAAGACAAATCGCATGCTGTCTCACTCATGTTATGTTAAAGAAGAGAGATGGCGAGATTTTTATCTTATAGATATATATTATGTGATGTCGTTAAAAATATATAATAAGGTTCCAGACACAATAAAAAAATTAGAGACTACACCGGCGTTTATAATTAAATTAAAAAGTCTCTTGATAGAAAACTGCTACTACACTATCAATGAATACCTGAATGATAATCAACTAAAGACTTAACTACACTGGTACACATACATTCATAACAATTAAAATGGCTACACTAAAGTTCTAGAATAAAAACAGAAGTTTCCTTGCTAAGGAAACTTAAACTTCTATACGAAAAAGAGGAATTTTCTAAAGCTAAAAATAACATGAAGGCAACATGGAATGTCATAAAAGAAATAACTGACCTAAAACCTCACAGCTGTCCTCCTATTGAGCTATTACACATTTCTGATACTCCTAGGTCCTCGCTCAATGTAGTAAATTATTTTTTTGTTAACATCGGTAAACATCTCGCCACTAAAATAAATTTGAATATCCAGAGTCAGAATACTTCTGTGTTAAACTCTGCTAACTCTATGGTTTTACTTGAAGCTACTGAAAAAGATGTAGAAACCATAATACTTAGCCTTAGATCCGAATGTGCAACGGGTTGGGATGGTATTCCTACAAATATCATTAAGAATTCGAGGAATATCTTGGTACCCATAATCACACACGTTTGTAATGTATCAATAGCGTCTGGTATCTTTCCTCGAGTATTTAAAAAATCTATCGTACAGCCTATTCACAAGGCTGGCCGCGGTGACGACGTCAACAATTATAGACCTATTTCAATTCTCTCGGTGATGTCTAAGATCTTAGAGCGAATAATGAACAAAAGCCTCATTAGCTTTCTCGAAGCAAACGATATACTGGCTCGCAACCAGTTCGGCTTTAGGAAAACTATGAGTACTGAAGATGCCGTAATGGCTCTAACTGATCATGTAGTTGAGACTCTCGATGCGAAATTAAAATGCTTAGGTATTTTCCTAGATTTATCAAAGGCCTTTGACACCGTCTCCGCGCCAGTCTTACTGAAGAAGATGGAAGCCATCGGTATTCGGGGACTCGTACTAGATATTTTTACTGACTATCTGAGGGATCATACCCAAGTGGTCAAAGTTGGACAATACATGAGTGACGAGCTTTCAATTTCGTATGGCGTGCCTCAGGGTAGCATTTTGGGCCCAACTCTTTTCCTTATATACATATATCAATGGATTATGTAAACTACCTATTGAACACTGCAAAATTCTAACATATGCAGATGACACAACTCTAGTGGTAACCGGTCAAGATTGGGCTCAATGCTTTCACTATGCTGAGGTTGCTCTGGCACGTGTCATGAAATGGCTGACTAGTAACCTATTAACACTAAACGTTACTAAAACGGTTTATGTTCCATTTGCTATTAGATCGAACTCATTACCTCCCGATTTCCTGGCTCTCAAAGCCCATAATTGCACGGATACCCATAACTGTGCATGTCTTACCATCTCTAAGGCCACAACTGTCAAGTATCTAGGAGTGCACATTGATCATCACTTAAATTGGTACAAGCACATAGAACTCTTGACAACCAGAACTCGAAAGTTGCTCTTTGTGTTTAAAAAGTTACGTAACTCAGCCGACAGTAACACTCTAGAGATGGTCTATCAGGTACTATGTCAGTCAATATTGTCCTATTGTATCCCGGTCTGGGGAGGAGCAACACTAAATGCTTTTATTCGATTAGAGCGAGCGCAGAGAGCGGTACTGAAAGTAATGCTTTCGCGCCCACGTAGATATCCAACAGCGCAGCTTTACAGAGAATGCAAAATGCTTACAGTCAGGCAGCTCTATGTACTCCACTCAGTACTTCGAAAACATACAAGCCGCCCTTTCTCGGAACCTGTTGGGAGACATAAATATAAAGTATTTCCTTCAAAACCCCATAAAACATCGTTCGCTAAACGTCATTACATAATCTCAAGCTCTAAACTGTATAACAACCTAAATAACATACTAAATTTATTTTCAAAAACTCGATACCAATGCAAAACTCAGCATAAATCAGAATATCTTCTTCAATTAGCCCACCAAAACACAGAAGATCTAGTTTTAGGAAATATACGAATGATTAATCACTAAATAGAAAATTTAAATAAGTTAAAATTAAATCTAGACAATTACTTATAACCAAAAGAAAATCTACATACGTACATGACACATAAATAGCACAGATACACCACATATAAACAAACACACACACACACACACACACACACACACACACACACACACACATACACACACACACATACACACACACACACAAACACACACATGCACATACACACACATACACACACACACACACACATACACACACACACACACATACACACACACACAACACGAACTACACGCATCATGCACAACAAGAACTTCACTCACTCCAGATAGATGGAAACTTACCTGTATAAAACCTTGCATTTTGTTCGTTTATTATTGTTCCGTTGTATCTGTAACCTCTGTAACCTAGTTTTGATTCAAATTTAAATTATATCATTATATCATAATATAACTTATAAGACCTGTACTGTAATATTTACGGAGAGACACTGACACTGACTCCTAAGATACAGGCTTATAGCCTACTTTAGAAGTCAGGGTTAACATTTTGGCAAATCTGCATCTTCGCTGAGGAGCGGCTTAGAATTATTTTGGCCGTTCTTCATCGATAATGCAGAAATAATAAAAAATGCCTTGTGAAATAATTTGTGATATTTGAAACACATATTTTTGGTAAAATAAAAAAAAATATATTATATTATACATAGATATATGTACACTTATTACATAACATAAAAAATTATAACATATAATAGGTATCATAATATATTATCCTCTCTCCTCCTTTGCTGTGCCCGACAGGGTTCACAATGACTCATTTAACTTAAGCACTACCACCTAAGTATCCATTGTGAAATGTAATAAAGTATTGAGTATAGATAAATTCTATCTGAAGGAGATAGTACAAGCCCTAAATGTTTAACTCTAGCCGTATCAAAAATATAGGTTCTTATTATTTGGGTTCAATAAAAAATACTATACAACATAATTAACAACTTTTATTTACCACTATTAATAAAACTCAATACTTCTTCGAAAAATATATGTAAACAAGTTTAAAATTAAAAAGATGTATCTGGGATATTTTTTGTTCCATGTACGGACCGAACCCACAATACTCGTCGCAGTAGCGATGACAAGGAAAGAAAGAAAGAAAGAAAATGTTTAATTTGTATCTCCATATATACATAATTTTAAAAAACAATAATAGATACAATTAAACAGAAAACGGTATGTACATGGAGATCAAATTAGGCAACTGCGTCAGCTATTGTTGCAGTATAGACTGCAATCCTTGTATTCTCACAGGCCTACCAACAATAATTGGTAATACACACCAATACATAAGCAAATAAAACATACAACAAAGGGGATAAAAATAATAAATATAAACTTATAACAATATATTTATACTATATTCATACATAAAAGTGTATACACATATATATGTATATAGTAGGCTATAATAAAAGTGATATATAACCTTATGATAATAATATACTACAAAACACTGCATGTGAAAATGACACTTAAAATAAAACACAAAGGCAAGTACAAAGAGCGCTACGCGAAGCGCGAAATTAATTAATTTATTTAATAGTTTAATTTTGTACGTTATGTTATCCACATAAGCAAATGGCAATCAAAAGAAATATTTTTGTGCAAACAGTATCAAAGTCAAACTTAATGTAATTTTTTTTTATTTCAAATAGGCCTGAGTAACAAGCACTTTTAAAACGTCAAAAGCTAGGTGTCAGTTCCAAAAGTGAATCCTATGGAGAAGAACAGACAAGAAACTCCATGGATGTATTTTGTTTTCATCTTTTTTTATATATACATATATCAATGAATTTTATAATGGAGTGGGATGTGAGGACGATGCAGGTCAATGTATTGTTAATAATAATTAAAATAATAGTTGCCCGATCAGTGCGAATCGACCAGTCCCAGCAGAAGGCACCCGTTCACGAGCATGACGCACACATCAGCGCCACACAGCTCAACCATTTTGAAGGGAACCGTACGACCCGATGTGAAACGCCACCAACTTTGAGACATTTTAGTGAGCATGACGAACTCGCACAAAGGCACAATAGGAAAATTAAATGTAATAAATTACCAACACCAGGGCCAACATCGTGCTCACACCTTTACAAACATTTTATTATTTTAATATGAAGTATATAATCTTAATTATACAACACGAAATTGATATATTATTTCTCAGTAGGCCAAAATTGGTCTCAAAATAAGACAGTAATTAATATTTTAAATTTCGATATAAGAAAAATGAGGTTGTAATGGGATATCCCGCTATCTCCTTCGGATCATTAAAAATACAGTCAGCGATAGTCTAGTGGGAGAAGGTTGGACTGCCACGCAGAGGTCTCGAGTTCGATGCCAAGGCACGCATCTCTGACTTGTCAAAGTTATGTGCGTATTAAATAGTTAATTACCGCTTGCTTTAACGGTGAAGGAAAACATCGTTAGGAAACCTGCATATCTGAGAGTTCTCCATAAGGTTCTCGAAGATATGTGAACTGGGCCAGCGTGATGGACTATGGCCTAACCCTTTTCACGCTGAGAAGAGGCCCGTGCTTAGTAGTGGGACAGTCAGGGTTGATATTATTATATTACGTCATAGTTTGTATCGTGGACCCTTTTTCTGTCATTCGACAATTACCCCTACTATCAGATTTGAAACGCTTGCGTATTACATATTTTTGAGTAGATTTCAAGTGTTTCAGAGTTTCGGATTAAAGATTTATTTATTCTCAAAAAGAACAGGTACAGTTCACTTATATTGAGATTCTATATAATTTTAGTGTGTTCTAAAAATACAGTCTTGAGTTACGTTAAGGTAAGAGATGATAAATTAAATAATTATTATTTTTAAAAGCAGCGATAGCTCAGTGTTGTGACCAACAGACTGCAATGCAGAGGGTCTCGGGTTCGAACCCACGTCGCGCACGTCTGACTTTCGGAAGTTATATGACTTTTCGAAATTATGTGCGTATTGATTGACAATATCGCCTGCTCCGTGCTTCGGAGAACACGTTAAGCCGTCGCGGCGTCGGTCCCGGCTGCCATGAACATCTATGGTAGTCGTTATTGGAAAGACAGTGCCCTCTAATATCTTGACACTGGTCTAGCCTTAGGGTATCGTTAGCCTTCGGGTTGCGGAGGTCAGGTGGCAGCCACTCCGTGTGAAAACTGATATCCAGTTAAATCCGGTTAGACTAGAGAAGCCGACCCACGTGACTTGGGAATAATAAAGGCTAGGAAGAAGAAGAAGAGATGATAAATTAATAATTCTTTGTGACAAAATCTATTAAACGTTTTTTATACAATGCTAGTCTAGTAATGTATAATGCTAGTCATCTGGTAATTTGTTGTATAGCTGTGCTCCTTCGTATAATATGTTCTTTTTTCCATAGTCAGTTCTGGGTGTTGGTAGTTGAGTGTAGAGTTTGGGTAATGTAACTATTACAATTTTACTTAAATAATAAAAATATATGTGTCAGGTACCCTATTACAAATACTATAATAGAGATAAAGACTCTAACTGCATAGAGATCGTAATGGTCGCCTTGCCACTACGCCGAGTGTTGTGGATTCGAATCCCACGCGGGACAAAAATTTGTGTGGTCCACAAGTGCTTGTCCTTTGTTTGAATATTTGTAAAGTCCCCCCGCGAGACATTTTTGCAGTGCAGCAGTCGTTTTTATTAAAAAGATGATATATGTAAATGATATATCGACATTTATCAGTTGAGCATAAGTTAAAAAAAATACTGTCGTACATGGATAATTTTGCGTAAATATGGTCATTTGTAAACAGATGATGGGCAATCGTTTATTTCCAGCTTGTTAAAAGTTGTTGAAATAAATTGAGCGTGATTTGTTGGAGAAATTATGTTTCTAACAAACAGAATAAGGGGAGGATTTTGCTTGTAGATTGTTGTGCAATAACTTTGAAGTGGTTTTATCTGTCTCGTTGGCCTCTGGCATAAGTTTACGCGCTATCGTGAAATCCAAGGTTTGATTCACGGTCGAGCAAAGTGTTATTGCGTTTTCTCCCAAGAAATTATCAGTCGCAGCTCGCAGTTTGGTTTATACTGGAAAGAAAATAGGCTTCATCTAGTCGCCCTGTATGATGTAATAGCAAATGCTATATTTAGATTAGGCGACATTTCGCCTAATCCTTACGAGGCTATTATATGTAAGTAATATTTTTAAAGAACTATGAATAGCAGCGATATCTTAGTGGGAAACCGTTGGACTGCCACGCAGAGGTCTCGGGTTCGAACCCAAGGCGCGCATCTCTGACTTTTCGAAGTTATATGCATATTACGTAATTAATTATCGCTTGCTTTAACGGTTAAGGAAACTATCGTGAGGAAAACTGCATCTCTGAGAGTACTACACAATGTTCTCGAAGACATGTTATATCTGCCAACCCGCAATAGGCCATCGTGGTGGACTATGGCCTAACCCTTCTCACACTGAGATACTGCCCAGCAGTGGCTGGGCACGGGCCTCTTCTTTTGTCCCACTGTCCCACAGGACAGTTTAATACAGGGATGATATTATTATTATATATGAATAGTTGTTAATTAATAGCCAACATTTTCAAAAGCAGTTAAATTAAACAACCTCTTTCTAATACATTGCTTCAACAAAAACAGCATTTTATTCATCTTTTAAATACAAAAACCTAACCAGACCGTCTACTGAAACCTTTTAAATTACGTCCATTGAATAAACGTACTGAAAACAGGAGATAATATCGAATCACTGAAAATATATGGGTTCTGACGCCAACGCCGGTGCTGATCAGTGATTTAATGCTATTACTAAATTATTAATGACAAGTAAATAGGTACGCGTAATAACAGAGCAGGGGCCATTGAATTGGCAACACTGTTTTCATTTTAAGTTGCATTAATTATTGTATTGTTTCACAAAATGAATTATGTGATTTAAAATTTATGGTGAAGATTTTAATATTGGTGTTGCTTTAAAGGGATTAGGTACGGTGTATAACACTTATATTTTTGGAAAGCTTTTGGTTCAATAAATTTTCGCAGTTGGATGATGTTTATATTTAGTCGGTTCCTGGCCCGGTCTGGGATTGTACTTATATAGACAGATGTTAAGGATACAGTGACATCGCGTTTGTTTTGGCCGGACTTGATGGAAGATGGACCAAGATGAGTATTGCACCTTATTTAAACGGGTTATGTCGGACTCACCGGAGCAAAGAAAGATGGTAATGATGATAATGGACCGCCCGGTAATACCGATTACACCTACCACGGTGTTCCTCGACAAAAACGCAATCAGCATGTAACGTTGCAGCTAGTCTATCACGTTTTAGGGACGAGATTGACCAGGGTAGTTTATGTTGAGGAGATAATTAAAACCATTTACTTTGTAATTAGAATATCTATAATTTAGGGTTTACAAATATCGTTAATAGTGAGCGAATACATTTTAAACGAAAAGAAACAGAGCGTGATTCTAGATGTTTGGCTCGTTACGTGCTCCGGCTGAAGAGCACAAGGGACCTCTTAACTTAGAGACGGCAGCTGGCAGAAGAGTCTCGTACCAGGCGCGGCCGGGTTTTTATTTGCGGCCGCAGGGGGGAGGAAGTGGCGCACCCACTCCAGCGCAAACGCAGCCGCAGAGCACGACCGATCCGTGTGACAAGCGGGGCCGCGCGAATCACTTTCACATACAGTCGCGACCCCGCCGAGGCCCGTCGTATGAAACGACAGGCCACTACACAACACGACTACTCTTTGGACACCACTACATTTAAACCCTACTGTCCCTCCTTGAAGGAGGGACCATCCGTCAAGTGCCAACTACCTTTACAAGATGCAGGGGTCTATAAAATAGATTGTGACTGCGGACTCTCATATATTGGTTAAATCAAGAGAAACATAGGCACCCGCATAAAAGAACACATAGCTGATGTAAAACACCAACGCTCGTTGAAGTCTGCTGTGTGTGAACATGTGCAACAGGGGACCAACCACTACCTAAGATTTGACAAACCACAGATTCTCGGTAAAGAACACCGATTCCTACCAAGGATGCTTCGCGAGGCTATTGAAATCAAAAAACATCCCAATTTCAATAGAGAAGATGGTTGGAATGTACCACCAGCTTGGGATCCAGTAATTCTAATAGTCAAACCCAAGAAGAAGCAAACCACAGCTAGACTTCATGATACTTTGAGCTCATTCTGCGTAAATAAAAACATCAATTATTAAATTATGTTCGGGTACTTTGAAATAACTACACTGGAACATTAAGACAACTACCATCTTAGTCTCCCCATGACCATGGCTGCTGAAAAGCAACCGAAACGTCGGGGAAAGTGTAAACTTAAATACAAATAGTTTTAATAGTTTTAATAATTTAATTAGCTTGAAATTAGTAAATTTTAACAGTTGTATGCAGTGTAATAGTTTCTAAATTATGTAATTGGGTGTTAAATAAACAACGCGATAAAATCCGTATATAGTAGTTTAATTTTCAACGAATAAAATTTGCGTAAACAGAAGACAATATTTGGTACACATTTCATCTTGATACGCCGCCTGGAAGTCGAGTTTTAATAATAAGACATTTTTGTTATTCGCCTGGAATAACAAGAAATAGTTGGAGGGTCGGAAAGAAAAACATAAGCTATTTGTACCTTATTTTTTATTAAAATGTGACGAAAGGATACGACACATAGGTACTTACCTCGAAATAGCAAGCGTACAGAGTCGTGGGTAAAAGCTAGTCTGCAATGTAACTATAGTCTTATCGCGCAGAGAACCGCACCCATTATTCTCTATCATTTAAATGTAATGTGGATGTTGACACTTTTTAGTTCAATCTTAGTACATTAGGAAACATCTATTATTTAAATTGTTGTTCGTATATCAGGTATACAATAAGATCCATCATGTATTACATCTACTCATATGCCGTCAGTTATGTTCAAGTACCATATAAAAGAGAGCCTATTGCCATCTATTGAACTCATTTTGACACCCCATCATGTTATTAAGAATTGCATTACCGCAGTAGCGATGAATCCCTGTATCACAAACTGTTAACAGTTACAAAGTACATCCAGATTAGGAACAATAATTTGTGGATTACTCGAATTATTTTTCTATATGGAATCCGAACCTAAAGCAGTTACGAGACCACCACTGTCCCAATGCTCCCTCTGCACAGTTAATAACACTACACAATCTAAAAATCAATCCTGTAGTCTCACGATTAACCACTGAGTTATACCACCCGACCAACAAATTACTACCTCAAAGACGTGATAATAATGTACATAACATAGCAACAATATCAAAATGAAAAAAAATCTATTCAATTTAAAAATAGTACCAATATAATAAAGCCAAAACAACAATGCACAATGCTACTTTCGTAGCCTCGTAGCAGTGGCTGCGTAGAGCTCGTAGCTAGTTCGTAGCTAACAAGCACAATTTGTATCACGTATTTGCAATATCCTGTAGCAGCTGGCTGAAGGCTTGCGAAAATGCGAATGCAACTTTAATATTTGCTTCAATTGTGTTTCAATTTCACAATTGCATTTTGTATTTGTATTACAATTTGTATTCGGCGTGTGGTTTTAAATGATTGCGGCTTATTTCTTTTGTATTGTATTCTTTCTTTATTGTGTTGTAAAGTATTAAGTTTATTGTATTAATGTTGGTATATAATTCTTTTACTAATAAATGGGTTGTTGAAACCCTTTGAAATAAATACAAGTAGAACAACAAAACAACAACAAAATCAAAAAAGATATGATTTGACGCGTATATTTCTTAAATATTTCGGCATCACCCGAATATAATTTGAATAATTATATTTTTGCTCGAATGATCATACTGTCCATATTAATTTTACAAGTGAGTTAAATAATTAAAAATGGCGATTGTATACAACATGGCTAACAAGCGCAAGGAGGCGCTTGTTTAAATTGTATGCGTCGTGTAAGGTCGACGCGACTTACGCACGCAAGTATGATTAAAGTTATCATTTGCTAGCTTCTAACCTGTGGCAACTACTTAAGGATATACGGTATGTACAAGCATTTTAAATGCTTCGGTAATAATTGCAACATGCATTAGATCATGCAATTTCGCACACCCGTTTACAGGAGTACGGAAAAGTAGATAGAGTACCCTTCATCCAGAAAAACGCGATCGAAGCATTATCTAGTAACTAGCTAACCCGCGCAACTTCGTCTGCTTCATATAAGATAAGATAATTTACCCCGTTTTTGTAACATTTTCCATTGCTGCGCCGCTCCCATTGGCCGTAGCGTGATGTTATATAGCCTATAGCCTTCCTCAATAAATGGGCTATCGAACACATTAAAAGACTTTTCAATACAAACCAGTAGTTTCAGAGATTAGCGCGTTCTACCAAACAAACAAACTCTTCAGCTTTATAATATTAGTATAGATAAATAACTTTTGTATTATCCAAAATTATGTATTTATTTTTTTATCTAATTATACATTACAAAACGTATAATACATACCTTTATCTACCACTTCAGAGTAAAAAATATATATTATAGATTGCAGTATCGCAGCGGTAGCCTAATAGACCTTGCAATTGATTGGTCACGGATTCGAATCCCATCATAACACTACCGACGTGAACCGACTCCTGAGAAAATCATTATAGCTTAACTGGAGGAGTAAACAAGAATACTAGTAATTTGTAAACCGACCTGCCAGTAATCTTTTAAAAAACGAGATGCATGTTAAAACCCAGGATTCAACCTTTTCGCTTTCATGAGACATTTTTTTCCGTCAGCTTTTTGTAATGTCCCTCTGCTGAGCAAAACGGAGAGGGTTGGACACCTTGGACTTCCAAATCACTCTGTTGGTGGATATACTCTGACCTTATGACCCGTATATCTCGGGGGTCTTTGACCCACAGAGCCCATATTAAACTAGACCGAGGGATGACCCCAAGGTGTCTGCACACCAAGTTACAAGTCGATCGGTCCAGTGGTTCCAGAGCTATGCCTGTCACTAACAAACTATCACTAACAGACAGACACACAGACCCACATAGTGTTTTCATTAACCTCTTCGAAAAAGACTCAGAGGTTAATAAATAAATAATATGGTATGCAGTATGGCGTGAATCTATGTGTATATATATCTTTATATATATAATTCTTCTGTACATATGTTGACAGTGAACTCCTCCTAAACGGCTGGATCGATTTGAATGATTTTTTTGTGTGTGTTCAAGTGGATTTGAGGATGGTTTAGATTTGTTTTTTTTTCTTTTTTGTCTATACAGGACAATCGTCTGTCGGGACAGCTAGTATATGTATGTATATATATAATATATATAATTACTAGATTTTGCCCGCGTCTTCGCTCTCGTAAATGTAAGTAAGGTTAGGTTAGTAAGAGAACTTCTTTCTGGATGAAACTGTAAGAAGCCTATGTTATTTTCTGTCCTCCTGACGTGTATGCGAAATTTCATGTTGATTGATCAAGTAGTTAAGGTGTGATAGATTAAAGCCATAGATAGATTAGCCAGTTGCGCTCACTGATCGGTAAAGGAATAGCGAGGTTAAGCAATGTTGGGTGCGGTCAGTCTATAGATGGGTGACCGCTTAGTGGTATTTCATCTGAGCGTCTCCGTGCTTTGGAGGGCAAGTAAAAATTCGATCCCAGTTGTTGCCAAATTGACAGCAGTCGTTAAGCCATGTCAGAGGCCTACGGGCGGTTTGAACAATTCTTGATAACAGGTTGGCCACTAACCACACGAAAAGAAGAAGAAGAGTAATAAACTCACATTCGCATTTAC
Source organism: Catocala nupta (assembly GCA_963675205.1). NCBI lineage: Eukaryota > Metazoa > Arthropoda > Insecta > Lepidoptera > Erebidae > Catocala > Catocala nupta. The sequence goes on along the minus strand of OY776089.1, from coordinate 2,678,445 downwards.
AATATTATTTAGGATATCCAAATACCTCAAAACCTTTTTATCAATGAAAAGTGATAGTTAATTTGTTTATCATTCTTATTATACATGCTAAAACATACATGTACTCTAGCGTACCTCTTCAAGAATAACAAGGCGTGAAATTATGTATCCATAATTATACATCACGATCAAAACCAAATTACAGTACACTCATCTTGCGCTATCGGTTAAACATTTGAGGAAAGGGCGGCATACCTTCATGTAATGATTAGTATTCTCTCTTCGATCTAACAAGGACAAAGGGCCCGACGCTAAATCGATTCCGATCATCTAATAAAGTGTTCGCTCATGGAGGCTATTTATTTAATAGATTGGGCAAATGTAACCAGTTATTTTTCACTTATAGATCACGCCTACTGGTGCGTAGTTTGCGTAGCTAAAGTTTTGCGTTTACGATTGTGTGGTCCCTGGTTTGATACCCGGGTCGTGAGAAATATTGCTGTATTTTCTGTTAGAATATATAGCAATATGTTCGTCGTACATCAATGGAACACGCAATCTGAGAATCGAATCTCATTATAAATGCGAAAGTACCTTTGTATGTCTATTACGCTCTTATGAGTAACTGCTGAACCGATTTTAATGAAGTTTGGCAAGGAGATCGTTTGTATCTCGGGGTAGGACAATGGCGAAGTTTAATCGCGATATGTGTTCGTTGGGATTTAGGTGGGCAAAGCCAAGAGCAGAAACAGGTAATTAAATAAAACTAAATTGATTATGTAAATACTACATTTTGCCCACACCTTGCTCGGGTTATTGTAGTTTAATTTAGTTTAGGTTGGTAACTATACTTATTTCTATAAGAAAGATCCTTTTCTGTTTCCCTGACAACGGGTATGTGGATATTCGTGATGGTCGTTCGAGTAGCTTAAGCATGAAAGTGTAACTAACTAATAAACTCACATTCGAATATATAATATTTGTTAGGATTATAACTTTAATATATATATGTATCAATCGTTTGTATCAAAAGCAATTAATGTAGTCTGTACAATACAGAACTGTAGAGAAACTCTCGTCTCACTGAAGCTTTGCCAACACACAATCCAACAACACTTAAACAACTTTTAACTCCGTCGAAAACCTGCAAAAACTCTCACGACTCAACAAATACCGAATATATTACAAGCGATTTTTAAATTATAGACTGCCTTTTATGTTAAATCTTATTGCTCTCAAAAATTCTCTTTATTGTGATAAAAGAACATTTTCTCATATCATATATCTTCGCAATAACATTTATTTATAAGATATATTAGCCCAGTTTATGAGATGTTTTGCTTCTCATACTGAAAATTCTAAGTAAACTCAAAGCGAAATTTTCGCGTGATGGCGCAGTGATTAAAATAGAACCTCTGCCACTTCGTAGTGGCAGAGGTTCTATTTTAATACTCGTGTATTGTGGGTTCGATCTCCACACAGCATAAACATTTAAAGTATGATTCCCAAATTATTAAAGCTATTCCGAGTCTGATGTTATTTGTGTCCGTCGTTGTCGTCTGTAAAGAATCCTGCGGCACAAAATTACATACACAGAGAGTTTACGAGTTTACTTTACGTTTGTACGAACTTCACAGAACTTCTACGAAACCACAGAACTTGTTTCACAAATTTTTTGTTTTACAGTTCAGATGCTTGAAGTTCAATTAAAAATCCAAGTCAGATCATACGATCTGGTTTCATCCGAACCGACGATACTGCCATAATATCTTACATAGCGCGTGTTTCACGCCGACAACGTGCCGAGCAATGTAATTCTATTAAATCTATGGTCATATAAACGAAATTATAATTATTTTCGCTAACAAGTCATGATATTCTCTTATAAACCGTATTTGTGCTCTCGTGTTGATGAAATGCTTTGTTACAATTACATTTGTGATGCGGTTTGTTGCTTGGAAACTTAAGATAGGCTGGCGATACGCGATCCACTTATACATATATAATGTTAGAAGATTGTATTCTACGCTTATACTTAAAAATAAAACTGTCTTACTACGAATAATTTCAATTTACAATTTATTTATTTATTTAAGGTACACAAAACAGAACAAAGTACAAGTAGGTTTATATATAAATACATATTACAGTTACGTTCTAAACTAAGTTCCTAACTATGTGTACACTACATGACCACAATGGACTATGTTGCTAACGACAAAATGACGTTATGAACGTGAAATATCTATATAAAACAAAACATGAAACAAAATGCGGATGAAACATAAAGAAAATAAAATATAAAATGAGAATCGTACTAATACTCAGCAATTATACTATTATACATTAGACATAACATGTTTAACAGTACTTTAATTTTGCGAATAGGCTATTTATTTATTTATTTATTTATTATTTATAGTTAATTAAAACGACAAAGTCAGTTACATTAATTAACATAGAATATCTAAATACAATCTAAAAACTTATATCTAACATAATTTAAACATACGGACAAATAAAATATAACAAATAAAAAGAAACAAAATTTAACACAATATCGTTAAAAAACAATTAACATATATACTCTTAAAGTTACTGTCCACTAATAAGGAATAGAAGATATCCTGTCATACCTCTTCTCGCAGAAAATCAGACATTCTCTCATAATCTTCTTCCATTCATCCGCAAACAAATCACACTCAGGGCTAGCACCCAAGAGAGCGTTGAGCGCCTCCAGAGAGCGACAAACTGGGGACTCTGCCCTGGCAACTGTACGACAGGCCGGTCGAGCAAATACAAAGTGTTATGATATTCCGATAATAAATCATTGTAAAATGTTATAATAATAATAATTTATTGCCGAAATAGTGACGGTAGTACAGAAAAAAAGGTAAAAATTATACATGGTAGGTCTTACATCTATTTTCTATTACACGTACAATCCAGTGGGTGAAGTTCTGTAACCCTTGATAGGTTAATTATTCCTGTAGTAAGGAATTACAGAATTTAGTAACCGACATGGATATGTTAACTGTATACAGGGTGTCCGGTAATTAATGGATAACCTGGAAATGTCTTATAGTGGAACTGATGGCCGTTCAGAAAAAAATATGAAAAAAATCTATCCTAACTGCTACCTGAGATATGTGTTTTTTTTTTAATTACGGTGTGTAACTTTCTTGTCTGCTACGACCATAAATGAATGAAATCCACCGGTTTTTTTTTGTTTTATTATTAAACACTAATTATGCTAATAGATAGACAGTCAAAAGTATGCTATGCTATTATAGCTTGCACTTTTTAATATATATATTTTAATTTTTTTATAATTTTTTTAATTTTTTCTGAACGACCTTCAGTTCTACTATAAGACATTTCAAGGTTATCCATTAATTGCCGGACACCCTGTATAACGTGTAATTGCATGTGTGAGGTAGTGGTATAAGTTGACCCTCACTTCAGCCACTGTGTCTCGCACAGCGGCTGTAGTGAGTTTTAGGTTCGATCCCGACTCAGCATCATATTTGTGATCCACAAACAGTTCTCCTGAGTCTGATTGTTATTTGTGGCCGTTAGATTTTTTTTTAATTATTTTATTTTGCTCTTTAAAATGACTACACTCCGCCTGATGGTAAACAGTCGTGTGGTCTGAGAGTAGTGGCCTCCACATCGTCCTCATAGCAGTCAAGGCGATGTTGAGGTCTCTACTTTGACGGCCTGAGATGGCGCTTTTTCACGCCCGCTTAAAGGACCTAGGATTGAAGGAAGAAGGAAACACGTGCCTTGGCAGATAATTGCAGGCCTTGATCGTTCGGCAGAATGAGGACCAAAACTTGTTGGTACGCACTCTAGTCGACTCCACCGTGTAAGGATGGCATCTGAACCCAGCACGCGTTGTTCTGGATAAGAAAGAGGAGGGCAGGATAAAGTGTAATAACTCTTCTGAGCATTTCCCATGGTATATTCTGTAGAAACATGACATAAATAAAGTTTCATAAAGTCCCTCGCGACACAGGAAGTATCCAGATAGCGGGAGATTTACTTTTCCTTAAAAATAAGGTACCTATAACCTTCACGCCTATATTTCCGAAGGGGTAAACAGATGTGTATAACACCCACATTTTACCAATTTTGGTTTTACGTCAGCTACACCCAAGCCAAGTAGCAATTGCATTTGAAAGTGATTCGCGCGGTTCCGCCGACCCTGGCTATAATAATAATTCTTTATTTGTAACAGCAAGGTGAATACAAACATTATACAGCCCTGATTCCCAAACTGGCGTGAGCTGTATGTTGGGAGTCAGTTCCTTCCTAAAGACAATTTAAATCAAAATAGTTACAAGCTGGTTAGTAGATACAATTTGTCTACCCTGGCTATGTCGAGGAACACCGTGGTAAGTTTAGTTGGTATTACCGGTATATCTTTCCCTTCGTGAGTCCGACATTATCACTCCGTTGCTCCGCAAGATATAAGTTAATACATTCCCACAAGTAAAAAAAAAACCAAACCCTAATATTGCAAGCATCTATAGACTATGGTAATCAGTTACAACCAGTCAGACCAAATGCCGTTCTGCCACCATAGAAGTAAAATAATCGACTCAAGTAAATTGGCAATACAAACTTGTGCAATAAATCTAAAAGCCAAAAGATTCTTCACTGAGATTACCCACAAGAAGAAGTTTTTGTGAAAACACTTAACTTTTTATGTAAGAAGGTTTGTGTTGAAACTGTTGGATTTCAGCTCAACACTCTCGAATCTCGTCAAAATATAACTCAATTATTTTCTCTATACGTAGACGAATTTTAGTTCAATGTTTTATTCTTTAAAGAAAAATAAATTAGAATAATATAAATCTGAAGATTTTGTTTGGTTGAACGCGCTAATCTCAGGAACTAGTCCGAATTGAAAAAATATTTTAGTGTTGGATAGTCTATTTATTGAAGAAGGTTATAGGCCATATTACATCACGCCACGACTCACGGGGGCATCGCAGTAACCATAAATGCAGGTGAAATTGCGGGCACAGCTACTTACTTATAAGTTCAAACTTTTGCAAAACATGAGATAAACGCGATTGATAGAGATTGAATATTATACTCAAACATTTATGTGCATGAATGTTTGTCTTGGTCTTGGTGTTTCTATGTTTCTTGTGATAGAATATTATTATTATTTTTTACTTGAACAAATCTTAAACTTATACGAAACTACAAAAACACATACGTTTTTTAAAGCAAACTCCTGTACTAAGAATTAATCGTATCTCGCGAGGAACTTTACATTAAAGCAATGGACACAAAAACACACACTTGTCACAACCATTTGTAGATCGCACAAATTATTGCCACGTGTGGCTTCGAACAACAACACTCAGTCAGTGCATTAGACCTATGCCGTTATAAGGAAAAAGATTTGAGATTTTTACGAATTTGGAATCAGTAAAAAAGACGCATCAGCCAGTATATTAATAAAATGTTTTTTTTGGCAGATACGTCTTTTTTACTTATGACAGAAGTATATACCGCCAGTTTCGTTTCAAATTCGACGGTATAGGAGATAAGCTTATTGTGTGCTGCAATTTTTTTTTGTCATATTTTCCCAATTTACTGCTAGGATAGCGAAGTGGTCTAAGTGGTCGCCTCGCCACTGCCACTGCACCAAGTGTTGTGGGTTCGAATCCCACACGGAATAAAACTTTGTGTAAACCACAAATGGCTGTTTCAAGTCTGGATGTTCTTTGTGTCCATTGTTTGCATGTTTGTAAAGTCCAGACACAGGATTTATTCCTACTATTTCCATTTGCTATGATCCTGACACACTTCTCTGGCTTCATTCACTTTCATCACATTCCTCATACACGCTCGTCGGTTTAAGGTGCTCTTAACCTGGCCTTTGTCCAGATCACCTCCAATCTGATCGAGAAACGTTCGCCTAGGTCTTCTCTCTCTTTTATATAAAAGAAATAAAATAAAAATATAACTCTATGTCTGACCTACGATCCAAAACTAGGTCCTTACACCACCACAACCGCATTTTTACGCCACCAGACATCAGTAACTCCTTCTACAGACCGTGTGCGAACGGCCTTAATCCGTTCACCCCACACGGGAAACATGAAGGAAATTTACATGTTATGCGTAAATTTACGTGAAAAACTCGTCAACGCTTAACGTACTCACACCCTGACACCCTGGAGCGAATAAACATTTGCCGTTCTGTAAACAGATTTTTTATATCGGGTATGCTTATGGGAGTTTTGAGGTTATCTCGTAAATTATGAGACGAATTTTCATTTATTTAAATATACACAGGATCATTGAAATTAAACAAATTTATACGAAGTTTACTACGTCGTTTATTTATAAGCAATTTAATTACATAGTAATGAAAATATTACACTACTATTGTTGAACTTTTTTAATAATAAACTTGTTTAATAAAGAATTATTATTATTATTCCATTTATTTGGACCAAGCAATCGGTGGTTAGGGCTCCAGAGAAAGGAACCTCCGCACTATGCGCGCTGTGTCGAGCAATACTGCCTTCTGAATCGAGGACTTGACCCAACTATTCAAGCGAGCCTCTTAAGATGGTGGTCGAGGCTGCATCGGTACAATGATCGCCGAGCCCACATCCCACATGTCGACAACCTCGCGAGCCAAATCCAGATATTTAATTTGTTTATCTTTTTCAGCTTTCACGAGATTCTCGTCATGAGGAATGGTGACATCGATGATCATTGCAAGGCGCTCTAATCGATCTATCACCACTATATCTGGCTTGTTAGCCACGACGGTTCTGTCAGTGATGATAGTGATTATTATTATTATTATTAACTTTACTGAAATGATTATGATAAAACAAGCAACGCGATAAAATCCATAAAAAGTAGTTTAATTTCACTGTATCACATTCGCGTAAAGGTAAGACAATATAATATATGTATATACAGGGTGATTTTGAAATCGTGTAATTCCTTTTAACCACGCATTCTACTGGTGATATAGAATAACCCTAACCATATTTTTTCTTAATTAGAATAATGGTTTCGGCAAAATTAGAGTACAGATTTTTTTCATGAAATGGTTTCATATAGTCATATTTTAACCACCTGACACAATCTTAATATTTTTTTAATTTAAAAATAATAACATAACAATAACTGATGTCGTAAATAATAAGGGGCAATAAAAAGGACCGCCCGTTATTAGTTACGACATTAATTATTAATATGATTTTTTATTTTAATTAGTAAAAAATTAAAATTGCCTCGGTTGGTTAACATATGACTATCTGACACTATTTCACGAAAAAAACGGAATAATAATTTTCAAAAAAAATAAATGTAATTAAATAAAAATATGGTCAGGGTTATTCTATATCACCAGTAGAATGCGTGGTTAAAAGGAATTACACGATTTCAAAATCAACCTGTATACCTATATATATGCGTGTGTGTGTATACATTCATATGTATAAATATTTCAACAAAAAATACTTACACGATTCAGTCACATAATATGCAGCATTATATAATTAGACTCTGTTTTTACTTAGTTAAAGGGGACAACAGCATTACAATAGCTTGCAAAGCTTACAATAATACAGTCAATAGAAAATGGAAATGTAAAATGTTTTTTGAGTATAGTATGGGATTTCTCGTTATGTATAGTCGAAGTCAAAAAACATTTATTTATTTAGATAACACAAAGTAACCAGTGGATGTTATATTAGTTTTGGTGTAGGCTACAGCAGCAGATGTGTGTACGTCTATGGAGAATTAGTCACTGCTGTATTACAATCACATTTCCCAGATATTTTTAGGTGCAACGTAATAAGTCTGCTTATGACCACGATCAGTGCAACATGTCCGAAATGTCAAGCCTTCCAAAAATGTATATAAATACCGAGCATGACCGCCGTGTTCCCGTGTTTTGTTATATTAATCATACAACGCAAAAGTATAACAGCGATTACAGCATATTCTAGTCTACATTCCCAGACCTCGTGCTGCTGCTGCGTTAATATAATAACTCTAACTGGTAATCGAACCCATGTGTAAGAAAAGTCCAGAATCAGTTCTCAAGTATATTTCCTTTAAAATTATTGTAACATAATTAATATTAATAGTTTACATAGTTTCACAATATGCATACCTGATTTAATTCAATGCAATAAATAATATACTTTTACTTCACAAACTTATCCGATCGCCACTCAACGCACGACTGCCCGTTATCGTTCCGCGCGTTAGTTTTATACTATCAAGCTCCACTGAGCAGTCGAGCAAAATCAGTGTTGCCAACAGAAAATAACGGATACAATTAAACATATTCAAATAATGCTTCTACATCGCTACACTTTACTAAATATTTCTTCATCTCCCTAGCCTTTATTATTCCCAAGTCACTTGGTGTCGGCTTTACTAAATATTTCTATAAAATAATTATAATTGCTAACACATGATCTCATAAACTATGTTAAACTCTCGCAATGGGATAAATAAAGCAAATAATTGCATGGTAATCAATGTCGCAATATAAATAGACGCATCATGCATGAACATCACGGCACTCGAAAACAGCGTAAATACTATCGGTAGCTGGACAGCTACTTAGACGCACGAAGAAAGGGAAAGAAAATTAAATGTTATCTACGGAATTCCTGTTGTTAGAGAGAGATAAATATTATAAATAAATATATTTCTTTAATTACGTTGTCTTTCTGTGGTGCATACTCGTTGGCCGAGCGCGAACACGTGACTTACCTCAAGCGCCAGCCACCATTAGAAGGCATCGAAAAAAATAAAATAAAATCCATTTCTCTTGATACTTACGCATGAAATGACACTTTTTTATCTTTTACAGTTGCATTTCCATAATTTTTATATTTTCTAAAAACACAGGACGGCATTTTTTTTTGTTGTTTGAGGAAGTTATTCACTTAAGTCATTTTAATGTCACGTACCCCCACGGCACTGGTTAGTACGAGACTAAATGGACTTCTGGTAATTACTTTGCATTCAAGTTGCCACTATAGAGCGCAGGCGACGTATATATAGTTTATATATCATTGATGGTAATGCTTTTTCTTAAAAAAAAATCCCGCTCTAAGAATCATTATTCTATTGCGGTAGACTTTATTAGCATTCAAATAATGGAGATAAAGAACACACAAACTCAAAACAACTATTAGTGGATCACACATATTTTTGTCTCGAATGGGGCTCGAACTCACAACCCTTCACGCAGTAGCAATGGTGAGGCGAGTAGTAAAACCACTACGCCATCCGTTCAGTCACATTACATGAGTCTTCACAAAGTTAACTCCTCCGTTCCTGTAGAGTCAACCCATTGAACTTTAAATAAGATAAACAAAGACAAGTAGAACGACTCCCGGGAGAATATCTCGAATCCTTTTACTCTTAGACCGATACCACGAAAAATTGTACTTCAGAAAATCTTCTTATATAACATGTAAAAGAAAGGTGCGGTCACATATGCAAGTTGTAACATGCATATGTAACACATCTATACTAATACTAGCTGACCCGGCAAACGTTGTTTTGCCATTAAAAAAATGTTTTGACCAAAAGATTAAAAAAAAAAAAATTGATGTTGGCCGATTCTCAGACCTACTCAACATGCTCACAAAATTTCATGAGAATCGGTCAAGCCATTTCGGATGAGTACGGGAACGAACATTGTGACACGAAAATTTTATATATAAGATTATAAAGCTGAAGAGTTTGTTTGTTTGCTTGAACGCGCTAATCTCAGGAATTACTGGTTCGAATTGAAAAATTATTTTAGTGTTAGATAGCCCATTTATCGGGGGAGGCTATAGGCTATATAACATCACGCTACGACCAAAAGGAGCGGAGCAGCAATGAAAATAGTTGCAAGAACGGGAAAATTCTCTTATGTGAATCAGACGAAATTGTGCGAGTCAACTAGTAATTAATAATCATGACAGTATAATAAAATTTTAATTATATGAATAGTCTTCTTAGCGTAAGTTTGTTCTTGTGTGTGCGATAATAATGGCGATTGGGTGTTCAATAAGTGTATTTTTTGTAGCAGCTCGAAAACTGAAAATAGTGCTCGGTAGACGACAATTGGCTTTAAGTATCACGTAATATAACGTGGTACTTAAAGCAACCGGTGAAATATGCTTGTAAGATACCTCTGACTCCCGTATAGGGGATATACACATCCGGAAATATCGATTGTTTTATATTTTTTTGGAAATAAGCGACATTAGCAGGGAATGCATATGATAAAATTAATAAATTTATATGAAGATAAACATATTCTTACAAAAAAATTGTGAACTTTTAAACTATCTACTAGATATAAGTTGCTTACACATTTCAGCGATAGCTCAGTGGGGAGACTAACAGACTGCAATGCAGAGGGTCTCGGGTTCGAACCCACGTCGCGCACCTCTGACTTTCGGAAGTTATATGACGTTTCGAAATTATGTGCGTATTGATTGACAATTTTCGCCTGCTCCGTGCTTCGGAGAGCACGTTAAGCCGTCGGTCCCGGCTGCCATGAACATCTATGGCAGTCATTATTGAGGAAGTCGACACAAAAGATCCCACTGGGTCGAAGTGTCGCCGGTCTGTACTGACTGGCCCCCACACAAGATAAGATAAGATGCTTACCCATTTTATATATTTTTACTGTATGGTCAGCTTTGCTAGGTTTTCATTTCAGCAAAGCAATAATTGTTTAGGTTTGAATTTTTAATAATATTTCACAGGCACCGAATACACACACGTCACATTGAGCAACAAACACAAGTTAAACCAGTAGACGAACGGCGCAATCTGTATGTCAGAGATAATAAAACTTTTTCTTAAACAATGGGATGTGTCTCTGAGGATTGCGAGGGCTATCGAGAGGTGTGGAGGGGAGAGGGGATGAAGGTCAGACTTCTGGTTAGCCCGGCTGCAGTGAGGCGAGATAATACGGAAAATTGCTCACGATATTTATCTTTTTACTTTGTTTGATATTGTTACGACATGTTATATTATAACAAGGACGACTGTGTTTCTTGTTTTACTATTAAAATGGTATATGACCCGTGTGATTGTAAGAGGCTTACGTTTGCCAGAATTGATAGCGATACTAAGGGTATAATTTAAGCGTAGGCTACGCCTTTTAAGGTTCACGCGTGAGTTGTACTCCAACCGGCTTGGCAAGCCAGCCCCTTATGTCAGCTTTAAAATATAACTGTCAGTCTTTTGCATCCACATAATACATTATGTCCAAATTCAAAGATATTATATTCCCAAGGCTTTGCTCGTGTAAATTATTAACAGTACTTTTTTCTAAATGAAATTATTTTATGTCCTTTTTGTTTCTCTGAAAACGTGTATGCAAAATTTCATGATGATCGATCGAGCAGTTAAGACGTGAAAGCAAACAAAACAAACAAACTCACTTTCGCACAATATATAATATTAGTTAAGACGTATGAGCCATGAATGAAGGAACAGCCTTACATTGTTACGTCATACAACAACACCCTCATTACATTTGTGACGTCACTGTAAAATCCTTAAAACACGCTTGTAAAACGTAACACGCTGCGTAATACCCCTACAGTCGACACGCGCTGTAATTCCTAGTAATTCGTGTAATAATCCGACAATTCTTGAGTAATGACTGCGTACCGTTTGTATAGAGTTTTATTGCTGCCACATACTGTGCTGGATATGGTATAAGGTGATTTTACATGTATAATAAAAACAACAGCTCTTAAGAATGTATAAAACCTTTTATTGAGTTTTAATAAACAATTGACATAGTGCATAGTGCACAAGTACAGTAATAATGGAGGGCGAATTCAGTGCCTTCGACTAAAGTGTGTACCAACAAGTTTGGGTCCTCATACCTCTGCCGAACGATCAAGGCATGGAATTCTCTGCCAAGTCACGTGTTTCCTTCTTCCTTCTATCCTGGGTCTTTTAAGCGGGGCGTGAAAAAGCACCTTCTCAGGCCGTCAAAGTAGAAACCTCAACATCGCCTCGGCTGCTATGAGGACGATGTGGAGGCCACTGCTCTTAGACCACACGACTGCTTACCATCAGGCGGAGTGTGGTCATTTGACGAGAAAAACCAAAAGAAAACTAGAATACAATATTGGCAGCAGAAAGGCGTATTTCTCTATTAACCTATTTGCATTAATAAACAATATTATGTTTAATATATTATTAAACATATAGGTAAATATCAAACTTTAAAACTAAAACTGTGAAAAACAACTATCTGTTTTATCTGCTTTTATGGTTAATGCTCCGCTCACATAGCTCATAGCTTGATATTATATACTCTACTAGATATTGCCCGCTGTTTCCATCGCCTCAATCTAAATACCTATGGTTAATAAATTTTATCCCTCCTCCGCCTCGATAGTGTAGTGGTTAGTGTAACCGACTGCCACGCCTGAGGTCGCGGGTTCGATTCCCGCACAAGTCAAACATTTGTGTGCATGAACATGGATGTTTGTCTTGTTCTGGGTGTTTCTATGTATAATATGTATGTACTTACAAAAAAAGTATATAATATGTATGTTTGTCCATTGTCTAGTACCCATAGTACAAGCTTTGCTTAGTTTGGGCTATGGTGGTGTGGTATGGTGTGTATGTGGTAGAATGTTATATTATATTTTGCTCTATTCTGTCCCCCTGACAGCATGTATGCGAAATTGCATTATGATCGGTCGAGTAGCTAAGGCGTGAAAACCTAACAAACTGTTTTATCCTGATCCGACTAGTAGTTTCAGAGATTAGTATGTTCTAACAACCCAACAATTTATTATAACATTGTCTTACGTTTTGCATTTGTACGTTTTAATTAAACTACTTTATACGGCTTTTATCGCGTTGTTTGTTTTTATAAAACACTTTTAATACATAATATATAATATTATTGCTAATGACGTTGATATTTATTACTGTAGCCTGCCGGAATTCAAAGAAGTTGCGTAAAAATGCATAGTATTTAAAGTGTATTTTATTTTTATTGTCTCATTTATTTTATATTATGTATATTTAGCTTATAATATCGTCTAAGGATATCCTGTAAAGATAATATTATAAATATGTTTAAATAAATAAAATAATTTTGAAACTTTAAATTAAAGCTTCATTTTATTGAAGTTACGATAAATCGGTGTCTTCTTCTCCCTAACCTTATTATTCCCAAGTCACTTGGGGTCGACTTTTATGGTCTAACCAGATTTGACTGGATATCAGTTTTTACACGGAGCGGCTGCCACCTGACCTCCGCAACCCGAAGGCTAACGATACTCTAAGGCTAGACCAGTGTCAGGATATTATAGGGCATGCATCTCGAATAGTAAGGCTAAAAAAGTTAGACAGCTCTTTTTGATCCTACAAAGAAATTCTGTCTGTCGTTGCATATTTGAATTTCTACAGCGATGTATTACACCTGCATTTCCCGGTGCCCGGTTTTATATCCCTCGTAATATACTAGTAGCTAATTGAATGGGGTCGAGGCCATTGCTGTTGTAACGGTTCCTACTCTTAAGAATTTTAAGACAGAAAATCCCAACAACAATTAACCCGTCCTGGGAATCGAATTCGAGACCTCATATGGTGTCACAACTACCGCTACGCCACAAAGCCTTTTACAAAACCTTCATAAACTCTGCGTATGTAGACAAACCTTAACCCGTCTAATAAAATTGTAATGAGAGCTCATAATGTGAAACGCACTTAAAAACTCCACATTTGCAACTTCGCTTAACTAGAGTTACGTTTTAGTGGCTTGTGTTTTTATGCTACAGAATATGTCTTTACCTCTATAGAACAAATGTACTTTTTGTGTTTTAAAAATGTGCGAATAAAAGCGCTTTGACGAGCTCCCGCTTTTAATATTGAGTGCGATGTATCTTTATTATGTCTACAGAGTTCATTTGAGTGGCTTTATGATGCATTTATATAAAAAATGTACTCACTTGCTTCTTTAAGATTCGAATTTCTCCATTTAAACTTGGAACTGCCCTATTGGGAAGTATATCCACCATCTAGAACATTGTGGTCAAAAAACTTTGTAAAAAATGGGAAATATGTTTGTACGATGTGATGTGAAGCATTTCCAGGCTAATTGAGGAGGCTATAAATACAGTTGGTTCATTGTCCTTGACACTGGCCGCATGATGGGTCACTTTTTTATATTTTCTTTTTTTTATTATATTTTATTTAGGGGATAATAAACAGCTACAATATACAATATGTTTAAATATAGAACGTGCATAATAATGTAATAAATATGTATGTCACAAAATTGCAGCCTTCTACAATATCCACGATTTTACAAGAACAGTATGAGACAAAAAGAGCCACTAAAAAGCATCACATAAATAGTAGGTATGTTTAAATATATTAATTAATTGTGCATATCATTAATAAATAATTATAAATACAATGAAATTAAGAATTTAGGAACATTAAGCTAGGAATAGTTACAATTTAATAATGAAAATATATACGATACGGCACGCATAGTGAGGAGGTTCCTCTCTCTGGACCCCTAACCACCGACAGCTTGGACTTTGTCTCGATGCCGGTGGGCCTCCATAATTTTTATATTTTTAAATATGTTTTTTTATAATTATATATTTAAAAATGTAATTTTTATTAGTTACTAGTTAATAAATGTAAAATAATAATAATAATGAAAATAATAATTGTTTAAATACATGGCAAGAAATTATTAATTAGATAAATATTTAATAACATTTTGTTCGAATTTACATTTTGAATATATGAAAATATCAATACTAAAAAAATTACGATTATAAGAATCTACTATTCGTCGAATAGGACAGCGTAATCCCGAGTTGGTTCGACATGAGTTTAAAGCAAACAGAGTACCTGGACACTTCGTTTATTTACAGTACGGGGAACAGTGTAATATAATTTGCATGTAAGTTCAATAGAGTCAAATTTGTTATGTACAATGTTATGTAACACATTAGCCTCTAATAACTTGCGCCTAGATACTAGCGTCAGCAGATTGTACTCATGTAATAGCTGCTCGCATGTTAGATATGATCTGCAACACTTGTAGCGCATGGCGCGACGGAACTTACGCTGGACTCTTTCGATCGCATCTACATACTGCCGATAAAATGGGTTCCATATAGGCACGGCATATTTCAATTGCGATCTTACAAGTGTCTTGAATAAGTAGAGATAGGTGGAAGGGCGATTAAATTCAGTAGATGACCTCATGACGAAACCATACATTTTAAATGAAGTATTTACAATTTTGGCTATATGCTCATTCAGGGACAACTTGTCATCGATTAGCACGCCTAAGTCTTTAACCAGAGAGACACTATTTAGCGAGGTATTATTCAGCTTATAATTAACTTTGACAATAGTGTTATTTTTAGTAAAAGTAGTTTAGTAAACTAGTTTAAAAAGATTACACCCGCAATGGGATTAAATCCTATGACAATTCCGATTCTGGCGGCCAATCTTAACGGAGACAACTTGGGACCACGGCCGATGTAACAAACATCAATTAAGCGAACATTATGCATGAACGCGTTAATATCCGTTACGAATTATATAATTACACAATCTTAACAGAGACTGGCCATTTGCGCTGGTGATAATATTTTACACAAGAGTGTGCGTAAAAAAAGGCATTCTTCTATTCCCTAACTCTTAGGCTGCTTATCCATTGAAATGGAGTGAGGCTGCGGAGCAAAGAAACGGAGAAATATTAACTAATAGGATTGCATACTGGAGCCGAGCGAAGATTTTTTGCAATCCTATTGGTTAATATTTCGCCGTTTCTTCGCTCCGGAGCCTCGGTCCGCTTCAATGGACAGGCGGTAGCCTCATAGTCCGATGGGATGACAACCCGATACGACCGGTAAGAGATCAGGTGGATGACCAACGGCTTTATGTGGTTTTTAAGGCACAGGGATGTGGGAAGTCACCAGTTTCCATGCTTCTGGTTGCTATTAAGAAATTCTTGGCAAAAAAACACAATAACTTTTTGTGAATCGGACCCGGGTCGTATTAATTTACGCTGCGCCACCGAGGAAGCGGTTATACATCTATTTATGCCGATACGCGTCCACATGTGATACAAAGTCACGGGAAAGCTAGTAACATTTAAAAGTCCATGAACGCTTAACTTCTTTCTTTCTTGTTCGTATGATTAGCAGCCAACCTGTTGTCAAGAGTTGTTCAAGCGACCCGTAGGCCTCTGACATGGCCTAACGACTGCTGTCAATTTGGCAACAACCGGGACCGACTTTTACGTGCCCTCCGAAGCACGGAGACGCTCAGATTTTACCACTAAGCGGTCACCCATTTATAGACAGACCGCACCCAACGTTGCTTAACCACGCTAATCGTTTATCGATCAGTGAGTGCAACTGGCTATGTTAACTCATTCGATATCTGCAATGAAGAAGAAAATGTATATTATTCGCTATTAAGAAAAGCTATCTGGCATTGGAACCCGATACCTCAGACTATCCACTAAAGCAGACTACATATAACAAAAGCTATTAAGTAATAAATTAAACTATTTACAGAATCAGGGTACCTGGTGCGAGTTGTTTCTACGAAACGTTTACCACGTTTGGCTCTCTGATTGGTTAAGAGTTTGGAGCGGGCACCCAGATTCTTCAGTGATAAGGGTCGAAATTTATCCAGACGACGACAAATGTTTGTCTAGCTGATATTTATTCAGAATCTGGTGTGTATGTGACTTGTCTGTGTAGCACTCACGGTACAAAGAATCTTAATGGAGTGTTAGTGCTCTGAGCCCCTCTTGGCTGATTGAATGCAGCATACTATTAGCTAGCCTGGTTGTCTTGTTGACGAAGAAAACAGTTTACAGAGGAACATCCAAAGGGTGTGATAACAACAATGACACCATACAATATGTAGATATATTACTTTCATAGTAATAATCGTCGAAAATGTTCTCTTTATGATATTTTGTTATTCTTCACCCTAGCCTTTTTATTATTATTCCCAAGTCACTTGGGGTCGGCTTTTTGTAGTCTAACCGGATTTGACTAGATATCAGTTTTTACACAGAGCAGCTGCCACCTGACCTCCGCAACCCGAAAGCTAACGATACCCGAAGGCTAGACCAGTGTCAGGATATTATAGGGCACTGACTTCCCAATAACGACTGCCATAGATGTTCATGGCAGCCGGGACCGACGGCTTAACGTGCATTTATGATATTTTGTTATTATTTGCTGATATTGACAATTAGAACGAATAAGTAGAACAATATATATGCAAAGAGCTTACGTGAAAGAGATAGCTATCATTCGAGCAATTGCGCTTGAACTAATAAAAATGTATGCAAAGATGATAATGGTTGGAGTCTGGCACTAGACTCTTTAGATGGCATTAGGTTCGTTCATAAAGTATAAAATATAAGTTCACCTCTTATTGCTTAAACTAACATTTGGGTGTAATAGACCTATGAAACCACTGAAACCGCCAATTACTACCGTCAAATACGGCATTTGACAGCAGCTGCAATCCTGATGATTGACAGGACCTTACTCTTTAGTGGCGCCGACTGGTGGGCACAAAAACGACAGCTCCAATACTCACTCAGACTTAATAATATATCAGGGGGCTTACTCTTGATTTCAATTCCGATCTATCGACATTGGAATTATGACGTTTCGTACTCTTGAGTTCGACACTAGCGCCAAATTGTTATCAAATTGGGTGTCCATTTTGGGAACTAAGTGGAATCGGGATCGGGCTTGGCGTGCTATAAACGCTACTCTTGACTTTATTTTGACAGTTGTGTATTGCGCCAGTATTGCGTTGGGATTCTTTGTTGATTGTGATTTTTCCAATAGCGAAAATGTAACTTTTTTGAAATTGTTTTGTGTTTTTAGTAGTTTTTAGTGAGTAATAAGTTTATAATATGGCACATTTAGCATTTATATACAGTATTTCACATAATTCCTATAAAAACAATTAAAACAAAGACGAGATGAGCGTCGGATGATGCGTTATACGGACAAAGCGTTTTCTATGAATGAAGACGAATTTAAACCAAATTATAGAGTGAATATGAATTTATTTGAGGAAATTTACGAAAACATTAAGCCCTTTATGCCAACTCCTTTGTCCTTTCTACTTTGCCTTGAGTGGTCTTAAGCAAACCTTTAGCTATGCCTGGGTTTTGCACTAAGAATTCCATCTAACCTTCAAATTGGGCGTAATTAACACGATTTGTCATTGTATCTGAAATTGGAACCTTTTATTATGCACAAGATAAAGTTATTTTGATGTTTATTTCGTTTATGAAAATACAGAATTAATCTCCATTAAATTATTCAATGGTATATAAATTAAGTAGGTTATGTGTGTATAAAAACAGTTGCAGAAAGGAGACAAAACAAAGTTTTCGATCGTAGAGCATTTTAATGCTTCGCGTTATGAGTCGTGCAATATAAGTGATTATATAAAACATAGACCAAGAAAATAACTACAGTGACAAAACAAAAATATTTCACTTAATAATTGTATATTTGAATATGATTGTACATTTGCTTACTACCTGTATAAAACTTTAATATTAAATAACTTAACGGACAATCAACTGTTGTTACTGAAAAGGAACTACACGCGAACAATATCTTTAAGTTTTAATATTCTAAACAAACTTGCATTTCGAATTCACTTCTAATTTTTTCCACTTGACTTTATTTTTGAATTGGAGATTGGAGAACGTTTACATCGTCTTTTTTTTGCAGTATAGGCAACGACCCTGCCTCATGCCAAAGTAGTGTTTAATTTTATGATTTTAATTATGTTCTTACGCCCAAATGAATTTAATACGTTACAATTAATCAATTAATCAACTATTTACATCATATTTATTTATTATCCTTGTTATTTATAGGATAAAGCCTTTTAAAGCTCTATTACTAGTTTATCGTAATGAGCTGAACAACACTATTGCGGGGCGAAACATAGCTAACTTCACGTGTAACAAAATAATCGCGGAGCAATCCCAATTTCAATCCAATGTTGACAGTATTGGTTTCAAGAGTACCAAATCACGTGACTGTAAAATTAACATTGGAATCGTATTGGCTTTAGATTGGAATTGGAGTTAGTTTGAAGAGTAAGCCTCCAGCCCTGTTATAAACTGTCCCACTGCTGGGCACGGGCCTCTTCGTCCCACTGCTGGGCACGGGCCTCTTCTCAGTGTGAGAAGGGTTAGGTCGTAATCCACCACGCTGGCCTAGTGCCGGTTGGCAGATTTCTCATATCTTTGAGAACATTATTAAGATAATATTGTCTTCTGTTTACACGAATGTTATTCATTAAATATAAACTACTATATACGGCTTTTATCGCGTTGTTTATTAATTACTATATTACATAATTTTGAAAACTGTTACGCTACTACTACTATTGAATTTTACTAATTTATAAGCTAATAAAATTATTTAAACTATTAAAACTATTTATATTTAGCTTAACACTGTCCCCGACGTTTCGGTTGCTTTTCAGCAGCCATTAAGACCACATTAAGAATTCCTGGACATGCAGGTTTCCTCACGATGTTTTCCCTTCGCCGTTAAAGCAAGCGATAATGAACTATTTAATACGCACATAACTTCGAAAAGTCAGATATGCGCGCCTTGGGATCGAACTCGAGACCTCTGCGTGGCAGTCCAACGGTTTCCCACCAGGCTATCGCTGCTATCATACTTAGCTTGCAGAAATTAAGTAACAAATAATTTGCTTAGCACAGCTCTTAGGCGATTCAAACATACTTATTTCCTACACGTAGCAGCTCAGTTAATATAGAAAAAACCTTTATTCTGTTACACAATAGGTTGAATTCATTTATCAAACCCAGCGTGGGGCGTTTCGGTAAATCACAACATTTCTTGCGATAACTTTTAATTGATTCCCGAACTCGGCTTTCGGCTTTCGGCCCCGGCCTCGTTTGTTTATAATCAGGATTTGTAACGGTGTTGCGTGTAATAAGATTTGTGAAAGAACAACTTGGAATTGTAAATCTTGTTATGTGTAATGAATGTATATTGATTTTGGGTTTAGTGTGTGTGTGTGTGTGTGTGTGTGTATGCATGGATGGTGTAGTGATTTAGATGGTTACTTCGCTACTGCTACTGCACCTAGTGTTGTGGGTTCGATCCCCGTACGGTACAAAAAATGGTGTGATCAACAAACAATTGTTCCAATTCTGGGTGTTCTTTGTGTCTGTTGTTGATTGCCGCGACACAGAAATTACAACTTAAGCGAAATGTGCGTTTAAATAAAAACACATGTCCTTCATTAGAATGTTTATAAAGATCGCCGCGGTACAGATTTATTTATTTATTTATGGTTAATTAAAACAATACAAAATAATTTACATTAATTAACTTAGAAGCACTGACACATTAATTACAAAACTATAATAGAAAATAAAAAAATAGAAATTAAATTTATAACAAATAGTGACAATAAAAAATGGACCAATAATTATAAATTAACATGGAACTGTAGATTTCCTATTATACATATTCTCACAAAATAACAGGCATTCTCGCAGATAATTTACGCTGAGGTCGCCTATAAAAAAATTGCAGAGTGATCGAAACTAATTTAGTATTACAACTAAAAGACCTGAACAATCCAACCCTCCACTGCACACAGTCACCCGCAGACCCTAGCGATTCGTTTCTCAGATTGATTTCACTGAGCTAACCCTCAGCGGCGCACGTAGTTATCGCACGAGCGACGAAAGCGAGTAACATACGGCGGCTTTGATATGTTATATGAAATAATCTTCACGCTCTACTAACTCGAGTAGTAAGTATAGTTATAGTAACTGGTTATGAATGACACGTTTGGCTTTGCTATTGAAGAAACATGAAGTCTCACGCAAATGTATCTTTTACTAGGTTTTTAGATCGGTCTTGTAGTTAAGGAATGAAAACGTAACAAACAAGTCACATAAACATTTTTACGTCTTCTACTCTTAAGTGTAACGTTATAGTTGGGCGGTCTGGTTTTTAGGGACTAGATTGACCAAAGTAGTAAGTTGCGGAGATAATATAAATAATGCTTCGCAATTACAATGTTTTAAATTAAAATGTACCAAACTCGGCACAATAACGGCCTCGGTGGCGTAGTAGTTGGTGTAACCGACGGCCACGCCTGAGGCAACGGGTTCGATTCCCGCATAAGTCAAAGATTTGTGTGCATGAACATGGATGTTTGTCTTGGTCTGGGCGTTTCTATGTATAATATGTATGTATTTACAAAAAAAAGCATATTATTATATGTATGTTTATCCATTGTCAAGTACCCATAGTACAAGCTCTGCTTAGTTTGGGCTAGATGATGCGTGTATGTAAAATATTATTATTAGTAACAACAGTATCTACACGATAAATATTAACTACACGTTAACACGAGAAACAGGGCGTGGTTCTAGAAGGCTCGCTACGTGGTCTGGATAGCTCCAAAGACCACTTGACTTAGACGGCAGCAGCAGCAGAGCGGGCTGGAACTATGAAATGGGGAGTAGAAGTCGAAGGGGGGACGCCGCGAGCACAGCCGTTCAGCCGCGACCGGTCCGCATCATAACTACTTGACCGATCATGATGGAATGAGTGAAGACGCGGGCAAAATTTAGTATGAAATAATCTTCATGCTCTAGTAAAGACTCGTTTAAGTACAGTTAAGATATGTAGTTGATTATGAATGAGATGTTTGACTTTACTATTGAAGAAACATATATAGGTTGTCCCAGAAGTCGACGTCAAGCCGCAAACAGATAACAGGTTTTTTATTTTGTTATGTAAGTAATCGAAAAAAATCGAGAGATTTTTATTTTTTTTTCCTGCCTGTTACCTGATTTCGGCTTGACCTCGACTTCTGGGACAACCTGTATGTATAAAGTCTCGCGCAAATTTATCTTTTACTAGATTTCGATCGCTTCACTCGCGTTAAACTAGATCTTGTTAATAAATTTCTATATCTCGGGGACAGTACTTTTTCCTGGATGAAATACCCTATGTCCTTTTTTATCCCCTTGACAAAGTGTACGCGAAATTTCACGATGCTCGGTCGAGTAGTTAACACATTCGCTGCCAACTCCGCATATCTGCGGGGTGCGAGTCGTGCGCGAGAGGTCAGCCCCGCGTATCTGAGGAGCGTACGTACATATGTACCTAAAACAGACTAAAATTATTTGGGCTCCCGCGTGACCCCAGGCATTTCAGCTGGCAGTGAAAATGAAGGCATTAAATTAAAACAAACAAATATCAAAAATATATAACAAATTTTTACTTTGATTAGATCAGATTTGGTTAGAAACCGGATTCAAATTTAACCAAAAGTTTTGGTTAGACATTTTCATGGTAACTTTATATACATTTTCTACTACATATAGAATTTATGCATTAACGCAAACCTTCCTACCCACTCCATTGTCGATGGTTAGAAAATTTACGAAGTGAAGTGGCACTGCGCACCGTGGTGGACTATGGCCTAACCCTTCTCACAATAAGAAAAGGCGCGTGCCCGGCAGAGAGACAATTTAATACAGAACTGATATTATATATATATCTGCCTCCCATCACAGATATTTTTCTTATATATTAGAAAATTATCAAGCCTTTTGGGAGGCCTACACGGAGATATGGGTCCAACGTGAAGAGGCCCTTCAAGAGTTTCAATCTAACGTCGTATGGGACACCTAGCACTAACCACAGAAGGCGTAGGACTATTGCTACATATGTATGTACTCCAATACGTCTAGGCTTTGAGGATGGGTGTTTGATAGACCGGTATATTGGTAACCATAGTTGAAAAACGGCTTTAGCCGTGAATAGTCTAATAGCATTAATCGTATGGGCAGACAGTGACTCACCAAATCACTAGATGGGCCCCCTAAATAGCCACCGTAAGCATAAAAGCCAGCAGCAGAGGGCATCAACGATGCGAGCAGCTAGGGGGGTTGAGTGGTGCTGTATCGGTTTCACTATCACAGATTTCGTGACAACAGAGACCCGGATCGGGTTTCCCCGTAGTTATGCCCTTGAAAATGACACTTCCACCCTCAAGCATTTATATTATTATATAACCAGGCAATCTCTAATTATATCGCTATCAAAAGCTATTTAGATAATTATATTCTAAACACGTCAATTACAAGTGCGCAATTTGATAACCATTGAGTATATATCGTTAAAATTAATAAACATAATTGGTATCGTGTCGAACAGTTTAGACGGTTATTGGTTAAACAATAATAATAATTTAGACAAACACAATTATAATGTTAATTGAGTACAAACTGAACTGTCAGTGGGAATCGTGCGTTATATTGTTTGTGGTATTATTTGTTAGTAATATACAGAATACATTATATTTATTTGTCAAATGCTGAACTGGAGTCCTGCTTGCTGCAGCTGTGGACGCATGTGTCACTAGATGTTTCTTATTATTTACTTTACTCTGGTTTTGTTTGCTTTTTTTACTTTTCTTGTAATTATTATTTGTTCTTATTCTTGAACACATTGTGCCCACCTAAAAGCTGTATAGAAATTAGATTTCTTTCTCTCTTTAAAGCAGCGATAGTCTACTCGGTTCGATCTTCTGGCACGCATCTCTGACTTTTTGAAGTTAGATTAACGTTCACTTTGACTAACCCGGCAATCGAATTCGAGACCTTATGCATAGTAGTCCGAGGCAGTCGTATAGACGCATTATAATGTCAGCCCTATATATACTGTCCCACTGCCGCGCACACCTCTTCTCAGTGTAAGAAGGATAAGGCCATAGGCTACCACGCTGGCCGAGAGCATTATGGAGAACTCTCAGATATGCAGGTTTCCTCAAGACGTTTGCCTTCGCCGTTAAAGCGGGGTTTTAAGTAACTAAGTTACTTAGAAATCTGAGAGAAGCATGCCAAGATATCGAACTCGAGATATCTGCGTAGCAGTACAGCTGGCAGTCTCCCACTAGACAATCGCTTCGACATAGAATGCTGACAGTAATATATATACGCACATATACATGATTAAGTCATGCACATATATTTCTGAAAAAAAGGCAGCGTTATATCCTATCCACATATCATCGGCTGTGATCTCGAATCCCGCCTGCTAGGAAGGCACTGACTTTAAACAGACATAGCCAGATTACACACGTAAGCTAAACCATTTTATAGATTATATCAAAATATAATGGTAAACAAAATATAACATTTAATAAACCAACAAACTGGGGTAATTATTACACCTGGTAATAAAACCTAAATATGTAATGGCAACACGAAGTAATTAAGTATTATACTCCATTATAATTTTAAGACCTTTAACGGAGTAATAACATAATATAATTGTGTAGTGAGCAGCTGGGGGTTATGCCTACATGCGAGATAATAATTATGACAGACAACCGGTCGCTCATAGGGTTGTGTTACACAAAAAAAGAACAATAACTAAAGTGATTGAAATTAAACCACTTTATACGGATTTTATCCCGTTGTTTATTTTAAAGGAATAAGCTTATTCTATACCTAAGTATGATAACTTATATTATACTAGCTTTTGCTCGCAGCTGCGCTCGCAATAGAGGCAACACGGCCCGAGCTACACCAGGTCCTAGTGGAAAAATTGAGAAATCGACTTGTGCACCCCAGTCCCGGGCACGCCACGATCGTGGTGGTAAGGCTCGTTTTTGAGGAGTGGCTGGAGAGGTGGCATGGCACCCTCACCTTCCGGCTGATACAGGTAATGACTGGCCACAGTTACTTTGGCCAGTTCTTGTGTCGCATAGGCCGGCAAGAGATGCCTGGTTGTTATCGCTGCGGCGACTGCCGCGACGTTGTTGAGGACACGGGGCTGCACACTTTGGCGGATTGCCCTGCCTGGGCATCGCAACGCTGTAAATTGATCGTGGCAGTCGGTATCGTTGCCCTCTCGCTCCCGGCCATGATTCAGTCCATGGTCCAGAGTGAGAGAACGCCATCGCCTCGTTCTGTGAAGAAGTAATTTATATCAAGTAGGCGGGAGAGGGAGCGCTTAAACCCTCTCCCTAACCGCAGCACCGGGCGCCGAAAGACGCGAAGGCTTTTTAAAAGTAAGTAGTATTTAAAGGGTAGGTCTCTTTGTGTAGGACCTTGCCATTTCATACAGCGTGCCGAAACCTCGGCGGGGTCGTGGCTGCATGTGAAAATGGCTCGCGCGGCCCCGTCTATTACGGTTTCGTCGAGGAACACCGTGGTAGGTTATTACCGGGAGGTCCACTATCATCATTATCATCTTTCTTTTACCCCGGCGAGTTAAACATAGCCTCTCAGCCCGCCCCCGCGAAGTGGAATGCGTCAATGCATTCCCTCACGTAAAAAAAAAAGGTTATGTTAGAAACAGTACTTTAAAAAAAAAGAAATAGCCTGTGTT
Source organism: Catocala nupta (assembly GCA_963675205.1). NCBI lineage: Eukaryota > Metazoa > Arthropoda > Insecta > Lepidoptera > Erebidae > Catocala > Catocala nupta. The sequence continues at coordinate 2,652,976 of OY776089.1, read as the reverse complement.
ACTAGGGGATAATATAATTTTCTAATGGAGAAGGAATTTTTACAATTGGTTGGGTAGTTTTTGAGTTATCTTTATAGGTATATATAAATCTTCTGTACGTGTGTTTGTAATTAAACTCCTCCTAAACGGCTGGAACGACTTTGATGAATTTTTTTGTGTGTGTTCAAGTGGATTCAAGAATGGTCTAGATTTGTTTTCTTTTTTTTCTAATGTACATGACAACGTCTTTCGGGTCCGCTAGTATCATTATAAACAAACAAAAAATCAAATCTTTCCTCTTTATAATATTAGTAAAGAAATGCGAATGTGAATTTGTTCGTTTGTTTGTTTTGTTTTCACGCCTTAACTACTCAACAAGACAACTCAACAATTAAGAAATTTCGTATACACGTTGTCAGAGGTACAGAAGAGGACATAAGGTACGTTTCAACTAGAATAAAGTAGGCACTGTTTCCAAGGGATAAAACATACAACGAACAGACAGACAGAAAGACGCGGCGGAGGGATTTGTTTTATAATATGTGGTGATACTACAATCGCTATAATTAATCTCTAGCATTCTACTAATAATTTAAATATGAAACTTTGTTAAAATGTCTGTGTGTTTGTGACTCAAATACGCTGAAAACGTAAAACAGATTTAAATGAAACTTAGCACACAGTAAGACTAGATCCTAGATTAATTTCACCCCTTTCACCCCCTTCGGGATGGAATTTCCAAAAATCCTCTCTTAGTGCTCCACTACACTCTCCAAGGAACATACATGCCAAATTTCAGCTTCTTGCGTTCAGTAGTTACGGCTGTGCATTGTCTGTCAGTCACTCAGTAACGAAAGAGTTTTATATACAGGGTATCCGGTAATTAATGGATAACCTTGAAATGTCTTATAGTAGAACTGAAGGCCGTTCAGAAAAATGATAAAAAATAATGAAAAAAAAATATTAAAAAGTGCAAGCTATATTAGCATAGCATACTTCTGATTGTCTATCTATTAGCATAATTAGTGTTTAATAATAAAACAACAAAAAACCGATGGATTTCATTCATTTATGGTCGTAGTACATACAAGAAAGTTATACATGGTAATTAAAAAAGAAACACATATCTCAGGTAGTAGTTAGGGTAGATTATTTTTATATTTTTTTCTGAACGGCCATCAGTTCCACTATAAGATATTTCCAGGTTATCCATTAATTACCGGACACCCTGTATACAGATACGTTTAATTTCAGTATGTGTGACCGTAGAAGAAGACGCAGAAGAAGTCGTGGGAAGCAACTATTAAAATCAAAACCATTTGAAAAAAATCTAACATTAGCCTTTTGACGATGTAGGTATATATAGGGTCTTAGATCCATGGGCTATGACAGTAGGTACATACATATTACCATTGCCCATGAATCTAAGACATTAACTATGCCAAAACCTTCTTTTCATCACAGAAGGCTTTCAATTTCCAAGGGAAGCGTACCCGTATTTCACATATCAGCAAAATTAAATTCGTGTCACATAATTTTATTTTATGAAGGCCCTGAATGTGGCCTGTAAGCCAGTAGTATGGAGGAGGCTATATTGTAATGAAGGGTGGCAATATATTGATGTTCGACAAAATAACACATCTATAATAAGGCAATTCATTACGCCCGATTACACTGTTGTTTCAAATAACTTTTTTTTTTTTTTTTTTTTTTTTCAAATATAACGAAACTAATAAAATAAGTAAAACATAAAGTCATATCTCATATCTTTTTCCAAAATATTATGAAAAAGGGTATATTGTTCATATATTGTTAAAAAAAAACTGTTGCGTCATAGAGAAGGATGAGTTGAACTACGACATGATGATTTCAGAGGTATAATCTGCAGTCCCAGATATTGTTATCTTTTGCACAATGTTGTTTCGTTCGAACACAGCGCGACAGCAATAGATCTGATAATCAGATTTTCTGGTTTCGTTTGACTGCGAGTTTCAATAGGGCAGATAAATTTTCTTACCTCAGCTGCTTCAGTTAAGTGAAAACCCATTGTGTGCGAGAATATATGATTATCATACTTATAATGCTAGAGTTTTGGCAATTTAATCGATGCTTGTGACATGAGTTTATTTTTACACTGATATTTAAAATATTAGGTTGATGATAACAAAGCTTATTAGTAATAGTTATAGTAGGTAATAGTTAAATCGTATTGTTTTATAAAATAAGCCACGAATTAATGCATATAAAGTTGTTGAATTTAAATATGCAACATTTGCATAAACGTACAACAATATTATGTAGCCCAATAACATTTAGCCCTTTTTTTCTTTTTTTTGATACCCAGGAAAAAGTGCTTGATGCACTACCCGCCGACTAGGGGACGGCACCGGCGGAGCGTGTGGGACTCACCAGCCGAGTGCTGGTATACCCACTAAAAAAACCTGGGGTGTTCTCTCTCTCACCCAATGGGGGGGCCAGTTGGGAGTCTAAAAAGATTCATCCATAGCAGGCCTCCCCGTGTGGGTGCCGGCCGGGTCAATTGGACCCGACCTCCTCTCGTCCCCGGGGGAAAGCATTTCACTGCTCTCCCCTTTCGACGTAAGAAGGCGCGCGGGAACACCGCGCGCGCCCTCTATGGGTTCTTACTCACGGGTGGCAGGGTCCCCTGAGGCCTTGTCACCCAGAACCCTTAGAATAACATTTAGCCCTAACCTAACCCAACAATTTGAACTTAAAATAAGTCCAATTTTTTTTACCTTGAACCACGGGCATCTTAATTCACTGGTGACAATTCCTGTGTCGCGGTAGGATTTACAAACATTCAAACTACGGCCACAAAGAAGACCCATTTGTAGATCAAACAATTTTTAGCAACATTTATGTGTGGTAAGACGATCTCTTAAACCACTGCCCCGTTCGTACAGTCAGTATATTACAATACATTTCCGCTACGTTTTATCTTTATTGCGTCAAAATGCCACCAGGATTGTTCCCTTCAGATAAGAGTCTCATTTGAGATTAGAACACACCAAAGATCCCTTGGTATTGAATCCATGTCAGCACGTAAGCCTAAATGAAAAAGATCCCCGTGAAACCGAACCAAAAATCATTATATCGGCTGTAACAGGCGCGCATGAGCAACAGTAATTTGTTATCGCCAAGGGTCAGAACGATTAGCATTTTTAAGAAATATATATACTGAATTGCCCGTGGCTTCATATTTATTTATAAAATGTGGACGTGCGAAGAGAGTCTGTATGTATTAATCTTCTTCTTCTACGTGTCAGTGGTTCTAGTGTGAACTATATATTATTTGCATAATATTCGGCCAGTCAATGTTCGGCCAAGCAGCGATAGCTCAGTGGGGAGACTAACAGACTGTAATGCAGAGGGTCTCGGGTTCGAACCCACGTCGCGCATCTCTGACTTTCGAAAGTTATATGACCTTTCGAAATTATGTGCGGTATTGACAATTATCGCCTGCTCCGTGCCTCAGAGAGCATGTTAAGCCGTCGGTCCCGGCTGCTACGAACATCTATGGCAGTCGTTATTGGGAAGTCAGTGCCTTATAACATCCTGATACTGATCTAGCCTTGGGGTATCGTTAGCCTTCGGATTGTGGAGGTCAGGTGGCAGCCGCTCCGTGTAAAAACTGATATCCAGTCAAATCCGATTAGACTAGAAAAGTCAATCCCAAGTGACTTGGGAATATAATATATAATATATTCTACCACATACACACAACACCATCTAGCCTAAACTAAGCAGAGCTTGTACTATGGGTACTAGACAATGGATAAACATACATATATACCTTTTTCTTTTGTAAATACATACATATCATACATAGAAACACCCAGTCAAAGACAAACATCCATGTTCATGCACACAAATGTTTGACTTGTGCGGGAATCGAACCCGCGACCTTAGGCGTGGCAGTCGGTTACACTAACCACTACGCCACCGAGGCCGACACAATAATAAAGGCTAGGGAGAAGAAGTATAATATTCGGCCATTCTAATTGCGTTAGGAGTAGCCGCACAAAGCTTTGATATTGTGCAAGTATTCGGGCAAGAAGAGCATACCAACAAATGTGCCATTGTCTCCTCCACCTACACAAGTTCGATTTACAGCTATCAACCTGAGTGCGAAGTTTATTTAGGGGCTCCCATACTACCCATGGCAGGGTGTGACCAGGTGGTAGAGACTCCTGTGGTGTGATATAATGTGAGGGTGGGGAATTCTTTTTGGCCAGTAGTCTACGCCTTTCGGTCGCAGGATCATCGCTTAAGGGCTCAGTGTGGCGATGAATACTTTTATGTATTAATTAAAGTCAAACTTTTATCGTCTACTAATAAAAATGCAAAATTATCATCAAGATCGGCTGCAAATATAAGTGCTAAGTTATCATCAAGATCGGCTGCACATATTAACGCAAACTTATCATCACGATTGGCTGCAAATATAAGTGCAAATTTATGTCACGGGATTTACAAGATAATTTCCCTCTTTCTCTAATTATAAATAAATATAAGTGCAAATTTATTATGACCATCCGCTGCTAATATAAGTGCTAACTTATGCCACGGGGTTTACAAGATAGTCTCACTCTCTGTACAAAATATCAAAGAAATGTAGTTAGCGTCAACCCTGCCTAGAAGCGGTGGGCGGACACTTATGAATGAAAGCATTAAAGGACCGCCGTTATCTACTCACTGATAACTTATTATTATTGTCTGTATATAAGCCACTTTATGTAATACTGATATTGCAGCCCTTAGGCCTATTATAATAATAATTTTGTTATTTATCGCTCGATTTAACGGTGAAGGAAAACATTGTGGGGAATCTTGCATGTCTGGGAGTTCTACATAATGTTCTCGGAGATGTGTAAGGTATATCAACCTGCATTAGGTTAGTGTGGTGGACTATGACCTAACCCTTCTCATACTAAAAAGAGGCCCGTGAATAGCCGCGGGTACTACTAAACGGGGCTGATAACACCGATAATAGAATATATATTTTTTAAGGAAGGCTGTCTTAGCACTTTGTGTCACGAGGGACTTTTCAAGCATCGGTACAACGAATACAAAGAACAAATAAAATTGATTAGACTATTTGTGTGACATACACCTTTAATCACCGCGCTATCCATTCAGCAAGCAAAGTTCTTAAAAGTATAATTCTTTTTATCCCAAACCAAACACATTTATAGATATCGCACAGCCATTGTATAATTTCTAAAAATAAAAATACTTCACTTCTAGGCACAAACTTGTGCAAGTATTAAAGTCAAACATAATTTATTAATTTAGATCAGAAAGTAATACTTATGAACGCCAAACTTCATAAGTAAGTAAGCTAAGTAAAGTTACTGAAGTTATTTTCAGGTTAGATTGCACTCAAAGTGAGCAACATTTTATAATCAAACAAGAACCAACGTTCATCGCTTCTAAAGTGCCAGTTACAATCAATCCCAGTGAAAGTTGCCAACAAAAAATATAGAAACAAAATGGCTTCCAACTCGTCCTGGTAACTTTTGTTGGCAACTTGTAACGGGATTACTAAAGATTTGGGAACGTCACAACTTGGATACTCGTCCCCTGAATTATTTATTATTATGTAACTGTACAGGTAGGTCAAGATCTGAATAAAATAATTCACATTTTTGATGGCGCAAGGCTTAAGGGGAAGCGAGCACCATCTTAAATAACTTATGCCATAATTCTCGAGATAGGATAAGCTAAGAGTATTTTAAACTAACTTCAACGTTAGGTGTTGTATACTATTAAAATAGACTTGGCAAATTAGGTTATTACAATCAATAATACTTTTCAACATTCTCCCAGGATCGGCCAAAAAGCACTCACCACATTAAGTCCATTCGAAATAACAGGGTTTCATGTTGATAATACCTTTAATTTTATAACAACTATTGTACACATGAGGGCAAAAAATATTTTAAATTAAATTTGAATTTGGATTTGTGGGCAAAATTTAGTTTCCAATATAAGAAATGAACAAACAAACGAGTATGTTAATATATATATATATAATATTGTAATCGTAAACTAACAAATACGAAGGCAATTATTACTTCCTCAACAGTTAATTTCTGTTTACATATAATCCTACGCTTCATCTTATAACATACGCCCAAAATCCCTTTCTATCAATTTTAATTAATCAAAGGGATCGTTTCTGTTATAAAAGGGGTTTGATAACCACCCCTCGGTTTCATTATTACGCGATTCAGCGACGAATCGGAAAGAAATTAACCATATTTGATTAATATCGTTTCTTTATTAAAGTGAAAAATTCAGGCGCGTTGAGCAATTTTTGAGTGAACAAAAATCATAGAACTCGTGTCATCATCACCAAACGCTTTCCATGAGCTATATGTATACTGTGTATATATGTGTACTTTCTGGATGAACAAAAAGCGTCAAACTCGCGTCATCGTCACTGCACGCTAGTTACTTAGTTTTCACTTGTATCGGCAGTCTCCAAAGACTGCCGCGCATTTTTTTTATTGGGTAACTGTGTCAAAAAATTCTTAAAAGCGATGAGCTCGGGCTTTTTCTGGTAGATAGTTGTAGGATCGCCTCTTTTTACGTGTGACATAAAATCATAGATAGTGAAATGGATGTAAAACACTTGCCTGATCCACATAATATTGTCTTCTGTTTACGCGAATGTTATTCATTGAAATTAAACTACTATATACAGACTTTATCGCGTTGTTTTTTATCACTGTATTACATAATTTTGAAACTGTTACACTACTACTATAGAATTTTACTAATTTATAAGCTAGTAAAATTATTAATATTGTTAAAACTATTTATATTTAGGTTTACACTTTCCCCGACGTTTCGGTTGCTTTTCAGCAGCCATGGTCACGGAGAGACTAAGATGGTAGTTGTCTCAATGTTCCAGTGTAGTTATTTCAAAGTACCCGAACATAATTTAATCATTGGTGTTTCTATTTACGCGGAATGAGCTCAAAGTATCATGAAGTCTAGCTGTGGTTTGCTTCTTCTTGGGTTTGACTATTTCAATTACTGGCTGATCTTTTAGAAATATAGACGTCAGACTATCCTAACCAATATTATAAATGCGAATGTGAGTTTGCTTACTTGTTACGCTTTCACTCCTTAACTACTCGACCGATCATTATGAAATTTCGCATACACGTTGTCAGTGATACGGAAAAGCACATTAGATACCTTTCATGCAAAAAAAAAGACTGTTACTAACCTAACCTATCTATATTGATGCGAGCGAAGGCGCGTGCAAAATCTAGTATAATAAGAATGTTATTTTGAACGTGACTGAAAGTTTTGAATTGAAAATCTAAATCTGTAATTTCAATTACGTTAATCATTGGCATGTTATCCTAATTATATGGTGCAGTGGTTTAAACTCTCACCTTATCCCTACTAGTGCGTTGTGTGTTATCGGTTCGATCACCAACCGCCACAAACATTCCAACAATCATTGTTCCGAATCAAGGTTTTCTTTGTGCCTCATTGTATGATTGTAAAGTTCTTCGCAACACAGAAATAACGCCAAATAAAGGCATCGACTTGAAAAAATAATAGTAGTATATTATATGAATATTGAAAGGAGAACGATTGCTGGCAATAAAACGAATATCGCTCTACGCGCTTTTATGAACAGTCGAAATGTATCCGAAAAGGCACGTTTGGCTGTTCATCAGAGGACTATTAGTGCCTACACTTATGCATGGAAGTGAAAGTTGGGTATGGCAAAAGAATCATGAGAGCAAAATAAATGCTGTACAAATAAGAGCGCTGAGAAATATATGTGGTGTGACTCTAAAAGATAGGATAAGGAATAGTGTGATTAGAGAGAGATGCGGCATAAAAGTGGATATAGTGATGAGAATAGAAAAGGGTATGTTAAGCTGGTTTGGGCATGTAGAAAGAATGAACGAGAAAAGACTGACTAAGAAAGTTTATAAGGCTAGTGTGAATGGAACAGTCGCAAGGGGAAGACGACTAGGCGAACGTTTCTTTTTCAGATCGGAGACGTTTTGGATAAAGGCCAGGTTATGAGCACCTTAATCCGGCGAGCGTGTATGAGGACTGTTATGAAAGTGAATGAAGCCAAAGAAGTGTGTCAGGATTGTAGCAAATGGAAATCCGTAGTCTCTGTCTGCCCCTCTGGGAAACAGGCGTGAATCTATGTATGTATGTATTGATATGAAAATGCTTACAATTGGATGATTTTTACTCTTTATCTATGAACAATCCAGGCGTAAATTTTGTAAACAAATGGTTATCTTTCTATCAACAAGACAGTAGCAACGTTGCTTACCTTTGCGGATCCCATTTCGACCGACTTTTGACAAAATCTAGTCCTTTGTATCACTGATCGTATATCATAAGTATATTCCAAAACTTATCCGAAACTAGTTGGGAAGTTATCGACGACTTACCTGGGAGATTTCTTACTTTTCCTTTGCTTCTCGATAATTATAACTCAGTAAATGTTCGGCTGGTCCATCAACCTGAATGCTACATTTTATCCTGTCATTACCGGTATTATGTTAGGAAATTTATTTAGAAGCTTAATGTATGAAATTGTCAAGTTATTATTTAGTTTTAAGGGTCTATAATTGGGAAATATTGGCAAGGTAACTCGTAGAACAAGGAACAACGGTCATCATTTTGTCGTTTACCCAACAGATGCATACAAACACATGATTGTTATAATGGCATAAATACATTTGTAATTGCAGCAACAACTTAAAGGCCATCCAACATCACCTACACTAAAAACAAGCAAATTAAATATATTATTAATTCAAATTATCTACATATTAATACGTGAAGCAAAAACTTTGTACCCCTTTTTACGAAAATTGCACGGACGGTGGGGTATGGAATTTGGCATAGTTAAAGTATATACGGAAAAGGAGTGGCAAATCCTAATATTTTTATAAAATATGAAATACATTATATTAATCGAAATCACGAAACGCACACAACTATGCATTTAACACACCCAATCGAATCACGTTCGTAATATTTCGACATTGTTCGTCTGACGTCGTACAATTCTTCATAACTATGTTTACATAATTATACCTTATTTATATGTAATATGAGTAAAGTTATAAACAATAAAACCTTAATAACGATCAAACTTAAAATTTAAATCAATTATGGTCGAATTTTGACCACTAAGCGACCGCTAGTATATTTAAAAATACTTAATATTAAGAAACAATTACATTTAATTATACATCTAACTAATATTTTGTATCAGACTAAACATAATACATTTTTCAATTTTATATCCGTATTGTATTACAGCCAAATATCGTCAAATTTACTCTATCGTCCTCTTCAATATAGTTAGTATGTTTTACTTTCAGTTTTATATACTTCAATTCAAATATCATAAAAATGCAATCAGCCATCGTCCCTTTAAACCGCTTCGACCATCCCAATCTGCTCTGCGAAAAGAAGACCTTAAAGACCTTAAGAAGCTTTATTGTGAAACGTTATCTCCCATATTGAAAAAAGTAATTAACAGCATTTTTATTAACAGCTATTTTCTTATAATTAGGCAAAAATACTTGTGTCCCGAGAGACTTTACGAATATAAAGTTAACATACACTCAGAATCAAAACAATCATTTGTGGATCACACGAATGATAATTGTTTTTGCTTTCGACCTACAACACTTTCAACACCTGTAGCTATTTTCCATACAAACATTGTCTCAGGCCATATTATATACTTGAAGGGGTAAGTTGAGGTGTATCCCATCCACAAAACCATGCATTACGTATAAGGGGTATCAAAAACAAATCAAGGAAACGTGAGAGGCAGCAAGGACTTTATTGTCAAATTCTCGCTACTAAAAATTTGCACGCTCTAGGAATCGAACCTAAGGCCTCAGGCACATCACTCGCATTCACTACCACATCACGGATGCAGCCCAGTTAGTAATTGTATTCTAAATCCATTTCTATACATCCAAATCAAAACCAATCAGCAATTAATTACATCAAACCAATTTCTACACATATAAACACACATATATGACATCACTCGGCTCTTCATCACATAACTCGGTTACAGATAACTCGATTGGAGTGGACGATTGCTGATCAGAACGCACAGACAACTAGATTATCTTCCAGCTAATGTATCCTTCGTGGCTAGCTTCAATCTAACGCTAGCAAAGGGAACGGGGCTAAGATTGTGTTATTGATAATTAGTATAGGACTTAGTATTGGGAAGGTAAAGGCAATAGAAATGCGTTTATACAGTTTCAGGTGTAACCTTAATTTGTGTTAAATCCTGTATCTTTAAGATCTTTGAAGATCTATCTTATCTTGTGTGAGGGCCAGTCAGTATAGACCGGCGACACTTCGACCCAGTGGGATCATTTGTGTCGACTTCCCCAATAACGACTGCCATATGTGTTCATGGCAGCCGGGACCGTCGGCTTAACGTGCTCTCCGAGGCACGGCAGGCGATAATTGTCAATCAATACGCACATAATTTCGAAAAGTCATATAACTTCCGAAAGTCAGAGGTGCGCGACGTGGGTTCGAACCCGAGACCCTCTGCATTGCCGTCTGTTGGTCTCCCCACTGAGCTATCGCTGCTCTTTTGAAGATCTATATATCTATATGTGTATGTGAATAATTTTAGACCCCAAAAATGCTGCTGTTTACAGATTACAAGGCTGTTTATTCCCGAAATGCATTATCTTTTCTTTTGCATTAGAGATCAAGCCTTGTGTCGTGGGGACTTAGCAAATATACCATTAACACACACAAATATCACCCATTCTCTGAACTGTGGATTTTTATATGATTTCCATTTTTTATAAAAGAAAAATTTCGCTGTACCGTTCGCTTTGTACCGTGGGGACTTTACAAACATACAATTAACGGACAAAAATTATTGTCTTCGCTATTCTTACGCGAATGTTATTCATTGAAATTAAACTACTATAGGTATACGGATTTTATCGTGTTGTTTATTTGACACTTTAGAATTTGACAATTTAGAAACTATTAAACGGGGACCCATGGCTGCTGAAAAGCAACCGAAACGTCGAGGAAAGTGTAAACTTAAATATAAATAGTTTTAATGATTGAATTAGCTTCACAATTAGTCAGTAGTAGTATGTAGGGTAATAGTTTCTAAATTGTCAAATTCTATAGTGTCAAATAAATAACGCGATAAAATCCGTTTATAGTAGTTCAATTTCAACACAAATAATTGCCCCCGTGTAGGATTCGAATCCATAGCACTCGGCGCACTGTCAGTGGCAGTACTACTACGGCATCTCATTAGTCAAATCTATTATACTTACATGTGGATGACTGATTGTGTGGGGGCCAGTCAGTACAGACCGGCGACACTTCGACCCAGTGGGATCTTTTGTGTCGACTTCCCCAATAACGACAGCTGTGTTGTTCATGTCAGCCTGAATAAAAAAATGACCTCACTAAAACAAAAAGATATGAGAACAATTTTAAGGCACAGACCCAGTATTCAGCCCGTTTACTTACACAAATACTATTGTAATGTAAGACCTTTCTCATTTTCTAACAACACAAAGAAAATTCAAAGTATTCCTCTATTCACAGACAGTATATTTCTTATGTAACGGGAGCCTTGGCTATAAGGCCCATGTGTATGAGCCATTTTCCCCTTCTGTCTCTTAAATAGCGAATAACATAAATTTTCGCCTTCATCTCAGATATCGTATGATTTGAGCGTTCATAGACTTTTATTTGTTACTAGTTTTTCTCGTGACTTCACCCGTTAAAATCATAATGGAACCAAAATGAGGATATAATCTTTACTAATATTATAAAGCTGAAGAGTTTGTTTAGTTGAACGCGCTAATCTCAGGAACTGCTGGTCCGAATTGAAATTTTTTTTAGTGTTAGATAGCCCATTTGTCGACAAAGACTATAATAACATCTCACTACAACCAATATGAACGGAGCATCAATGAAAAATGTTGCAAAACGGGTAAAACTCTCTTATGTGAAGAAGGCGAAGTCAGGTCAGCTAGTGTATAAGTGTTAATTTAGTACACATGACCTATAAATGTGTTAAGATACAAATATGCTGTTTGGATATTTGTGTTTTATAAACCTTTTACATGTTAACTAATATCATAAATGTGAATGTGAGTTTGAACTTATCATCAGGAAATTTCGTATAGAGGTTGTTAGGGGTACAAAAAAGGACGAAAAGTACCTTTTATCCAGAAAAATAAGTACTGTTCCCGAGGGATAGAAATTTCTTGACAAAATTTAGATTAACCCGAACGAAGGGACGGGCAAAATTTAATAAAATCATAACTGCGAATGTGAGTTTGTTTGTTACGCTCTCACGCCTGAATTACTCGACCGATCATCATGAAATATATTACCTTTGTAAGTACTGTTCTTGAGGGTTAGTTAGTTTATAATATAAGTAGAATAGTATAAACAGTTGGACTAGGTTTTACCTGCAGCTTTGCTTTCTTAACCGTCTTATAGAAAGCGTACGTTTATTCGATGTACAGGCTGTCCCAGAACTCGACGGAATCAGGTAACAGGCTAAGTTTATAATAGCTTTCAAAAAAATATAAAAACATCAATGTTACGTATTCACGTACCAATGGCATTCTCTGGTTTATAAACTGTTTTTATGCTAAAATCTTTTGACATTCATAAGTGTTCCTTTGTTACCTAAATTATTAAATTATTTTTGTCTTTGACTTTCAATATGCTGATCTGTTGTTTCGTTGGTTCACCACCACGACTTCTTAAAGAGTCTGAAAACCATACTCACCGCAGGAATATGACACAAGGTTTGTTTGCCAGTGATCTTCTGCATGATGGCGAAAATTAATATCATAAATATTATTTCTCATAGACGAAGTATCTTAAGGTATAGCTTGCAGGAAACTCTCTCTATAAGTTAAGGGAAAGTCCTTAATTTATAACTATGAGGGTTGTAATGAAAATGACCCCATGCACTTGGCTGAGCTTTCAAAATCCTGATTTATATCACTACATATTAGACTGCCCGGTGAATATCGTACCACCAAATAAAATTCTCATACAAAATTATCAATTTAGTCATTTTCGAGTATTCGCCCGTTGGATTATCCAACTTCCTTTTTTTAAACTACTCCAATACTGTAAACACAAAATAAATATAATTTAAATCGTTCGAGCCATTTTAGGGTATTTGCGAGACAAATATTTAATATATATCTGGTAGATAAAGTATAAATTATATTTTAAATTCAACATTATTATATTATGTTATTTATTATATTTATTTATTTATTTCATTTAGGTCCTTCACAGCTGACAATTAATATTAATAAAATTATAAATAAGACAGTACGCCAATTACGAAGAACACAATAAAAAACTAATTATTACAAGCAAGAGTAAACATGTAAATCTATATGTAATTGCAAACGATTATTCCGTTGGCCCATATTATATCATAATGTTGTCGTGTCTGAGTGTGACGGTTTATGAGGCTGTGTATGGATGAATGAGGGTGTGTGCTCGTGTGTATACCAGTGAGTATGTTAGTGAGTGCACTTTTATAATTTTACCTGCATGCATTTTTTGTTTTTTTTTTTTTTTGCTATAGGTCACATTTGTTAGACAGAGTCTTTAATATTTTATTTTTATAAGAGCTGCGAGATGTGTTAAATGGATCCGGTGAATAGAAGTTATTATTATAAATGCTAGGAATGCGAGTGAATGGCGACATTTTGAAATACTTAGTTGAAGCAATTGGAATCGAGAATAGTTGCGTTTGTCTGGTGCGCTTAGAAGGAACGTTAAAGCCGATTCCTTGTAGCAGTTCCAGACAATCAAATTTACAGTGAAGTACATCATACAAAAACAACATATCTGTGACTTGTCGTCTATCTTCCAGAGTCATAATATTATGATACTCGCACGATTCCTCGTATGATTTATTTACTAATTTAACTTTATAATTTAAATGCTTGATGAATTTTTGTTGAATTTTTCAATTTTCTGTATGGGTAACTTAAAGAATGGTCGCCAAATAATAGATTCAAATTCTAGGATGCTCTTTACAAAACTAAAATAAAGAATTTTTAGACATTGTGAATCTTTGAATGGTTTACTGTTGCGTATTACAAATCCCAGAGATTTATACGCTTTGCTAACCATCTGTTTTATAAGTGGGTTAAAAGTAAATTTGCTGTCCAGAATCACACCTAAATCTCGCACTTCTGAGGTTCTAGATATTTCTTCATTGCTTATGCGATAATCATAAACAATAGGGTGTTTTTTTCTAGTAAACGTTATTGTCATACACTTCTGGGTGTTTTTACTAATTTTATTATTGCGATAGTAAGTTGTTAGTCGGTCTAAATCAGACTGCAGTAGATAGCAATCCGCAATGGTGTCGATTCTGCGAAATATTTTCTTATCATCAGCATATAGGAGATGTTTTGAGTATTGAAAGTTATTTGCCATATCAAAAAGATAGATATTGTACAGTAGTCGAGATAACAAGGATCCTTGGGGCACCCCGGAAGTGACCTCCACAAAGTCCGATCTGTAACCACTCAAAACTACAGCTTGGCGCCTATTTCGGAGGTAAGATTCCAACCAGCGTAACAAGTTACCCTTTATTCCTACAGCATTTAATTTTGATACTAAGATATTATAATTAACGCGATCAAAGGCCTTTTCATAATCCGTATAAATTACATCTATTTGAGCGTCGCTCATATGTGAGAATATGTAGTTACTGAGCTCTAAGAGGTTAGTATTAACATTATGGCGTTTGACAAATCCATGCTGTGAAGACGGTATGCAGTGCTGCGAAGCAATGTAAATATGCTCATACACAAGCCTTTCCAACATTTTACCAAAATTATTTAATAATGAAACTGCATTGGTAATATCTGCTTTAGAACCTTTCTTGTGGATGGGAACAACCTGTGCTTCTTTCCATAGCTTAGGAAATACACCCTCATCTAAAGATTTCTGAAATATAATAGAAAGGGGTGTATTTACTAATTTTATTATTGCGATAGTAAGTTGTTAGTCGGTCTAAATCAGACTGCAGTAGATAGCAATCCGCAATGGTGTCGATTCTGCGAAATATTTTCTTATCATCAGCATATAGGAGATGTTTTGAGTATTGAAAGTTATTTGCCATATCAAAAAGATAGATATTGTTTCACATTTTTTTATAAATATTACTGGCAAGCCATCTATACCAGCGCCCTTTCTATGATTAAGTTTACTAAAAATTGTTTTTAGCATCCTCAAAGTAACCGAAATAGAGTGAACAACATTAGCATAAGGGGACTCCGAACAGATTGGATACCGATATATAACACTAACTCGATAGAACAGCAGCAGAAACAAATACAATTGCTGTGGTTGTCTGGGTCAGACAGTATTATTGAGTTTATCTGTCAAAAATTTATCCGCAGTCTGAAACTGTGTCCGTTTTTTATTTTATGTATAACAGCTATAAACTTATAATACTATTATTTTAAACTAAAGCCGCATATGAGAGGGAATAAACATAAAATACTGTATCCATATATACCTAGTTTGGCCTATATATTAGAGAAACAAACTAATGTACAAACATTAATTAATTTATAATGTTTCACTTTCTTGATAGAGCGTGTAGATCGTCCAATCACTTCGGCCCAAGCTCACTAGCGTAGGAACTCGGTTAAAATTTCATTAGTCCTGTTAGCTCATCGGTGATCCGTCATAATTACAGCTCGTACCGATCAACAGATTAAGGACGGTCTCGATTTATAGAGCTATCGATCATTTTAATCGATACTCTACTGGTATCTGTTGATTATAATGGCATATTATGGACTATTACATAAGTTGATTGCTGTCACAGATGACTCTGAAACTGATACTCCACAAAGAGATACGTTTAATGAAATAAATATCTAATTGATTTTTCTAACACAAGTACTCGTACTTAAAAGGAATAATATTCTATCACATGTACACACAACACCATCTAGCCCAAACTAAGCAGAGTTTGTACTATCGGTACTAGACAATGAATAAACATACATATATACTTTTTTTTTGTATATGCATACATATTATACATAGAAACACCCAGACCAAGACATTCATGTTCATGCACACAAATGTTCGACTTGTGCGGGAATCAAACCCGCGACCTCAGGCGTGGCAGTCGGTTACATTAACCACTACGCCATCAAGGTCGTCAATCAATGACGTTTGTTAAATAACCTATTGATAACGAAATAAAGTATCTTTTATTATAATTATTCTTTCTATTCTATTTTTATAATAAAGATTACCACCAATTTACTTACAAATTATATTAAATTAGAATTTTTGAATGAGCATTATGTTCGGTAGTTAATTTTTAAACTTAATTATGTTTGGTTCAGTAGTAGGCAAATTATATTTGGAAGGATGCACCATTATACCATTGTATAATGGTTGCATCCTTCCAAATATAATTTGTAAAACAAGCAGCATTGTAAAATAGGCGACTAAAAAGAGTGGCCGCGGGTTTCTTGCTCACCATTCTGATTGGTTCTACGCCCTTGCTTTGTCGAAACCGTGAAAACAGGTAAATGTAAATTCATATTATTTTTTAATTAGTGTATCCTTGACGTGTATAAGTATTACTTTATGACCTAAATTAATAAGATAATAATAATATTATTTCACATACACACTTCACTATCTAGCCCAAACTAAGCAGAGCTTGTGCTATGGATACTAGACAATGGATAAACATACATACTCATATAATTTTTTATTTTTGTATATACATACATATTATACATAGAAACACCCAGACCAAGACAAACATCCATGTTCATGAACACAAATGTTTGACTTGTGCGGGAACCGAACCCGCGACCTCAGGCGTGGCAGGCGGTTCCACTAACCACTACGCCATCGAGGTGATTAGTGCAATGGGTGGGGTTAGAACTCACAATTCTATTGATCACAAGTCTGATGCTATATCTTTTGGACTGCCACTTACAAATTGAGACTAGTGTCTACGTTGGTTATATTATATGCACAGACTTACGCAGTTATCTTGCTGATGGGGTCAGCAGAGGTCCCACGCAATAGAAGGCGGGTCTGTTGCCATCTTCCATTAATAATTCCAGGCTATAGGTATACTGTCACCATAAATTCCTTGAATGAAAAACCTAATGATAATTTGGCCATTTGCTCGGCAATTGATCTCCGAGACCTTAAGCACAGTGGTCGCAGTCACTCCCACTGTGCTCGCGAGACAGTCAAATCAATACTGTTATAGGTATGTATGTTCAATAAAAATAGCTAACCTTGTTCCACTCACATTTCAATACAATAAAACCGTTTTCCTCGCGTTTAGCCTAGATACGTGCCAATAAGAAACCGCCCATTTAGCTCAACCATCTGCTTAACGCCAATTATAATACGGGGCACGGTAGATCGTGAGTTATGGTAGCAATTGAGACCGCCATCGCTCCTCCACTTTAATTAAAGGCGATGTCGTCACAATCTATAACATACCGAGATTTAAACATGGTAGGAATGCTGATAGAGGGAAAATACGAAAATGTTTTTATTGAACTTAACTTGAAAAAGGTCTTGTGCTTATTGCTGGAGAGGAATTTTTGTGTGAAAATGTCCTTCAGAACTATTTTTTCTTACGGCCGCCTATCTTAATAATTACTAGTCAATGTGTGCAAGAGATATTAAAGTAAATATGCTGTGTGCAAACACAAGTGCATTCTCTTTTCTCTCACTCTTATAGTCCAACGGGAGTGCAATTCAACATGACCTTTACATACATTGCATGCATACTTTCAGTGCCTGCTAGGAACGGGAATGACACAGGCAATTTCCTGATTCCAATCTGCTTGTATTTCCTAAACTGCTCTTTATAGAAATCATTCATGTGTAAAAGATTATTTTCAAATTAGGAATAGTCTCTCATTCGTAAGGGACATACAAACATTCAAATAACGAACACGAAAAGCACCCGGATCTCTTTTTGGATAACACAATATTGTCGGCCTCGATGGCGTAGTGGTCAGTGTAACCGACTGCCACGCCCGAGGTTGCGGGTTCGATTCCCGCACAAGTCAAAAATTTGTGTGTATGAACATGAATGTTTGTCTTGGTCTGGGTGTTTCTATGTATAATATGTATGTATTTACAAAAAAAAAAGTATATATGTATGTATATCCATTGTCTAGTACCCATAGTACAAGCTCTGCTTAGTTTGGGCTAGATGGTGTTGTGTGTTTGTGGTAGAATATTATTATTATTATTATTATTATTATTATTGTATCACGGATAAACCTATTATACTCGGCGCACTGACAGGCGATCACTAACCACCGTGCGATCTGTACAACCAATTCTATTTATTATATCGAGAACAGTTTATTATTATTGCAACTTATATTCAAGTATCACTCAAAGTTTTATTGTAGCGTCAAGAAAATTGCACTGAAGAATGAGTTCGTTTCAATTTATTTTATTTCTCTTATGTGATTATCAATCATATAGAGGGGACACGTGCCCTCACAATAACAAATTTCCAAACGAAATATACAATTTAAATTATAAATGAGAAAAAGACAATGCATTTGGTATACTTGGAGATGCTATGCGTCATCAATTGCAGTGTGTGGTGGATAGCCATACAAGGTATCCTACGCCATGGATTAAAATTTGCCTCTGTGTCTTCTAAATAAGCATAATTGTTTTGAGTCTTGGTAGAAATTGTGTCCATGTTGGAGAAGTCACTTTTTCAATAAAGGGAATTTAATTAATTACATTCCTTTTTCCTTTTTTGGGCTCATATAAAGATACCACTGTCTGCGAGAAATTAAAAATACCTGCTTGCCACTTTTCTGTATAAAACATACTTAACTAGCAATAATGCGTTTATAATTAAATATATTTTTCGAAAAAGGCAACATCACACTAGGAATGATATCTGTATCGCAGGGAACTGTATAAATGTTCACAATATAACGTTGCTGCGAGTGACACATCTCTACATTATGAGGGGTATGGACGCGCGCGCGGGGAGGACATCACAGACCGTACAGCGCGAGCGCTCATCGAACATTCGAGAATAACCGACGCCATTGTGAACGCACGTCCAAATGTTACAGTTTGCAAATTTAAATATGTTATGGTAATATATCTAATAATTGTGAAGCAAGCAGTATTTTCCTTCAATAACCACAGAAGAAATTCTATCTTCAAAAACAAATATTAAAAAAACAGACACAAAATGTTCTTTGATGAAATTATTATTCTGAATTTGGATGTTCCCAGACTCGTAACAACCATTTGTGTTTACAAATTTTAGACCCATGTAAGATTCGAACCCAACAACCCCAAGAATACTTGACATAGTGGCAGCGGCGAACACGCAAACGACGATGCCATCCATGCAGCCAATTCTCTTCTATCTAAATTGACTAGCGGTCACAAAGACATCGAAATTCGACCATAATTGATTTAAATTTTAAGTTTGATCGTTATTATCTATAACTATAGGTACCCTTATAATAACATTTCATTTAGTCACCTACTCCACATACACATGTAACCATGGTTACGAAGAATTCTGCGACATCAGCCGAACAATGCCGAAATACTACGAACGGGATTCGACTGCTTGTGTCAAATACATGGTTGTATGTGTGTCGTGTTTTTTTCAATAATTTAATGTATTTCTCATGAATATTTTATAAAAATATTAGGATTCGCCACTCCTTCTCCATATAAACTTTGACTGTGCCAAATTGCATACTCCTCCGTCCGCGCAATTGTCGTCAAAAGGGATACACAGTTTTTGCTTCACTTATTAATATATAGATTTATTAAGGAAGAAACAACAATTGCATTAAATCAATTCTATAAATTTAATCGAACATTTGTCACACTTGTTCTTATAACCCTAGGAGTCTGGGACCCAAAAGATCCGGGGCTTTATTACCAAACTTCGGAACAGTAACACTTTCAATCGCAGTTATTTATAGTGCAAACTGTAAAACTCGATTCCTTATGAGAATTATTAAGGTCAGTACATATGAGCAAAAGCATAAAATTCAAAGTTTTTAAAATTTCAGTACACTCACTAACTCATAAACTCTGCCCTTCATAAGTATAACTTTGTGACCTAAATGAATAACTGATTTTTATTTTGGCTAGTTAAATTCCCTATACCATTATTATAAATTATTATTATTATTATTATTATTATAAATGGTGTTTATATGTCTGGATACCAGCCTACAACCAGTTTCTGGAATGTAGTTCAATACATAAATTGTTAACAGACGATCTAATGCACCTCGATTGCTAAGATTGGCTGTCGAACTTGCAACAGCCAATTAATTTAAATATAATAATAATAATAATATCCTCCAGACCGAATTTCGGCCACGGCGGCCAGCTTTAACAGAGACTGGCCAACTACGCAGGAGATATTATAGTGCACAAGTGTGTGCGCAAATACAAGTGCACTCTCTGTTCCCTAACTCTCATGATCCGATGGGACGGTAATCCGACACCACCGGAGAGAGATCAGGCGCAGGACCAACGGCTTTACGTGCTTTCTGAGGCACGGGGGTGTATTACACCGCCAACTTCCTAACTCCGGGCTGCTATTGAGATTTCTTAACTGAAAAACCCAATAACTTTTTGTTGGCCCAACCTGGGATTCGAATCTGAGACCTCATGCACGGCAGTCGCATTCACTACCGCTGCACCACGGAGGTATTATATATATCAGAAATTTGACATTAATACGTTAATGATAAGCTTTTCAGGAACTAATAGCTAGTTTCTTAATATCATCTAAAATGTAAAAATGCTCAATGCAATAGTGACGTCCACTCTATGGATTTACTTTTTGTTATTTTAACGAGACTACTCCTGTACCTGTACTAGGAATAAGGCCTGTGTCGCGAGAATTTAACAATTATTAACACAACAGACTCAGAGAACACCCAGACTCTACAAATATTTGTAGGCGAAACATATTTTCTTTCACGTGAAGGTCGAACCTACAACAGTCAGCGTAAAGGTAGGGCCGAGGCGACGGTATACTTGGCACTACATCCTTTATATAATATATATAATATCAGCCCTGTATTAAACTGTCCCACTGCTGAGCACGGGCCTCTTGTCAGTGTGAGAAGGGTTAGGCCACCACGCTGGTCCAGTGCAAGCTGACAGACTTCACATATCTTCGAAAACATTATGGAGAACTCTTAGACATGCAGGTTTCCGCACGATGTTTTCCTTCACCGTTAAAGCAAGCGATAATTAACTATTTAATACGCACATAACTTCGAAAAGTCAGAGATGCGCGTCTTGCGATCGAACTCGAGATCTCTGCGTGGCAGTCCAACGCTTTCCCGCTAGGCTATCGCTACATCCTTTAATATATATACCTTAATATATTGTATATACTATATTGTGTAATACAGCCAATGGCACAAGTGCTGGTCAAATAAACTATTTATGATGTGTATAGTACCTAATAATATTAGTTTATTGCCAACAACACTGGCGTTGGTCGTAAATATTAAGTATTAGTCCAAGCTGGACTATGAATTTATATTGTTTTGGATTACATACATAAATAGTACAGAACTTTTACAATGTTTAATATCAATAGCAGAAAAACGGTTCCTTTGGTATATATATCGTCACAAGTGGTCGCTTAGAGGTCGAATCAATTAATTAATTGATTCGACCTCTAAGCGACCACTTGTTGTTGTTGTTGTTTTAAACTAGTGGTCAAAATTCAAACATAATCAAAAATGAAATTTTAAGGAAATCATTTATATTTTCTTATATTTCACTATTTTCTTTCTACACATTCGCACGTAGCTTCTAATAAAAATAGGAAAGTCGGTTGTCAAACGAAGGAGAATAGGGTATTCTGTCTTTGCCTATGTATGTATAAATATTGTTAGTTTTTTATAATTATTTCCAATCTACACTTCTTTTTTATTTAAACTTTAACTATGCCAAATCTTAGACTCCTCTGTGCGCGCAATATTCTTTAAAAAGGGTACAAAGTTTACCTATTATGACTTATAACATACTTGTGTTTACCCGGTGGTCAATACTAATATAATTATTGAAAATCGACGTTGATAAATAATAATTGGAGAAAAATATATATATACTTACCTACTTATATAAGAATACTAACCGTTGCCAGTTTTTTTATTGATAGCACTAAACGAAAAAATATAAAGAAAATCAGTTGTCAAATAGAAGAGAAACAAGTTCTTAACTCCTCTGTTTTTGTCTATCTATATATGTATAGATATTGTTATATTGTAAAATGTGTTGTACTGCGCTACAACACGCTATATTATATAGTCGGCCTCGATGGCGTAATGGTCAGTGTAACCGACTGCCACGCCTGAGGTCGCGTGTTCGATTCCCGCACAAGTCAAACATTTGTGTGCATGAACATGGATGTTTGTCTTGGTCTGGGTGTTTCTATGTATAATAAGTATGTATTTACAATAAAAAAGTATATATGTATGTTTATCCGTGGTCTAGTACCCACAGTACAAGCTCTGCTTAGTTTGGGCTAGATGGTGTTGTGTGTATGTGATAGAATATTATATTATTATATTATAATATATTTTGCCTTATGATTATATTATAATCATAAGGCAAGCCGTATGCCAGCTATTCTGTATAACCAAAACATGTGAATATATAAAATGATGTGGTCGATACCACATTATAACATATCACAAAGGTTTAGCTATGCAATAACAAAGTTAAATAAGACGTAAACCAAAGCTTTCTAGTCGCGTGTAGCGTTAAGATCTGCGGTGGCGTCTGTGGTGGCGTCTGCGGTGGCGTCTGCGGTGGCTTTCAATACGTGCCATTGCCACACCAAAGTGATCAGACTCCGAGGTCCAGACGCTCTTTGATCCGGTTCCCTATTTATTCGCATAAAATTATATGTCATAATTTAACATGGCATACTTTTACTTATTTTAATAATAGTTACGCACAATATTAATTTGGCATAACTGTTTAGGCATATTTCTTTTAACATAATTTCTATAAGCATAATAATTAAAGCATAAATTGGAATTTTTGTAAATTTTATGTTTGCATTTAATAAAATACTTTTCGTATATAAAATAAATATGTTGGCGGCTTACCCGCACCCTAACCTATTGTTACACTATGGTACCCAAGTTACATATGCCTTATAACTTTACGCCACTCAAAATTAGGGTAAAAAGCATTAGCCTAAATTATATTTATGCCTACTTAAATAATATGCCAAGAAACAATTATGTCAAAGTATTTTATTATGACTAAAAAAATGCGGGGCAGTCTTTGGAGACTACCGATAGAAGTAAAATACTAAGTAACTAGCGTGCGGTGACGTTGACGCGAGTTTCAAGCTTTTTGTTCACCCAAAAAGTACACATATATACACAGTATACATATAGCTCATGGAAAGCGTTCGGTGACGATGACGCGAGTTCCATGACTTTTGTACACCCAAAAAGAGATCAACGCGCGTAAAGAAATTTTTTACTTGAAAATTAGGCGAAACAAAGGGACCCCCTTTGATTCTTATACAAAATTTCACGCCTACATACCATGTAAATCTCACGGTAAAGCATAGATAGATAAAAAGAAATCTATAATATACATAATTATATGTATATTATGTGTAATTCAAACCCATATAACGGTGATTGTGTAACAATCATTAATTCATCTTCACAATCGTTCATATTGATGATACGAGTATAAGTAAGATATCGATTAGTGTCGGTAAATAAGAGAGTCACGAGGTTAGATTTTTAAGCCCATTCAGGCAAATATTTTTGTTTTTTTAGAAAACACAACTCTTACAATTGGATTAATTCCCGTGTCGTCAAGGATGTTACAATCCTTCAAACAATGGATAAAATGAACACCCAAATTTGGAACGAATATTTGTGAATCACACGAATTTCTGTCTTGTGTGGGGATTGGTATGATTTAAGGTTCCCCAAACCACTAAACAGTTGCAAAGACATCAATTAAAAATTTAAAAATAAATGTATGCACCTTTGTTGGCAAACAAGCATACGGCCTGATCGTAAGTGGTCACCGTAGCCTATGGACGCTTGCAATACCAGAGGCATCACTTGCGCGTTACCGACTCTTTAGGCAAAGAAGTGGGAAGGAGAAGGAGCGGGAAGGGGGAAAGAGGGTGACTGGGCCTCCGGCACTCTCACTCACCGATGGAAACATAACAGTAGGAATACTGCTATTTCACGTCGATATTCTGTGAGAAGGTAGTCCTTGAAGGTGTCCATGAATTGGCCAGGCTCGACCGGGGGGTCGAGCCGGGCCCATTCATGTTGAGTATGAATCAGCGACGGTCTACTACTCAAAATGTTTAATTTACTTTTAGAAACATGTTATTATAGTACATATGAATATCTAAAAGATAAGTGAAAGCTATGTATATTAATCACAACATTTTAATGTGAAAACTATTTGCACGCTCTAAGGAGCAGAACATGTGATCTTTTTCTTATGTGTAACATCTATAATGTACCATGTTTCGAGCAAATAAATGTTTTGAATTGAACCTACAACATTTGGCGCAGTATCAGTGGCGAAGCGACCATTTAAACTATTACGCTATCCGTACAAATGTGAAACTCAAAACTACTTTTAAATTATCCAATCATTACAAATCTAAAAAAGCTGATCAAATGTGAGTACAGAATTCGTCTACCTGCCCTCGGAGACATGCAGGCGAGAGCCTAAACATGCATTTAAGGAAAATTTATGGAAATTTAAATAGACTCGCGAAAACATTTTACCAATTTTTATGCGAAAATCTGGAGCCGTAATAAATTCTAGCAGTTTATATGACGTGCAGTTGGCACGTCGCCGGGCGCTTTGAAAACTTCCAACCTCGGCTACCAGGCGTTTGTCGTATGCAAACTAGAGATCCGATTAGATTAACTTACTATCAAGTTAAGGCCAAAATCAATAACCTATATTTTTATACTTTAAGCTGCTAGAGCTGGAATTTTTATAAAACTTTTGGTGGTACTAGATTTTGTTGCGAATCCGCTCGCATAAGTAATATAGGTTAGTAAAAAAAGAACTGATACTTTTTCTGGATGAAAGGTAGACGGAAGGTAGGAAGGCGTGAAAGCGTAATATACATCAATTCAGAAGTCTTAGCTGCAAGCTCTACAACATTTTAAATAAAAAAGAAAAGATCGCAAGTCTAAACCATTACGAAATCAAAAATATGGCTACTACTTGGGTAAGTAATAGATGATATAACAACAAAATCTCTAATATTTACAACATATAACAACGAAACCTATAATTTTATTTAATATAGCGATTAGTTAATATAATAAACGATTGATATTATTTTAAAATAACTAATTTTTATAAGCATAACATACATTAAATATAAAATCGTTTGACATACCACTCAAAAGATATAAAACTTATTTGGTCTAATATGATGAAAACGCCTACTTAAAAACTTTGTTTTATTCTTTGTAAGTTCTATCGTAGTTATAGGTAATAGTAACCTAAGTAGAGATTAAACATAACCAGTAACTGATTATCACCTGCGCTAAGATAGGTCGACGAAGCCCCGCTTAGCGGGGCTCCTATTTCTGGGTGAATTAAAAAAAATAACCACGAAGGCTAAGGCGGGAGCTCTACTCCGCTTCGCTGCCACCTTAGCCTTCTAACCTAACCTAACCTATCCAAGTCGGGGTACTCTGAGTCGGGGTGTTAACCATAATGACGTTTTTTATGTATATTAAACGTTAGACCTAATGATTTTCGATTAAATAAACAATATACATATTAAACGTTAGACCAAATGATTTTCGATTACATAAACGTTATATCAAACAACGTTATACTAATTAACTTTTAGAATAAAATGTTATATGTAAAGAAATTATATCACGTTGATTATATTTTATGAACGATAATAAAATGAAATTAGACCAAATGAGTTTATACGTTATGAGACGCATCCATACTACTTGGTTACTTATCTACATTACGATAGTACTGAAGCACTACTAAAATATTTAGAATATACATTTTTCGCAACACACACACATCTACAATCAGTCACTTAGATATCCTAAAAATTGCTATAATAATAATAATTATCTCAAATTACATTTCAAATTCTTATCCATCCACATACTCACAACACACTCGTAAACATCTACAATCTCTCACTTACACACCTTACATATTTCAATAATAAATATATAAATTAAGTATGTAATAACTGTCTTCTGTGTCCATTGTTGCATTGTTTTGGCTAAGCGCTGCCTCCCAAAATACAGGCTATATATATTATACCAAAATCGCAGTATGAAAAGATTTAAAGCATAGCATACATACGACGTTAAAATATAATCACCTTCCTGGACATTAATATGTCATCTGTCAACAATACCAACATGACATCTGAATTATAAATATAGTATTATCACGCTCACTCATATTGAAATTATACACTATAGTTCTCTATTTGTATGCATGTATACATATTTTTATATATCAGTTGGACAGAGAAACAAATATAAAAGTACTGAGCCTTGTACCAGAAGAACGCAACATTTAGACGACAATTCAGAACAAAAGGGGAAAGAAAGAAAGAAATCATGTTTATTTCTTTTTTTTTTTTTTTATGTATACAGCTAAGTTGGCAAACAAGCATACGGCCCACCTGATGGTAAGTGGTCACCGTAGCCTATAGACGCCCGCAACACCAGAGGCATCACTTGCGCGTTGCCGACCTTTTAGGAAAGGAAGTGGGAAGGAGAAGGAGCGGGAAGGGGGAAAGAGGGTGATTGGGCCTCCGGCACTCTCACTCACCGAACGAAACACAACAGTAGAAGTACTGCTATTTCACGTCGATATTCTGTGAGAAAGTAGTCCTTTCCCGGTCGAGCCGGCCCATTCATGCTGAAATCAGCGAGGCTCTACTACTCTAAAAAGAATTTCGTACAGAGCACACACAATTAATTAAAACAAAATAAAAAAGTATTATACATATTAAAACAAAATGTGTATGCCTTCGCCGAAAAGGGTCACTACCTCAGCATTAGCTGAGCACCCAAATTAAGTGCACCAGCGCTGGTTTTCAGTTTATCAGCTGATACAAGTGATGCACGGACGGAGGCAAATGCTTTAACTACAACAAAAATACAATAAATGTGGTTCTGTTACATACATACACAAGGAAAACGTATAGGGCATATTAAATTATGTTTATAAATAAGGTACATTTTAAAATATGAGAACAGAGGTAGAAATAAAATACGTCACTACCAAATAAATAAATTTTAAGGGGGTAGGAATAAATAAAAAAAGTCGAAATGACGATTTCATAAAAAAAATCATAGAAGGAATTTATATAGCGTATTCTCCACCGAAAAGAGCAAAGGTCTTAAGTATAAAGAAAGAAGTTCTCTATACAATGTGTGAGCTCACTTTTCTTAGTGTTTTACTCTTATTCGTGCAATCTAAGTATGAGCACATCTATTATTAAATCCTTGGGATTATTTAGATATCCGTAGTTCCTGTCTATATCATTACTAAATAATACTAAATCACAGAAGTAGTATACCAGTAAATGTAGAAGGTGAAAATAATAAGAAGAAAATCGCTAATTAATTTCGAACCCATTTTAGTGTGAATAGTAAGCAAGTTATAACGCATAGCTCTAAGGATGACCGAGGCTCGGAACACTCGCGTTACCATAACACCGAAAAATATTCAAGTAATTTTGAGGAATATGAAGCGCGGGAAGTCCCTCTGCCACGACGGCCTTAGCTTCGACCATTTATTTTTTGCAGGCCGTAACATGTGTTATGTTCTAGCGAGGCTTTTCAATCTCTGCCTAAGGCAAAGTTATCTACCGATAGACTGTAAAGTACCGACGATGGATGGCGCCACTTAATTTGTTTTAACTCTAATTTTTAACTATTACTTAATTGTGTGACCTTCTATATGGATCCCAGAGTCCGAAATAAAGTATTATTATGAAGCAGACAATACATACATATGTAGAAGTATAGTACTACAGTTGTGGGTATATAGTTTTATTTCATATTGAAAATTAGACACTATCGTTCTCTATGTAATATTTGAAATCACTCTTCTTATCGAGGACACTTTTTTATACGATCTCAGTACGAAGACAGATTTCTGATATAAATCATTGGCAGCACGTAGAAATTTGAAGTTTCCGCCTACCCTACGAGATTATTATGTAAAAATAATGACAACTTTATAGTATTAAAACCCAATTTCATCCCATAGTTATCATAAATACATACGGATTAATATACTTCACTTTGATACAATTTATGTCCCGTCCGGGATTAGAACTCGTGAATATTCAGTAGCGAGTAGTGACGGGTACACCCTGAATAAATAGATACGTATAAAAATCATTCTGGAGGTTTACTTAAGGTGGATTTTAGAGGTAAGTGATTCAAGGTATTTTATTTAGGTAGGTACGTTTTAGGGAAAAGTAATTTGGGTAATCTATTATACAATTGACTTTACTACTATTCCAGATGTGGCGGGTAGAGTACTATCTGGATTCGATACCGAAATTGGGTCAAGAAGCCATTAGTCTTTTTACCTAAATTGTAATTATAATTAACTTTATCAAATCTATTCTAATATTATAAAGCTGAAGAGTTTGTTTGTTTGTTTGGTTGAACGCGCTAATCTCGGGAAATACAGGTCGAATTGAAAAAATATTTACTGTGATAGCTCATTTAACGAGGAAGGCTATAGGCTATATAACATCATGCTACGACCAATAGGAGCGGAGCATCAATAAAAATGTGGCAAAACGGGGAAAAATCTCTTTCGTGAAGCAGACGATGTTGCACGGGTCAGCTAGTAAAATATAAAAGATTTTACAAAACACATTACAGGTTACTTATTGTATTAAATTCACATGAAAACTATATTTAATTTAAAGTAAAACATTTACGATTGAGATGTTGGACCCAGAAAAAGTTGTTTACCTATGAAATCTGTTTTTATATCGTATAACCTGAACTAGCTATAACATTTTTGTTCTACTATTAATAAAATAAGAGTCTATAAAAAACGTTTAAAATGTCGTTTAGTAAACATCTAAGCTGAAGAAAATTATTTACAAGTGTGTGCTCAAACACAAGTGCACTCTATATTTTGTTACTATCAAAGTCTGTCGTGAAGACAATCCGACACGGCCGAAGAGAGATCAGCTGCACGGTTATTGACGGCAGGTATGACGTAGAGGTAGATGTGGTTGCATCGACATTGCCACTGCGACTAGTCTTGTTGGTTCGATCCCCGGAACGCAAATTTGTGTGATCCACGTACGTGAATCGCATAATGGACACAACGAACACCCAGACTAAGAAGAGAAGTATTTATGTAGGTAGCTCCAGTCCGTGTTCTTTAAGTCCGTTGTTTGAATTATTGTAAAGAACCTTGCAATACAGGAATCATTTCTAGTGCAGGAGTTGTGTTTTTTAATAAATGAATAAATACTTCTAAGGCACGTGAACAAAATACTTCCAACTTCCTTGCTCCGAGCAGCAGATGTAAATTTCTTGATGGAAAAACCGATTATCTTTAATTGGTCCGTTCCAGGATGAATATTATTTGATACGTTAGTACTTCTTTTTATCATGTGTTTACCATTACATCTTCTAGAAGTCGATCGGCGGTGCAATATAATAGTGGTATTGTCGTTTCAAAAGACAGTATAGTTTGATTAAATTCAGCAAATCTAATAATATTTTATATTTTTAATAAAAATCTTCCGCTATATCCCATACATCTATTAAATATTATAGTCAGATTATGCCTATATAACATATTATCATGTAACTACATATATGTATCCTCAAAGGAATTTATAGAGGTATAAAGCATCCAATAATATTTAACCACATACACACAACACCATCTAGCCCAAACTAAGCAGAGCTTGTACTATGGGTAGTAGACATTGGATAAACATACATATATACTTTTTTTTTTGTAAATACTTACATATTATACATAGAAACACCCAGACCAAGACAAACATCCATGTTCATGCACACAAATGTTTGACTTGTGCGGGAATCGAACCCGCGACCTCAGGCGTGGCAGTTGGTTACACTAACCACTACATCATCGAGGCCGATTTGAATCCCACGTAAAAAAGCCAAGCCTATTGCCAACTCATATTTGTCATACAATATAAAGCGTCTCTTGCTAGAGACATTTTAAATAAGATTTAGTTTGATTTAGTCAGCTCACAACGGTCAGAAAACACAAGAAAACCTGTGACGCTAAACCAAAAGAAAGACAGAAAAGAGCCAAAACATTTATTGCTAAGACTAACTGTGAAATATAACAGAGCAAACAAAAGAAAATTATAAACCAGTCAGTTATTAATTAAAGTCTCACAAGAGTTTCAATACAAATCTAGTTTAACATTAACTAGTTATAACTGAACTCAAATGTGAACACACGGATGTGCCGTTATGATTTACACTAAACCAGCTTTTCTTAACTTCTTCATCCTAGCGATTATTAATCCCAGCTTATTTCTAACGAGATTTAGCTGAATATCAGTTTTTACACGGAGCGACAGCCATCTGACCTCCGCAACCCAGAAGGATAACATCATTCTATGGTTAGACCAGTCGTCAGGATATTTGAGGGCGCTGACTTCCCAATAACGACTGCAATAGATGTTCATGATAGCCGGGACCCACTGTTTAACGTGCTTTCCGACGCACGGGGGTGGAACATCGCCAACTTCCTAACTCCGCACTAGTTATTAAGAACTTCTTGACAGAAATTCGTAATAAATTGCTAGTATGAAATTCTTGACGGAAATCTTAGCAACGTTTTCCAAGCTCGACCCGGGAATCGAACCCGAGACCTCATGATCCGCAGTCGTATACACTACCACTGGACCAACAAGGCAGTTTTACTTAACTATATAACAAATAATATCAAAAGATTTCACACTTCATTATATTATCGATCTTCTACGCGAGCAGCAAGCAATAATCACATCAACACATTAAGTGTTCTCTTGCGACTTGTCAATTAACGTAATGGCGGCGCTTCCGCTCAATAATGGCTACGCCCCATCTACTTCCGGTAAACAAACCACTAAATATCCCCACGACGACAAGCGAACCATAGCAGGCGAGGAATGCTTATGGTTTGACAAACCATTAAGTATTTTCATGGTAATAGTTATTGGAAGAATATGTGCGTTATATTTTATGAGTAAGTAATATATGATATAAAAATCGGATGGGTCAACGGTTCTAGAAGTTTTTTTTAATATTGCTTTTAATTTGGGCTTCAAATTACTAGTATTCTTAATATTGTCTTCTGTTTACGCGAATGTTATTTATTAAAATTAAACTACTATATACGGATTTTATCGCGTTGTTTATTTGACACTCTTTTATATAATTAAGAAACTGTTACACTACATACTACTACTATTAAACTTTACTAATATTGAAGCTAATTAAATTATTAAAACTATTATATCTGTTTTAATTTAATTTTACACTTTCCCCGACGTTTCGGTTGCTTTTCAGCAGCCATGGTCACGGGGAGACTAAGATGGTAGTTGTCTCAATGTTCCAGTGTAGTTATTTCAAAGTACCCGAAGATTAAATTATGTTTAGTAAAGTTTAATAGTAGTAGTATGTAGTGTAACAGTTTCTTAATTATGTAAAAGAGTGTCAAATAAACAACGCGATAAAATCCGTATATAGTAGTTTAATTTCAACTTGTATTCTTGTTAACCCCTCCAGCTAAGCTAGAATACTTGTGTTAGGAGTGCAATGGGTGGGATGCGAACCCGTGACCTCTCGATCGCAAGTCCAATGCCTTATCTCAATGGCTACCGCCGCTTCGAGTTGCATCGCCACATGTGTTTGATTGGCACAGAAAATTGGTATTCAAATTCACTTCACTTCGCAAGTAGCGAAGCAACCACTTTATCCACTAAGTCATCTATTGTCCAGCCACTTCTTGCACAGCGTTTCTCCCCCGCGGGGATATTTGGTTACGCCGCTGTTCTCTTTTGCGATCGCAAGCAGAGCAAACAATTTCTATGTTTGTATTTTGTATGCATAAAATCAAAGAACGGTTTATGAGATGTGGTATAACAAAAGTTGTAAGAAAGGAATAAAAAAGTCACGGGAGAATTTTGTAAGTATTTTTCAGTATAATCTGTGTAAAGTCCGATCTACGTAAAAGCATACTTATCACACTACCGAAGTCAGACTGAACTAAAATAGCCTTACTCACATAGTATCCGACAATGATATTATAAATAAATTAAACACAGACCATAAAGCACAACATAAATAACAAATGAAACAAAACTACGTCACAGTCTGTAGTTGAACGCAACACCAAATTATGTGTCCCGAAAATTTAATATTCATAGCCAAATTATAACAATATAACACAGCAAAATTTATATTAAAACACAAATTACGACAGAATATTTTGTGCCGGCCATATTTGCCCGTGACAGACTCAATCGTAGTCAAATAAACTCGGAATTAATAATAATTTATCCCGAAACGAAAGCATTTAAAGAACGTGCCACCTCCATTATTATGGAGGCATTCGTCGAAATTTATGCGGTAATAAAAATTTTAATGCACGCGTCGCGCCGCGTCCGACCGTACAGGAAGCCAGTTTGCACAGACTTACTCATGCTTGCACAGACTCACTCATGTACTTGCACAGACACGCTCAGAAACTTGTGCACAGAAGCCGCGATTCACGTTGAACGGACGAAATTCTGCCATCCATTGTAAACTCGCACGGTTTTCCTTAGTCTTTGTATAAGATTTTAATTTTTCGCTATCTACTTTAGTATTAAGCAGATATTATGATAAACCGATATAAATTTAAAAATATATATTATGATATAGACGTCGTATGATGAAGGATGTTTCCTAAACCTACATAGAAACACCCAGACCAAGATAAACATCCATGTTCATGCACACATGTTTGAATTGTGCGGCAACGAACCCGCGACCTCAGGCTTGGCAGTCGGTTACACTGACCACTATGCCATCGAGGCCGATATTAACCTATTGAATGGCACCAGCGGCCAGGCACTATAGGTGTTTTTATATGTCTTCCCATCAAAAAAATATGTACTTAATGTCATTAACGATAACCCGCACGGAATCTCACCCATATTATGTGTAAAATAAATTAAATTTTCTTTTCGACAAATTGCGACCACACATATACTAGAGAACCTACATTGATGGCTAAATTAACCCTTTGACCGCCACTGCGGTCACCTGTGACCACGAACAATTTTCTTTATTGTGTCTGCTGCAACGCTGAATGTATGAAACAATAAAATAAATATTCCATCCAAAAATATAGGTATGAGATTGCGAAGATGTTATTTTATTGCAATATGGGTTATATATTTTATTGCAATATGGGTTATATATTTTTATGTGCAATTAATGTTCTCGTGAGTTGTGCGTCTAGCCAGAACGCACGGTTTGGCTAAGTATCGGTATTGAATTACGCTCTGTAGATTTAGCAAACGATTTAACAAAAACTGGCTTTGAACAGTTTCATCGATAGATATTAGTTATTTCATATGAGTTATTAAACTAATAAAAGTGATTTGTAGTAAATGTGTATGGAATCGCTGAAAGGGGAAGAATTCGGGAATACTTTTTATTTATTGAGAGATATTCTATTAAAGTACTTAAATATCAACTTGGACTGCATCAATGGCGCATTGGGCCATCGCTGCTGTCACTGAGTGCTTTTGGAATGGAATCTGGCACTTCTCTCTAGCCTTTATTATTCCCAAGTAACTTGGGGTCGGCTTAACTGGTCTAACCGGATTTGACTGGATATCAGTTTTTACACGGAGCGGCTGCCACCTGACCTCCGCAACCCGAAGGCTAACGATACCCTAAGGCTAGACCAGGGTCAGAATATTACAGGGCACTGACTACCCCAATAACGACTGCCATCGATGTTCATGGCAGCCGGGACCGACGGCTTAACGTGCTCTTCGAGGCACGGAGCAAACGATAGTTGTCAATCAATACGCACATGATTTCGAAAAGTCGTACAACTTCCGAACGTCAGAGGTGCACGACGTGGGTTCGAACCCGAGACCTTCTGCATTGCAGTCTGTTGGTCTCCCCACTGAGCTGGCCAGAAATCGTATTTATGTTATAATAATATAAAAATAATCGATTATTTCTCACCAAAACCGAGATACACATAGGATCATAGTTGCAAAGTAGCAGTATAAGACATTTACAATAGTATTTCGGTAGAGGATCGCTGGTGCCTGTGGTAGGTATAAAATTACCTGTATTACAGGTCACCAGGTCTCCGCACATTAATTACATGTTTTTTTTTTATTTTTTTTTTATTTATTTATTGCACAAAACAAATTACAATCTTATTAAAAATAAAAAACAATCAAAGCTTATGTTTAGATTTAGATTGATGTAACAAAGATTGTAACAATTAAACATCAAGCTAACAGACAGAAGAGATGTACAACCTACATATATATTCTCACATGTATATTGCATGTAAGAATATGTATGTAGTTAGTAACGCAATTCCTACACTCAGAATAACTATCTTCGGATAACATAGACACACGAATGGCGTAGAGTTTTATGTGGTCACCTCGCCACTGCCTCTACTTCGAGCGTTGTGGCTTTGAACCCCACACGAGACACAATAATTGTAATCCAAAAACAGTTGGTCTAAGTCTACTTTGTGTTCGTCGTATATTCGTAATTGCCCAGCGACATGGGCATTATTCCTGGTGCTAGTTATCTTTTTATATAAACTAGCGGTCGCCTAGTGGTCAAAATTCAACCAAAATTCCTAAGCTTGCTACTTTCTTTTCTGTTTTTCTCTATTACATATAAATAAGGTAGGTATCTTATCTTATTCGGACAGTCAGACCGGGGACACTTCGACCCAGTGGGATAATAAGGTAGGTAACCATAGCTACAAAGAATTGTCCGACGTCAGACGAACAATGTCGAAATACTACGAACGCGATTCGAATTCGTGTGTCAAATGCATGGTTGTATGCGTGTTTTTTCATTAATTTAATGTATTTCTAATGCATATTTTATAAAAATATTAGGATTTGCCCGTCTTTCTCCATGTAAACTTTAACTGTGCCAAATTTAGTTCACCTCCGTCGGTGCAATCTTCGTAAAAGGGGGTACAATGTTTTTGCTTCACGTATCAATATAATAAAGATGATGAAAACGATGATAGACTTACTCATTTCAAGATGACTCCTCTAGAATCACGTCGTACTCTCTCTGATTTGGTATTCTTGTATAAGCTGCTCAATAACCAGTTAGACTGCCCTGAACTTCTAAATAATATATGCATCAATGTACCACATAGAGTCCCTCGCCATCCTGTCTCGCTATTTAGACCGCCACGACATAGAACTAACCTTGGTAGGCATTCACCGATAGTCAGATTATCTTACTCTTACAACGACGTGTCGCAGACTTCGAAAGACATAGATATATTTAATAATTCTCTGACGAAATTCAAAAATGCTGTTGCAGCTCATTTGCGGAATGGTTCGTAGATCGCTTTTCTCTTTTTCTTTATTATTATTATTTTGTACTAATTTTTGATTTCTTTGTATTATAACATTTTACTTTTATTTTGTTTTCATTCATGTATGTACTATTTTATGTCGCATGCTGTGATCTCTTGTAAGTAAGAAAACATATGACCTACAATTATTGTACTTCGCTTTTAATTGCTATTTTTGTGTATTTCTTGTTAGAGATCCTTTTAAATAAATAAATAAATAAATAAATAAATGAACCCACTACAATTACTCAATGGCAGAGGCGACTTGACCACTGAAACCACTACATCATACATGTATTTAAAGTTCATATATTGTCGGCCTCGATGGCGTAGTGGTTAGTGTAACCGACTGCCACGCCTGTGGTCGCGGGTTCGATTCCCGCTCAAGTCAAACATGTATGTGCATGAACATGAAAGTATGTCTTGGTCTGGGTGTTTCTATGTATAATATGCAAGTATTTACAAAAAAAAAGTATATATGTATGTTTATCTATTGTCTAGTACCCATAGTACAAGCTCTGCTTAGTTTGGGTAAGGTGTTGTGTGTATGTAAAAAAAAGTAAGAGAAAAATATGCCACGGTATATATATTACACGGTATATATATTAGCCTTATTATAAAATGAGCAGTAGACTTATATTTTAACTTTGTCTGCTTACCTCCTTTATAAGCTTTCCACATCAAGCATTGATTGTCTATTTACATAACAAATTGTCACCTAACTCAATTAGAGTCCTCTGAGCTTTTCTAGTTCAGACTAATTTGGTTACAGACAAATCTAATTCAGTTGATAAAATCTTGAAGATTTCAAATCTAGTTTCTTCATAATAATATTTCGACGCCTAAAGAGATTACTAAGATGTCCTTAGATTCTGATTTTTTAGTGAATTTAATATTTGCTGCCTGGCTCTCTTGAGATTAGTGTTCGCTTAGATATGTTTGCTGGCGATAACAACATGAGTGCGTTACACCTACATTTCGTAAACTATGTTTTATGGCACACGTAATAGGGTTCTATTGGTCTACTCGGCATACTCCTGAGAAATTCTTGACAAAAGAATCCAATAATACTTAGTTTAATTGAGGAATCAATCTTAGGTCCTGACAATCAACCGCAAACTGATTGCATGGTTGACGTAACAATCAAAAGGTCACCTAGCTGGTACCGCAGTGGTGACTGTTCACAATACTCACCATCATAATTTGTATCGGTTTCGATTTCCGGGTTGAGCTAACGAAACGTTCTTGAATGTTCCTATAATATATTGGGTTCTGTTCGAAGTTAGAAAATTGGCAATCAGCATTTTCGTGCCTAGGAAAGCACATAAAACTGGTCACGTCGGACCCGTCGAATTGCCGTCCCATCAGATTATGAGAGTGATAGAATAGAGAGTGCACTTCTACTTGCGGCCACTCTTATGCACTATAATAAACACCCTCCCAAACACGCACACTCAAACATATACACATGTGCATACATACATACACCATGACAGACCAGACCAGACCTTTAATCGGCCACCGTAACCGAAATTCAAATCACAAAACAAAAACAACACGATCAATTCAATATCCTTTTGCACTCGTAATCCAATTAACTATAAACCCAGAACGATGCAGAACAAAACAACATACAATCTTCTGGCATGCAAAACAAGAACAACACCATCAGTTCAATATACTTGCACACTTGCATACTCTTAGTAACATTATTAACTCTGCCAACATAAACCGCGACGCAGAACAAAACAACACCTTATCAGCTTCAACAAGAAAAATAGTGCCCGCGTGTTCACAAAACGTAGTTCCAAGAAAACACTCAACGAATTTACTCTAAAACTTTGCGAAGCGAATTCCCCAAATACCTTAAAAGTATTCAAAGCAAATAAGTTTCTCTCGCATCCTTTCAACGCGTACTTAGCGTTCGGACAACGTGCAACTGCTGGAGAAACGTAAGAGCAATCTTCTAATCCACTCTACAAGTACACATACTAATCACTGGCCATGTGCTAACGCGAGATTGCGCCGACAGATTTAATGTTGGTGAAACGCAGGTTAGTATTTACGCGAGTGTTTCAACTGATATAAAAGTGTATATACATACATAGTCTCTCGCCTAGGGCTACGCAAAGGTTATAAGGCATCCACAATTTAGGATCCATGTGATTGAGAACGCGTTCTCAATCACATGGATCCTAAATTGCTCTATTAATGAGGTTGCGACGAATGCACCTAGTGCTTAGTAGATCTATGATTCAATTGCCTGTTTGGGAAATTGGTTTCTATATTAAGAAATTCTCAATAGTAGCACAAAGTATTGAACTGTGTATAATACAAACAGATACATACATAACAGCAGCGATTGCGTAGTAAATACGGTATCTATTCCCGACGCGGGCAAAATGTTGTATGTTTTTCTTTGAACCAATTCTCTGAAGTAGCATGGATAGTGAAACATAAATTAAATCCCAAACTAGCTCCTGTTTAATCACACATAACGTAGTCCTGGCGATCGCGTGACGAGCACGCGATTGCCGCGAGCAATGCGTGCAATGCGTGTAATGCGTGCGATCAATGCGTGCTCAGCTACGCGTGCTGTGATCGCGTTAATGCTGTTTGACCAGTGAGCGTGGAACTGTGCTGGTTAATTAGATTATTATCGACGATTTACACTTGTGACGCTAAAGTGACTATGTGCCATTACAATGAATAAAGAAAATCAAACATTCGAATCGTCGTAGCGTATTAAATCAAAATTTCGTTGCCAGATTCAGTATACTATTTTTTTCAAAGACCTCTTATTGTGGCCTGTATCATAAAGAATACACAGATTGATAACAATAATTTATGGATTGAAACTAACCTACTTTATACAAATTTGTCGCGTTGTTTATTTTAAAACACTTTTATTAGATAATTTTGAACTTTAACACTTCAGGTAGTATGTAACACTATGGTAAAAAATTACTTATTTTCGTTGGCGGCTATAAAATTGTGGACTCTAATATATTGGTCAAACCAAGAGAAGCATAGGCACCCACATAAAATAACATATAGCTGACGTTAAGCACCAACGCTTATATTCCAGTGGTGTCACATCTACCTTTTATCAGCCAGGGTTACTTTGTGCTAGTGAAGCGAATTTTTTTTTTAAATTTTATTTTATTGGTTTGCGTTTAACTGCACAGCAAAAAAATACTAATTGCACAGCAAAATATTCTTACCGAAAATACTATATTGCACAGCAAAATATATTTAAAGAAATCAAATTAAGTCGACGGAGTCCCGCTTCGCGGGGCTCCGATTTTTGGGTGGGTTTAAGAAGGAACCTAACATAACCTAACTCTTCCGAGACGGAATACAGTTATTTAAGGCGTGTAGGTGCTCGTTATGCTATGCAATATTTGCTGTGCAATTAGTATTTTTGATGGTCATTATATTTATTCCCTATTTGAATACATTTTTACACAATTTAATATTTGTAAGGCCGGCAAAACAAAATAAAACTGCCGGTTAAACAAATAAATACTTCATAAAATCGTAATCTAAAATAATGATCCGGTTTTAAAGAACGAAAACTATTTACGCCAAATGTTCAAATCTTATTAACGTAAGCCTACAATATTAACCTAATAGTTTGTCATTTCGTTGCCCGTTTATATTATAACACTGTTTCTCAACATAAGGCTCTTTAGACTCCCCAAATCTTAACTAATATTATAAATGCTATGCTAATGCTAGTTTGCTTGTTTGTTAAGTTTTCACGCCTTTAATACTTGACCGATCATCATGAAATTTCGCTTATACGTTGTGAGGGGTACAGAATAAGACATAGGATACATTACATACTGTTTCCAAGTGATAGAAAACTGACAAAAACTATATTTACGCGAGTGAAGCCGTGGAAAAATCTAATATAGTACTCGTAATTATTATATCTATATTTGTTCTAAGTTTACGTATTCTTAGTGCATGTTGTTGGAATGTTTGTGACTTCTTCGTGATACAGGGATTATCCATAGGGCCAAAGCTGTGTTCTAAAAGCAAAAGTATTTATTTGTTAGAAGCAAACAAAATATTTTGTACATGTAACTTATAACATTTTTAACATTTTTCGTCTTAAAAACGAGGGGTTATGTTTACACCATATTTTTCTTTGGCCAGTTATTTTTTGCTAATTATATTATAAGTGTGGGGTATACCGGCATTTCAAGAAATTGCTGAAAATTCACATTATACCCTAAACTACTATTGGAGGATAACTTTGAAATATTACTTATTGCTTGAATGTTTTATGAGTGGAAAGTGGTTTAATGGTTGCAGCTCCTTACAGAAAATACTTGTAAAATATACAATACTGTAAACTTAGTGATGGAAAAGAGTGGCCGTGAGTTTCTTGCCTTTTCTTCTCATTGGTTCCACGCCCTTGCTTTGCTGAACATGGCAACAGATAAATGTGATTGTAAATTCACATTAATAAATATAACTTTGACTTTCATAAGTGTTACTTTGCGACCTACATTTAGAATAAACATATTTTGATTTAATTTGATTTTGATTGACTAGGGGTGATGCTCAATTTTCACCGTCTAGGGAGCACTCAACACTAAAAAGTTTAGGCACCACTGGTTTCGGGTACTACAAGATAAAATGGAATCAGATAAATCTTGTCATAGCTACGCTTTGAGAGTAAAAACGTGTTTTTTCTTACAAAGATATGAAAAGAATACCACTTACGAAAAAACACAATATGCTAGACAAAAGGAATAGCACTTTTACTCACTATTATATAGAAACTTAAGATATATCCTTGTGAGTATTTTAGGAAGCAATTTGATTTTTGTAATATGTATACCTGTGATTTTATCCATCACTAGCGATCCGCCCCGGCTTCGCACGGGTAGTACAAAACGTTTACAAATTATACATTTAAACCTTCCTCATGAATGACGGAAGCAGCGATAGCCTAGTGGAAGTCCGTTGGACTGCCATGCAGAGGTCTCAAGTTCGATCCCAAGGCACGCATCACTGACTTTTCGAATTTATGTGCCTATTAAATAGTAATTATCGCTCGCGTTAACGGTGAAGGAAAACATCGTAAGGAAACCTACATTATTAAGAGACTGTATGACTCTCAGAGTTCTACATAATGTTCTCGAAGATATGGGAAGTCTACCAACCCGCATTGGACCAGCATAGTGGACTATGGCCTAACCGTTCTCAGACTGAGAAGAGGCCTGTGCCCAGTAGTGGGACAGTTTAATAGAGGGCTGATATTATTGTAATAGGACAGTGAGCTTACAATCGTCTATCGAGCATTATCAGTATTCAGTCTAAGATTT
Organism: Catocala nupta; assembly: GCA_963675205.1. NCBI lineage: Eukaryota > Metazoa > Arthropoda > Insecta > Lepidoptera > Erebidae > Catocala > Catocala nupta. The sequence goes on along the minus strand of OY776089.1, from coordinate 2,611,850 downwards.
GTAATAAAACTATTCACTACCCAGGTACCCTAATGTGCAGCAATCGCATTAAGCACTGCTGTGGTGAATTAAGAAACAGTCATATTTTAAATAAGTCTTTGGTTTTACTTCTCTTGCGTAAGCTATTACCGCTAAGATATCCTATGCTTCATATCATTAGTTGTACTGAACGAATTGAAATTTAAGATTGTTTGGAATTTAATTAAAACCCTGAGCTACGAAACTGTGATTGTCACATCATTATTAGTTGAATATTGCATGATGACGGCACTAATTCATAGACAGATAAAATCTCTAAAGTAATTTTTATGTGATGGCGGAACTTACAAAATTTCTGGACACCATCATTTTTGATCTAACTTCTAATAGAAAATTCCAATTAGTGTTTCATATCTGTAATGTTCAGATACAGCCATGTTCAAGTTTTAAAATGACTAGTAGACGCTCTTTGGACGAAATTCGGCCACCCTAACTAATATTATAAATGCTAATATGAGTTTGATGGTTACGCTTTTACGCCTAATTACTAGACCGATTATCATGAAATTTCGCAAACAGTCAAGGTAAAGAAAAGAAAATATATACCTTTCATCCAGAAAAAGTACTATTGCCGAATGAAAGAAGCCGTAGGCAAAAGCTAGTATGCTTATAAACTGGTACAAAGTCTCCTCTTCGCATATATCCAATGTTATATCACTTTATAAAGCCAGTTTTATACATCAAAGGAAGAATAAGTTCGCAAATAGCGAGGTATGGTAGCTTCTGCGTCCTAAGTTATACAGACTTCTGCGGAAGCTAGAGATTGCCACGCGAATATTTTGAAAAGCCTTTATAGAGCAACACTGTTGGCTTATTATTGGAGTTTTATATATACTACATACAAAGTCCTAAGAATTTATCCCCGAAGAGATAGACGGAGCATTACAATCACATTTTTGTAAATATTTTTGCGCTTCCACGTAATAAGTACATTGCCTGGGTCACACACAATCCCAAATTCCATGTAGCAACCGAGAAACTCTGGATAGAAAATAAAAAGCTTTGGCCAACCCCAGATTTGAATACGTAATTTTACGTACCAATAGCAGTACCAAGGCAATGAATAAATACTGTTTTTTATAAGTTTTATTTACTTACTATTGTAGAGGTAATCAGTGTCAACACTAAACTTGATAGTTTAGTGTTGCTATAAAATATCCTTACTGATATTATGAATCTGAATGTGAGTTTGTTTGTATTTGTTAAGCTTACATTTTATTTCTACTCGACCGATCATCATGAAATCTTGCATAGACGTTGTCAGAGGTACAAAATAGGACATCTTTAATTCAGGAAAAGAAGTAATTTTTTCGAGCGAGCGGAGCTGCAAGAAAAAGCTAGTAAAATATATTCTAAACCGAAGTCTGAGTTACTCATCAATAGTGAGCTCGAAGAAAAAAGAATTCGTTGGTCCTAGAAAGCTGACATTTTGTACAGAGGATGCCTTTATGCCGCAGACTAGGAATAAGGCAAGATTTTTCGTAAACTCTATCTGCCCGGTCACATATAGCATTCACCGTAATGTTATCTTTGTATTATACTATATGAAATAATTACTGGAGCCATCAAATTCGATATAAAAGTCGGTAATTATCATCTAGAATAACCACTATCGAGCTTTTTTTAAATTTGAAGAATATAGGATAGGAGGTATAGAATAAAATGAAAGTAACACTAAAGAACAAGCAACGAAGTCGTAACCGAAAGGTAGAACCCATATTATAAAATATAAAAGTACACATAAAAAAATAAACAACTATCTTATAAACAGAACACCGAGCCACTCAAGAATTGCATTGAATTCAAACTAAACAAAAACAGGACTCTACATCCCGTGCACTTTGAGAGAGTTCATTTATGGTAGGAAATGTAGTGAACGTTCCAAACATAAGTATTCCGTTTTCTCATATCCTTGTGCTAGAGTAAAACCGGCTGAAAAATAAGGAAAAGGTACTCCTTTTTGAACGGAGACTTGCGGACATTCATTTTGATAAAGCATGTAGCACAGTAAAAGCGATTGAAGTGTTAAATCAAGCTACTTTTAGAAAGACTGACACTATATAACGACTATAAGGACGGCGTAATCGTTATGTGGTCACCTTGCCAATACAACAATTGTTGTCAGATCTAATCCCACACGAAGCAAAAGTATATGTCATTCATAAATGGTTGTACTGTGCCTGGATATTCTTTGCTCAAATGTTCGTTAAGTCCGCCGCAATATAGGCATTATCTCTAGTGCAGGAGTTATCTTTTTAAATAAAGTATTGTAACACAAGAGACGTAAATTGGGGGGCTTTAGGAGTTGACCCCTAAACGAACATGTGCTCATGGATAATTGAGAAATGGTTACGCAATTAGGAGAAAAAGAGACTATAAGATGTAAAAATACCACATTTATCTAACAGAGTTGGTTTACAAAAGACACAATCCCGGAGCGTGACTTCCAGGCGATACGTAAATTCCAGGGTGAGAGAGATTTAGCACCTGAGGATTAACCTAAGCGTGGCTAAGGGTCGAGATAAAAATATAATTTTTTTTTTGTTTGTGTGTTAGGTGTTGGTCTCAGATAGCCTTGACAACTTTACGCGGACTGTGGGTGAGCGCAGAAGGCTCCCAACCCGTAAAAAATGTCCACCACGCGCCTTCCTTATATATGTATGTTCAGTGCGAGTTAGCCCGCGCATCGAGTGGGGCTAAGTGAGGGACACGCCGACACACGCCGCTCGCGTAACAGCATGTAAAGAAAAGTGGTCCACGAGGCCGTAATCTTTTTTTTCGTCCCATAACATTAGTGACAGTAAGACAAATACTAACCCTACTATTGCCATGTTGACCATAGTGTAAGCTAATTATTTTCCGTCAGCTGAGCCACATGCTTGTTTGTTACATCGGTTGTATAAACAAAATACGCTTACGCATATTACGTTATGCTTAGACGAATCAATCTAAGGATCGCGAGATTTCAAGATCGATTCTCAGGTTTATTTTTTACTATCTTTTGCCCGCGACTTCATACGCGTAGAATTTGCAAGTGGGTTTGGAACTGAGCAATCCAAACATTTATACAAACCTAGCTATAATATAGCATCGCATATCTTGATTGTATGCAGCACCTAACATCGCGACGTCATTATGCAGGCCGCGTTAAAGTTAGTAACAAACGAGTCGTCACCCCTTGCACCCTGCATTCCCTCCACCCCCCTCCGGCGCCTGCAGCCCCTCTCAAAGTGACGGTCACGTAATGAACGACCCGTCAGGATGTTTTGTAAATGTGGTGACGTGTCCGCCGAGTGTAAACATTTTTAACACGCTTTTATTAACTTGTTTGCGGTGGCGCAGTGGTTAGGGGTTCCACTGCTGTGTGTGAGGTTTCGGGTTCGAGTCCTAGGTCGGAATAATGTGTTTTTAGGTGTTTTCTGTCAAGAAATTATTATTAGGTGCACGTGGTATCTGCAGCTGTTTCCGGCTATGGTCTCGCCACTCATCATGGTACCTAAGCTAAAGAAAGCTGGCAAAATAGTACATTTATTTATTAAGGATCTCCAACAAAGAATATACACAAAATTGCACAAATAAATGAACATTAGTTTTGCATACTGTAATCCTTACATACATATAAAAACAAAGCATAAAATAGAAAATATAAAATTTATTAATTAAAATAAGCTACACGTTAGGAATTACCTTAATAGAATAAATAAATAATGTGAAACTTAATGAAAAACTTAATTCTAAAATGAAAATTGTTATTTCACCTATACTTCTGGAACTATTAAGGCGTTAGATCATTTAGGTATTTATGTTAATTATTTAACTTGTAACACACAACTTGTCCAGAATACCTATCCACGGATTAACTAACTACACAGATGGCATATCGATTTAAGTGGTCGGCTCGCCACCGTCTCTGTGCCGTCTGTTGTGGGTTCGAACCCTATACGAGACAAAAAAATTGATCCCCAAATAGTTATTCCAAGTCCGAGCGTTGCTTAAACATTTTTAAAGACCCCCGCGACCCAGGCATTATTCCTAGAGCCTAGACTTAAAAAAAAAGAATTACTCTTAACGACATGGCATCCCATTATATTAATCAGTCAATGTTATAATAAATAAATAAATAAATAATAATATTCTATCACATACACACAACACCATCTAGCCCAAACTAAGCAGAGCTTGTACTATGGGTACTAGACAATGGATAAACATACATCTATACTTCTTTTTTTTGTAAATACATACATATTATACATAGAAACACCCAGACCAAGACAAACATCCATGTTCATGCACACAAATGTTTGACTTGTGCGGGAATCGAACCCGCGACCTTAGGCGTCGCAGTCGGTTACACTGACCACTACGCCATCGAGGCCGACAAAGCCACATAATTTTTCCCCTTAGACAATGGGAGCAATTAGTTACTTAATTATTATTATGATAATTAGAACCATGTTAATTTCTTGAATTAACGGTCGTTTCAGTTATTAGGGGTACAGGCGAGCAATTATTATGAATTGAAATGCTTTAATCAAGTATTCAAAATATTTTACTTATATAGTTTCACGTATATATCCCTGGAAGGGTAAGCAGAAGCGTAGTGCATTTATTTTTTGCCATCTGCTAGGCACAATACCGCTAAGGTATTATTAAGGAAACTTGACAAAATGTTACCATCTTATTTTCGGCGTCCGATCGGCGTCTTCGGATTTGTACACGTCAAACCCCGGTGACGCGATAGGGCGTCGAGCACACTCGATTGTGTATTGTTTACGTTAGCGCAAATACGTAATGCTAACATAAACAATACACAATCGAGTCTGCTCGACGCCCTATCGCGTCAGCGGGGTTTGAAAGGCTAGACATCGAATCCAAATTATGTACAAAAGTCGCATTCACTACCGCTAAATCACCAAGGCAATCAAAACTGCCACTTTTGTACTCAGTAGTGAGTTCTTGTCAGTAGTATTCGTGATCGCAAGTCTTGTCGAAACGTGCATTTTTTTTTATACTTCTAAGATGGCAATCATGCATACGGCCCACGTCATGGTAAGTGGTCACCTATGGATACTTGCAACTGCAGAGGCATCACTTGCGCGTTGCCGACCCTTTAGGAAAGGAAGAAGAGGAAAAGGAAGTAGGAGGGAGAAAAAGCGGGAAGGGGAAAAGAGGGTGACTGGGTTGCCGGCACTCTTTCTCACCAAACGAAACACAAAAGTAAGAATACTAATATTTCACGTCGATATTCTGTGAGAGAGTAGTCTTTCCCCGGTTGAGCCGGCCCATTCATGTTGAAATCAGCGACGCTCTACTACACATCAATTTTGCATGTCTAAGAATTCGTCATAATATTCTCTAACATATTTACATGTCTCTGCAAACCCGCACTGAGCCAGAATGGCGGACTATGACCTAACGCTTCTCGGAGGATCATTGAGAAGAGGCCCGTGCCGAGTAGTGGAACATTTTATATACAAAGCTCATATTTTTGTTTATTAAAACATGCTGACTAGAAATATTTTACAAATCATCATCTTTAAAGTTCAATATAAATATGTCCTCAAATTACCTTTTCAAATTATTCAAGCCACCAGTCCTTTATCACAGAGAACAAACAATAAAACAACGTAACGGAACAACAAAAGAGTATTATAATATCTATACCATTAAAAAACTGAAAAATTCAAACAATTTATAAAAATAACTAAAATATTAAAGAGCTCGGATCTAGTCCAATAAACGTTATATTTGAACTGACATGCTATTTTACTTTATTATTTAATCTATTGAGTCGTAGAGGCACAACAACGGCAAGACATAGAATATCTAGCATTTCTATTTTTTTCTTTTCTTGAGATATGAGGCATACTAGCTGACGAATCACTTGATGGTAAGCGATTACCGCCGCCCATGGACCCGCAACACCAGAGGAATAACAAGTGCGTTGCCGGTCTTTTAAAAGGGAGTACGCTTTTTTCTTGAAGGTTTGAAAGTCGTAATGGTCTGTAAATACCGCAGGGGACAGCTCATTCCACAGTTTTGTTGTGCGAGGCAGAAAATTTCTGGAGAAACGCACAGTTGTGGACTGCCAACCATCTAAATGATGGGAATGAAAATGCTGTCGTGTAGGACGATGACGAAAAGAGACGGTAGGGATCAGTCCGAACAATACAGAATACGCATTAATAACTTACAAATTTTGACATATAAATATTCAGCCTTAATAACCATTTTTACATTTAGGTAACTAACAACATAACTTATCAATAAGGCAACATACTTAATACATACGTATATACATATATAACAAGCGTTTGTAGCGATGGTCACCGAAAAATATATCACTACTACCATTTTTAATTTTCGAGACACTGGTGGTAATAATGCCGAAAATGCTGGTGGTAATGAAATACGAATTTTGACTGTAATTGTGCTCTTATTTGACGTTAAGAACGACTCAATTTTAATAGTTATATTACGAAAATTGGTCCTCAAGTGAGTAAACATTACACTTAATACAGAAATGCGTTCAAACTACCCACTATTTACAACAGACAATATTAATCTCATGTTTCAACACCAACTCGCTCGCAGTGGCTTTTTAACTAGGATTATGTTCCAAGCACAGCTGGGACAAACATACAAACACGCCGCCATGTTTGTTTTGTGTTCCAAAGAGGCGTTACTTTCGCAGGCTGTGTTTGGTTACAACCTTAGTTCCCAAAGTGGTCCAGGTGGACCCCCAGGGATCCACTGGGGACTCGACGGGGGTCTACGTTTGCGTGACAATAAAATAGGGGTTCACAATTCGTAAGCGGGAAAATTTATTTGCTTTCGTTCGATAGTGAAGAACTATAATATTGGCTTGACTTCACCTATCAAATAACCCCTCAATTTTAAGAAGCTCACCCGCTGTTACTTGTTTAAACGTCGGCTGACGGATATTTTGAGGAATACCACTCGCTGAAGACCCGAGAATTTCTAAAAAAAAAACAAGTTCAGCCCGTAGCGATTTGATAAAAAAAATAATTGTAACCCAATTTAAGTTTTTGGTCCAAATATACCGATTTTACTTGGCGGATTAAATTTCTAGCTGTCCACCAGAACCAGCTAAATTTTGAAAGTGGTCTGTGACAAAAAATGTCTGGGAACCTTTGGGTTACAACATTACGGGTTTCACACTTCTCGTGTATATTATGATTGCTTTTTCTATTTTTATTTTTATTGATTAAGATTGTTTTAGTTTTATTTAGTGATATAATATATAACAATTATTGTTCACCTGTCGTAATTGATAGAAGCGATAGCCTACTGGGAAACCATTGGACTACCACGCATAGGTCTCGAGTTCGAACCCAAGGCATGCATCTCTGACTTTTCGAAGTTATGTGGGTATTAAATAGTTAATTATCGCTCGCTTTAACGGCGAAGGATGGCGCTATGTATGAGGGGCACATAGCCAGTTGCACTGAGGCGGTCAGTCTATAGATGGGTGATCGCTTAGTGGTATTTCATCTGAGCGTCTCCGTGCTTCGGAGGGCACGTAAAAAGTCGGTCCCGGTTTTTGCCAAATTGACAGCAGTCGTTAAGCCATGTCAGAGGCCTACGGGCGGCTTTAACAATTCTTGACAACAGGTTGGCCACTAACAACACGAAACGAAAGAAGAAGAAGAAGAACGGTGCAGGAAAACATTGTGAGGAAACCTGCATGTCTAAGAGTTCTCAGTAATGTTCTCAAAGATATATGAAGTCTGTCAACCCGCACTGGGCCACCGTGGTGGACTATGACCTAATCCTTCTCACACTGAAGAGGCCCTTATAGATCCTGTAAGAATACCAGCGTTGCAATTTCAACTGCAAATAGCTGATGCAGGTACCTAATTTGGTCTCCATTAATAGACTGTTCTGTGTATATTTATATTTTATTTTGCGATGGAGATACATATATATATATATATATATATATATATATATATATATATATATATATATATAATGTTTAGTTATACCCTTTTTTGTATGTTTGTGGAATTATTGATTAATTCAGATCTATTTATCTTTCTAATTAAATTATAGTGCTTTACAATAACCTTAAAATCGTCGAAATGTCACAACTGTCAGCCGTGATATCTCGTAATGTCTATAGGCTCTAAAAATAGCGCGAAAAAATTAAGAAAACTACGATGTTAGTTTATGAGTGTAGTGATTTTCTTTACATATATTTCTTTACTTAATATAATGTTAGACAACGTGTCTTACTCGCGATAAAGTATTGACTTAGGTAGCCATTGTAACCTAGATTGTGGTTTTATAACCACACTATATAGGTTACAAACTTGGGATCTGATCGATCCAGAAATAAGACAGGCCACGCCGTAGGTGCGTGGTGTCTTAAGGTAAAACTGTTCAGAGATTAATCAAAGATGGGTTGACGATTAACACTTTTAATAGATTACTAAGGAACAAGTTATATGTGTTAGACAATATTCCCTTTTCTACGCGACAATAATCAGAGCGTGGTTCATCCAAAGGCTTGCTTCGTGGTCATCCAGAAATAAGGACACTTAGCTGAGAAGTGAAGCCGGCCGGAAGAGAGTCAAAGACTATCCAAAGTAGAAAGCTATCTACGCACTCCAAAGGATGTTATCCCTTTTCAAACACCTGGCGTCTACAAGGTGGATTGCAGTTGTGGTAGTTCGTATATCGGACAGACCAAACGTACAATCGCTGAAAGGAACATATCACAGCTGTCAAGAACCGTTTACTAAACAAGTCTGTTATAGCCGAGCATTTGCTGGAGTCTGGACCAAACCACTGGATTGACTTACATAAACCACAGGTTTTATCCACCGATCGTAACTATTACTCCAGGATAGTACGTAAAGCGGTTGAAATTAAGAAATATGGCAACTTCAACCGGGAGGATGGATACCGTTTGTCTTCATCTTGGAATACAGTCATCAGCAAATGTAAACGTCGCCGTAGTGACTTAGGTAGCCAGTGTGTAAACGTCGTTAGTGTTGTGTGTCGAAATACCGACAGTGTGAATATAAATAATAGTGACCAAGTGAGGGTAGTTGCCAAAACTCGCACTTCACGAAGGCGCCCCTGAGCTCACATCAGTCAACCCGTGACCACGATCGATGCAAGTCGGTCGAAACGTCGGGCAATTAATAGGTATTTATTACCTTTTAAATACTTTATCGCTAGTAAGACCCGTTGTCTAGCATTATATTAAGTATGTGTACAAATCACGATAGTCTAATAACTTTTATATATTTCTTTCTTTCTTTCTATAGGAACATACATATATTGAAGTTTTAGGAACATAGGTATAGACTGTATAGCGTACGTGTTTAGTAGTCGCCTCGCTATTGACACTGTATCAACTATTGTGATTTCGGTCCCGATCAGGACAAAAATTTGTATGATTCACAAATGGTTGTTCCAAATCTGGGTGTTATTTTTGGCACTTGCATAATAAAAACTTCCGCATTTAGAAATAATGTCTATATAGTGAAGGCTATATGAAATATTTGTACATACATATAATTATGTATATAAACATTATTTCTAATGCAGAAGTTTTAAAGGATTTCTTTTAAAAATAAATACAGGAAATTTTCTTTTCGGGCAAAGGTCTTAAAAGAAAATGACCAGAAATTAACGCATCAATGAGTTATTTAGTTACTCGCAAAGCCTTTAAGAAAAAGAGAAAATATATAAATATAAAGCAGAAAGTAAAAAGTGCCCTTTCAATCTCGGACCACGCATTAGGAAAGTTTATAAATAAAGCAAATATATGCTTCTGTATGTGTTGCATGATGTATAACAACAAAATATTAAGGTAGATTTGAGAGCGATAGCTCAGTGGGGAGACCAACAGACTGCAATGCAGAGGGTCTCGGGTTCGAACCCACGTCGCGCACCTCTGACTTTCGGAAGCTATATGACTTTTCTAAATTATCGCCTGCTCCGTGCCTCGGAGAGCACGTTAAGCCGTCGGTCCCGGCTACCATGAACATCTATGGCAGTCGTTATTGGGATGTCAGTGCCTAATAATATCCTGACACTGATCTAGCCTTAGGCCTCGTTAGCCATCCGGTTGCGGAGGTCAGGTGGCAACCGCTTCGTGTAGAAACTGATATCCAGTCAAATCCGGTTAGACCAGAAAAGCCGACCCCAAGTGACTTGGGAATAATAAAGGCTAGAGAGAAGAAGAGATTTGAGAGCATCTACTCTACCAAAGGAAGGGTGACATCGCCAAGCTAGGCAGCTTGTGACCACTTACAGTGCAACTGATGATGCGAAAGAAATACAAACGACTGTGTTTTGTATTATAGCGGTAGTGAATGCGACTTGCTGTGCATGAGGTCTCGGGTTCGAATCCCGGGTCGGGCCTACATAAAGTTATTGGGTTTTCTGTTAAGAAATCTCAATAGCAGCCCAGAGTTAGGAAGTTGGCGGTGTTAGACACCTCCGTGCCTCGGAAAGCACGTAAAGCCGTTGGTCCTGCGCCTGATCTCTCGCCGGTCGTGTCGGATTACCGTCCCATCGGATCATGAGAATTAGGGAACAGAGAGTGCACTTGTGTTTGCGCACACGCTTGTGCACTATAATATCTCCTGCGCAGATGGCCAGTCTCCGTTAAGATTGGCCGCCGTGACCGAAATTCGGTCTGGAGGACATTATTTCATTTTAATAATTCCTGTGTCGCGTGGGACTTTACAAACATACAAACAACGGACACAAAGAACACCCAAACTCGGAACAACCATTTCTTGATCACACAATTTTTTGTCTCGTGTAGGCATCGAACCCACAACACTTGGCGCAGTGTCAGTGGGGAGGCGACCACTTACACCATTCCACCATTCGTGCAGTCATATCTATGTATAATATCTAAAGTTTGCCATAAGAGAAGGTGTCTCGAATTGACCGCGTGTTCGAGTGATATGAGAACTATTTGAGTGACTCGGCTCTCGCGGTCGAATGCCGAATTTAGTCGAATATATTTGAGTAAAACCGTAAAATGACTCGAGTAACTCGAGTGGTGAAATTGAACTCGTGTCGCATCTTTTAGAGCAACGTGGCCAAAACGCCAACCGTTTCAAAAAGGAACGTAGATACCTAGAAAGATCGCGATAAAAGGTTTCATATCGAACACAAATTTCACTTCATCAGTACATTAGTCCATTAACTTTTGATACGTCTTACAACGAATCTTAAGGATTTCCTAATTGAGTTTGAAATTCCAATAATTACATCAAATGTATATTAGCGCTAATGTGAGTCCCTTAATTAACAGAATACCAGTTGATATTCGGTACGGATTCGGCAGTCAGTACGATAATGAGATCTTATAAAATATCGCTTTCGCACTATTACTTTACTTCATGTCTCATTTTATCAAAATCGGTTTAGCAGTTTAGCCGCGAAAAGCAATTATTACTTACTTACTTTTTTACTTTACTTTACTTACCTAATTATTATTACAATTATTTTAAACTAATTATCCCTCGACACCAGTAATTTATTTTCTAGATGAAAAGTTGATATCCTATGTATGAAAAATGAAAGTGACATTTCATAATGATCGGTCATGTAGTTAAGGCGTGAAGGCGTGAAATCGTAACAAACAAACAAGCAGACTCACATTCGCATCTATAATATTACTAGATGTGCCCGCGGTTTCACCCGCATTTATGATTACTGCACCGCCCCGGTGGGTCATAGCGTGATGTTATATAGCCTATAGCCTTCCTCGATAAATGAGCTATCCAACACTAAAATAATTTTTCAATTCGGACCAGTAGTTCCTGAGATTAGCGCGTTCAAGCAAACAAACAAACAAACTCTCCAGCTTTATAATATTAAGTATAGATTTAAGTTTATATGTACAAAATAAGTATATTATGTGAACAAAATGACTATCTCCGTGGCGCAGTGGTAGCGAATTCGACATAAGGATTCAAGTTCAACATTAGATTTTTTTGTCAAGAAAATTTCAGTTCTCTGACCCTGTACCGTCTGCTAGGCCCGCCTATTACGTGAAACCTAAAACCATTGGCGAAATGTGGGAGCAATAACCCTTTGACGACCCCTTCGGGACCTAAACACGAGTACAAAGGGTTAATTAAAAATACTACTAACCCTTTATCCTTAACTTATTTATACCTTACCTAACAACTTTTGTTCTAGCGCTTTGATTTTTTTATCCAAAAATACAAATATTTGAATTGGTTGTTCAAATCGCACTACTAAAGCCCGATTCTTGTATCAAAAAACGAATCGTTTCAGCTACGGTCTGTTACATCTATACTCTATTATTAAGCTGAATAGTATGTTTGTTTGGTTAACCGCGCTAAGTTCAGGAACTACTGGTTCGATTTGTAAAATTCTTTTAGTGTTCGATAGCCCATTTATTTAGGAATATCATAAGCTATATAACATTACGCTACGACCAATAGGAGCGGCGCATCAATGAAAAAGTTGCAGAAACGGAGAAAATTCTCCTATGTATTGACATATTTTCCATAGGGTAAGTGTCACCATTAACTGTCCGTAGGTAAAACGACTCGTTTAAATATAAGAACCGGACTTTAGACTGCACACAGACGCAAAAGAAAGCAGCAGCTTAACCAAACAACACACCACGGAGCCGACGGCTTTATGCGGGAAGGCAGAGCGAATATACTTCTTAACTTGTTAAAATATATTTCTTCTTTAATAAATTTATTAAGTGTTGTTAAATATGATGTAAAAAGATATTGGTAAGAGGTTATTAGTATTTCACATTTTCTTTATATACATATGTATGTATGTAAATAAGTGTTACTAAACAAAAGGAATAACCTCAAAGCAGTTAGTTTGAGGAAAATTTAAAATAAAACTTCACCCGCCTCAATTTGATCAAAACAGCCGGAAAAAGTACGAAAGCATTGTTACAGAAAACCACAAATAATTTCCAAACCCTTTTCCATTGAATTTTGTATCGGAAACAGAAATAAATTGTTTAAATCATTTTCCTTAATACGCTCCTTCAACCTCAAACGTTCAAGGCTTGAAAGAATCCTTGCTTTTATATCCGCCATGGAAAAACAATAAAAATATTTACACCCTGTATGTGAAGTTGTGAGGAGTAGATAAATGGAGCATCGATTGAGGACAAATGTATCGGGAAGATAGTGAGAGAATGCTGTGCTGTGTTTAGATGTGTTACTGGAACAGATAGTGGATTTGGGATAGGTAGTATATAAGATAATTTTTATACGTATTTACACTTTCATATCTACACATTTCGCCTACTATATTTTTATTATCATTTAAGTAACAATATTGGAATAAAACTTAAGTCCAGTATTCAAAATATTGCCGAACATAGTGACCATACATTGTCACTATATTTGGCAATATTTTTAATGACGTGAATATATTAAATTTTACTATTATCAAGGAGTTACACAATTCACACACACGCACACACATACACACAATACACACATAACTCATTTCACTTTTTTTACCTATTCATTTATTTTAATTAGTATATTTTTATTAGTTTGGAACTACCATGAACTCATTTCCACATAGCATTATGAACAAAATTTTCTTTTCATATTGTTTGTTTACTTCACTGAAGGCCTGGTAATTTGCATGATAGCGAAACTTAGTTCAGATACCAGTCTCCTACAAAGGATCTGTTTTCTACTAATTGTACCTTTGTAATTTTATGCCTAAGATACCTTTGTGAAAGAAAATAAATACATATATTATCATTTATTATGATTATTATTTGACACTTTTATTTTGTATACCGACAATTTTCTTTAAATATTTCTGCTTTGAAAATATTTTCTGTGTCACGGGAGACTTTACAAACTACACAACAACGGACACAGAGACTACCCAGACCATTCAGACCCGGAACAACTAACTGAAGATTTTATTGAACCCACAATACTCAGTGATAGAGAAGGATATACCAAAATACGACTCTACCCTCAATACGACCCCACATATTTATCAAAGTGAAATTTGAAATATTATTGGCACTATTTCACAACTAATTATGATTCTGCTTTCATATTTATCAAAATATAGCATAAAAATCTACGTTTTGCACATAGCTATTTCAAACATGTTTGCAAGAAGAGCATATAGTGCTTACGTTCCAATGCAGTTCTAGTAAAGCACGCCAGTAGGTGGCGCGTTTAAACGAAGCATATTACAGTTGTATACTATCGGCCGCTGTCGGACAGTGTCACGGTTCTGCTGACGTCACACGACGTGATATTTAGTTTTATTGCTCGCCAGATAGCTCAGTGTTCTCTTTTAGATTATTGCTTGTTGTTTTGGAAGAGGAAAGAAAAATACAATAGATATATAACAAGGCAGTAGCAATTGCATGTAATTTCATTTAATATTTCTATAAAGAATTTTAATAAATTTTAGAACTTCGCTGGCTCGGCCATTTGGAAAAAATGGAAGAGGATCGAGCTGCCAAAAAAAACATATCTCGGGTGACCCACCGAGCGTCGTCTGGCGGGTCGGCCAAGGTACCGCTGGAATGATGAGCTAGCTAAAAACCTGAAGGAGTTGCATGTGCTTGATTGGTCTGACTTGGCACAAAATAGGAAAAAATGGCGCACTTTAATGAAGGAGACCAAGATCCACCTTGGGTCGATGAGCCAGCGAAGTAAGTATAAATAAATTTGAAACATCTAAATTCTCTAAATTTGTGTACCTTTCTCTTCTTCACCGATCGGTATCATGCAAGGGATACGCGGTATTGCAAGCAATCATTAACTACGGTTATCGCTTATCATTAAGTAGTCCGTGCCAACTTAAGTGTATATACAAAAATCAAAACAACCAAATAGTCGCTTTTAATAACTGAATACTACATGATTTTTGTAAATTGATTGTGTCTATGCCTTATTTTATTTTTAAAAGACTCTCACCAGTATTTATTCCCGTGTCACGGATGACGTTAAAACTTAAAAAGAAAAATAAAGAATTATTTGTGAACCGCAGAAATTTTTGACTCGTCTGGAGATCGAATATAACAAGTGAAAAACGGCAATGAATTGCCGTAAATCTTAGAGTTCGAAAATATGGTTCTAGTAATATTCAAAGGTCACGTGATACCACGTCACGGTCAGAGGTCAAAGGCCATAGACATTTCGGGGGTATATCGACTATGCTGAGTCGAATGGCGTTGACCGCGAGTCTCCAGCTCTTACGGTTCTTGAGTTTAAAGTTGTATAACAGACAGCCGGACGGATAAAGCTGTTGTATAAGAGTTTTTTCGAACTCTAAAACTTATGCGTAGTGGCAGCGCGTCAACCAGTACGCCATCCATACAATCAATGTCTCGGAATACTAGTGTTATACTAAGATCTCTAAAACCCTAGTCACCCTTTCGGAACTTTCCATCTTCTCTTTGTGTCTTGATCCCTTTCACATAGGCTAATAATATCCTCTTCGAACGATTTCGGCCACGGCGACTACGTCAACTCCGTTCTAATTGTCGTTGGTATGTTCGTATATGACTAACATAGCCGATCTTATTGATAAATGTTCGCGCACAATGCGGGCACCTGCCTGTGCTCACCTGAGCACACCATTACAGTAATTATAAGTAGGTACAAAGTAGTAGTAAAGGGAGTAAGCACAAGATAGACGTGCTTTCAGTTATCGTGTCGAGCATCTAGTTCAAAACAGCGATTCTCCTCAAAGTCTTTAACTCTAGTTTTCACCAAAGACCGCCATTCCGGTCGTCGAGCGGTCGTGTTTTGTTGTTGAGTCGTGTTTGTTCCCACTCTGAAGGCTCAATATCGCACTTCTCCGTATATGGTTTTAGGTTTACTAAGGAGTTGTCCGCCATGCTTACGCTTCACATAGACTACGATAATTTCGTACCATCAGACAGCTAGCCATGCACATGTTTGCCACCTATTTGGTTTACGGAACGCAGCGGTTTAGTTGTGTGTCTTTAGAATTATTTCTTCTGTGCTTGAAAAAACAGCATATCATTGGGCGTCTCATCAGTCTCCAGCACAGAAACAGACCCCCAAAAGATTTTTGGGTTTAAAATGCCGAACTCCATTACCTTTGTATGAACATAAAGGAGAATGCTCTAGCTTGTATGGATTCCAGTATCGGTTTATATTGGTATAAATATTTTTTGAGTCAAGATGAAAGGTACCTCATTATATAGGGTATAATAAATACTTTAAAGATAAATAAATATCCTTTATGAAAAGCTCCGAGATTTTTAGAAAATGCTCTTTTAGAAACTGTTACCCTTACTTTTAACTTTATCTTAGATGTTAAAATTATCAGATTTTTTGGGAAAATAGTCATATTTTGAATAATACTATACATTTAAGAGCAAGGAATTGCAAAACTGAGTTATATTTCACAACATTCTAAGTTAATAAAACTACCAAATCAAGTTTCCACCCGCAGTGTTGCTTATGTGGCAAGTCATAATATAGGGATTGATATGGTCTCCATTTTGTTTTACTTTTTTAATAACTTAACCCCGAAAATATGTTGTTGCACTTGTTGCCATATTAAGAACATTAATATATTGATTTTAGAAAATATATATTAACTGTTTTCATTTTATATTATTGTTTTGCAAATATTTAACTAGACGATAATTGATATTAAAATGTATAGGTATTTAAGTATATTTATTGCAATTATAATACGATTTTAATATTTGTGAGTGAGATATTTGATTAACGATGTCTTTATTGCTGGTAACCCTGATAGCCCTTCAGAACTGTTTTAAAAACAGTTGTGAAGTCAAAATAAAATCTTATGAATCGTTTCAAATCTTAATTTATTGAAAAATATCGTATAGCTTTTAGAACTTAACACTACAGAACAAATCATTAACAATTCAAAAATGAACGTGGTTTTTCGAAGCATATATACACTATGCCTAGTTCTCTTTCAAGGGTGATATTACGATTGCCTATTCACCTTTGAACTACAATACTAACCCCAACGAATTGCAACGATCAATATTTGTAAACAAACCGACCTGTCATATTTTTGTCATCACTTCATAAAAATGGATTTATGGAAGCAATTCCAATTTGCTAAAAATACAAGAAAATAATAATTTTACGAGCCAGTTACTATTTCCCTGTATTTTTAAAGGATTCGATATCGTTGTAACTTCAAAACATAGGTAAAAAGATTTTCGATTCTATTATACATACCTACTAAAAAAACCAAAGCAGTGATAGCTTAGTGAAAGACCGTTGGACTGCCACGCAGAGGTCTCGAGTTCGATCCCAAGGCGCGCATCTCTAACTATTCGATGTTATGTGCGTACGGTGAAGGAAAATATTCACGATATTTTCCGGAATCCTGCATGTCTGAAAGTTTTCCATAATGTTCTCGAAGAGATATAGTCTGCCAACCCACACTGAGCCAGGTTGGTAGGTTATGGCCTTATCCTTCTCACACTGACGATAGGCCCGTGCCCAGCAGTGGGACAGGTTAATACACGGCTGGTATAATATACATAAAAACATTTATTTAAAAAAAAAACCTCGATAGGCTAACGTTTTATATCGTAGATGATCCCTACTACATTTAATTTATATGGCAACTTTTTTAGACGCCATGTTATCACATATGAGACACAATACCAAGAAAAGAGAAAAATGGTGCTTTTTAATTTAAAATTTTTGGTTCATCCGGAAATCAGCACATTGTTAAATAGAAGTCTAAATATTTAACACTGCACTACAAAATCTTGGCATCAGAAAACTACAGTAAAAGCTGTACCGCAGCCTCTTAGTAATAAATTAACGTGATCTAGTGCTTCGCTAATGTTCTAGAGATAGAAGTCTTGAGAGTTTTAAACTGGCTAAGAAAGCTTCTTGAATGATGTTCCGCTTTCTTTGACTATATAACAAGTTTGCGTGTTTAGGTTATCTCTTTGAACTTGTAGATAAGTTTGGATTTACGTCTCCACTTGGCTATGCAAGCGAAAATAATGGCAAATGTAAGCGCAGTTATGTCACGGAAGAAACGAATCGCTATCTTAGAGTCATACTTAAACTACTCTTAAATACTTAAGAGGTAGCTAAGTAATTATTAGCGACTAATCTGTATATCTCACCTATAAGCATAACTAAGCGTTGAGTGTTAATTGAATAGTTTAACGTTCACTTATTATAATATCGTATTTAATAGATACTTCTCAACTGAATAACTGTCAAGCCCTTTATCCATGATCATCTTTTCATCACCGGTCTTTTTTTTTTACGTGGTTGAATGCATTGACTCTTACCCCTCCGCGGGGGCGGGCGGAGGGGTTATGTCGGACTCACCGGGGTAAAAGAGAAAGATGGAATAAGAAATAATGTACCTCCCGGAATACCGTCTAAACCTACCACGGTGATCCTCGACAAAACCGCTATCAATGGGGCCGCATGAATCACTTTCGCATGCGGTCGCGACCCCGCAGAGGTTTCGGTCCACCGTATGAAACGGCAGACCACTACACGATAAGACCTACCCAATATAAGCACTCTTCACTCGTAAACCCTACTGTCCCATCCCTAGAGGGGAGACGGACTCGACACAGAGGCGCGCGTGGGAACACGCACGCCGCCTCTCGGACCTGATCATCGGTCTACCATTATTACTTAGCTATTATTCAACTAACATTCAACGTTGAGTAATCTCAATAGGATTTTTTAAATCAATCATTAATTAGTAGCTACCATTTTAAATATATACATAATACATACAATAAGGACTAACTGGAGAAATTTAACCTATAAATGTTTTTATAAACCGATTTAAAAAAATATTTTACCATTTGAAACCTATATTATCAGCGAGTAACATAGACATTTTTTTTAAAGTACTGTTACTAACATATCTTTACCTACCATTACGCAAATGAAGCCATGAGCAAAAGCCAGTCTTAAATACAGGTTGTCCAGTAATTAATGGATAACCTTAAAATGTCTTATAGTAGAAATGAAGGCCGATAGAAAAAAAATATAATTAAATAGTGCAAGCTATATTAGCATAGCATACTTTTGACTGTCTATCTATTAGCATAATTAGTTTCAACAAAAAACCGATGGATTTCATTAATTTATGGTTCTAGTATACAAGAAAGATATACATGGCAATTAAAAAAAAAACACATGTCTCAGGTAGTAGTTAGGATAGATTTTTAGTCATATTTTTTCTGAACGGCCATCATTTGCACTATAAGACATTTCCAGGTTATTCATTAATTACCGGACACCCTGTATATAAGAGAAGTTAGTAAAGCTTTCTATGATTTACTAACACACATGTCACAAAACACTTACATCAAATAATATTTATTTTTACAAATATGGTTCGTATTATTTCTAAAGCCTTAACAACGAATAATAAAATACTGATGCTATAAACTATTTTGATGTATGAATATTAAAATTGTTGTACATAAGTTATGTTGGATCGATTCCCTGTCGGCGCCGGCCACCGCAAGACATACTATAACATTCCGTTGTTCAATATCACGGCTAATACGTTGTAAGATTTATTGACATTCCAACAATATACTCGCTGCAAGCTTGCTTCAATACTGCTCGTAAAAGTCTAAGTTATTCGGTATAATATTGATATTTTGGTGATCTACTTTATTTTTGTTTATGTAATACTATATTTTAGCCACGGCTTTGCTCGCGTTATTGAGTTTTATGTTAACAGGTTTCTAGTCCGATGAATCACATATGATACATAACAAAAGATTTTTATTATGCCTATCACGGGACAGCGAAAGGGTTTAAGTAGATTTTTAGTACCCTGTATGTTATTCTGATGTATAAACAATACTACTGTAAAGTTTCATCAAAATCCGTTCAGTAGTTATTGCGTGAAAGAGTAACAGACATCCATACATCCTCAAAGACTTTCACATTTATAATATTAGTAGGATTTTCCGCCGGCGGTATCATCTTGATCTTAAGCAGGAGGTGGTGAAATTTAGGCACAGTGGCCGTGAATGCTGAGCATGAGATCTCAGTTCGAATCACGAGTCGGACCAACATGATTTAATAACAGCCCAGGTTTAGGCAGTTCGTGGTGTTGCACTTGTGCGGCAAGCCGTTCTGTCTGCGCCTGATCTCTTTTTAGTTTTGTCTGATTGCTGACTCATCGTGCTATAAGAGTAAGGAGAAAAAGAATGCGAGTGTACTCTATGTTTTCATACACACTTGTGCACTATACAAAAAATATGACCCTTACCCGAATTACGGTTAGGAGAACTTTACATCGATCAATTTGTTTTGAAAGGTTATCAAAAATAAGTTTTGTATCGCGTGTGTAATTATCACTTATACATTTAAATAATTATATAGAACATGACAAATATAGCATTAATATAGCATTTCTATTAGGAAGCTAGTGTGTTTCGTGTTTAGTGATCGTAATTATAAGTACAAACTTACGCCACGCGACCAACCAGTTTTAATCAACGACGAATAAAAACTAAAAAGGTAAACAAATATAAACAAACCACAGCAAATGAGCATTATATACTAAAACCTTTTTTGTCTATAGAAACATAAAAACATTTAACCAACTTCCATTTTAGAGTCCTCGATTTCAGACAACATGTTTTTTGTTCGTCTGTTAGAACCTACTTTCTGAGAAATGATTAAATATAAATAAGTAAATGAAGCACTACGCAGAATGTTATTCATTTGTTTCCAACACTAAAGGAGTTACTTATATGTTTCTCATCTTTCACTAGAAATGTCATTGTACTGCCAGCGCGAATAACAAACGTCACAGATACCTTGCTGTCACTACAACGCCTCCTTAAACAGCTTAGAAACTCTATTTAGCGCAGAAATACAACACAAAATTATTTGACTCCTAATACAGAATATACCACGGGGAGTGTTCTGAAGAGTTATTCCAGCTTATCTCGCCCTCCCCTTTCCTATCCAGAACAACGCGTGCTGGGCTCAGATGCCATCCTTACACGGTGGAGTCGACTAGAGTGCCTACCAACAAGTTTGGATCTTCATACCTCTCCCGAACGATCAAGGCATGGAATTCTCTGCCAAGGCACGTGTTTCCTTTTTCCTTCAATCCTAGGTCCTTTAAGCGGGGCGCGAAAAAGCACCTTCTCAGACCGTCAAAGTAGAGACCTCAACATCGCCTCGGCTGCTATGAGGACGGTGTGCAGGCCACTGCTCTTAGACCACACGACTGCTTACCATTAGGCGTAGTGTGGTCAATTTGACAAGTAAAATAAAAAAAAGACAAGATTAAATTTATACATTGTGGATGCAATAAGTATAGGCAAATGACAGGTTGAAGGCCTCGCAAGGCACTAGTAGGCGCCATAAATAAACAAAAAAATAGGCAGGTTATCAAAAAAAATCCATCTCCATTTGAAATGAACAGCTTGACGATAAACAAAGTGATTACAATTCGTTAATTATTTTTTAATATTTTATTTTATTAAGAAATGAACATCAAATAGCCACACTACATAATATAATCAACAGAATCACTTAAAACTAGGTACTAATGCAATCCATCGCGATTTTTACGGGTTACCATTAAATTAAAACAGTAGAGCGTGATAAAGAATTAAAGAATTTAAAAAGTGAAATTGATTTACCACGTGAAATACATTAGTATATCAGTACTAAATCAATTTAACGCCATCTTCATTAAGTTATTACCTCACTATGCCACACGAATTATTCAGTTGAAAACACTACGGTATCCACAAAGAGCGCTCACATTTACACTTGGCCGGTTTTTCTAAATAAACCACAACAGAACGTTACATGTAAACATTAAATCAGCTCGGCGGGCGCCATTACCGTCTCCCGTTAATCTTGGCTACAATGTATGCTTTCATTCTACTCGTATTTCACCCTTAATATGCCTCCCTAAGATGAAAGCCTTCACGTAAAGGTCTAAGGATTAAGGTACTACATGATGTAATGATTTACGAAAGAACTGCTTTAGAACTAGCGGTGGGCGATTATCGATTAAGCAATCGAAATATTCGAATAATATTGATCGATATTCGAATACATTGTACTGATACTAATTAATGTCAGTCATTTATGTTATAAATCTTATCAAATTACACAATTATTTAAAACTAACTGTCCACTATTGTATAGCTGAATTTGATGTATATTAATACAATGCAATACGTCGAGTTATAGATTAATTTAGGAGATACCTAATATTGACTAAGAATCGTCGATCAATAAGCTAAAATACGGTTGTCAAAAACGATCAGAAACCAGAGCTATATTTGTAGACTTTACGCTTTCAATCGATTCAAACCAATTTGTGTGTCGGTGTAAAGAAAACTGGAGCTGTTTAACCTGTCAGCTTACCCATATCGACATATAGACATAGTGATAAAAGCATTGTGTCTGGACACCAGCGTCTGTACGCCGATGGATGAATTAATTAAATTAAATACGGCCTGCGAGATAATCAAGCGTTTAATGTAAACTATTTAGTTATAGCAAGCTGGTCAACCACTTCAAAAGATTACAATGCATGTGTTATATTCGGCATAGGGAAAATATAAGCAATAGACAATTAATTTACTTTGACTGCACGAAATGAAGGATATTGCATTTTATTGTGTGCGTTATTGAAATAAACTACAAATAACATTTTACAGTGTTATATATCTTATATTAAGTATTATAAATCATAAATATTATCTTAAACAAATAAATCAAGTCTGTTTGTTATACCCATAATAACAAAATTAAATTACATACTACATATAAATTAAAAATTACATTATTTTATATAACAACAGTATATAATAATTCTAACACAATATATTTAAGTTATTGTAGAAGTGATTCCTCCGGCGACCAAACAAGAAGTGCCCGGACAATCAATGTGCCTTGCTTTTATACCATATTCATAAGTCAACCAATTGACTAATAACATCCAAGTAAATTAAAAACAATCAATATTATCTATTGTGAAAATATTAAAAATAACAGTTGAAAATCTATAAGTAGTATAAGTTATATATTCTAATAAATTTTAATGAGCAGAAAATACTGACTTCCGTTAACAGTTGGCAACATTGAAGTGAATAATCAAACAATAATTATGAACCTATTTTGTCACATGCTAACAGTAGACCGAGGTTTCTGTCGTTCGTATTCGAATAAGAATCAGTAATAATGCAATAATCGAAATTCGAATATGGAATCGTATAATATTCGAATCATTCGATATTTTCCGGTGACAATCTCCCATCGCTACTCAGAACTAAGTATGGGTAAGGCACTATAACTTGAGATATGATTCAAAGTAGGCAAGGATCCGTAATTCTAGTTTGAGTTATGATGGAGACTGGAATTGGAGGCGTTCTAAGTTATGATTTTGATTAAAATATTGTGAGGTTTCTCATAGTCCCTTATGGCGTGTAAGGTGAGCGTTCCTAACATAAATTCCTCGAAAATGTCTTATGTTACGTTTCTTGATGAACCCTTTTGGAAGACTGCGTCTTCATTTTAGACCTTACCGGGTAAAATTATTTATTTCGTGGCCGTCTGAGAGTTTCGGAGCTTTCTTTAGCTAGCGTTTCTTCAAATGACTGGTCTCGGGTGCATTTTATATTCATTTATGCATAGTCTGTCTGTCTGTTCTGTATGCAGAAGAAATGTTTAATTTATAATCGGACAACGTACTTGTTTAATGCATACGGCTTGCCTGATTTAAAGTAGTATTTAAAGTTACAATAGCGTATGGTTGCTTGATATAGCAGGGCTATGTATCGTGCATTAGATGAGGCCGCGGTTTCACCCGCATTTATGATTACTGCGCCACCACCGTGGGTTGTAGCGTAATGTTATATAGCCTAAATGAGCTATCCAACAGTAAAATAATTTTTCAATTCGGATCAGTTGTTCCTGAGATTAGCGCGTTCAAGCAAACAAACAAACTCTTTAGCTTTATTATATTAGTATAGATTTGCAATCCTAGGAACAATCTTACGCCGGTTTCTATAATAGTGAATATTTCCCTTGGTGACCTGACTTATCACTGTAATTTCCAATGTCGGGGTCTTCCATTCAAAAGTATTTTTACGTTAAGAAATACTTAGAACTAGCACGTATACCGGCAATGAAGACAGGAGATGTTATAAACACACCCTATATATAAAAACTGTACTTAAAACCATCCCTGACAGAATGTGGTTTTTGCCAGAATATAGTGTCAGTCCACGGATGATGCGCCTAATGAAATAAGACAGAATCTATTATAAAAGCCTTTGATCAACTATTTCAGGTTTCCCAAACATCGTTTGTCTAGGCTAAAGTTTTGCCAAGCTAGTTATAAATTTCAATTTGTTAACAAAACTCATTTAAGTTAGCTATTATTAGGTTTGCTAAGCTAATATTTTGAGAACCGCCGTGCGCAAACAATTCTAAAGTGTGATGATTTATTTTTAGAAACTTTATTCTATCGTATAAGGCGTACGTTAATTAAAGTTTACGTGTATGTATTTAAATGTGTTCATATATATAAAATAATAGAATTTGGCCACGGTTTAACACGCATTTATCTAGTATAATAATTATAATAATAATCTTATCTTATCTTGTGTGTACAATAATAATAATAATCTTATCTTATCTTATGTGGGGGTGTATCAGTACAGACTGGCGACACTTCGTCCCAGTGGGTTCTTTTGTGTCGACTTCCCCGATAACGACTGCCATAGATGTTCATGGCAGACGGGACCGACGGAATAACGTGCTCTCCGAGGCACGGAGCAGGCGATAATTGTCAATCAATACGGACATAATTTCGAAAAATCATATAACATCCGAAAGTCAGAGGTGCGCGACGTGGGCTTGAACCCAAGACCCTCTGCATTGCAGTCTGTTGGTCTCCCCACTGAGCTATCGCTGCTCTAGAAATAATAACAATAATATGCTATCACATACACACAACACCAAAAATAAACTTATATTGTCTATAAATTTATCTATCTCTCTGGAAAAGTACCTTTTTTGGACTGAATGGTATCGTATATCCTTTTCTATACCCCTAACATATGTAGTAGCTATATGTAAAATGTATGGTAGGTGTATGTGCGGTGGTAGGTGTATACGAAGTTTCAAGCTGGTCGTTCAAGTAGTTACGCCGTAAAAACTTAACAAAAATACACGTATTCGCATTTATAATATTAGTAAGGAAGTAAGATTATGTATACCTATATAAGAGGAAAAGAACTGTTTTACTAAAGGACTTAATTAAAAAATATCTGGCCAGGAGCTAAGACTAGAATGCATACAATGTAATCTATGATGAATCTAAAATCTTGCGCTTGCAAAACTGCTACTCAGTTCAACAACGTTTAGCAATTCGCGAGATATTCTACCATAATAATAATATTTATAATATTCTACCACATACACACAACACCATCTAGCCCAAACTAAGCAGAGCTTGTACAATGGGTACTAGACAATGGATAAACATACATATATACTTTCTTTTTTGTTTATACATACATATTATACATTAATACACCCAGACCAAGACAAACATCCATGTTCATGCACACAAATGTTTGACTTGTGCGGGATTCGAACCCGCTACCTCAGGCGTGGCAGTCGGTTACACTGACCACTACGCCATAGAGGCCGACATAAATCTGGCAATACCTGGAATATAAATCACATATTGTGTTTTCGACAAACTATCATAAGCCTCAGTGATTGCTTACTATCAAGCAAGTAGTATGTTTCTTTGCAACTCTATTCATTAATAAAGTGGCAAAGAAACAAACGATAAAAGTATCTTATACATTATATCATAAAATACTTTTATCAATTCAAAGAGATAAATGATAATTAAAGTCTTAATTTAAATAAATGTCGGCCTCGATGGCGTAATGGTTAGTGTAACCGACTGCTACGCCTGAGGTCGCGGGTTCGATTCCCGCACTAGTCAAACATTTGTGTGCATGAACATGGATGTTTGTCTTGGTCTGGGTGTTTGTATGTATAATATGTATGTATTTACAAAAAAAAAAAAAAAAAAAAGTATATATGTATGTTTATCCATTGTCTAGTACCCATAGTACAAGCGCTGCTTAGTTTGGGCTAGATGGTGTTATGTGTATGTGGTAAAATATTTATTTATTTATATTTATTTATAAATGTAGTATAGCATTGGAATATGGGGATTATGTTTTTGAGCCGTTTGGGGTCGAAATGGGGTCCCAGTGCTCGTGCTCTCTATAGAGACATAGCGAAAAGGTTAATCGACACTTCCCGTGACCAGAGGGCTGGCCTTTATTTCGCGGAAAGAATAAGCATTGCCATTCAACGAGGCAATGCTGCCAGTCTTCGGAGCACACTACCAGTCGACTGTGATGCGGAGGAATTCTATGACGCCTATTAGAGGGTATTAGTTTTCTTGTTTATTTCTGTTTTATAATATTTTAGGTATAAGTTAGTTTTAAAGAATTGTGTTTATATTATGTATATAATTTATCAGGATTCGTTCATGTAAATAAAACATCACGGATAGCATTGCGACTATATTTTCAATCAATCATAAGATAATATTGTCTTACGTTTAATAATAATAAATCTATTTTATACGGATTTTTCGTGTTGTTTATTTCAGAACTTATATTAAGTACATAATTTTGAACTATAACACTACTGTTATTGAATTCTACTACAATTTAAGCTATTTAAATAACGCTGGGGCCATGGGGTTTAAGTGCTAGGTATGTTTATAGAGACCTAGCTAAGCGGCTCATCGACGCTTCGCGTGACCAGAGGGCTGGTATTTTCTTTGCACAAAGAATAAGCATTGCCATTCAACGTGGCAATGCTGCCTTCTGGGCACGTTGCCAATTGACGACGATGCGGCGGAATATTATGACGCTTTTTGATTTTGCAGTTTTATTTTTCTCTTCTGTTTATATTTTCTTGTAAATAATTTGTATATATATTATGTTAATTATTTAATTATGTTTTTTATTAAATATAATAAAGAAACAATATAGCTAATTAAATTAATTAAAACTATTTTTATTTAAGTTTATACATTTCCCAGACGTTTCGGTTGCTTTACAGCAGTATGTTCACGGGGAGACTAAAAGTGTTCTGAAATAAACAACGCGACAAAATCCGTATAGTGTAGTTTTTATTTCAATCAATCATAAGATCTCAAATTCGATATCCGCGTATCTGTAAATGTTATTTTGCAGCAAACGTCAATAGGGTCACCCATATCACGTACGATCTAAACCTAGCTAACAATACATATTATTGAACAAGTATATAACACATCTCTATTTATCCCTTCGATAATATACACTTACACAGGTATACGTATAATATCAACCCTATATTTAAACTGTCGTTCTGTTGAGCACAGGCGTCTTCTCAGTGTAACTATAGCCTAACCCTTGTGGTTAGGCTATAGTTCACCACGTTGGTAGAGGATGGATTTTATTGAACGACAAGGTAAGCAAACATACGGCCCACCTGATGGTAAGTGGTCACCGTAGCCTATAGACACCTGCAACACCAGAGGCATCACTTGCGCATTGCCTACCCTTTAGGAAAGGGAGTAGGATGGAGAAGGAGCGGCAGGGGGAAAGAGGATGATTTGGCCTGCGGCACTCTCACTCACCGAATGAAACACAACAATAGGAATATTGCTATTTCACGTCGATATTCTGTGAGAGGGTAGTCCTTCCCGGTCGAGCCAGCCCATTCATGCTAAAACAAAATGAAATCTACTCTTAGATATGCAGGCTTTCTCACAATGTTTTAACCATTAAAGCAACCCATAATTAAGGATTGACATAATTGATTTCTTGAAGCTTCACAATCACTTCATTCACTTAATTAATGCGCACATAACTTAGAAAAATCAGAGGTACCTTAGGATCGAACTCGAAAACTCTGATCAGTTCAACGGTCTCCCACAAACCTATCGCTCACTTCTCTTTTGTTTAAACAAGTATATATGAACGATTCATTTTTTATTTCTATCACAGCAATGTTCCTCGTACAATAGAATAAATATTAACATTAGATAAAACGATGCATTACGGAGCCCTCCGCGTCAAAATGACATCATTTATCCCCAGCAAATTGCGCTGTAGCCCCATTACTGTAATGGCAGATAATTTTCATATACCTACGTACATATTTTACAGTCGTACTGGTATTTTTTCATTGTGGTTTAAAAGTCAGAGTAAATGGAGAAGAGTATATTTACTATGCCACATAATTTCAGGGTGGTAAGATTTATGTGCAGTGGTAGATGAAGTGGAAATGTTGGATGCGTTTCTCTTACATTGGTGCACTAGCATTTGCCTGCGACTTCGTCCGAAATTGGAATGATAGGGTTGTTTCTGAGACGTTCATTTAGACTTCGCTCCAGTGAGCGTAAATACATATGTGACTGGTGGTGAGGTTCTAGGTTTGATTTCTGTTTTCGTAAATATGATATTGGGGTTTTTATTAGGCAATATCTGGGTGATTTTCTTTTTAAGATTTCTTCTGGATTAAGCATAACTTTGTAGGTATTTATTCAATATCATCATAATCAATATTTAACAGGCAGAATCGATTGCCTCGAATATTTAAGCGAAGCGAAGTTAATCCAATAGATAAGGCATTGAACTTGCGATAGAGAGGTCGCAGGTTGGAATCTTATTCATTGCAATATCGACGTAAACTATCTCCTAATAAAAATAATATTAGCCTAGCTGGAGAGGTAAACAAGAGTACTAGTAATTCGAAAACCAAATTGCTAGTAATCATAAAAAAAATAGTTCATCATTCAAATATTAATTCATTCGTTGTCACAGAATATTCCTATTTACCCTGGCAGTTAACCATATGGAGATAATGATACAGGCATTGTGTCTAGACGACGGCGTCCGTACTCTGATAGAAGAATTAACCCATTGAGTCGCAACGACACACCGGCGACCAGATCCAATAGATTTTCAATTATATCTGCCATTCAAACAATTGATTGGTTAATAAACCTGAAATATCATACATTACCATATATATACATTACACAGGATCATTGTAATCAAAATAAAGCAGTCACAAACAGCCCCACAAATCCGAAACTCCTAATTTGTTGTAACCAATCACAGTAAACAATGTTAAGTTAAATGAATCAGAGAGCTATGACGTCAGAGTGTGCGGTCAGCACACACGACGTACGGAATGAGTTGAGACCGTAGCCGACGTCATCGTTGAAACATTATTTACAAGCTCACAAATTTTCAGTGTATGAGCTTTTTGGTAGCATGATATCATACAGAAGTTGCTTTGGCAGATGTATGTTAATGAAAGTTGATGATCTTGTATGGAAAATTGATAGTTTGTATAAAGTGCTCGATTTTTTCGCTGCGTTGAACGCAAATACCAAGCTTAGCAATTGTTTTATATGTAGAATTTTTTATGTGTTAGATTTAGTGCATCGTATGACGCCATATCAACATACCGAACGCTTAATAACTAATATAATTTTGTAGTGTACATAATAAAATTCAAATATAGTTGTACACAACGTGAAAATAAACCTATAATGCGTAATGAAAGACGCACGCTTACTTTTATATTATACTAGTTGACCCGCGCAACTTCGTCTGAGAATTTTTCCCTTTTTTGCAACATTTTTCATTGATGCTCCGCTCTTATTGGTCGTAACGTAATGGTATATAGCCTATAGCCTTCCTCGATAAATGGGCTATCTAACACTAAAATAATTTTTCAATTCGAACCAGTAGTTCCTGAGATTAGTGCGTTCAACCAAACAAATAAACTCTTCAGCTTTATAATATTAGCATAGATAGGGTTGGCAACCCAATAAAAAAAATCGAATAGGGTCATGCATATTTCTAATTTAAATAAAGTTACTAACTCGTTAGTCACGTGGTTAAGTTTGTGCTTACGTTTGTAAACGATTGTGAAATCACAGGTTGCACATATAATGAATGTATTTATCTAGGAGCAGCAGTGAGACTGGCGTGCACCATTTAGCTCAGACTAATGTCTTGTAATTGTAATTGTAATTGGACTCCCTTTTCCGCATTTGAACTCCAGGTTGGTCCATTATGCGTGAGAGTCGGCCGGTTATAGAGATAGCCAGCCCAACTCCGCCTAGAAGCACAGAAGTTTCCTGGGGTCTTCGCAGGCTTCGCGGAGTGACCTCGGGTTGTTGAGGATTTCCTTACGTTGTACTGTTACTCCCACACATTCCAGGACCACGTGGACAGCAGATTCTTCTTCGGTCAGACATCCCCTACAGAGTTGGCTGTCTGTTGCTCCGATGTTGTACAGATGTTTGTTCAGGGGGCAATGTCCTGTTAGGGTCCCCACGATGGTACGAAGGTCCAATCTTTGTAGGTTAAGCAGGCGGTGTGTCAGACGTGGTGAGACTAATGTCTTTCGTGGGACTTAAAACATATATAGCTTTATGTAATTAATATATTTTTATTTGTTATTTTATTTATTTGGAAAACAAACAATTGTAAATTAAGCGTTACAAAAAAGTTCAACAATATAAAAGATTAACAAAACGTACAATCCACAACGTTTTTACTTATTACAATAGGGTTAGGAGCAGCGATAGCTCAGTGGGGAGACCAACAGAATGAAATGCAGAGGGTCTCGGGTTCTAATCCACGTCGTGCATCTCTGACTTTCGGAAGTAATATGACTTTTCGAAGTTATTGATTGACAATTATCGCCTGCTCCGTGCCTCGGAAAGCACGTTAAGCCGTCGGTCCCGGCTGTCATGAACATCTATGGCAGTCGTTATTGGGAAGTCAGTGCCCTAAAATATCCTGACACTGGTCTAGCCTTAGGGTATCGTTAGCCTTCAGGTTGCGGAGATCAGGTGGCAGCCGCTCCGTGTAAAAACTGATAGCCAGTCAAATCCGGATAGACTAGAAAAGCCGACCCCAAGTGACTTAGGAATAATAAAGGCTAGGGAGAACAAAGACAATAGGGTTAGGAGACGTGTTCTACAAGTATAATGTTAACTATAATGCTGTATATGCCAACTTACATAATAATAATATTATATTTATATATAGGACTTTAAATAAGCGTAATATAACAATTTCTTACTAGCTTACTCTTATGTTTCGATTGCTTTGAGACTATTATACACCTCTGCCTGCTCCTTCGGGGATATTCCCGAAGGATACATGTAATAATTCCATGAGGAAATAATGCATCGAAGCTTGACTCCAAAAAAATATGTACTATTAAATTTTTCGATAGCGATTTTAGTTGCAATCTAAATTTGCTTTCAAACGTAACCTCTGATTTGCGTCGTGCTTACCGGATTTGAGCAGTAACAGTAACTATTAGGAATATTGTTATTGTACATCCGTAAATATGTCCGGATGCGGCTCGCACAGATAATGCGATATCCGGATCATACGGGTAAAGTTTGACACTTTCAGTTGGCTGTTCTGGGGAATGTGGTCGTATACTGTTTTTATGGACGATTCGGCAAAGTACGTGCGCGGTGGCAAAATATAGTATGTTTTGAATCTCCTTCAATATGTAACGACCTATGTGCTTATTTTCACGGTTTTAGATGGTCAGTAGTTCTGTTAGTAATAAATTACGAGTGCCTAGTAACTCCAAAGCTTCATCTATTCTAATATTATAAAGGGGTAGATATTCTTTATTTTTAGAATTAAGTTTTATATGGTCAGTGACATATGGCATAATGACTGCAACACCTGGTACATAAATGAGTTATAAAATACTGAAATTATAAGTTGATGGCGATTTAAAAGAGTGGCCAACCTTTTGCCTGAACCTCGCAACTAACATAAATGTAAATTCAGTAAATGTAATAAACTCACTAACCCCTTTGACATTCATAAGTGTTACTTTGTGACCTAAGCGAATAAATTATTTCTGACTTTGACTTTGAGGAAAGATTTGATTTTTGATTTTTTGTTTGTAAGGATTGAACTCAAAAACTACTTTTCACCATTTGAACGCTATATTATCACTGAATACCATAGGCTACATTTTATATAAAAAATGTAGTACTTTTACTAACCATTAACCTACTTTTACGCGAGTGAAGCCGCAGGCAAAAGCTAGATACTTATACTACTAGTTCTTTATAATTGGCTGCACAAATGACGTTGTGGCTTACGTGATAGTCTCGCTAAGGCCACTACACTTCAAGACATTAAAAGTACTAAGTCCATCGTAGTCTCTCCGTGACCATAACTGCTGAAAAGCAACCGAAACGTCGGGAAAAATGTAAATCCAAATAGTTTCAAATAATTGTAAAGTTTAATAGTATTCGGAGTAGTATACTTAATATAATGTTAGACAACGGGTCTTACTCGCGATAAAGTATTTAAAAGGTATCTAACATTATATTAAGTATGTGAACAAATCGCGATAGTCTAAAAACTTTCGTAGTAGTAGTTTAATAGTTTTAAAATTATATCACCCTTCTGTCTATTTGGATAAATATTAAAAAATATTAAATAATTAAAACTAATTATTTAATACTATAAGTAATTTTTGTAATATTTTTTTTTTTTTTTAATTTAAAAGTCAGTAATATATGCTATAATGGCTGCAACACCTTGTTGATATGAGTCGTAAAATACTGAAATTATATTTGATTGGCGATTTAAAAGAGTGGCCGTGAGATTCTTGCAGATTTCTTCTCATAGGCTCTACCCTATGCCTGAACCTAGCAACTGACCTAAATGTAGCTTCAATAACTTAGTAAACTCGCTAACCTATATACTTTGACGTTCATAAGTGTTACATTATTATTATAAATGATTTTTGACTTTGATTTTGTCTATGTAAATGTAGTGTTCTTTCAATGAAATACACGTAAAATTTATTTTAAGTGGCTTTATTTAATTATATAACATTCGCATAAACCTAAAACATCAGTCTATACAAATTTAAACTCATTTATTTTAACACATTAATCGCAATTTAACTTGGTGCTAAGTTCCAAGTATTCGTCAATTGATTGGGTTGAATAGGTCTGTATGTAAATGAGGCACATGTATTATTAGAATGTATTTCACGTGTCGTCGCGCCGAGTACTAACTAGACGTCTAGACCTCGGCCTCGATGAGCTAAAGCCGAGATAAAAGCCGACAGCACCGATTGATAAGTGAGATAGAGCGCTTTAAACTATTGATTTTATCGTTCTAACGTATCGTTCTAAAGATGCTACTTTATTTCTATTTACCTTAGTTTCAATTTAGAAATGGTAATTTGTTATAACTGTTCTTTGAAAGTCTGCCTTAGTCTGAGGTTTCATTCCCGGGCATATATGGACAGTCTGGGCCAACAGTTATTGGAATTTTCGACATATTCTTAGTACAAGCACATAGTCTGGAACTCTGTCGTGTAAATGGACATAAGCTAGCTTTTTATAAATTGGGATCTAAGTGCATTACCGGTGAAGAGAGTATATACATGCTTAAAGGCTTATACAGAGGTTATTAATTTGATCCCTAAAGTGCCTTTTATTAATATTGTATTCTGTTTACGCGAATGTTATTCATTGAAAATTAAATTACTATATACGGATTTTATCCCGTTATTTATTTAACACTCTATTACATAATTTAGAAACTATTACACTACTAAACTACTGCTACAATTTTACAAATTTCAAGCTAATTAAATTATTAAAACTATTTGTATTTAAGTTTACACTTTTGACGTTTCGGTTGCTTTTCCCCGTGACCCTGGCTGCTGAAAAGCAACCGAAACGTCGGGGCAAGTGTAAACTTAAATCTAATAGTTTTAACTAAATTAAATAGCTTAAATAGTAGTAAAGTTCAATAATAGTAGTGGTAGAGTTTTTAAAATTATGTTATAAAAGTGTTTTAAAGTAAAATATACAACGCGACAACATCCGTATAAAGTGTTTAATATCAAATTATTTAATTTTTAAAGCAAGCGATAATTATCTATTTAATACACGCAACATCGAAAAGTCAAAGTTTAGCGCCTTGGGATTGAACTCAAGACCTTTGCGCGGCAGTCTAGCATTCTCCCACTAGGCTATCCCTGCTTGCACCATATTTATTACAAAATAAAGCCCCTCATTTGCCAACCAAAATAATCCTCCATTTTTATAACTTTCTTTAACAACAAAGGCGTCACCACCTTAAAAACTGTCTAGTCAGGGTGTCCATCAATCACGAGGCTCTATTAAGGACATGGCGGTGACTCAATATGACGTCATCGATCTCGCAAGGTGCACTGATCATCGTTTGCTCATAAATCTGGGCCGACACTTTGTTATAGGGAATGAGACACAGTAATAAACGATTGTTTTGGAAAAATATCGAATAAATCGACAATAATAATAATAATAATATTCTACCACACACACAACACCATCTAGCCCAAACTAAGCAGAGCTTGTACTATGGGTACTAGACAATGGATAAACATACATATATACTTTTTTTTTTAAATACATACGTATTATACATTGAAACACCCAGACCAAGACAAACATCCATGTTCATGCACACAAATGTTTGACTTGTGCGGGAATCGAACTCTCTACCTCAGACTTGGCAGTCGGTTACACTAACAACTACGCCATCGAGGCCGACTAACGGTCTAAAACTTTGTAAATTTTTTTAACAATACAATTATAAAGTTTGCCTCAGTGGCGCAGGTCTCGGATCTAACTCTAAATTCGGATATAGTGTTAGTTGGTTTTCTTTTAACATTTCCCAGTAGTAGCATTGTCGGCGTTTACCGGCATTACCGGGTTCAGTCTGAAACTGTGCCTGAAGCATGGTAATAGTCTCGCCGGTCAACACGCACAGTTCCAGACTGAGCTTATAAAGGAACCTGAAACATTAGCTTTCGGAATATAAACGTAATAGACAGGTCTGCTAGGGCTGCTCTTAAAATAAAAGAAAATCACGGTAACCATTTAAAGCTGGAATGTGTAGCAGGCGTCACACACAGCACAGTACATAAATATACATTAACCTATCTTCATACAAACGGTTGGAACTCGAGTCATACCTACGCGCCTCGGCGTCGGCATGCGTTCAGCACGCAACCAGTCGCGAATGCGCCGCATTGACGAACGGACGGTGTGTTGTTTTTTAAACAGTAACCGCGAGATTTTTTTTACCAAAAATAAGTACAAGTATAGCCTAATTAATATGGCAAGTAGAATATATTGAACTGTTTTTGGTTGCATGAATTTCTCAATAACGCACCCAGGGATAACTTTAAAATATAATAATAAAGCATTACGTACGTCTCAGTCGAGGCGCAAATATTTTTCAGTCGCAAATATATAAGACCGATTTGTTATTAAGTCTTAAATCTAACATAAACATGTTTTTTTAATTAAATCTAGCAAATTAAAAACAACATGCATTTTTATTGAACACTTCCTATTCCATTCACAAAGTATTTTATTTGTTTAAATAAAATAAAAAATATTTAGACACAAAGAACAAAAATAGATAAAAACTCAAAGTAGGCAGATTTAATTAAAATGCTGAAGGTGGGCAGCCCTATCGCATGATTACGTACCGCGCGGCTGTAGGCATTTATTTCAAAGATACACGAGTACGATACGGCCGAGTTACAATACTGTTAGATAGTATTACCGTGCACACAGTCACCGCACCAACCGATAACAAATCGACAACATAAATTCCTATAAAGAAAACGATACCGCTGTGTTAAAACCGAATACAAAAGAATGCATCTGTCATACATCTCAATGTAAACTATTCACAGCCGTGTTGATATCGAGAGTGCACACTTACATACGAGCGATAGTGATGTCCGTTTGCAATTCAATTCCAGGATCAGCCAGATCAGCAATGTGTCTTACAGTATATTTAGTAAATAAGACTGAGATAATAATAAAATGTCCAGGTATATTTCCAAAACATGGCAACCCTATAAAAATAACGGCATCACCCGACACCGCGACACTCGTGTACATGATGTATCGAGACACCCGACACTCGCTCTCGACACACCCACCTGCCCGCCGTTCCATCAACGTGATAAAAATGTTCC
Source organism: Catocala nupta (assembly GCA_963675205.1). Taxonomy (NCBI): domain Eukaryota; kingdom Metazoa; phylum Arthropoda; class Insecta; order Lepidoptera; family Erebidae; genus Catocala; species Catocala nupta. The sequence continues at coordinate 2,575,656 of OY776089.1, read as the reverse complement.
TGACGTATTTCTGTTCCGCTGGAACACTTTGTTTTATTGTAATAATAGGTACGTTTATTTTTCTTAATTCTTAACACAAAGGTTATGTGTATATATAAGGTCATGTACTTCGTATGTTGATATTGAGTCTTAAATATCCCGTTTTTTTGACATACAATTTCATGGTATATGTCGGCCTCGATGGCGTAGTGGTTAGTGTAACCGACTGCCACGCCTGAGGTCGCGGGTTCGATTCCCGCACAAGACAAATATTTGTGTGCATGAACATGGATGTTTGTCTTGGTCTGGGTGTTTCTATGTATAATATGTATGTATTTACAAAAAAAAAGTATATATGTATGTTTATCCATTGTCTAGTACCCATAGTACAAGCTCTGCTTAGTTTGGGCTAGATGGTGTTGTGTGTATGTGATAGAATATTATATTATATTATAGAATATTATATTATATTATGGTCAGCATTAAAATATAACTATAATTTATTTTGAGAAAATACTGTATCTTAAACACATATCTTAATATTTAATAATCTATATGAATATTTTTTTATAAGAATGATGTTCATAATCTGCATAATGTCATGACGGTCGCTGTCTTTATTCATAATCATATATTCATGAAATATAAGCTTACAGTATTTACAACCAAATCGAAATTTAATAATTTAATTTAAATCTTACTTGTTTTCAAGTAAACAAACCGAATCTCATTCATGTGTTACATGCATAGTTAAAAATATACGTAAACTTATATATTGGTTAAAAAAAAATTATTTGCAAAAAGTACACAACATCACCATTTTTCTGCCTACACAGCAGCGATTCATTGTGAGAGGCCTACTATAGTTGTATGGCCGTACAATAGTTGATATTGGATTCCATACTAGTGAAATCCTATATGACTAAACATCATTGTATGAACAGAGTCAAGGAAGTAATATTGTTTTACTTTATTTAATCGAGAATTGCCTTACAGATCCGGTAGTATAGCTTTTCACTTATGTTTACGTGTAATCGTTAAATGCTGGGTTATGCAGTTTTCCTATACGAAAATTACTAAAAGCACAGAGTCCGGCTGGTGTAATATATGTATGTAGTTGGCTTGTTTACTATTACGTAGCAACTAATAACGACGCTGCCGAAATGTGACTGTAATATACTTTAGATTATGCTTTCAGGAATATACAGGGTGATTTTGAAATCGTGTAATTCCTTTTAACCACGCATTCTAATGGTGATATAGAATAACCCTGTCCATATATTTCTTTAATTAGAATTATGTTTTTGGAAAAATTAATGTACAAATTTTCCCCTGAAATGGTTTCAGATGGTCATATGTTAACCACCCGACACAATCTAAATAAATTAATAATTACCAATAAAAAAAAATAACATAACTATAACTGATGTCGTAAATAACAAGGGGCAATAAAAAGGACCGCCCGTTACTATTTACGACATTAATTAATGATATGCTATTTTATTTTAATAAGTAAAAAAATTAAATTGCTACGGGTGGTTAACTCATAACTAACTGACACCATTTCACGAAAACAGGTACATTAATATTTACAAAAAAATAATTCTAATAAAATAAAAATATGGTCAGGGTTATTCTATACCATCAGTAGAATGCGTGGTTAAAAGGAATTACACGATTTCAAAATCACCTTGTATACGCATGAGTAGAAGCGATAGCTCAGTGGGGAAACCAACAGACTGTAATGTAGAGGGTCTCGGGTTCGAACCCACGTCGCGAAACTCTGACTTTCGGAAGTTTGACTTTTCGAAATTATGTGCGTACAGATTGACAATTATCGCCTGCTCCGTGCCTCGGAAAGCACGTTAAGCCGTCGGTCCCGGCTGTCATGAACATCTATGGCAGTCGTTATTGAGAAGTCAGTGCCCTATAATATCCTGACACTTCTCTAGCCTTAGGGTATCGTTAGCCTTCGGGTTGCGGAGGTCAGGTGGCAGCCGCTCCGTGTAAAAACCGATATCCATTCAAATCCGGATAGACTAGAAAAGCCGACCCCAAGTGACTTAGGAATAATAAAGACTAGGGAGAAGAGAGAGTATATGTATATATCTAAGGTAGTAGGATGTAACGGATTTGATTTCTGGCAGCACGTTGTTGTTAGGTTTTCCTGTCGGAAAATTATTTGTAACAGCATTATAATAATAATGTCCTCCAGACCGAATTTCGGTGGCGGCCAGTCTTAGCGGAGACTGGCCATCTACACAGGAGATATTATAGTGCACAAATGAGTGCGCAAACACAAGTGCACTCTCTGTTCCTTAACTCGCATAATCCGATGGGACGGTAATCCGACACGACCGGAGAGAGATCAGGCGCAGGACCAACGGCTTTACGTGCTTTCCGAGGCACGGAGGTGTCTTACACCGCCAATTTTCTAACTCCGGGCTGCTATTGAGATTTCTTGACAGAAAAACCCAATAACTTTTTGTTGGCCCGACCCAGGATTAGAACCCGAGACCTCATGCACAACAGTCGCATCCACTACAGCATATCCAGTAGTAATATACCCGCTCCTTATTACACGGAGCATTAACAGCTACAAAAATAAAATAGGTGTATGACATCTCTGCCTCACGCTTTAAAGATATCAAGATTAAAACTTTGATACTAGTACTAATCACCTAAGTCTTCAGAGATACCCGTGTTCATCCAAATAAATGTTTAATATTTATGAGATAAACACGAATTAAAGCTTTGATATAAATACTAAAAGTAGACGTAAAACTCGGTGCCCTAATATAATAGTTTGGAACACAACAGGGCAGGCTGGCGCACGCGCGTTCTCACTCAATTAACGTCACAAAAGATGAAGGTTTCTTTGACGACAACCTTACGTGGCGTCTTAATTAATTCCTTTATAACTACTCACTCTGTCGAGCCTACATTGCTCTATTAATGATCATTCTCGCTACGAACTTTCATCATCATTAGGATAATTATCTTAATTATGTGTTGTTTACCTTCTTTTAAGGTTTTGGATAAATTGTTTAACTATATAGAGCTTACTGAAACAGATCGATTTAACTGAGATATTGCGCAACTCCCGCTTGAGAAGAAATACTTAAAGTGTTTTGTCCATACAAACATATTCTTGTGTTGTCTTCCTAAATAATGACACTAGACCAAAAAATATTATTATACTTACTATGTTCCTATGTTTTGATATATTTCATAATATTTTATTTTAAAAAATATAACTCATCAAAATACAAAATTCACTCAGTTATCCGCTGTTCTGACATCGAGCAAACAAATTTAACGGATTTAATAAAATAGATAAAAATATACAGATATCCCCAAAATCCTTCCTGTGTTTTTCATAAAAATATATTAAATCGTTGTAATTAAACTGCTATACAAATTTTATCACGAATGTTTATTAACATTCATCTTACATAATTTTGAAGATATTACATTAGGCTCTACTGAATCTACATATAATACTATTTTTCTGTTTAAAATTATTAAAACTATTTAGATTTATGTTTACAACTTCCCCGACGTTTCGGTTGCTTTTCAGCAGCCATGTTCACGGGGAGACTAAGATGGTGGTTGACTCAATATTCTGAAATGTAATTAAATACTTCAGTAGCTTAGCTCAGAAAACTTACACCTTATAATTATTTTTTTGTGTTTTGCTCCTGCAAAAGGAGTAACGTTTCTACTCTTTTTAAAGCACGAAATATTCTAAGTCTATGCTTTTAAATGGCCTTGCATGGTACAATATGATATTGCATTGAAAGTTTTGCTACTTCTATTTTGTAGGATAATCAGCACTCAAGTGATTACACCACTGTCGCAAGTGGTTTGCATACTAATGTAAAACATTTACGACTACAAATATTTATAAACCTAGATAATTTAACTGTATGAATGGCGCAATGGTTTATGTGCTCATTTCGCTATTAAGCCGTACTGAGTGTAGAAGATTTTATCGCTACATAGCACGAATCTCATATGCAATCCGCGAGTCCAAATCAAAATAATAATACAATATATTGTTGACAATTTAATACATAAAAAAATGTGTGCGTTTTTGAAGTGAAAACTTCTTTAGGCGCGTTGAGCACTTTTTGGGTGAACAAAAATCGTCACCACTTTCTATGAGCTATATGTATACTGTGTGTATATGTGTACTTTTTGGATGAACAAAAAGCGTGAAACTCGCGTCATCGTTACCGCACGCTAGTTACTTAGTTTTTACTTCTATCGGCAGTCCCCAAAGACTGCCCCGCATTTTTAGATATTTTTTATGTTTGTAAAGACTCCAGAAAAATAAGTTGTTATTTTTATATTGCTAAAGTAATCAATTAAAATGCCTATTAATTAGTTACATATGACAGTCGTAGATTAGTTAGTAAGTACTTGTCGTGTAATCTTTATTAAGTAAACGCGAAAGGCTTTTTGAAACCAAATAATTGAGCTAAAATATTACTTTATTTTTAACGAAAGGTGATAAATATATTTATTCTATAATTATCTACTATTGTGAAATGATTACAAAGAATAGCTTTCAGCATTTCAATAGCATGTTCTAATTAACTTAATAAAAACCAAAACTAATTTCATTCATTTGAATAAATGGTTTGAATACATAGCTTAAACAAAAACTCATTTTAAAATAGAATTTCTATTTATTATTTTATTCCATTTGAATAAAACATATCATTTTCAATGGAAACTGTTCATGCAGTTCCTTTTATTTGTTCATAGGCTTTCAATTTCGCAAAACCTTTCATACATTGCCACAGCTCTATACTGTGTAGAGAATAATAAAGTTTTACGGCTTAATTGTCACCAGATCTTATCATTATGTAACTAATATTATGTAATATATAATATTCTATCACATATACACAACACCATCTAGCCCAAACTAAGCAAAGCTTGTACTATGGGTACTAGACAATGTATAAACATACATACATAGGTATACATATATAATTTTTTTGTAAATGCATATATATCATTCATAGAAACACCCAGACCAAGACAAACATTCATGTTCATGCACACAAATGTTTTACTTGTGCGGGAATCGAACCCGCGACCACAGGCGTGGCAGTCGGTTACACTAGCCACTACGCCATACATAAATAGGCTCACACCCATATCTCCGATGGGGTAGTCAGATTTGTATTACACCCACATTTCAACAACTTCTGATTTAGGTCATTGCTGTCTACAACACACGTTTTCAGACTCTGAACTGCTACTGAAAATGTTTTGACCGAAAATCCGAATAACACTTAAGGATTCATCTCGGGACTCAACGACGTGTCGCAGTCAAAATCCTGTCAAGTAATTTACTTGGCTATTGATAATTCGGTCAGGTAATCCCAGCAATTAATACACACGAGCGTCTGGTAACTTTTTGTGTTAATATGTCTTTCAAAAACCGGATCTGAGATTGCTCATTTAGACATATGTACATACATATATAATGTTTTCTTACGTTTGCTCGAATTACACATTGAAATGAAACTACGTTTTGCAAAATTCATTGCTATTTATTTTAATTAGCGGTCGCATAGTGGTCAAAATTCGACCAAAATTCCTAACCTTGCTACTTTATTTTCTGTTTTTCTTTATTACATATGAATAAAGTATAGGTAACCATAGTTACAAATAATTGTACGACGTCAGACGAACAATGTCGAAATACTACGAAAGTGATTCGACTGCGTGTGTCAAATGCATAGTTGTGTGCGTGTAGTGTTTTTCATTAATTTAATGTATTTCTATTGCATATTTTATAAAAATATTAGGAATCGCCCCTTCTTCTCCATATAAACTTTAACTGTGCCAAATTTCATACTCCTCTGTCTCCGCGCAATTTTTGTAAAAAGGGGCACAATGTTTTTGCTTCACGTATTAATATATAGATTATATTATTATATTGACTATTTAAAAGTATTTTCAAAAATTATTTATATTTAGGTATTTTTGAAGTTTCGACAGGTTTTCAGCAGCCATTGTCACGTGGAGACTAACATTTCTTATTTATTTCATCCCAACTCAACTGCTGTACCTATATAGATTAAATTCCATATACAAACAACTTGAGCCTTCAAAGACAAAGGCTACTTAAAAATAAACGCGACGTCGCAATAAAAATAACAAGAAACAAACAAACAAACCAATCGAATCCAAAATAGTAGGCATTTACTGCACCGTATCGACACATTCGCCGCCATAAAAACACGCCATTTTTACACCAGATTTACGACGCTATAAAATGCGCCATGTGTGACACCTATAGACAGAGATTGTGCCTAGAAGCGTACACAATACACACACACACACACACACATACACACATACACACACACTTTACAGGTAAGGTACAATGATAGTCGTACTTTTTCACTTTTAATATAGATAACATATGAGTATACGAAGATTGTAATTGGTTGATGGTTGTACTAATATTGTACAGGTGAAACATTTGATTTTTTACTTGTTTGTTTGTAAGCCTTTAACTCAAAAACTACAGAACCGATTTTAAACATTCCTTCGCCATTAGAAAGCTGCATTATCACTGAGTAACATAGGCTATAATTGATTTAAAAAAAGAAAATACTGTTTTTAATATAACCTAACCAAATTTTATGCGAGCTAAGCCGCAGGGAAAAGCTAGTATCGAATAATTTCCTAATGTTATGTTAATAATAATTACAGCATTTGTACACCAAAACATCACATATGGTACTCCACCCTACGACTATTACAATACGAACAGTGTTTAGTTAAAGTTCCACATAATTGGCAGTCGACACGACCGCAGCGCCACCTGTCGCCACCTCCGCGACAACACGTACTCGCAACTCGACAGAAATATCTGTGGAATATTCTAGAACATTCCAGAATGTCGGTCGCGTACTTTAGCCATTTAGTTCATACGTGTAATATTGAAACGCTTGGATTAATATAGAATTTTGATCTGGTTGTTCAATTTCAGAGGTAGGTAGGGAACTAATTTATTCGAATTGAAACTTCGGTTATGTTTTATATTCATTGAGATAGTAATTGCTAAGTTTTAATAAGTAGTAGCATTTTACTCTGCCATGTTTTTAGCTACCATGTAATAGGAGACTATTCTCGTCTTCTAATATTTACTTTCCAAACTCTGTGCCATTAACAGATCTTTTGGTGTTGTTTTGGACTCGAACAAAACTTCAATTTGCTAAAGACGTAACTACAGCTCAGATGATAAACTTCTAAAATCATCATCATCATACGGATGCAGGAAACACTGATGACCTGTATCCTTCTACAAAACTAAAACGATAATAATATTTTTACATATTATACGATATTGTGGTTTTGTTTGTATATATTAATTATTTTTATTACTTTAGTTCAGATTTTTTCTGGTTGTTTGATCTAAAACATTTAGCAATCTAATCAGAGACATACTTCGAGCCTACTAAAAATCGCAGCCGATGGCTTGCTATAATTCATTATTTTCTTACAATATATAAAGATCCATCACTATGTAATGTCTTTCTTTTGATGTCATCTCTATTTAATAATATCAGCCCTGTAAATAAACTGTCCCACTGCTGGAACAAGCAGATCTCTTTTCAGTGTGGGAAGGCAATAGATTCTTCTGCGTTAAAATAGAAGAAGAAGACAACGGTCCACCACTTTGGCTCAGTGCAGGTTGGCAGACTTCACATATCTCCGAGAACATTACTGAGAACTCTCAAGATTTCCTCAAGATGTTTTCCTTCACCGTTAAAGCAAGCGACAATAAACTAAATTATACGCGCTTTACTTCGAATAGGCAGAGGTACGTTCCTTGGGATCCAATGCAAGACCTCGATCGACGCAGTCCAACGGTCTCCCACTAGGCTATCGTTGCTCCTTATTGTAGCTAGAAACAATACATATAATCCTACCTATATGTATTATTTTTCATTATTAGTCATCTCTAATAAAGAACGAATATATGTAGTTTTGAAGCAGTAACTAAATGATTTTATAATAAGTTTATTGTTTACCAAATAATCAGACAGATATCAGAATCAGAAAATATGGACTATAAATCTACACATATCAATGCAATTTTAATCTACGGCATCTAGGATTTGCCTCGTCCCAAAGAACGAAACGAAAATACAAATGAAGTTGCGCACTCGATCAGACCAAAGGCATATCGCAGTATGGAAAATAAAGGGAGCGGCGTGCGGCTCCAGCAACCGATGTGTTCGTTCAATTTTCCAATTTAAAGAGCCGTAAAACGCAGCCGGCTCTGCCAGAGAGGCTTGGTGTTATTGCTTGCAGATTATTATGGACTAGATATAGAAGCTATGTTCAGCTTTGAAGAGATTAGAACGTTAATAGAGACCTGCTTTGTAATATTTTAAAAATAACTTACCTTGTTTCAAGTTTTTGCTACAGGCTCTGGTTTGTTATGTGCGTAATAAATAGTTGATTTTCACTCGCTTCAGCGGTGAAAGAAAACATAGTAAAGAAACCTGCATGTCTAAGAGTTCTAAATAATGTTCTCAAAGATGTGAAGTCTGCCAATCCGCACTGGGCCAGCGTGGAGAACTATGGCCTAACCCTTCTCACACTGAGGCCCATGTCAAGCGGTGAAACACTTCCATACAGGGCTGATTTTATTATTTGGTCACAGACATAAACCATATTCTAAACTAAAATATAGAAAACTATTTATCCTGATATGCGATAGGGCAGAAATCATGCGAAGCCGAAAACAAAAATATTAATATAGTCAAATATTGTAAGAGATTTTTCTAGACATGAAGTCATATTCCATATCCCTGAACAACCTTTTAGTTAATGAACGGCAGCAATGCCATCATACCGTCTCCCACTACTTAGCTCGCGTAAATGTATGTTGGGTTAGATTAGAAATAGTCGGGCACGCCACGATCGGGGCGGTAAGTCCCGTTTTCGAGGAGTGGCTGGAGAGGCGGCACGGCGCGCTTACCTTCCGGCTGACACAGGTGACTGGCCACAGTTGTTTTGGCCAGTTCCTGTGTCGCATAAGCCGGCAGGCGATGCCTGGATGTCATCACTGCGGCGACTGCAGCGATGTTGTTGTGGACACGGCGCTGCACACTTTGGCCGATTGGCCCGCCTGGGCATCGCAGCGCCATGAGTTGGTCGCGGCAGTCGGACTGGTTGCCCTCTCACACCCGGCTGTGGTCCGAAATGAGAGATCGTGGAACGCCGTCACCTCCTTCTGTGATGAAGTAATTTCCATCAAGGAGGCGGCGGAGCGGGAGAGGGAGCGCTTAAACCCTCTTCACAACCGCAGAACCGGGCGCCGGAGGGCGCGAGATGACCTCCAGCTACCTGTTTGACCTGGGGGTGGTGGGCTGCGTAGGCCTGCTCATCACCCGATAAGCACCAGGTCTGAGAGGCGGCGTGCGTGTTCCCACGTGCGCCTCTGTGTCGTGGAGGAAGTATTTTTTGTATAAGTCCGAAACCGCGGCGGGGTCGCGATTGCATGTAAAAGTGATTCGCGCAGCCTAGGTTTGTGTGCGTGGTAGGTTTAGTCGGTATTACCGGGGTATCTTTTCCCCGGTGAGCCCCTCTCTGTCGCCCCGCAGATAGGTATGCGTTAAAGCATTACCAAAAGTAAAACAAAAAAGTTTAGAAATTTCGAGAAATTCTCTATCTTCTTTTCCGTTTCCCTGACAACGTGTATGCAAAATTTCATGATGATGGGTTTAGTAGTTAAAGCTTAAAACCGTAACCAACAAACCAACTCTCATTCGTATTTATAATATTAGTTAGGATATTATAATGTTTATTTTGAAATTTGTACACAAACGTAGTCTATCATATAAATGTATTGTGTGAGCTCACTTTTCTTAGTATGGACACTGTATTGTGCGACGTTAGTACAGTGAACGCACATTTATGATTAAATCTTTGAATATATTAACTCTCAACCAACTCTTCGTATATACATAAACATGATATTAAATACGATACGAGCCAAAATATATGTTAAGAAAACAATAAAATATCAATAAAACGACGAAAGTAGGTCACGTCGAAATGAAACAATATTTATTTAGAGTATTAACATCCACTCAAAACATGGGATGTTTGTTTGGAAAAGAGGAAAAATTTATTAAACACCCACTTAAAGTTATACATAGCGGGAAACATGATATTTTTCAAATTTAAAGTCATTACGGGAAACCATTCAAGCGAGTTTAAAGATTCTTTTAATATTGGAACAGGATCGCTCTTTAGCTATTTTTTAATATTTTATTTCTCCTTAATATGCGTCTGGTAGTAATTAACATAGTAAATGTAGGAGAGTACCTTCATGGTATGAAATCTTTGAGTAATACATTAAGCTCCTTTATACGGATTTTGTCGCGCTGTTTAATTTAAAACACATTTTGTACTTACTATAAGATTACTATTATTGTATAGTTCAAAATAATGTACCTAATAAAAGTGTTTTAAAATAATCAACGCGACAAAATCTGTATAAAGGACTTTAATTTTAATGTATAACATTTTCCTAATATAAGACAACTTTGTTGCAAAGTAATTTTGTTGCGTATATCCTTACTAATATTATAAACGCGAATGTATGGTTGTTTGTTACTCTTTCACGCAAAAACTACTGGACCGCTTGCGATGAAAGTTGGTATGTAGATAGCTGGAGACCTGGATTCACGTATAAGCTCTATATCCCGATATCCCTACGGGAACGGGACTTACGCGGGTGAAACCGCGGGAAAAACTAGTAGAAACATAAATACGTGGCATGGCGCTTGTAAATGTAGGTTACATAAATTTTCTATCACTTGTGAACAACACTTTTTTCTAGATGAAACGTACCCTATGTGCTTTTCTATACCCATGAAAACCTGTATGCGAAATTTTATTGACTATCGGTTGAGTAGTTAAGAGGAAACACAAGGGCCGTTTTCCCATACAAACGCAGTCCCCTGTTTCCTTCCTGGATAATGCCAGTAGAGCGATAATATTTTTCCAAAAAATGTATGGCCTCTATTGGCATGTCCCTATATTTTCCTTTTTTTCATAAATTAATTATTAAAAGAGACATGAGCTTTCAAAAATCTAAAAAATTGGCCAGATCTGCCGCTCTGTTCAAGCATCCAGAAAACAAATTTGACTAGATTATATAAAAAAAGGAAAACATAGGAACATGGCCAAAGCCTTTTTTTAATTTTAATGGAAATAGTAGTTATATCCGTCAAGTTTTGGAGAAGGAATCAGGGGACTACGAAACGTTGATTTTGTGTACTTTTAATAGGTATTTTGGGTTCAAGATGCAGTTGTCTCTATCGCGCTCTACGAGCACTGCGCGACAGCAATAGGTTTTACAAATACCTATTTTTCAATTTAGTTTAGCCCTTAGTGTTTCCTCTTAAGTCGTGGAAGCGGCAACAAGCAAACTCATTTTTATACAAAATAAGTTCGGATTGATATTTTTATAATTACTTAAACATACTAATAACGTATACAAAGATCACCCAGTCTCAAAACATCTATTTGCAGACACAAATTTTTGCCCCGTCCGGAGATCGAACCCTCAAAACTCAGCGCAATGGCAATGACAAGCCGTCCACCTAAACCTACGCCATCCATACAAGCACACCTTTCTGATACTCGTTACACGTTAATATCATACATACACAGCGAAACAAAACCTAATGACCTAAACTAATTTAATTATCGAAGTCCATTGCGCTCGAACAGTGACCGGTCTATTGTAATGGAAATTTGGACACAATACTGAAACATTTGTTTGCATTCCATCTATGTCCTCAGGGATGGATAACCGGTTTGAATATCCGGAATTCAAACCAGGTATTCTAAATTAAGCTGGATGTAGTTTTATTGGGTATTTCTTTTCAGATATGTAAACTACATCTAGAAATATGATTTCGAAATTTTAGGCATAATAGGTGTTTTCGTTATTTTTCTTTAGACGAAATCCATATTTTTGGTTCATGCCAAAATAATGAAAGGCTTGAAACCGCTTATTAACCACCATACACCAATTAGTTTTGACGTAAACTGTCGTTACTAATAGAAGGGGTACGCAGAGGTCCATACATTATCTCCACATTGCCCTCCTGGCTTTTGCCACACGGGCATAGTACTGGCAGTTGGCAATAGGCCAGACGTCACCAACAGTACAGGTTCTGGACTCTGTATTGTTACTGCCGACATCCTTGACAATAAAAACCCAATAATACTTGCCCCGAACAGAAATCAAAGCCAAGACCACATGCACGGAATTTAATATTATCGCGCCAACAAGCAACATCCAAAACATCCTTATAAGCATCATAAATACACGAATCTATATACCACTATCTTATAAATCCAATACAATGCACGCTAGAATATGTACATCAATTCTAAAGAGAACGATTCCACAACAATTATCCACAAACCAAACAAAAAAATCTCAAAGAACGCAGTGCATAAAATGATCGAATATCAGAATGTTTTCCTTCAGCCACCAAATCACCCGTAGATAAAACTTCAACTTTGAAAAAGCTCGGTGCAAATCCCTGTAAAAGCACACACATTGGAAACCGTTCATTCTTCCAGGACATTCTAGAGAAAAATAACTCAAGTCTAAGGAGCTATGTCGATAAGCTCTCGACTCGGAGGAGTAATTTAGGAATGGATTGCACTTCAAATAAAACGCCGTTTAAATAAACTACTGATTACTATTTACTTGGAACAATAGCTGCTTTGGGAAAATAGGAGAAACAGCTGTTCCATGCAAATATTTAAATTATAGATGCGCACTTAGTAGGGCAACAAATTTTTCAAGTGAATAGTAATCAGCAGTTTCTTTAAACTTCGTCTGAATATGGTTACGTTTCTGGATCGTTAAGTTGTTAGTTAACACAAAATGCCTACATGACATCTGAATTACAAATAAAGTGTTATCACCCTCACTCATGTTAAAAATTGTACACTTTCGTTCCCTATGATATAAATTGTGACCTATGATATAAGAAGTGTATTCTTTGTATGAGCAGCTTTTCGTGCGATCTGAAAGTACGATAGAGCCTTATCAACGATTTAAATCTTTGTGAGTCAAACTCCGTGGTATTATACAGGGCGTCCGGTAATTAATGGATATCCTTGAAATGTCTTATAGTAGAACCGAAGGCCGTTCAGAAAAAAAGGAAAAAAATAATTAAAAAGTGCAAGCTATTATAGCATAGCATACTTTTGACTGTCTATCTATTAGCATAATTAGTGTTTAATAATAAAACAACAAAATACCGATGGATTTTATTAATTTATGGTCGTAGTATACAAGAAAGCTATACATGTTAATTAAAAAAAAACACATATCTCTGGTAGTAGTTAGGATAGATTTTTTCATTTTTTTTTTGAACGGATATCAAGTACTCTATCAGACATTTCCAAGTTATCCATTAATTACCGGACACCGTGTGTACCATAGATAAGCTACATCCATATTAAATGACGTGCAAAATTGAGTCTCAAGCTTTAGAGGTTTTCAAATTTCACCTATGTTATAAAGATCATAATTATATCGAAGATAGACCGCCACAGGTTTTTTTTGGACTGCCACGCAGAGGTGTCGTTTTTGATCCCTAGGCGCGTATCTCTGACTTTTTGAAGTTATGTGCGTATTAAATAGTTACTTTTCGCTCGCTTTAATGGTGCAGGTACATATCGTGATCCCTGCATGTCTGAGAGTTCTCCATAATGTTCTTGAAGATAAATGAAGTTTGCCAACCCGTACTATTCCAGCCTAATTGACTATGACTTAACCCTTATCACACTGAGAAGAGGCCCATACCCAGCAGTGGAATAATTTAATACAAGGCTAATACCAACATAATAGATAGTAGATGAATAAGCGTCCCAAATGGCAAGCAATAAATGCCCCTCATGGACATCGCTGTGTTTCCTTGACATCACAGAAGCAAATTCAAAGAAAACAAGTGTGAAACGGCTGCCTTAATAAACCATATATGTGGCACGCATACGATCTGACTATTAAGAACTTAGCTAAGCCTATGTGAAGGAAATGGGTAGAAAAAGAAAGGGATCGAAGGGGTCATTGCTCCTAGGTCCTACTCACCAAAAAGTTGTAACTAGTTCAATCACGCAGACTTTTTGTACGCAGCAGACTAGACCACACAAAAGGTATCTCGTCTGCGGCAAACCTTATACAATCCTCCAGGAAACGCTGAGTTGTTCCCACGTATATTCAAACAAAGCAAAGGCGCTACACACACGAGTTCCGCACAAAGCTAGTGGAAATCATTACAAAGTGCAGTGACTTTTGAAATATAACATATTCACGACACGCCGTCCCTGAACAATAAGTAAAGTGTGCAATTTACTGAGAACTGACTAGTTTTCACCTGTGTATACTAGTGCTAAGTTTATTATTACGAATGCAGTGCAAAACAAACGCAGTAATAAACCATAGTTTATAAAATTGTTTAGTGAATTTTGTGAATCCTTTTCTTACAAATATGTGGTAACTAATATTATAAATGTGAACGTGAGTTTGCTTATTTGTTACTCTTTCATGCCTTAAGACTGCGCCGAGCGTAAGACGCGGTTGGACTGAATGACAGAGCTCGATATTCAAATCAGCGCGCGGCCGCCATAGTAAAATTGTATGGAGGATTTGAAGTGCTTTTTTGATAAATATGTATCTTTATTGTCAACCAATAACTTAAATATTTGGGACGGACAAATTGTAATTTAACTATTTATGTTTCGTTTAGGCTGTAAAATAGGATAGATTTCTACTGTTATAATCTAAAAATCACGTAACGCGAGCTTACGTTTATGCATTTTTCGTGCAAATTTACGTAATTTTGTGGGCGAAAATATTAATTATTTTAAGTTTTTACACGGGGTAATTGTAAACACATTCATTTTTATGGTAAATGTATATTTTATATTTGTATTAAACAAAAAGTGTTGATATTATCAACTTAATTAACTGTGAACACCTGTTTTGGCACATTTTGCTCGGCGCAGTCTTAACTACTCGACCGATCATCATGAAATTTCGCATACACTTTGTCCAGGCTACAGAATAGGATACTTAATCCAGCAAAAAGTACTGTCACTAATATAAACAATTTTTATTTACGTGGAGGATTGCATTGACACATACTTCTTCGCGGACAGGGGAGTGGAGAAGTTACGTTGGGCTCACCCGGGATAATATGGAATGTTCCGGGTACCATCGACTAAACCTACCACGGTGGCAAATCTTGAACACACAACTCGCTGCCTTGAATGGTGGGTGGGTGGCTGGAACTAAAACTAAATCAGAGACTATTTCTTTTTTTTTCTTTGTCTTATCCTTACTAATATTATGATAAATGCGAATGTGATATTAATAATAATAATAGTAATATTCTATCACATACACACAACACCATCTAGCCCAAACTAAGCAGAGCTTGTACTATGGGTACTAGACAATGGCTAAACATACATATATACTTTTTTTTTGTAAATACGTACATATTATAAATAGAAACACCCTGACCAAGACAAACATCCATATTCATGCACACAAATGTTTGACTTGTGCAGTAATCGAACCTGCGACCTCAGGCGTGGCAGTCAGTCATACTAACCACTACGCCATCAACGCCGATGAATATTGTTTGTTTGTTACGCTTTCACGTTTTTTTTTTCACTTTTCGCGTTTGTTTGTTATGAAATTTCGCATACACTTTGTCAGAGGAACAGAAAAGGACATAAAGTACGTTTCATCCAGTAAAGTACTGTTAATCTAACCAACATTTACGTGAGCGAACCCGCGGGCAAATTCTAGTACAATAACTACATGAATTTATTGTATTATTATTTTCTTTTCTATACTCAAAAAAATATGGAAAAACAAAATAATATAATAAATTCACGCCAAGTAAAGCCTTATTTTTGATATTTTTAACGCACGCGTGATTAAAATTGGGATTAAATATAATGACTATCAATAATACTAATTGCACAGCAAATATTGCACAGCATAACGAGCACCTATATATACCCACTCAAATCACTGCATTCCGTCTCGGAAGGGTTAGGTTGTTAGGTTCCTTCTTAAATCCACCCAAAAATAGGAGCCCTATTTTCGTCCTATTTTCCTATTTTCGTCGACTTGGTTTGATATCTTTAAATATATTTTACTGTGCAATTAGTATTTTTGGTAAGCATATTTTAATGTGCATAAAAATTTAATTGTTGATATTATCAAAGAATATATAATCCTTTCAACATCCAGTGATAAAAAAATTCTTACCTTTCAAACTCTAGTTAGTTCCGATAGTGCCGTGCCATCCACCGATGACTGAAGTTTTTGTCAACACATTTCTGTTCGTCGCAGCTCATCTTGCACTTCATGCGATGTAAACGTCATTTGTCTGCGAACAAACGACGTACACTCGACAATAAAGGTAAGGTAGGGTAGAACGAAATTTACTTTCGCCGGTCTACATTACATTTTTAGCTATATATACTCAGACTCTGGCGCTTATATTTGGGAAAATGCTTATTAAAGGACTCTACACCTACATTATGCTACCTGATTTAGATCTAACATTACACATTACATTGTTTTTGGAAAACCTTTTTTTTGCAGTCACAATTTCGCCAGCTGTTGCAGGGCTAAGATCAAATTAGTGAGCTTATTCGTATCTACCGTGCGTATATCTCAACACTAGGTTATTACTAAAAATCATGACACGAAATCCCATGAACATTTTGCCCAAACCGGGTTTCGTCAAACAGCTAATTTATGCTACAAGATAACAAAGCAGTCCACAGTTCTTGTAACAAAACTTAGACTCACGTCTATAAAGCTCTAAAAGGAATAGCAGATGTGCATTATCCCCGCAATTTACTATGCGGAGTGTTCCGAGGAATTGTTCGGACTGATCCCTGCCGCCTCTTTTCGCCATTGTCGTACGTCCAGAATTTTTCTGCCTCGCACAAATAAACTGTGGGATGAACTGTCGCCTGCAGTATTTCCGGACCAATACGACCCTCAAACCTTCAAGGAAAGAGCGTACTCCTTTTTCAAAGGCCGGCAACGCACTTGTGGCTCCTCTGGTGTTGCGAGTGTTCATGGGTGGCGGTATTCGCTTAACATCAAACCATCCATCTGCTCGTTTGCCTCATATCCCATAAAAAAGACAATTACCGCCACCAAGCATGTTTCTTGACTTCACGCTGTTACTGAATATTTCCTACCAAAACATTTCAATAACACTTTGCCGGATTAAGAAATCGGACCTAAAACATGACTGCCGTGAAAAGACAAAATTAAATGATGACGTATAACTTTTGTACTTATTTTACCCGACTACGGCGAAGCAGCCTGCGGCAGTCTGGGTATGTATGTTTGTATGTTCCACCGTAGCGCCTAAACTACTAAACCGATTTTAATGAATGAGGTGTCAATATATTCGTAATAAAGACCCGAGTGATATAGGCTATATAAATTTTAAATTCGTCCCTTTTAGATCTTTTAAGTTTTAATATAAGCATTGTGTAATTCAACGTGGCCCATGCATAATGCAGCTGTCCGAATACCTGGTCATACCGAACGCAAGCCAACTGACCATCATCCTAACTAATATTATAAATGCGAATGTGAGTTTGTTCGTAACACCTTCACGCCTTAATTGTTTGTTTGTTTGTTTATTTGTTTGTTACGCGTTTACGCCCCAACTAACGATCATCATGAAATTTCGCATACACATTGGCAGGAGAACAGAAAAGAACATAGAGTACCTTTGAATTTAAAACTACTTTGTACGGATATCGTCGCGTTGTTTATTTAGAACACTTTTATCAGATAATTTTGAACTATAACACTATTATTGAATTCTACTACAATTTAAGCTATTTAAATTATGGTCACGGAGAGAATAGGATGGTACATCATCTTAGTCTCGCCGTGACCATGGTTGCATTACGCATTCGCGTAAATGTAGGTAAGACAATATTATATAGAGTACCTATATATAGATATATCTATATCTATTATATAGAGTATATATTTATTATTATGGTTTATCAACAGCAAATGTTTACAGATTGTCATCAAATAGATCACAAAGAAAGTCTTCTTCTTCCTAGCCTTTATTATTCCCAAGACACTTGGGTCGGCTTTTCTAGTCTAACCGGATTTGACTGGATATCAGTTTTTACACGGAGCGGCTGCCACCTGACCTCCGCAACCCGAAGGCTAACGATACCCTAAGGCTAGACCAGTGTCAGGATATTAGAGGGCACTGACTTCCCAATAACGACTGCCATAAATGTTCATGGCAGCCGGGACCGACGGCTTAACGTGCTCTCCGAGGCACGGAGCAGGCGATAATTGTCAATCAATACGCACATCATTTCGAAAAGTCATATAACTTCCGAAAGTCAGAGGTGCGCGACGTGGGTTTGAACCCGAGACTACATTACAGTCTGTTGGCTAAAACATTTACCAATTATAGATTGACCAGCATTAATTTAATACTACCTTAATCTGGCCTACCTTACCTTAATATAAACTACATATAACCACTTCTTACAAAAGACTGGTCATAGACTACTTATCAAATACATCTGGTATACCATCGAGTCTTTAGAAGCGCAGTACTGTGATAAGTGTTGCTTATCCAGCATCGCTCTCGGATAGTGGTGTGGACATTTCACCTGATATCTAGCGTTTATGTTGTCATTGCTATTTCTGTGTTAAGGGGACGGCCATATTACCGACTATGAAGATTTTATGAGAAAGTAATTTTGGCTACTATTTGATCAATGTAAGACTAACTGCACGGATGTTATGGTTTAAGTGGTAGCTCGGCAGTAGGGAAGTACAATACTTGACGTAGAAGTAGCCTCTACGGCAAGTTTGTCGGCCTCGATGGGGTAGTGGTTAGTGTAACCGACTGCCACGCCTGAGGTCGCGGTTTCGATTCCCGCACAAGTCAAACATTTGTGTGCATGAACATGGATGTTTGTCTTGGTCTGGGTGTTTCTATGTATAATATGTATGTATTTACAAAAAATAAGTATATATGTATATTTATCCATTGTCTAGTACCTTAGTACAAGCTCTGCTTAGTTTGGGCTAGATGGTGTTGTGTGTATGTGGTAGAATATTATTATTATTATATTATAAGTGTTCAATTTGTGTGTTCCAATCAGATATATACTGGTAAGAAGCCAGTTAGAAAGTACTTGCGTGCAAAAAGAATGTGAAAAGAGTTACAATATTCAGTTTAATAACATTACATTTATTTGACACGTTTTTAATTCATTGAGCTAATATTTTAATCTGTATATGCTGTGCAGAGGTGTGGAAATTCATTAGTATGTAGGTTTTATATTAAAGTACATTGAATTTATTTATTGGTTTGCGCCATGTATGAATAAATAAATTATGCAAAAAAGATTTGCTTGAATTTTACCAATTGATTGCCTCGATGGCTTAGCAGCAGCGAATGTAAGTGCTAAGTATGAACATGGGGAAACAGAGATGTATTATGCACCTAGTTTTTACTAGTTATGTTCTTAAGTCCAGCGTAATAAAGGGCAAACTTATTGTCGTTCACCACTGTTTATTGTAAATATATATATATAATTATACCTAATAACTGCTTTGGTAGATTAGCGCCCGTAGTAAATGCGATTATTGTACATGTGTTCTATTTTATTGTTAGTGGACAATTCGAAACTCCGTGCTACTGAGAATGACTTGAAATACCTTATAACGCTTTCCTTAACCCGGAACTCAAATAGAACACATGTACAACAATCGCATTTACTACGGCTGATGCTCCAACGAAGCAGTTATTATACATATATTTACAATAAAAGGAATTAGACCGCCTCTATTTCATATAGTGGCGACGCCATTACTGTAAGCATGGCGTCATAAATAGTTTCATTGCAACCTTTAACGATTGAAATTAAACACTTTATACGGATTTTGTCGCGTTGTTTATTTTACTTTAAACACTTTTATTACATAATTTTGAAAACTCTAACACTACTATATTGAACTTTACTACTATTTAAGCTATGTATTTTTTAATTAAACTATTTATATTTAAGTTTACATTTTGCCCCGACGTTTCGGTTGCTTTACAGCAGCCATGTTCACGGGGAGACTAATATGGTAGTTCTCTCAACGTTCTGAAGTGTACCTAGTTATTTCAAAGTACCCCAACATAATTTATTCTTTGGTGTTTCTATTTACGCAGAATGAGCTCAAAGTATCATGAAGCAAATCACAGCTAGACTTCATGATACTTTAAATAGTAATAAAGTTCAATAATAGTAGTATTAAAGTTTTAAAATTATGTAATAACAATTTTTTAAAGTAAAATAAACATCGCGACAAAATCCATATAAAGTGTTTAATTTCAATTCAACATTCGCGTAAACATAAGACAATATTATGTAAACCTTTAACAACACAATTTCACATAGAAATATGAACTTTTGAGCTCCCATTAATAACGATCAACGCGAAAACAACGTATTTTAACTTATACCTCGACTCGAACAACTTAAATTTCTTAATTACCAACTATGCTCGTCGACAAGGAACTATCTAAGCCCACACAAGCTTTGAAAGGCAAAAAGCAAAAAACACACACAACTCGGAGACGCTCAAAGTTGGGGACTTTGCCTTAAGTCCTGGGGCCTTACTGGTATACCCCCTCCTTTTGTGGCACCTCCTTAGGCTACTTTAGTATTAGGTGAAATATCTGCTAGCAGAATTATAAGTCGCATATGTGTGTAGTTATTACTAGAAGTCTACGTAGTTGGGTGACGGAAATAAAGTTGTAAATTTCTGATAAATAATTTTCTTTCTTTCTTTTAATACTACTTATGCAGCAAACTAGATGCATGGATGGCGCAACAGGTAAGTGGTCGCCTCGGTGCAGTCGCTGCAATTAGTTTTGTAGGTTCGAATCTCACACGAGACCATTACTTGTATCATTGGGAAATGATTAGGGGTTGGCAGCGGTGTACTACTGCCTACTCCTTCGGAGATAAAATAAACGTGACACTATACAAGGTCATTCTTAGTATAGTGAAAACCTTTCAGGAGGTGATTATACTTGTTATTATGAACAAATTTTGTTCTGGGACATTGCTGAAATCGCGACAACAGCTGTTCCATACAAAATTGGACTTTGACCTCGACAAAATGAATGGAACAGCTGTTTTCTTTCGCGATTTCGGCAATGTCCCAGAACAAAAGTTGTTCATAATAACAAATATAATCACTCCCTAAGAGGTTTTCATTATACTGAGAATAACCTTGTATGTGTACATATGCGTTACAAAAAGCCACTATTTGTCACTATATATTTATTTATATAATCATGGTTTGGTGATATTTCAACAACTTATTTACTAAAAGATTAATGTTAATCATCAATATCTAGAGTGAATTTGCCGTACACAGCACTTACAGATTTCAAGGTCGTTTAGAAAGTATTCAAAAAATTAAATTATATTCACAATATTCGTAGCCAAAACTCTTATACTAAAGCAACAAACAAACCGACCACCTTAAAGTAGACAACTATCACAGCTTATAAACGCTAATAACATATATCATACTGTATTAAGAACACAGAAAGCAAACTATTCAGCAAACAGTAAGCCACAAAAGCACAGCCACTACCAAACTCGTTCTAAGGCTCCTACAAGACGTTCGAGCGCATTGTACGCGACTCGACGGCGAGAGGCGGTCACAATGCATCGCGACATAATGACTCCGTGATATAAATTAAATCTATTAAGCTACCTCTCATAGTACAAAGACATCGGTGTTTACCGTTCATAGTCGCCTCACTGTAGCTTATATTTAACTTACTTACCCAAGATATTATATAAAAATAAGCTGATGGACACACTTAAAAAAAACGCTTACAAAGAACGGTACCTACTTTTAAAGTTCGAAAAAACTCTTATACTACAGCTTTGTCCGTCCGTCTCTTATACAACTTTTAACTCAAGAACCGTAAAAGCTAGAGACTCGCGGTCAACGCCATTCGACTCAGCATAGTCGATATAACCCCGAAATCACTATGACCTTTGACCTCTGACCTTAGGTCACGTGGTATCACATGACCTTTGCATATTACTTAAACAATTTTTTCAAACTCTAAGATTTACAGCAATTCATTGCCGTTTCTCACTTGTGTTTTATTATTTTAGTTTAAAAAGACAATTCCCACACTATAAATAATTCCTGTGACACGGGGGACTTTACAAACATTCAAACAATGGACACAAAGAACACCCAGACTCGGAACAACCATTTTTGAATCACAATTTTCTTGTCAAACAACACTCGGCATAGTGCATTCAATTCATCATAAATTTATTCTATATTAAAATTAATGAATCAATTAGAATTAATTGAACTATCTATAGATTGACATTATTGTAATAATTATATTTTTTATCTACTGACATTTTTTTATTATCATTGTTTTAATGCGTTTTTATCAGTGTAATAATTTATTTTTGCATTATCATGACTTATGTAATTTGTTATTTTTATTTAGATTAATACTTAAATGTTATTGTTTTTAAATGTGATTTCTAATGGACCAATTTGTATATTGTTCTTTATTTTTTGATGAATTGTATGTTACTTTTATGTCACATTCAAACACAATTGTATATTGTTATTGAATAAATGAGATGAGATGAGATGAGAATGGCAAACGTGAATATAAATTTCATTTCAGTTTACATTTGACGTTTATTAGAATAGATCACTGTACGAATGGCAAAATGGTTTGAATGGTCGCTTCACCACTGCCGCCGCGCCGAATAGGTTCCAGCCCCACACCGTACAAAAAATTTGTGTGGTCCACAAATGGTTTGTTCGACTCTGGGTTCTCTTTGTGTGTTTTTTTTTAATGTTAGTAATGTCCCCGCGACACAGGAATTATTCCTAGTGCGAGAGTTGTCGATTAAGAAAGAGAAAGAAGAAGATCGGATCTATACTTTTATTGCGAGAATTTATTAATTAATTTGATTCACCAACAGTTATATACAAAAATTCATTTACACATAATACAATTGATAGGTTTAAAACTAATTGCATTACTAATAATGGGTGAATACAGCATGCATTACAATGTTTTTTAATTATATTATAATATATATAATAATTAATTAGAATTAGCCTGCAGATCTATACAAAACCGGTTAGAAACAAGTATACAAGTAGACAATATTATGAATACACAATATTTAAAAATAAATCATACACATTAGAATAAAAACGCTACCTTTTTTTAAATTAATCTGTTTCTTATTATACTAGCGATCCTTTCCGGCTACGCATGGGTAACCTTAAACTATACACCTAAACCTTCCTCATGAATCACTCTGTCTATTGGTGAAAACCGCATGAAAATCCGTTCAGTAGTTTTTGAGTTTATCGCGAACAGACAGACAGACATACGCAGCGGGGGACTTAATTTTATAATAGGTATGTAGTGATACTAATTTCCCATAAAAATTACGTGTATTATTTAATTAGCAAACTAAAGCTACACACAGGATTTTAAATATAAAAATATTCTTGAATCCAACATTCAAATAAATAAATGTCCGCCAGTCCGTTAGTATTGTTTCTGCCGCGGCTCACGAGAATACCACAAGACAACAGGATAAAAAGACTTTGAAGTTTCTACGATCCTGTAGGAATCACTCAGGCTAAACTATAGGCAAAAGCTTGAAGGTAATAAACTTAAAAGGTTCTGTTGTAACGTCCAGCAATCACCCGTATTCAACCAAGCCGTCTTTTATACTTGACATCTCAATATTTCGCATAATTAGTTTTAATTCAGACTATGTTTACTCAAAGGACCTCATAAAGAAGCACAAGTCGGTCTTGACGTTTTCGTTTCAAGTAACTTATTCAGTGAGTTTATATCTTTTGACGTTCATAAGTGTTACTTTGTGACCTAAATGAACAAATGATTTTTGACTTGACTATATTAATTTTAAAATTTAATAGTAAACGACTGATGGAAATGTTGTGATATACATGTAAATTAAATAATTTTGTTTTATTTATGAATGGCGTAGTGATTAAAGTGGTCGCCTCGCCACTGTCATTGCGCCGAGTGTTGTGGGTTCGAATCCCACACGGAACAAAACTTTGTGTGATCCACAAATGGTTGTTCCGAGTCTGGGTGTTTTTTGTGTCCGTTGTTTGAATGTTTGTAGAGTCCCCCGCGATACAAGAATTACACGTGGTGCAGAAATTGATTTAAAAAAAAAAAAAAAAAAGAAATGTGTAGCTTCTCTAGATAAATAAATCAATAGTCTTATGCCTATATGTGGCGCAGCGGTAGTGAATGCGACTGCTGTGCATGAGCTCTCGGGTTTGAATCCCGGGTCGGGCCAACATAAAGGTATTGGGTTTTTCTGTTAAGAAATCTCAATACGAGCCCGGAGTTAGGAAGTTGGCGGTGTTAGACACCCCCGTGCCTCGGAAAGCACGTAAAGCCGTTGGTCCTGCGCCTGATCTCTCTCCGGTCGTGTCGGTTTATCCGCCCCATCGGATCATGAGGGTAAGGGAACAGAGAGTGCACTTGTGTTTGCGCACATACTTGTGCACTATAATATCTCCTGCGCAGATGGCCAGTCTCCGTTAAGATTGGCCGCCGTGACCGAAAATCGGTCTGGAGGACATTATTATTATTATTATATGCTCTAAAGGGGTAATCACCTCCATTTCGCTATCTATGATTTTAGGTACTATGTAATAAAGAACGAGTCTATAGTCTTTTACTGGAAACTTTTCACATATCCGTGCAACTGAAAATTTCTTGACAAAATACCAATAATTTCTTGATGGCCTGACTTGAAAATCAAATCCGAGACCTTACACAGTGTTATTCACTAACACAATCAATCTGAGAAGTTTTTTTTATACAACTAAGGTGGCAAACAAGCATGCGGCTCACCTGATGGTAAGTGGTCACCGTAGTCTATGGACGCCTGCAACACCAGACGCATCACTTGCGCGTTGCCGACCTTTTAGGAAATGGAGAAGAGAAAATGAAATGGGAAGGAGAAGGAGCGGGAAGGGAGAAAGAGAGTAATAGGGCCTTCGGCACTCTCACTCACCGAAAGAAACACAACAGTAGGAATACTGCTATTTCACGTCGATATTCTGTGAGAGAGTAGTCCTTCCCCGGTCGAGCCGGCCCATTCATGCTGAAATCAGCGAGGCTCTACTACCTAAACCAAAATATGCAAATACAGGTATTAAAATACATAGTCAACTTTGATACCTATTAAAACTCTACACCCCTATGTATAAGAACTCGGGTTGATTAGGGTTAAGTTTAGGATATTAACTAATGGACTTTACAGCCCATTTTCGTCGCTTGGTCCCCATTCTTCGTGGCGCTGCAGGCGCACTCTCGCGCCTGCTGCCCAACCTTGGGGGACCAAACACCTCCTGCCGGAGGCTCTACGAGGAGGTCGTGCGGTCCATGTTGTCCCAGTTTGGGCAGACAACCTGACGGCTCGAAACATTTCGGCGCTTCGTGCGCCACAGCGCACCATGGCCGTCAGGTTGATTAGAGATTACCGCACGATCTCATTCGAGGCTGCGAGCCTCCTCACCGGATCGAAGCCATGGGACCTGGAAGCGGCGCTCCTAGCGTCGCTCTATCATTGGCGGCAGGAGGCGCTAGCTCGGGGCGAAGGACCTGTTCTTCCCGTTGTCGAGGCAGCAAGGTCCGAGCTCCGCCAGGTCCTAGTGGAGAAGTGGAAGGAGCGACTTGTGCACCCCAGTGCTGGGCACGCCACGATTGTGGCGGTAAGTTCCGTGTTTGAGGAATGGCTGGAGAGGCGGCATGGCGCCCTCACCTTCCGGCTGACACAGGTAATGACTGGCCATGGTTGTTTTGGCCAGTTCCTGTGTTGCATAGGCCGGCAAGAGACGCCCGGTTGTCACCACTGCGGCGACTGCCGCGACATTGTTGAGGACACGGTGCTGCATACTTTGGCAGTTTGCCCCGCCTGGGCATCGCAGCGCCGTGAGTTGATCGCGGCAGTCGGATCGGTTGCCATCTCGCTCCCGGCCGTAGTTCAGTCTATGATCCGGAGTGAGAGATCGTGGAATGCCGTCGCCTTCTTCTGTGAGGAAGTGATTTCCATCAAGGAGGCGGCGGAGCGGGAGAGGGAACGCTTAAACCCTCTCCCCAACCGCAGAGCAGGGCGCCGGAGGGCGCGAGACGACCTCCAGCCACCCTGAGGATTGACCTGGAGAGGGTGGGCTTCGTGGGCCTGCCCGCCCACCGATCAGCACCAAGTCCGAGAGGCGGCGTGCGTGTTCCCACGTGCGCCTCTGTATCGTGTATCCGTCCTGCCCTCAGGGGGACAGTAAAATTAGTGGTTGTAAATTTGTTTAGTGGCCTACCGTTTCACACGGCGGGCCGAAACCTCGGCGGGGTCGCGATTGCATGTGAAAGCGATTCGCGCGGCCCCGCCGATTGCGGTTATGTCGAGGAACACCGTGGTAGGTTTAGTCGGTATTACCGGGATGTCACTCACCATCTTTCCCCAGTGAGTCCGATATAAACTATCCTTCGCCCCGCGGAGAGGTAAGCATCAAAGCATTCCCAAACGTTAAAAAAAAAAGAAAAAAAAGGATGTTAATTAATGCTACCTACGCAGTCAATCTATTAAATTTTATTATAATGCGCAAACACAGGTATCGGTTACGTGTTTATTTATTTAGAGTTTCCAACAAAGGTATAAACAATAAAATACATTATAAAGCGATAATAAAGTCCAGTACAGACCGGTGACACTTCGACCCAGTGGGATCTTTCGTGTCGACTTCCCCAATAACGACTGCCATAGATGTTCATGGCAGCCGGGACCGACGGCTTAACGTGCTCTCCGAGGTACGGAGCAGGCGAATCAATACGCACATAATTTCGAAAAGTCATATAACTTCCGAAAGTCAAAGATGCGTGTCGTGGGTTCGAACTCGAGACCCTCTGCGTTGCAGTCTGTTGGTCTCCCACTGAGCTATCGCTGCTTCTTAGCATGTATAGTCTGTCATTTATAGGAAAGACTGCGAGACCCCAAAAATTACAAGAAAATCGATAACAAACTTAAATATTACTTATGAATCCTTTGCATGTCAGCAACTGATAGAACAAAATGTGCAGAGTAAAAATACGGCCAGAACACATCAAGTAGATATGGCTATAATTATGGATGATATTGATAGCTCTTCACCACCGACTGCGTCAGAAAAAAATACCCTACATAAAGACTTGAAGGAAATTAAGAACAATACTTGTAATAAAACAATCAACACAGAAGAACGGGTAGAGAATCCTGCAATCACTATAAAAAAGGTTGTCATAATAGCAGACGAACAAGGCCGTTACCTACAGAAAATACTACAAAAATATCTTGGCAATGAATATAAGGTCACGAGTTACTGGAAGACAGGAGCTACGTTAAAAGAAGTTTTATTGACTGAAAAGTTAGAGATAAGCAATTTAAATAACAATGACTTTGTAATAGTTTTGGGAGGCATAAATGACCGTAACCCTATAGAACTCCAATTTAGTTTACACAACTTTTTAAGCCGGGTAAATAATACAAATATTATTATTAGCCAAATACCTTATAATAATTATTTAAATGTAAAAAAACTTAATTATACAATCAAATTCGTATGCTCACAGTTTACTAGTACATCTTACATTGACATGAAATATCATACATTTTTACCTAAATATAAAAGACCTGTACATATTTCACAATTAATATTAAAAGACATCTTGCGCATTACCTATAAAATTAAATATTATGATTATTTAGAACAGAAGAGCGAGAGTTATGTTATTCTGACTAGTCACTCTGATAAATGTACTCAAACAGATATAGACATACAACCAAAAATAGACAGTAGAAATGAGTCATTAAACCTGAACAGTACTCCCTTTTTTCGTCTATAATCATATAAACATTATGCATCAAAACATTAACGGTTTAATATCTAAGCTAGATGAAGTCGCCATTCATTTACACTCATTCACTAAAAATGAAATAAATAATCCAGTAGACATATTATGCATAACTGAACATAACATGACTGACGAAGATACTAAGTTACTAAAATTCCAAGATTTTGTTTTAGCATCTAATTTTTCACGAGGAAATAGAAATGGTGGTTCATGCATACTAATAAAAAAGTACTACAAATTTAAAAACATATTCGCAACTAAAATACTTAGTATCAATAATATATTTGAATGCAGTGGTATTGAATTAGAAGAACATAAAATTATTGTTATATCCATATATCGGCCACCAAACAACAGAAGAGATAGTATAGATCTCTTTTTTGACAGGCTCACACAATTACTGAACCAATTGTGTTATTCAAATAAAAAAGTTATATTATGCGGTGACTTTAACATAAACAGAATAAGTACCAACACCATTTCTCGAGATTTTGAACACCTATTATCCACTTACAATCTTAAACTATCAATAAACGAACCTACCAGGTTAAGTAGCAATACATGTATAGACAATATTGCTCATAATATCAGAGGGGCGACAGTTAGGGTTATAGAGCTTTCACTATCTGACCATACAGCACAACTTATGAAGTGTCCCACTAAGAAAACTTATCGCATAACTTACTGGTTTAAATCAAAGAGGGACTACTCTGAAGAGAACATTATAAAATACATTAGTTGTATAAAAAATCTTAGATTTTCTGAATGTTTTGCTCAAAATGATCCAGACGCAGCTTATAATAATTTTTATGAAATATTTAAACTATTCTATGACCTATGTTTCCCTACAATCAGAGTAAAAATCCCTGTTACAAAACGACCAAAATAGATAACAAAAGGTATCAGATTATGCTCAAAGAAAAAGCGACATAAGCTATGGAAATATAGATTATCCTCTACTACAGAAAACAAAAAAATATATAAGACATATGCTAAAAGATTAAAATCAATAATAAAACAAACTCAAAGAGCACAAAATAATTACTTTATTAACTCGGCTACTAACAAAAGTAAAGCGACGTGGAAGATAATAAATAATTATAAGACGAACCATCCTAAAGAGGAGATTCGTTTGATAAAAGAAAATGGCAAATCAATTACCTCACCGCAAGATATAGCAGAAAGTTTTAATAATTATTTTATTGACCATATTAAACCAACTAGCACTGACATAAAATCATTTAAACACACCTTGACATATAATAAATATAATTCCTTATTCATGTTACCTACAAATTATTATGAGATTGACTGTATAATAAAATCATTAAAAAACACCAATACTACAGGATATGATGAAATAAATACAAAAATAGTTAAAAGAGTATCTCATATTATCACGCCCGTACTTAGTCATATTATTAATCTATCAATTGAAAAGGGTGTTTTTCCTCATAAATTAAAGATAAGTTTGATAAATCCCATATTTAAGAAAGAAAATAAAGAAGAAATGAAATCTTACAGACCAATCGCTTTACTACCCGTCTTTGCCAAGGTCTTTGAAAAGGTAATATATAAAAATCTTTACAACTACTTTGAAACAAATAGTATATTGGCTAAAGAGCAATTTGGTTTTAGACAAGGGAAGTCGACGATAAAAGCGATTTATAATTTTTTATTTAAAGTAATGTCGGGACTTGATCGAAAACAACAAGTAAACGCAATTTTTATGGATATGAGCAAAGCTTTTGATCTTGTTGACCATAATATACTTACACAAAAGTTAGAGACTTATGGAGTCAGAGGAACCGCGTTAAACCTTATAAAATCTTACCTATGTGATAGATATCAAATGACAGAAATTACAAGAATTAATGGCAAACAAACTGAACAAAAACATTTATCGATGCCTAAAAAACTTAAATATGGAGTGCCACAAGGCAGTATTCTCGGTCCGCTTCTATTCAATATTTATATCAATGATTTGCCAAAAGCAATATCTCAAGAAATGATATTGTTTGCTGATGACAGCACAGCTATATTTACTGACGACTATAGAGGGAACAATGAAACGACAATGAATATGTCATTAGAAAAAATAATAATATGGTTAAATTCAAATAATCTTAAGATAAATCTCGACAAAACAAACTTTATGACTTTTAGAAGTATGAACGTGACTTGTAATAAAAAAATGAATGTTAACTATAAAGGTGTGGAAATAAAAGAAGTGAACCATACAAAGTTCTTAGGAATACATATTGATTCTGGCTTAAAGTGGAAAAAACATATTGACCATGTATGCAAAAAATTAAATCAGTTTTCATACGTCTTATACATGCTCAGAAAAGTTATCAATGAAAATGCTATGTTAAGTGTATACCATGCCTATGTGAGCTCTATTATAAATTACGGTATACTTTTTTGGGGTAACTCAACAGATAGGGATTTAGCCTTTAAGGCGCAGAAAAAATGTGTTAGAAACATTCGAGGCATAAAACAAACAGATTCATGTAAACCGTTATTTCGACTTTTAAAATTATTAACATTACCGTCGATCTACATCTACGAGGCAGCTATAATGATAAAAGATAACCTACATAGCTATGAAACTCTTATAAGTGCACGTCATAAAAACAAATTATCCATAAAAAGATGCAGAACAGCACAATTTGGCAAAAGTATATTTATTATGGGTGTAAAAATATACAACAAGCTTCCTGACCGTATAAAGAATCACAATGACATGAACATCTTCAAAATTAAATTAAAGGAATTCTTAATTGCTAAGGCTTACTACTCAGTTAATGACTTCTTAAGTGATAATGAATGCATATAATGTAAACTGACCATTTGACAATATGCCTGCTTAATTTTAATGCAACGTTATTATAATTATGTAGTTTATTAAATAAAATTATATTATCTATACTATTAAAATGTTGACATAAACCTAGAAAGTGTAATTATATTCCATACATATGTAAATTAGCAATAACTATATTAAGACAACTAAAATATTGTACACCTCAATAGGTATGTTACAGCGATACCTCCTTATGACAATAACAACTGTGTAAATTAATTAAAACCTGTAACAAACAATAAAATTTTGAATTTGAATTTGAATTTGAATTTGAAACCACAGCTTGCAAATAATAAGTACAACTAAACTAACAAATTTAAAGAAATAATATTCTAAACATAAAATGTTGCCTCTAAACGTGGTAAGTATCAAAATAGTTAACTGTGATACCTAACTATCAAAAGCGTATAATATCTCTTCCAGTACATAAATTGATATTTTACCCCAATTTAGCACTCTCGCAAAATCAGTGACACAAAAACATCACATTAACACGAGTGCAGTATCATATTTGAGAGAATGAAGCATAAAATGACGCGCATTCGATGAACCGCGCGCCATTATCGCAATGAAACCACACAATTGGATCTGGTTTACATTGGTCTGTAGTATACGCAGTATAACAGTGCTGTCCATTATAGATTCGTAGCTTTTGACCGCGACTTGGCTTGAGTAAAAGTAGGTTCAATTTAAGTTAGTAACAGTACTTTTTTTGATAAAATGTAGCCCGTGTTATTCAGTGATAATATAGCTTTCTAATGGTGAAAGAATTTTTTAAAACGGTTGATTAGTTTTTGAGTTAAATCCTCACAAACAAACCAAAAATCAAATCATTCCTCTTTATATTATTACTAGATGTTGCCGCGGTTTCACCCACGTAGTCCTAGTACGTCGTAACGTGATGTTATGTGCCTTCCTCGATAAATAGGCTATCCAACACTACTTTTTCAATTGAAACTAGTAGTTCCTGAGATAAGTGCGTTCAAGCAAACAAACAATCAAGCACTTCAGCTTTATAATATTAGTATAGATTTTTACTAGCTGTCGCCTAGTGGTCAAAATTCGACCAAAATTCCTAAGCTTGCTACATCGTTTTCTGTTTTTCTGTAATAAGTACATATAAATAAGGTATAGGTAACCATATTTACAAAGAATTGTACGACGTCAGACGAACAATGTCGAAATACTACGAACGCGATTTGACTGCGTGTGTCAAATGCATGGTTGTGTGCGTGTAGTATTTTTTGATTAATTTAATGTATTTCTAATGCATATTTTATAAAATATGGGTTTACCCCTCCTTCTCCATATAAACTTTAACTGTGCCAAATTTCA
Organism: Catocala nupta; assembly: GCA_963675205.1. Lineage (NCBI taxonomy): Eukaryota > Metazoa > Arthropoda > Insecta > Lepidoptera > Erebidae > Catocala > Catocala nupta. The sequence goes on along the minus strand of OY776089.1, from coordinate 2,543,352 downwards.
TACTCCTCCGTCCGCGCAATTTTCGTAAAAAGGAGTACAAAGATGTAGCTTCACGTATTACTCGTAATATATAGATATAAGTAAATATAGATATTAAATAATTCTACTGAACCGTAATTATTTTATATCTTTATAAAGTAATTTAATTAAATTTTTGGACTTTTATAGTCAGTAAGTAACTAATATTATAAATGCGAATGTAAGTTTGTTGGTTTGTTACGCTTTCACGCCTTAACTACTCGATCGAACATCATGAAATTACGCATCAGACAAGTCGGAACCGACCGTGCGGAAGTACCGGACGATGCGTGTGGCGAGAATTTTCTCCAGGATCTTCCACGTCCAGCAGTCCTATTAGGGTCTGTACGCCGCGGCTGACTCTGCCAGCAGTATCAACTTCTCTTCCTCCCAGTACTCAGAGAATCGTCCCGACACCAGGCTCGCGTCAAAACTGTAGCTTTAGTATTTAGTAAACTCACTAATCTATATATTTTGACGTTCGTAAGTGATACTTTGTACCCTAAATTAATAAATGATTTTTGACTAACTATATATACATAGAATCATACCTATATTCATAAAGAAGTATGCAACTGGTATCATGTAACAGAAAGCGTGGCTGTCGGATAGCGATATTCAATTGAAAAAAATAATTAAATTTGAATATGCGAATATTTTCAATGATCCGAATGTTGATGTATTTGTTTTCACTGAGTACAATTCGAATCATAATCAAATATTCTGCTGCTTTTGCTGTGATAATAACATGATAGATAAAGTTCAGTCAAATCGCGCTTCAAGATTATATGACATCACATTCGTATTTGCGTAGAACTGTTATATAATCAAATAATCAATCATACTACATACATAGATTCATGCCTTTTTCCTAGAAGAGTAGGCAGAGAATACAGATTTCCATTTGCTACGATCCTGACACACCACTCTGGCTTCATTCACTTTCATCGCATTCCTCATACACGCTCGCCGGTTTAAGGTGCTGTTAACCTCGTCTTTGTCCAGAACGTCTCCGATCTGATCGAGAAAGGTTCACCTAGGTCTTCCTCTCGCGACTGTTCCATTTACACTAAAGATAAAGATAAAGATAAAGATATATTTATTTCTAAGTATATGGTACATTGAGATCTTACATTAGACATTGATTCACATATACTACCATTTCTGGTGTAGAAATATTAAATAAGCTAATTCCATGCAAATCTTAGACATTTACAATAGTTTTAATTTGATACAATTATATTAATTAATTTAGATTCATTGAAAGGAAATACATGTAATGTCAAAATATTAATTATTATGTCAAAAATAAGTACAATACCAAATAAAAAAATATTATGTCATAAATATAAGTTCCAGTGTCAAAATATTAATCATAATGTCAAAATTCTAATAGCATAAAATATTAATTACAATGTCAAAAAGTATGATTTAAAAATTCATTAACGGAATAAAAACACCCGTCTAAGAGCCAAGTAAACATTTTACATTTGAATTTATTAATTGGTAACGTTCTCAATGCAGGTGGTAATTTATTATAAATTTTTATTGTCATACAACTAGCATTTCTACTATGTAGTTGCAATCTCTGAGGAGGCACAAGCAATTTTCCTGCATTTTTTTTTTGTTAGTCTTTGGGAGACTTGTTCATGTAATAAGAATAAATGAGGATATTTTTTTACAAATAGACAAACCTCAAGAATGTACAAGCACGGGAGTGGCAGAATTTTTAATTTTTGAAATAATGGCTTGCAATGATCTAAATATTCTGCTCCACTTATGGCTCTGACACATTTTTTTTGTACTTTGAATGCTCTGTCCACATCCACTGAATTACCCCACATTACTAGTCCGTAGCGCAATAACTAACCGTATAAACTTTCTTAGTCAGTCTTTTCTCGTCCATTCTTTCCACATGCCCAAACCAGTAACTAAGTTTTAAGTATGAGGTTCAAATTTTTTATTACGTTTGAAAAGTCGAGTAATTCGATTTTTATTGATAATCGTTATGTCGGAGATAGTACCTGTGTGGCCGAGAACAAACATTTGTCCAATTGACACAAATAAATACTTGGCTCGCAACAACTACTATGGATCTTAAGTCCAAAATTACACCATTTAAAGAATGTATGCTTGATGCCTAGTGCAGAGGAGATTCAACAAAACTCAAGAACGACAAAAAAAAATTGTACAGCATGATTTTAAAAGCAATATTACTTCACGATTAGTAGAAGCTTCAGCGCAGTATATTTGAGAACCGCGTGTTTAACCGTATTGAAGCTTTCACTCACCGCCCATTGGTAAATTTTACCACACACATAGGGCTTACACTGGATTTTGTAATTGTAATATATTTTCATACACTATGAATAATATAAAGGTGAAGCAAAACTTTGTGAGGACCTGCATGTCTGAGAGTTCTCCATAATGTTCTCGAAAATTTATGAAGTCTGCCAACCTGTACTGGGCGAGCGTGGTGGACTAAGGACTCTCACATTGAGATGAGGCCCGTGCCCAGCAGTAGGTCAGTTTAATACAGGGCTGATATTATTTTTTATACACTATGAATGGCTACAGACCACATTACGGATTTGAATGTAAGACAGTTATATAATAATATATATAATATAATAGAAATACATTTGTGACGGTTTTCACACATACGAAGAAGTTACACCAAGGGACAAAAGATGGCGATGTACATAGTACAACAAAACTATATATAACTTGTGCTGGAGCCTGAATTACGCAAGCGAAGTTTGCAGTACAAGTTACTACAACTATGTTTCTAATGATTAAACTTAGGCGTTAATTTACACTATTATTATATTCGAAAAACATATTGACATAAAAATCTATTTAAAAGCAAGAAACTAAGACTAAACACGTAAGAATACTTATTATTTAGGTACACTATTTAAACTTATATGCGCACATAAAAGTGTTTCTTTTATGTATATGTTTATTCTTTTTTTGTTTATGTTTTACAAAACAAAATAAGTTTTGGTCTTAGTGTTTTCTTTTGAATATATCAAGACTCTAGTTTAACTTGTAAGAGGAAACGCCTTTCGTTTCATTAAATTCTGTAAATACAAGTTCCACCATCGATAGTTAACCGCCAGGCAATATAACCTAGCCTGATCGGGAAATCCTGTTCTTTGTGTCAAAAGAACATCGCAATACGTGTCTCAATATTAGTGTACCCATAATGTCAGATCAGTTTTTAACTATTAGCCCTGTATACAGGGTGTCCGGTAATTAATGGATAACCTACAAATGTCTTATAGTGGACTGACGGCCGTTCAGAAAAAAATATTAAAAAAAAATCTATCCTAACTACTACCTGAGAAATGTGTTTCTTTTTTAATTACCATGTATAACTTTCTTGTATACTACGACCATAAATGAATGAAATCCATCGGTTTTTTGTTGTATTATTATTAAACACTAATAGATAGACAGTCAAAGTATGCTATGCTATAATAGCTTGCACTCTATAATATTTTTTTTTTTTCGTTTTTTCTGAACAGAGAAAACCTCTAAAGCTTGAGACTCGATTTTCCACGTCATTTAATATGGATGTAGCTTATCTATGGTATACAGGATGTCCGGTAATTAATGGATAACCTGGAAATGTCTTATAGAGTAAATGACGGCCGTTCAAAAAAAATATGAAAAAAATCTATCCTAACTACTACCCGAGATATGTGTTTTTTTTAATTAACATGTATAACTTTCTTGTATACTACGACCATAAATTAATGAAATCCATCGGTGTCTTGTTGTTTTATTATTAAACACTAATTATGCTAATAGATAAACAGTCAAAGTATGCTATGCTATAATAGCTTGCACTTTTTAATATATAGGTATATATTTTTTCTTCCTTTTTTCTGAACGGCCTTCGGTTCTACTATAAGACATTTCAAGGTTATCCATTAATTACCGGACAACCTGTATAAGCTGTTCCACTACTGGGCTAAACTAACTATTTAATACGAACATAATTTCGAACTTCTTTGTTAGTTTTTAGTTCTAAAATAGTATTATTTTATTTAGATTCCTATGTAATAATGAACGTGCGGCACATTGATTGTGCCACAGCGCTCGGCTAATAAACGCGCTAATTGTACCACGCAGTGTTTTAGTGCCATGTTCGCTAAACACATCGCGGCTGATTTTAAACCGCGACCGTTATAGGGTTGACGCGGCGGCCATTTTGATTTTTATTTTTATTTCGTATTAAAGACTGGCTGTCTCTTTGGCGGCATGGTATATATAGATTTGCGCTCTATGGAGTTTTGTAACAGTGCTTTATAATACCATTGTGTAGCACCGCCAACTTTGCAACTCCCTGTTGTTGATAATTTCTCGACAAACCCGATACATGTTATTTGCTGACCCGATATTAGAAGCTGATGTCTAGCAATAGCATTCACTGCCGCAGCGCCACTGAGATATTAATTAACTAAGGAAGTTGTACTTACCAGAGCTGTCATTATTGCTATTGCGATCTTTGAATTTCTCTGTTTTACCAGCAGTACCAGCGTAAGTGGTAATAGAAAGCACAGTTTGGGATCGGATCAGCCATGAGTTATAATGGATTATTCGATCTCATGTCCCACCAAGGACTTAAATAAAGTAATCAATCTTCTTAGTAATATATACAACAAAATTTTGCTTGCAACGTCGCTCGCATAATCTAGCTTCTTTTAATAAATTTCTATCACTCGAAAATAACTCTTTTTCTGGGTATATTCTTTTCTGTACCCCTGACAACGTGTATGCAAAATTTCATGATTATCGGTCAAGTAGTTAAGCAGTGAACGCGTTAAAAACAAACACACTCACATAATATTAGTTAGGTAGTTAGGATTTATTTTCTTTTCAGATACGTTTAGAAAATTAAAAAGAGGCCATCAATCGAGGCTCGTGTATGCCATCAAACAATTGTTGCAGGAGCAACAATCGATTGATGGCAAACACGATAGTGTGTGCTCCTGCATTAATAAATTATTACATAATGTAGTCCTCTACACTATCGAGATTGCTCGTGTGTATATATGAGTATATGTGTTTATCTATGTGAGCGTGCGCGCTTTATGCGTGTGTGTGAAGAAAAGAATTACTGCGTGTTTAATAATTAATAATAAATAATAAATTGTTAACAAATATTATTTTAATAATTAATTAATAATAAAATTAATTTAATTTAATTATTAATAAATAATTTTATAATTTTTTTTTGTTAACAGTAGTTCTATGTACGTGCGATGATTAAGATATACTGTGTGTCCTCATAGCAACCGCTGTGGCATTTGCAAGTTCCCTTGACGCGTATAAACGCAGCGCACAATTACATTGCAAGCTCGACACAGGTAGACGACTCTAAACGCATTCAACTTCTAAGAATCATGTACTATTAGTGTATACACACCAAGGAACTCTTTCACGACGTATAAAGACGTTTGTAAACAAGACACGTCATTATAACAGCACGGACGGTAAACGTCGAATAATGAACACGAATAGTGAATACGAGATCCTTTTGGCAGCATTCAACGTATGTTATTTAGGTAAACGTTCGAAAGGTTCTAACTTTGATTGTAGAGACAATGATGTTAGATGCTAAGTAAATGTGTATGTCTCTGTGTGTGAGCAACCACGAGTTGTAAAAGATCGTTGCAGTATAGTTTCGGATCCCAAAATAGACAAATAGATGAGGAAATTTCGTTTCTACTTCTAAAACATAATTTAAGAAGTGAGATCAAAAAGAAAAATCAATCAAAAAGAAATCAGAAAAAATCAAAACTAAGCAAAATCTTAATGTGTACAACATTTTAACAACGGATATAAACAATGTTGCCGTGTTACACATTTTTTGTTAACCAACAAATCTTAGAGCGTTCGTAGTAGCTCAATACACCATCCGTACGATTAAATTGAACTAGTAAAGATGACGTCATAAGATAGTACTCGTTCCTTATGACGTAGTCTTATCTACTTAAATTTTGACCCTAAACTAATATTACCCCATAATTTATATGTATTTTGTTTAAGGGGTCTTAGCATTGACGATAACATCCCGTTATCTATACTAATATTATAAAGCTGAAGAGTTTGTTTGTTTGTTTGCTTGAACGCCCTAATCTCAGGAACTACTGGTTCGATTTGAAAAATTATTTTAATTTTGGATAGCCCATTTATCGAGAAAGGCTATAGGCTACATAACATCACGCTACGACCAATTGGAGCGGAGCAGCATTGAAAAATGTTGCAGAAACGGGGTAAATTCTCTTATCTTATATGAAGCAGGCGAAGTTGCGCGGGTCAACTAGTTCTTAATATGATCTACATGACCCTGTGTTATGTCTATTAAAACACGAACCATTTAATTCATAAGAAATATAGTTTGTACTGTGCTTTATGAATAAATGCAATTAATATTATAATTGCAAAAATGTTTGTCATAAATTTTTCGTCGCATGTAATTATTCTTATGGTTATTATGCAGTTTTGTAAGCATTTTGAATAGTTTTGAATAAATATTATTGCATCATTGAATTATTCATCTTTAGTAGACACTTGCGCCAGCATGGGTGGATTGTTCACAATTCCTAGAATTGCTGGCGTCGCGCGTACGACAATAGGGCGGATGCGACATAGGACACTGACGCTTGCTTTAAAAATACACTCAAATGTTCATATTATCTTACTCCACACATTTTTACACTATTTAGTAATTATGTTTATATCTTATTTACACGTATATTTACATATTTATGTATATTTTATTTTTATATGTTTAGATACTAGGCGCCGGCGTTACCAAATTGGATTTCGCAGAATACCAGTGTTGCGATTTAACTATCGCAACGTACGCTGAGCGATGTCCAAATTTTGACACTGACGGGACATAATGACTGCTATACTGGTTCTATGCCGAATATTGTGGGCACGAATTAGACACGACACAAATAGTTGTTCCTAAGCTGTGTGTCCTCTGTGACCATCCTTACTAATATTATAAATGTGAAAGTTTGTGAGGATGTATGGATGTATAAATGTTTGTTACTCTTTCACGCAAAAACTACTGGACCAATTGCGATGAAACTTGGTATGTAGATAGCTGGAGATCTGCATTCACACATAGGCTACTTTTTATACCCGAAATTCCTACGGGAACGGGACTTACGCGGGTAAAACCGCGGGGAAAAACTAGTTTCTGAATATTTATAAAAATACAAGATACAAGATTTTATGTAGTGAAGAGTTGTCTATATAAAAAGAAAGAAAACTTAAGCTCGAACACGTCAGCAACGATGGATTAGTTAAGCAACAAACTAATAAAGATTTGGCCAGTATCTAGAGGCAAGTGTGCAGTTAGGATAATTACAAGGCTATGAGCAATCGTGCAAGAAGGCAATCACTTCTATGCCTTGTGTAGTCAGTAACAAGCATAAAATGTCGACTGCCTCTTGACCTTTCAAAATTATAACTAACTACGTATTGCTCGGCTTCTTTGGTGTGAAATGTAGATCAGGTTATGTTAGTAACAGTGGTTTGTTTAATAAAATATAGCCTATGTACTCGTGCATAATATACCTAACTAATGGATTCACTACACTCACTGATCAGTAAAGGGGCGCTCATAGCCAGTTGCACTCACTGATCAGTAAACGATTAGCGAGGTAAAGCAACGTTGGGTGCGGTTAGTCTATAGATAGATAGATTCCAATATAGATACGTTCCGAGCGGGCCGAAACTACGGCGGGGTCGCGATTGCATGTGAAAGCGATTCGCGCGGCCTCGCCGTCTATGGTTATGTCGAGGAACACCGTGTTCGGTTTAGTCGGTATTACCGGGGTATCTTTTCCCCGGTGAGCCCGACATAATCTACCACGGTGTTCGCCCCGCGGAGAGGTATGGGTCAAAGCATTCCACCAGGTAAAAAAAAAAATTGGTAATTGACCGCTTAGTGGTATTTCATCGAAGCGTCTCCGTGCTTCGGAGGGCACGTAAAAAGTCAGTCCCGGTTGTTGCCAAATTGACAGCTTGATCAACTCTTGACAACAGGTTGGCCACTAACCACACGAAAAAGAAAGAAAAAGAAAGAATGGAAAAACAATTTTTAGAATCGGTTGAGTTTTTTGTAAGCTAAAACCTTACAAACAAACAAAACATCTCATGTTTCCTCTTTATAATATTATATTTTGATGTTCGTTTTTTATAGCAGTAATATTTAAGAGATGGTTGAAATAATTACAGTTCAAAAAAGCAGGATACCTACCTAATAATTGAGATTTTAATGATTTCTCAAATACTTCAAGATTCAGCTACTTACGTTGCTGACTGTTTTAAAGAAGAATAGCTCAACGAACAAAATTCATGAAAATCGAACAAGCAAAGGGTTATATATTTTTGTAACTATTTTAAAATATTTTGTATGGCCAAGTGGCTGATCATGGAATGGACGTTATTAACTACTTATATAATTATGTAATGAGCACCTGTATATAACCCATGTATCACAAATAAACTATTTAATTGATTTGATTTGACAAAATTCATGAAATTAACAAACATCTGCTTATTTTTATCCCTTTAAGCGAATATGTTCAAAATAAATCTATGATAAACAAAACATAATCTAAACGTATCAACCCTACGACACATCAATAGTGCCGCGCTATTCGAATTTCGCATATCGATTATGCATTCGATTCCCTCCCGCGGTCAAGCCATTTATTCACGGTGCGCCACGCTGACAGGTGGCCATTTTACAATGTGTGCTTCGCTCTGACCACACAACCATACACCTGGACTGGTTCAACGTTTAATGGAGCGCCAACATTTCAAACTAATTGATAGGCAACTTGCTGCGATAAAATTTTATCGATAAAATTATTATGTTTTATAGAGGCCGTTTTTGTAAATTCGAATAAGCACTAGTGGTCTGGCAAAAGGCGTGTATACTAATATTTTAAAGAGACAACATTTGTTTTAGTTTGTTTGTTCGCTAGTACGTATTTAACTCAAAAACTACAGAACCAATTTTAAAAATTCTTTCTCCATTAAAAAGCTAAATTATTACCAAGTAGGTACCATAGACTATATTTTATTTAAAGTACTGTTACTTACATAACCTACACTAACCTACTTTTAAGCAAGTGAAGCCGCGGGCAATAGCTAGTATAGAAATATAACGGGTTCCTAAAATCTTTTTAGCATTTCATATTCGGAAGGTATTAGGTACTCGATGGCGTAGTGGTTAGTATAACCGACTGCCAAGCCTGAGATCGCGGGTTCGATTCCCGCACAAGTCAAACATTTGTGTGCATGAACATGGATGTTTGTCTTGGTCTGGGTGTTTCTATGTCGCTTCCCGGCAAAAAAAGTGTCATAATGCAAAAATAGCTATTCCGAGAAAATGTAACTTTTATAGATTTTTGATATTTTATATATCAATAATTTACAAACTGTTGAAGTTACATTGCTGAAATTTTATTTGCAAATAGCTTACTTATATGTTTACCATAAGGTTCAATATTTAATAACAAAATTAAATATTTTTCTAAGTAACTATTAAGAAACTCTTAATCAGGTGCATATTGTGACTCTTTTTTCGGATAAAATGTCTTTAGTTTGAAAAATAATACACATCTTGATGTTACTAATTATCACTATTTTTATTATAAAAATGTGTTCAAACTTAATTAAACATACAGAAAAATAATTAAGTTATAAAATTCTTACTTAATATTTTATTAAAATAAAAACAATACAACAAAAACAAACTTATAACAAGACTGATGTCTTTCTTTCTTCATCTTCAACTTCTGTCGTTAACTGCTCTAAAATGTTATCTTACAACTAAAATGAGATTTTTATCCATAAAAATATCGCTTATGCATTCATCAGCATAAATAAGTTTAACTAATATTAAACTTAGAATAATAATGAGAAATAACAAAATTATAAACATTTCTTTAACATATTTTATGAGAAAAAAATAACAAACACAATCCTCTTTATAGGTAATGATAATTATTTTCACAGGAACTCACGATCGACTTTTTTGGCAGTTAACAATACAAACAGTAGTAGTTAGTTTTTGAAAAATACAATAATCATTTAACACTAACAACTAAAATACTAATCTTATATCTTACGACTAAAACAAGATTTATCTCGATTTAGTTGTAAGACGTGAGATTAGTATTTTAGTTGTTAGTTCTAAATAAATAAATAAAGATAAATCATTTACTTAAGAGATTTATATAAAGATTCATATAAGTGGGAAATGTGATTATTTTGCAATAAATCTAATAGATCCTTTAATTTATTTTCTTTGAGTTCGAGGTCTTGATCGATAGGCTAGTTAGAGGGAAATTGAATGAAGGTTTTTTTTCGCTTTAAAACTGTTTCCGAGAAATTATGATCTTTATAAGAGGTTTTAAACAGCAGCTTAGTAGGATCGCCCTGCAATAGTTTGAAAATTTTCAACTCCGAAATTTTAAATGACTTCCCTGCAGTTAACCCAATATCCTCGGACGGACGCTTCAATAAATAAAAATCAGTCGATGACATTTCTGTCACGCTATAGGGATTACCTTTTTTCTTAGCGCATTTAATAGCTTCAAAGTACTGATACTAGATATACTAGATTTACGCACTGGACTCGTAACTTGCTCAGGAACTTCATTTTCAAGTTCGTTACTTTCTGGGTTACATAGCAGAGGGATTAGTACTGCACCATTCGCACTACAGCGATTTTTAGATATACTAGACTTAGAAGTAGCACTGCTGCTACTGCTACTACCACTACAGCTGCTGCCGCTACTACTATTCGACGAGGAAGTAGATGAAGAGAAATTAGAAGATATGAAGCGCTTTCGCTGTGGAATATTCTTGGAAGTAAAAGGAGTCACAGCATAATTCTCTGTTGTACCAGTATTGACATAAGTTTGGGTTTGATACTGCTCTTTTGACAATAATAGAGAATTCTGCTTAACACGCTTTCTTGAAGTTTGTCGACCAACGCTACTGCCTAAAGACGAACTCTTATATCCACACTCAGTTTCAAAATTTGGGTCTTTAACACTGTCATCATTTTCTTCGAAATAATAATTTTCTTTATATGATGTTAGATTTGCATCTAAAACAATGAAAATAATTTGATTGGTCCAAGCTACGAGTATTAACATTAATGTATCTAAATATCTGTTTAAACTTAAAAAACCTACACAAAAAGGTTCTTAAATATCCGCAATAATGCTTGGGGTTTCGCATTGAGTATCCATTGTGTTCTGATCTTTCCTTTCGTTCTGCTTATTTCCACATTTTTTCGTAGTAGATGTATCGGGATCTAAAAATAAAATAAATAAATTTCTCTGGACAATTAACACATAGCCATCTGATTTCAATTTAGGCAGTGATTTTATTATGTTTATAAGAAAGTAGATAAACATCCTTATATAGATACTCCTAAGTGCATACTTTTATAAATTACACAGAACAAATACACCACAACACACTTATATTTGGCCTGGGTGGAATTCTAATCTACGACCTCACGAAAATATTGTAATTAAGTTATTACTTTACTTTCTGCTACATGTAAAATATGAGAACCGAACGAATAAGTAACATTACATTTATTTACATATAAAACACTAACCTATGCAAGGTTCAACAAAACATCGTTCAGTAAAACATCGTTTTTCATAGTATTTTGAGTGCAAATATTTTGTTCGTTATATTTCTTGCTAGCCAGTTGTATTAAAAATGCTGCCCGACTGTTATTATTCATGTTGATCTAGAAAAAGAAATACACCATTAGTAAAGACTAATACAATATTTAAATTATAACATACAAAATAATGATACACAGTTAATTTTATTTATAAAAGCAGACATAAAACAAGATACGCCATATGGTTTTAAGATTGAGTTCAATTTTATACAGGAAAAAAGACAGAATACAATATAAAACTCGTGATAATTCTAATAGTACACAACAAAATTGTCATTACATGTGTTGCGATCTTATTTCATCCTTTAAACCGCTAATATGAATCAGAAACAGTTAAAAAAAGAGTTCCTACACAGGTTATGTCTGTTTTTCGTATGATGTGGTAATATTTACGAAGCTTTTTCGTTAATAAAACAGTCATAACACAGTCTGAGTCGCTTTTTTCGTAATAATTTTATTATTTAAACGTAAAACTCACCGATAGAAAGTCACATCACACGTTAATACGCTTTTCTGGAGACATTGTACACGTCCACTCTGTATTATCACAAATGTGACACTGTTCACGCCGGCGAATAGAACAAAATGGCTCCGTAAAAAAGAGTACTTAGCACCATCTAGCGGTAACCGTGCGTAACATAAAAACGACGCTTTAACAGCCGACTAAATGAAAGACGTACAATTTAATGGTGTAATTATGTCATTTTGTACCTAATATGTGTTGTGACACTTTTCTTGCCGGGAAGCGATGTATAATACGTATGTATTTACAAAAAAAAGTATATTATATGTATGTTTATCCATTGTCTAGTACCCATAGTACAAGCTCTGCTTAGTTTGGGCTGGATGGTGTTGTGTGTATGTGATAGAATATTATATTATAATTGGACCCTATTACTAAGTCTCCGCTGTACGTCTGTCCGTCTGTCTGTCAGCGGGATGTATCTCATGAACCTGTATTAGGTAGAGAGTTGAAATATTTCACAGACTGTGCATTTCCTTGGCCGCTATAATAACTAATAATAAACAAGTGAGTAAAAGCAATGAAATGCCGTCAATCTCAGAGTTAGAAAAAATGGTATCACGTGGTCTTGAGGTCAGAGGTCAAAGGTCATTTCGAGGTATATCGACTATGCTGAGTCGAATGACGTTAACCGCGAGTCTCTAGCTCTTACGGTTCTTGAACTGAAAGTTGTATAACAGACAGACGGAGGCACGGACAAATCTGTTGTATAAGAGTTTTTCGAACTCTAAAAAGTATATAGTGTTGTATCTTGTACGATGGTACAGAACTCTTCGTGTGCGAGTCCGACTCGCACATAACAGTTTTTCTGAGTTTGATAACAAATTAGGTAACATGTTATAAATTTTTTGGTTATCCTTTCAGCTCAGCTAGAACGTTTGTGTTTGAAGTGGGTTCACGTCGGTAGTGGAATGGATGAGATTCAAATCCACGTCCTCTTGAACGCAAGTTCAATGCCACACCCATTGGGCTGCCGTCGCCTCAAGAAAATTCGTTCAGTAAAAAATTCTTGTCTATACATACCAGATATAATAACACAAATAAATAAAATTGAAGTGTCAGTTTATAATTTCAATAAAACAGCTTTTTACTAAATAAAAGAAAAGGTACTTATATCAAAAATATTTTATTTTTTGTGTTTGTCTGTCTGTCTGTTTGTTCCAGCCAACCTCTGAAACGGCTGGACCAATTTCGACAGGACTTTCACTGGCAGATAATAATAATAATAATTTCGGCTCGCCTTAGACGGCTGGTTTAAGTCTCTGATGCAGAAAGCCGTATTGCTTGACACGGCACGCATCGTGAGGAAGTTCCTCTCGCTGGAGCCCTAACCATCGGTAGCTTGGACCCAGTTCCCGATGCCGGTGGTCTTTATAGTTTTTATATTTTTAAACGTGATTTTTTTATAATTATATTTTTTAAATAATATACATTATTATTGAAAAATGAGCTAATAAAGAGAATAATAATCTATTTATTGAATTTCTTCACAAACATTTTCACAATGATGATTACACAATTTTTTAAAAGAACATGGCATTTATTTTGTTTCGTTGACACCTGTACTAATGCCAGCATTGTATCACAGGTGCCAGTGCCTTCCATGGATTTAAGATTACTTTAATTTTATTATAATGACAGTGATATAATCTTGATATAGCAATTTAAAGTACACATATTTTACACAAAAAATTTATCATTAATGAATTAATAATGCCTGTCTTCGTGGCTTAGCGGTAGTGGATGCGACTACTGTGCATGAGGTCTCGGGTTCGAACCTGGGGTGGGCCAACAAAAAGTTATTGAGTTTTCCTGGTAAGAAATCTCAATACGAGCCCGGAGTTAGGAAGTTGGCGGTGTTAGACACCCCCGTGCCTCGGAAAGCACGTAAACGCCTTTGGTCCTGCGCCTGATCTCTCTCCGGTTGTGTGTCGAATTATCCATCCCATCGGATCATGAGAGTTAGGGAACAGAGAGTACACTTGTGTTTGCGCACATACTTGTGCACTATAATATCTCCTGCGTAGATGGCCATTCTCCGTTAAGACTGGCCGCCATTAATTTAGATGATGTTATAAGAAGTACTTAGGTTATTTTTATTTTAGAAAAATCTCTGCGAACTGAACAAACACTTTTTTGTTAAATTCCACGTGAAAGAAGTCATAATCAATAAAATCTTGATATTTATTTATAAGCCTATAATAAAATAGCAAAAGGTATTAACTTATTTATAATAACAGTGGCTAGTCCACAAATAATACACGGCGGTATAATAGTCAATTTAAATCAAATCGCGTGCAACGTTTTTATAAGCTTGCATGATGCACATATGGAAAACCATATTCATATTATAATTATTAAACATGCATTCGTTGTTAGTATATCATCCATGTTAATATTAAAAGCAACGAAACTTAGTTTTTTAAATAAATATTTCTGGCGTCGTGTTAGTTGTAGCCCGCTTCCGCACAGTGTTGTGGGTTCAAGGGATACAGGACAATTATTTGGTTCTCTATTGTGTTACTTAACTTTTTTATCCATAATCTAAAGTGCCATAATTTTTTTTCCTAATAGTCATTTGTCTGAATGGTAACTTGTCCGAACTTTAAGACACATAATATCACATGCTATAAAATTGAAATCCCTAAATACAATATCCCTAAATTTGTTTATCATAAATATTATAATCAATAACATACAAAAGACTTAAAACCGTTTTCAATAAAAGTTATAAGTCCTAAATTCAAATTATATAATGTTTATATATCCTAATAATGTTTTTAAAACTAATTTGTATTACAAAGCTTGGCTTTTGTCAAGGCTCTGGCGCTGCGGGTCTCCGGCGGTCCCACGCGTGCTAATCGTCGCAGACGGCTTTCGCTCACCCCCGCAGCTTCGGCTTGCTGGCCAGCCTCAGCCGTGGCGGCTTGCTCGCAGCCTCCTGCTGCTCAGCCCGCGGGCTGCCTCGCCCCTATGCGTCTACGCGATTCTAAATTACACTCTAGGGGTAGGGCAGACAAGACTGCGTGGAGTCGGATTCACAGCGTTTTCATTTCTGACACTACAACCTAAATTTAGCAATTTTTTTTGGTACTTACCACTTTATTGTAAATGAACATTCGGAATAATACACTTTATATAATACAATACTTAGGACATATGACTTTATTTCATACAAAATTAGAAAATTCAATTATTATAGTCCTTGATATTAAGACAGAATAGTAATAGAAATAAAGATAATTATGTAAAACCAAACTACGAATTTTTTAACATTATGGTTACTAAAGTTTGTAGCATACGTGTTATGGATAATGATTTTCGGACAAACAATTTTAGGAGAACTAAGGAAGTACCCAATTATTTGTGTAATCCACACACCCAAACTCGGAATAACTTATAGTTCTGCCGAGTTAGGGTGTGTTGTGGGCATGAATTGCACACGGGACAAAAATATGTGATTCACAAATGTACCGAAACTGTGTGTTCTTTGCGTCCGATGTTAAATGTTTGGAAAGTCATCCGCGACTCAAAATTTATCCTAGTTCGGAATATTTTATAGAAAGAATTATTGTAACAAATTAACAGTAATTTTCATCTTTTATACAATTTGTAGTTGATTTGTTGCTTTGGCACTAAGTGCGTAAAAAAAAACATACTTCTGTATTGATGAGGCGAAATAACGTATGATTATTGGAAGTACGTATTATGTATTGATAAAAGTCTATGTAGGAACATCTCATACCAAAAAAATACTCATTAAGTATGCTGTATGTATTTGTTATATTACATGACTTAAAACGACAAGACTGATTTAACTCTATGTTTTCTTTTCCTGGTAAAAATAGTTTGAACGCTCGTAGCGTGATGCCTGCTTCAAGTTCAAATAAAATATGATTTAATTGTTGGATGTTTATTACTGAATCACGAGTAAAATTAAAATGAAATTTAAAATTTAGATAGACCATGTCCTAGATTGACATATATTAATCTACTATAAAATAATTTATTAATAATTTCTAATCTACTTTAAAATAGGACAAATCACGAGCAAGCGAGCAAGTACACACGAATAAATAGCAAACACACATAAGGCTGCATGAATTCTAGTTAAGAAAGTTCCCAATATAATAATAACAGCCCTATAGGTATTAAACTGTCCCACGGGCCTCTTCTCAGTGTGAGAAAGGTTACGCCAGTGCGAGTTGGCAGACTTCAAATATCTTTGAGAATATAATGGAGAACTCTTAGACCTACAGGTTTCCTCACAATGTTTTCATTCACCGTTAAACGAGCAATAATAAACTATTTGATACGCACGTAACTTCAAAAATCAGAGATGTGTGACTCAATTTTAATTCTCAACACCATCACAAAATATGCTCAATAGACACAATCAGGTACGTCCTCTATTAGTTAAGACCTATAAAATGCAACTGACAAATTAAGGGTCTATAAACACCCCTGCCAACCCCTTCGGAAATACAACGCACCAATACAACGTGAAAATCGGCTGTGAAAATATTTCCCCAGTTCACGTAAAATTGTTAGGCAACAATTTCTGTACGAACAACAATACAGGGAGGTTGCTTTTTTCTTTCTGTAGCCTCTTGCTTTTATTGTAGCCTACGACACGCGATGTGCTGCGTGCACCGCAAACAATAGGCTTAGTTGGGCTACGCTTTGTTCGTATGGGTCAACTTTACATACAGGTTTAGATGCCATTGCTATGAATATGAAAAGGATTATCACGTATTTATTTTTTCTTTGTGTGCAGCAAGATTGATTTTAATTCTGTTTTTGTTTTTCGGTATCAAGTCGCATTTATACCTAATAACAAGTGGTTGCTTAGTCGTCGAAGTATGAACGTAACTCTTTTGTATTATAAATACATATTTAGCTTTCTGTACTTCTACTCCACATAAATTTTAACTATGACAAATCTCACCCTATGTTCTTTTCTGTAACTCTGATAATATGTATGCAAAGATTCATGGTGATCACCCTAGTATTATATTCACATTTATTTATATATTAATACGTGAAACAAAAACTTTGTACCTTTTTTACGATAATTGTGGGAACGGAGGAGTATGAAATTTGGCACAGATAAAGTTTATATGGAGACGGAGTAGCGAATCCTAATATTTTTTATAAAATATGCATTAGATATACATTAAATTAATGAAAAACACTACATGCACACAACCATGCATTTGACACAAGCAGTCGAATCGCGTTCGTAGTATTTCGGCATTGTTCGTCTGACGTAACAATTCTTCGTAACTATGGTTACATAATAATATACTTATTTATATGTAATAAAGAAACAGGAAACGAAGTAGCAAGCCTAGGAATATCGTCAATGAAAAAGTATAGTAATTCGTTTGAAAAAGATAGGTAAATTAACATACAGGTTAATTTACCTATCTTTTAATAACAAGTGGTTGCTTAGTCGTCGAAGTATGAACGTAACTCTTTTATATTATAAATACATATTTAGCTTTCTATACTTCTACTCCACATAAATTTTAACTATGACAAATCTCACCCTATGTTATTTTCTGTAACTCTGACAATGTGTATGCAAAGATTCAAGATTCAAACAGGAAACGAAGTAGCAAGCCTAGGAATATCGTCAATGAAAAAGTATAGTAATTCGTTTGAAAAAGATAGGTAAATTAACCCGTATAGCCTTGGCGAAATCTAAATGAAATGTGATTATAAGGGTAAAGTTATAGACAATGAAACCTTAATAACGATCAAACTTAAAATTTAAATCAATTATGGACGAATTTTTACCACTAGGCGACCGCTAGTAATATTAGATAAGATAAGATATTCAATACATGCAAAATTAAGAATCTGTTAAAACAGTAAATTTTGCATCAGATAAATTAACTGATTGGAATTAACTGTAAGTAATCTTCGAGGGTGCTGATAGCATGCATATGTCCAGAAAAGCCCCAAGTAAAATAATGAAGAAGAAAAATTACGCATATTGACATGCAACTACTGTATATACTTATATAATGCCTGTGTTGAGATTTAATTACCTTTAAGGAAAATTAAACTTAAGTAAAAAGAGTACGTAGTTTATAAAATGGATTGTGTCTGTGAACTCTTACACATTGGTCAAACGAAGAAAAGCATAGACACTCGCATAAAAGAACACATTGCTGATGTAAAACACCTACGCTCGATGAAGTCTGCTGTGTATGAACATGTGCTACAAGAGACCAATCACTCCCTGAAATTTGACAAACTATAGATACTCGCCACAGAACCCTAATTTCTACCAAGGATGCTTCGCGAGGCTGTTGAAATAAAAACCATCCTAATTTGAACAGAAAAGATTTAGATCCAGTAATTCAGATAGTCAAAGACTTCATGATACTTTGAGCTCATTCTGCGTAAATAGAGGCACCAATAATTAAATTATGTTGAGCTTCTCTGATTTCATATAGTTATTTAATTACACTCAAAGACATTGACACAAACAACACCTTAGTCTCCCCGTGAATATAGCTGCTGAAATGCAACCGAAACATCGGGCAAAGTGTAAATTCAAATCTAAATAATTTAAATAGTGTTTAATAATTTAAATAGCTTGAATATTAGTAAAGTTTAACAGTAGTGTAATAGTTTCAAAAATATTTAATAAAACTGTTAAATAAACAACGCGGTAACATCCGTATAAAGTAGTTTAATTTAAACTAATAACTTTTAGCCCGACCCGAGATTCGAACCCAAGACCATATGCATAGTAATTGCATATTCTACCGTTGAACACACTTTATAATCTATACTCACAAAACTAACCGTCAAATATGTTTTCACAATCCACCAATATAGGATACACAAAGGAGCACACACAGTGCAAATTTTGGCAGAAATAAAAATCTACAAAGCAAAACTATTTCGCTGCATCTGCCTGGTCGACTGAACAGCAAACATTCTGTTCTACTCTCTGATAAAAACTGTGCCAATTGTCACTTTGTTAATAGAATTTTAAAAGCATTTTGCTCATTTAAACATTTGTTCTGCGAGTAAAGTTTGTTTGAGTATTAAGGGCAGTCGAGTCGTTATTTAAAAGCGCTTCCATTTTAAATTTCGAGTTAAATGCCTCGATGTCGCAAGGGCAGTGAATGCGATATTTGTGTATGGGGTATCGGATGCAGCTGTGTTGAATACCACTGCTGTGCGTGGGATCTTGGGATTGATCTTCAGTCAAAATGTTATTTAGTCTTTCTCTAAGGATATTTTAGACGGCATGGAAATTTCCATTTAAAATTCTGATATGATTCTGATTCTATGACGCAGTGATTGTAAATGCGAATCCTGTGCATGAGGTCTCGAGTTTTATTGGTCTTTCTTTAAGGAAATTCTCAAAGTAGTATGAAGGTATTCATTTAAAGTTTTGATATGCATGCCTTTGTGTCGCTGTGGTTGTTAATGCGACTGTTGTGTAAAAGGCTTTGATTTTGATTTCCAGACAAAGTGTTATTTGGTATTTCTATAAGCAAATTTCCAACAGTAGGATATATTTTGTAACTTTTCTCTACTAGTTTTATCCCGCAGCTTCATTCGCGTTAATATAGATTTTGTCAATAAATTTTTATCCTTCGGCAACAATACTTTTTCTGGATGATTACCTATCTAGTTTTCTGTTCCCCTGGCAAAGTGTATGCGAAATTTCATGACGATCGGTCGAGTAGTTAAGGTGTGAAAACGTAACAAATAAACTAAAATTCGAATTTATAATATTAGTTAGGACACACTTCCAATCTCTATAATGCAAAGAGTTTACCGCTATGTGCGATAGACTGTAATAGGTTCGCCTCCTATTACGAGCGATCTAAATCTAATAATAATATTCTATCACATACACACAACACCATCTAGCCTAAACTAAGCAGAGCTTGTACTATGGTTACTAGACAATGGATAAACATACATATATACTTTTTTACTTAAATACATACATATTATACATAGAAACACCCAGACCAAGACAAACATCCATGTTCATACACACAAATGTTTGACTTATGCGGGAATCGAACCCGCTACCTCAGGCGTGGCAGTCGGTTACACTAACCACTACACCATCGAGGCCGCCATAAATACGACACAGCTGGCGAAATGTAGGTATATTACACCTCCGCTTACCCCTTTTGGGAATTAGGCGTGAGTATTATGTACCTACATATAGCACTCTCAATAGAACAAAGACTTATATCAGTATTTTGAATTAAACTAATTTAAACTCTGTTGCAATGATTTAACTCAAATATAATATTAAAATTTAACATACACAATTAGAGTTCAAATTGCCTTACTTCCAAATTTCGAGGTAAGTCGCTGTTTTATTAAGAGTGCGATATATGCACTGGAAGTAAAGCCGCTACTTTATCTCCGGTTAAATAACAATGCATTCTTTTTTATATAATAACATCCATGTTGTCACGCGGACCGCGCGAGCCATGACGGCTGCGCGCGAGTCGGAGTGGTGGCTGGCGCCCCCCTTCCCCTCCTGCCCGGCGGTAGTGATATATAAGCCGATCGCGTCCTGGACCGCTTCTTCTCCCGGCCCGGCTTCACACCTTCAGCTAAGTGTCCTGATTCTACAAGGACCACGAAGCAAGTCTTTAACGAACCACGCCCTGACTATTGTTATATAGTAAAGATTATTATTTCCTATACTTGTATTCTAAATATATTAAAAGTGTAATTGTCATACCATCTATTATTATTCTCTCTCATTAAATTCACCTAGGGACACCACGCCCCTACGGCGTGGCCTGTTCCTTCTGGATCAACAGATCTCCTGTAGAAACCACTCTAAAGGTTACAATGTTTTTTTTTAAGAAGGTCCCCGTTCTTGGAGTTAATCCTGTGTTGCAAGGGACCTTACAAACTTCAAAGAACATGCAGACTCGGAACAACTATTTGCGGATCAAACAAATTTTTGTCCTATACGAGATTCGAACCTGGTGAGGCCACCACATAAACCACTACGCCATCCGTATAGTCAATATGATGATATTATTTACTAAATTCATTCGAATAACAGCAATCGCGAATACTACTAATTCTTGCCGTTATTGATCAACGTTCGCGATGCGAGCCCCGACCGTCACAATATGTGAGTTATTGAGGGTAGCTGGATAAATTGAGTGTCATCGTCTTGTCTATTTGATGGACACTCTATTATCGAGCATTTCTAGTAACTGCGCTCCACTTACATCACTCTAAGTTATATACAGAATGTAACAGAAAGCAGATGTCATATTTTGAACTAGATTTCGGCCGAAACTACGCGTGCTGTTTTCAGGGTAAAATTAAGCTATATATATATACTATATTAGCGTCCTTTCACGTGATTAGAAATGTTTAGCGGCATTAATTTGTTACAAATGTTGTTGCTCAAATGCTCTGCCTTCATAAAGGCTTTATTTTATTATACATATTTGGTCCCAGTTTTGAATAACGGGTCGCGTGCTTTCTGCCAAGAATGTTTTGATATCAGCATGCTATTTAAAGCAATGCCCGGTAGGCGTAAATGAGTCCATCCCCTATTAAGCCCCTCTTAAACCTGTGCTTACCCTTTCAAAGACATAGTCGAGAACATAATTTCCGATGACATGAGGCAATTGAGAATTTCATGACAAAAAAATCCCGACATTCGAAACTTTATACATTGCAGTCACATTTACTGCCACTGCACTACCGAGGCACACATAAATGAAAGAAATGTGTTACTAAATATTACACGCGGTTGCGCTCGCGATAATGTAGATTTTGTAAATATATTTTAATCCCTCGGGAACAGACACACAGAACACTTTTGAAGTGAAAACTTCTTTAGGCGCGTTGAGCACTTTTTGGGTGAACAAAAATCATAGAACTCGCGTCATCGTCATCGAACGCTTGCCATGAGCTATATGACGTATACTGTGTATATATGTAAACTTTTTGGATGAACAAAAACCGTGAAACTCACGTCATCGTCACCGCACGCTAGTTACTTTGTTATCACTTCTATCGGCAGTCCCAAAGACTGCCCGCATTTTTTATTTCTGGATAAAAGGTACCGTATGCCCTTTTCCGTACTCCCGGCAACGTGTATGATTATCGGTCGAGTAATTCAGGAGTTAAAGCGTCACATAAAAACGCAAATTCGCATATATAATATTAGTTTTCGGCTATCACTGACTGTAGAATGTCATTATATTACAAAAGTTCAATATTTTCCAGAAGATACTGTGAAAGCGCAACAAATGTTACGAAGTCACGAATATCGAAATCAAATTCTTTTATTCAACGCTCGAACACAATAGAGTACATCATATATGATAGATATAGCACTGTTACCGAGGAGTAATAAACTAACAAGCCTCTGGACATGGTATTATATATTATAAAATTTATGAAGCCATTGGATTGAAGATAGCGCTGGAGATATTATAAGAGTAGTATTTAACAGCACAGCAAAAAAAAAAACTAATTGCACAAAAAATATTTAAAGAGATTAAACTAAGTCGACGGAGCCCCGCTTTTCGGAGCTACAAGCCGTCAAGATACAAGAGCTACAATATGTAAATCTTATGTATCCTTACATAAGGGTAAATAGGGGTTAATAATGGCCAAAGTCGTCTTTACATAATTAATGAAACGACCTCTAAAACTTCACCCGATATTGGGACCTCACGATCGTCTTAAACATTCGTGCTGCTTAACAATATAATTAACTTATGCCACGGAAGTAACGAAGCAAGTTAAAATAGTTAGTCCAATATGACGGTTTAAGCAATCGTAAGGCATCTTCGATGGGTAACCTAGCAGGAGACCGTTGCACAACTATGCAGATCTCAAGTCCGATCGCAAGGCGCGCATCTCTGACTTTTCAAAGTCATATATTGTAAAGAGGGAAAAGTTGATTTTTCTTAGTTTGTTTGAAAGGATTTAACTCAAAAACTACTTAACAATTTTTAAATTATTCCACCATTAGAAAGCTATATTATCACCGGAAAACATAGACTTTAATTTATTTAAAAAAGTTACTGTTACATAACTTAACCTAACCAACTTTACGCAAGCAAACCCGTGCGCAAAAACTAGTGTGCATATGAAGTAGCTAAATATCACTCGCTTTACCAGTGAAGAAAAAAAATCGTGAGGAAACCTGCATATCTGAGAATTCTTTATAAAGTTCTCGTTGATATGTTAAGTCTGCCAACCGACATTAGCCAGTGTAGTGGATCATGACTTAAACCTTTAGACAGTGAGAAGAGGCCCGTGCCTAGTATGCTAACCCGTATTGGGCCAGTGTGGTTAACTTATAGCCTAAGCCTTCCCTTATCTTATCTTGTGTGTGGAGGTCAGTCAGTACAGACTGGCGACACTTCGACCCAGTGGGATCTTTTGTGTCGACTTCCCCAATAACGACTGCCATAGATGATCATGGCAGCCGGGACCGACGGCTTAACGTGCTTTCCGAGGCACGGAGCAGGTGATAATTGTCAATCAATACGCACATCATTTCGAAAAGTCATATAACTTCCGAAAGTCAGAGGTGTGCGACGTAGGTCCGAACCCGAGACCCTCTGCATTGCAGTCTGTTGGTCTCTCCACTGAGCTATCGCTGCTCTAAGCCTTTCCTTAGTAAGAAACATAAACCAATGCCCAGTAGTATGCGGATAATATAAGGCACAAGCTACACCACTCATATGCCACCTTCATGTTCTTCACTATTCTGAGACAATCACCTTCGAACCCAAGCTCAATATCTAGACGACATATTCTGAAAATCTTAGAATTTCGATTCATAGAACTGAATGCATCGCTACGGAGCAATTCGGGATAGCTATGCGAGAAACATTTTTAAAGCTAGTATTTTGAAACAAATCAGTTTTTGTATTGACAGCACAATGTTTTAACGCTAAGTATTGTGTTTTACGACTAAATGGTTTGCAGATCTAGAGATATTAGTTTGAGTTTAAGCTGAATAGAATCTTTTTGCAAAGTCAAGGGATGTGACTATAAAAGTTTCTATTTTTTTCTATTTTATTAAGATAAGACAACGCCCGCACTAGGAGTTATTCAGCTAAGAGCCCGTACGCCCCTTGACTTTCGCCCCTTTCATAAAAAGACGGAGTTCGCGGGGCGCCTATTTTTGGGTTGATTTAAGAAGAAACCTATCAAATACCTACTAGGGGGCGAAACTTGAGGTGCGAACGGGCTCGTAACTGTTTCCTTTGTCGCTATTAATAATTAATTATTAATAGCGACTAGTTCTAGCGCTAATTCCTGTGTCTCTGCGGACTTTATAAACACTCAAACAACTGACACAAAGAACATCAATACTCGAAACAGCTATTTGTGGCTCATACAATTTTTTACCTCGTGTGAGAATCGATCTCACAACACTTGACGCGGCGGCGATGGCGAGACGACATACCACTACACCGCCGCGCTGTCCGTGCAGTCAAAATGTGCATATTCTAATCAAAAAAATTATATTAAAACACAACAAATATTTTTCCTTATCATGTCTATCGCGAGTTTTCGGTGCAAAGGCAGTGCACTAACTAATGTTTCCATTGATTTTATTTTATGTTGGCTATATACAGGGTGTCCGGTAATTAATGGATAACCTTGAAATGTCTTATAGAAGAACTGAAGGCCGTCTAGAAAAACGAAAAAACAAAAATAAAAAAATTCAAAAAAATTAAAACGTGCAAGCTATATTAGCATAGCATACTTTTGACTGTATATCTATTAGCATAATTAGTGTTTAATAATAAAACAACAAAAACCGATGGATTTCATTCATTTATGGTCGTAGTATACAAGAAAGCTATACACGGTAATTAAAAAAAAAACATATCTCAGGTAGTAGTTAGATTCTTTTCATATTTTTTCTGAACGGCCATCAGTTCCACTATAAGACATTTCCAGGTTATCCATTAATTACCAGACACCCTGTATAAGTGTAAACAGTTGTTGGTTAACCAAATAAATAAATTTTTTATTAATTTTAATTTTCTTCTCAAAGAACGACATCCTTTTAAATACTTGATAAACCGCGGTAGTATGCACACCAGAGTTTTTAAGAGTCTTTATAAGACATTTCCTATCGCTTTGATCATGTCATTACATGATCAAAGTAATAGAATGTGTTAATAAAATAAAATATTTTTTTTAATATATTTTTCGCTCTAGTGTCGGAAGTCCCGGAAATTCAAATATATCAGAATCATAGCAAATGTTAATCTGAAGTCCCTGTCTATCCTTCAGAAAACAAGCGTGAGGTCATGAATGTATGTGTGTATGTACAGCGATAGCCTAGTGGGAGACGGTTGGACTGCCACGGAGAGGTCTCAAGTTCAAACCCGCGGCGCGTACTTCTGACTTTTTTAAGTACTGAGCGTATTAAATAGTTAATTATCGCTGGCTTTAACGGTGAAGGAAAACGTCGTGAGGAAACGTGCATGTCTGAGAGTTCTCAAAATGTTCTCGAAGGTATGTGAAGTCTGCCAACTCGCACTGTGCCATCGTGGTGGACTATGGCCTAACACTTCTCACAGTGAGAAAAGGGCCCGTGCCCAGCAGCGGGACAGTTTAATACAGGGCTGATATTATTATTAATATTAAATGTACAGTCATCAAGATAAGAAGCTGATATAAAACTGTTCTGTATAAGTAGTTATGAATTAAAAGTTATAATTCTGTCTAAACTGTGATTCAATTAACCTAAAATATCTAAATAAAATATTTGTTTGTTTGTTTTTTTATACTGTTACAATTTAACTACTCGGTCGAACATCATGAAATTTCGCATACACGTTATCAGCGGTACAGAATAGGACAGGTTAATGTTCATCTAGAAAAAGTTATGTTCTCAAGGGATTGCAATTATTAACAAAATCTAGATTAAGGAGCGAAGCCGCGGGTAAATGGTAGTTTTTTAATTTGAAGAAAGTCTTTTGATATTTTGCAATTGTGTAACGCCTTATGTTGCTGACTTTACAAGGAATATTTAGATGTAATCACAATATTAACTTCTTTGATGTTGTAGTGGCTGCGCTGACACATCAAATTGTATTGTGTGAAGTTCTTACAACTTGTCACGCCAGTCGTCTCCCCGCAATCACTGAGTTAGGTGGCGTTATTATGTAGTTTATTTAATATATAATTGGTACCAGATAATATACACCCATATGTACAATGAAGCATTTTATTTGGACATCCACAACAAGACAAAACGTTTACCCCTACAATGTCTAAGCAGTAACGATCAAAGTCTCAATCCCATTCTCGGATCAAACAAGTGTTATTGACATTTTCTGTCAAGAAATAGTAAGTACGGAGACTAAAACTAAAACTGTGCCTGGTAGATCATAGGTTCTAATTATGTGGGGGGACCATAATCTTTAGCTGTGCGAGAAATAGTTATAATAATAATATTCTATAGTGTTGTGTGTATGTAACACACAACACTATCTAGCCCAAACTAAGCAGACCTTGTACTATGGGTACTAGACAATAGATAAACATACATACATACATTTTTTTTCTAAATACATACATATTATACATGGAAACACCCAGACCAAGACAAACATTCCTGTTCATGCACACAAATGTTTGACTTGTGCGGGAATCGAACCCGCGACCATAGCCGTCGCAGTCGGTTACACTAACCACTACGCCATCGAGGTCGTCAGTTGTAGTACACCTCTGGTTATCCCTTTGGGGCTACAGTCGTGAAAGACGTTATTGTCATATAAAAGATTATTAAAATAACATATAATATATAACAAATAAAAATAAAAATAAATTATTACCTACAAAAATATTAACTTGTAACATGTAAACCGGTCCCTATATTCTCTCAACTGTAATTAGCAAACAACTTGGTATTAGAGAAGATCACAAAAGTGTTTACATTTACCTACATAGGTACCTGTCTGGCAATATTTAATATATTTATTTTAAGAATACCGTCAAAAGTGTGCGCTTTCATGAACTTCAAATAATTTTGTGCTTTGATTTATACTTTATTTCTCCTTGTAAGTGATTTGTAATCTTAGAGAAATAAAGAATTTTTTAAACCGTACTTTATGTACATATGTATTTGATTTTTTGTTGTTTGTTTGGACCAGGGCACTGCGGGGTCAGGAAGCCCACTGCGCCTCGAAAGGCTTGTTCTATCGACCGCGCTGATTAGAGTGCGCGGTGCCTGACATTGGTATTGGACTTGCAGGGGTATGTGGTTAGCCGCTGAGGACGACATGTTCTTTGCTCGGCAAGCACGTGGCGTTTGAGTGTCGGACTCAGGCGCGGCTAGTGCGAACCAGTCGGTCGCGCGAGGCACGGAGTTGCCTTTAGCGAAGTGGCAGTGTGGTTTCACTGCCACAACGCATCTCAGGCGCTTGCCTGCTCAGCAAGTAAGAGTCATAGCTAGAGTGACTCGGGCCACACCTGGCTTGTAGGCCTATTTGGGTAGGCGTATGGATGTATGTCGGGAAGTGAGCGTGCCTTATACAGCTCCGGTACCATACTGAAGATATGGGAAGCGGCTTCTCCTTCGGCTTCAGCGAGGTTTTCGTTAGCAACTCCTAGAGTTGCGAATGGTGAGCGGCTTTATTGCTCCAGTACCTATCTGGAGAATAGGTAGTGTCACTTGAGTATGAGGTAGCTCGCTTACGAGAACCGGATCTCTGAGGTTAGGGTGAAGAGTCGAAATTTGGGAACAAGACCTGTCTATAACTGGTCCCGGAAGGTGCTCTCGGGCACTGCAAGGTACAGCGGCTCCCACTATTATAACCTAATGGTTGGTGTAGGGGAACGCTATATCATAAACTGGACTAGTCGCAGAGAGAGGGGATGTCCCGTGTGGGATTCGAACCCACAACGCTCGGCGTAATAGTAATGACGAGTCGACCACTTGAGCCACTTCGCCATCCGTGCAGAAAGTCCGTGTATTACAATATTAAGCTGATCTACAGCAGAGTGATATACTAATCAGGTTGATCGTTATCGAGTCAGGCTCGGTGCCAAGTCGCCATATTAGCTAAATTTAATGCCATGTTAGACTTACTGAACTACTAAGCAACGCTATATAATTTAACGCTAATTTCGCGGTAACATTACTGATTAATGCAATTATGTAATTTATACTCGGTTACTCAAATGCTAATACGACGTGTCAATATCAATGTAGTATCATATGAGTAATTGGAAGAAGATGGAAAGGAAATGAGTATTTTAGTTCACATCGAGAAACACACATTAAACAAAATACACAATGAAAACATTAACATACGTAAACCCATCATTATATACAAATATTAAAGTGATTATTTCACTTTAAGGATTATTTTACTTTATATTGATTTTACTCAATTTTGACTTTAATTTTATGATTACTTTTAAATTTTATCAATCAATTCAATCTCAAAATTATATTATTCAATAATTCTAGTTTTAATTTACTTCTTTGTTTCGTTACCATATTTTCTATTCTGTTTGCTGGTTGCATAATCTTTTAAATGACGAAATTATATTTATATCTAAATTAATTACAAAATACAAGCTATCCAATTTTTGTATGCAATAGCTACTTTAAAAGACTATACAACAAACAAAAATTATCAAACCATGTATGTAACATAAGTATTGTTGTGTAACCACTGGTGGTCCTCAAATAAATAAATAAACATACATCACAAGATTAGAAACAAGAAAAATAATAGAAAATACAAAAAATTATGCCTCATGGCGTAATCAAAATAGAAGCTAGTTCAGCGTGTGTCACACAAATGGCTAAAAAAGCTGCTGGTAAACCAGCGCCGGTTTTCCACTAGGCCCTTTACTTTATAATTTAGATATGAATATTTATTTATTAATTAAAACACATTAATACATACACAGTAAGTCAATATATGTACAAAAACTGTTATAACTACACTACACAAATACCAAGCAAAAAACCTTTAAACCAAAACTTTACCCCTACAAAATATACAGTAACTCATACCAAAATACCTGAACAAAAACGGAACAAATAAATCACACCAAAGCTCTCCTTGCAAATCTGAATGTAAAAAACAATGTATGCCACTTAGCTGAAGCTCAGGACTTCAGATTTATGTAACCGAAACCAAAGGACAATAACGTTTACCAAATTTCGCTACAATTTGTAAAGGCAGTTTCCCATTTTGGTAGTTGGTAAAATACAGCCATATTTTGTATAGTAAACATGTCATCTGCGAGCGGTCGGACATTTTCAATTAGCGCCGAAATTGGTTTTAAAATGTGGCAAATAAAATGTTAATGAATTTGTATTCTGTTGACGTGTTGTATGAAATTTTTGCGCGTTAACTTTTAGTTTCTCTGTTTTTAATTTCTAAAGCATAATATATATATAAATTCATCGTCTCTAAAAATATTTTAATACGCAATGGCATTATAAATCTGTTATCGGGTCCATTCGACAACAAGATGAAAAACGGATGAATCTGATTAAGGTTTTCAATTGATATTTGAATAATAATTAGATACAACAGTTTTCAGATACAACGTAATTAATAACAGGCTTTAAATTGTACAATCTCGCATACGAATGTCAGCCTAACATTTATACTAATATTATAAAGCTGAAGAGTTTGTTTGTTTGGTTGAACGCGCTAATCTTAGGAACTACTAGTTCGAATTGAAAAATTATTTTAGTGTTGGATAGTCCATTTATCAAGGGCGGCTATAGGCTATATAACATCACGCTACGACCTATAGGAGCAGAGCATAAATGAAAAATTTAGCAAAAACGGCGAAAATTGTCTTATGTGAAGCAGACGGAGTTGCGCCGGTCAGCTAGTTATTTATGTATATTAACAATAATTGTACTATCCCATTTGAAAATTACTGACATTCTAATGCAGAATAGAATAACAATTTTAATTTTGTAAAAATATGCTAAAAAAATCGTTTTTTTTATGTTCGTAATCGCAATAAGAGCATTATTTTATGGCATTTTCACCCAAGATTTCTGCGATTCATAACAAACTTAGTAGACCCTCATAAAGCCCTTCAAAATCTTGCAAAACGATTTATTTGCTGCAAGATACTAAATACAAATGCAACATACCAACACCAAAGCTTGTTTTATATAAAATATAAAGATATACCTATTAACACAACTAACTCTCTTATTTAACCAATTTTGTGCATGCATAGTTAGACCTGCAATCTGCCTTTACACTGTATACTTTATACTCTACTTTTCTATAATTGCAACTTATTTTCTGAGCCAAATTAAAAATAGAAAAGCGATCTACCAAAACGCACTTAGAACTCCATTCCTCATATATGAATTCAATTGAAGCTTTCCAACGAGATATAATACGTAGTGTGTGTAGAGTGCTTGACTTGGATATCAAAGCTAACAGCGCGAGTGTGCGCCGCCGCTTAATCCCGGCTAAACGCACAGCAAACACGGCAGACAAACAGACAAACATGCTTCCGCAAATATGGGCGATACGTAACGTTTTGACGCCATTGTGCTAATTAGTTTGAACTTATATTATATTGTTTGTAATATGCATATGTCTGTTCTTCATGTAGGTTGCTGTAACATCACGGCTGTGTTTTTAGGAGGGTTTGAAGGCGTTGGCACTATCGTATTCTCGTTTCTACCTGAAAGGTAACATTAGCAAAAGGAAAGAACTGATAAGGAAATTTGCATTAAACAAATTAGATGTGGGCTGATAGACTGAATGTCTATCCTATCATATCCAAAGACTGATGTAGCAAAAAGTCTGTGTTCTTTGGCTGTTCTTATATAGCAATAATTTATAGATTTAGCTGTATAAATTGTCGTATTTTATTTTTGTGTTAATTATGTTATAAGGTACGTTAGGGTTGGCATGTCCATGTGGACAAAAACCCTTATAAAACAATAAAGATATAAAAAACCTGAAAGGCAATATTTATCAATCGTCAAATAACTTTTATTTGAGAAATAGCAGTTGGACATATTTTCTTTACAAAAGCTGTCAAAACGACAAACATATTCCCCAGGTAAAAGTTATCTGATGATTACGTAACAGGTCCTAAATTAAATATTTATATAAATAAATCTTCTGTGCGTGTGTTTTTTTTTTCGTGTGTACAGGGCAACGTTCGTCGGGTCCCCTAATCTTCTTATATATAAAATTCTCGTGTCACAATGTTCGTTCCCGTACTCCTCCGAAACGGCTTAATCGATTCTCATGAAATTTTGTGAGCATATTGAGTAGGTCTGAGAATCGGCCAACATCTATTTTTCATACCCCTTAGTGATAAGGGTTGTCCAATCCTAAATTTTTTTTATGGCATAATAACTTTTGCCGTTTCAGCTAGTATACTATATAAATATGAATAACAATAGATACATTTTAAAAATACACTTTTTAATGCATTTACATATTTAAAATATTGTAGAAAGACATTAGAATAAATACAATTATTTGATTGTCTCAGTTGGAGTAGTGAATCCGATTGCTGTGCAAGAGATCTCTGTTTGGATTCCCAGATCAAGCATAATATTACTATTATTCTACCAATACATTCTCAGTACAGAGTATAGAACTGTCTTAGTAAACGGTAATGAGCTTGTCTCCTATTACGTAGGACTTTTAACCATAGTTACCGTTACGCTATTTTTGCGACACACTGTATAAACGATGCTACATCACTCGCCCGTAGGACCTTTAACCATAGTTACCGTTACGCTTTTTTTGCGACACACTGTATAAATGACGCTACCTCACTCGCCCGTAGGACCTTTAACCATAGTTGCCGTTACGCTATTTTTGCGACACTCTGTATAAACGATGCTACATCACTCGCCCGTAGGACCTTTAACCATAGTTACCATTACGCTATTTTTGCGACACTCTGTATAAACGATGCTACATCCCTCGCCCGTAGGCTCAACACAGTTATTTACTCGAGTGCTTTCCTGGATAGCCGATAAAATACATTACGGGCATTTAAAGGTAAATCTACAAGAGATACGCCGCTTTAATAGTCATATAAATCTTTCTTAAGTCCATGAATGGTTGAAAATGCTATAATACTTTTCAATTGGTGTGAAATAATTTAAAGAATATGCTGTTTACATATTATCGAAGAGTATTTATGAGGGAAGCCTACACACAGTTTTCTTTTCATAATTTAATTCCTTAAGGGACGATGTTAGTCTGTGACGTTTAAAAACTTCATTGCCTTGTTCGCTGCGTGGCTTAAGTTTATAATAATAATAATAATGATTTATTTCCTTAAACATGTGTACACATACAAAATTATGATGACATGCAAATATTAAATTAAAAAGATATCAATTTACAATCATTACTATGAAAATTAATTTTAAATATGTATACAATGGCCAAAAATTGAATCAATACGTTTATGATTATAATTAATACATAAAAAAATTGAAATATCACAATGTTTAAAAGTCAAAATTATTTAAATTTCAAATGAATATATTTGTCTTTGCGTAATTAAGTTAAGTATTTTACTAGATTAGGTAAAGTGTTATGGCAGCATGAAGGTGGAGCCTTATTAAGTGGAACCTAAAAACTATTTGGTGAAATGTGGGTATAGCACGCATCTGGCTGCACCGATGACATACTGGATTAAGAGGGCGCCTTGTTACTGATACTATGGCAAGTATAGTGTGTTTGATAGTTAAGCAAAGTTGTTTCTAGTCGGAGTATTCTCTGTGTCCCCTGTTTGAATGTTTGTACCCTGCGATACGGAATTTATTTCTTATCCAAGAGTTGTCATTTTAAGAAATATCTTCCTACCGACGATATACAGTGTGAGTTCATATATGTCAACAGAATCAAGAAGCTTTTTGTACATAATTATAGCCATGATATCTTCATTCGCTTCAGAAGATACGTCATCCGTTGAGCCGCAAAATAATTTTAGTTCACCTATTTTAAAAGCCGATAATTTATTTTACAACGAACCGAGGTAAAGCTTGAATCTTTACTACCTACTAGCTTTACGTCACTCAGTTGCCATTTTTAAAAATAATATAGAACCTCGTCACTTTGGCACATTGCCAGCAACGCGAAAAATATGTTTCACCAAAAAAAGATCGGAAAAGAGAATCTCTGAAAATCTTGCGACCGAAATAATCCCAGAGGAATAAGTTTTAAGTTAAAATATTTCTGAAGTGTGCACAGTCTTGTGACTATAATGTCTTGGATAGGAGCCTGTATTCAACGCACCGAAGATGTCACGAGATGTTCCTAAATAATAAATATAACCAACATAATTATTAATAGAACCTTACATAGTATCTTTACAGGGAGTTCGCAAAACGTCTGACCGACACTTCATATTGTCATTCAACGTGTCAATGCTGCCAGTCTTGGGGAAACGAAGAAATGTTCCTTCTCCATTAGTATGAGTGCAAATAATTACTATGTAACCTGCCAATTGAAAGAATGCCAGAAATAATTAAAAAGCTATTGTACCTGGCCACTGGTGTGCCGCTGTCACTCAATAGGTTAATATGTATGTTAGGCTCAAAGAACGAAAACGCTATTAAGCGAAAAAACAGCTCACAGCGCATTGGGGTCATTGCAAAACATTCATAACAAGAAATTCTTTGTTGTGGCTCTTATAAAAACGCCCATAACGTTGTTTTGACAAGTACAGATAGACTACATAGTGAAATTCACCAGCGTTCAACAGCTCACAACGCGATGTGGTCAACAAATTACTTTGTGTAATGAGCGTTTCCGTTCTTTGAGTCTAATATACATATTAACCTATTGAGTGACAGCGGCACACCAGTGGCCAGATACAATAGCTTTTTAATTATGTCTGGCATTCTTACAATTGGCAGGTACATTGTACATAGCTTAGAAAATTAAAAATATTTGCTAACCATATTATTAAACTCGAGCAATAGGTAAATATAAATTCATAGTAAAGTTTAGTAAATGTAACCTTGACGTTCATAAGTGTTACTTTGTGGCCAAAATCAATAAACATATCTTTCGATTTGATTTGAGTCTCAGACCATCGCCTACAAATGCTGCTAAAGGTGGAAACGGTATTTTAAAATCTCGTTGCACAATTAAATCTTAATTTTAAATGGCGTCCAATTACGCCTAAGAATGAATCAACAATGCAATATAATGATGAGTGGATCGTTGACACAATTACAGGCGACGCCAGCAGGCACAATTAGTTCTTTCTAGAAAACAGCTAATTAAAGATGTTCGTAGCGACTTTTAAACGAGCTGTTCAAGTATTGGACAAAGAAGTTCGAAGAAAAAGATAGTATTGGTGCTTATTAAGATTTTGTAGCTAGCTACATTGTATAGGTGTGTCGTTATCATTTAATTTCGTCTATACTAATATTATAAATCGAAAAGATTAGATTTTTTGTTTGTTTGTTTATAAGGATTTAACTCAAAACTACATACCCGATTTAAAAAATTCTTTTACCATTAAAAACCTATATTATTACCGAGTAACATAGGCTATATTTAAAAAAGTACAGCATTACCATTTTTTTTTGTTTTTTTACTTGTGTGAATGATTTGTCGCTTACCTCCTCGCGGGTCGACGGAGAGGTTATGTCGGGTGACGGTTTAATTTCAATTAATAATATTCGCGTAAACAGAAGACAATATTACGATTATTTCGAATTTTTAGTAGAGCCTCGCTGATTTCAGTATGAATGGGCTAGGTCGACCGGGGAGGGACTACCCTCTCACAGAATATCGACGTGAAATAGCAGTATTCCTACTGTTGTGTTTCGTTCGGTGAGTGAGACTGCCGGAAGCCTAATCACCCTCTTTCCCCTTCCCGCTCCGTTTCCTTCCCACTTCCTTTTCCTCTTCTTCCTTTCCTAAAGGATCGGCAACACGCAAGTGATGCCTCTGGTGTTGCAGGCGTCCATAGGCTATGGCGACCACTTACCATTAAGTGAATTTGCCACCTTAGAAGTACAAAAAAATATATGGTTGCTCCAAATTTGGATGTTCTTTGAATGTTTATAAAAGTCTCCTAGCCGAGTACACCTTTATAAAAATAAAAATATGCTTGTTGCCATCTACCGGGCACACTTCTAGAGCTCATGCTAAGAATTTCAGAAAAGCAACTTCGATCTTATTTTCGTAAATAACAACATTGGTATAATATAAAATAATGATGTTATTAATTGCTAAACTAAAAGCTCAGTTCAAACTTTCAAAGTTATGCGCGCATTAAACATGTTAATTAGTGCTAGTTTTAAGCTAAAGCAAAACATTGTAAGGGAAATCTGCATGCATTTTGTTATATACATACATAGACCTCTGTATATCCCTAAGGGGGTAGGCAGAATTACAATATATCTACATTTTGCCAACTATGTTATGCCCAGTTTACAATCAGTAGGTACCTACTAAAAATTACGTAATGGAAAAGTTCGTTGCCCGATCTGCAAATCAAATTCTTACAACCTACTCCAAAGTTCTGCGTAATATTTTATTAAGCAAAATTTACACGGCTTGAAAAGTAAAAAGGTGTGCTAATAGGAGTTAAAATGCCAATGATGGACATAAAATAAAATATTTCTTATTATAACAGCCATCGCCGTCGGCTGTCTTTTGGTACCCAATTGGTCATAATTTCTGCCCACCTCTCCGGGTGCATGCGGCAGACGTATCCAGCCACAGCCCACTTCGAACAGGCCGGGACAGACCTAAACGGACGTGAAGAGATGACTTGGATGTCTTTGAAAGGAACTGGCAAGGAATGTGTTCGGATAGAGTAGTTTGGAAGTCCAAGGGAAAGGCTTTTGCCCAGCAGTGGGACATAACAAAAGGCTAAGGAAAAAAAAGCAGCCCTCAGTTTTCACAAGTCATAAAAACATTAGGGCATCGGTAGTGAATACAACTGCTGCTTTTCCCGGGAATTAAACTTGATAGTCTTGGGTTCGATTCTGTTTGGTATTACTGTCAAGAAATTCTTAATGCCAGCACGGAATGCTGAACTGTGTCCAGCACACAGCAATATACTTGTACGGTTTGCACACTTTTCAGATAATTTTGTGAAAAATGTGAGCCGAACGCGTAATGCCGACTGAATGATACAAAGGTTAACTTAAACGTGGAAAAATATTATTGCTGAGTGCGCACAACGTGAGCACGAAAATATGCGACGTTGACATCGTACAAGACTCACTCTCAATTACGTAGCACCTACAATCATAACTGTCAATGAAGGTGTTTTTTTTTATACCACCTAAGGTGGCAAACAAGCATATGGCCCACCTGATGGTAAGTGGTCACCGTAGCCTATGGACGCCTGCAACACCAGAGGCATCCCTTGCGGGTCGCCGACCGAGGCGGAAAGAGGGTGATTGGGCCTCCGGAGTGTAATACACATCTACATACCCTTCGAAGATTAATAATATCAGCCCTGTATCAGCCTCGAAAAGTCAAAGATGCACGCCTTGGGATCGAACTCGAGACTTTCGCGTGGTAGTCAACGGTTTTCCATTAGGCTATCGCTGCTTGCCTTCGGAGATAGAAGCGTTAAATTATGTAAGTACGTATGAAAAAAGCATTAAGTTTTAAAATAACCGAATTCGAATCAAAGCTCCAAAATCATTCACCACACGTGGCCGCGTAACATGTAAACCAATCGGACTTCTATTTTTGGTCGTATATTTGGTTGACGAATTCAGTTAAGCCTAATTCGAACACCGGATTTTGACCTGTATACATGGTGAATACGAGGCTATTCAAAACATTATTGTACGAAACTAACACCCGTACACAATATAATAAAAGGAAAAATAAATATTTGTATTGAGTTTACGAATATAGAATGGGATATTGTGTGTGTCACAGATTACAATGATGTAGATGGCCGCACACACATACAGGTATCTTTCACGCATACATAGAAATGCGCAAATTTTGGTTCGAATGTTACAAGAAGTTAAGTTACGTCTGGCATACACGCCTCTGTGTCGTGTGTCCGTCCCTCAAGGGGGCAGTAGGGTTAAAATTTAGAAGTGACCATAGGGTAGGTCTTTTTGTGTAGTGGCCTGTCGTTTCATACAGCGGCGGGCCGAAACCTTGGCGGGGTCGCCATTGCATGTGAAAATGATTCGCGCGGCCTCGCCGATTTCGGTTATGTCGAGGAACACCTTGGTGGGCTTAGTCCATATTACCGGGATGTCGCTCACCATCTTTACCCCGGTGTTGTCCGACATAACCCCTCCGCCCACCCCTGTAGATGGGTGTGCGTCAATGCATTCCCCCAAGTAAAAAAATAAATAAAACATCTCGCATCACCTCTCTATCGCCCCGCGGAGGCATGCGTCAATACATTCCCCCAAGTAAAAAAAAACGTCTTGCAAATAGCTTTAAAATAAACTATTTAATAAAACACAGATTTATTCGATTTATAGTCGATTTTTCGATTTAGCGTTTTGACAGGTTATATAAGTGAAACCTGACAGATTCCGCTCGGTTCCTAATCTCAGTCACCGTCTTACAGAAGGATAGGGTTTGGGATCGTGATCGGAATCATCGCGATTTCGGATCAATCCTACCGAATAAAATGTCCTTAATTCAAAAAATTCCACAATTGCTAAAGACTTCTAACATTGAAACAACGAACACAGAGCGCCTGGAGACAACTATATGTGGATCACAAGAATTTAATTTCTATGTGACCACTTACAACATTGCGCTAACTTAACAATCTATGAGACTCACTCGAGCCGTTTTTCTATATATACGACTATATATCAATAAGTCTGTGTCCGCTTCCTGTATTATTAACCTACTGAGTCGCAGCGGCACACCGGCGACCAAACACATATATGTTTTCTTTGCGTCTGGCATTTCAACAATAGGATAGTTGTTGGATGTTTGATTTTGTACTATTTTACACATAAAGGTTTTGGTTTTTTTTTGTAATTGGTTGCAAAATAAGGGAGACATTAATATTTTCAATTTGGATATAAGAAGTAGTGGATGTATCTTGTTATCTCTCTCGGACACTTGCGTTTAAATAGCGGTTACGTTAATGTTTGTATCGTGCATCCCTTTCCTGTAATTTGAAAACTACCCCTACTACCAGATTAGAAACGCTTGTATCGTATTTATTTCCGAGTAGATTTTAAAACTCTTTGTAATTTAGGGTTTGGGTAATGTAATGTTAGACTTCGATAATAATAAAATGCGAGTCGACCAAGCTATTGACAGGTTAAACTGGCAATCCGTATTCATGTATTTTGCGCCTGTGCATTCAAGCCCGCCATTATTGTTTGTGAAACATAAACAACGGCAATGATAAACAGCCAGAAAATGCAATATATACAGTAAAAAAACAAATTCGTGGCGATAACAAGTCAAGACGTAGTTAGTAAATCATTTTTATGTATTTCTCGTGCACTGCTTTTGTTGAACGTGTTCTCGAATGCTTAAGCCGGGTAAGCTTTCATACGATCGTTGCAGCTTAGTTAAGACTTTATTTGTGACAAGAGTTCACAAGTCAGACTTATAGTTAAAGAAGAATTTTGGCTTGTTTGATTTATAATGTAGCTGTTAATTGTAACTGCCTCTGTAGCCCAATGGTAGTCAATGTGATTACGGTGCATGAGGTCTTCGGTGAGATGCCCGGGTCAAGCTTTGTTTGTTTTGATATTCGGTCACGAAATTTTCAGTAGTAGCACGGAGTCCAAACAATATCATCATCAGGCTATAATAGCTCACTGCTGGACACAGCCCTCCCCCAATGAGCGCCACAGCGCCCTGTCTTCAGCTTGCCGCATCCAGCATCTGCCTGCAGTCTTTTGCAGATCGTCATCCCACCTGGTCGGAGGGCATCCTACACTACGTTTGCTGAAGCGCGGCCTCGACTCAAGAACGCATTTACCCCAGTGGTTGTCGGTTCTTCGCGCGATATTGCCAGCCCACTGCCACTTCAGCCTGCTAATTCTCTAATAAACAATACGCTCGTCCACTATTATTGTTTTTTTACAATGAAGATAACGCCCGCTCTAGGAAAAAATCTTGTATCGCATGGGATTTTACAAACATTCATACAACGGACACAAGGGACACCCAGATTCGGAACAACCATTTGTGGCTCACACAAATTTCTGTCCAGTGTGGGATTCGAACCCACACCACTTGACGCGGCGGCAGTGGTGATCATTTAAACCACTACGCCATCCGCACGGTCTAAATATTATGTCATATAATTATACTCGGTAGACGATGACAGGCTCACCCCGTATTTCTAAATCTTAGCTGGCGAATTGTGGGTTTAATAAACCTCTGCTTATCCTTCTGGAATATAGGACGTATATATCTAGGTTCTGTATTATTATTTTTTTATTTTATAGTATAGGTGGCAAACGAGCTTGTAACGCCCATGAACACCCGCAACACCAAAGGAGTCACAAGTGCGTTGCCGGCCTTTTAAAGGCGAACGCCCATCTGAGACCACGAATGGACAAGAGGCTAGAGAAAATTACTTGCCAGTTGATTTTGTCGTAAAAATATGTAATTACTTTCATTCAAATTGAGGCCACTGCAATTTACAAAAAATAGTTAGAAAGACTAAGTCTATTGGGCAAGATATGAGTCCAATATATGCCCTCCTTCGCCTTTTCTAGATGATTTGTTAATAGTATATGACAATGAAGAGAATATAGACGTTTAAAATAACAAATGTGTTTCTTTTTCATACCCTATTAAGTATAACTGAAAAATATATATTACAAACACACCTATCATAATTAAATAATAGAGCATTGAGAAAAGAGATGTTTTTAAATTATCTCACAGCCAGACACATTTTCGTATAGAAAAATAGTCTGAATATATTTCTATTTTAAAGGTATTTCTAAAATTGTAGCTTCAATTTGAATATATTTTTAGATATGTAATACTGTTAAGATCTTAAAATACTCAATGTTTATAGTCATTTTTGATGTCCAACTTTGGCTTGAGACACTATGAAGAATAGGCATTCGCCTTTGCTCCCCTCTCCCCCTTGGGCCTCCCGTACCCTCACTCACTATACAAAATACAACACAAGCGCTATTTCATGCCGGTTTTCTGTGAGGCCGTGGTATCACTCCGGTCGAGCTGGCCCATTCGTGCTGAGGCGTGGCTCTCCCACGGTGCAAAGGCAGTATGGTTGCTAGGCTAACTACAAGCACCTTTAGTAATATTAGAAAACGATATTACGTGTATAATTAATTAGGAAGCCTGTCTATTGAGAAGTTCTTGTAGGAGTTTATTGCTAAGCACAATCACAGGCAGCCATATTATATTTAACGCCTCGTCGCTCATTGTCACTTGTGGAATTTTACCATTAATTCTAGTAGCACCGCCCGCACTTATAGCTAGGGATGGCACACAAGATGACAATTTATGATTAAACCTTTTTTTTAGACGACTTCAGCACGAGTGATCTCTGTATCGCTAGAAACTTATTACTTGTTTTATCCACGGTTAGTAACATCACGACACCTTCACAAACGTTATACGCTTATAATATTAGTAGAGTGATAGCACATGTGTCGACAGGGATTTTACAGATACATAGTCAAAGTCAAAGTCAAAGTCAAAGTCAAAAATAATTTATTCACTTAGGTCACAAAGTAACACTTATGAACGTCAAATGGGTTAGTGAGTTTATTATATTTACTGAATTTACATTTATGTTAGTTGCAAGGTTCAGGCAAAAGGTTGAGCCTATGAGAAGATACCTGCAAGAAACTCAAGGCCACTCTTTTAAATCGCCATCAACTTATAATTTCAGTATTTTACAACTCATTTATGTACCAGGTGTTGCAGTCATTATGCCATATGTCACTGTCCATATAAAACTAAATTCTAAAATAAAGAAAAGTTGGTAATATTATGTAAAAAGCATTTGAGATTTGAAATCATATTTATCAGTACGTAGCCATTTGTAATAGACAATAGTATGGCATGAGGACGCATACACTTACACTTTGTGACATGAAAAGGTAGTTCGTGACTAAATGTAGTTAAAACAAAATTTACGTTATTACTTATAAAGTTTGTTTAAAAGAAAAGAAAGATACTTTAACACCACCAAATAAACACGAAGTACCTTCACATAACTAAATTGACTTATATAATACATACATTGTTTGAATCCTGTATGAAACAAGCAACTAGTTCCATGAGTTTTTATCATTTAAGTAATCATTGATTGAATAATAGCCCTTCCGGATAAGCTGACTTTTAACAGCACTTTTAAATTTTAGTAAAGGTAAATTTATAATATCAATCGGTAGTTTATTAAAAAAGCGTATACTGAGTCCCGCAAATGAATTGTGAACTTTATGTAAACGATGATACGGACCTACCAACTTATGCTTATTTCTAGTGTTTAAGTTGTGAATATCACTATTCTTATTATATAAGTGAATATTATGTTTTATAAACATAATATTCGTAAATATATATTGCGACGCAACAGTAAGTATACCAATTTCTTTAAAACGCTCTTTCAGGGAAACTCGTGGGCCTAAATTATAAATGCTACGTACTGCACGCTTTTGAAGAATGAAAATTGTTTCAATATCAGCTGCCTTACCCCACAATAGTATGCCATAGGACATAACGCTGTGAAAATAACTAAAATATACTAGTCTCGCAGTATCTATATCAGTAAGCTGTCTTACTTTCCTAACCGCGAATGCTGCT
Source organism: Catocala nupta (assembly GCA_963675205.1). Lineage (NCBI taxonomy): Eukaryota > Metazoa > Arthropoda > Insecta > Lepidoptera > Erebidae > Catocala > Catocala nupta. The sequence continues at coordinate 2,501,279 of OY776089.1, read as the reverse complement.
GAACTAAGTCTCCCTGCAAGACACGATATTTGAGCGCCCCACTGAACTTTATCATCTAAAGTAATGCCTAAGAAAACTGTGGATTGTACAAATGTTACTGTTTCATTATTTAAATTAACGTTTATGCTAGGACTCTTTATATTAGGCAATGTAAACTTAATACATTTTGTTTTTTTTGAATTGAGTAGTAAATTATTCGCCGTGAACCAGTCCAGGACTTGCGCGAGTGAAGAATTAACACCCTGTAAATTTGGTGTCTTACGGTCTACTTTAAAAATAAGTGATGTGTCATCAGCAAATAATACAATGCCGCACAAATTCTGTACGAAGAACGGCAAATCATTCACGTACGCTAGAAACAGAAAGGGTCCTAAAATTGAGCCCTGTGGCACGCCCATTGCGACTGGTAATCCAGAAGATCTACTTCCATTGATTTCAACGTGTTGTAATCTATCGCTTAGGTAAGAACTAACGAGGTCGAGTGCAGCATTTCGAATTCCATAATGCCTGAGCTTTCGCAATAACGTTTGATGTTCAACGCAGTCAAAGGCTTTTGAGAGATCACAGAATACGCCAATGGCATCTTGCGAATTTTCCCAAGCAGCAAAAATATGTTTTAAAAGTGTAACACCCGCATCTATTGTAGATCGACCCTTTCTAAAACCATATTGTTGAGTATGAAATAAGTTGTTTACGTTAAAGTGGCTCTCTAATTGCTGTAATATAATTTTCTCAAATATTTTACTCATAGCAGGTAATATAGAAATCGGTCTGAAATTACATGGATCACTTTTACATCCATTTTTAAATAATGGTATTATTTTGCTACATTTCATTAAATTTGGAAAAATGCCCACATCAATGCATCCGTTGAATATTGCAGCTAGGTGTGGCGCTACGTTATCAATAATACTTGTAATTAATTTCATAGAAATACCCCACAAGTCAGCTGATTTTTTTGAATTAAGTGACTTAAATACTTTTATTATGTCATGCGGATGTACATATTTAAAACTAAACAGGACTTTACACTCCACCACGCTATCCCTAACCAAGGATTCTGCTTTTACTGGGCAAGACCTTAAGGAACTAGTTGTATTAACAGGTATCTTTGCAAAGTAGTTATTAAATGTTTCAGCTACTTGCAAGTTATTTGAAATTATCTTATTATTTACATTAAGTTTAATAGTATTATCACGCTGCTTGGTGCGTCCAGTTTCATTATTAATAATATTCCAAGTAGCTTTAATTTTATCGTCGGCATTTCGAATTTTGTTTTTTAAATAAAGGGACTTGGCTGTAGCACAAGCCTTTTTAAATAATTTTGAATAATTTCTAACATATTTAATAAAATTTGGATCAAAATTATATTTTTTTATTCCATATAATTCATATAACTTAGCTCTACTTGTATATATCCCAGGTGTTGCCCAATCACAAAACTTAACTTTTAATTTTTTGTAAAATGTCTTCATTTTAAAAATTTTGTTATATTCCAGTGTAATGACGTTAAGCAAAGACTCGTATAGTTCGTCTGGACTATTGCAATCTAGGTCCATATTGACAACCTTGGCATTAATGTTATTCTTAAATTCCTTTATGCGATTAGATGTCATTGGTCTACATGTGATGATAGTTTCGTTTTTAATTGTATTTATAGGAAATACAACCTTTTGCCCACAGTGGTCGGATGTCAAATCACTCAATATGGCCCTATTTAGAAATTGGCATTCGCAAAATATATTGTCTAAGCACGTAGCAGAGTGTGATGTAATTCTGGTTGGTTCGAAAAATAAATTATTTAAATTAAATGATCTAAATAAACTAATAAGTCTTACAGAAAGAACTGATCGCTGAAGTAAATCAATATTAAAATCACCACATACTACTATATGCCTATTACCATAACTTAAGCGTTTTAAAATATCCTCCATTACTGTTTCGAATACACTAAAGTCACTCTGCGGTGGTCGGTACACGCAAAGTATGACATGTTGCTCCAGCTCCACACAAGATAATTCAACAGTGCGCTCGATAGAAAGATTTACTATATCATTTCTTTCCTTAAATTTAAGATTATTACATACATATATTAGAGAGCCACCATGTATAGAATTCCTTCTTACAAACGCACTTACAACGGTATAATGTTCATTATTAAATATTAGTTGACTACTTCTTAACCAATGTTCTGTTAAGCAACATATTTGGATGTCATGTTCTTTAAAAAATAAATCTAATTCTAACTCCTTGCCGGATAGACCCTGAATATTCTGGTGAATAAGTCTAATACTATGTGACTGCCTATCCTTTGTCTCATCTAATAGTTTAAACTAATAGAAGTATCAATATAGGAATTAGTAGTAATATTACTACTATGATCTAAAATCTTCACTACCGTACTGGTACCTGTGTCTCTAAATAATAATATATTAAATGCTAATAACTTAGCAAGTTGTTTTTTATAAAAATATGAAAGATACATTGTATCTTTAGTCAATAAAAATCTACTAATAAACTTATTAGTGTCAAAGAATTTTGTATAATTTGTATAACATGTACTGTTATAAAATAATAAATTCAGATTTTGAATATATCTATTCTGTTCCTGTGTTAATGAATAGGAATAAGGTAAAGCGCAAAGAATAAAGTTACACCCTACTTTACTATGTAATGATTCAATTACCTCAGTTAAATGTAAAGCCTCATTTTTTGTGACAGATAAGCTGTCACCATATAGAATTAAATAAACATAATTAATAGTAATTAGTAATTTAATAGTAATTACATAAACGAGAACAATCAAATTCGTTTACATTTTTGTCCCATGTGGGAATTCAATCCACAAAACTCCTGTCGTGGTAATCACTTAAACCCAATGGTTTAAGTACATTAAGTACAACATAATATTTGATTGTGTATGGTGCAATCGCCATACACAATCAAAGATTATGTTATGTTTCTAGCATTCGAAGAAGATATTTCTGCTCTGCTTGACAGGCAATCAAATATATTAAGCACGTTGAGTTGAAATTTAATAATAATCGAAATATCAATACCTTGCGTTTTTAGAAATTCCAAATAAGTTTAGAGAGTCGATCTGAACATCCATCAAATTGGGCTGAATCTCCAGGCCTATCCATCCTAAATCATATAATTTTATGGTACCAAGCGAGCCACAGACAAACGCTCGCCAACCAATAGGCGTTAGCAACACACAGGGCATAACTTGCATGCTTTCAACCTTTTAAAAAAGGAATCACATCATTGGTTACTTGTTGATCTGTGTTCCAACCATTCAAAAAAGGAATCACTTCGTTAACGATTTTGTTTAGTAATCTTCCTACCTAAGCCGGGTAAGTCAGATTACACACAGGCGAAATCATACAGACCGATCAGCCTAACCTCTTTCCTGCTGAAGACTCTAGAGAAGCTAGCTGATCGGTATCTAAGGGAAGGTGCTCTAAGACTCAAGCCACTACACCGCCTGCAACACGCCTACAGAAAAGGCAGATCAACGGAATCAGCGCTGCACTCTGTTGTGGGAACAATAGAAACAGCATTATCTGACAAATTAATGACACTAGGGGCTTTCATCGATATAGAAGGAGCTTTTGATAAGACAAAATTCAACAGCATTAACCAGTCACTCATCACATTTGGAGTTGATAGAACCACTAGTGGCTGGATCGATCAACTTCTAAAGATGCGGGCCATACAATTCACGGTGAACTCTACCACGAGAGGCTTAGTAGCGAAGGGCTGTCCCCAGGGAGGAATACTTTCGCCGCTGCTATGGAATATCGTGGTAGATGACCTGTTAGAACGCCTTAATAGCAGATGCTACTACACGGTTGGCTATGCGGATGACATAACCATCCTGATCAAAGGCGACTCAGAAAACATAATCTGTAATCGCATGCAATCAGCCCTCAGAATCATGGAACAATGGTGTAACCATCATGAACTAACGGTGAATCCGACTAAGACAGAACTGGTCCTTTTCACACATAAAAGGAAAACTCAGTTAACTAACATGCCAAAATTATTTGGAACGGACCTTACCCTATCGCAAGAAGTCAAGTATCTGGGCGTAGTACTCGACCATAAGCTCAACTGGAGTAAGCACCTTAACACAAAAATAACCAAAGCATGCACAATATTCTGGCAATGCAGAAGACTAATAGGCAGAAAATGGGGCCTCAAACCATCTATAACCTTGTGGCTCTACACGGCCATAATACGCCCAATGATAACATATGGCGCCATAGTTTGGTGGCCCCGCAATCTTCTAAGCACAGACACACAAAAACTACAAAGCCTACAACGACTCGCCTGCCTGGCGACGACAGGCTGTATGAGAATAACCCCCACGGCAGCGCTGGAGGCCATACTAAACCTCAGACCCCTACACCTAATCATACAGCAGGAAGCAGTTACAGCTGCCATACGGCTTGAAAAGGTAGGGCTCTGGAAACAGGACAGTAGGATAACTCATGCACGCCTAAAGGAGTTAGTATACAACGAAATTCCAATGATAGCGGTGACATGTGATATCATCCCAAAAACTTTTGTTTTCGACAAAAAATACCACATCCAACTTCATGAAGAATTCAAAGATAGCTCTGGTATACACGAAGTGAGAATATACACGGATGGATCTAAAACAAAATCAGGAACAGGAGTCGGAGTCTTCTCCCACGACCTAAACATCAATTACTTAACAACCCTGGGAAACATCAACACTATCTTCCAGGCAGAATGTGTTGGAATCACCCGGGCTGCAACAGCGGTTACATCAAGGGGTATAAACGATAAGACGATACGCATTATCTCGGATAGTGCCGCGGTATTACAAGCTCTGAAAAGCAACTGCTTTAACAGTGGACTCATCCTAGAGTGTCACCGTGAGCTGCAAAGAATTGCAACAAAAAATCGGGTAACATTGCAATGGATACGCGGCCACAGCAACTCTTCTGGCAATGACGCTGCAGACCAACTGACAAAGAGAGGATCGAGCATTAAAATGGTAGGCTATCTTCAGGACCCGAGTAGATAGGGTTTCGGGGGGAGAACTACGGGTCTCCCCCTTTGGACCAGGGTACTGCGGGGTCAGGAAGCCCACTGCGCCTCGAAAGGCGTGTTCTATCGACCGCTGACTAGAGTGCGCGGTGCCTGACATTGGAGTTGGACTCGCAGGGGTATGTGGTTGGCCGCTGAGGACGACATGTTCGTTTGCTCGGCAAGCACGTTGCGTTCGAGCGTCGGACTCAGACGCGGCCAGTGCGAACCAGTCGGTCGCATGAGGCACGGAGTTGCCTTTAGCGAAGTGGCAGTGTGGTTTCACTGCCACAACGCATCTCGGGAGCCTGCCTGCTCAGCAAGTAAGAGTCATAGCTGGAGTGACTCGGGCCACACCCGGCTTGTAGGCCTATTTGGGTAGGCATATGGATATATGTCGGGAAGTGAGCGTGCCTTACACAGCTCCGGTACCATACTGGAGATATGGGAGGCGGCTTCTCCGTCGGCTTCAGCGAGGTTATCGTTAGCATCTCCTTTGAGTTGCGAGTAGTGAGCGGCTTTATTGCTCCGGTACCTATCTGGAAAATAGGTAGTGTCACTTGGGCACGAGGTAGCTCGCTTACGAGAACCGGATCTCAAAGGTTAGGGTGGAGAGTCGGGATTTGGGGACAAGACCTGTCTATAACTGGTCCCGGAAGGTGCTCTCGGGCACTGGAAGGCACAGCGGCTCCTCTATTATAACCTAATCGGTTGGTGTAGGGGAACGCTATATCATAAACTGGGATAGTCGTAGAGGAAGGGGATGTCCCGATACCCTTCTGCCAACTCAAAACATGGTTATGTGACAGAACCACGAAACTACATGAAAAACAATGGGCAGAAACAAAGGAATGTAGACAGATAAAGGAAGCCCTTCCATCCTTAGACATACATCTGTCACGCAAACTGCTGCGTTCCTCAAGGAAAAACCTGCGTCATCTAGTGGGTATAATAACAGGTCACTGCTCACTCAACAAACACCTATTTAACATCGGCATCACTGACAGCCCTTTATGTAGAGGCTGCATAGAGACCGAGGAGACACCGGCTCACGTGCTGCTGCATTGCAAAAGCGTGAGCAACCAACGGGCGAAACTACTAAACAGTCCAGAAACGATGAAGGAAGTACTGTGCAACACCGGTCCCCTATTGTCTTTCTGGACGGAGCTGAGGTGGTATGAGTAACCGAACAACTCTTCGCGTCGGTCACTTACGCACAATGGCCCAATTGCGTGGCTAAGTGCGGATAACACACGTCCAACTAACTAACTAACTAACTAACGATTTTGTTTATAGTCTACACGAATAGTTTAGACACTCTACTTGCCGCAAGAACACAACACTGGGATGTTCGTGTGCGATCTTCTGTAGAACACAACTGCCTTAATCGGGCAGTCTAATTTTGAAAGAATATGCGGGTAGACGCGCATAGAATGACTGCTCGGAAAGTGTAGTTTAAGCGGACGCCTCGTTATTAACCTCTGAGTCTTCTTCGAAGAGGTTAATGAAAACACTATGTGGGTCTGTGTCTGTCTGTTAGTGACAGTTTGTTAGTGACAGGTATAACTCCAGAACCACTGGACCGATTGACTTGTAACTTGGTGTGCAGACACCTTGAGGTTATCCCTCGGTCGAGTTTGAATATGGGCCTTGTGGGTCAAAAGACCCCTGAGATATAGGGGTCACAAGGTCATGAGGTCAGGTGATATCCACCAACAGAGTGATTTGGAAGTCCAAGGGAGAGGCTTTTGCCCCAGCAGTAGGACCTTACAAAAGGCTGAAAAAAAATGTGGGTCTGTCTTTGGGGATTGCTGTTAGAAGTGAAAACTAAGTAACTAGCGTGCGGTGACGAGGACGCGAGTTTCACGCTTTTTCTTCACCTAAAAGTACACATATATACACAATATACATATAGCTCATGGAAAGCGTTCGGTGACAATGCCGCGAATTCCATGATTTTTGTTCACACAAAAAGTGCTAAACACGCCTCAAGAAGTTTTCCAAAAAAATGTTACATGAAGACGAAGAGGTTTAATCCTGGGTTTTACAGACATCTCGTTGTCACTACGGCGACTGTTATACGTTCGATGCCCAGACGGGACAACAAATTGTGAAATCCATAAATAGTTGTTCCGAATACCAGAGTTCTTTATGTCCGTTGTTCGAATATTTGTTAGGTATATAGCGATAGCCTAGTGGGAGACCGTTGGACTGCTGCGTAGCGATCTCGGGTTCGATATTCGAGGATTAAATAGTTAATTATCGCTTGCTTTAACAATGAAAGAAAATATCGTGAGGAAACCTGCATGTCTGAGAGTTCTTCATAATGTTCTCGAAGATATGTGAAGTCTGCCAGCCCGCACTGGGCCAGCGTGGTGGACTATGGCCTAAGCCTTCTCACACTGAGAAGAGGCCCGTGCCCAGCAATGGGACAATTTAAAACAGGGCTGGTATACAGAATTTATTTCTAAGGCGTGAGTCGTCTTTTGTAAAAGAAAATAGAGAATCTCTTGAGACAGCCCTATTGGTACTGTCGTACTCTCGTTTTCATAAAGTTTTTATGAAAAGAACTTGACGAATGAATCGTTTTATTTCACAGAGATGTTAGTTATTATTTTTATATATTTAATCTCGGCAGTCTTAGAAATGGGTATGTGTTTGTGTATAGTGATTTTATTTACCTATATATATACTGACGTCTGTAGCGACAATATATATATATATATATATATATATATATATATATATATATATATATATATATATATATATATATATATATATCCCAGACGAGATAGATATTATAAAGATGGAAAAATTGATTTTTTGTTTGTTTCCTTGGAAGGGTTTACCTCAAAAACTAATCAACCAATTAAGATTTTTTTACCATTAGATAGCTATATTATCACCAAGTAACATAGCATATAGCATTAACATATAGCATGTTAAAAGTACTGTTACTAACAGAACATAACTTAAACTATTTTTACGCGAGTGGAGCCGCGGGCAATAGCCAATATATTATAATCACATAATTATCAGTTTCATATAATACAAACTCTATCGTCATCCATCGAGCTCATTTCTATTTTGAATATTACTTGCAATTTCGTGGCATATTACCTTGATATATCCTCCTGCTAAATTTAAATGCTTTGTTAAGGTTAGGTTTAAACCCACAAACGTTCAATCGCATATCTTCACTTCTAACACTCTGTGTTTATATTGATTACTGCCTAGCAGAACCCCAATAACACTTTTACCGACCCAAGAATTGCACCTAAGACCTCGAGATCAACCACATTCATGAACGAAAACTTATGCCACAGGACTTGCTTATCTATTAGACATTCAGTACATTTTTTTATGAAGACAGATTATAAATACCGTAGATAAGATCGCCATGGCCGAAACGAGAAAGCTAAAGACCTTTTTATAAATAAACCTTGGTAATAATTTAAGCAAATGAAAAATGCTATGAGGCTCGTGGAGGCGAGATGTAATTTCAGGGAGTAAATAAAAAAGATTATGTCAAAATGGCGGCCAGCACAATAACGTTTATTTATATTTAGTAATATTATAAAGCTGAAGAGTTTGTTTGTTTGGTTGAACGCGCTAATCTCAAGAACTACTAGTTCGAATTGAAAATTATTTTAGTGTTAGATAGCCTATTTATCGAGGAAGGTTATAGGCTATATAACATCACGCTACGATTTACGGGGGCGACGCAGTAACAATAAACGCCGGCGGGCGCATCTATCTATATTAATATAATAATAATAATCTAAAGCTGAAGAGTTTTTTTGTTTGTTTGGTTGAACGCGCTAATCTCAAGAACAACTGGTTCGAATTGAAAAATTCTTTCAGTGTTGGATAGCCCATTTATCGAGGAATGCTATAAGCCTATAACCTTCCTCGATAGATAGGCTATCCAACACAGAAAAATGCAATATCCAACAAAAAAAAATTTTATAGCCATATAACATCACGCTACGACCAATAGCATAAATGAAAAATGTTGCAAAAACAAGGCAAATTCTCTTAAGTGAAGCAGACGAAGTTGCGTGGGTCAGCTAGTCTCATATATATCTCCAGAGAATTGTGAGAAACATCTCCCGCTATAAACATTAAAAAATAATTATTACTAAGTGCGTATTAAAGACGTTCGTTAGCTTAATAATATTATATTACGCTAATTATTATAGACTATTTACTTTACGTTTATATATATTACATACATGAATATACTATAAATATATTGTTATAAGGTTATATTTATTATTTTATTCAATTTTTGTATGTTTTATTTTATTATGTATTGGTTTATAATAAATTATTGTTTAGTAGGCCTGCGAGAATACCAGCGTTGTAGTCTATACTGCAACAACAGCTGACGCAGTGCCTAATTTGATCTCCATGTACCGCCTTCTATTAAATTGTATTTATTATTGTTTTTTCTTTACATTATATATGTACTAGTTTTCCCCGCGGTTTTACGTCCCGGTCCCGTAGGAATATCGGATAAAAAGTAGCCTATGTGTGAATCCAGGTCTCCAGCTATCTACATACGAAGTTTCATCGCAATCGGTCAAGTAGTTTTTGCGTGAAAGAGTAACAAACATACATACATACATTCATCCTCACATAGTATTAGTAGGATGAAGATTCAAATAAAACATTCTTCTTTCTTTCTTTATTAAAAAGGTATGAATTCATAAGTAGATTAGAGTGCCGCGGTAGGGCACAATTTGACTGTACAAATGGAGTAATGGCTTCAGTGGTCAGCTCGCTACTGCCACTGCACCGAGTGTTGTGGGTTCGAATCCCACACGTGACAAAACTTTGTATGACACAAATGTTTGTTCCGAGTCTGGGTGTTCTTTGTGTCCGATGTTTGAATATTTGTAAGGTCCTCCGCGATATAGGAATTACTCCTAGAGCGAGAGTGATCTTTTTAAAAAATAAAAGAGTGTTAGTGGGTACGACTACTGTGTGTGATGTTTCAGGTTCGATTCTGGGTCGGGCAGTGTTATTAAGTATGATGTTAGTGACAAAGTATTATAATATTATTCTGTAAATAAATTCTCAATAGCATCACGGAGTTTAAAACTGTGCCTGGTAGACGGCAGTAAGCTCAGGGCCCATTACGGAGAACCGAAAAATATGGCAGTGTAACCGACTGCCACGCCTGAGGTCGCGGGTTCGATTCCCGCACAAGTCAAATATTTGTGTGCATGAACATGGATGTTTGTCTTGGGCTGGGTGTTTCTATGTATAATATGTATGTATTTACAAAAAAAAGTATGTATGTATGTTTATCCATTGTCTAGTACCCATAGTACAAGCTCTGCTTAGTTTGGGCTAGATGGTGTTGTGTGTATGTGGTAGAATATTATATTATATTATTATATTATAAAAATTTATCCCTTCAGGATATAAGACTTACTATAATTACATTTTCTTATATTGTATGATTAGTTATGTAATAATTTTTCATCGCTCTTCAGATCAGGGATGTTTTGAATAAAAGCATGCGTCAAACTTGCACGATGATTCCTAGGAAAAATATACGAAAAGGTTAACGCAATAACTGCCTCGATCGACTGAAATCTTTTGCCGAGATTGGTATCTCGTCATAAGATTTCAGCCGGTCTTAAGATAGTCCCGCATCGACACATAGGTCACCTTAGTATGGGATTCGAACCCTCAGTGCAGTAACATTAGCAGAACGACCGCTTGGCCGTTGCACCATTCGTGCAGTCAACTAAAACTGAATTGACAAAATGTAGAGATAATATACCTCTGATTTTCCTTCTTTAGATAAACAAGCCTTTCTATTTACACAAATAACTCAGTTCCAAATATAGCTACCGCCCAAAGGCATGCCGGCGAAGAATTTAACTAAACATTCAAATAAGGGTAATCAAAACAAAAATGTTTTAATAGGAAATAAGTGGTAATTGAGCCACGTACAAATTATTCACTGCGTGGTTTTTAAAACGTTACGAAGTTCTTGTATAATTAGCAGAAAAGGTCAATTTGACCTCCGTTAATGTTGGACCAGACATTATGTTTACGTCAAGGAGTTTACTTTGGGTTTCGTTAGACGTTTGTAAATAAAAATCTTAATAATATTATGTAGCAGCGCTAGTCTAGAGAGAAACCGTAGACCAAGTACTGCCACGCAGAAGTTTTAAGTACAATCCCAGGTCATTTTCAACTTATGTATCTTCTCCCTAGCTTTTATTATTCCCAAGTCACTTGGGCTGGGCATTTCTGGTCTAACCGGATTTGACTGGATTTCAGTTTTTACACAGAGTGGCTGCCACCTGGCCTCCGCAAGCCGAAGGCTAACGATACCCTATGGCTAGACCAGTGTCAGGATATTATAGGGCACTGACATCCCAATAACGACTGCCATGTTCATGGCAGCCGGGACCGACGGCTTAACGTGCTCTCCGAGGCACGGAACAGGCGATTATTGTCAATCAACACGCACATAATTTCGAAAATTCATATAACTTCCGAAAAGTAGAGGTGCGCGACGTGGGTTCGAACCCGAGACCCTCTGAATTGCAGTCTGTTGGTCTCCCCACTGAGTATATGCGTATTATGTATATGCGCATTAAATAGTTCAATATAGCTTGCTTGGACGTTGAAGGAACAGGAAGACAGTAGCTTGGTGAACTATGGCCTAAAACCTTTCTCATACTGAGAAGAGACCCGTGCCCAGCAGTGGGACACTTTAATATAGAGCTATTATTATTATTGCATAAAAGTAGACTTGAATTAACAAATAGGATACTTTTATTCCAGTAACGCGATCCCGTGCATGGAACTTTAATGTTCTTTCAGCTAACAAAGATGAACAGGCAATTTAGGTTAGAATCCGGCGCTATGTGTTTAAGTAGTAATGATTACGAAGTGAGTTTCGAAAAATGAAAATACACAACTAAACGAGAGTGATACACTCTCTCTAGTTTTGCTGTAAACACATTTTTACAATCAGATTAGTAATCACATACTAAATAATAATATTATATTGAATTTAATAAATATTTTACTAATGGTGTAACGTGATGGACTCTGGCTTAACACTTCTCACACTAAGAAGAGGCCCTTGCCCAGTAGTGAGACAGTTTAATACAGAGCTGATATCATAATATTATATAACTAATGCAGAGCTTAATACCTCTTACCAATATAGGCTATATTTAATGTTATGCTACGCGAGCAAAACCGAAGACAGCGCCTAGCATAATCCTATAATGTTAGGTCTTCCTAAATTAAGTATTTTTCCCACCCATTACTTTTATTTTGTACAACAAAGAACTAGATGGGCTAACATTACGCTCCGAATCCAAATACAAAAAGTTCGCAAACGAAATAAACAGTATCAGAAACAAATCACAATAAGTCTTATATGTATGGAGCGGTTCAAACGCTTATAAGAGCGGTTCAACCGCAAGCTAATAATTATATAAAACAATAGATTTTATCGCGGCGTTGTTCGCTTAAATGTAGGTTAGTAACAGTAGTCCTACTTTTTCTGGATGAAAGGTATCCAGTGTCCTTTTCTGTTCCCCTGACAACGTGTATGCGAAATTTCATGATGATGATCATCTTCTTCTTCTTACAAGCGCTTGACTACATGACATACTTGAATATTTCGGTTTGCATCATTATACGATTATTTCGATTTTAACACGCTTTTATTAACTTGGTATGTATATATCTATGTGTCTATGAATCTATGTAACGGAATCTTTAAACATGATTTTCACCCCTTTCAAACCGACACGGATTGATTTGAAACTTTGCACACTTATCAAGGCACAATAAAATAGAAAATATAAATAAAAAAAATTAAAAAAATAATTGTTTAAAAACTAAAAATCACGCTTTATTAAAAAAAACAAACTAAAACGTTGAAAATAATTTATTTTATAACGAAACGAAAATAAAGTGACTCGGTGTAGTAAACGTGACTACTGAGCATAAGGTTCCGGGTTCGATTCCCGAGACGGGCAAAGTTTTATTAGATTTTTGTTAAGTAAATCTGAAAACGCTAGACTTCACGATTAAAATAAAAGCGCAAAGTTTTGTCAATTAATGAATCATGCATTCTGTTATACACAGATTGCAGTCTCTATACTGAGTATTGCCAAACAAAAAGTTAATTACCTTTAACCCGACACAGGTAATGAATGCTGGACCTCGCAGCTGATCTCTAAGACGATTGCAGATACTCCTCTGGACCACTAAGTAATCTCATCTTCTAAGGTTAAAAAACCAGTTCATGTAAATCTCCATAAAGTCGCTTGTCGCAGCGTTTATGATGCTTGGGTGGAATTTACGATTCATATTCGCAAATTCATGGTCCGCGGCGAACATCACAAGGAAAGAACGAGCTTCTTTCCTTATTCGTAACTAGCGTAATATCTTAAAAGAAAGACAGACGCGACAGCGCGACGCATTACGTTAATATTAAATATTGGTAGTTAAGCGCTCGTTTGTTTTATGCTTGGTATTGCGTTGCCAGTGTCTTCACTCGCGTAAAAAATGTTAGGTTAGGTTATGTTAATAACAGTACGTTTTAAAATAAAAATATAGCCTATTATTCTCTGATAATATCGCTTTTTCATGGCGAAAGATTTTTTAAATCGATTGCATAGCTTTTAGAGTTCGAAAAAGCTCTTATACAACAGCTTTGTCTATCTGTTATAAAACTTTCAACTTAAGAACCGTAAGAGCTAGAGACTCGCGGTCAACGTCATATGACTCAGCATAGTCGATATACCCCGAAATTACTATGACCTTTGACCTCTGACCTCAGGTGATACCATTTTTTTCGAACTCTAAGATTTACGGATTTACGGTAACTTATTGCCGTTTCTCACTTGTTCATCTAAACCCCTACAAATAAATAATCTAATCGTTCCTTTTTATAATATTAGTAAAAATAGTATAGATTATTCGTTAAGTGCTCGGTTCTTTTAAGCATAATACGCTGTTTTAATTCCGTTGTGATTGCTGCGTACTATTTTATTACTTACTAACTTTTCCCTGCGATTTCGTACGTCGAATTTGGAAGTAGGTAACTATCTATATTATTCTTACTTTACACGTGAGAAGAAGCTAGATATAATGATACCCATATTGAAAAATTTTAATTTGTGAAAATATGTAATTTTGTGGTGGCGGCCATCTTGGATATGAAATTTATCATAGTGTATAGTATTCTACTAGTCAAGCCCTTTCATTTGATACCCATATTGAGGGAGTTGTGAAAAAATATGTAATCTGCCATTTTGTGGCGTCGGCCATCTTGGACCGATTTTTATCAAACGTTGCTAAGAACACTCCCGACTAATACACTTTTCAAACAAAAAAAAACAAAATTAAAATCGGTTCATCCGTTCGGGAGCTACGATGCCACAGACAGACACACACACACACACACACACACACACACACACACACACACAAACACACACACACACACAAACACACACACACAAACACACACACACACACACACACAGACACGTCAAACTTATAACACCACGTCGTTTTTGCGTCGGGGGTTAAAAACAGTTTTAAAATATAATAGTTTTGGCTTCTATAGATCTTATAAAGACCCGTCACATTTTATTTTAAATATGTATCTCCAACGTGCAATGTTGATCAATTACAATTTATATACATATGTATAGATAAAACAATACCTATGCTTTGGTTCTTGATGAGAACCGCAGCATCGTGTCATCTCGAGCGACGCAAATGCGGTAAATGCCGCAAACGAAGTGCGTTTACCGCAAGCGTCTTAAGCACCATATGACGCATAAATGAATTTAGCGCTTTATTCGCGATGCCGTTGTTTTCTTTTTTAATACGACAACAACCGGTCTGCCTTATAGTAAGGGGTTACCGCTGTTTATCTTATAAACACCGGCTCAACCATAATCTACACTCCTATGAAGAACGTTTGGATTCTACTATAGACTGTCCGGAATTATTATCTCAAATAAACGTAAATACTAGGTTCAGATCGTGCCACCCACATCTGAAAAGATTCATTTTGGTCGTTCACATCAATAACACACATCTTTTTACAATCCGTTGGTCAGAATGTGTCGAATGTAATTATACATTCGACACATTAGACCTCTTACCTAAATATCATAAAACTCTAGACGTTTTTAACTATAAAATAATACAATTTAAAAATACTGCATTTTGTCTTTATTTCCATAGTATAGATAAGCATCTTAACATACCTACATATATTATTTAAACGTGTTGTAATTTACTTAGTAAGATTAAGCCAATTGTTATTATTTGTGTATTTCTTTTTAATTAGAGCTCGGTAGCGTCATCTTGTACTGATCTATTTATAATAATCATAATGTGTACACATAGATAGAACCATAGTTTAAACCAAAACTGTTTAAGAGTTTATAAATTGTATACTGTATGCACTATGTTTTGCTTTGTGTGCCTTATTAAATAAATAAATAAATATGACTATTTAAATGATTAACTTTTACTGCGTACTGATACCGTATACCTCTCCCTATACTTTTCATTATAAATCCAACTACACACCAGATATTTTTTTTAACTACTTCACTTTATTGATGCATTTACACATGCATACAAACACACACACACACACCCACATACACACATATTCCTTTATTCTCTTGTTTGTTTTAATTTTTTGTTACTTTATTTTCATTCTCCATAAGTGTAAATTTTGCAACATCAATGTAAATTTGAAATGGGACCTGGTTATCTATCACACAGGTTTTTAATCTAGTTTGGGAACCAGTCTCCCACTACTATGTCATCAATACAATGTATACTTATTTTTGTCAACTGGGAGAAATAAATAAATATTATTATTATTCTCTTTATTTCTATTTTTTTCTAATTATTACATTTTTAAATATAAATATAAAAACTATACATATTTAAAAATATAAAAACTGAAATGACCCACTGACATCGGGAACAAGGTCCAAGCTGCCGGTGGTTAGGGCCCCAAAGAAAGGAATCTCCTCACAATACGCGCCGTGTCGAGTAGTACTGCCTTTTGGATCAAGGACTTGATCCAGCCATCTAACGCGAGCCTCTGCAGGTGGTGGTCGAGGCTCTTAGGTATTAAACCATTGACTGTAATGACTATCGGCACAATGATCGCCGAGTCCACACGCCACATGTCGACAATCTCGTGAGCTAGGTTCAAGTATTTCAACTCTTTTTCTTTTTCAGCTTTCACAAGATTCCCGTCATGTGGAATGGTGACATCGATGATCATTGCTCGGCGTTCCAATCGGTCTATCAGCACAATATCTGGCTTGTTCGCCACAATTGTCCTATCAGTGATGATAGACCGATCCCAGTACAAAGTAGCACGACCATTTTCGAGCATTTTCGGGCATCTAATTCCGTTTGTGTCCATCTGAGTATGCCAAAGGAGTACATAAGGATCGGCATGGCCCAACCATTACAGGCGCGCACCCTGTTGCCGCCTGACAAAAAACTTTTCAGTATTTTTTTCAAGCGACTAAAGAAGCGCTCCTGCAACGCCCGTTTCATACCGTCCTCAGTGATACTTAATGCCTGTGACATACCCAGATATTTATAGGTTTCATTTGCAGAGAGAGATCTAAGTCTAGTGAAATCTGAAAGTTCAGTGCCATCAGATTCCAAAACCCTGCCTCGCTTTACATACATAACTGCACATTTGTCAACACCAAACTCCATCCTGATGGAGTTACTGAAGTTTTCAGTTACCTTAAGTAACGCTGTCAGTTGGGGTCTGGTGGAGGCAAATAGTTTTAAGTCATCCATGTAAAGAAGGTGAGATATAACTTGACCATCTCTCCGCAATCGATAGCCTAGCCCTGAACTCTCAAGTAAAGTACTAAGAGGGTTCAGTGCTAGACAGAACCATAAGGGACTCAAACTGTCGCCCTGGAATATACCTCGCTTGATCTTGAGAGATACACCGCTTTCCCCGATCTGGCGACATGCTGGATAGCGTAAAACCGTTCTCCACTGCCTCATACATGACTTCAAGAAAGTGCAAAGAGTTGCATCAACTTTATACAACTCCAGCACCCTCAAGAGCCATGTATGTGGTACAGAGTCATAGGCCTTCTTATAATCTATCCAGCATGTCGCAAGATCTTTCCTAAGGCGGTGTACTTGTTGACTGATGGTCATGTCAATCAGGAGTAGCTCTTTAGTACCACGGGCCCCACTTTTACATCCATTTTGAGATACAGACATGATGTTGTTTGCTGTAATATGTAATGAAAGTTTAGATCTCAAAATGGATGTAAGAAGTTTATAGACCGTCGGTAGGCATGTTATCGGTCTATAATTTTTTGGGTCCGTGACACTACCTGATTTGTAGAGCAGATGGGTGGTGCCAGTGGTCAAAAAGTCAGGCAGCGATCCTGATTCCAAAGATGACTGGAATAGGGACGCCAAGCATTATTATTATTAGATTATGCTGTATCGTGAAGACCTTTTCTAACATACAATGAGCGGTCACACCATTCGCCATTTGTGCGTTAAATATTGTTCACTTTTATCGTACAATCTATAGACACAGATGACCTTGATGGCGTAGTGGTTAGTGTAACTGACTGCCACGCCTGAGGTCGCGGGTTCGATTCCTGCACAAGTCAAACATTTGTGTGCATGAACATGGATGTTTGTCTTGGTCTGGGTGTTTCTATATATAATATAAATGTATTTACAAAAAAATGTATTTATGTATATTTATCCATTGTCTAGTACCCATAGTACAAGCTCTGCTTAGTTTGGGCTAGATGGTGTTGTGTGTATGTGATAGAATATTATTATTATTATTATTATAAACGTATTACATACATTGACTGCCTCTGTGATGCAGTGGGACATTCAGCGACTGTTGTACATGAAGTCCCGAGTTCGATTCCTAGATCAAACAAAAAGTTTGAAACTGTTCCCAATAAACGACAATAGGCATCCTATTACGTGTGACCTTAAGCCTTAACTTTGTAATACACCTCTGCCTACCCCTTCAAGTGTATCAGCGTAAGATATATTAGTACGTTATAATTTTATCTATACAAATAAATAAAATTAAAGTGTCTGTTTGTAATGTCAAAATAACAGCGTTATACTAAATGCATATGAAAGTACAAACGGTACTTACATATATCTAAAAATCATTTTTTTGATGTTGTCTGTCTGTTTGTTGCGGCTAATCTCTGAAATGGCTCGACCGATTTTGACAAAACTTTCACTGGCAGATAGCTGATGTTATAAGGAATAACTTAAGCTACTTTTACTTTAGAAAATATTAGGGACCCGCGAAACATTCACGCAAGCGTAGTCGCGGGTAACAGCTAATATATTATAATACTAAAAGCCAGCTACACAAAGGGTACCCTAAGATCCAAAGTGAAGGCCACAGCTGCTGTCCCCCTCACCTGATTAATTATTTAAGGTCAGGATTAAAGATCACGCCAGTAATTCCTCGCCTTGCAACCCAACCCTGGAATACGTGACGATATCAACATTTTAAGGCTTCCACATATTTATTTGGAACGGGTTTACAAAATTATGTCAAGGACAACGTGTTATGTTTTAATTTTATGTTAGGACCGACTAGCTACTACTAAAATGTCTTATATGTTGATCTATACTCAATAAATATAAAAATAATATAATAATAATATCAGCCCTGTATTCTATATTCTATCTTCTCAGTATAAGAAGGGTTAGGCCGTAGTCCACCACGCAGGCCCAGTGCGGGTTGGCAGACTTCGCATATCTTCGAGAAGATTATGGAAAATTCTCAGACATACAGGTTTCCTCGCGATGTTTTCCCTCACCGTTAAAGCAAGCGATAATTAACTATTTAATACGCATATAACTTCGAAAAGTCAGAGTCACACCTTGGGATCGAACTCGAGACCTCTACGTGGCAGTCCTACGGTTTCCCACTAGACTATCGCTTTATATTCTTGCCTTCCATATCCTTGTCTTCCTCCATTTAAACTTAATGCTTATCAGTGGATTTATAAGGAGCAGCGATAGCTCAGTGGGGAGACCAACAGACACCCACGTCGCGCATGCCCTGGGTTCGAACTCGAGACCTCTGCGTGGCACTCCAACGGTTTCACTAAAAGCTAGTTCGTAATATTTATAGGATTCTATTTCTTTAATAAATGAGTATTTTTAGATATTTTAATGTATGTTGCCTAACTAAATTCAAATTCTAATGCCTCAAATGTTATGGTTTCAAATTTATAGTCGAATTTGTATTTGAAAGTTTACTAAACGAGCATTCAAACACTAAAGTGGCGATTACCACGTATCATAAGGTCGACTACTTATTCATCTATCGCCAGGAGCAAATACCGGAAAGAATCAGACATATTAACGCTCTAGGGGACATCGAGCCCCAAATCTAGAAGGTTCCTTTTTGTGTTAGCTTTTTGGTATGTCTCACTCCTGAGCAAAAGCCTCTCCTTGGACTACCAAATCTACTTACTCCTTGGACTACCAGTCCATTCAATGTCATCCAAGTTAAGATTTAATAAATATTATAAAAGCAACCGAAAGTCCTTTCCTGTATTCACATTATACAAAAGTAAATCAACCAGATTTTTCCAATCATAGATACGAAAAGGGGATTCAATCTTAGAGAAGTGCAAAGACGGATTTTCTTTCAATAGCCGGACGGGTAATCTCGCGGTTCGGCCGTCCCGTCCGTTCCGGTAATACGTACCGGCCTTTTGTTAACTTTTCTAACTGTTTAATTGTACAGACGGATTCCACCTAGCTTATTTAATTATCCCATCCATACAACATTGGGCAGCAATGTTTGTATGTTTTGAAAAATTGAATTTTAATTCCGTAATACAATTTGGGATGTAAATAAATAAGTTTTGGGGGTTGTGGAGCGTATAAATAAAATGTTTGGCAGGTTTTCTGGTTGTTTATTTTTTGGAATGCCGAAATAGCGTTTGGATTTTATTAAAGTTGATATTATTTTATTCCTATATATTTTTGGGATTTTAGTGTTTATTTTAAATGTTTTAAGACTGTCGCAATATGTACATATAATACACCTAATTAATTTAAAGGTATAAATAACTATATTTATTAATTTAATAACGTTTCGACCGACTTGCATAGATAATTTGCAATTTATTTCTCTCGTATAGCACGATATAAAATATCGTGTATTTAATATTGTGCAAAAATATACGGCGTGGTAGGTATTCGATCGCCTCGCCGCTGCCGATTCAAATCCAACATGGCACCATTAAATAATATAGGACCTAAAATCGGAGCTGGAAACATATGGCTGAAATACAACCCTGTTACACATTCGGGGCCACCCATCGCCGAAGGTCCATCCAAATCCAATCACAAACAACACCTATCGATCACAAAAACATAATCCTTTAATACATCCAGTTTCAACTACAAAACTAACCAAACAAAAACAACTGGAACTCAATTCCTAAAACCTTTCAATCCTAAGTGCATTATCGCTCGTCAATTACACGTCTATTTGCTCCGCCGCGCGGGCTGCAGTCGCGTACCCGCGCGTCCAATTACCGTTGTCGGACAATCAGCCTTGACGCGACTATACGCGGCGCGTCTTGAGCGTCCAATCAAGACCACTATACGGGCGACGTATCGATTGTAGACACATAAAAAGATGGATAAGGCTTTTGGAAGTAAGAGAGACATTAAATTCTATTTCGATTCCCACACAAGTCAAACATTTGTGTGCATGAACACGGATGTTTGTCTAGGTCTGGGTGTTTCTATGTATAATAAGTATGTATTTACCAAAAAAAGTATATATGTATGTTTATCCATTGTCTAGTAACCATAATACAAGCTCTACTTAGTTTGGGCTAGATGGTGTGGTGTGATTATTTACAGTATGGCACCAAAAATCTATAGCAGGTTACAAAAAGGTATTAAAATAATTTTAGTTACATCATGTATCCAACCATTAATGATTATATTCTCGGTATGACTTGTGAAAATATGATTGTTGAAAAAGTAGATATTAAATTTGTAAAAAGTGGTTTCAGAAAAGTTGTTCTGTAAATTATAAATAAGCCAAAACCAAAATTAATATTTTCAATTAGCCCTGTACGTGCAAAGAAAACTGTTTAACCTTTTTAAGCATATAGCGCGCGCGGAGGAGTGTGAAATTTGGCATAGTTAAATTTACTAGCGGTCGCCTAGTGCTCGAAATTCGACCAAAGTTTGCCTCTAAGATATTGCTTATATACATATATTATGTTATTATACAGGTTGTCCGGTAATGAATGGATAACCTGGAAATGTCTTATAGTGGAACGGATGGCCGTTCAGAAAAAAATATGAAAAAAAATCTATCCTACACATACCTACCTGAGATATATGTTTTTTTTTTTTAATTACTATATATAACTTTCTTGTATACTACGACCATAAATGAATGAAATCCATCGGTTTGTTATTTTATTATTAAACACTAATTATGCTAATCGATAGACAGTCAAAAGTATGCTATGCTAATATAGCTTGCACTTTGAATATATATGTATACCTATATATATATATATATTTTTTTTTTCATTTTTCTTAACTGCCTTCAGTTCTACTATAAGACATTTCAAGGTTATCCATTAATTACCAGACACCCTGTATATTGATATATGTAACCATAGTTATGCGCTTCGACTGTGTGTGTCAAATGCATGGTTGTGTGCGTGTAGTAGTGTTTTTTCATTAATTTAATGTATTTCTAATGCATACATATTTTATATAAATATTAGGATTCGCCCCTCCTTCTTCATATAAACTTTAACTATGCCTAATTTCATACTCCTCCGTCAGGGCAATTTTCGTAAAAAGGGGTACAAAGTTTTTGCTTCACGTATTATATATATATGAATAAAGAGTGGGAAAAGTAAAATATTTTTTTATGATTTAACCGAATATTGACACTGGACGACTACTAGGAAGATAGATAAAATACGATAGATAAATAATACATAGGATCGGCTTGAATTCGAAACACAAGGGCGAATTTCAATCTTTGACGTTCCTGTTTGGAAAGATACGATATGGTTTATTAAGGTTACAGGTTCCAGTCTTACTTCATGGCTTGTCGTTTTCCTCGTTTATAATTTATGTTGAATTATCCCATAACTAACATAATTAAGTACTGTGTGATCAAAATAGAGTTATTCATTCATATTAATTGCAATAGAGGTATTTATTTCTTTTGGCCCATTGGCATGTGCCACTGCTAACCAAATGCCTTACCTTGGATTTATTATTTATAAATCAGATTAGCTTGCAAGTCGTATTCGAAATTTTAAAGAAAGATATACTTTATACCAAGTAAAACTTGAAAACCATTAGTTATGTCTCCACTGGTTTTCTTACTTCAGATACTGCAAGCTTTTCTTATTTCCCGTAGCGAGTAGTTGTTATGATTCGCATCGCCGGTCATTACGGCGACGCTGCGCCATTTCCGACCATTCTCTGTTCACGACGGACAGACGACTAATCCAACATGCTATTCTCAGAGCAAAATGTTATACGATGTGTGTTGAACTTTGTGATTGAAGTTTAAAAGTAACTTCTATTTGAGCTATTTATAATATAAAAATCTATATATATTTAATTTTACATTTTCTCCGACGTTTCGGTTGCTTTTCAGCTGCCATGTTCACGGGGAGACTAAAAT
The DNA here is from genome assembly GCA_963675205.1 of Catocala nupta. Classification (NCBI taxonomy): domain Eukaryota; kingdom Metazoa; phylum Arthropoda; class Insecta; order Lepidoptera; family Erebidae; genus Catocala; species Catocala nupta. The sequence goes on along the minus strand of OY776089.1, from coordinate 2,478,442 downwards.
GGTGGTTGTCTCAATGTTCTAAAGCAGGGATTCCCAAACTGGGTTCCGCGGAACCTAGGGGTTCCGTAGAATAGTCATCAGGCTTCCGCCAAAATTAAAAACAATTATTGTTTATAAAATACGTAAAACAAACTCTCACTATCGCTAAATGTCAAAACGTACTGAACTTTGACACAATACGAAGTGCGCCATGCGCGTGTTGCTCAGATTATTATTAAACAAACATTAACACGCATTCACTCAATATACGTCCCTAAATACGAGTAAATCGAAGATAATAATATAATAATTGCTTAACATCATCCGTCGCATTCGCACCACCTGCTAATAATTTCACTTGTCGTGTCATGTGAAACGGATAGATTGAGTATTCCCGTGGGTGAGACAGAGAACGCGTTATCCGCGTTTGTATGAAATTATGAATGAAGCGAATCGCGTACGAAGCGATGAATTCACACTTCACAGAATTTCGCAACTACTATTTATTTGCTAAATGCTAAATGTATGCTAAAAATGAATGCGAATGCTAATATGTATATCCATCACTAATAGGTAGTTAGCAAGCATTCAGCCCGGACTATGTATTGTTGCGCGTTGGCGCGCGGCGGGCTTCGTCCCCCACCCGCTTCCCGTTCCTCAGTCGTCACCTTTGTTTCTTTTAATTCGTTTGACAACAACGATAAATATTGGATCGCGTGACCGTGATTGATAAAATTTTAATTGTATCACAGTGAAAGTGGGATTAATTATATAGGTAAGCTTTTAAAATATCGTGTAAGTACAAATACTTATTCTATTTGCTTTAATGTTATATTCGTTTTAGTATGTAGGTATTTAAAATTGTATTTTGAAATTAAACACTTTATACGGATTTTGTCGCGTTGTTTATTTTACTTTAAACACTGTTATTACATACCATCTTAATCTCCCCGTGAACATGGCTGCTGTAAAGCAACAGAAAAGTCGGGGCAAAGTGTAAACTTAGATATAAATAGTTTTAATTAGAAAATATATAGCTTAAATAGTAGTAAAGTTCAATAATAGTACCTAGTGTTAGAGTTTTCAAAATTATGTAATAACAGTGTTTAAAGTAAAATAAACAACGCGACAAAATCCGTATAAAGTGTTTAATTTCAATGTATAACATTCGCGTAAACATAAGAAAATATTATAAAATTCTATTATTTTTTAGTTTCTCTATCATGGAAAACTGGCTTAGAGCCGGATGGATATCACATAATATTCCAAACTTAAACGCAGTGCCTGATAATGAAGAAAATATACCCGAGACTGCTATTGCTGGTTGTTCGGTAAGATTTACACTTTGACCACAGGGCTACTGACGTAAGCTGCTGGAAGTTTTATACGCGACGCGTCAATTCGCGTTATACATCGGAACAGAGCGAAATTGTATAGCAGCTATTTACGATAGACTTGTGGGAACACACCAAACTTCAAGTCGCTTCTCAGTAGCGAAGGGTGTTATTTGATTTGTTTTGTATGGTTACCATTAGACGAGTAAAGTGAAGTTTATAATTTAATATTTCTATAGTTGTGGTTACGTAGAAAAGTGTATTAAAATCTGTTTCGTTATATTGTATTCTTTCATGAAGAACTTAAGTCAAATTTTAAATTTATTTATTTATTTATTACACAATTAGTAGGTACACAATTACACGAAATTACATAACACAAATTATATGCAAAATTCAAATAAAAAATAATAATTTTGCGGCTTGCTGGTAAGAGTGCAGGGTACTGGGGTGGGCTGATAGGGGATTTTTAAAGGTAGTGAGTGATACAGTATATTATCATTGGCATCAATGGCAGGCTGGGGTTGTATTTGAACGGCTGCTGTCTGGAGAGGGAGCATCTGATATGGGGTAATACGGTCAGCTCTCGAATTAGATTTTCCATAAGTCTCTAGTTTGTTCAAAAGACATTCAATTTGCTTGGCGTATTTCTCAATCTTAGACTCATAGCTAGCCATTGTTGTAACTGACTGATGTAATTTGGTGTGGTATTTGGCTATAATAGAGACTAAGTGACTGATCTTAGATTCACAATCTTATATGATTGAAGTAGAGCGAGTGAGCTGTTCTAAAAAATAAATAACAATGCAGAGTGAGAAATTAAGCATTCAACAAGCTTCCGTTTGCGTAGTTTTTATCCCACGGTAACCGTGTATTTTTTCTGGTTAAAATATATTATTTTTGTACTAGCTAGCTGTATGCAAAATTTCACTATGATTGGTTTAGTAGTTAAGTCGTAAGAGTAAAAAATAACCTACTTAATTAATTGAATTAATAATACTAGGATTTCTCATAGGGATAGAAGTTCTTACAAAAACACAATTTTTGATTTAATGATCGGCTACAACCTTAGACTTTTCAAATACAAGTCAGCTATTAATCACGAAACTTTGACTATTTGAGTTTATAAGGTTTCTTATTTTTAAAAATAAATCCTTTATTTTCATTTATTAAAATATTTACTATTATTTCTTATTGATTTGTTTTTAATTTTGACATTGACTTGTAATATGTAAATTTAAAATTTAGTTTTAGTAATTTAAATTGTAATTGTATTGTATTTTCAATGAAACAATAAGTATGTGTTTAAAAATTTATTAAATTAAATAAATAATAAATTAAATAAATAATAAATTAAATAAATTATTTCTAGGGTGCGGAAAAGACGGCATTGAAGTTGACTAGATATAGAAGAGAAAATGAAGAAGCTAAATCTTCAAATCAAAGAAGATACGACGACTCTTATTTGTCTTTTGGATTCATACCTGTTGGGAATTCTGAGGAACCAGATGGATTATGCCTCATTTGTAAAAAAATATTAGTAAATAGTTCTCTGGCGCCAGCAAAGCTAAAACGACACTTTGATTCTAACCATGAAAATCTGAAGGACAAAGATATCAGTTTTTTTCAAAGACACAAAGAGACGTATGAAGCCACAGTGACAAATTTACATAAGTTTGCAAAAACTGATAATGAAAGTGCTACTGAAGCATCATTCCGCCTAAGTTACAGGATAGCCCGATCTGGTAAACCACATACAATTGCAGAGAACTTAATTAAACCATGCATGTTAGAAACAGTCAGCTGCATACTTGGAGAAGACGCCGCTAAGAAGGTTGCAGCAGTGCAATGCTCAAACAACACTGTTTCCAATAGAATTCACAAAATATCCGACCATATTGAAGATGAACTTATACAGCGATTGAATGCTTCCGATATGTTTGCGATGCAACTTCATGAAAGTACTGATGTAGCTGGCCTATCTATATTACTTGTATTCGTCAGATATATCTTCGGTACGACTATTGAAGAAAATTTACTGCTCTGCTCGCCCTTGGAAACCCATACAACTGGTGAGGAAATATTTAAGGTCATAGATTGTTACATGAATAAACACAACATTGATTGGAAAAAATGTATTGACGTATGTACCGACGGGGCTGCAGCAATGGTAGGAAAGATAAAAGGCACGGTATCAAAAATAAAACTTATTGCACCGGGATGTAAAAGCAGTCACTGCATTTTGCATCGTTATGCGCTTGTAGTAAAAAAAATGCCAACTGATTTAAAGAAAGTCCTTGATGAAGCTGTTAAGATCGTCAATTACGTGAAAAGTCGTCCCCTCCAGTCACGATTGTTCAAAAAGATGTGTGAAGAAATGGGAAGTCAATACGAATCACTCCTCTTGCATACCGAAATCCGATGGCTTTCAAGAGGCAAAGTTCTAGCCAGGTTATATGAACTTCGTGACGAGCTAAAGGTTTTTGCAATGAGGCAAATTAAGTCTGAGGCCCCTAATATTTTTAATGTTTTGCATGATGAACAATGGCTCATAAAATTAGCTTACCTTGCCGACATTTTTGGAAAGGTCAATGAAATAACTACACTTTTGCAGGGAAAATCATCAACTATATTTATGGCGAGAGATAAATTAACAGCTTTTAAAAGAAAATTAAATTTCTGGATTGCCTGCATGGAAAAGGATAACACTGAATGTTTTCAGCTTGTGTATAACTTTCTACAGGAAAACGCGTTAGAATTACCAAATGAAATTAAAACTATTATAACTGAGCATTTGGTAAATCTCCTGAAATCTTTGTCCGATTACTTTCCTGAAAATTATATTGATATTGAATGGGTACAAAATCCATTTATTATAAAAAGTCAACCAGCGGTGCTGACCATTCTGGATTATGAAGCATTCATAGATCTTCAAAGTTCATCCACATTAAAACACACATTTGAATCTGTATCTCTGAATGAGTTTTGGGTTGGTGTTAGGAGTGAATACCCTGAAATAGCCAAAAAGTCTATCTTAACATTGCTCCCATTCGTCACAACGTATCGTTGTGAAACAGGCTTTTCAGCCTACGTTTATACAAAAAGCAAATACAGGTCAAGATTGGATGCTACCCCAGATATACGCATACAATTGTCGGACATAATACCAAACTATAAAACAATTATTCATAAAATAGTAAAACAATTTCATTCTTCACATTAAAATTTTAAGTTAAGAATAATGTGTTTCAATATACATACTACACATTTCTTAAAAAAAATGTTCTTATATAAATGTCAGTGTTGATTTATAATCATTTGATATGGGGTTACATAAAATAAAAGGTGTTTGGTTGGTGTTCCGTTAGCTTTAAAGTTTGCGAACCCCTGTTCTAAAGTGTAGTTATTTCAAAGCAACCGAATGGTCGGGGAATGTGTAAAATTAAATCATATCTTATTTTTATATAATTTCAATTGCTTAAATAGAAGTCTAATGAAGTGTCTGGTATTTCCAATCTTTCTCTATGGTACTGAGACTTGGTCATTAAGGCTACAAGATCGCCGAAAAATCGATGCTCTGGAGATGTAGTTTTGGAGACGCATGTTGAAAATACCGTGGACAGCGTTTCGAACCAATAATTCCATCCTCAAAGAGCTTCGCATACAAGGCAGGCTTTTGTCGATTGTGCAGTTACGAATACTGAAGTTCTTTGGACACATCTCTAGAAACGAGGACTCGATGGAGAGACTTGTGGTGCAGGGCCGCATTGAAGGCAAGAGAGGCAGCGGTCGGTCTCCAACGCACTGGATCGACCTTATCACCAAAGTTACGCAGTCAACCGCAATACAGTGTGCTCGCAATGCCAGCAGCCACCAGGGATGGCGGGATATCGCTCGACGTGCGGCAAATGACGTCAGTGCGCCGCAACCCTGTCCATCAATGATAGCCATGACCACTCTGACAAGAGTGCTCGACTAAGAAGAAGAAATAGAAGTAAACAGTAACTAGTAAAAATGTATGTTCGTTTCTTTAAAAGTATACTAGCCTTTAGCTACGACTTTGTACGTATAAAATTTGGGCGTTTCTATCTATATTTTTATTTCTTTGCTTGTAAGAAGCTGATCTACATTCATACTCAAAACATAACTGTAGATAAATATAACACTGCAGCCGCTCCATGTGTTGTGGGTTCGATCCCCAAACGGGACAAAACTTTGTGTGATCCACAAATGATTGTTTTGACTCTGGATGTTCTTTGTGTCCGTTGTTTGAATGTTTGTAAAGTCCCCCGCGACACAGGAACGATTCCTAGTGTGGGAGTCGTTTTTTTTTTAAGAGTAAAAGAGAAATAAAATATGTTAATTGATTAATAAGTAATGCACAACCTAAACTATACCAAGGAACGGTTATATAGATGAAAATAAATAAAATGCCGATCTATATTCAGTGCCAGAAATACTACAAATGGAAACTCTATGCTGCAAGAGTTTCCTAACAGAAATTGCCAATAAGTGGCCGTTTCATAAAGTGTCCTAGGGAGAGATCTATTCTCAAAACTCAATTTTAAACGAGAATTCGCCCTCTTGTATATATTTAACGTACAGCATATTAATTTAAACACATCGACAGCTATCCCGAACGAGTTCCATCACACTTTGTCGGCACTTGTATGGTCGAGAGAGATGTCGGATGACAATAATTCGCGCTCAGAGACTTTACGAGCCAGATTTATGCGCGCGACAGCCAGTATTTTTAACGACCTAACTTTTATGCGTTTTATTTAAATTTTTGTGATTTTTTCATTACAATTTAGACGGTAATAATGTCGTGATATGCTGTTACGACGAGATTGGAGACTGTAATACGGATTTTATGTCACTGCAACGGAACTTTGAAGGGTGACTAAATGGTTATCGTGAATAAGATGGATTTGTTGGTCGCAAACTTTAGGTGAATAACTTCTCTTTTAAAATCGATAACTCATTTCATATTTTTAAAATTGTAAGTGTTATATCTTCTGTTGATTGTATTTGTTATAGAAATAAACGGTAGCGAATACAAAGTAAACACATACAGGAATAAAAATATGTTATGAAGGACGTGCTCTATTTCTTAATCACGCGTGAACCACTAAATCCAATTGCCGTCTATCTTAATTATTCCATTAATATCACTTTTTCGGCTCAGGAATCGAAGCCGAGATTTCATGCACATCAGATGCATTCACTACCGCGCCTTCATAAATCCTAAACATTTTATTTGATAGCGTAACTTGTCCCTCTTAAACTATCTGAGCTCATAAACAAACTACATATGTATATATTTAGATTAACATGCACTCACCTTAAGATTTGTTTACCATATCCCCGCGGAACAATCAATTACTTAATCAGTGCAACAACTTAACGGCAAGATCGGAACTAAGCGCAAACAACCCCGATACGGTCCAAGTAATATCGTAACGAATGGGGCAACATGGGCAAATGGGGAAACATGGGCAAACATGATCAATGCCGATCAAATACGGGGGCTAATTGAATGAAAACAAATTAATGCCCACCCTCCCCTTTCGGAAGGTTGATTACGACGTGTTATGAATAATTACTTGAAAAATGGCTTTTGTTTATGGGTAAGCAGAATTGGACGGATGGGGACGATTCGGTGATGATTTGTGATAGACAGTACGTTATCACACACTCGTTTGGGAAATTACGGTAAAGCCTTTAATGTATTTAATAATGTTATGTCTTAATATATGTAGGTGTTTTATTTGATATGTTTATTATTGTATTTTAGCTTAATGTTAATAATAAATCAGTAACTTTAATCATGTTTTAGAGGAGTGACAAATGGTTTTGAAAATTTGCAATAAGTTGTTGCTACACTCAGTTTTAAAAAATGTTAGTGATTAATACGCAATAAATGTATGATGTAACAGTTTTGAAAACGGCTTCTGTTTACTACTGTGTTCTCAGGTACAATTTCCAAATTGTACCTGACCAAATTTTCAAAGTGTTAAAGGAGATTTTACCCACTCACGTAGATTTTGGTTATATCAATTTTCTAACCCACAGGATTTTTTGGATGAACGGTATCCTATGTCCTTTTCTGTACTCCTGACAACGTGTACGAAATTCCATGATGAGCGGTCATGCAGTTAAGCCGTGAAAGCGTAATCATTCACAATCTCATACAAAGATAAGCGTAATGTATGGGGCGAACGAGGCCATTGAAATGTTAATAATACTAATCAACATTAAACTAGCAATCTACTGCACTTAAACAATATAAAAGTCTGGAACAGATTCTAGTACTACCAACTTAAAGTTCCATAGAAAAATAGGGCGCAAAATCCAGTTATTACACTCCCAAGGCAATTGAATTAAAGTAGCCGGTTTTAATTTCGTAGCGCTTGCCTCTACGCCTCATAGTGCTACGACGCTACGGCGCTACGAAGCCTACGGCAAGCTAACATCTCGAGTACACCAGAAAACATAATCCTGTGGTGATGTTGTTTGACTTGCAATATGTTTTATACATCATATTGTTAATCCTTACTAATATTATAAATGCGAATGTGAGTTTGTTTGTTAGGCTTTAACGCCTGAATAACTTGACCGATCATCATGAAATGTATATTACAAACACGTTGTCAGAGGTACAGAAAAGGACAAAGCAGTGTCAGTGGCAAGGCGACTACCTAAACCATTATGTCATTTGTTCAGTCCTCTACAATATACCTTCAAGACCTTCAAACCTTCAAAGCTTCAAGAAAAGAGCGTACTCCTTTGTAAAAGGCCGGCAACGCATTTGTAGCTCCTCTGGTGTTGCGGGTGTCCATGGGCGGCAGTAATCGCTTACCATCAGGCGATACGTCTATTTATTTGCCTCATACCTAATAAAAATAAAACGTATATAATGTAAAGTAAAATAATAGTTTAAAAAAATAAGACTTTCTTCGCATCATAACAGAAAAGCAATATAAAAGACAAGTAGAACCATCTACCGGAATATTGTCCATCACATTTCGTGATATTGTTTCGAGAATTCGGCAGCTCGCCGTCGCCAATTATTTTGTGACGGTATGGATAAGACGGCTTATCTGAGAAAGTACCATCCTCTTAGAAAACCGACATAAGACTAACAAACTTCGAATTCATGTCGGGTGTTTTAAGATAGTTTGATATGTATAGCATTATGTTTAGGTTACCATAGAAATGACGTACGCTGTGCGTCAAAGTTCCAAAAAAATATACGTATAAACAATGTTATTTACTAAGCTGTTCTTTCTTTCCTTTGCTTACTTATGAAGATGTATGATAAATGCAAGTTCTGGCGGCTCATTTACGTACTTTTTCCCTTTTAATTGCCTGCATGAAGATGTATGATTCATACAAGTTTGTTAAATTTAATATTGACTTCTGTTTACGCGAATGTTATTCATTAAAATTAAACTACTATATACGGATTTTATCCCGTTGTTTATTTAACACTGTACCTATTACATAATTTTGAAAACTGTTACACTACTACTGCTATTGAATTTTACTAATTTATAAGCTAATAAAATTATTAAAACTATTAAAACTATTTATATTTAGGTTTACACTTTCCCCAACGTTTCGGTTGCTTATCAGCAGCCATGGTCACGGGGAGACTAAGATGATAGCTGTCTCAATGTTCCAGTGTAGTTATTTCAAAGTACCCGAACATAATTTAATCTTTGGTGTTTCTATTTACGCAGAATGAGCTCAAAGTATCATGAAGTCTAGCTGTGGTTTGCTTCTTCTTGGGTTTCACTATTTGAATTACTGGAACCCAATTTCCTTCTTCCAACGCCTTTTCTTTTATGCTACTGAAAACTAAATTACATTTTGCATCACTCACCCTGGATTCACGGGTAGGGTAGTAGGTCGTCTTGCCACTTTCAGTGCGGTGAGTGTTGTGGGTTCGATCCCCTAACGTAACATATTGGTATTTGTGTGATCTACAAATAATTGCTCTAAATCTGACTGTTTTTTGTGATCTTCGTTTGAATGTTTGTAACTTCCTCCATGACCCTGGATTTATTTGTAGTGCGGGCGATGTGTCTTTTTACTTTGAAAGAAAATTGTTTGAAATAATGAGATTATTTCTTCTTTCTTTTTTATACTTATTTTACCTTTGCTTACCTTTGCTAACTAAACTCTTACTCTTCCATGTCGAGAGGACATACGAAAGAAAAAATCATTGTCCGTTTGTGTATTGCTTGCACAATGAACGAAATATTATTGTACACTTGGCGATTAAAAAGAGTGGCTATAAATTTCTTGCCCGTTCTTCTCATGAGCCCTACACCCTTGCTTTGCTGAACGTGGCAGTAAATGTAAATTCACAGGAAAAAATTACGTGTAACTTTGACATTCATAAGTGTTACCTTGTAACCTAACTTGAATAAAGGAGATGTTACATTTTCGGCTACAAAATGTACGGTACGTCAAAAAAGAGGAAATATTACCAGAAATCAGAGAAAAATGCTATTCCAAGAATTTACTTGTAATTGAGATTGTACAAGACGAAAATATTTTTTCTGTTATTGCCATATTCAATATGGCGGTACAATGGACTGTAGCATTAGATAATGCGTTCAGAAATTGTATAAGATGAACTGATAGAAGATAAATATCACAAAGATATAAAATAAAAATACTTTGGTATATATACCTACATTGTAGCATATTGCGACTACAATACAAATAAATACAAGTAATTGTTAGAACCCAAACCTTATGATAAAAGTATATTTATAGAACTGCACCAGTCTTACAGGTCCTGTGCATTTCGGAACGAAATATTCTTGATGACATTTTGACGTTAACACTTGACAATTATGTTTCTGTCAATGATTTCTTAGTCATGTATTGTCGTTTGCGCGTGCGCTTAGATTTTCGTGACTTCTGCTGTTATTTTGTTTTACTCGTTCTGACCGATTCCCTACGACTTTGGCTTTGTTTAACGGTTTGTTCTCTACCATCCAATTGGGCAAACAGTATAGAGGGCTATTATTGCAGTTGCGTATGTGGAATGCGAACTGTTGGATGTTGTGCTCATGTGATGACAGTAGTCTGGTACCTTGGCTGGGCTCGGTACCAAAGTAATATTGAAGCCCCAGCATCATTTCTTGACGATGTGTTAATACTAGAAGGTAGTGATGAGATGGATTGATACATAATAAATATTAAAAAACCAAATTGTTGTTTCATTTAAGTGTACCTATTTCAGTTCCTTGTATTCATACGTTTTTACTTTTTATAAACTAGTCGTGATGTAATGACAATGTGAACTTTCCAATGGTGCCTATTAGAGAGTCGTAAAACGTGGCAACACGCTTTATAGAAGCGATTCAATTCACTGACTAGTTTTTTTGTACTTTATAGGTTATGTAAATGTGCTGTGTGTTATGTAAATGCTTTAAGGTCATAATATTCCGCCATGATTGTTCAGATAAACGTCAAATATTTTCGATTTTTATTTTGTCCATCTTCAATATTGTTTTAATGTGGATATTTTTAGTTTAAATATGTTTATGGGTTAATTTCCTAGGATTTTTAACCACGTACATGTTGTAGCCGGAGTTCCATACAAAAATGAAACGTCTCCTTTATTTCGATTTTGATTTTGATGAATTTTTTTGCAGACAGACGTATATTTACTCGACACTTGAAGGGTTAAGTAAATATCATGTGAATGATGTGTATAGTTTTAATTGCACTTCAGGTAATAAACCATTTAATGTTCAATTGAATAATGTGTAATTCTTAATATGTTGTTTGATACTGTACCTATTAAATAAAATATAAATAAACTAGCTGTCCTGACAGACGTTGCCCTGTACACACGAAAAAAAAACAAATTTAAACCATTCTCGAATCCACTTGAACACACACAAAAACAAACACACGCACAGAAGATTTACATATATGAAGATAAACAATGTTGCAGCAGTTATTTATACCAACAATAACCTGCTTTTATGAAGCTTAAAGGAAATGTTGCGCAATTCGATGACACGTTGCCTAGTGCATAACAAACCTTAGGGGTCCAAATTCTAATTTGTTAGTTATTGCTGCATTTGGTTGCTTTTTATATTGTTTTTGTGCAACCAGCTTGCGGGGAATTGGCTTATTACAGCGCATGTACCTTTAAATGTGCTGTTTTGTACGATGTGCGGCGTCCTATGTTGTGAGGTTTAATTCGAAAACTAAATGACAAAGTTCTGTTTGGTTTTGTGGAACCAACTTGTATAATATCGTTTTATTTAGCTGTTGAGTACGTTTGAACATTAATGAGGTGCTTTTACGGGTTTTGTTGTCTGTTGTTTGAGCTTTTTGGAAGGTGTGTCAGTTTTTTTCTAATAAAGACTTTGCCTGCTGTACGTGTGAAGTCCTGTGTTGTAGTGTATTTCACGAATTTTTACTGCACTACACTGTCGTTTAAGTCGTCGCCACCGCCAAGTGCCGGGTTCGAATCCCACACGGAACAAAACTTTGGGTGATTTACAAATGGTTGTTCGGAGTCTGTGTATTCTTTGTGTCCGTTGTTTGAATGTTTGTAAAGTCTCCCGCGACGCAGGATTTATTCCAACAACAAACAAAACAAAAGGAAAATATCTCTTTGGAGATTTAGGCGTGAGACTATATATCTGTAAACGTGAATCAAAAACTTTGTACCCCTTTTTACGAAAATTGCACGGACGGAGAAGTATAAAATTTGGCACAGTTAATGTTTAATGAAAAAGGGTCGAATCCTAATATTTTTATAAAATATACATTAGATATACATTAAATTTACGAAAAAACACTACACGCATACTACCATGCATTTGACACAAGCAGTCGAATCGCGTTCGTAGTATTTCGGCATTGTTCGTAACTATGGTTCCATAATTATGTATGTGGAGTTGGTGACTAAATGAAATATGATTATAAGGGTATAGTTATAGACAATAAAACCTTAATAACGATCAAACTTAAAATTTAAATCAATGATGATCGAATTTCGACCACTTGGCGACCGCTAGTATATTTAAAAAGGTAAATCATATATATCTTATCGCTTGGCTGAAAGCAAAGGAAGATTGAAGGCATAGGCAAGCGTAGCGGCTTAAAAAAAACTTCTAACAAGCCAAACTGTTAAGTCAATGCATCAAAATTCCGCTCAGCCTCCTAACATTGCGACTTCACCATTATTTGTGATTCTTAAAAAGCGCCTCTCGAATCCCCGCAGCGCGGAGGATTATGTTAATCCCTGGGACTCTCCCTCCGCACTCCTCACTCAATAACCTTCACTTTGTTTAAAATGATGCTGTAAAGATTTCGTAAATTATAATTGAGTGACTATAAGATGTGAGGAACTAGCTTACTGACTCTATTTTTTTGCTTATGGTACTTGTTGCAATTAGCTTTATGGTCTCGAAACTGCTACGGCGTAAAGTATTGTGGCTTAATTCCTTAAACAATCGTTTGTGTGATTCGAAAATAATGTTCTGTGTCTGGTTGTTCATTGTGCCCGTTGGTTCAATGTTTGTTAAGACGCCCATATATATGGATTATCCTTAATAGAAGTGAGTTGTTTTTAAATAAGACATAAAAATACACATGTCTCGTTATGTAATATTGTGTAATGGTTTGTGTCCGATGGTAAAAGAAATCGTGTGGAAAGCATACGTAACAGTTCCCTATAATGTTCTCAAAGAAGTAGCCCACCCATCCTAGCCCATCCTGGTGGCTTACCTAACCCTTCCCATACTAAAAGGTTCATGTTCAGCAAACTAAGAGTTAACATATAATGCCTAAAGCATTTTGTCATCTACCTGACATAGTTGCAGAAGCCGTACTGCTGCTTAGAATTCCCTATAAAAAAACCCTATATTGCTTTGCCCAACCGGGAAAGGCATCCGAAACCTCCACACTACCGTAGTAGTTTCTACTCTACTTTGTGACCTAAGTGAATAAACAGCTTTTTTATCTTTTTGTCGACCTCGATGGCATAGTGGTCAGTGTAACCGACTGCCACGCCTAAGGTCGCGGGTTCAATTCCCGCACAAGTCAAACATTTGTGTGCATGAATATGGATGTTTGTCTTGGTCTGGGTGTTTCTATGTACAATATGTATGTATTGCCAAAAAAAAAACATCCGGGGCAGTCTTTGGGGACTGCCGATAGAAGTGAAAACTAAGTAACTAGCGTGCGGTGACGATGACGCGAGTTTCACGCTTTTTCTTCACCCAAAAAGTACACATATATACATAGTATACATATGTATGTTTATACATTGTCTAGTACCCATAGTACAAGCTCTGCTTAGTCTGGGCTAGATGGTGTTGTGTGTGTATGTGATCTATTTGATTTGTAATTGCTCGAGTGATTTGATTGAGACAAATAAAATTGAAATATTAACCAAAATATCAGCCGCATGACACAAAACTAAAAAATAAACAACTACTGAAAATATTCTGTATACAGAGCAAAAGCCATTTAGAGTTAATATTATTTAAAAAGTCAATCAGAAACGTTACAATGGAATAATAATTCTGAGTTTAAATATTAAATAAATTACCCTTTTTTGTATGAGGGAACGTGTTCAGAGAGCGAGTAAACCAATTATAAATTTATTATAAATTTCATGTTGTTCTTTTAATACACTCCGTTTTACAGTCCCGATTAAATTCCAGCAATGTAATTTAAACAAACGGTTTAAAGAATTCTCTCGTTCGGATTTTACTTTAATGTAATAAAACAATTACATATTGCAGTTGAAACGTTGAAAACATTTTTATTCGTTCGTTTGTGTTGTTGTCAAATAATAGATTGGAGGAAATTGAATTCGATGGGTGCGGAAATTTAAATGAATCCGTGATTTATTTATTACTTCAATTAATATTTAGATTAGATGTCATAGGTATTCTGGCAATAGCAGCGATAGCTCAGTGGGGAGACCAACAGACTGCAATGCAGAGGGTCTCGGGTTCGAACCCAAGTCACGCAACTCGGACTTTCGGAAGTCATATGACTTTTCGAAATTTTGTGCGTATTGATTGACAATTATCGCCTGCTCTGTGCCTCGGAGAGCACGTTAAGCCGTCGGTCCCGGCTGTTATGAATATCTATGACAGTCGTTACTGGGAAGTCAGTGTCCTATAATATCCTGACACTGGTCTAGTCTTAGGGTATCGTTAGCCTTCGGGTTGCGGAGGTCAGGTGGCAGCCGGTCTGTGTAAAAACTGATATCCAGTCAAATCCGGTTAGACCAGAAAAGACAACCCCATGTGACTTGGGAATAATAAAGGCTAGGGAGGGAGAAGAGGTATTCTGGCAAAGTCTAGATATACATAGATATATAAAAACACGACTATATCTAATAAGGGGTAAGCAGAGAGTATCTGCTATCTGCGACCATTTATAATACACTATAAGTCTATTACAGACGATTAATTAATTTAGCACAGCAATATTTAATGCTACTGCCGTTTATAAGATCTCGGGGTCGAATAAAGTGGTATTGGGTTTCACTGTCAAGAAATTATCAACCAGGTATTAACCATGTTACTACTGAGAAACTATGTTTGGTAAGAAGCCTGTTTCGTGGTGCTGAAGGTCATACTTGGCGAAATGCAAGTTTACAATTCCAATTATATAATAATATAATATATTCTATCAAATACACACAACACCATCTAGCCCAAACTAAGCAGAGCTTGTACTATGGGTATTAGACAATGGATGAACATACATATATACTATTTTTTTGTAAATACTCACATACGACAGACATCCATGTTCATGCACACAAATGTTTGACTTGTGCGGGAATCGAACCCGTGACCTCAAGCGTGGCAGTCGGTTACACTAAGCACGACGCCATCGAGGCGTGTATAGTTGTGTTATATATATTGCTGACTAAACCCATACGTAATTTAGTATCAAAGAGTAACAGGTTGGCTACCTGAAACTACTAACTGCCTGAAGCAACTAAACTAAATGTAACTTCAGTTACTTAGTAAACTCACTAACCTATATATATTGATTCTGACGTTCATAAGTGATTCTTGTGACCTCATAAATAAGTAAGCTATTTTTGACATTGATTTGAATTTATCGATTTACATAAGGGTAGTATTTAACTATACCTCAATTTTTTGCTTTAGTTCCATCAAAAATACTAATTACACAGCAAAATATGCTTACCAAAAATACTAATTGCATACCAAAATATATTTAAAGAGATCAAACTAAGTCGACGGAGCCTGGGCTCCTATTTTTGGGTGGATTTAAGAAGGAACCTAACATAACCTAACCCTTCCGAGACGGAAAGCAGTGATTTGAGGCGTGTAGGTGTCCGTAATAATATATTTTAGTAAGCATATTTTGCTGTGCAATTAGTATTTTTGGTGGTCATTACATACATATATTTAATCCCTTTACTCAAAGCTAGCGGTTTTGAAGTGAAAACTTCTTTAAGCGCGTTAAGCACTTTTGGGTGAACAAAAATCATGGAACTCGCGTCATAGTCACCGAACGCTTTCCATGAGCTATATGGATACTGTGTATATATGTGTACTTTTTGGGTGAACAAAAAGCGTGAAACTCACGTCATCGTCACCGCACGCTAGTTACTTAGTTTTCACTTCTATCGGCAGTCCCCAAATACTGCCCCCATGTTTTTTAGACATACAATAGTTAAGTTAAATATTATACTTTACAAAACAACAGCGATATCTTAACACTAACCTCCAAAATCAATGCCTTAAATCTACAAATCAGCACAAGCTTACTAAATACGACTGTTTAACACTTTAATATATCCCCACAAACGTTTAGCTTACACACACACATACACGCACACACACACACACACAAAACGGCAACAAAAATAAAGCTCATAACTTGCCCGTGGTATTTCAATTAAAGTCACACATTCAGGCTTCAATTACAGTCTTCTTGTTTAATTGCGACCGTCAGCTTACCGCCACCGCCGCTAACTCATTCTAAATTATAAGGCTACCTGTACACGGCACATAATTGAACGCGTCGTATTTTAGAATTATTCCCATTACGGCAGTCATTTTTCTCTCTCACAAGTCCTTCGGAACGCATTAGAGGGCTCCAATAAAGTGTCTCAGAGGAGCGTGCGCATAAAGAAACGCTATGACGTAACTGGGAAATCGGTTCTGCCAACTTATACTACCAGTAATTCAAGGGAAAATGAACTTACTAGTAGTGGGTATAAGGGTGTTGATGGCGGTAAAGTTTCGTTTGTTTAGTGTGCGACATTTGGCAAGGGAATAGTAGGAAGTACTTCGGAGGCGGTATCCGTCGGATGTGTTAACGGTAGACGAATGTTGAGCCGAACTTCATAGCTATGAAGTTTGAGACCATTCAAGTCTGGGGATTGTTTGATTTTGGTGAAGATTGGCAGAATATATACAAAGTTATCGGGAAAAATTTCAATAATTTTTTTGTAAGGAAGTGCTGACGGAATCTTGAAGCACTACTCCGAGATATTACGTCATAGATCCAAAGATATAAATTTTGGATGCGCCCTACTGCGTTTAAATAGTGATACCTTTCAGGATCATAAGGTCATTCGACACACAGCGCCATTCGAATTAAAGAATATTTTTTTTTATTAATTCCAAATGAACCACATCACAATATAAACCAAGTAGTTGTACAGTTGAAACTTATATCTATATTCATTTCTACAAAAAAACAAAACATAATTGGCATTAAGATCCATAAACTAAAAAAATAACTAATCATCCATCATCTCACAAAATCTCAAACAACTACGACACACATTCATCTATGCTGACGCAAACAGATCACACTCTCACAGGAGCATAGGATTATCACGTTCACTTATATTAGAAAATGTACACTGTCGCTCCCTATCTGAAGCGTGAGCTCACTCCACTTAGGATAGACACTTCTCTGTGCTATTTAAGAACAGTGAGGACAAATCTACTATTAAAATCTTTCAATAGATAATAGCAGTGAAATTCTATCATGCTTTACTTCATTCGTGTACAAATTATTACTCGCAAATAATATTATTATACAATAAAAATACATTTCATACCAATAAGCATATGCATAGTAATATACACACGTACTCTAACGTAACACATACTCATTCGCCAGACACAGACATACTCATACGCACATATATTATGCCTATTGCCTCACTTTGGCTGATATTTGTTCTAATTTTGTTTTACTTTTTAGTTATTTTTATTTTCTATAATAGTTTATCACATGTTTTATCGCTGTGCGCTGTAACTGTAATCCTAATATGTACTATAGTAATTGGAGGGTCTTGGTGACCAGTAATACAGGTTTTATAAAACCTACTTCAGGCACCAATTCTCTCACAGTGTTAGGTCATTTAAGCTGATTGTAAATTTATGTTACTTTGTATTAACAACTGTGAAGAGATCAAAATAAATTTATTATTATAATTAAACAAAACGCACCCTCAGAACTGTCACGCTGGCACATCGATACTGAATCTGATTGTTGTGCAAAAAATCTCGTACGCGATATCTGGGTAGCCTAATATATCGAACTTGCGATCTAAAGTTCTTGATTCGAACCTGACCCATTATACTACCAACTCAAACCCACTGATAAGCTTCTTCTCCCTAGCCTTTTTTTTTTATTCCCAAGACACTTGGGGTCGGCTTTTCTATTCTAACCGGATTTGACTCAATATCAGTTTTTACACGGAGCGGCTGCCACCTGACCTCCGCAACCCTAAGGCTAACGATACCTTGAGGCTAGACTAGGATCAGGATATTAAAAAACACTGATTTCCTAATAACGACTGCCATAGATGTTCATGGCAGGCACGGCGCAGGCGATAATTGCCAATCAATACGCACATAATTTCGAAAAGTCATATATCTTCCGAAAGTCAGTGGTGCGCGACGTGGGTTCGAACCCGAGACCCACTGCATTGCAATCTGTTGGTCTCCCCACTGAGCTATCGCTACTCCTTATAAATACACTGATAAGCATTAAGTTTAAATGGAGGAAGACAAGGATATGGAAGGTAAGAATATAAAGCGATAGTCTAGTGGGAAACCGTAGGACTGCCCCGCAGAGGTTTCGATTTCGAACCCAAGGCGCGCATGTCTGACTTTTCGAAGTTGTATGTGTATTAAATAGTTAATTATCGCTTGCTTTAACGGTGAAGGAAAAAATCGTGAGGAAACCTGCATGTCTGAGAGTTCTCCATAATGTTCTCGAAGATATGTGAAGTCTGCCAACCCGCACTAGGCCAGCGTGGTGGACTACGGCCTAACCCTTCTCACATTGAGGAGAGGCCCGTGCCCAGCAGTGGGACAGTTTAATACAGGGCTGATATTAATATTATTATAATCTGTTAGTAAGTTGTTATAAGAAGCTACTTAAAGCTTATGAAATCATTTGATACTCTATCAAATATAAACCGTGAAGCTTTATAAAATTTGGCACACAATTAGACCACTGCTTAACTAACACCATAACATCTTTATCCCTGGACGCATACCCACGGAATTCGTGGCAGCCGTACCGCGGCTAGAAACTAGAGCTCCTACTTCCATTCCACTTAGTCTGACTTACTGTAAGACGTTACATCGCCTGGCTGTCTCTTTAAAGGTTAATCAAGTAGTTGTAAGGATGCTTACAGCATCTCGATGGGCTCCGATAAACGAACTTTCCACCTCACTTGTTACACGATGCACCTTCGAGTTTAAAGACGAGCTATCGGTTAATTGGTATCGTAGTTAAAAGCGCAGCGTATCGGTCTACTAGATTTTAGCTGTGGCTTCACTCGCTAGGGAAAGTATTTATTCATTTCTTTATTGCTATCTAAGCGGAGAACCCACTGTTCATTGACATGGCTGTATTACCTAATAGCTTCTCCGCCGCCGCTATTCTCGGAAATAATACTTTTTCTGGATGAAAGGTGCTTGTCCTTTTCTGTACCCCTGACAAAATGTACATATGTGAAATTTCATGACGATCGGTCGAGTAGTTAAGGCGTGAACGCACAACACACAAACAAAGTTAGAATAATAGAGCTATATATTAAATAAATCACAGAGATAACATGTTCGTTCTGGCATAAAAAACCTGTTATTAAGTGAAAATGAAAATGAAAAGTGTATTATTTTAGCGCTTTATAAATTGAAATGCTTATTGACTAAAATACTTAAAATAATATAGGTATTTCGCCAAGCGCTGACAAAATCAAATCACGCTTCGGTACTGATACTGTGAATGTTATTGATAAAGTGTTATTAATAACACAATACAAAAACTAACTAAATTATATATTTTTTATTGTTTAAAGTTTGCTTACAAACGCACTCACGCACGCACGAACGCACGCATGCGCGCGCGCCCCCTTGCACACGCACGCACACACACACAGACACACACACACACACACAAACACAAACACACACACACGTACACGCACACACACAGGCAATACCACGTAGTCTGTGCCTGGTAGACGCACAAACGCTGGCTCTTTATTATGTGAAAACTAAAACCATACTTGACGAAATACATATGTATATACCTACCATTTCGGAGATAAAAGCGCAATAGATGTGTATGTATGATAATAGTTAGTTGAACTCAATGACTATCTGGTTGAAGAGATGGTTATTGAGTTAAATATTATTACACATACATTTTAGTCTCCCCGTGAACATGGCTGCTGTAAAGCAACCGAAACGTCGGGGCAAAGTGTAAACTTAAAATTAAATAGTTTTAATTTAATTAAATAGCTTAAATAGTAGTTAAGTTTAATAATAGTAGAGTTTTCAAAATTATGTAATAAAAGTGTTTTAAAGTAAAATAAACAACGCGACAAAATCCGTATTAAGTGTTTAATTTCAACACATACATACCTTTATATTTATATATTTAGCGATTCGCATCCAAATTAGCAATTCTTTTTTGTTTCCCATGCCAACGCGAAAACTACTTTCATACTAAAAAGTAAAAAGAATATTGTGACAACGCTCGTAGGACGCTCTCAACTCGATTAGCATACTCACGCCTGTCTATCGAATCGTGAAGGTGTAAGCAAAGTTCTATTACGGTATCATTTTGTAGGTTATGTATTTAGTTGCGATTATTATGATATGCACTCCCAGACTGCCAAGGCAGGTTATGCTGGGTGCTATAGCCGATGCCAAGAGAAGTATTGGGCGTCCATTACTCCGCTTTAAAGACTGCGCCAAGCGTGACCAATCTTCTTTCAATATTGAGCATGGCGCATGGAAGAAGCTTGCAGAAGATAAGGACCGTTGGAGAAACTTGATTACGCAAGGTATGAAGCACCACAATAGAGCGTGCTTGCCGAAAAGAGGACCAAAAGGCACGAAAGTGACAACCTTCCATCAAGTCCATCAGTCGCGATATACGTATGCTCTGTTTGCGGTCGATCTTGCCGCTCTAGAATTGGACTAAATAGTCACTTCAAGAAGTGTTTAAAACAATCACGCACTGCTTAAAACGTCTTAAATAGATGAGAAGCCTATTGCCTATTGTCGTCAACCATATTTTCAAATTCAGTGCTACAACTATGATTTTCCAAGAAGAATCCAATAACACAGAAGTCAAACTAGACACTCGAAGCAAGTATTACCCAGGTAATCATTATTTTTTCTTCTTTGCTATAATATCTGCTTGACTGACAGGTGTCAGTACATTCGCAGTTTTCCAAACTAATACTAATTAATGTCATAGGAGATAACGGGTGAGCACTCAAAATGTAGTTTACGTTAGTAATGTACATTTTGTTTGTAATTACGAACCAGCCATATACAAAACACGCACAGAAATGTGGTGATCGACTCGCCACTACCACCGGATCCCACAGGGGATAAAAATCTATTTGATCCAAAAATGGTTCTTCCGAGTTTGTTTGAATATTTCCTAGTGCAGGAATAGTACATAAGAAGAAAAAAAACAATCAAAAGAAATTTTGCAACAAAATCTTGAATGAAATATTTGCGCTGAGAGCTCTATTGCACCATAGTTTTCAATATGGCTACTCGCGATATTGGCGCAATAAGTTTCAACGTTTTGTGGTAAACATCTAAGATTACAAACATTGTATAACAGCATTACGTACATAATATATAGCACGTACTTAGCTAAGAATAAAAAATGAAACCATTGCATTCAGATTTTTGTTACTCTTGTTCTTTTGTCCAATAGGTATGATGCATTTGGGTTGTTTTCTATGAGCTGTTCCCTTAGGTAATTAATTATACAATAATTTCTACGTCCAAAAGTTACACGAAACAATTTTTAGAATATGACTTGACACAAGCATATCCTAACTAATATACGTGCGAAAAAGCTCGCGGCAGCACCTCTAGTTTGACAGTGATGACGTTGAAATCTCACAATCAGCCACAAATACACACAAGCTTATAAGTTATTTGCTTATAAGCAGTCAGAAGTAAACATATAATCAAACTGTTCAAGAAATTTCAACAAAGACGGCATTATTTCTATTATTACAGCACCTTCCCGACTTTAGCAGCACTTTTAGCACAGAGTCAAAAACAATAAACAATTGTTCCTTGTACCAGCAACAAACTGACATAATAAACATTGTTGCTTATTATGTTCCAAGAGTTCGGAACACTTCGGAATAGCAACCTCCCAGCACTTTGATACAAAATTAAATGGATGCCTGAAATATGTTCGCGAAGAAAGCCGGAGAGTACAACGTTTTTAAAATATTTTACGTTGAAAATATGGGAGACGCGCGTTTGTGGCAGTCGAGCGGTAAATCAGTTTCGATGCTTTTAAGAAGACTTGCCAATTTGAATATAAACATAATAGTTTTAGATTCTGTGTATTTGTTGGATAGTGGACCGAAAGACGAAGTAGACTGAAGCCAGTATGTGTTACTAATAAAGACTAACATTGGTTTAGTGCTGTAAGATATTAAAATTAAAACAAAATTACATATGAAATGAAACAATATACAGCGATATCAAAATAGGTAATGAAGTGTAATTTTGAATTACTTCTTAGCCGTAGGAGCCCTGTACGCTACTTGGTCGCATCTATAATTCTCACATAATATAATTATATATGAAACTATTAGTACTAAGTATGCCCGAGTAATCTGTCGGATACAAATCCGATCTGACAGCGTGGTGTGTATCAAATTTCTTCATATCTCTCGTTATAAATCCATCGCTATAATCGATTATAGGAAAACGTGCAAAGTGTTGTACGATCCCAAAATCTAATGTCGATTTACGCGCTTCACTAATTACTATTCGAATAGCAATCGATTTTTCCAATCACGGTTCAACGACACATATTCTTTGTTTTCTTACTACACCGTGCTACGTATGCACGTGCTCGGCGAGAACTTTACAATACTTTTTACAGCGACTTGAATTGATATTCGAATGTATATTCGTTTATTTAGTATACATATAGCTAACATTATCATCCTGCTCTTTTACATTAATGATCAATATAATCTGATATACATATTTAAATAATGTGAACATGTGAATTTTTTCTCGTCTTAACTTCTCAACGTATCACTATGAAATTCGCATACACGTTTTCATGGGGACAAAAAGGATCATAATAATAATAATATTCTATAATAATAATATTCTACCACATACACACAACACCATCTAGCCCAAACTAAGCAGAGCTTGTACTATGGGTACTAGACAATGGATAAACATACATATATACTTTTTTTTTGTAAATACATACACATTATACACAGAAACACCCAGACCAAGACAAATATCCATGTTCATGCACACAAATATTTGACTTGTGCGGGAATCGAACCCGCGACCTCAGGCGTGGCAGTCGGTTACACTTACCACTACGCCATTGAGTTTTATCCAGAAAAAAGGACTGTTACCGAGGGAAGCCGCGAGCAAGAGTACAAGTACAAACCATTTCAAATTTCAACGTGCTTTGATTAACCAACTTTCGTTCTAGTTCGATATAATAGCATAATTCTCCATACACCTATACTCTGTCTAAGCAGCCATATTATTGACACAAAAAAACATCTACTTACCGATCCTTTTTATTATATTCTAGACGCTAGTAAATACTTACGCAATACGTAACACACACGTTTTACAAAACACATCAACAATTTTCCACCATTACTTTTATCCGCAGATATAAAAAACGTTCTCGTAAAAACCCGCGCCGTTTTGTTTTCTTTTAGTCCTATCCTGACCTTTACCTCCCCTATCAGCCATACGGACACCTCAGGGAATAACCTAAAATAGCGTATCTGCCTTCTCACAATTCATAAATTGCCGCCAAACGTATCTTCAGAAACCTTTGAATTTCACAACGTTCCCAAAAGACAAGCACAATTATATTTCGTTGAGAAAATGTAGCTGGATTCTTGATACAAAAAGTGAAATTCTAAAGTTGTTGTAACATCTGAAGTGAGTTTTAGTTTGTGTGTCATAAGCTAAAGTGAGTTTAAAGTTAGTGTTCGAGCAACTTGGAAGTTTGGCATCGATACACTTGTGTTGTGCAGGCAAGACGCGGCGTGTATCGGAAGTCACGAATATGCGGAATAAATTACTTTGAAGAGTTTAATTAACAAGCTCTCGGCTTCATCGCAGGTGCCGCCTTTAATTCAGGTAAACTGTTGTTAAGGTTTTCCGTCAATAATGATCATTTATTTATTTACTAGTGTCAGGGTAGATCTAAGTATATGTTATGTAAATCTTACCAATAAATTGTAGACTGATGCCATTAGGAAAGGAAGGAAAATTTGTTCATAATATATAATCATTTTAGATGCCAGTTTTAGTGTATACCAATAAATTTGTATTCTTTGTGAACAAAACTTCTTTCTAGATGAAAGGTAACGTATGTCATTTTGTTTACCCCTGACATCATGTATGTGAATTTCATGATGATCAGTCGAGCAATAAAGGCGTGATACGTAACAAACAAACTCACATTCGTATTTATTATATTAGTTAGGCTTACGATAAGGATTATAATTCACCAACAGTTATACTTATCACATACAGATGTGAATAAGATTTTGATTCTTAACCAATTGCAATTCCTTTAAAGATTTCCATATACCCAAAAGGTGCTAGAATGATATTTCGTTTTTAACAATAATAATATATACATACTAGCGGTCGCCTAGTGATCAAAATTCGAACAAAACTCCTAAGTTTGCCACTTTGTTTTCTGTTTTCTCTATTACATATAAATAAGGTATAGGTAACCATAGTTACAAAGAATTGTACGACGTCAAACGAACAATGTCGAAATACTACGAACGCGATTCGACTGCGTGTGTCAAATGCATGGTTGTGTGCATGTAGTGTTTTTTCATAAATTTAATGTATTTCTGATGCATATTTTATAAAAATATTAGGATTCGCCCCTCCTTCTCCATATAAACTTCAACTATGCCAAATTTCATACTCCTCTGTCCGCGCAATTTTTGTAAAAAGGTGTACAAAGTTTTTGCTTCACGTATTAATATATAGATAACTGCCTTGTCGAATCGAGATCCCGCTTTTATTTGCATCTTATATTGAAGACTGGATTCCTGGATCCGGCAAAGCGTTATTGGTTTTCATTTAGACATTTCTCAGTGACTTTTTGGCCTTCCAATCAATAGTATTCTTGTTATCATTTCGACCTAAGCTTAATACTTGTTTTAGGATTACATTCACGTCGGTAGAACAAAGGGTGATAATCGAAACTACATAGGCTGGTTACTACAATTTGCGATGAAAATGCCATAATTTTGCGCCAATGCTACTCTCAACAAAATACTTTATAATGATAATTACATTACAAACTTTAACACAATGTATCCAGTTTCTATATAAGCATAGTATCACACGTATATTACCGAAGAAGTGGCCAGAACTGTATTACACCCTTCGTCATCTATAATTTAAGGTCCTATTTATCGCGAACCTATTGCCATCGCCTTGGCACAATTCCAGACTCCTAGCTACTAATGAATACTTCTTAACAGAGTACTTTTCCATCAATCCGAACTTTTAAACACAACAGTATGCCGCTGCGTCACCAAGGCATTCAATAATAATATTCTATCACGTACACACAACACCATCTAGCCCAAACTAAGCAGAGCTTGTACTATAGGTACTAGATAATGGATAAACATACAAATAATTTCCTTTTTTTTCGTAAATACATACATATTATACATAGAAACACGCAGATCAAGACGAATATCCATGTCCATGTACACAAATGTTTGACTTGTGAGGGAATCGAACCTGCGATACTAGGCGTGGCAGTCGGTTACACTAACCACTACGCCAATAAATAGATATCCAGTTTTTAGAATACCAACAGTATACACCCAAGGGAATAGTGACTTCTCCTGGGAAATCTTCGCTGACCGCAAACCCTACATGTATAAGCCAAATACCAATACAAGACTCGGTCCGTATCACAAATGCTAATCGATAAAACAAATTAGACTATATATTAAGATGCCTGGGCTCGCCCGAGGGAAATCTTCGAGATGTGTCCAGTCCATCCGCCTGTCACACTAGCTTCACGTACCGGTGAACAAAGATTGGATAAAATATGGGAATACTCATTTAAATAAATGTTATGTATGACTGTTTAGTCCTATAGAATATGTTTGTATTTATTGGTCTGGTCTTGAGATTGATTTCTGGATTGGAGGATGTGTTATTAGATTTTCCTGTTAGAAAATTTTCATAAGCAATTTGGAGCTTGGATATATTCGTCCCTGAAACGTGAGAACTGGAAACATTGCTGATGAAATGTGTATTTAATACATTTCTACATAATACGTATAATTATGTGTGTAGGAAAGCGAGAATGATGTTTCTGATGTTGCAAGCATCTGTAGGCTATAGTAACCATAATTCTAACTTAATATTATATACTAGATGTGCCCGCGGTTTCACTCACGTTTATGGTTACTACGCCGTCCCCGTGGGTCGTAGCGTGATGTTATATAGCCTATAGCCTTCCTCGATAAACTGGCTATCCAACACTAAAAGACTTTTTCAATTCGGACCAGTAGTTTCTGAGATTAGTGCGTTTAACCAAACAAACAAACAGACAAACCCTTCAGCTTTATAATATTAGTATATATGTGAATGGAAATTTGTTTGTTTGTTACCCTTTGACGCATTAACTACTCGATCGATCATAATGAAATTTTGCATACACGTTATCAGCGGAACAGAAAAGGACATAAGGTACCTTTTATAAAAGTACTGTTCCCGAGGGATAAAAAAATACATAACTTACATTTACGCGAGGGTAACCGCGGGCAAAATCACATTTTAAATACATGGTCTCAGGCAACAGCGATAGCTCAGTGGGGAGACCAACAGACTGCAATGCAGAGGGCCTCGGGGTCGAACCCACTTCGCGCACCCTTGACTTTCAGAAGTTATGTAGTATAGTATGTGCGTATTGATTGTCAATTATCGCCTGCTCCGTGCCTTGGAGAGCCCGTTAAGCCGTCGGTCCCGGCTGCCATGAACATCTATGGCAGTCGTTATTGGGAAGTCAGTGCCTTATAATATCCTGACACTGGTCTAGCCTTAGGGTATCGTTAGCCTTTGGGTTGCGGAGGTCAGGTGGCAGCCACTCCGTGTTAAAATTAATATTCAGTCAAATCCGGTTAGACTAGAAAAGCCGACCCCAAGTGAGTTAGGAATAATAAAGGCTGGAGAAGAAGTCTCAGACCTTTATCCCGAAGGGTAGGTAAAAGTACAAGAAACACACTTCACAAAATCGGGTGAGCCTATTCCCTAGCACAATTCCAGACCCCATGGTACTATCAAGAATTCTTTTACATAACCTAATAATACTTTAATTGAGCTGGTAATCGAAGCCCAGACCTCAAGCACAGCAGTTACACTCACTACCAAGACAGGCTATTTTATCGACAACAGAAAATAAATTACTATGCACATAGCCGAAATGCAAATGCAAAATAATTTAGCTCTCCCAAAGCAATACCTTAGAAAGCTACATTCAAATAGGCTGTATTAGATTAGGTCTACCCGCCGTACATTCGAGACAGCTAACCATTTCGGATGATAGCTGAAGACGGGACCTCAAGGGAAATCACACAAGCTGCCGAGTAACCCGTGAATAAATTACCAGCCACACTTAACTGTTGCACCTTAGACCGTAAACTTGGATGGAATTCAAGCCCTCTGTATGATGTATAACTTCGCTGGAAATTAGGAAAATATCGCTGGATTTGCATTCGTTGTAAAATGCATTGAAGTAATGATGCAGTTGATGATTTTTCTTGGTTTTTATAAAGTTAAGCTTCGTGTTTAGTATGCAATTATCTTAAAATCCTACTAATATTAATAATCTTACTTTTGCCCGCAGCTTCGTTCGTCTAAATCCTTAATTCCTAAAGTGGTCCAGGGTTCCTCAAGGGGTCCACGGGAGACTCGAGGGGTCTACGTTGGCGTGACAAAAAATGGGGGTTCACAACTCGTAAGCGGGGGTCCACGAAAATTTATTTGCTTTCGGTAGTCAAAAACGAAAATGTTGGCATGACTTCACCTATCAATGTAGGCAGATAATATTTTAAGAAGCTCAGCGACTGTTACTTGTGTAAACGTTGGTCAACGAATATTTTAAGGAACACTGAAGACCAAAGAATTGCTAAGAAAAGAAAGGTGTGCCCGTAGAGATTTGATCAAATTTTTTAATTTGATGTAGCTAAGTATATTTTTCAGTTTTTTGGTCCGAATATAACGATTTTACTTGGCGGATTAAATTTCCAACTGCAGTGGGTCCACTGGAACCAGCAAAATTTTGAAAGTGGTCTATGACAAAAAAAGTCTGGGAACCTCTGGTCTAAATTTAGATTAGGTTAGATTAATAACAATACTTTTTTCTTAATGAATGTATCCTATGACCTTTTCTGTTGCCCCGATAACATGTATGCGAAATGATGATCGGTCAAGTAGTCAAGGTGTGGAAACGTAACAAATAGATAGACAAACAAACTCACATTCGCATTTATAGTTTTAGTAAGGATGTATAATTATGTTATTTTTGGATTGTGTTATTAAATTACGTGTATACCACTGAATATTCGAATATTAACATTCATGACCCGATGGGACGGATAATCCGACACGACCGGAGAGAGATCAGGCGCAGGACCAACGGGTTTACGTGCTTTCCGAGGCACGGGGGAGTCTAACACCGCCAACTTCCTAACTCCAGGCTCGTATTGAGATTTCTTAACAGAATAACCCAATAACTTTTTGTTGGCCCGACCCGGGATTCGAACCCGAGACCTCATGCACATTTTTTCTTTTTATATTATTTATTTTCTCTGTTTATAATAGAGATGGTTTTATATGCGTGAGTCACTAAAGGACCCAGTTGAAAACCAGCGTCAGGCTTTCGTCTGACACATGCTGAACTGGGCCCTATTTGACACTACTGTTATTGACTTTATTTTTTGTTCTCGTTTTGCTAAGTTCATCTTTGTACCTATTTATTTTTATTTTATACTTGTTATTATGTGTTTGTGGTACGTGTCAAATAAATATTTTTCTTTCTTTCTTTCTTTCTTTCTTTCTATCTGCGCAGCTGTCTCTTGAACTTGCTATTGTTAAGTCCCAGTTTCTTTTCTATTTCTTGGTCAAGTGCAATGTTATTCGACTATTTTGTACCGAAATTCTGATTATAAGTCATGGATGGGAATACGGTGAACCCCCGGTAATTCAACAAACGTTTTGCAGGGCTTCTGTCTATCGAATTTGACGGATTATATTGTACTGCAACAAACTCCCTATAGGCCGAATTTTTTTGAAAAGAGTTCCATGCAATCCTGCTTGTTACAAATCAGTCATAAGATTCCATTTGAACTAG
The DNA here is from genome assembly GCA_963675205.1 of Catocala nupta. Classification (NCBI taxonomy): domain Eukaryota; kingdom Metazoa; phylum Arthropoda; class Insecta; order Lepidoptera; family Erebidae; genus Catocala; species Catocala nupta. The sequence continues at coordinate 2,449,151 of OY776089.1, read as the reverse complement.
AACACATCGAGCACAACAGTGGAAGCGCGTACAAGTTACAACCAATTCAATCATGCATTATACGTATTAATGAAGATTTGCCGATATAAATTTGATGTTGGATTACACAGAACACCGAATTAGAGAGAGGCCGGATTAGGCAGAGGCCGGATTAAACGGAGGCCGGATTAGACGGAGGCCAGATTAGACGGAGGCCGGATTAGACGGAGGCCGGATTAGACGGAGGCCGGATTAGACAGAGATCTAATTACAGGGGTCTACTGTGTACCCAATAGACTGCAATAGGCTTAAAACGGGTAAGTATTAGGTGAACCTAAGAATATACCTGGCAAAACGTTAGTACAATACATCTCTGCCTACATACAATATGGCAGCATGTTAAAATCTTTCATTTCGTACGTTATTCTTACTTAACTATATCGGAAAATAGCATTTTACAACTGAAATTCACAGTAAATATCCATCTGCCTTTGAAGTTTGATTTAAATTCATAGGTTCTCGAGCAGCCATGTTTGTGTTAAAGAAACGTGTCCACAAACGTGGTCAGGCACTGCGCCAACACTCGAGGGAACCCTGGCGATGAATAAACCTACCGAGATTTCAGTTGCTAACATATTTGGAAAGTATTCTTAAAATATATACATCGTAGTGTATCTCTTGAAATATTATTACAATTGTATCTTTCAACGTTCTTTTTGGTTAAACATTCTACTTCCTTAGTAATATTATAAACTACATTTTGCACGTGGATACGCTCGCGTAGGTAAGTGTAGGTTATGGCAATTTTCTATCACTAGGGAATAATACTGAGATGGGTGAAGGTTCGGGTGTAGAAATAAAAGATTACTGCTCGGGTCCCATGTTCGAAGTGTAATCATTATATTATAAATTTATAATATTTTTGCCCGTCGAACTGTATCTAGAGTATCTAGAGTGGACCTGTGTTGAATTTTGCAATTTTATTTTAATATTTCTTTAAATTGAGTGTTTCTTTTGCCTCTGCGAAACTCGGTACCTCTCTTACTATCTTGCGGAGGTTACCATATACGACCGGCGCCATATTGGAATCCGTATAGCTCCATCCTGCTCGTCGCTGCTGGTGAGATTAACCTATTAAATATTTTTGAGAAACTTGGAAAAAGACGTCGGCCGGCGGTGGTTTGAACCTGCGCCTCCACGTGCAACAGCTAGCGGAGACGACACCTTACGCCGCGGGACCACGGATTGGTGAGAGGCGCACGACGAAATACTTGACTGGTATCGGCACAAGTAAATACTGTTGTTGATAACGCATGCTTCACGAATCTCTGGAGTTTTTGTTTAAAAAATTAATTATATCGAGTTTGACATCAATCAATCATGCAACGCTCTCCACCCTCTGCGTCGCATTCCTCCCCGAATTTAACAGCTCTATCCGTATTGGGAGACAATGTTACCCAAAGGAAACGAAAGCAACCAGAGTCCGAAATAGCATGTGCCATTCAAACACTCACCCAGGAAATGAACAAACGGCTTGAGGAGTTAAAACGCTACTTCGATTGCGCGATGTCAAACTTATCTGAGAAATTATCCACTATTAAAACGGACTTAGACATTGTTACTCAGACAACAACGGATATTAAAACCGAACTAAGTTCGTTGCGTTCAGAACACATTAAATTAGAAAAACATGTTTCGACCTTGGATGCCAAACAAGTAACATTGATAGAGGATTTTGCCTCCCTACAGAAAGCTTTACAATATACGTCGGATCGCCAGGATGATCTCTATAAGCGAGTTGAAGTCATTTGTAATGATACTAAAAGCGGGAATGTTTGCAGCGATATTGTGTTGGGTTTGGAGACACAGATTGATGCGCTTGAGCAACAAGCACGCCAATGTAACGTCGAGATTTGCAATGTCCCGGAGAAACGTTCGGAAAACTTAATGACGCTCATGCAGACTATAGGCGCTAAAATTAATTGCATACTGAATCAAAGTGACATCGTCGCCATACATCGTGTCCCTCACGCACAGAGCTCAGACAAGAAGCCCAAGAACATAGTTGTAAAGTTTCAATCGCGTGTACTACGAGACAATATATTAAGCGCGTTTCGTTTATCCAAAGGTCTAAGTACAGATCAATTGGGCATACAAGGTACGGCGCAACCAATATATCTCAACGAACACCTGACCTTAAAGAGGAAACAGTTATTTCGAGCAGTTCGAGAGTCAGCCAGGAAAAAAAACTTCAAGTTCGTTTGGGTCAAGCATGCCACTATCCTCGTGCGAGAACGCGACGGCGCTCCGGCAATGGCTATCCGGTCAACAAAGGACATCGGTAAAATCAAACCTAGTACTTGTAACACATAACGATCTGCCTAAATTAAACACCGGTATATTCTATAGCCTAATTCCTCATGTACTAAATTATATGTACTTTTCTTTATCCATCTTAATATGTAATAACATAGTCAATTTTGTTAGTTTTTACGGTACTCTATTAATATATTTGTGTGCCTTTTCCTATACAGACTTTAAAACTTTCATAATTTTTTATGGTTTTATAAGTGCTACACATTGCCAGCTTAATTGTATTTATACACAGACTGACCTACTCGGTACCATAGAATCGTTCGGTTATGCTTTTTACTATCAAAATTTCTATTCTAATTACTGTTTGTGGCGGTTGGAAAACATTGATGGATACACTGTTTATAATCATTTATTTTTTAATGGATAAATTGGTAATCTACTATCAAAACTGTAGAGGTATCCGTACTAAGCTTAATCTCCTATATATGAACATATTATCCAATCACTACGACGTCATAATCTTAACGGAAACGTGGTTAATTCAAGAAATTTTTGACAGTGAGTTTATAGATAACCGCTACACGGTTTATAGATGTGACCGTAATCGTGTTGCTTCCAATAAAAAGGAAGGCGGCGGAGTATTGATAGCGGTTTTGAAAAATCTGGGCTCCTCTCTTGTGACACTAGATATGCTAACCATACCATATATAGAGCATCTACTTGTTCAGTTGCCAAGTATCAATAATACAAAGATACTTATTAGTGCGGCTTATATGCCTCCCAAATTAAATCAAGATATTTATTTAAGTCATTTTAATCAATTGCAATACACTATAGAGAAACATAGTCCAGAAAAATTCTATTTATTTGGTGACTACAATCTACCCGATGCTAAATGGCAGCCGCACAATATTGACAACCAAGCAGCACTGAGCTGTTCTGGTAACAGTTTGTTAATTGAACACATATGTAACTTTATGGATTTATTAGATTCTTTTCAATATAACCATCTCGTTAATCACAATGGCCGCATCTTAGATCTTTTAATAAGCAACGACGATTGCGTTATAAATACTCCGTCTTCTATTTTATTACCCATTGATGTCAACCATCCACCTTTCTGTGCTACTATTATTTTTAAATGTCATATAAAAATGATATCACAGGCAAAAATAAATAAGTTCAATTTTTATAAAGCAGCTTACGAACAAATTAACCAAGATCTCTTTCTAATTAATTGGGCGGACATCTTTAATTATACATCAGCCGAGGAATGCGTAGGTACTTTCTATGACATCATATACGGATCAATAAAAAAACATGTGCCACTGTCTCGCCCTAAATCCACAAAGTTTCCTGTGTGGTTTTCAAAAGCACTAATACGTATCTTTAATAATAAGCGTAGGGCATGGATAAAATGGAAAACTTACGGCAACCTGACAGAATATGAGCAATTTTCTTACCTTAGAAGAAGATTTCACATAGAATGTAAGAATCATTATTTTAATTATATGAATAGTGTAGAGACCAACATAAAAAAGAATGTAAAATGTTTGTGGCGTTACGTATCCAATAAAAAAAAAGATGCTGGGATACCTGCTTCTATGTTTTACAAATCTCATAACACCAACGATCCAGAAGCAATCTGTCATTTATTTTCAAACTTTTTTCATTCTGTTTATGAACCTTCTACGTTTGATAGTACTAAGTGGCAACCTTCTGAAGCCCATGCAGATAACTGTGATACTATTAACCACATTACTTTTTCGTCAGATCAAGTTCTAAAAGCTTTAAAGCTATTAGACATTACCAAGGGTCCCGGCCCTGATGGGTTGCCACCTTACTTTTTACATAAAATAGCCGATAATGTCTGTGTTCCACTAAAAATCATTTACAATAAATGTATCACTGAAGGTACTTTTCCTAGTGTTTGGAAGAGGGCCAATGTTACGCCGATACATAAAACCGGTTCCAAACACGACATTGAGAACTATCGGCCAATTTCAATCTTGTCCGCTTTGTCGAAGCTTTTCGAAAGACTCGTACACAATGCAATCTATCCGATTCTTCACCGCATCATACTGAACCAACAACATGGATTTGTGCAAAAAAGGTCTACCGTTACTAATTTGTTAATTTTCACAGACTATGTATTCAATAATATGGATCAACGGATACAGATAGACGCTATTTACACGGACTTTCGAAAAGCTTTTGACAAGGTGGATCATGAGCTCCTTCTTCGCAAACTTGCATACAACGGCATTCGTGGAGATCTTCTGCGCTGGTTTGCGTCGTATGTGGCAAACAGATCGCAGAGAGTTGTTATAAGAGGTCACCAATCTGATTCTGTAATTGTTACATCTGGGGTGCCTCAAGGGTCAATTTTGGGACCACTTCTATTTATAATATTCATAAACGATATCGCTAACTGCTTTCTTAATTCAAAATTTTTGTTATATGCAGACGATCTCAAAATTTATCGTACGATTCGTAAACAATCAGATTGTAGCTTATTGCAAGCTGATTTAGATCGCTTTACAGAATATTGCACTAGAAACAAAATTTATCTTAACCTATCTAAATGCATATCTATTACGTTCACCAAAAACAGGAATATTTTTGATAACACCTACAATTTATCCCAAACAGACCTGAAGAGGGTTTCCTCTGTAAGAGACCTCGGTGTAATACTCGATGAAAAATTACACCTTGATCAACATATCGAAAAAATTGTCAGCAATGCTTACCGCATGTACGGCTTCGTAATGCGATCCAGCAAAGATTTTAAAAGGACTAGTACTTATATTCATTTGTACAAAGCACTCATCAGGTCCCAATTAGAGTATGCCGTTATGATTTGGAATCCTCTGTATAAGAAATACACAGATAACTTAGAAAGGATACAGTGTAAATTCGTCAAGGCATTGCAATACCGTTGCCGCAATAATTTCATAGCCGAAACAAATATTACGAGTAACACTAAATTACCTGATTTAAAAGCCAGACGCCTTTTTCTAGAGACAATGTTCATATATGACTTATGTAATAACCGATACGATTGCTTAGATTTAACGAGTAAGTTATGTTATATTGTGCCGAGAACTGTGATGAGACGTGAAGTGCGCGGACATAATCTTTTTGCTGTTACATCTTGTCGCACAAATGCTGGCGTCCGCGCACCTCTGCGTCGCATTACAAAAAACTACAACGAACATTTTACCGATTTGGATTTATTCAACTTATCTGCTGGTCAGTTCCGAAAGCTTTTAATTAATGAAATTAATAACTTGTAGTCTGCTATAACTTTATTTGTTTTCTTGTTTACTTTGATTGTAATTTTCTTATTTATAAAGACAGTAATGATTCACTCAAGTTCAGTTCTTGCTTTTACAAATCAATTATGTAAAATACGTGGAAAACGTTGTGGGTTTCACATATACCAAAATATTGTTAACTATACCTACTTTTTATCAATGTGTGTGTGTAACTGTTTGTTTTTCCTGAAATAAATAAATAAATATAAAACATATAGGTTGAGACAATACGCAACGTAGACAATAACTTGAGACTTAGTGTTAATTAAGGAGCATACTTATTTGTTAATGTAAGGGAGTTGGTGAAACCGCGGATAAAAACTAATATTATAAATGTAAAAGTTTGTGAGGATGGATGGATGTTTGTTACTCTTTCACTCAAAAACTACTGAACCGATTTCAATGAAATTTGGTATGTAGATAGCTGAAAACCTGGATTAACATATAGGCTTTTAACTTGAAATTCCCATGGTATTGGGACTTACGCGGTTGAAACCACGGGGCGCCAGTCATACCTTTAATATTATAAATGCTGATGTGAGTTTGTTAGTTTGTTACGGTTTCACGCCTAAACTGCTTGACCGACTATCAAGAAATTTTGCATACATGTTGTCAGGAGTAAAAGGACATAGGATACCAATCATTCAGAAAAGGGAATGTAACTAATCTAACCTTACCTAACCTACATTCACGAGCGAAGCTGCGGACAAAAACTTATGTTTTTATACAGGATGTCCCAGAAGTAGACGTCAAGCCGGAATCAGGTAACATGCTATGTTATAATAGACACCAGAAAAATAAAAAATTACAGGTATTTAAAAAATTCAATATAATCTACACCTGTGACTGTATTTTCACTCCTGTTACTACAGATATTTACTTTTTGAATTGTTTTTTTTTTGTTATATAGGTAACCTCGAATAATCTAAAAATATCGAGAGCTTAAAGAAGCATTATTCGAGATATTACATAACAAAAAGAAATATATTATACATATTCTGGGCCACCCTGTATATGCATTAACCGCTTAAAAAGTTTAACATGTATATTTACGATTCACAACTACTGCCTCTGTTAAACAAAATCGATATCTCAAAAGGGTTACCAGTAAAAAAGGATTGTATTGGCATCCTGCCACCGAGCTTATTGTGCAGTTGTACTAGTTATATTTATGTTGAAAGCCAATCCGATGCGATGTTTAATGTTATGCGTAAACAATAAAACTGTTTTATATATTACTACATTTTTCCCGTGGCTCCGCTAGCGTTAAGGTAGATTTTTTAATAAATTCTTATCTCTCGGGAACGGTACTTACTTCTTGGAGGAATAGCAACTTATGTCCTTTTCTATACCCCTGACAACTTGTATGTGAAATTCCATGATGTTCGGTCGAATAGTTAAGGTATGAAATCGTAACATACACACGTTCATTTTTTTTATGCAACTAAGGTGGCACACATGCGTACGGCCCACCTGATGGTAATTGGTCACCGCAGCCTATGGACGCCTGCATCACCAGAGGCATCAATTGCGCGTCGTCGACCCGCACGTTGAACAGCGTCTATACTATCGGTAGCTAGACAGCTACGACGCACGAAGAAAGGGAAAGAATGTATTTCTTTAATTAAGTTGTCATTCTGTGGTGAATGCTCACTGGCCGAGCGCGAACATATGACTTACCTCAGGCGCCAGCCGCCATTAGAAGGCATCGAAAAAAATAAAATAAAATCCATTTCTCTTGATATTTACGCATAAAATGATACTTTTTATATTTTACAGTTGCTATCCTCAACAACAAAAAAAAAACCGTCCTTTGTTTTTAGGAAATGCAAAGATTGTCTTTGCATTTCCTAAAAACAAAGGACGGTTTTTTTTTTGTTGTTGAGGATATTATTCACTCCACGTTATTTTAATGTCACGTACACCCGCACCACTGGTTGGTTCGTGACTAAATGGACTTCTGGTAATTACCTTGCATTCATGTTGCCACTACAGAGCGCGGGTAACGTATCTAATTTACCTACAGCTTCTTTTGGCCTTATTCTTCTTCTAGAGTTGATGGTACAATTAATTTAAATATGTCCTGCCCAATGTGTAGCCAGGCTATCGCATCAGCAGTTGCGTCCATCAAATCTGGCTTAGCATATTTACAGATGGGTCGAAGAGTGTAGAAGGTCATGGAGCAGCCTTTTATGTGCCTAGTGAACCATTGAATTGTCAAAGTAATTGCTTTAAAATAGATAAGGATGCGTCCATAATGACGTTGGAGCTTATTGCTATCTCTGAAGCACTTACGTTTTGTAACAATATCCAACGTAAAGAAATTGTTATTTGCACAGACAGCAAAAGTTCCTTACAACATTTAGCTCGATGCGCCTCTGGCCACAGAGGTGTATCGCTAGCTTATGTTATTCTATCAAAGATAGATGAATTAGTGCTTAAAGGTGTTACATTGAGATTGCAATGGATTCCATCGCATATTGGAATACAGGGCAATGAAAAGGCTGACATGCTGGCAAAATATGCAGCTAAATATGGGAAAGGAACTAATGTTATTTTGGATTACTCAGAATTATTACCTAAATTTAAAAATAAGTGTTATGAGGATTGGAAGGAATATTTTGACAAGCGTTCATTGGATAAAGGAATCTGGTATAAAACCATGCAGAGTCAGCCTTTTCGTGTGCCCTGGTTTATAAACAATAATTTAAGTCGAAAATTAGTTGTTACGGCTCATAGACTCAGATCTGGACACATTCCATGTAATAAGTTTGCGCACTTGATGAAAAAAACGAACTCGCCTAATTGTGTGGAGTGCGGAGTTGTTGAAGACTTACACCACTTATTGATGGACTGTGTCCGATATGAGCCTGAGAGAAATGATCTGTTAAGGGTATTGAGGTTGAACAGACTTGAAGTAGGCACATTTCACAAAATCCTGTCTCAACCAAATGGTGATGATGCGAAGAGTCTGTTTAGATTCATGGCCCAGATATGACCAATGTTTATTTAGGGTACGATGGGACTGACATACGCATTGCGGTTATTAATGTCCCTAAATAAATAAAGAAAAGAAAAAAAAAAAAAAAAAAAAATCCTCCATGGTGCACCTACAGGGACAATTTGGGCATTTCGACACTGATATGACTTGGATAGTTTGGTTTTACTTTTAGTATTCTAATACGTACTGTGATCATTCTGACTTGTATATCTTGAATGAGCTCACATTCTTTATACTATAATAATAAAAATATAACAGTTATTGCAACTTAAATTGCATTGGAAATATATCTTCGGTGTGGCTTTTACGAGTTCACATTGGAAGGATAAAGAAAGTTGCAGTGGACATAGAAACCCGCACGGCGGTCGTACAGTTGCACAGTTATGTAAGTATTTTATTTGTTTTTACATCGTTCTCCGTTTATTCAGTTTAAATTCGTTTTCTTAGAAGTTTAGGTACTCCGTGGGGTATGGTGAATGAAAGAATTTCGAATGTAAAAACTGAGCACTGTTTATTCGCTATTGTTTACTAAGATTACGACGCGACAGCGTATGAGAGAGTGCGGGCCAGTTATATTTAAGTTACTCTATGGTGCGGGCTTATATGACCGTTCTTTTTTTTTTAAGAAAAATAAAAAGAAAGAACAAGAGCAAGAAAGAAGAATATTAACGTTGCAGTCAGATATATAGGTTATACAATATACTTGTGTGCGTGGCTTGTGTGACTACGCTCACCTCTACAGAAGCTTTACGATATTTTTGCCTACGTATATAATATTACTTGTAGTCTGTGCACTTATCGTTGTAGTGGTGTATCAGACCTATATTCCGCTACCTACGGTTTAGGTCTATCGAGAAATTTTGCGGTACGTTTAATAAAATTACAATTTTAACAGTCTTGTTTAACCACCCTAGACTTACAATTCCGTCATGTTACTTTTAATCAAAAATCAACTATCGTACTAAGAATTATTATTAAGAATTTATAAACATTCAATCACCGACAATTAACACCCAGACTCGGAAAAACTGTTTCTGGATTACACAATATTTTACCCCGTGTAAGGATCGAACCCGCAACACTCGACAAAGTAAACATAAACTACTTATTACGCTATCCGTGTAGTACTTAGTGTTTTAGTCTGAATCCTATATCCTCGAAGGAGCAGGAAGTGTACCACACCTACATTTCACGATCTATAGCGTAGGTCCCTCGAAATACACAGTGTGCCTCTTGTCGTCTATTAGGTACATTTTCATACTCAGTGCCGCAACTCATATCATATATAAGTACATCTCCTTTATTATTTATTAAAAAAGACAACTCCTCATCTAGGTATAATTTTTGTGTCGCGGGTGACTTCACAAACATTTAAAAATGGACACATGGAACTCTCGGAACTACTATAAGGAATGTATGGGGATCGAACCAGAAAAGATCGAGCACTCCAAGCAGTGGCAGTAACGGTACAACCACTATGCCATCCGTAGTATCGAAATCTTCAACAAAACACACAATGACATAATAACTTTTTTCTATTTATGTAAGATGCGTTTGTGCATAATAATCTCCATTTATTAATGATGTATTGACATAAGATAAGACCTACTTTTTGTCTTATTTATTTATTTAATTATGGCACTCTAACGACTTATTTACTAATACACTCTAAAGTACCATAATATTAAACAATTATTATCATCTAAAGGGAATTTGCCTCTTACAGGCGTTCACAGCACTTACAGATGTCAACGTCGTGTATACAAGATTAAATTAAACTAAGTTAATTAAAATAAGACAATTAAATTAAATTGAATCATAACAAATTGAATAAAGTTAAATTATTATATAAAATTGAGTAAGATAACATAAAAATTTAATCTAAAATTAAATCAAATTAACTAATAAACATTTAAAATAATAATTAAACTAGATACAAAATTTATAATTATTAATTTCACATGTCTTCTTTTACTTAAATCACTTGATAAAATAAAGTAGGAGAAACCGTAGGTGTTAAATGTTTCCGCTTATGAATTCGAGCACAACACTAATGTTACAATAAAACTCTCTGCCCGACAACGCAACAGACTATAAATAAATAGGTAAATGTGAAAACCATAAACGAGTAGGTATCTCAATACGATTCAGAACGAAACAAGATTTCCCGCTTAATGAAAACCACAGTCGTCTTCATTGCGCGCGCAAACAGCGTTCGGAAACCGGCGTCTCGTACCCGAGGGAAATCAACCAGACTGCCAGCCGGCGTGCGTTCCGAAACCTTTGTACCGCACTGTAATTATACTGACCAACGCTCAATGGCATTTTTCTTGTAAGAATAATATTTTTAATTAGCGACTTCAAAAGTATAGTTTATTATTACGCCGCTTGGTTTCTAGTTTCTAGAAGCTCGATGTTCTCTTTATGAGTAATTAATTTCTTCGTGTAGCTGGGAACTTTAGTTAGGTGATTAGTTTTAAAACTATTGCTATTAGGTCAAGCAATTTAATCACTAACTTTAAATATACGTGTTTCTGGGAGTATAGCTTCTTGTCATATACGTAATCAATGACATGCCCGTTATTTTAATGACTGCCTTGCTGGAGCAATGGTAGTGATTTTGACTGCTGTGCACGAGGTCTGGGTTTCGATTCTGTTGGGTCTGAAATGACTGCCGAAATATGTATAAATCACAGTGCAAGAGTAAGGTAGGCAAAGGGCCTACCCCTTTGAGGAAATAGTCGTGAGACTATGTAGTCTCACGACTATTTCTCGACGGTGTATAAACAACAATAATAACAACAATACAATTATGTATGTTATCAAATTATTTATAATGATGATTTAAGATATACTTGGACATATTTTTCTCGGTTGCGAAAAAGGATTGCGTTTGGGTATCCATAAGTTGGTAAGTTTTTTTTCTCTCTCGACTTTCGTGTCGAACGGACGTCCATAGTAAGTTGGGTTTCGATGGTTCTAATTTAGGCAGAGACATCCAAATCTAAACTCATAAGTTATTTGCAATATTATGTATTCATAAATCAAAGATAATTTTCGTGTAATCTTTATTGATATCTTTGTGTGCGCATATTAGTTACGTTACGATCCAGATCTAAACAATGTATTTATGATATGAGATTTAATAAAGATAGTAATGCGTTTTGTGCGTTAATAAAAAAAAATTGTAGGTACATATATTTTGAAACATATCTCCTCGCCAGCTATTCCTAATTAGATCCCACGTAATAGAAGGCAAGTCTGGGGAAGAATCTACGGTACTGCAATCATTAATTCCCAAACTAATTCTTTTAATTTGTTTGTTATACAGTCAGCTGTTAGCATAACCACGGCATAAATACTGAATTAATGAGGCAATCTATACAATATAGGTATAACACATTTGTGATGGCCAATCAAAGTTAAAAAATATACCGTCGTTCGTTCTAAATTGGTTCATCATCTACCAAAAATTAAGCTATTTTTGATCGATATTGAACGAATTTAGAACGTAAACACGCTTTCAAAAATAGAAGCCATATCCCGCCAAACAATCAAACAGAATAATGTAAAAATTGAGTTTCAGTAATTGCTTTATTTGTGGTTGAATTTTTAAACAAAAATGGCGAACGGAATGAGAGGAGTAGATTGTAAAAATTGTACGTTCAGTAATGTATGTCGCATTCGTTAGCCGTGATTGCGAGCCACCTCACTAATGGAATTAATAATTTGCCAGATCATATGCATAAAGCCGGACAAAAGCGAAGTGGACACGTGCACTAAGGGGTCCGTACAATTAAAAGACACGTGTAAAATTTTACTAACTTAGTTAAAATAATTAAATCGAAACAGTGAATGTACTCCGAAAGAGTTGATGAGCATGTTTGTTAAACTTTGAATACCTACTGCTAAACTTTGAGATAATTAAGTTAGATTGTAATCACACCGGGGTAATTCCTAAAAAAAATGTTTTTGTGCAATATTTCTTCTAATAAGTGTTAGGCATACATTTAACAAAAACGATACATTCTAAGCCTTCATAGTCTTCTATGAATTCTCGATATTTGAGATTTATTACTTTACAAACCTCGAAGATAAGGCGAAGATTTTATTTTCTTTTCTCAACTCTACTTTAGGCCGTTCACAAAATAAATATAAATTAACTTATATTTTAAATTATACATTAATTTACACTTAATTATATTTATATAATTTGTAAATGAAAATAGTATATTTAATATGCCTGACAGACATACAAAAGCATACCATAAAGGTTCTTTTCACTATAAAGATACGGGACCCCAGAAACGAGCGTTCTCTCGCGAATGCGTGGGGTACCTCGCTAATCCAGATTAAAACGAGTTTATACGTAGTAGGTGCACTTTGAGGTAAGGATTAAAATTGTGTTTTCTGTTGATTACATCCCCGCGATTAGTTTGCGGAATGGTGAGCTTTGTTTTAATTAGTAACACTCCGTCAGGACTTCTAGCAAGAATTTATTTACTGCATGCAAATTATTTTCACTATAGTAGTATTTATTTTAATTGAATTTGCGCTTAAACCTGGAGTAACTTTACTGGGTAAGTTTTTCTAATAGTTACGGATGCAGTAGCACTGCGTTGAGTATAGTTGATTCGATCACAACACGTTTCAAAAAATTGTGTGGTCCACGACTAATTGTTTCTTGTGTCCGTTGTTAAAGTTTATCATTTTTAGTTTTTAGTCCTCCGTGGCGCAGCGGTAGTGCATGCGACTGCAGTGTATGAAGTCTCGGGTTCGAATCCTGGGTCGGGCCGACATAAAGTTATTGGGTTTTCTGTTAAGAAATCTCAATAACAGCCCGGAGTTACCAAATTGGCGTGTTGGGCACTCCCGTGCCTCAGAAAGCACGTTAAGCCGTTGGTCCTGCGCCTGATCTCTCTCCGGTCGTGTCGGACCATGTACCGTCCCATCGGATCATGAAAGTTAGGGAACAGAGAGTGCACTTGTGTTTGCGCACACGCTTGTGCACTATAATATCGCCTGCGCAGATGGCCAGTCTCCGTTAAGGTTGGCCACCGTGGCCGAAATTGGTCTGGAGGACACACATTACTTCACGTAGACCTACATAACGAGTGTTCTAGGATACAAACCACACTTCAGAATGTTTTTTCGTTTTAATTTTCATGAATATCTCTCGTGACACAGGAATTACTTCTAGTGGGGTGGAGAGTGGTTCTAGTGCTCTTTCAAAAGAGAAAGAAAAAGAGAAAATTGCTTGCAATATAAAAGTTGCCTGTGACTGATTTTGTACGTTATTTTATATGCAACAGAAAAACCAATCACAAAAAAGCTCTCAGTGAAACAGCATCAAAATTGGTTATAAAATAACGTAATAATTAATATTTAAAATGTCGGTATCAGATAAAAATATCTCGTACCAGGTTTCAATAGTTTCTACATTATTTATTTTAAGTATCTAGATTTATAAAAAATAGGAAACATTTTTCAATTTTGGATAACGTATAGCAGTTTTATGACGAAGTAAGAAAAAGGAGGCGTAAATTAGCTTTAGTTATTATTCTGTGCTTGAGGACTCCAATTCGATATTCGGGTCGGCTAAAAGTGTAATCACGTTTTTCGACCTAGAAATTATCAGTAGCAGTTCCCTATCTGGCACTATACCTAGTATTCGGCAATAGGCTCGAACCTCATACGTCGGAAATAAACAATTCTGCTTACCCCTTCATTATATAGGTGTGTATCGACGTATGTACGTATGACTAGAGAACAATAAACGGTCGAGGAAGTGCAAAAACGCGATGCGGTAGTCGCCAAATCGTCGATAGCTGATGCCTTAAGTAACAAAATTCTGAGGCCCTAAATGGAAACCAAATCATTCTTGTAAATGTAATAGGTATATCTATTTATTAACAAAGTCCATGATGCCCTAACTAACACAATTTCATCAAATTAGCTAATAATAAAGGCGTCACCTAACTAAGTTAGCCTAGTTCCAGTTTCAGAACGGCGACGACGCCCGTAATGGCGGTCAGCGACGAAAACTTCCCGCTAAAATAAAAACAACATGGCCGCTCGTTACTCCGACACACGGTAATCCAATCTGCTTGATTCGCATTGACCCTTCCGTAGCGCCAAGACTGCAATCCAACGTATTTATTTTCCAACTGATATGTTTACATAGATTTTATTCTGTGTTGAATATCGCAAGCGTTGCTAGCCCGCTATTTTTTTGTTTACTGGATAAATAAAGCGCAAATTGAAGCTACAGAAATAACGTACAGAGTTTATTGAAACGTAAAAAATATAGCCAGTTGCTTTATGCACGAGTTACTGGTTGTTTATTGATTCGGATTTCTACTTTAGGAAATAGAATAGTATAAAATTCAATGCGGGCGCTCGCAGCTTTGAGTGTAATTCACGAAACCTTAAAATATTATAGTTCTGAATTCTTGTATTTAGTAGAGCTGTTTGTAACATATTTGAATAGCACATAATACAGAACTTATTTTTATTTAACTAGCTTTTTCCCGCGGCTTCGCTCGTTCGCGATCAATAAGTACTTTATTCTAGGTGAGCCTGGTACCCTATGTCCTTTTCTGCACCCCTGACAACGTGTATGCGTCATGAATTTTAAAACATAAGATTCTGCCAGCGGCTTAGCCATTGTGCAACCTACGGGAACGCTCACAGGGATAAAAAGTATTCTAGGATATGATCTATCTATGTATTAAGTTTAATCTAAGTCCATTTAACGGCTAGTGTACATATGATTGTATAACAAATATCTACACAGATTCACAAAATTTCACATTTGCAATGGTAAAAGATTTTTCAATTATACAACGTGTCCCAAAATTCAACGATAAGCGGGCACCAAAAGATGGACCTACATATGACTTGAGGAAAAAAATAAAAAATTCTGTCTTGATTTATTTTTTCATTACGAAAAACGAAATCCGATATTCTTAAAAAATTGACACCATTTATTTTATCTTTAAGTACCATTGCTACAATTTTACAAAAACTTCTGTTTTTTTTTTGTTTTGGCAATATAAGTAGCACTAACATCCATCACAATCATTAAAAATTCCAGAATGCCTGTGGATTTTACACAAAAATCAACCAAAATGGTGTCGTTTTCTTAAATTATGTAAGATTTTGACTTTCAGTTCACTTTCACTCATCGTGGTAAAAAAAAAAGTATTCCTCGTTGCTCTAATTGAGAATTTCCAGAAACTTCTAAAATTGCCATCCAGGTGACAAAACAAATTGGATAGGTATATGCAATCATTTCTTTGCACCGAGACACACTAATAACATAAGTAATCAATTAATAATGTCCTCCAGACCGATTTTCGGTCACGGCGGCCAATCTTAACGGAGACTGGCCATCTGCGCAGGAGATATTATAGTGCACTAGTATGTGCGCAAACACAAGTGCACTCTCTGTTCCCTTACCCTCATGATCCGATGGGACGGATAATCCGACACGACCGGAGAGAGATCAGGCGCAGGACCAACGGCTTTACGTGCTTTCCGAGGCACGGGGGTATCTAACACCGCCAACATCCTAACTCCGGGCTCATATTGAGATTTCTTAACAGAAAAACCCAATACCTTTATGTTGGCCCGACTCGGGATTCGAACCCGAGACCTCATGCACAGCAGTCGCATTCACTACCGCTGCGCCACAGAGGCAGTTGCAGTTGAAATTTTTAATGATTGTGATGGATGTTAGTGCTACTTATATTGCCAAAACAAAAAAAAACAGAAGTTTTTGTAAAATTGTAGCAATGGTACTTAAAGATAAAATAAATGGTGTCCATTTTTTAAGAATATCGGATTTCGTTTTTCGTAATGAAAATGCAATTATTACTTTGAGTAATTAGGTCTTCAAGCTTCTGATACAAATCATGCGATCCTTATTGTCCTTTAAGTATTGTGATATTAACACCATGTCTTCTGTTGGTCACATTACCGAAGGCATAAAGTACTATAGCATAAAATACTTCAGCAGTATAATCATTATTACTTACTCCGTATATAACACCAGCCTTGTATATATGTCTCACTGCTAGGCACGGGTCTCTTCTCAGTATGAGAAGGTTTTAGGCCATAATCCACCACGCTGGGACATGAGTGCGGGTTGGCAAACTTAACACATCTTCAAGAACATCATGCAGAACTATCAGACATGCATAAACATGCATGTCTGAAAACCATGGAAACTGGAAACCATCATGAGGAAACCCTCATGATGATTTGCTTCGTCGTTAAAGCAAGCGATAATTAACTTTTAATGCTACTTACATACATTTTAAATGTAAGAGGAGCCTTTGCATTTAACAAAAGACTCTGCATGACAGTCCAATGTTCTACCAATAGACTACCACTTTTGCTACTCCGCACTCTGTAACTTTTTTTTTAATGGCACAGTTGGTCAATCGGGCAGACGGATCGCCTGATGGTAAGCGATTACCGCTGCCCATGGACACCCGCAACCCCAAAGGAGTTACAAATGCGTTGCCAGCCCTTTAAAAAGGAATGAAGGAGGGAAAGGATAAAGGAAAGAATAGGAAAAGGATCGGGGTAACTGGGCCTCCGGCTCTCTCACTCACCGATACGAAACGCAACAGTACGGGTACCATTACTTCACGCTGGTATTCTGTGAAAGGATATTACTACCTCGCTCGATCCGGCCTATTCATGCTGAAACCAGCGAGGATCTACTACCTTAAAAACTAAACTGATGTAAAAGCTATGATTATTTGCTATACTTATCAGAAATATACCAACAAGTGCAAATATCGAAGTATTTTAGCGTTTATTAAAATTACCAACTTTAATAAAATACACTTACACTATCGGTATTTTGTGGACATTCAGATATTAACCACAATTGTATTTTAACGTACAAACAATGGCCTAATGTGCGTTAAATTGACAAATAATGTAAATTTATTATAATTGATTCATCATAAAGTGTTTGCTAATTAATACGATAATAACTGCAGTTTTTGTTATGACAGGCAGAATCTAAATAAGGTTAATATGAACAGTTGTGTAAAGATCACAGTGGACACATTCTGGAGTGGCACCATGAGCTGCTAAATGCTACTCTTCAATGAATACTTGATCACAGTGACTTAGCATGCAATCAGATCGATAAACGCACAAAGCAATGAACTTAGGTAAAAGAACACAGCGTTGTCAAGTATTTGGTGACTGTTCGAAAGAGCTGGCTCACCCGAATATGTGCCACCTTCTGCTAGGAAATTGGAGCAATAGTAGAATTATACTTAAAATAATGTTAGAAAACTGGTACCGATACTGTCGCAAAATAAGTACAGGTGCTGCAGGCTGATATATATCCATAGCTCCCTTCCTTTTATTTTGTCGTTCATTCGTGTTCCTTTGTATTTCAAGCGACTAGACGAGGGCTACGTTAATCGATTTCCATCAGGCAGACTGTTGACTTATTTTTTGTTACATAGCAACATAGCAACTCTTACATAATTTCATGCGAGATTCTCATAAGCAAATCAACAGCACTGATATTCTTCAGCTAACATTAAACATGGTTACATGGCAGGACCATATTATAAAACCATGGATGACTCTGCATTCTTGGATGACCACCTAATCCATTCCACCGGTGAGAACCTTCGTCATATTATACAATGTTACTCATATACAGACTGCATGCAGGCTGAAGAAACACCTACTCATGTGTTCTTATACTGCAATAGCATGAGCGATCAACGGGCAAAGCTCATTAATAAACCTTAAACCATGTAATTATGCTGATTAACTGATGTCACGAGTAAAGCCAGTAGAAAGTGATATCTTCACCTGGCTGACGGGACAGAGTGAGGTGGTATGGATGGTGGTGATCTACTTTCTTCTTATCTATTACTTACATACAATCCAGTGGCGTAGCGTAGTGGGGGCGGCAGGGGCAGTCCGCCCCGAGCGGCACTTTTAGGGGGCGCAAAGGCAGGGGGGTGGCAAAATATTACAAATAAATAATAAGAATATTTTATAAATATTTGAACCACTTCATGTCGAACGAGAGGAATGGCCATGTCCATGGTATAGAATATATAATGATGATTACTGTTCTTTTCGAAAAGTTCTTTAGAATTTCTGTATAATATAGCCTTTTAAATTAAAATACCTAAATAAGAGTGCGGCCAAAATTTCTGACACCCCGGGCGGCTGACACCCACGCTACGCCACTAATACAATGGCTCAATTATAAGATAACTCTAAAATGCAGCAATCATATGCTCAACTTAATGCTTACTTATAACTAATTTTATAACCAAAACGGTTTACCCTACCGGCCAAAACACCAGCTTAATTAAAGTAGGAAAATGAAAAAAAACTCATAAATTAAGTGTTTTAAGTAGGTAACCTGTTTAGTCATCTTATAAAACAGTGATAAATAGACAATATACTTTAAATCCGTGAAGAAATATCAATAATCCATGCTAAAAAGGCTATAATTGGCTAAACAGATTTTCATCCAAAAATCTTTTTTTTTTAATATTGCTCGTCAGAATGACCACACTCCGCCTGATAGTAAGCAGTCGTGTGGTATAAGAGCAGTGGCCTCCACACCGTCCTCATAGCAGCCGAGGCAATGTTGAGGTCTCTACTTTGACGGCCTTTGCTTTTTCAAGCCCCGCTTAAAGGACCCAGGATTGAAGGAACAAGGAAACACGTGCCTTGAATTCCATGAAAATTCCATGCCTTAATCTTTCGGCAGAGGTATGAGGACCCAAACTTGTTGGTACGCACTCTAGTTGACTCTACCGTGTAAGGATGGCATCTGAGCCCAGCACGTGTTGTTCTGGATAGGAAAGAGGAGGGCGGGATAAGGTGGAACTTTTTTCACAAGTCTCGGCATTCGAGCAATCAATTTGTTCATGGTGTCTTCTGATATATTGCGCCAACTTTTGCATAAAGCATTCCACATGTCTTCTTTCCGAGGATGGGCCACGATTACGGACGTTCCTATCAAGCTCTTCCCACAAAAGTTCAATTGGATTGAGATCCAGGCTCTGAGGAGGCCACACCATGTTTTTTAAACCCCTTGTGCCTCTTTCTTTTCTAAATATCCCCTGCATAATTTGAAGCTATACTTTCGATCATTATCTTGTTGGAAAATGAATCCATCTGCGGATAATCGCAACCCGGAAGGAACGGCATTTTGTTCTAAAATTTGTTTGTACTGCTCCTTTTTCAAAATTCCTTCAATTCTGATCAAGTCGCCAGTTCCTTGGCTAGCAACCCCAGACCATAATTAAACCACCACCATGCTTGACTATTGGGACTACACAGTCTGGCATCATCTTTTCTTGGGCGCTACGTCAAACATAAATTCTTCGTTTTGAACCGAATAGTTCAAAGTGGGATTCATCAGTCAAGAGATCTTTTTTTTAATCTTCTTCAGTCCAATCTCGATGGACAAGAGCCCACTGCATTAGTTTTTTCTTGTTTTGTGGTCTTAACAGAGATTTTCGAACGGCAACGCGACCATACAATTTCGCTTCTCTCAATCGCCGTTTTACAGTAGTCAATGATAAAGGTTTAATTTAGGATTTGTTCACTTCAACGCACATTTCTGGTGCTGTTAGGCGACTATTTTACTTGCTGGTAGAAACGATGAAATTATCTTTACTAAAAGTGGTAGCTCTCGGCCTTCCCGAATGTAGACGACCTTGAATACCGTCTGTCTCCCTGTATCCGAGTTATTGTACCATGAACATAAGTCTTCGTTAACTTCAGTTGTGAAGCAATCTCACGTTCGGATTTGCTTTCTTTATGTAAAACAACGATGGCAGAACGCACTTCACAACAAATTTCGCGTTCTTTTCCTATTTTAAGATGTCTTGACTGTAGAAACCACAAGTTTAGACTACTTGAGATTATTTGTGAACAATCCCAAGAAACCTGAGGTAATAAATAATAAGTCGCAAACATATGTTTTCGGTAACTAAATAATCCTTATTATTGCCCAATGCGAAAGAAAAGCAAAGTAACAGTAATGAGCACATCATAAAAATATTACCACGACTCTACCACCTGGCTCTTGCGTAGCATTTGTCGGTGTTTGAAAACAATAGATGTTTACTGTCCAATAACTTGAAAGTCAACAAAAGAATGACTTCTTAAGATATTCGATATTAACAATAGAATATGCAGATGTGCCTTTTTTATTAATCTTACGGGCTTTTATTGCAATTGATATCTATTAAAATCATATGATTACGTCGTTTAAGTGCGGTCTTTAGGTCCATACGTCCGGTTAACCGCTTGATTATAATAATAATAATAATATAATAATAATTGTTTATTAAGTTTAAGTTGGCATAAATATGAATAACAATAGGTCTTAAAAATACTTAAAATAGGGATTAAATAGGTTACCGGTGGCAACCCTTAAGGATAAACTTCAGTTTGTTCCCGTTAAGTGTTAGTTAGAATATAATGCAGATTTAAATTAACGTACGTACTTAAGTCTTTTTAACATGTGATAATTTTTTTATATATCTTGTTATTTATATAAAAAGTCATTAAAGCAATTTTATTAATGGATGCATATACGGTGCAGTAGTAGTAGGCTTCGTCTGGCGTAATAATGGAAGTGCTTTTTTTTTGACTCATTCCCCTCCGCGGGGGCTGGCGGAGGGGTTATGTCGGACTCAGCGGGGTAAAAGAGAAAGATTGAATAAATAGTAATGTACCTCCCGGAATACCAACTAAAAAAGGTTTCAGCCCGCCGTATGAAACGACAGACCACTACACGAAGTGACCTACCCAAAGGCACTCGCTCACTTATAACCCTATTGTCTCCCCCCTAGAGGGGAGACGGACTCGACACAGAGGTGCGCGTGGGAACACGCACGCAGCCTCTCGGACCTGGTGGTGATTGGATGGTGGGCAAGCCCACAAAGTCCACCACCCCCAGGTCAAACCTCAAGGTGGCTGGAGGTCATCTCGCGCCCTCCGACGCCCGGCTCTGCAGTTGGGGAGAGGGTTTAAGCGTTCCCTCTCCCGCTCAGCCACTTCCTTAATGGAAATCACTTTCTCACAGAAGGAGGCGACGGCATTCCACGACCTCTCACTCCGGACCATAAACTGAACTACGGCCGAGAGCGAGAGGGCAACCGATCCGACTGCCGCGATCAACTCACGGCGCTGCGATGCCCAGGCGGGGCAAGCCGCCAAAATGTGCAGCGCCGTGTCCTCAACAACGTCGCGGCAGTCGCCGCAGTGTGACAACCGGGTGTCTCTTGCCGGCGTATACAGACACAGGAACTGGCCAAAAAAACAACCGTGGCCAGTCAATACCTGTGTCAGCCGGAAGGTGAGGGCGCCATGCCGCCTCTCAAACACTGGACTTACCGCCACGATCGTGGCGTGCCCGGCACTAGGCTACATAAGTCGCTTCTTCCAATTTGCCACTAGAACCTGGTGGAGCTCGCCCTTGCCGCTTCGAGAGCGGGAAGAGCCGGTCCTTCGCCTCGAGCTAGCGCCTCCTGGATAGAAGCGCTTACGTTAACATTATAACATGTTAAAATAACTTATTAATTATATAATTTGGTGTGTTATTATCTTATTATATTAGAGAACAATTTAATTAAATCTATTTATTATTAACTTTGCTGTGTATTCAGACAATTAATCAGTTTGTTATGCTACGCGGCTCAGTCGCTAGAAAGCACACCTAAGAAAGATTATCAACAGAATTTGTGATCAGCAGTTAGTATATTAGATTATTAGTATATTAAATTATAATATTTCTTTTTAGTTTAATAAACTAACTATTCACCACGATTTATGTCGTTAATCATCCACAAGAAAACATTAGATTACATCTACTTATATTGTGTAAAGAAATTAATAAACTATAATAATTGATCATATTATCATCAATTTAAGTATGACACATAAAATTTATTCGTAACTCAATTTCTCGGATTTATAACAAAACGAATAAAGAATTTATTATATTATTAATTTGGTAAACCAAGTTTTTACTGCATTAAGTTGATTTATATAGGCCACTTTAGGTGGGTCGCACGTAGAACGAAACGTTAAATTTTATAGTCTATGCAAAATTGCCAGCTGACATTGACAAATGACAAGCTTTTGTGTTCAATTCAACAATCACAAATAAATACGTAAAAGTGTTGTGTATGCTATGGCGTTGAGTTATTTAAATGAAAGCGAGGCTCCTCGGGACTTCCGAGTGTCGTCCACTGAAAGTGATGGCCATTACAAGAAATGCCTGCTATGCTACACGGTTAAAAGAAACTTTTACTGCCCTGATTGCGTCAGGGCGGGCAATTTTGTACATTCCTCGATGCCATATGCAGACAGGTACGTTATTTAGCATAATTACGCAGTCGTTTATATATACTTGTATATTTTAAGCAGCTTAAGAGCTTCAGCCTCGATCGGCTGGAGCATTCTCGATTGTAAAATGAGAATGTTGTGTCGCAATATGTATATTTTAACTCGGCATATGCGTCGCATTTATATGTAAACAAAGCATAAACTCTCATCAGGTCGATCGAATATTACGAGGTAAGTGAAAAGACGCACGTTTGTTGTTGATTTACGATATAGCAAGTCATGGTAATTAGGACATTTATATTTATTTAATTAGTGTTTACAAACTTACATAACCTTGAAATGAAATGAATGCGATCTACAACTGTTACGTTTATTTCGTCAGTTCTATGAGTCAGCCTTTGTATAATTATAATTTATGTCTAGGAAGTAAAACTGCCAATTGCTAAATAAAATATTCCATTTTCACACAATCAAGAATTTCGTCTAGAATTTAATTGATGTTGCAATTAGTTAGATCATTTTGTAACTGTAATGCTTTGTTGTATTTTTCCTTGTTACTTGTAAAATTAAGTATAATGTATGTATTTCCTTTAGAAAAGACTAGATTAATAGGTATTATTTATTTCCTGTTCTTCTATATATAAACTTTAGGATAAAATGTATATATAATGGGTCTTATATAGAAATAGCAACAGCAACTATTTTCTATTTTCAGTTGAGTAGACATGTGCCTACTCTTATGCCTCTAGCTAGTCCAATACCAATCTCATTAATTATCATCTTAAGTTTTATTATATTAAGTAAACATAAGGTTAAAGACACAAGACAAACAGCACTTAACATATTATTTTCTATGTATAGTCTGATATGGAAGATATATATTTATTCCTACAAGGAATAAAAGATTTACTGGGTCACTGATTTATCAATGTGCCACTCAAACAAATTCTGGCTATAGATACAAAACAGACATCAATGAAAATAATAATTTAGTGTTTAAAAATTATTTGAAGTAAACATTTTGATGTTCCTAAGGTAATAAAATATATTTACAGGTATCCAATAAATTTTAATATGGACAGGTATTTGATAAAGCTTTAGGCTTTACATAGGATAATTTCATCCTAAGAAATGCACACATGGTCAAAGCCACAAATTGAAGCTAGTATCTCCTATTTAAGGATATTTTACAAAATATTTGATTTCAGGCTCATGTGTCTGAAAATTTAAATTCATGTATCTATTCATGCTTAAAGTAGTTGTAACTTAAGACATTGTAATCCAATCATATGTAAATTCCAGATATTCAGAAAAACAAGCAAAACTATTGAGACTAAAAGCGAACAGAAAACATGTACTGGACCGATGTGAGAAATTATTATCATCAAAGTTAAAACGGGACACATTATTAACTGAAGCTAAACAGTCCAGAGACAGGCTAGATCTCTTACGGTTAGCTATAGAACAGAGACGGAGCAATATTGAAGAGAAGCGTAAAGAGTTACTGGAATTAAGAAATTATAACAATGAGTTGAGTTTAAAGTTACCAAAGTATCAGAAACGGGTGTCAAGTGTAGGTAAAGTAGCTCAGATGCAGCATATGGAACTTGAGAATAAAGTCAGTACATATAATGAACAGGCAGAGTCTTTGGCAGCATTACGCAGATCACGGATACGGCAGCTTACAAAATATATATTTCCGGTTTATATGAGCTATGATACGAGGTAAGTTAATTGTATCTATACCAATATTATAAAGAGGAAATATTTGGTTTTTTGTTTATTTGTAAGGATTTAACTCGAAAACAATTCAATCATTTTTAAAAATGATTTCACATTTAGTAAGCCTTATTATCACCAAGTAATATAGGCTATATTTATAAAAGTACTGTTACTTACGTAACATAATCTACTTTTATGCAAGCGAAGCCAGTTAAAAGCTGGTTAGTAATATTAGTGCAAAATCACTAGGCTATAAAGCAAAGGCTAACATTTACACATTGTTCATATATGACAATCATTACACACGTGATCTTATTCCTTTATGTATGCAATAAGTAGAGATGTATTATCCTACATTTCAGCAAGTATAGTTCTAAATCCCATGTCACATGTCTAAGCCAAAGTTTTTGATTCCGTGGTGCTAATGAGAATTTTTTTACTGGAAAATTTAGTCCCACATTGCACGACACAAGAAATAAACCAGAGACTTATATACAGCTTTTTAAACAAATAATCCTAAATACATACTTGTAGTATGTACTTGCCTACTTTTTTAAAATGTTATTTAAGAGATGGCTGGATAGATGTGCCGAAAAACAATAGAACAAATATGGATAATATTTCAAATATAAAAATCCTCATATAAAATGTATTTTAACCTAATTCAATACTAAAAGAACATCTTAACCAGTAAAATAGTATAGTGTATTTATAAGTCAATAACTACATCCTTATCTATCTAGAACAAAGTGATTAGATATTACGAAATAGCGATTAAGGTATGAAGTGCCAACGTCAATCCGTGTTAACAATAGTGTCTCTTATCTTAATTATATCGACAACATATTGTTATCAAGTTATCATATATGGTATTTATGGATAGTTGTTTAAAATGTTAACTAGACATTCAAAGAAAAAATAAAATTCATGGTAGTAATAGTATTCATTTAGGTCAAAAAAGAATTGAAGCGGTGGTAGCTCAATGGATAAATCATTGGACTTGCGATCGCGGGAGAGGTCGCGGGTTCGAATCTAAATCTAAATCTACGAGTTTCTTGCCCGTTCTTCTCATAAGCCCTACACACCCTTGCTTTGCTGAACGTGGCAGTAAATGTAAATTCACAAAAAAAAAATTTACGTGTAACTTTGACATTCATAAGTGTTACCTTGTAACCTAATTTGAATAAATTTATTTTGATTTGATTTTGTTTTTTGAATACCACCCATTGCACTACCAACGTGAACCCATTCCTAATACAAGCAGTCTAGCTTAGCTTGAGGGGTTAACAAGAATACTAGTAATTTGAAACCCGTAATTTAAAATAAAAGGAGTAACACGGTAACAGTTATGACCGTAAAAAATTATGAGTTAGTAAATTTAGTGAAGTTACTAAATTTACATTTAGGTTTAGCAAAGGGTTGAGCTTACGAGAAGAAACCTGCTAGATAATAAAGGCCATTGTTTAAATTTGATAATATATAGATTCGAGCCTATAACCTCTACCGAAACACCTGAATTTTGCGACATATAGATTTCGGTCCAACGTAATAAAAGAGCAACCTGTTATCGTCCTTTGGGCACATTTGCAGGCTCCATGGGCCACTATAAATTTTTTGAAAGAATACCCTATACCCCTTCACTCAGTGGGTGTCACCCGCCTGGGGTTGTAGACAAATTTACCGCCCTCTTATTTAGGTATTTTTAAAAGTCTATAGGTAATTTATGGTAATTCTAACTTTTCGGCGAGGACAGTCATCATTATTGTGTATTGTACAGTCCAAATATTTACAAGATATTATTATTATTTATTACGAAATGTTGCCGCCCCTAAACGTGCCGCC
Organism: Catocala nupta; assembly: GCA_963675205.1. Classification (NCBI taxonomy): domain Eukaryota; kingdom Metazoa; phylum Arthropoda; class Insecta; order Lepidoptera; family Erebidae; genus Catocala; species Catocala nupta. The sequence goes on along the minus strand of OY776089.1, from coordinate 2,422,604 downwards.
CCCTAAAAGTGCCGCCCGGGGAGGGCCGCCACTGCCACTTCGCTATGCCACTGACATCATCCTATAGAATTAGAGAATCAAGCCTGAGACCGTGCATAGCAGTCGCATTCACTGCCGCTTGTAACTAAACATATATGTTCTGTATCCCGGCATTCAGGTTGTTAGTTAATCCAGGCATTATGATGTATATTGTATGATACATATTTGGTTACAAATAAAATTTATTACTTATATTTTATAATATAATAATTTATTCAATAATGATATGGGTATACATTTTTGTTATTGGACTAAAATAATATTATACTACAATAAATTATAATTATCCTAGTGGAGGAACAGGGTGTGATGTCCCACCAACACAAAGGAAGGATCCTCTGACCAGGCTGGTTGATCGTGCCTAGCGGGCCGCGGCCCGACGGTTGAAGTCGGGAGCTTGTATATATACTTAGTCGCTGTGTAAATGTTACTTGTGCGATTCAGGATTGTATGACATCATGTTAAACGCGATTGCATATAGCGCCATCTATTGAATGTAGGCGGTGCTTCTTCGTCTGTGCAAAGTCGCCATATCCTTAGTCTAGTATATGTTTTCCTTATACTTTCATCGGCCAACATTGTTTCTTGATGTATTCCAGTGACAGCATAGAAGATATGGAGTTTATAGGAGAGGACACGGAGGAAGAGCCGCCTAAGAGACAGCAGCTTCACATCGTGGCGCCCTGGATCAACGTCGATGGTGACTACTCGCAGATACAGGCCTGGTGTAAGTACATTACATATTTACACTTTTGTCATACTCAGTACCTTAATCTAAGCGCAATATCCCGGCTTAGTAACAATACGATTTAGAATACATAAGATCTCTTCTTATTAAAAAGCTGTTTTGTATAAAGAAAATTGCAAATAGTGTTTTACCTAGGAATAACTTAATCAATATTTGTTTTTATATTATCCTTTCGAACTTGCCTCTTAAATGTGTCTGTTGGGCGGCAATATTACGTGAGACCTATAATCAAGTGACAAAATATAAGTGTAATCCACCTAACCAATATCTTTGCGTAAAGGGCGATAGACTCTCTTAACAGAAATAAGCTATTTTGAAACTAAATTTATTATATTCTGTAAGTAAGTAGTTAGTTGGCTGTAAAAGTAACAACGGATCATACATTATCTTCGGAGCAACGCATCTGAACAGCTCAGCGATTTACATTTGTGCATTGCATGCACATTTGAAACGCGTTAATTTTATAATTCTACTAGTTAACCCGCGCAACTTCGTCTGCTTCACATAAGATAATTTTCCCCGTTTTTGCAACATTTCCCATTGATGCTCCGCTTCTATTGGTGATGGGTGATGTTATATAGCCTTCCTCGATACATGAGCTATACAACACTAAAATAAATTTTCAATTCGAACCAGTAGTTCCTGAGATTAGCGCGCTCAAACAAACAAACAAACTTTTCAGCTTTACAATATTAGTGTAATAGATGTGCCCGCGGTTTCACCCGCGTTTATGATTACTGCACGGCCCGCATGGGTCGTAGCGTTATGTTATATAGCCTATAGCCTGCCTCGATAAATGTGAAAACTATTCAACAGTAAAAGAATTTTTCAATTCGGATCAGTAGTTCCTGAGATTAGCGCGTTCAACCAAACAAACAAACAAACTCTTCAGCTTTATAATATTAGTATAGGTAGATGCAGATTCCACTTTCTAAGTCCATTCACAATCGAACAGTGATCGAGCTCAACTACCATTAAACTATAAAGACCTTTACCATTTTTTTTCGTTTATTTATTTACCATTTTACTATTAATTTAGTGATATTAGTATATTATTGCCTAATATACCATTCGTAGTATCTATTTAAACGCAGTTACTCCTTAAGACTGTGCCGAGCGTAAGACGCGGTTGGACTGAATGACAGAGCTCGATATTCAAATCGGCGCACGGCCGTCATAGTAAAATTGTATGGAGGATTTGAAGTGCTTTTTTGATAAATATGTATCTTTATTGTCAACCAATAACTTAAATATTTGGGACAGACAAATTGTAATATAACTATCTATGTTTCGTTTAAGCTGTAAAATAGGATAGATCACGTAACACGAGCTTACGTTTTTGCATATTTTGTGGAAATTTACGTAATTTTGTAGGCGAAAATATGAATTATTTTAAGTTATTTACACGGAGTAATTGTAAACACATTCATTGTTATGGTAAATGTATATTTTATATTTATATTAAACAAAAAATGTTGATTTTATGAACTTAACTGTGACCGCCTGTTTTGGCACATTTCGCTCGGCACAGTCTTAATTGTACTCTATGAACCATAAGAGAACCCGTTCCGCTACACATTATTAAAAAAAGTAAACATTGATTATATTTTACTTGCAGTACGTCAGAATAAGGAATCGTGCAGTGTGGCCGGCGCAGTGCCGCACGCAGGCGCGAGAGTTTGCGCCGCATTGTCGCTGTGTGCGCAACTGCTTGCGCTGCTTGCGTGGGCGCTCGACGCAAGATTACCGCACACCATCTCGCTTAAGTATGTACCGATTTGTTTAATATGTTAATTATTGCCAGGATTGTTTTGATACTAAAGCAAAAATGTCTTTTTGTGAATATTATATATAAATTTCTGTTTGTTTTGAAAATATTTCTAGTAATTTGTTTTAAATATTACTAGTATTTAGGTACTTGTTTAGCAATGGGTTTACGTCATACTATGGGTGAGATTCGAACCTATGACCGCAAGTCTAATGTTCTATCCATTGGGCTACTGCCACATATAAAACAAGCTTTCAGTGACAAACAAAGCCGTAAATAAAAATTATGTAAATTCTACGAATATGTTTTAATTTATTATGGGATAGTTTGTAGATGTTTAGATATCGTAATAAAACTGTTCAAAATAGAGTGCCAATGTAGTCTACGAGTATGCATTCTCGTTGAGTTTACGCGAGCAAAGCAACGGGCAGAAGTTAGTCTACTAAAGTGCTGTTTCAGAGCGCCAATTGAGTAAATACCGTTAAAATATATTCCATGTCAAGTTTAATGACTAAAAAGTATTACAAAGTACAAAAGTAACCTCAAAACTATGTCATAATATCGATAACATCTAAACATAAAATTCCAATCAACTATGAGTATGTATAAAAACGCGTCCTCATTATTAGAACGGTAATTTCGACGGGTGGTTTCATCGCCTCCATAGCTCAGGGGTTAGAGCACTGGTCTTGTAAACCAGGGGTCGAGAGTTCAAATCTCTCTGGGGGCATTTCACTCTTTTTTGTATATTTCTAATATTTTTATAGATTTTGTTAAATTTTATATATATTATTTTTATCATTATTTGTAGATTTTATTGAAATTGCTTTTACAAAAGTTTTTAAAATCAATCGTTAATTAGATAACTTCGTTAGGGTAATGAACCTTACCATTATATTTTTATTGATAAAATAAATGTTAGGTAATATTTTATAATGTTATGTAGGTACTTACCTAATACTTAATTATAAAGTTATTAGTTAAAAAGTATAAATCTTGATTAAATAATATTAGGAACCTTGGTAGTTCAGTTATGTGTTGGCAGATCAAATAAAACAATTATATAGATAAAAGTTGTTTAAGATACGTGATTATAAGTAGGTATGTCGTAATATCGCCCTCAAAATGACAAAAAAAACGTATATCTGCCAATTTTTTTATATTTATGATTCCAAATAAGTAAAAAGTTTAATTTAAAAATATTTAGATATGTCTTTATTCCTTACGACGGCAGTATAGGTTATGTGTCTTATCTTATCTTGTGTTCGGGCCAGTCAGTACAGACCGGTGACACTTCGACCCAGTGGGATCTTTTGTGTCGAATTTTCCAATAACGACTGCCATAGATATTCATGGCAGTCGGGACCGACGGCTTACCGTGCTCTCCGAGGCACGGAGCCGGCGATAATTGTCAATCAATACGCACATAATTTTGAAAAGTCATAGATTATGTAACTTATTTTATTGTAAACCCTATATATAAGTATATTTTGTTCATAATCAATTGTATTATGAATTGCAACAATTGATTTGAATATTATAGAATTTAATAATGTAAAGCTAAATCATTTGAGATAAGTAAGTAAACGTATTGTGAATATAAATTGAATACAATTGCAAAAATAGGTAGTTTATAATTCAAAATAAATAAATAATTTATTATTAAAATAAATCTTCAAATATACATTCAATTAACACAAGATTTTGTTAGCATTTTTGAAATATTTTTTTATTTTAGCCGTGTATATGCAAAAGTAGCTTAGTGTGAAAAAAAATCGTAACAGCATTTTATGAATGAAAGTTTACTTATTTTTTCTCTGTAGTAATGAATTCTCATTGAGATCTAATGAATAGACAATATTTTATCTCTGACTCTATTATATCATTGTCTGTTAAATAAAAAATCTATTTTTGATATACCATTCCCGCACTCGTTTTAATTCCTGTGTCGCAGGGGCCGTTACAAACATTCAACATCCAACTCGGAACAACCATTTGTTGATCACACAAACTTTTGTCCCGTATGGGACTCGAACCCACAACACTCGGCGTAGTACATTTAACTTGTTGTCATGTTCAACAACACAAGTGTAGAACATGAAATGGCGAGCAACTCATGGCTATTCTTTTTCATCGCCACTTTAACAATATTGTTTATTTAACAAATGCTTTTTGTAGGAAGCGTTAGCCATTTTACACCTAAATAATTTATCAGTTTCGGCTTAATTTGTATACGACCATCATGTAAACTGAATGCTTATTCATATATACATTAGTATTTAATATGCCATTATTGGCATCTCTAATGCAATCGATAACCGACCAATCTAAACCAATTTTATATACTTGACGTGCGTGTATATATGATCAACGAAATCGAATGCATTAGTCAAGTTTTATTTCAATTTGCTATTCCGTACCTTAACTTGATTTTTACAAAGGTGTAGTTTGCTTTTTGTCTAGAACAACTGAATATGAATCTGAATTTTCATACCAATATCGACAATTAGATTAACGTTTTAAGAACGCTAATGATTCACACTGAACTTTGGTTTCCTTAGTGTCCCTTATGAATTAACGGCAAACGATTTTGAACTCTTTTTTAACGTGGTGGAATGCACTTATGCAAGTCTCTCCGCGAAAAAAGGGCAGCGAAGAGGGTAGGTATGTCGGACACACCCGGGGAAAGATGAATAGTCCCGGGTCCTACAGACTAAACCTACCGTGGTGTGTCTACAGGAGTAGTTAGTTGCAGTTCTAGCTACTCGCCCACCATACAAGCCATGAATACACTAAGCTTAATTATAAAATAATACTTTTTTTATTAGTTTCCCAAATTACTGCATCTCAAGGATCTAAACGTAACAGTTATCTGTGATTTTAACAAGTAGTAGGTACATTTTTTAGCTCGTGTTTTAGAGATTATTTATTAATTTTAATATTCATGTCTCTAAGCCATATACGTCCATTATATATTGTAGGGATATTTGTTGGTTCATCTGCCTAGTCTGTTATTATCACGGTGGTGTTATATTCTAATGGTGGTTGCGGTAACTAAAACTACTTAAGCGACGTCGCTTAACGGCAATCCTACTTCCACAGCGAGTACTGCAACTGGCGCGTGTCAGAAGGCGGCGTGACGTGGCGCGCGCGGCGCCTGAGCGCGTGCAGCGCCGCGCTGTGCGCGCGCGCCGCGCTGCCGCCGCACGAGCACGCGCACTACCCGCCGCACGCGCTCTCCGCGCTGCACACGCTCGTCGTGGCCGCCAGCACTGACGACCCCATGCTGGGCAGGTCGGTACTCACTATATCGCTACTGCCACAGGAATATTGTCCCCGAGACGGCGGCCAATCTCAACGGAGACTTGCTTCTGCGCAGGAGATATCATAGTGCACAAGTATGTGCGCAAATACGAGTGCACTCTCTATTCCCTAACTCTCGTGATCCAATGGGACGGCAATCCGACACGACCGGAGAGAGATCAGGTGCAGGACCAACGACTTTCTTGGTCTAACATTGCCAACTTTCTATCTTTGTAATGAGACCTCATGCACAGCAGTCGTATTCACTACTATATACTGCAGGGTGAAGAGACGTGTATATAAGTTGCAGGGTGTAGTGACGTGTATGTACGTTGTAGGGTAAAGTGAAGTGGAGGTACGTTGCAGGGTGTAGTGACGTGTATGTACGTTGCGAGGTGTAGTGACGTGTAATATACGTTGCAGGGTGTAGTGACGTGTAAGTACGTTGCAGGGTGGAGTCGTGGCTGAGCTCGTGCGAGGTGGCGGCGCGCGCGGCGTGGGCGGACGCGCTGGGCGCGCTGGGCGACCTTGACACGGACGACTGCGAGCCGCCAGAACATCTGCACTGGCCTGAGACCATGGAGGTAACACACCATCACCCCACTAATATTAAAAAGTTTAAGTTTGTGAAGATGTTTGGATCAGGGATGTCGCGGATGCAAATTTATTGATACCGCGGATGCGGATAGGGATATTTGAAGTTTTACATCCGCGGATGCGGATACGGATGCGTATGTCCAAATCAATGCGGAAGCTCCGCAATTGCGGATGCGGATTTTGATGAAAATTTGGCATATTATTTAATAAAAAGTAAAAAAATTAAATAAGCAGGTGGCAGACATTGCCAAGCCAAGACAAATAAATGCTGGGAAAAGAAACACAACATTTTTAACAATCAATGTACTTTTCTCCCACCAGATGGAGGAACTATCGTGCACACCTCCAACGTCGGCGCCGGCGCCGTCACTCGTGACGTCAGCGGCCGCCTCGCTCGCGTCTATGTGGGGCCGAGTGTTCACCAAGTGACTGCCGCTCACTTCACGCACACACTCGCAATACTCTCGTGTCATACACTCACTAATGTTAACCACATACACATTAACTTTAAATACAGAAATTTACCTGTAAAAATATGACACATATAACAGAGACATAGAAATATTTTTATTTTGCCAAAATATGCAATATAATAGGCATGATGATTATAAAAACGTTTTCAGTCCATCTTTAAGATTAGCAAAAAATATTGGACACGTATTTTTCTTGTCTCACAAACTAATAAGAACGAAAATACAGCGCTTTTAAATTTCGTGTTACGTCACTTGTTGGTACAAATTTTATACAAGAGTGTGACGTCACAAGCGCCTACTCCCAAACTTTAATGCGTTATATCTTAAGGCGGCACTTCACATGGTTATTTGTATTTGGTATTGGGTGTTTGCTGTACTTGGGCAAATATTTGACAAATAGGCAAACATACAGATATTGGCAACTATGACCGTCAACACATGGAGCCAAATAAGGCGTCAAATAACAAATACACAAACATTTTGAATGAGCAGAGGCAATTATTTACCAAAAGTATGGACGTCTTCAATCTTGCAGCAGGATTTTATTATTTAAACGTCTGCTATTATTATATGCTTTGTATTAAAAAATACAAGGTTGTAAAAAGACCATGGAGAGCAAGACGCTGGTGGATGTCGAGTATGCACAAAAATAATTTTCAAGGCAATGGCCCGGGATGTCAAGTTGACAGCCCGCGCATTTGAAATAGAAATGACTTGCCGCCAACGCTGGCCATTGTGTGGATGGTTTAGTTGCGTATTTGCCTATTTGCCGTCTTTGATAATCTCTTTAATGTGCGTCGAAAAACCGACAAGCACGCGGTAAGCCGTGTTTGGTATTTGCTATAGTCGTCAAATAGGCAAGAAAGGCAAATACTTTGCCACACAAACCATCTACACATGTTTATTATTTGTCAAATTTATTAAATACGCAAATACAAACAGCCATGTGAAGTGCCGCCATTATGATTTTTTTATTGTTTTGTCAAAACAAAATATAGGTGTCCAATTTTTTGCTAATCTAAAAGATGGAATAATTAGAATCACTTATTTTTAACCCTGTCTTTATGCCTATTATACTGAATGCAAGGGACGGTCTACCGAAAACTGAAATAGTAGATTCAGACCATTATTCTAAGTTAAAAATCGTTGGAATTTTCTATTCATTTTTTTTACTGTGAATCATAACATAATGCATAAACCATCTATTTTATTACATAAAATCAAAGAATACCACATTTTCTATTACACAATAAAATACAGCAATGTAGTGAAATCCGTTTCAGACCCACTACCCCTGGCCATACCCCTGGTGGTACGGGGGGTCTTTTATAGTTAAACGGTACCACCGAGTGAGTGACCCTAGTGATGTGCTAACCTACCTATGTTTTGCATCGTCGTGATATAAACAGATCACCTGTTTTATGCGCGCGGAACGCACAGGTCATTCCCGCCGGCGAGAGCGATGCGTTGTATATAGCAATCCATTGCGTGCCGCGTAATAATGTTAATCAATATAAAATCTTGCGTTTTTATGATTAATAGAAGCTTGCGTCGAGATAAGTACCTATAGAAAGACGTCTTGCTAAAGTTTTCGGTACGCCGTCCATTACACCCAGTATAATTCAATTCAGCTATAGATAAAATATAGAAGCAATAAACATAGCCGAGGTACACCTTCGTATAAGCTCGGCTTGCCTTAGTAAAATGCCTGATCCAGAATATATAATAATGGTTTATTATATTATATTATATTATAATTTGAAGCAAGAGTGCCTTTAGTATGATTTTATGAGCTCGTCCACGACAAGCAAGTGAAATTAATAAATAAAAATATCATGAAATGAATTTCACTTCATTTAATGTTAAAGCTTAAAGACAACGGTGGCGGATTTTACTTCTAGCGACCTTGTAGGATACCGTTGGATTGCCACGCAGAGATCTCAAGTTCGATCCCAAGACACTCATCGATAATTTTTCAAAGCAATGTGCGTATTAAATTGTCAATTATAAAGAAAAACATCGTGAGGAAAACTGCATGTCTGAGAGATCTCTATAATGTTCTTGAAGATATGTGAAGTCTGTCAACCCGCACTGGACCAGCGTGGTGGACTATGGCCTAACCTTTCTCACACTGAGAAGAGGCCCGTGCCCAGCAGTGGGACCGTTTAATACAGCACCGAAATGAGTCCCCTCTTAATCATTTCGGTGCTCATAGCCAGTTGCACTCAGTGATCGGTAAACGATTAGCGAGGTCAAGCAACGTTGGGTGCGGTCAGTCTATAGATGGGTGACCGCTTAGTGGTATTCCATCTGAGCGTCTCCGTGCTTCGTAGGGCACGTTAAAAGTTGGTACCGGTTGTTGCCAAATTGACAGCAGTCGTTAAGCCATGTCAGAGGCCTACGGGCTTCAACAACCCTTGACAACAGGTTGGCCACTAACCACACGAAAAGACGATTTCGGATTGCGAATTTATATATACTTATATTATTACTAATTCGAACAATATAACAAAAAACGCTACTGGTACTGCCCCGCATTCACTCTTTGTGTGTGGTGGGTTTAAACCATATATCAGACTACTTTATACCGAAAGTATAGGCTACTGTAAATTTTTTTTTTTTATCATATGTGCTCTCTACGTCTTTTAAAGTCACCGTTCTACCGTCAAGACTGCGCCGCGCGAAATGTGCCAAAAAGGCGGTCACAGATAAGTTGATAAAATCAACACTTTTTGTTTAATATAAATATAAAATATACATTTACCATAACAATGAATGTGTTTACTATTACGCCGTGTAAACAGCTTAAAATAACTAATATTTTCGCCTACAAAATTACGTAAATTTTCACGGAAAATGCAAAAGCGTATGCTCGTGTTACGTGATTTTTAGATTATAACAGTAGAAATCTATCCTATTTTACAGCTTAAACGAAACATAAATAGTTATATTACAAATTGTCTGTCCCAAATATTTAAGTTATTGGTTGACAATAAAGATACATATTTATCAAAAAAGCACTTCAAATCCTCCATACAATTTTACTATGGCGGCCGCGCACCGATTTGAATATCGAGCTCTGTCATTCAGTCCAACCGCGTCTTACGCTCGGCACAGTCTTAAATTTTCATCGGACACACAACGCCTACATGACATCTGTTAATTATAGTATTAACACGCTCATTCTATTTTGTCAATCTAATGAGTGAACTCACAGTACAGTTCACTTAAAGAGCATAACTTATCATTGAAAGTTAAGTAAACAGTAGTACGATCGTAAGTATATTATATAATAATAACCAACGACTCAAAAAATATGGTTCCGATTCCTATTAAGTACGTTTGATAACAATAGAAACAATTTCACTTATTAAAATATTATGGTCTAATAAATTTAGTTGTTAGTTGTTGTTATCAAATTCTTTTTTTTATTAATTGCCTCGGAGAGCACGTTTAGCTGTCGGTCCATGCCATGAACTTCTATGGCAGTCGTTATTGGGAAGTCAGTGCCCTATAATATCCTGACACTGGTCTAGCCTTAGGGTATCGTTAGCCTTCGGGTTGCGGAGGTCAGATGGCAGCCGCTCCGTGTAAAAACTGATATCCAGACCCCAAGTGACTTGGGAATAATAAAGGCTAGGGAGGGAGAAGAAGTTGTGTACTTTACGCATGTTCTTTTTTATATGGTAAAAGTATAATATTTTAATATATGTTTTTAATTATATACCTGTAAATATTTCTTCTTTTGAGTGCCAATCACAAATTGCAATAGGTAAAATTGAAAATACCGAATAGAGATGTGTACAATGACGGAACGAATGGCGTATTTGATTAAGTGGTTGCCTTGCCACTGCAATTGCGTCGAGTGTTGCGGGTTCGATGCCCACACGGGACAAAAATTTGCATGATCCAAAAATTCTTCTTCCGAGTCTGGGTGTCCGTTGTGTAAATGCTTGTAAAGTATAAATATAAGTAAACTATATGGAATGAAAAGTCTAAAATTAATGTTTGGAATTGAATTGAATAAAACACCGAGAAACAGGTTTTAAAAAAATATATTACAAAACGTAACAAAGCGTACATCCGCTGTGTCTGTAACCATACAAAGTAGGTATTGTGATGTGTATACCTGTATTCGAGTACCATTCGAATAAATTGAAGGCCATCACTAATATCGAACTCTTCAGTTTCTGTATGAGAACGTCAAAGAGAACTGGTGTTACCAAAATTGCAGTATTTCAATTAGAAAACAAATAGATTGTAAATATTAAAAATATTTTTAATGTATTGTTATTTATCGATAAAAGATTTCGTTCAGATTCGCGCCTTTTCTAAATACTAGTTTATAAAAGAATCCACAACTGCTTAGTAGACAGTATGAAAAATAATGACTTATTCATTGCCGTCCACGTAAATTATGGATTTTAAAAGCAATCTTTATCAATCTAATATACATAAAAAATAAGAACTATTTTTCAAATCTATTAATTCTTATTACGGAAGTACGTCTCTTCAATCTTTCACTAAACTACACCTATCTTGTTTAAGGCAAATAAAGTTGTCCATAACGTTTGCCAATATTTCAATTTAGTTAATAATACACTACTAATACAAGTAACTTTAACCGTAATTAAAACTTAATCAAAAATCGTAATAAAGAATTTAATTAAATGCATAAAAACTAAAAAATATTGCGAGTGGCTTATTTTTAAATGCCTGTTTTTAAAAAATCCGTTATGCGTAGTACCTCCTTAATATTTATCGTATTTTAATACAAAAAATCGCGGGTTTGATTCTTAGACTTTTCTAATGGGAAAGTCAGTGGCGCAGTGGGTTACAACCGCCCGGAAGGGATTCTTTTTCGCCGATTTTGTATTCAATCTAAACGACTATAATATAAACACATTAGGTACGTGCAAAAAACATTATTGTGCATTGTACAACTGCCTACTCCTCTCGTTCTTCATAAAATGGTTTAAATATTTATATAATATCAACACAGGATAACATATACAGGATGTCCGGTAATTAATGGATAACCTTGAAATGTCTTATAGTAGAAGCCGTTCAGCAAAAATGAAACAAAAAAAAATTAAACTACTATATACGGATTTGTATAAACTGTCCCACTGCTGGGCACTTCTTCACTACTCTTCTCTTTGTAAAAGGGATTAGGCCATCGTCCACCACGCTGGACCATTGTGGTTGACAGACTTCACATATTTTCGAGAATATTATGGAGAACTCTCAGGCATGCAGGTTTCCTCATGATGTTTTCACATGCAGGTTGCCTCATGATCGTTAAAATATTTACAAGACACTATTATTATTTTTGTGAAATTTTGCCGCTCCCTAAAAGTGCCGCCTGCGGCGGGCCGCACCTGCCGCCCCCACTACGCTACGACACTGGGGAAAGTCTTAGTAGCGAGTAAGTTTGGAAATGAGTTACTAGTCAATTAACTTACAGCCTATTACATCAGACAAGCGGGAGACCTTTAACATAATTGTTGAAATGTAGATGTAAAACACCTCTGGCTATCCCTACGGGGGTTAGTCTATATTATATAATTTTAAATTTGTAGATTTCGCACTTGTAATAAAACTAGAGACTCATCTGAGTATTTTGGATTAAACAAATTTAAACTCTGTTGCAATAACTTAACACTTGTATAATATTAGAATTTAGAGTCACGCAATTAGAGTTCAAATTGACTAACTTCCAAATTTCGAGTTAAGTCGCTGTTTTATTAAGAGTGCGAATGTTTCTTTGACTCGAAAGAAGTACAGTATATAAATGTTGGTCTGTATGACATGTTGTAGGCACGATCATTACTATTGTCTAGTCAAATTTAAATTTATAGACATTGTAGAGCACTAAATCTAATTGAGAAATAGAATTCGATTTTCTTTTAAAAATGTGTTTCCCATTTTTGGTGACACAGGCAATCTTTAGGTCACTAGGAAGTTTTTAAACATTTGAACAACGGACACAATGAGCAGCCAATATGCAACAATTATATTTAAAGCGCTCAATTTTGTGTCGAACCCACAAGACTGCACACTGGGAATGTAAACCAATCACATTTGGAGCACACAATTTTGCGTCTTGTGTAGGATACAAATATACTAAACACAGTGGCCATGTGACCACTTAAAGAACTGCACCATTAGTGCAGTCTGGTCTCCATGTCACGAAGATGATTATAAGATGATGTCATACATCTGACCAGTTTTCTTACTGACTGCTGAACAAACGCCTTCCGAAGATTGATTAATGACTATTGATGCAAACACAATGTAGGGCTGAATGTTGACTGATGGCGTTGTGGCTTAAATGGCTTCCTTAACTAGCCTCGACACAGCATCGAATGTTCTGGATTCCCACACGGGACTATAGACGATCATCTATTGTCTATGCCAAATAAGATGGCAATAGCGGTCATTCACACGGTTCACATCCCTTACAACTGTATACGTCATTTACAATAACGACATTTACCATGTTCCCGTAACGACAGAAAGTAGTGTCGCTAGTGAATCTTGGTGAAGGTCGTCTAAACAACTCATGGTCAGACAGCGGATTAACCTTCACCACGATTCACAAGCGACACTACTTTCTGTCGTTACGGGAACGTTGTAAGTGTCGTTATTGTAAATGACGTATACAGTTGTAGGGGGTGTGAATGACCACATTGCCATCTTATTTGGCATAGACTATATAAGTAATTGTTCTAAGTCTGAATGCTATTTGTGTTCATTGTTTAAATGTTTGTAAAGTCCTCCGCGATACAGAAAGAAGTTCCTAATACGCGAGATGTCTTATAAAAATTAACGAATAGATGGCCGATGGCCAGATAAATTCTGCCGTCATAAGGAAAAAAGACGTATTTCTAGTTATGTTAGGTTATTTTTTTATTATTTCAATACAACGTGTAACAGTTAAGTGTGGCCATATTAAAAAATTGGATAGTAATGAAAATATCAACTGAAGCGTATGGGAACTATGAACCATGTGAAAGGTTCGTGAGTTATACATATTTTCTTGAGCATCTTCAACATTATGAATAATGCATATTTGTGCCGCTTCAAACATGCAGCCATCGAGCTATCCTACCATGCATCTAACCACCCATCCATCCCTCAATCCATCTATATAATCAAGTTATAGCGCACGACAAGAGATCGCGGTTTAGACAACAATACTTTTCAGTTACAACTCTTAATAATGCAAGCAAAGTCCACACTACGATCCACTATATATAGAAGTTCCGAACATCAGCCGTCAGGTCACGGTCACGCCTGGCACGATCACCCAGCCTTATCGGAAGATCCTCCTTTTATGATGAAGAAACATTACACCAAGTTCCTCCACACTCCCATACCACATATCCATCGAATCATCCATCCATCTATTCATCTATCCTTCCATTTGTATATTAATTATTTATCTACCCCATAATAGATGTTCCGACTTAAGACTTAAAAGCTGGCCTTTCGGTAGACAACGCCTGACTATGTTTTCTCGGTATTGTATTTCCACGCAATTATAACATCTTATGGGAAGTTACCACTTACCATCAGATAGACCCTGACTCATCACAGCTAAAAAACGATCCTTTTGATTAGACACTAGAATAGTTGACCCTTCGAATATGACCACACTGTTCTGTTTCTTCTATAATATAGACAATAGTAATGCACACTTGCATCCAATACCTAAAATTTTAATTTCTTTTTTCTTCCTACATTGAATCTTATATTGAAAGCGCGGTTATATCGACAGCTAATTTTTAGAAGCAGACTGGAACGTTGTCTGTTAGTTTTTAGAAGCAGTACGGAATCTGAAAGTGTGGCCGGTAGAAGCCAATAAGCTCGCCCTCTATTATGTAGGATCTAAAACCGTACATAACAAAATGTGGGTGTATAGAAATAATAATATTCTATCATACATACATCACCATCTAGCCATAACTAAGCAGAGCTTGTACTATGGCTACTAGACAACGGATAAACATACATATATACTTTTTTTTTGTTAATACATACATATTATACATAGAAACACCCAGACCAAGACAAACATCCATGTTCATGCACACAAATGCTTGACTTGTGCGGGAATCGAACCCGCGACCTCAGGCATGGCAGTCGTTTACACTAACCACTACGCCATTAAAGCCGATATAATATGTATACACCTCTGACAATCGCTTTGAGGCGTGTGGCTATGTATGTATGTATGCGAGTTTTGAATGGGATCCCTTCTTTTCGCATAATTTTCCCCTTATATACTTTGGCATAATAATACTCTGTCATAATTGTCTCTGGCATACAGTTTATGTTGACATAATTATCTTAGTGACAAGCCGAAAATAGGTTTAGTTGCCGCTGGGTGGATGATTTGATTGATGATTGATAATATACAATTTAATGCTAAGGTTACGCTTAATAAAAATATGCGTAAGCTGTTATGCGTAAATATAATTAGGACAAACAAAAGTATGCCAAGTTATATTATGTCTTAAAATGTTATGCAAATGGATAGGGAACCATTTTGAATAGCTTGATTGTAAGACCGCTCTCTTTACATTTTGGCCTGCAATATAATTATTACATTAAACCGAATCTTAACTGTATTAGATATATAACTATACCCGCTTTGTAACATCATAACTATGTAACATTAGTAACGTGTAACATAACTCTAAATGTTACAGATCAGTCATATTCAAGTACCGAAATCCAAATTATATCTTGTAAAGTATTAAGATGGTTGTGCAGCCAATATTACTTTTTACTTCGCAATTTGTCAACAAAATGTAATAAATTTTTGTTATTTGCATCAATGATATAAATAAATATAGTTTTATATATTGTTGTGTTTTATTTATCCACTCCTTTCATGCTCAAAGTTATGGTTTATGACAGTGTCACTCTCGAAATTCTCGAATGAAGAGTCATTCGAATATTTCGAGAAAGTTCATCACAATTTACGCCACTAGCGCCAATGTCGGATTGAGCGCATTCAAAAAAGGTTTCTAAGATATATACAATATCGTTGCGGTTGCTACCTACCTAATTACATCAGCCGATGCAAAAAATTTCATATTCTTCCACTAATTGAGAGAGGAAAAATAGCGGACTTGTCATTTTTATTTAATATCATGAAAGGAGCGGTCGATTCGTCAGAACTGGTAAGCAAAATGGCTTTATGTGTCCCGTCAGCACATCTACGACGATTTAACCTGCTACATGTTCCTGCAGTAGACTCTAATTACAGACAAAACTCATACTTAATCAGAGCGAGTCGCATGTACAATGCGGCATGCCGGAGTGTTGATATTGACATTTTCTTTACTAGTATCACTAAATTAAAAAAACAATTGTGTACCGAGTTCTTTGATTAGATCTAAAGAGTGATATCACAATATGTCTACTTACGTATACCTATATGCATGCTTATATATTTTATCAGTGAAAACTTTTAATTGGCCTTCACCTTATTAGTATTATGTTAAGAGTGTATTTTAGCTGTAAGTTTTCCTAAAATGTTAAAATAAATTAAATAAAAAATAAATTAAAAAATACTTCTCCCTAGCCTTTATTATATCCAAGTCACTTGCGGTCGGCTTTTCTGGTCTAACCGGATTTGGCTGGATATCAGTTTTTACACGGATCGGCTGCCACCTGACCTCCGCAACCCGGAGGCTAACGATACCCTAAGGCTAGATCAGTGTATATAGTGACCAGATATTATAGGACACTGACTTCCCAATAACGACTACCATAGATGTTCATGGCAGCCGGGACCGACGGCTTAACGTGCTCTCCGAGGCACGGAGCAGGCGATAATTGTCAATCAATACGCACATCATTTCGAATAGTCATAATTAACTTCCGAAAGTCAAAGGTGCGCGACGTGGGTTGGTCTCCCCACTGAGCTAGCCCCAATCCTACATTATCTCCTCGACATGTTATTACTTGTAGTAGGTATAGGCAATAACGTCGCGCGTCGTTGCAAATAAATATACCGCTAAATCAGAATTAACTGGAGAGTTAAACTAAGTTTATGGTCATATCGTAAAGGTAGGAATAAAACAACAAACATAACAAAACAAAATTATTATTAATAAATAATTTACAAACGACTATAGACGAGACTAGCAAATAATACTGTAATCACTAAAAATAATAAACGCACTATAATGTCTTTCAAATACAACTATTACACGTGGTCACTTATCAAGACCAACTTCAACACCATTCAAACAGCTTTTGCATCCGTTATAATACTTTATGGCTACATGCGCGAGAAAATAAGAGATGGTTGCCATGAGAAATAAATATGACAGATTGCCTAACGTATTCTTTTTTCAAAAACTATAAAATCTATTCTATCTCAAATCTATTCTCAATTAAAGTGTATGTGCTAGTCACAAATTCGTCCTTTTATTGGAATAATCTAAAATCTATATTATACCTATTTAATGTCAATCTTCACGGTAACTTTGGCTCTAGGCGCAGTTTTAAGAATATAGTTAATGAATTAGTGATCACTGCAGTTATACATACCTAATCCTAATGTGCAAGTAGTTTTATTGTAAAGTCCGTTGACTCAAAAATAAAATTAATCTCGAAAATCGTATTGTCACAACGCCCTTAGCGGCTTTCGTTAGTAATAGCGGATCTGCAGTATTTTTACCTGCTAATCGGTGCATATTAGGCAGAATGTAAATAATTCGAGAAAATTCGATAATTTCGCTAATATTGGATTCGCTCTTCGAAGCTATCACTAATTTCTTGAAAGCGTTAACACATCCTGAAAAGATAGTTTGCCTTCTCGAAAGTTCTACTACCTTCTCGAAAGTTCTACTACCTTCTCGAAAGTTCTACTGCTTTCTCGAAAACAGTCGAAGCTGCTACTAATGCTGTCACGCCTTCACGAATGTCCCTGGAGTCTTATCGATCCCTGCACTATTCATATTACTATTTTACTCTATATCTTCCGGTGGTCACCGCGGGTCCCCCCTGGTCCAGCGTCTATATCCATCGGCTAATGCTTTAGACAGCTGTTCCACTCGCGAAAACAATTCATCTGCTGGTGGAGACACGCCTCTCTGCAATACAAAACGATATGCTGATATATTTATACGTGCTTATAAAGTATTAGATTTTTGCCCGCGGCCTCGCTCGCGTAAAACTAGATTAAGTTAGGTTAAGAACAGTACATTTTTTAAATAAAATGTAGCCTATGTTACTCGATGATAATGTAGCTTTCTAATGCTATAAGAATTTTTGAAATCGGTTTTGTAGTTTTTGAGTTAAATCCTTATAAACGAACAAAAATCAAATCATTTGTTCATATAATATTAGTTACCTATAGACTAGTATAGGTAAAGTTGAATTGTCGAAAATTACGTTTTATTAATTTGGCTCTTATCTATACGGCATTGTGAAGGTACCAGCGACACATCAACCTAGACTGTTTGGACTTTGAACTTTGAGTTGAACGCTGCGAATCGTGCGAGAGACTGCGTTATATTTTTAAAGTGAAAACTTCTTTAGGTGCGTTGAGCACTTTTTTGGTGAACAAAAATTAATGAACTCGCGTCATCGTCACCGAAAAGCTTTCCATGAGCTATATGTATACTGTGTATATATGTGTACTTTTTGGGTGAACAAAAAGCGTGAAACTCTCATAATCGTCACCGCACGCTAGTTACTTAGTTTTCACTTCTATCGGCAGTCCCCAAACACTGACCCGCATATTTTTTTGTTACGCTCTATCCTTACCATTACATCGACACAACTATACACTGTCCCTTTCCGACAATTCTCTATTTTGTATGTAGAATAGTTATACGTATATAGGGTGTCTAACTTGATATGTAGTCGTGTGTACATTAAAGTGAGCTTTTTATTTTATAGTTTTAAAACTGAAACTCAACAATTGATATTCTTATTTTTTGTTTTTTTACCATTGAAAGTTAATGTTCCGTGCTTAATATTGTACTTATGTAAATGTACGCTACAATTATCATGTAACTACATTATTATTTTGTACTAGAGTTTGCTCATAGCTTCGTTAGTGTTAATCCAGAATTTTGCAATAAATATTTATCCTGCGGGCAATTTTTCTGGATGAATGTAACGCTATGTCATTTTCCTTCCCCTGACAACGTGTATGCAAAATTGCATGATAATCGGTCAAGAAGTTATGGCGTGAAAGCGTAACAAACGCACAAACAAAATCACTGTGCATTTATAATGTTAGTTAGGATTTAGTTTTATGATGTAATAAGTTTTAAGTCGATTTATTAGCTAATTCGCCGATAAGTAGGTACCAAATTTAGACTGGTTATTATAAAATGGGCTTTCCTTAGACTAAAATCTCTGACTCGCCTGCTTCTTCCCATTAAAGCTCCTCGAACAGGTATTTTCCAATCCAAAATTTATTTCCTACTATTCATTTTTATTAATATAATAGTTAATTGACGTGCCCAAGAATTGTATGCATATTTCTATGGAATTAAAGATTTTTGACTTTGAGTCTGTACTGTCTCCTACCAAAATAAGAGTGATTGTTCATTACCGAGGTAGTTGCCGGGCACGTACAGAAGGGCAATCTGGGGTCCACGCATGCGTCCTGTCGCGTGGGTTGCTGCACGCTCGCTTCTCGCATCCAGGGCTTCTCTGCTCGCTGTAATATTAAACGAAATACATAAAATACAGAACTGATTTACAAAAGTTTAGTCAATTCATAGATTGAACTCGGGCAGAAAAAGTATTCTTTAATTCTTATAAAATATAAAAAAGTTAAAAGATGGCGCAGGTAACTTGTCTCTTGCGTTATTCGTACTGTTTCGTTTCGTTCGGCATGTGAAAGCGCCGATGGCCGATTATCTCTTCAGACAAAAGGATCTAAAAAATGGAAGAAGGAGGAATGTCTCCTTATTCCACCTTATTCCACCTAAAATATATCTATACTAATATAATAAAGCTTTAGAGTTTGTTTGTTTGTTTGCTTGAACGCATTAATCTCAGGAATAACTGATCCGAATTGAAAAATTATTTTAATGTTGGGTAGCTCATCTATCGAGGAAGACTATAAGCTATATAACATCACTCTACGATCCACGGGGGCGGCGCAGTAATCATAAATGCCGGTGAAACCGCGGCCACATCTAGTATATTATTAAGCTGAAGATTTGATTTTTAGTTTGTTTGAACGCACTTATATCTAGAATTACCAGTCCGATCTGAAAATATCTTATTGCAATAGGTAGTCCGTTCATTAAAGACTATTATAGACGGTTCTATTCTATCACGGCATGAGTCACAGCGGCAATAATACTAAACGTAAAAAGAGTGTGATATGAAAAAGAACAAAAATGTCTCACCTTTTCGCCACAAATCGGCTTCTTCCTAAACAGTCGTTTCGGCGGGGTTGGAGCCGAGGAACAGCTAGCTATCTCGCTCGCACAAGGGTCGAAGCGCTGCGATCGTCTCGCCTCCAGCTTGGAACTGCAGCTGGGCTGTCTGGATACTGTTGAACACTTGGAGCAAGAAGGATCAGCGTCACTAGTGCTGGTGCACACTGTGGTGTTATGCTCTTCTAGGCGACGTTGTAAGGAAGCTATGTATGAGTTCTTCTGTTTGATTATATTTTCGTGTTCTCTGAAAGTGTTAAGGGTTTTTTGTTTAGAAAAATACTTGTACATACATCCCAGAAATAGTATAAAGATGTATATCACTCCCACATTTAGTAATATATAACTATTTTTAAGTTCACGTAATAGGAAGCGAGCCTATCGTCATCTATCGGTTGACACAGCACATTAGCAGAACCTGTAATACTAAGAATTTCTTATCAGGAGAATTCAATAGCACTGTTCGACTGCAAATTTATTTAATGACACCAAAAATTGTATTGCGGCAGTTGTTATCCAAAAAAATATGATACATTTCTTAACGAGTTTTCTTATTTAATTTCGAAGTAAGTATTAACTTAACTATACGTATAGCAAAGTGAGCGCGAGCTGTTGTCGTATAAATATAGGTATTTGCTATCAGAAAGGACTACGTAGGTACCTGTGTCTATCCCTCATGCGCTTGGCCCAGTGGCGCACTGCGCCGAGCGCGCGGCGCGCGTCCCCGCACAGCGCGGCGCCGCGCGCGTGCGCCTGCTCCAGCTGCGCCTGCAGCTCTGCCACGTTGCTCTCTTTCTCTCTACCCACACAGAAACAAACTCTTCTTACACGCATACATAGCTAAACATACGCTCAACATATACTACATACATATATTATTATCACTACATATTATAAAACAAAGTACCCCTGTGCGTCTGTCAGTCAGTCTCTTAACCTAAAAACTACTAAACGGATTTTCATGCGGTTGTTACCACTACACAGAGTGATTTATGAGGAAGGTTCAGGTATATAATTTATAAAGGTATTTTTAAATTGGTTGAAGTATGACAATAATTGTTGATAACGTCGAAATAAGTCAAGTCGCCTGGGGGTTTCATCGAAAAAGCTTCCCTTTGGGATATAATAAAACATACACGTGCGAAGCCGGGACGGGTCGTTAGTAATCTTCTAAAGGATTATAGTTTTAAATTACAGAAATATGATAAATACATAACCGCTATGTATTTGCAGGCGTGCGAGACAAATAGAAAGATATACCAGAACGTTCCTATCTTTCCTAAATCTAAGTATGAAATATCAATAATTCCCTCATTATGCAACAAACTTTGATACTGTTTTCATAAAAGGGCTTTTTTAAAGTATTATTCTTACGTGCTAATTCAAATATAGGTAGGTAACTTTCCTATTATGCTTCGAGTAAATTCAGGTTACCTGTAACAATCCTGCGTTTGCCGCAACTTGGCTTCGAGCTTGCGTGCGTGGCACTCACTTTCCAACAGTTGTGAGCGCCACTGTGCCACCTGATCGCTCAGAAATGCCACTTCACTGCGGATCTTGCAATTCTAAAACATAGATACCGTGTCAAAAATACTGCTTACAGGTTACTGAAAAGGAAGGCCGCAGTATATCATAGTCATATTTTACCAACTAGATATTACTTAGTTCTAACGCATTAAGAACATATTGCGTCTACTTGATGACAACAGGTTCTTAATACATTGCCTAACTTAACGTTATTCTTTGTATAGGAATGTGATATAAGCTATGGATGAGTTAGTTTCGCAATTAGAAACGCGACAGCGAAACCGGTTGAAAAAAATTAAATCAATCTAATATATAGGGATATTATCGCAAATAGGTAAAAAGAAGTGTTTTTTAAATTATCTATTTTAAAACTGTTTATGTTCAGGTAAATTTCTTGACGTTTTTGTTGATTTCCAGCCGTTGTCACGGAAACTAAGATGGTGGTCGTCTAATTATGTTAAAGTATAATTAGTTTAAAGTACCCAAACATTACTAAAATGTTGGTGTTGCTGGTTAAGCAGAACTAGTTTTCTAAATAAACTGCAATAAAATCCGTATCATCCACTTACTCCACTTCCTATACTTGAAAGAAACCGTAACAACTTTTGTGTTGGTAACTTGTTAATAAGGAAATAATGTATTCATATAAATGTATAACGTCAGCGTAAATGTATGTCAACTTTATAAAAAAATAGCAGTTGTATATGTAGTATGTGCTAATAATTAAATCAGAAATAGGCACAAAGGAATTGTCGTCCAAACCTATAACCTATCTATAAAAGTACAGAAAATAGCAGCCAAGTAACCATGTGTTGTGTTTCTAAGATAAAGAAAATACTTGTTATACGAAGGCGAGGCGAGTGGGGATAATCTATTCTTTTCCTCTTGTAGCGTATGTATATACGCACAGGCAACATATGAGTTTATGAAGAACCTGGAAACGAACGGAGCATCATACGTCTAGCCGCGTCGAAACCAACTTACAACTGAGCGACGCGCGAAGCTGCCATCAGTTTTTATAAGTGGCAGTATTTATACGCCGCCACGCCACACGCACACACTCATAAGGATTTCCAAGAATTACCTCATAGATGTTAGAATTTTGTTTACTTGTTGCTGATTGGTGCAAATGAATATTGTGCACATTAGTCCGAGCGTTACTTTTAAGAACAATGAATAGAATAAAAGAAGGCTTAAAAATTGAAAATATATTCTCAGTTGAATCAGTCTACGTGTTTCACATACCAGCTAGGGGCCTGGCTTATGCCCGCCGGCTGGTAATGCGTTAAACTCTCTTTCGTACGTGAGACAGCGTTGTGACGTCATTCCGGAATCTTATACCTAGTCACCTATACTACTACTAGACAAGTCACAAGCAGGACAACCATCCTCACTAATATTATAAATGCAAATGTGAGTTTGTTTATTTGTTTGTTGTGCTTTTTAGTCTTAACTACTCAACCGATCATCATGAAATTTCACATACATGTTGTCAGGGATACAGAAAAGGACATAGGGTACCTTTTATTCAGAAAAAAGTACTCTTGTAGACTGAGTGAAGCTGCAGGCAGAAGCTTATCTTATCTTATCTTGTGTGGGGGCCAGTCAGTACAAACCGGCGACACTTCGACCCAGTGGGATCTTTTGTGTCGACTTCCCCAATAACGACTGCCATAGATGTTCATGGCAGTCGGGACCGACGGCTTAACGTGCTCTCCGAGGCACAAAGCAGGCGATAATTGTCAATCAATACGCACATCATTTCGAAAAGTCATATAACTTCTAAAAGTCAGAGGTGCGCGACGTGGGTTCGAACCCGAGACCCTCTGCATTGCAGTCTGTTGGTCTCCCCACTGAGCTATCGCTGCTCGCAGGGAGAAGCTAGTCTAACTATAAAAATTAGCGTGGCCTTACCTCTTTACACACATTGTCTGCCTTCTTAAACTCTTGTCGGTGCTGGTTGATCGTCTCCCGCTGCGAGTCACACTGCTCCTTCATTTGAGATAACTCCTCGTTCTTGTCTTGTAATAACACTACAACATAATAACATTACGACTATATACTTATCTCTCTGAAGTGTAAGCAGTAGCGTATCGCACCACACACCTAAATACTAAATTAGCATAATAAGCGGTAAACTAATGGTAAAGGTTGTCTTACGACCTAAAGGTTGTGGGTTTTACTTCCCGTCTTTTACCCTACCGACGTGGATCTTTAGCAAATATTTAGCTCCGCCGGAGGGATTAAAAACTAAATTTTGAAATTAATATTTGTATTATACATATACAACGTGTCCCAAAATTCAACGATAAGCGGGCACCAAAAGGTGGACCTACTTATGACTAATCGAGAAAAAAAAAGAAAATTTCTATGTAGATTTTTTTTTCATTAGGTACGAAATAAAAAGCGAAATTCATAAATATGGACATCCTTTATTATATTTTTAAGTACCATTGCTACAATTTCACAAATACTTCTTCCTTTTTTGTATTGACAACATAAGTAGCACTACCATCCACCACAATCATAAAAAATTACAGAATGCCTGTAGCTTTTACACAAAAATCAACCAAAAAGATGTTGTTTTCTTAAATTATGTAAGATTTTGACTTTCACTTTCACTCATTGTGGTGAAAAAAAAAGTATTGACACTACTATGGCAAATATTTTTAAAAATTGGCGCAGCTAACTACGATTCCAAAATGGTATAATATTCTAGGCAAACTCCACCTTTTGGTGCCAGCTTATCGTTGAATTTTGGGACATGTTGTATATGCACCGTTTATAAAATGACCCACTGCTTGATCTCTTCTAAATATGAGAAGGCCATAGTGCACCATGCTGCCCTAATGAGGATTGGCAGACTTCACATATCTTCAAGACCATTCTGGAGTCATGGGTTTGATTATCATCTATTACACTACTGACGTGCAGTCACTTCTGTAGTGTGATAGATGGGAATCAAGCCTACCTACTCCTGGCAAATATTAAAATACATACAAATAAAAAAAAAATATAATACACACAGCGACGCATCAACCTAGACTGTTTGGACTTTGAACTATTAGAAGTTGAACGCTGCGAATCGTGCGAGAGAGTGCGTTATATTTTTGTTACGCTCTATTATCCCATTACATCGACACCACTATGCACTGTACCTTGCCGACAATTCTCTATTTTGTATATAGCGTAGTTATGCGTATATAGGGTGTCTAACTTGATGTGTAGCCGTGTGTACCTAATCAATAGATATAGAAAATAAAATAAATAAAAATTTGATCTCATTTACACTTTACAGGTTTATGTACCGTGTAGGAATCGAATCCTCTACGCTCGTAGTACTGGCATTGGCAAGGCGACCACTTAGCCTGGTGCGCATTTCATGCAGCATATACTATACGCTATATTGATATAAAGATCCAAAAATGTATTACCTTGTGACTGCCGTAGCTGCTTCGTCAGTTGTTCACCCGCTGTTGTCTTTTCTCTCACTTCTTCTCGCAGTTTTATCATTTCCTGTCTCATAGTAGCCAGCTGTAAGAGGGAAAAATTACAGAAGTGGCGTAGCGTGGGTGTCAGTCGCCCAGGTGGAAAAAAAATTTCGCCCTCTTATTTAGGTATTTCAATTTAAAGACTATAGAGGAATTCTAAAGAACTTTTCGGCAAGAACATTCATCATTATACTGTCTACTTCTGTTTACGCGAATGTTATTCATTGAAATTAAACTCATTTATACGGATTTTATCGCGTTGTCTCTGTGGCGCAGCGGTAGTGAATGCGACTGCTGTGCATGAGGTCTCGGGTTCGAATCCCGGGTCGGGCCAACATAAAGGTATTGGGTTTTTCTGTTAAGAAATCTCAATACGAGGCCGGAGTTAGGAAGTTGGCGGTGTTAGACACCCCCGTGCCTCAGAAAGCACGCAAAGCCGTTGGTCCCGCGTCTGATCTCTCTCCGGTCGTGTCGGATTATTCGTCCCATCGGATCATAAGGGGAAGGGAACAGAGAGTGCACTTGTGTTTGCGCACATACTTGTGCACTATAATATCTCCTGCGCAGATGGCCAGTCTCCGTTAAGATTGGCCGCCGTGACCGAAAATCGGTCTGGACGACATTATTATTATTATGTTTCTCTTATCACAGGTACTTCCTAACATATTATATTAGAAAATACCTGGCCCTTTGGGAGGCTTACACGGAGACATGGGTCCAACGTGAAGAAGCCCTTCGAGAGTTTTAATCAAAGGTGTGATGGAACACCTACAGCGGCACTAGCCGCAGCAGGCGTAGGACTATTGCTACGTATGGATTCTAATATATGGGCTATGGGTATGGGTGTTTGGTGGACCGGTATATTGCTAACTATGGATGAAAAACGGCGTCTGCCCTGAATACTCTAATAGCATCAATGCAATGGGCAGACGGTGACTCGCCAACTCACTAGATGGGCCCCCTGATAAGCCACTATAGGCATACAAGCCAGCAGCAGAGGGCAACACCGGTGCGAGTGGCTAGGGGTGTCGAGCGGTGCGGCGCCGGTTTCACCATCACGGGTCTCGTGACAACGGACACCCGGAGCGGGTTTCCCCGTAGTTATGCCCTTGAAAATGACACTTCCACCCCCAAGCATATAGCTCTAGCAGCCCCCCTCTGACCGGCCGACCAAGGCAAGCCAGAGTTGAGAGTCCTACGGACGCTCTTGAAGTTATTATTATTATTATTACGTATTGTACATCTGCCCATTGCTCACGTTGGTCATGAAATGGTTCAAATATTTAAAATATATTATTATTATATATTGTGAAATGTAGCCCCCCTAAATGTGCCGCCCTGGGCGGGCCGCCCCTGCCGCCCCCACTACGGTACGTCACTTTCCTTTGAGAGAGGGAGGTTAATAGATGAATATTTATGTGCGAGCCACAATCTAAAGTTTACTAAGCCGGTCATGGAATAGTTTAGGTATCTATGACGAATGATATATATAGTATTAGTTATATAGATAGCGACTGTACGGAAGGCGTAATGATTTATGTGGTCGCCTCGGTACTGCTACTACACCGAGTCTAGCGGATTCGAATCCCACACGGGACAAGTTCCACAAATTTAGTGCTTGATTTTTTTATGTGTATAGTGAACATGTAAATGTTTCTAATAAAACAAAGTTTAGGCACAAATATGCTATATCTTTAAAGAAAAATGAAGACTAAAAAATAGAAAAAATGTATAGGTATTACGGGCCAAATATTGACTATTGAGTATATGATATTTTTTAAAAGCGTTTTGCAATAAATTACTCACAAAAAATTGTTAAATGCAATAGATACAAAGAAATTTTTGTTTTTTTATTGGAACCGCA
Source organism: Catocala nupta (assembly GCA_963675205.1). Lineage (NCBI taxonomy): Eukaryota > Metazoa > Arthropoda > Insecta > Lepidoptera > Erebidae > Catocala > Catocala nupta. The sequence continues at coordinate 2,395,364 of OY776089.1, read as the reverse complement.
AAAAATAATGAATTGGTAATCATTTGCTCGTAAACTAGAGCGAAGTTCAAAGCGGGTGTTTTACTCCTACATTAAGTACGCTAAGGCCTATTCAAAAGTGAAGTTACTTGAAAATTTCTAATGTCAAGGTTCTTCCGTACACTGTGGATCGTAACAGATAAATAATAATCGTTATTTAAAAACTAAACTTTTCTGGAAGAGGTCTCTTTTAGTTTAGACCGGCCATTACATATTTATATTGTCTTCCAGACCAAATTTCGGTCACGGCGGCCAGTCTCCGTTAAGATTGGCTATAATATCTATAGTACACAAGCGTGTTCGCATACACAAGTGCACTCTCTGTCCCTTTACTCTCATGATCCGATGGGACGGTAATCCGACACGACGGAGAGAGATCAGGCGCAGGACCAACGACTTTACGTGCTTTCACAGGCACGGGGGTGTCGAACACCGCCAATTTTCTTACCCAATACCTTTTTATTGGCCCGATCCGGGATTCGAACCCGAGACCTCATGCACAGCAGTCGCATTTACTACAGGTGTGCCACGGACTAATATTATAAAGAGTGAAAATTAGATTTTTAGTCTTTTTATTACGATTTAACTAAAAATTATTTCACCATTAGAAGGCTATATTATCACCGAGTAACATAGGCTTAATTTTATTAAAAAAGTACCGTTAACCTTTTTTTTTTTTTTTTTTTTACCCAACCTACATTTATACGAGCAAAGCCGCGGGCAGAAGCTAGTTTAGTTAGTTATATTTTCTCTGCATTTCTCTAAAAACATTATAAAGCATGTAACAGAAAAGTATGGTCCATATCTTGAGATCGTCAAATATTGCTGACCTGTCCTTCTCTACTCTCTATTTCTTCTTTATGTCGTTTTGCCTGACTGTCCTTAATCACTAGAATTTGTTCCAACTCGCATTTTCTCCCGCACATCTCTGCGATTCTCTTCTGCAATTTAAATAAAAGCAATATGATAAAAACGACATCTATACAGGGTGATTTTGAAATCGTGTAATTCCTTTTAACCACGCATTCTACTGGTGATATAGAATAACCCTGACCATATTTTTTCTTAATTAGAATAATGGTTTCGGCAAAATTAGAGTACAGATTTTTTTCATGAAATGATTTCATATAGTCATATTTTAACCACCTTTTTTTTTTTTTTTTTTTTTTACTTGGGGGAATGCAATGACGCATATCCCTCCGCGGGGGCGGGCGGAGGGATTATGTCGGACTCGCCGGGGTAAAATAAGATGTTAAAAAGATAATGTACCTCCCGGAATACCGACTAAACCTACCACGGTGTTCCTCGACAAAACCACTATCGACGGGGCCGCGCGAATCACTTTCGCATACGGTCGCGACCCCGCCGAGGTTCCGGCCCGCCGTATGAAACGGCAGGCCCCTACGCAATAAGACCTACCCAAGATAGGTACTTACTCAAAATAAATACTACTGTCTCCCCCTAAAGGGGGAGACGGACACGAAACAGAGGCGCGCGTGGGAACACGCACGCCGCCTCTCGGACCTGGTGCTGAACGGATGGCGGGCAGGCCCACAAAGCCCGCCACCCCCAGGTCAAACCTCAAGGTGGCTGGAGGTCATCGCGCGCCCTCCGGCGCCCGGCTCTGCGGTTGGGGAGAGGGTTTAAACGCTCCCTCTCCCGCTCCGCCGCCTCCTTGATGGAAATCACTTCCTCGCAAAAGGAGGCGACGGCGTTCCACGACCTCTAGCTCCAGACCGTAGACTGAACTACGGCCGGGAGCGAGAGGGCAACCGATCCGACTGCCGCGGTCAACTCACGGCGCTGCGATGCCCAGGCGGGGCAAACCGCCAAAGTGTGCAGCGCCGTGTCCTCTACAACGTCGCGGCAGTCGCCGCAGTGGTGACAACCGGGCGTCTCTTGCCGGCGTATACGACACAGGAACTGGCCGAAACAACCGTGGCCAGTCAGAACCTGTGTCAGCCGGAAGGTGAGGGCGCCATGCCGCCTCTCCAGCCACTCCTGAAACACGGGACTTACCGCCACGATCGTGGCGTGCCCGATATTTTAACCACCTGACACAATCTTAATATTTTTTTAATTTAAAAATAAGCAGATACAGTAATCGAAAGGAGGGTGGAGGGGTTTTAATTGCAGTCTCAAAACATTTTAAGTCTCGTAGGTTAAGGAGCTTTGAGACTGAATTAGAGGACTTATGGTTAGAAATAGACACAAACGACTCTTTTAATAACAAAAATACAATATACATCGGTGCAGTATATTTACCACCCCCCGTAAGTCACGAAACGCTATCATTGTATACAAAAAATGTTCAAAATATAGCGGCATTAAACAAACAAATTATTATTCTAGGCGATTTTAATCTTAGCGATATTTCCTGGGTTTCTAAAGATAAGTATCTTTATCCGGATTGTAAAAACTCGAACCGTAACGCAGCACTCATTGAATTCTTATCCCTTAGTGCACTGAATCAATATAATAATATTTTAAATAATAAGTCTAGAACATTAGATCTAATAATGAGTAATACTCCTGTAGTAAAATTAAATCGCTGTACTTGTAGTCTGTCAAAAGAAGATCCCTTACATCCTTCCGTGGACTTTAATATACCATTACTTCCGGACTGTCAACTTGAAGCTAATGCAATGCTTAAGCCTGATTTTTACCGAGCAGACTACGAAAACGTTTTAAAAAATTTGTTGTTAATAAAATGGGAAAATGAATTTGACGGATGTGACTCTGTTAATGATATGATCGATATTTTCTATGATATTTTACAACGCATTATACTTCTAACTATTCCATTAAAAAAGACAAGTGTGAGAAAATATCCACCGTGGTATACGCGGGACCTCATACGATTATATAGGGAAAAACATAAATATCACGTTCGTTATAAAAAGTACAACAATCCTTTGGACTTGTTAAATTTTGAAAGGTTGCGGGACGACTGTAATACACTAAGGGCTTCATGCTACAAGTCATATATTTCCAAAATAGAAAGTGGTATAAAAAATAATCCCAAGATTTTTTGGTCATTTATAAAAGGAAAGAGGAAAACAAGCAGTACATATCCAGCACAAATGTATCTTAGTAATAAAGTAGCTACAAATGGGATAGACATCTGTAATTTGTTTAAGGAAAACTTCGAAGCGGTTTTTAATGCACCATCATGTAGTTATAACCAAATTACGTGTAACACAAAATCAATGATACGGACACAAACATTTCACCACAAAGAAATATACACCAGTCTCAAATCGCTGGATGAGACAAAAGGGGCAGGCAGTGATGGTATCCCTCCAGTTTTTATAAAGCGCTGTGCGAAGGCATTAGTTAACCCTCTTGTAATCATTTTTAATCAATCTGTTCTAGAAGGGACGTTCCCAATGCGGTGGAAAGAAGCATTAGTAATCCCTATATTCAAATCCGGTGAAAAGCATCAAATTGTAAATTATAGACCAATTTCAATTCTTGTCTCATTTGGAAAAATATTCGAGAAACTTATCAGCAAACAGTTAGTATGGTACTTGAAACAAAATATAACGGAAAACCAACACGGTTTCTTCAAATCTAGGTCCACAAATACAAATTTGTTATGCTTCACATCCACGTTATCAGAATGCCTCGACAAACGAATACCAGTGGACGCTATTTACACGGATTTTTGTAAAGCATTCGATAAAGTGGACCACTACCGCCTGATTGCGAAATTACACGACCTCGGTATAGACGGAGCTTTGGTCAAATTGCTAGAATCATACTTATACAATAGAATATCAAAAGTAGTAATTAATGGCTATTACTCATCCGACTTCGTAGCAACTTCCGGTATACCGCAGGGATCGCATCTTGGGCCAATCCTCTTTAACGTCTTTATTAACGATATTGTCAATTGTTTCCATGACTCAAAAATTTTTTTATTTGCCGACGACCTCAAGATAGTGATGCCTATTCGAAGCGCTGATGACTCAAAAAAACTTCAAAATGACCTCGATAATCTAACAAACTGGTGTAACAAAAACAAAATGGTATTAAATATAAATAAATGTTTCTATATCCAGTTTACAAGAAATAAACTATTAACTAATAATGCTTACTACATAGATGGACATCAAGTCCAAAAGGTTAACGTGGTTCGTGATTTAGGCGTGCTAATAGACCATAACTTGAGATTTGATGTTCATATACTTGATGTTGTCGCGCGAGGCTTTAGGGCACTGGGCTTTGTTATTCGTAATACTAAAGACTTCAAGAAACCATCTACGAAGATTTTACTTTTCAACACGTTAGTTCGTCCGATACTAGAGTACTGTTCTATAGTATGGAATCCACACTACGAAGTTTATAAAAAACGTTTAGAAAGTGTCCAAAAGCGTTTTCTGTATCACTTGTGCTATGCCGATCATATAGCCAAAAAATACGTTAGCTATACCGACAGGTTGCAAAATTACAATATCAAAACGCTTGAGAGTCGCAGGGAATATCTAGATTGTATTTTCTTACATAAATTGCTTAATGGGTCCGTAGACTGTAGCCAGTTATTGAGTACTTTACAAATAAACATACCCACTCGCTTACCTAGGAAAAATACATATAGTTTGTTAGACATACCAACATCTAAAACGAATCTAGGTCATTATGCAGCTGTACCAAGGCTCTGTAGGCAATATAACCTCTTGTCAAGAACACATAAAATTGACATATGTGAGTCCCTGACAAACTACAAAAAATGTTTAAAAGAATGTTCGTAGTTCCTAAAATACCTACTTTCTAATATATTTAATTATTATGCTTAATTATACTGCTTAATTCTTATTTTCTATACATATTATATATTTTTTTTTTTTTTTGTTAAATTGTAAACGTTTTGTTTTAGTTTAATATATTTGATATTGTTTAAATTGTAGGTCTTAACTTAGTTTGAAATTATATTTTAATTGCATGCTGTGGTCTCCTATAATTGAAGGAGTACACATTTTTTGTACATTTTGAAAACAACAGTGTAAATTGCAGTGTATTTTCTTTGTTGGAGATCCTTAATAAATAAAATAAAAAAAAATAAAAAATAACTGATGTCGTAAATAATAAGGGGCAATAAAAAGGACCGCCCGTTATTAGTTACGACATTAATTATTAATATGATTTTTTATTTTAATTAGTAAAAAATTAAAATTGCCTCGGTTGGTTAACATATGACTATCTGACACCATTTCACGAAAAAAACGGAATAATAATTTTTCAAAAAAAATAAATCTAATTAAATAAAAATATGGTCAGGGTTATTCTATATCACCAGTAGAATGCGTGGTTAAAAGGAATTACACGATTTCAAAATCACCCTGTATAGTGCAACTTTGTCCGTACTTCTGTTTGTCACAACTGCTCATCTCAAGAATTACTAATGTTATTAAATAATACTCGTCCTAATTTATCGCAAATAATAAACAAATATAAAATATATTTACGTTTTCTGTATAAGTAATGAATTTAACTAAATAGCTTTCTAAACATTTTCTTCGAATGACGAGATCTTCGGTGCGCGAGTAGCTACGACTCGCCGTTGTTTATTCTCTCACCTAATTATGTGTAACGCTTCTTTTAAGTAAGAAAGATACATAATAGATAGTGCTTATTATGGCATCTATAAATCACCAGATATAGGCCCTTGAAAACAGGGATAGGAATGACTACCAGGCGTGATTTATCATACATAAAGCCACGGCCTGATGAGTCAATCCTGCAAAACACGGCTTCTATAAACTTACCTCCAGCGCCTCGTTTTCTCGCTTCAATCTCATATTCTCATCATCCAAACCACACGTGCACCCAAGCTGTAAGAACATTAGAAATTCATGTAACTGACTGTAACTAATATAGAAACTATAGCTGTGGAATTAGAATAAATATACTTTATTATATTTTAAGACGGATTTAACAACTTAGAGCTGGCTAAAAAATACAACAAATCTAGTGATCGGTCAATAAGGTAAGATAACACAAGTTCAATTTTATTGTTCATAAGAAAAAACAACGAGCTGCAAATATTTTTCACTTTATGGATACACAAAATAACTTCGGTCTACAGGTTTCTTAAAATAAGTGGTAAAGATCACCTGTCTCACCTACAAGTGGAAAACTGTATCACAGAAAATGATGGATGTTCGATCGTAATTCGTTAAATTTTAAAGAAATTATTATTTTAATATATTTCGTAATTTTTAGCTTACTGCTCTCCTTCTCCATATAAATTTGAACTATACCAAATCTCACACACCCCCTACACGCAATACGCTTGAAAAGAGGTGCAAAAGTTTATCTTCACATCTTAATAAAAATAACTGTATTGGTTTGAAATCTAGGTAGTTTGCCAACCATAGAAAATGCTAGCGTCCTTCTAGAGAGATTTTACATAATTCAAATGTGTCAGTGACAACTACACACGTGATAGCAATATGACACTTATACTGGCAAACTGACGGCGCTGACTGTCTTTCACTCAATACAAGAGGCAGCAAAGGTATCAAAACGAAACCCATAAATTGATTTTAAGAAAAAGAAAGTGTAAATGTCTTGTTTAATATCACTTACATGTCGTGGAAGATCTCACTAACGCACATTGAAGGTATACCAGTGCTGGATTGTATACAGCGTGTAACAGAAAAGTGTGGTCATATTTAGGACCATAATTTAAATCTGAAAATAACATATGTGCTCTATCCTCGAATCAAAATAAATTATTTTAAATTTTATGACAATTTCAAGCATTTTATTTATTTATTAATTAAACATCGATATTATGCCTGATAATTTATGGATTCGCAGATTACCGAGTCAGCTATTAGTATTGTTTAAGCATCGACTGGAATGTCCTGATATAATAATAATAATAATATTCTACTACATACACACAGCACCATCTAGCCCAAACTAAGCAGAGCTTGTACTATGGATACTTACTAGACAATGGATAAACATACATATATACTTTTTTTTTGTAAATACATACATATTATACAAAGAAACACCCAGACCAAGACAAACATTCATATTCATGCACACAAATGTTTGTCTTGTGCGGGAATCGAACCCGATATTGATAAATCGATAAAAGTAAATGCTAAATAAAACTATATCTTAGTGAAAATAATGTACATACGCATTTATTTGTCGCGGTTTCTCATTGTTCAGGGGCTATATATGTAACGCTTACATATAACCACACCTTTCTGTTTTACGTCGTATAGTAAACGATAATGTATTCAGTATCGAGCATTTTACTAAGGAAAATCCTTATACCATACCGCCACTGTTTAGCACCTATATTATAATTACCTACGTTCGTTTTTAACACAAGCCCGGCGCGTTATTCCATACTGTGTAGTACCCATACGAAAGATAATATGCGTTTTTGTGTACACACGGCCAAAAATGTGGTCTACCACCCTACGGTTGAGTTTCATTTGAACGTCATGAAACAACTAGGTCGATTTCCCCTTGCAGTAATATTATGATAGTGACCATTGCTCTCTTCAACCTGTTATATATTTACGTCATGCCATGAGTTAGAAAAGTCAACCTTAGCGACAATTAGATCTCACAGAAACTTCTGTCATAACTGGTAGACGACTTTCTTAGCCGACTGTACCAGCCCAATACTTATACCCATTACTCTACCACGTACAGTAAGTATCTCCCTGAGTCTGAAGAGCTGTTCCATGACGTCTTGAAGTTCTTCTTGCACTCCTGGAACTGACGCGAACGACTCCTCACTGCGCTCCCACATGCCCTAGTATTAATTAAACAAGATTTTAATTTTGATATATTCTTTATTATAATATTTTGTTAGTACACATTCCAGTTAGTACAAGCTGATATAGTTAAATGTTAAAATAGGTCACAAGATTAGAATATAGGCATGACATAGTTAATGTATACAGTATGTAGTAAACATTTTCGGTCGTGTTATTCGATTATAAAATGACGAAACAAACAAAGCAAACAGCAGAGCCAAAAAGATTTAAATACGTTTAGTAGCGTTTTCGTAGAAAACACTTTACTTATCAATGGGTTACATGATCTATAAAAATAGCACTATGTATGAAAACAATTCCTGATTCAATGTTATAAACACAAGAATGTATATAAAAATGTATATGGCAATATAATTGCATCTTAATAAGCCTATATTTTTAATGACACCTTAATTATATTTATAAGTAAATATGTACACAAATTATAGACAAATGATTTCTATGTTATACATATTTAATATCTACAAATAGCTGGGAGCTTTGATATTTATATAACAAATATGCCTATACAATAAAAGCTAAAATGTCATTATGTAGTAGCACTTTAAACGCCGTTTCAGTCGCAAGATATTTGCCAACACGCCTTAAACAATTGCTACGATTTACATAATATTGTCTTGTGTTTACGCGAATGTTATTCATTGAAATTAAACTACTATATACGGATTTTATTTCAGCTTGCAGCTTTTCAGCAGCCCTGTGACCATGGCTGCTGAAAAGCAACCGAAACGTCGGAGAAAGTGTAAACCTAAATATAAATAGATTTAATAGTTTAAATAATTTTATGAGCTTATAAATTAGTAAAATTCAATACTAGTAGTAGTGTAATAGTTTTAAAATTTTGTAATACAGTGATAAATAAATTTTAATTGCTACGATTTTCAAAAGATTTAAATTTTTAAGAGCTTTAAACAAATATTATTAATTTAGTTCATACAAAAAATACGTTAACATTGGTGCCCTCTACATAAGTTAGTGCCGTGTTAGTAGTGTTACCATGCACTTCAATTTATTTCTATTATAATTTATGTTGGCAATACCGAGTCGTAGTTAGTGGAGGTATTAGAACTGCTCAGGAAATTAGATATCTCCATCTTCAGGTTATCCACTTCTAATGCGATATCCTGTAAGTGAATTAATGTTATGTATATCTTGAACGGAGGCACGTGTAATGGTCTGATGATTGCTGACTGACTGTCTATAAATAAGCTGAGTTATCTAGTTCGGCGGATAACGGCCCAAAGACTATCATCGCGATTCTTACGCTAAGCCAAAATATTCGGTGGACCTATCTTACAAATTCTAAGTTACGCGCATTAGGCTCGTCTCCGTACAGCTTAGGATAATAATATGACGCCTGGCTAATAGGGTAATTGCCTCTCATTTTTTTATTATTTAAGTTATATATAGCATTTTTAAATATACTTACTAATAAATATGTAAGTATCAAGCATTTTAAATTTGGTAAGGATATTTGTCAAGTGACATAAAAACGATGCACGATACAAACTGTGACGTAACCGCTACTTAAATATAGCTGTCCGAGGGAGATAGCGATACATCCCCACTTTATTTATTCCCACTTTATTTATATTCAAATTTAAAATAATAATTACTACCTCATTTTGCAACCAATTTTGATTGATATTTCTTATGTGTAATGTACGATATCAAACATAGGTAATTAGCCCATTGTCAATAACTTTATGAGCACTGGCGCAATTAAATATTTGTCTACTATTTCATACATAATTATGGTAACATATCTTACATTATATATTACAAAATCTTATATAAATACCTGACACCTATCCAGAGACCATTTCTGCGTATTAATAACTGTCTGCATCCGTCCGATCTGATCAGCTTTCTGTTTGTCCATGAGACGCACGTCCAAGTATGACTTACGTAACATGTCTATAAGACCCTCCTGTTTAGCAGTCTGAAAATATATCCAAGCATTTAAAACTCTAGAAAAGAAGCTTGGAAATATAGCTCAGACAATTTATTTTAAAATGTTTCCAGATTGTGTTAGAAGCACGGTTTGTTCATAACAAGCTGAAGCTCCAATGGCATTGTCGATATAAATAGACCCTTAACAGTGACGACAGCACTGATGGCATATGGGCTTCAATGATCGCATCATCACTGCCGCCACACTGAGGGTTCAATCACCACACGGGACAAAAAATTGTGTGATCCTCAAGTTGTTGTTCTGAATCTGGGTATTCTTTGTGTCTTTGTGATTGAATGTTTGTAAAGTCCCACGCGAAACAGAAATTATCCCACTAATATTATAAATGTGAAAGTTTATGAGGATGGATAGATGGATGAATGTTTATTACTCTTTCACGGAAAAACTACTAAACCGATTGCGATGAAACTTGGCATGTAGATAGCTGGATACCTGGATTATCACACAGGCCTTTTATACCGATATTCCCATGGCATCGGGACTTACGCGGGTGAAACTTCGGGACGCATCTAGTTATACAAAATTCTTGTGTCGCGTGTAACTTCATAAACATTGTAAAGTACCCAAGACGACAAGTGCGGTATATATATTTAAAAAATGAATAAGAAAGATAGAAAGGTCGTCAATTTTAGTTTACCATTCCATGCAAAATTATATTTACCTAATTTATGTATATGTTTTAAGACGACTCCTGAATTTTATTGTTTAACTATTTTAACAAAGATTTAGCTCTTACAACAATTTTATGAAATCGCCACCTCCGAATACTTCCCTTGTCTGGTTGCTCTAATCTGAGCAAAAGTCCAATATTGATTCAGGATAAAGTACATTAGTCCCTTAAATTATAGAAGTCACAATTCACTACATTATGTATAAAAGCAATTTAGTTATAAACTTACCTCATAAAAACATTCTCGATACAGATCTTCTATGACGCTTAAGTTGTTCTGAAGTGTGTTCACTATGTCAGTTTGGTTTTCCATCTCCTAAAACGCCCGCAACCAGACACACGGTAATACAAGTGCAAATAATCTTATTTAGTATCATAAGTATTTAGCAAATATTTAGCAAGAATTTAAATTATAAACAAAAAAAAGACATGCTGAGCTGAGAGGAATCACGTACCTTACCACAATGTCATAAAGAATTGCACGGTAATGCGATAGCCCGATACAAAGTGTAAGTATAGCGTTGTCTCATTCTTGCACATCCGATGATAATACTTTAGAGACGGGGCCTTACTCCCAGAATTTAAATCTGTGATCTAGACAAATTCTGGCGTCGCTTTACCAACTAAAAATTATTTTGTTTAAGAACTAGCTTTTTTCAATATTATAATTCATATTGTGTGTTTAGTTGTATTACTTTTCATTTTTAAATGTCTATATAAACAATTTTACGATTACACTATAAATATTTAATTTTAAGGAATTAAAATATTTCTATCGATGTTTAATCTAAAACCATTTTCAGCGCCATTTAAGGCATATAATGTTTATGAACGAACTATAGTATCAGCATCTTGTCTTTTTCCTTTATAATTTACATATTAATAAAAATATAATTTGTTAGATTTATAAAATTGTACAATACTTTATGTAAAATAAACTCTGTAAAGTGTATCTCACCGATTCTGCTTCGATGGCGGCGTCTACCTTCTCGACTCTACAGCATTCTAATGTCTTGCGCAAAGCTTGCAGCTGGCAACACAAACACATGCATATACATATGTATATATATTCACGCCTGTATGTCCACGAAAGGTATCTGTTAACCATTCGATCAACCAGTAGGTACTTTCTATCAACGTTCAACGAGTTTGACATTCATTAATATTATATTTTAGTAGTAATAGTAACAATGAATCAGTACTAACAAAACTTTTAACATGCGTTTCAAATATTGTAACATTATTTGTCAAATGGCAGAAAAAGGATGCACGATACAAGCGTTCCACAAGGGAAAACCTACGCGGGTACAATAACAGGCCACTGCTCACTCAACAAACACCTGTTCAACGTCGGCATCACTGACAGCCCCTTATGTAGAGGCTGCGTGGAGACCGAGGAGACACCGGCTCACGTGCTCCTACATTGTAAAAGCGTGAGCAACCAACGTGCGAAACTTCTAAACAGTCCAGAAACGATGCAGGAGGTGCTGCGCAACACCGGTCCGCTATTATCTTTCTGGACGGAGCTAAGGTATGAGTAACTGAATAATTTCTCGCGTCGTCGGACACTTTACTTACGCACAATGGCCCAATTGTGCGGATAACACACGTCCAACAAACTAACCGATAGTTAAATGACTCACTACACCCCACTATTTTAAATAAAAATATTAGTCACTTTCTTATATTGCAACCGATTTCGATACCAACTGTTTTCGCAAAAAGATTTCTTTCGATTACTATTTGCTCTTATATGTAACAAATCTAAAAATTCAAACATAGGAAGCTACCCTATTCCTTGTGCTGGAGGGTTTTATTTTGTCGAAATAAAAGAGACATAGAATTAACTATAGTATGTGTCTCACCTCCTTAGATTTTCGTTCCAGTTCCCGTCTCAACTCTGTAGCTCGTTCTGTGAGAGTGGAGATACGTTCTTCTGCTACTGACAGACTCTCGGCCTGCACTCTAATCGTCTCTTCTTTGTTTTGAAGCTGCAACAATTGAATTTTTATCCAACTACGGCAAAGCCATAAGGAACGGTATTGATTTTGGCATTCTGGGTATGTCTGTTTATATGTTCCACCGTAGCGCCTAAACTACTGAACCGATTTTAATGAATGAGGTGTCAATAGATTCGTAATAATGGCCCAGGTGACATAGAGTATATAAATTTTAAATTTGTCCTTTTCAGACACCTTTCTTACGTAGTTGGGTTATAGTTTTTTAAACTTAATATAATTTTATTTACGTTGTCGGGTTATGGTCTTATAAACTTTATTTTTTTTTGCGTTATCAGATCCAATAATTAATTTATTCAAACCAAGTATTTATTTAAGCAAAGTAAGTATTTTTTTAGATCGCAAATATGATTACCTTGGTAACGTATTAGTTATTAAAAATCTAATATTTTATCTTATTATTTAGACACGTATTAAAGTTTAAAAAATATTGGTAGTAACTGAAGGCAGAGAATAAATAAAGTACTGTGTATGAAGACTCGGGTCTGATGCCCGGGTCGGACAAAGTGAATTGGATTATTCTATCAAGAAACTCTGAGTAATTCCTGCTACACGACATAGACTCACTGCCTATTACGGGGAAGCTATAATCATAGCTGGTTATCTTATCTTATCTTATCTTGATCCGGGGGCCAGTCATTGCAGACCGGCGACACTTCGACCCAGTGGGATCTTTTGTGTCGGCCCCGAGGTTTATCCTTGAGCTATCTCCCTATGAATGTACTGCATCAGTCGCAGCGTACACTTCAGAGGGAGAAGCCTGAAGTCTTCAGGGTTCGGATATGCCAATCCCATCAGACCCATCCTTAGTCCGGCCAACGCGTCACATTCACATAGTAGGTGTGATATGGTCTCGTCATGTTCACCACAGGCTCTGCAGATCGAATTGCTTGACAATCTCAATCTGCACAGAAAGTCGTTAGTGCCAAAATTACCAGTAAACGCTCCTGTGAGTAGGCGTATTTGGCCCTTGTTGTACCCGCAGAACTTCCGGGTAAAGCCCGTGGCTCTGTTTGCAATGAATTTCTTGGAGTGTTCCAGAGCCCTAAGGGCCATCCACTCCAACCTGTGTTTATCATTGCCATGTGCATTCAAAGCTGCCTTGACGGTACTCTCAGAGAGACCTACGAATGGCTCGGGGCCCACAAATTGTTGCTCCGAGCCCTTTTTGGCTAATACATCAGCCTCCTCATTACCCTGCACCCCTGCATGCCCCGGAACCCACACCAGCCTGACTATGTTTTTCCTGCCAAGTTTGTTGAGGGCTTTAATACAGTTCAGGACCAGTGATGAGTCCACCCTACAGGAGTTTAGAGCCTTAAGAGCAGCTTGACTGTCACTGAGAATATAAACAATCTTGTCAGTGACATTGTTGTTAATATTCTCCTGCGCACAGGCAATTATAGCATAGGTTTCCGCCTGGAAGACCGTTGCATATTTGCCCATGCTTTGGTTCACCTTGCAGTCGTTGGCATATATACCAGCGCCTGATCCTGTTTCCATTTTGGAACCATCGGTGTACCAGATGAGACAACCCTTGTCAGGGGATCGTAGACCTCGTCTCATCATAGCTGGTTAATTGTGTATGATACACAGATACAACTTTACAATAAATTACCAAAATCGTGGCAAAATATGTCCTTTGATACAACATATAAAAAGAAACTTAAAAATTATTTTACTACTTTTTTATTTACTATCAGATTTCAGACAAAAAAACACAAAAAGGATTTTTAATTAAATGAGTGTGAATCATAAATGTAGTTTATCAATTATTATCTGTATTTTAGTGCAATTGTTTACCTTTACCTATATCATTTATATTTTCTACTGGACATGTAATTTGAAATTTATTAGCGAAATGACAAGACTGTGCAATTTTATTAATGTTGACATAATCTCTTATTTGTATTATCATTAGTTGAATTTTTATTTTATTTTATTAATTTATATAATTATAATTAATTCTCATTATTTAATATTGTTTCCTATGACATACAATTTAACATTTACCATTTTATCACACTTATGAACTAAGAATTTTCGGACAAAGATCTCGTAATGGCTCGTAGCACTATCTCTCTTTTTGTACGCCACTGTATATAACATAATATCTTGCATTCAATGTATGTATACATTGTTCAAACAAATAAATAAATTCTTATTCTTATTCTAACTCTGTCTATCTGTTCGGGGATATAGAAGTGAAACTACATGTAGCTAGCAAATGACAATATCTTAACAAAAACTAATTCTGTGGGATATGTTTGCGGCCGATTTGTGAGTGTCAAAGTTTTATCAAATCCCGGTTACGAAATTTCCAGTGGCAGCACGCGTCTGTAAATGTTCCTAGTACACGGTAAACATAGCTGACGATATCTAGATGCCATACAACCCTGCCTACCTCATCACAGCATACAGTTGAGTAAACTTACAATTTGTAAGGTAGATCGTAGCTTGTTCTGGTAATAGGTGGCGCGAGTGTTCGCGTCGCACGACCCGGTCGCACTGTCCACCAGGCTGCAAGCGCCGCCGCTGTCCTGTAACACGTAAATAAATAAGTATTTAAATTATACCCTATTCCTTCTCATACTGAGTAAAAGCCCGTGCCCAGCAGTGGGACAGTTTAATACATCGTTAAAATTATTATTGTTATTCAAATTAAACAACTTTATACGAATATTATCGAGGTTTATTATTTAAATACCGACAAATTTTAGAACAATATAGTTTATTTTAAAAATATCTTAGTTCTAACTTAAGACGATTCCAGCTAATATTATAAATGCGAACGTGTGATTGTTTATTTGTTTAGCTTTCACGCCATAATTACTCGACCCATCATCATGAAATTTCGAATACAGGTTGTCAGAGGTACAGAAAAGGTCATAGGATACCTTTATAGAGAGAGAAAAAATATATAAATATAATATATATAACTCACATTCTTAATATAATGCTAGACAACGGGTCTTACTCGCGATAAAGTATTTAAAAGGTAATAAATACCAATTGATTGCCCGATGCAAGTCGGTCGAAACGTCGACGTCGATTTGGACAGGTCGACGGGAAACGGCCACGCGGCCGCTCCCCTACCTATTAGTCAGACTTAGTCAAAAAGTTAACCGGCCTGCCAATACCTGAAGCTTTTAAGACCGCCGAGGATAGGAACAAGTGGAAAATTGTAATGCAAGAAGTGATCAAGGATAATATTTCTACTGGACACGACCTTCAGCAATGAAGACAGCGACTAAGAAGAAGAGAAATTCTTTATCACGAGTAAGACCCGTTGTCTAGCATTATATTAAGTATGTGTACAAATCGCGATACTAACTCACATTTATGCGAGCGGAGCCGCAGACATAATCTAGTACTAATATAAACATCAGCTACACAAAAGCTAATTAAACGGACAAGTTTTTTTTTCAGTTTTAGGCTCCTGGATGACGTAGTGGTCAATGTAACCGACTGCCACGCTTGAGGTCGCGGGTTCGATTCCCGCACAAGACAAACATTTGTGTGCATGAACATGGATGTCTGTCTTGGTCTGGGTGTTTCTATGTATAATATGTATGTATTTACAAAAAAAAAAGTATATATGTATGTTTATCCATTGTTTAGTAACCATAACCATGAGTAATATTTAAAGCAAAATACTGACAAATATTTAGTCCAATATGAGCTAGTTAACAACTACTTTATACAGAAAACAACCAGATCTCTCTGAGACGACGCTGATGTATATAAACGGTGTTTAAAGTAACCTGTTGACGTGCTATAGTATCAACAAATCTCTTTCCATGTCGTTCCAGAAAACGTATATTAAGCATGTACCATATGTGTACTGTTAGGCCGCCAGATGCTCTTTATTGCTCAGGGTTAATCCGTCTTTTTATATGAAGTGCCTTCCGAAAATTTATATAATTGAAAAAGAACTCCACGCGCATATTCTAGAATATTCTAAGTAGCAACTTGAGAACCAAAAATAGATGCCGTTTGAATAGCGATTTATTTAATAATAATTTTCATTAAATCCTTACTGATATTATAAATGCTAATGTAAGTTTGTTTGTTTATTACGCTGTTACGCCTTAACTGCCAATTATCATGAAATTTCGCATACACGTTATTAGGTGTACAGAATAGGACATAGGGTTAGGAAGTTACTAACCTAAGCTACATTTACGCGAGCGAAGCCGCTGGAAATACCTAGTTTAGGAACAAAGAGGGAACAAGATATAATTGATTTTATTAACTTCTGAGTCTTCTTCGAAGAGGTTAATGAAAACACTATGTGGGTCTGTGTGTCTGTCTGTTAGTGACAGGCATAAATCCGGAACCACTAAACCGATTGACTTGTAATCTTGGGGTCATACCTCGGTCGAGTTTGAATATGGGTCCTGTGGGTCAAAAGACCCCCGAGATATAGGGATCATTTCTTTTCATTACTTTTACATTTAAGACGAAGAGGTGAAATCCTGGGTTTTTACCCCCATCTCGTTCGCTGATAAAAACACTATGTTGAGTTTGCCTTTTTCTAAAACCGTTAACCGTAGGTTATTAATTGTACTAAAATTACTAAATCGTGGTAAAGTACAAGAACTTAAGCAAAGGCACATTATATCCACATTTTGTCAACGATTGAATCCACGTAGAGAGCAGTCTATTGGCATCTACGGCGCACGTTTTCAGATTACCCGCTGCTAATGAGAATTTTAAGAAAACTTATACACCACATTTTGTCCTTAGAACCAAATTCGAGACCTCAGTATCACACGTGATTAAAGACGCGAACTTATACTAAGAGACCAAAGAGTTGGTCATATTATACTATTTGCCCCTAACTTCGTCGGCTATGATAATCCTAACTTCGTAACTAATATTATGAATGCAATTTTGAGTTTGTTTATTTATTATTTTAGTTACTACTCGATTACCATGAAATTTCGCATATACGTTGTCAGGGAAACAGAAAAAGACATAGTGTACCTTTCATCCAGAAAACGGCATTGTTACTGTTTTTTTACTTGGGGCAATGTTTTGACGTGTACCTCTGCGCGAGGCGACAGAGAGGTTACGTCGAGCTCACCGGGAAAAACTTATCCCGGTAATGCCGACTAAAGCTACCACGGTGTTCCTCGACATAACCATAGTCGGCAGTATCGCGCAAATCGCTTTCACATGCAATGGCGACCCCGCCGAGATACAGTTATTTTCTTTGTTTATCCTGGTTGTATGCTTTGACGCACACCTCTCCGTGTCGGACTCACTGGGCAAAGATGGTGAGCGACATCCTGGTAATACCGACTAAACCTACCACGATGTTCCTCGACATAACCGCAATTGGCGGGGCCGCGCGAATCGCTTTCACATGCAATCGCGACCCCGCCGAGGTTTCAGCCCGCCGTATGAAACGGCAGGCCACTACACAAATAGACCTGCCAAAGGTGCCCACAGGAGCACCACAACCTAACCTAACCTATATCTACGCGACCGAAGCCGCGGGCAAAATTAAGTCACGCACGGTCACAAAAACAAATAAAATAAATTACTCAAACTATACTCATCGTAAAATACAAATAGTTAAGTAAACTTTCCATTAATATCCTACACCGTCACAAAGTAGCAATGAAGTTCATATCCCAGTTAATCCATTACAATCTTTAGTTGTCTTATTCCGACATCTACCATCTTACGTGCTAAACCCTTCTCTATTCTTACATTTTACAGTCATTGAAATCCATTAAAACTAATGCATCCTCTAAATCTTTCATAGCTATTTTAAAATGACTTGTGTTGCTTTCACTGATTTGAAAGGTAATTTATCGGGAAAATAATTTCTGAAGTGATCATTGTTTCTCGCATTTGATACATAAGCCTTTATCCGAGAATCACGGAACATACCTGGCAGATGATCAGCACAGTAAAAAGTAGCGTCAAGCGTCAGATACATATGCATAATACAACGCAACGCATCCAGCGTTTCAGCTTAGAGCGCATTCTGCAAAGTAAGCAAAGCAACTCCTTATCTTAAAAAACCGTTTTCAGTAGTTACATTATGGCGTTTGGAAATGTAAGTAATTTGCACCTATAAATTGGGATTTAAATTATAGCTGACGAGATGTAATTCACCTCTTTCCTTCTCCCACAGGTCATACAGGCGTGAACCTTTGTGTATGTATAAATAAGTCCGTATAAATATATCTTTAATTAAAATGCCATACAAGGACCATAATTCAATAAAATCTCATCAAAAATTAAGACAGCACTTGACTGGTTTGATCTTCAAACCAATATTTACGTTGAAGAGTGCTTTATGATCACTCAAAGTGCGTCGGTTGTTAAAAGCCATAATGTCTTAATTGGTGTTGCGATAAAAATGATCAAAGGATAGATCGCACTCAGCAGTTAATAAAATACGCGTATAAAAGTCAATATACATTTAAGATAAGGATGAGATTTCATAAAGCCGCGCGCATGAACATCCATATGGCTTTAAATTCAAGTCAAGTGAAGGCACTAATATGTATTATAAATGCAAATGTGAGTTTATTTGTTACGCTTTCACGCGTAAGAGCCAGTCCACACGGCGCGTTGCGTCTCCGTTGCGTCGACGCAGCGCTGCCTTTGCGTCGTTTTACATACTAATAATCGCTGCTAACTAACTGCTAGACCAATCATCATGAAATTGCACGTACACGTTGTCAGGGGAACAGAAAAGGACATAGGATACCTTTCATCTAGAAAAAAGTACTGTCACTAAATTAACCTACATTTACGCGACCGAAACCGTGGCCAAAATCTAGTTATAAAATCATTCAGTTATTGCTTTTATATATAACGAGTATATTCGTACTCTAATAAATAGATATAATTACAAAAAAGAAAGTCAAGGCACTCGATGGCGTAGTGGTTAGTGTAACTGACTGCCACGCCTTAAATCGCGGGTTTGATTTCCGCACAAGTCAAACATTTGTGTGCATGAACATGGATGTTAATCTTGGTCTAGGTGTTTCTATGTATAATATGTATGTATTTACAAAAAACTGTATATATATGTATGTTTATCTATTGTCTAGACCCATAGTACAAGCTCTGCTTAGTTTGGGCTAGATAGTGTTGTGTGTATGTGATAGAATATATTATTATTATTATTAAATATCTTGAATCAAATCAAATCAAAATATGTTTATTCATGTAAGTCACAAAGTAACACTTATGAACATCAAAGTTACACTTATTAACGTGAATTTACATTTACCTGTTGCCATGTTCAGCAAAGCAAGGGCGTAGAACCAATGAGAAAAACTGGCAAGAAACTCACGGTCACTCTTTTCAATCGCCAAGCTTACAGTATTGTATATTTTACAAGTCTGTTCTGTAAAGAGCTGCAACCACTAAACCACTTACTATTCATAAAACACTCAAGCAATAAGTAATATTTCAAAGCTAGTCTCTAATAGTAGTTCTTTTTTGTTTTTATTCTACTTACGTGTATACAGAATAAAAACAACGCGAGATCATATTGTAGTCGGAGATGAATTCTAAAATATTAAGCTCTTATCTTAAAAAGAAAAATAGAAAATATTGCCAGAATCCACAAAACCAAGACTGACCAGTCACCACAAGTAGCACCCGTTCACGAATACGACGCATGGGCAATTATTGTCTTTAACCACCAGTACGCCATATTTGTTTGCTAACTAAAAAAAGCAAGAAAATATGGACCATAGGTATATCTATCTCACTTACACTAATAGGTAGGAACGGATAAGAAAGGCAAGGCTGGGAGATAGTCGCTTAACTATGGGAGCACTTAAAACAGTAGCAACTAGCTTGAGAAATTACCTTCATTTTACAATAGATCGAATCAAATAGAGTGGAGTTTTCAGGTTCCTTGAGTAATCGCCGTGCTGTGGGCAAGAGACCCAAAGAGTGTTTGTACTGCTTACGCTGGAAACACAGCTGAATAAATGATACTCAAAATCATAGTCAAAATCTTTATATCCATAAAAATGTGTAAACAATTCTTGGACTCGTCCATTAACTATTATATTAATGTCTGCCATTCCGACTTTGTACTGAAACAGTATATCAGGCAGACGCCGTTTTTTAACTGTAGTTTGGAATTTACCAAAACATTAATCCGTCGAGTGTTTGATTAAAAAAGTGAAAGAAAGGCCTTGGCGGTTATGAACACCTGGTGTTCACACGACATACGAGAGATTAAACACCCATCCCCATAGACCAGAATAATTAGATTCTATATGTAGCAATAATCTTCTACACCTGCCGCGGCTAGAGTCTAGGTAAGTGTCCCATCTCACTTTAAACTAAAATTCTCGAAGGGCCTCTGCATGTTTGACCCATGTCCCCATGTAAGCCTTCGAAAGGGTCTGGTTTTCCCTAACGCATTAGGAAAATACCCGTGAAAGAGAAACACATAATAATAAAAATAAATAAATAGAAGATAATACAAATTGAGCATTGAAAAAAGCCTACATGCAACAACGAAAATGCCTTGAATATTTCTAAATGACAAGACAGACAGCTTTATTACACAGGGGCGTGACTAATATCGTCTACGAGACACTTTTCCCGAATCTGCTATTGACAAACTCTTAATAGAAAAACTCAACAACTCTTTCTCCAACCCGGAAATCTAAGCCGTGGCACTATCATAAATATTCCTAATAAAATTAACCTCATATACAAAAATATAAACATTATGTTGGTCTTGTTAACGATGTAAGCCGTGTGTCGTTAACGCCGAACTTACGACACACAAAGATCGATGAGAGACGGCATGCAGACTGTTGTTTGTGTTTTTTATTTTGTTTCCTGTGTTTTTGTTTCACAAACACAACATCCGTGACAAATATACGTGAGTTATTAAAACAAAAATGCGGGTTTGAGCTCATATTTACATTTTATGTTATGGCTGCTTCGTCAGCGCAGCGGTAGTCAATGCGACTAATGTGCATGAGGTCTTGGGGTCAATTCCCGGCTTTTGCCACTATAATGTGACTAAGTTTACCTTCAATAAATTTTTAATAGCTGCCCTGGAAATAGGCGGAGTTGCTTACTCCCGTAGCTCGGAAAGTGCGTAAAGCCGTTGGTCAACGGACAAAAAATTGCAGGAATAGAAAGCGCACTTATGCTTGTTATCATCTGCTGCGCATATGGCTAGTCTCTGTTCAGATTGACCGCCCGCCATGACGCCAATTCGGTATACAGCACATTATCCTTACTAATATTATAATTAAAATGTAAGCTTATTTTTTTTCGCTGCCACAGCTTTACGACTTGACCGATCAACATGAAATTTCGAAAATACATTGTCAGTCATACAGATAAGGACATATGGCTCTTTTAACCAAAAAGAAAATCATTATTCCGAGCGCGCTGCGGACTAAATAATGTATAAACATAAATATGTCTACCAATCCCACAATAATATTATCAATAGTAAAGAAATGTTTGTTACTTTTTAACACCGAAACGCATGAACAAAAGATATTGGTGTAATTTGGCATAAACATATGTATATTAAACTCACAAGGAACTATAAAAATGTTTTATTTGGTATATTTTTTTTAGTATATTGATCTTTTAGTCTTTGGTTCAACCTGTATGCTCCAATCATAAACAAAATCGATGGCGATGGTATGGCCACGTGCCCCACCGATTTGAAGATGACATGCTACGCGCAGCTCCAGACATACCTACGAAGAACCGTGTCTTCGTAGGTCTTGGGCTACAGTGTCTTTGTAGACGCCGTGGAAGAATACCCACCACCTGCCTGACCCATCGTCAGCCAGGTGGTGGATCTAAAAGGATCTTAAGAAGAGCGACGTTTCGATAGCGCAAAACGTAAATGACTGGAGAAGACAGACAAGGAAAGCCGACCCCAGATAATGGGAAAAGCTTAGGGGAAGAAGAGAGGGTTATCCTGGTGTTAGTCTGTCTGGTTGCAAAACAATTGATACTGTGGGCTTTTCGAGTCATTGATGCTGAACAGCCTGTACTGCGGCCAATTAAATAGAGATTCTATTTTTATAAAGATTGGTTAGATTACCATTCAGCGTGTTCCAGCTAAAGGGTGATTTCTACTTATAAGTTACTTGCTCTGCCCGCCTCAGATTAAATTTTCCCTATGCGTCTTACTAGGACATAGTCTGCCTGGGCGCTAGGACTCTTCGAAAGCCCTTAACTGTTTATGTGAGATTAAGTAACAAATATACCAAAATCCGAACATCTTCACGAACTTTCACATTTAAAATATCAGCAGAATTGTTAATACACGCCGAAAATTATTTATTTAATCTACTGCTCTTTTTGATTCATAGACTACCTATAAAGGTATAAAAAATAAATTTTAACAAAGGATCATACATTGATTGTAAGAGCTAAAGAAATAAAAAATACTTCTCCACCCCTCCCAAAAACAAATCAAAACAAACTCAATAATAGCCAACATTAACAACCCGATACACAGCATAATTAGACAGTTATTATTCTTAATTACAACACTAAAACAAACTTACTTTAGTGACATCACTAAAATCGGAGTCTCCACACATTAATAGCCCGTTGAACATCATCACAAAGTCACACACAATATTTACTAAGAGAGACACGCACGTTTGTTTGTAAACTGTACAGCGACACTTGCGCGTGCGCCGGCTGCGCGCGAGTGGATGCGCGCGCGCTGCAACGCAGGAGTATATTTAGCTCAACGTAAATAACGTTTTTGAAGGAAGCGCCGCCGGTGCCCCACTTGTATTCTTTATTCTCATGGGTTATGGCTTCGGCCGTTAATTAAACAGTATGTTGCATATAATGCATTTGCCGAAATTAGGTCAAATGTACAGCATTAAGAGTCTGTACAATATTTATGACTAAAATAAACCTATAGATAAATTTGTAACTACCAAATAAGACTTTACTTAGAAAATGTTTTGCGTTTTAGCAGTTTTTATATAAGAATTGTCTTTTTGCGTCCGGAATGACTTCACTTCACCTACGTATCTGAAGACTAAAAAATCGGCTTGCAGTAAGCGGTTAGCGTAGCTTATCGATATTTACTACATCGACTAATATGCTACATGCATCCTATCCTGTTTAATATGATGTTCAATGAGTCAGCTCCCCTTTAATTCGACAATGGTTATATTATAATACCCCTCTGCCTACCATTTCAGAGGCAGCTCTGAGTCTATGCATGTATTTAATATCTCGATATAACTCTAATGTTTTTGGTATACTGCCGTCAGAAGGGAAAGGGACGTACATATATGCCAGTCTCTCTTCTCCCTAGCCTTCATTATTCCCAAGTCACTTGGGGTCGGCTTTTCTAGTCTAACCGGATTTGACTGGATATCAGTTTTTACACGGAGCGGCTGCCACCTGACCTCCGCAACCCGAAGGCTAGCGATACCCTAAGGCTAGACTAGTGTCAGGATATTATAGGGCACTGGATTCCCAATAACGACTGCCATAAATGTTCATGGCAGCCGGGACCGACAGCTTAACGTGCTCTCCGAGGCACGAAACAGGCGATAATTGTCAATTAATACGCACATAATTTCGAAAAGCCATATATGCCAGTATTGTTTTATTTTATAAAAATACTGGCAGATGCGTGTTTTTTACGGAATCCAAATATGAGAAAATTAAAATTCGAAAAAGAATATATTTACATTTTCCTTATGAAGGCAGTATATGCTAGTTCCCTTTTCAGTCAAGAAGCTTAATTGAAAAAAAAAAAGAGAGATGTGTATCCTTGTCTTCATGTGAAGTTTTCTTAACAATCGTTTCGGTTATCTGGAGGCGTTAACTAGTATACAGTTGCTACCCAATTTGATAGTCATAAAAACCTCATTTTTCTATTATCACATTGTCTCCGTTTGAACTGGATAATCAAACACGTCATGCTAGATTGGAGGTTGACCTAAATATAGTTTTTAACTCTCGTAGAATACCAATTCGGTTTAATATTTCAGAGGCAAGGTCTTTGTAGGAAAATTGCATTTGAATACTAGTTTCTTCGCAAAGTGTTTTTGTGACTACTTCATTATATTATATAACAGGAGTTGTCTTCAGGAGTCGGAGTTAGAAATAAATCCTGTATCGCTACGCAGTAAAAGATTCAAACAACAGACACAAAGAACAACTAGACTCTGACCACTATTTGCAGATCACACAAATGTTCCGTTTTGGGATCGAACGCACGACAATCGGCTCAGTGGTAATGGCGGGGCGACCAATTACAATAATAATAATAATAATAATGAACGGTGAACGGTCTAATAGCCAAGAGCTTCGACCAACATCTTAAGAGGCTCGCGTTATGTGCTTGGGTCAAGGGTCAGATGCGGAAGGCAGTCCTCCTCGATACGGCACGCATAGTGAGGAAGTTCCTCTCTCTGGACCCCTAACCACCGACAGCTTGGACCTTGTCTCGATGTCGGTGGGTATACATAGTATATATATTTAAAAATGTAATATTATTGATAAGTAATAAATAAATGTGAATAATAATAATAAACTTTTATTTCAGACTATTGTCCATAAATGTTAGTCATAAATTCATAATAATTTGAAAAAGAAGTTTACAGGCACTACGCATTCTGAGCAGACACTTGAAAGTTTAACCATTTGTTATATTCATAGTATAACGAAGACTTAAGGTCAAAAATGCATCTATATAGTCTCACGCTTGTATATTGCCGAAGAGGTAGGCAGAAATAATATATATATCACATAATAGCGCCTCGTTGATTTCAGCATGAATGGGTCGGCTCGACCGGGGAAGGACTACCCTCTCACAGAATATCGACGTGAAATAGCAGTATTCCTACTATACATAATAGGGTCGGCAACGAGCAAGTTATGCCTCTGGTATTGCAGGCGTCCATAGGCTACGGTGACCACTTACCATCAGGTGAGCCGTATACTTGCTTGCCACGTTAATTGTAAAAAAAATATATTACATCAGATATGTGTTTGGACCCGCGTAATATAGGACATATACCCAGCACAGTTGAAGATTACGTGCTATTACTAAGAATGTATAGATAGCAAAACCTCAATTAAACCACGCTACCCGGGTGTCGAATACAAGACTTCATGCTTAGCTTTCACTGCCAATGCGCTAGGAGATATAAGCAGCAGTTTCGTATTAATAATGCAATAGACAAAAATCGACTAGAAAGCCTTTCCGGCTCATTTAGTCGCTGATCCTGCCTCTTAACCTCCGATTCTAAGTTTAGATTCAAAATTTATGATGATTAAAGTCTACAAACTATATTTTTTATTTTATATTCTTATGGAAATTTAAATTAAATTAACAAAATGATTAGATTACAAATAAATGCCATACATTGCGTTGTGTAAGCAGTTTAAAGCAAAACAATGATTGACCTGTCAAGTCTTGAAATACCAGTCATTTTTAAAAACCGTTATGTCTGATCGCCGGTTCACCGCTGCGACTCAAAAGGGTAAAACGAAGCAAATAAAATGTGCTTCATTAGTGTTAAAACGCCCAAGCTCAAGATATTAACAAGCGTCATTATAAAAATCCATTTCTATTCCATTCATTCCCTCAAAACGCAGAGCCGCAAATTCCCACGCAACCAACACCGAAGCTACGCGATAATCTTCGCGATCCCATAAGCTACCGTCTAAAAATAACCCACTCGTCTACGGATCAGAACCGATTCTTAGAAACACCATCCTGTATCACCAGGTAGTTCATTAGTAAAAAGCGTATAGTGGTTTCCGACGGCCACGTCCGCCCATTTCGTCATCAACAGTTAAACTTAGATCAAACAGCGGCACAACAACACTGCGACGAAGCTATAAGCGCCATTATGATTCGATAGCGTGACATTTCTGTGGACTCTGGTCGATGTGATCCTAACTAATATTATAAATGCAAATGTGAGATTGTTTGTTATGCGTTCAGGCCTTAACTACTCGACGGATCATCATGAAATTTCACGTACACGATGTCAGGGGTACATAGAAGGATATAGGGTACTCTATATCCAGAAAAAAGTAATGTTCCCAAGCAAAACCGCGGACAAAAGCTAGTGTTAAAATATAGAAGGGTTAAGTACGTAAGATGGTAAATGTATTAGATACAAAAGATTAGTGTATAAAAAAGGACATATATGGTACTGTCATCCAAAAATAAATATTATTCCCGTGGGATCAGTATATAACAATTTTTAACGCAAGGAACAGTGTGATATGAGAAAGAATGTTTGACGTTGAAAATGATATAACAACAAGAATTAAGAAAGGTATATTAAGATGGCTAATCCCTCTGGGAAACAGGTGTGAATCTATGTATGTATGTATGTATACTAAGACAGTTCAGATGTGTGAAAAAGTACAACAAATTGCAGAAATGGCAGTCAGACGGTCGCCGCGCTCCCGCGTGGTTTGGAATGGCACAATTTTTTGTGTGATCCACAATTCCTTTTTTCAGTCTGTGTGTACTTTGTGTCAGATTAGGTATGTTTGTAAAATCCCGCCCTACCCAGAGTTTTGCCCGTAGTGCTAACAGTAATTACATTTTGCATTGGCAGTTGTAACAAAAAATGAACAATTAAAATGTCGAATTTTGAACGCATTACAATGACAATGTGATATTACTAACGTTATCAGATAGTATTCGTTATAAATCGTACCGATACAGTTTTTGCATTGACGTGCACTTAATGAAATGTTGCCCTTGTTTACTATTACCCTCTATGGCCGCCACTGAACTAGAAAATTCTAAGAAAATATTTACAACTAGCTGTGCCCACAATTTCACCCGCGTTTATAGTTACTGCGCCGCCCCCGTGGTTCGTAGCGTGATGTTATATAGCCTATAGCTTTTCTCGATAAATAAGCTATCCAACACTAAAATAATTATTAAATTCGAACCAATAGTTTCTGAGATAAGCGCGTTCAACCAAACAAACAAACAAACTCTTCAGCTTTATAAAATTAGTATAGATTTAGGGTTCTCTTGACCGGAAACTGAAGCCCTAAAACGACAAACGCAAAAAAGATAAATGAAAATGTAAAAGAGAAATGCTAAAATCATACTAAATGAAATTTATGGTCGCCGCCTAGCTTGGAAGAATAGTAGGAGTTAAGTAAGTTACGGAGATAGGTACCTTGTATATTGCGGAGCACGAGCGATTCACTAATTCTTTCTTCAATGCCCTGAAACAAGAGACAATTGCAATATTAGCTTTGAAAATAATCTTCGAGAACATTATAAAAAACCCTAAGGCATGTCTGAGACTCTTCTGTTGTCCTCAAGGTATCTTCCTTCTCCCTTGAAATGAGGGATGAATTAGAATAGATTGAATTAAAAGTTGTTGCTTTGGGATTTTACTCTGAGTTGAGATCTCTGTGTGGTAATCCAACGGTCTACCGTTAGGCTGTCGCTACATTATAGTAGTTACATATCATTTATTAAGCTTATTATTATCTATACTTTACATATACTTCCTGATAACAAAATACTACTGCTTACTACTACTATTATAAGTTTAAATGATATCTCTGTAATGACAAAAAGTCTACAGAACACTCCTTTGAATAAAATTCCACAACAAAAGTATAACATAAATTGGCATAAAAGAATCAACAGACCAGGAATTCAGGAAGAAGAGAGGACCTCTTCAATTCGGTAGGTTTATCTATATAAACCTACCGAATTGTAAAGGTCTAAGTAATAAACTAGCCACCGAAGTGGAGAAATTGACCGAACTGCAATCCCTTCCTATTGCAGATTTCGATATCGTATTCCAGACATTTGTCGGACATGAAACCAGTTGACTTTGCCCAGTGTATTGTGATCTACACTAATTAAAATATTAACTCATTGACTCATAAATCAAAGCTTGCGAATACATTTAATATGTTTATGACGCTAGATCAAATATTTCTTCTTTTACTAAAATAATACTTACTCCACATTACAAGGCGATGTCTTCTTTACCTGAAAAGGTCAATAACAATTAATTTGGTAATTATATAGTAGTGATGCACATAATTGTATTCGAATAATATTCGAATACAATAAGTGTACAACACAAAACCTACTTTGAAGGGAGGCAGTATACTCTCACTAATATATTTGATATATTCGTATGCAATTTTGCCCATTACAATTACATAGTTATTTAGAGAGAGGGTATATTATTAGTAGTCATAGCTTTCGATGCACCTCCAATACATTAAATTTGATAATTTGCCTCGGCATACAATTTGATTAGTTTATCGATTTTGCTGTTAGTATCGCCTTACCACTGGCAGTGCATTCAGTGATGTGGATACCCACACGAGATAACAATTAGTATGATTCACAAATAGTTTTACTAATTCTGGGCATGCTTTGTTTTGTGGCGGAACGTGGTATTCCTTTAACAGAAAAGGAGGATCCTCCGACCAGGATGGGTAATCGCGCCTGAAGGGACGCAGTTCCTTCACAATTCATCCACATTTTCAAAATTTGTAAAGTTCGCCTCAACACTGGTATTTTTTTAAAATACTACTAAAGTGGCAAACATGCATACGGCCCACCTGATGGTAAGTGGTCACCGTAGCCTATGGACGCCTGTAACACCAGAGGCATAATTTGCGCGTTGCCGACCTTGAGAAAACCTTCTAACGCCCTTTTTTAAGAAGCCCATACTGTAGTCTTGTAGGAAACCTGGGCAGGGAGTTCATTCCACAACCTGAGCGTCCGTGGGAAAAAATTCCTTTGGAACCGCTTGGTGCGGCACCAATTAGGTTGTAAGGTGTGAGAATCAATTAGTTGTAATCCCTGCCGATGGCGAGCGTTGCGATGATAAAAAGTAGCTGAAGGCATCATCTCAAACAACACATCAGAACACAATCCATTATATAAGCGGTAGAACATCAATTATTCCTAGTGCGGGTTTCCTCTTTAATAAAGTAATAAATTTAGACATAGGCTTTTTGTATGTATGTAAAGACAAGACTACGTTCATTCAGTCGTAGACTGTAGCGGGGCGTCGAGAAAACAAAACGTTACGAACTCTGTTTATGTACACGTTAAATATTTAACGCGTGCGTACTCTACAGAACATTACTGTCGTTCCACGCCACTTATTATAGTCACGTAATAAACTTGTTCGTTAAAGCTGACCAAACAAGTGTTAACGAGTGTATTTCATGGTATAACACAACATAAACATTTTAATACAGGTAGATATTATTCATTTATGAAGTATGGAATAATAACCAAAATTTCGAATATTTCGATTCGCTTACACTTTTCTCGATAAGTGCACTTCACTAGCCCTATAAAGTAGCATAGCATACGCTATATGCTAAGCTACTTCATAATCAAACTTACCAAAAGCTAATCTATTAGCAAATTATTATTTTCCTTATGTTTCAAAATTATTCTGCGGGCGACCAACTACCTACTAGTCACGTGATTCTCTTCGTCCGTCTTCCCCTTGGTTGGTAACGAATGTCGCTTAAGTTTTATTTTTAGTTTGTTTTTGGGTTTGTGGCCACATTTGGTAAATTTTAAACGCAGCGTACGTTCGAAATTGTCGTCACTGCATTTGGACGTAGTTCTGCTGCTGAGAATCCTATCAGAAAAATCCAGCAACACAGTACCTCAAACATTTGCCGGCAAAATTACTCAAACTTATGCTTTTAATACTAACAACACGGCCTATTTTTTAAAGTATTCAGTATTTATTTATATATACAGATGTCCAACTGGAATAACACATACGTAGAAATTAATTTTAACAATTATTATAAGGACTAGTGCACTCTTAATTTTAGGATACCATATCATATGTTAACACAGGTATCATTTTATACTAAAACGATACATCTATCTTAAGATATATGTACATAGATATGTGTACTATATATACATGAATACTATATCTATATCTTAAGATATAGAAATAGAACTTGCTTGCTTGAGAAACAAGATAATGTTTCTTTTTTCAAGTACTCGTATTTACTGTAGGTACTGTTACATCCCTATTCAATATACTAAAATGCTAAATTGCAGTTTTCGCCAATCGACGTCAATGCAATATTGAAAATCATTAATAATTTCGTTCGTACCCGTACTTTTTCTATACTAGTTCAGTTGGTTATTTTCTAGTAAAACTGCTCCCCAGTTACGGACCTGGTTCTTACCGATTCTGGTTTTATATGGACAGTGACATATGGCAAAATGACTGCAACACCTGGTACATAAATGAGTTGTAAAATACTGAAATTATAAATTGATGGCGATTTAAAAGAGTGGCCTTGAGTTTCTTGCAGGTATCTTCTCATAGGCTCAACCTTTTTCCTGAACCTTGCAACTAACATAAAAGTAAATTCAGTAAATGTAATAAACTCACTAACGCCTTTGACGTTCATAATTGTTACTTTGTGACCTAAGTGAATAAATGATTTTTGACTTTGACTTTGACCTGCCGGCTGATTTTCAGTAGAGCTAGAAGTAACAATAACTCCGGGTCTACTCTGCCCTTAATAGGGCTGTCGTGCTATACAAGTAATTATAATAATTATAATCCAGGTAAAGTCGAGTGTAGTGGATTCGTGAACTCTGTCTATTTCGTGTTGTGTAAATATTCAGAAAATAAACATTCGTGAATATTCAACATTGTGTTTTTTTTATAAGTGCTGTATAAAACTATCTAGCAGTACACACTAAGTTATTAAAAGATCTAAATAAATAACTCACCACTCTGTTGCAGTCATCTTCACCACAAGGCACCCTGCAAACCAGGTTACAGTTATAAACACAATCAGTTAACGCATAAAACAACTCGTAACATCTAACTAGTTGCCAGTTATATTTAGAACACCATAAAATATGAATGTAGATCATTACGGTGATGTCTTACGGAGACTTCGGATATTATGTTGTAAGTTTCAGCAGTCTATTTTGGATTGCATATTTTGTCTTGGATTTTGTATACAAGAAACAGATATTTTACAGATCTGTAAATCATATCTAATAAATGGCGAAATGATTTTAAATTGCTTTTGACTTTGACATAGATTTACTGTTCAAATATCTGAATGCAATAAAGCATTTTCTGTGTTGGCAACATTAACAGTACAGCAAAAAGAATGGCTGTTCTGTGAGTAGTTTGTTATCCAGACTACTTAAGGATAAACTGTGTTGCTAGCAGAGAGAATCAATACCCCTTACAGTGGTAGAACTTTTATTATTTCTCTAATGTTTCAAGTGGTTATAGGTTACGGTAATCAATAATATCAAACTACTTACTCAGAAATGGATTCATCAGTCTTCTTTGCCTTAATATTGAACAGCTCTTCAGAACACTCCTGGCTCTTGTCTTTCCTTTCTGGAATCTGTATTTGTACGTTTTTACGCCGTGGAGAATCCTTCTTGGTCTTTATGCAGGACCTGGGCGATATTACACCTGAAGAAGACTGCGGAACAGGTGGCTCTAAGCAGACCACAGAAGTAATTGGACCAGGAGAAATTCTTGGCGTTTTAGGGCCTAGGCATATCACAGGAATTTTTGAACTACACGGCCCTGCCGAACGTTGTCCGACACTTATTACAGAAGTCTCTGGACCTGGACAACTCCTTTGGGAGCGTGGATGTAGGTTGACGTCTGGCGTCTCGGGACCTGGGCAAATTCTTAGTGAACGGGAGTTTGGGGACTTTTTCGGTGAACGTATTGCTGAACAAGGTTTGGCCTGTGAACCTGGGCAGGTACATGGAGAACGTGATCTTAAAAAGGTTTTAGAGGTACGTGGACTTTGAACAGTCCTTGGAGAATGTGCTCCTGAGCAGGCGTTGGAGATATTTAGATCTGCGCAGGCTTTGGATGTACTTGGATTAAGATATGTTTTTGCAAAGTCTGAACAGATACGTGGAGATCTTCGACCTGAACTATTATCAGGAGGCCGTGGATCTGAGTTACTGGTCGATGGATCGCTTGGGGTAAGATGAAAAGAACATTTTTTAATTTCATCCTGAGGGTCTTCGATTGAGACATCTGACACAAGAATTGGTGGAGATGGTGACTGAAAATAAAACGAGGCGGTGACAAGTGTGAGTTACTTGAATATTACTATGTACCCTACTCTAGTCATCCTTACCAGTAGCTTGTTTATCAGTTCGATGGGATTTCTACTCGTCACGTGACTCCTAAATGTGCTATAATGACAGAAAACCGGCAAGTGCAAGTCGGAATAGCAAATCTAAACTTCTATATCACTACACTTAAACGAGAATTTGATTGTTTGGCCGTTTTAATAGAATCACAAAATGTATAATCTATGCAAGATTGTACTTTATATAATAAAACGATAAATCAAAAATGTCAAATACCAATTTTCATATATTTACTTCATATTTCTTGTTTATTTTATCAGGATGTAAATGATTTATAATAAATCAGATTTTGTGGAAATTACAGTCTACATATTACTACTCAAAAGGCTTTCTCTAAAAAGAAAAATAGACAACGTTTAGTCAAATTTAAGGACCTTATCACGGTAATATTATCTAACAGTATTTTATTAATATAATAATACTAACATCTTCAATAAAATAATTGGAACTCATTATAGATAGTTCACTAAATTGGTCAGCACACATAGATAGCGTGGCAAGCCGCATCAGAAAATTACTATCAGGTTTTAGAAAAATCCGAAACTCGGCAGATCGCGAAACACTGATGTGTGTATATTTCGCGCTTGCTTAAAGCCTGCTACAGTACTGTGTCATAACATGTGGCGGAAACTACCCTTCTACGCCTAGAACGTGCTCAACGTGGTATACTAAAAGTCATGCTTAGCAAACCACGAAGGTATGATACCTCTCTTTTATACACCGAATGTTCAGCCCTAACAGTCAGACAGCTTTTCATACTATCAGCTATTCTCCGTAAACATAAAAGCATAGAATTCAAGCCTATCTTAAAGCGGAACAAAACCAGAATATGCTCAGTAATACCACATAGAACGGCACTGGCTCGGTCCCAATTTTATGTAATCGGTAACCATTTATATAACCAAGCGAATAAAGTAAATAACATATATCCTTTGCCTCTTAATAAATGCAAGATAACTGTACGAAACTGGTTTCGAAAGCTTAACTATCTAGAGACATAGTCCATATTTACTGCTTGCAACTTGTCATAACACAAGGATACACATACACATACGATAAACGTACACTCACTCATTGTGTGACATGCGCGCATTGCGCGCATACTAACACCCATGCACACAACCATAATCATACACATTCACATACTCTTTGAAACGTTGTGGTAATTTTAATTTTTATACTCTGTATTGTTTTTAATTATTTCTCTTTTTATTTTTGATATTTTTATATTCGTATGTTATGTTTTCACACAATATTATTTTAGCTTTGTATTAGTATAATTTACAAACTCATCATACTTACTTATGCGTTAAACAGATAATCATATTGGGTGGAGGGCGCTGGCGGCTGTAACACAGTTCAAACTAGCACAGCCGTCAACGACAACCTCTTGTTTTGTACAGATATTTTGTTTACCGTTCACTTATGTATCTAAAATAAGAGCATTTTGTAAAATGTTATTAGTGATAAACATTTTTATTATTATTATTTTTATACAAACGGTCGGAACGCGAGTCATGCCTACCCGCCTCGAGGTCGGTATACATTCAGTACACAAACAGTCGCGAATGCGCCACAATTATGAAAGGACGGTGTGATGGTATTGTTTTAAACAAAAATTATAATATTTAAATTCACTAAACTATAAAAAATCTCAAGTAGGTAGATAAAAATAAAATATTGAAGGCAAGGGCAGATCTTTCGCGTGTTTACGTACCGCTCGGTCGTAGGTAATTATTTCATTTACAGGGTAGAGTTACAATACTGGTAGATAACATTACCGTGCCTTATAGTACTTAGACTGGATTTCATGAATATTATAAGTTAAATAACATAAATATCAAATAAAATTATAAATATACCCACTCGTTCTATAATGGAGACATCGGGTGAAGTATCCGCGTTGACCTTTTTGCTCACGTCGGGAGTCGAAGTCGCGTTATGACAGCAGAACACCTGCATATGCTAACATAACAATACAACATATGTAGAAGTTCATCTCATTATATATGTCAGAGAGTTGGTCCAAACACAAGATACGAAAAAAGACATAAGTACACAGAATTTTACTTACTTTGTAGATTCTTTCTGTTTTCATATTGAAAGTGTCAACTGCCGCTCTAGTGAAAGCCTTGCATCGAAGTGCTTTAGAAACATTTAAACAGCGGCTACAAAAACATACAGATTTTTGTGTCATGTAGAAATACAAACCGACAAACATACTGGCGGTGACGAGAAGACCTTGAATACCTTTGCCTCATCCGCACAGATAGTTCTTCAACACTAATTAGTCACAACTCTTTAATCATACGAGGGAACACTTTCTTGATATCTTTAACTTAATAATATCAAAAGCAAGGTTCACGACATTCGGAGCTCTATTATTGTCGGTTATAACTGGCTATCCTGATACTTTGTGTAGAGATGCAACGAACAAGTATTGTTTTAAAAATTAAATCCTATCAACTTATTCGCGATATTCCTATCTAACAAATGGATAGGAACAGGAACTGTACTAGCATGTACTTATGAATCAATATAGCATGCTCGATAATGAGACAACGCAATTCATTTGTAACACATTATCTCCTCGTGCAAGTAAAAACAATGCTTTATAAAATGTTAGTAAAACCTCACTTGTGCATTACTAACATTTTTCTATAACAATCATTCGAGTTGTCACCATGGTAGCTTATTCGAATAAAATAACGATATAAAACGCATGAATAAACTAAATAAAACATTTAATATCATAACAATAGTAATAACAAAGCCATACCTCACTCCACATTACCTAAAAGATCACCCTCGGACTCATTAAAAGCAGTTCCTCGATCGTACATGTGCGTCGTCTCACAGGCCGTGCCATCTCCGATAGCATTCGATGTCGCACACCCTCGGACGCCATTATACGTATTTCCACGTGACGTATTGTCACGGTGCAGACTATCACGTAAAGGCACGTCACGCTTGCGTCTCGGCTGTGCGCGGACGCAGGCGATCGTCACCGAGTCGTATGAGACGGAAGACCCGCGGGGACACTCACCGTCGCCGCTCACAAAGTCTTTGGACTTAATGCTTGTCGCTTCTGTTACGTCTTTCAGCTGCAAATATATATCTTAGTTATTCATTGAAATTAAACTCATTTAAACGGATTTAATAATTTTATTAGCATAAAAAATTGTAAAGTTCGATGGTAGTAGTAGTGTAACAGTTTCAAAATTATATAATACAGTGATAAATAAACAACGCGATAAAATCCGTATAAATGAGTTTAATTTCAATAAATAACATTCGCGTAAACAGAAGACAATATTATATCTTACTTATATTTGTTTTAAATCGTAAAGAAAAAAAATGGACTGATCTTGTTTACTTGTTGTGTTGTTACTATGTGCTATGGAATATCACGCACACAACACATCAAAAACCTGGGCTAGTAATGCACACCTTTGATCTCGATGCTTTAATTAAGAAGCACTCGCAGCAGCATCTTCTGTGAGATGAAGTTACTTCTTCGAACGGGCTGCTTCACGATTAGACGGGATTGGAAACTGCATTGCAACCTACTGCGTCTTGATTTCGAATCGTTGTTGCATTATTTGTCGGCCTCGATGGCGTAGTGGTTAGTGTAACCGACTGCCACGCCTGAGGTCGCGGGTTCGATTCCCGCACAAGTCAAAAATGTGTGTGCATGAACATGGATGTTTGTCTTGGTCTGGGTGTTTCTATATATAAAATGTATGTATTTACAAAAAAAAAGTATATATGTATATTTATCCATTGTCTAGTACTCATAGTACAAGCCCTGCTTAGTTTGGGCTAGATGGTGTTGTGTGTATGTGGTAGAATATTATTATTATTATTATGCTATTGATTTTGTATTTGGTGATTACTACTTTTTTCAAGGTCATCTTATAGACAGAGAATAAAGGACAAACGGGTTTCCCTATTCCCTGTATACTAAAGTAGCAACAGTAGTGTGTCTGTTATCATTGCAAAGAGCACTGCAGAGAAACAGAGGACATACTCATTATAGTTAGAGTCATTATAGTTATAGTTAGAGTTCTCACTATATTCAGTATTCTCTCAGCAACTGTTCACTAAGTTTGCCTTTACCACTAAAATAAATGTATGTGCCTCACCTTAGCTTTAGCCTGTTTAAGCTGTCGCCGCATTTCACGGATGATGTCATCCTTGAACTGCGCGCGGACTGTGGCAGCACGACCCTCCTCCACCAGGGCTGCGCAGACTCTTCGCATGGCGTGCATCTCGTCAGTCAAGGAGACGTTCACCTTGCGTAGGACGCGTACACTCTCGCTACTCGCCTGTTTAAACATACAAACCATTTGTCTATATCTTTTGCAAGACAAGTGTCTTCAGGCTAAGATGTTCGCTTAACATCAGATGAAACAAAGACATGATTGCCTTCTTATTAGTAGTGTGTAGCATGATTATATCAAACAGTAAAGGCATGATTTGCCGTCATCGTCATTTCTGACGAGCTGACTGGCCTTGAACGAACCTTTGTATTCACCAAATTTTAATTACATTTCAAAAAGATACACCAGACTCGGAACAACCATTTGTGGATCACACAAATTTTTGTCCCGTGTGGGAATCGAACCCACAACACTACGTGCGGCGGCAGTGGCGAGGCGATCACTGAAACCACCATGCCATCTGTGGAGACAAAACGAACAATACAAACAATACTTATAAACACAAACCGGTAATCGTAAGTTTTGCTTATGACCACGGCCAGTGCAATCTGGTACGCTGCTGTATACATGTGCTTATACAGGGTGTCCGGTAATTAATGGATAACCTGGAAATGTAATATAGTGGAACTGATGGCCGTTCAAAAAAAAATTGAAAATATCTATCTTAACTACTACCTGAGATATGTGTTTTTTTTTTAATTACCTTGTATAACTTTCTTGTATACTACGACCATAAATGAATGAAATCCATCGATTTTTTGTTGTTTTATTATTAAACACTAATTATGCTAATAGATAGACAATCAAAAGTATGCTATGCTAATATAGCTTGCACTTTTTAATATATTTTTTTTTCTGAACGGCCTTCATTTCTACTATAAGACATTTCAAGGTTATCCATTAATTACCGGACACCCTGTATACTCAAATATGGTGTTACTAAATGATGAGTATTCGATTCATACTGTAATACCACTAACCATAATCCAAAAAGTACAATTACCTGGAGATTGGATTCCATCTCCTGGATGCGGTCCTGAAATTGTTGAGTTTCAACTCGCAACATCTCAGAAAAGTCCTTCACTGGCTCCCAGTCGCCACACTGTTAGTTAGTTTTCAAATAAACCCCCAATGAAAATGAACAGACATATATTTATCGAAATAGCTTAAATTTGGCATAAGAGTTTGGATGGACTTTTAGAATTATTCTGATGACACACTATATACATCTTGATATCTTCAGTATCCAATAGTTGAAAATATCGGTTACGTAATCAAATTTTGACTGGAAATTGATCTGAAGACAATCAGAGAGATTTTATATTGCTGCCATTATTTCGTATGGAGACAAAAAATAGTTGATGTTACCATAATATAGACTATTCCAAATATTTACACAAGCAATACATCGAAACGATTTCTTTTTACTTGTTGAAATGCTCTTGATGCATACCCTATCGCCATAAGGGGAGGCGAGAGGATTATGTCGGGTTTTACGTCTACAATTATTTTGGAAGATAATAAAGGTATTGCTCACAAATTACTGTCCTGGTTTTTGGAAAATCAACCAATTTAACTCTTAAACCTAGAGACGGACCGGTACCACGATCACACTGAATCGCCTGTGTAATGTTTCATATTAATTCAAACAATACAAAAATGCCGCACCGGTACTGCTCCGATACCGGTACCGCTCCGACTCCGCTATCTGTGTGAGTCGTACTTAAATACAAACGTAGTAACAGCTTCCATTTTGTGCTGATAAAAATACTTTAGAAGCAAATATACTACTTCGTATGCTCAATAAGAACCAGTATGTTATGTTTGGACCAACTAAATCAGTTAATACATTGAGTATAACACGTTAATATGTACCTCAGTTCCGGTCCAACACATCCCGGCCATCACCTCCGCATCTCTTTTAGACACGTCCCTACAAATAGAACATTGTAATTATGTAACGAAAGATTTGTTGCGGTTGATCTTCTGGTAGCAACACAAACCGTTTGTGGAAGTTTAGTTTAAGCAAACGTTTATTTGAAGAATCTTACTAATAATATAAATGTATATTTGGTCACGACAGTACTGCGGAATGGATATTGGTTTGGTTAAGAAGATAGTTTCAGACTTGTATAATGATAGAAAGGCTTCAAGCAAATGCGAACGAAATCTTAGTTATCAGGTAGTAAAATGAATAAAACTGCAATTTAAGACCACAATAATCACACAAAGATTAAACAAAGAATAACAGAATATCAGATAATTACAATTACGTTCCCAAATGATTTGAATAATAAAATAGTTCCAATGTAGAAAAAAGGAACAACATTTGCCGTTTGATCACTTAAAATGCTCCATTACATTGAATACTGATCTATGAAATAATTGTTATCTATTTACTGTCAGGAATTTGTCAGTAGCAAAACGGAATCTGCAAATTCTATCAATTCGGTCACTATGTAAACCCGGTCACGACTGCCTGGGTACTTCATGGTACTCAGGCAGCCGTGACCGGGTTTACATAGTGAAGTTTAAATATCATTAACGTTATTTGTTTATGAAATGCTTAATGACTGTTTTTTTTTTTTACTAATTGTGACCCAATTCTAAAATTTTTATGTTTAACTCTTCTGTTATTTTATGGACATGTTATTTTATTGACACATGAATTTTATGCTGACATTACATATTTCTCTTAATAATTATATTTATATTATGATAAATTATCCTGACATGTTTTTCTTATTATTGTTATTAATTTTCAATAAATCTGTTTAATGAGGAAAATACTATTATCATTATAGCTGTTAAAATTTCGTATGCCAAAAGGCAAAACATGTAGCTCACACTGTAATCACAATTAACATCTTGCATGCAAGTTCAAATAACCTGTAATGTACACTCATGTTTTATGAAATAAATTATCTTTATCTTTATCTTCAAAATAGTAACTATTGGGTGTCGGCTCCGTTCGCCCCTGATTACCTAAGTGTACCCGTTCGCCCCGTGGCATTTTAGATACTCAGTTTCGCCCCCGATTACTAGCCCATGAAAAGTACAGTCAGAGACGTTAGCGATCAGCATGTTGGATTTTGTTTTTTGTATGTCAGGCGTCTATTTCACATATATGTGAAGTATTAAACTAAAAGCATAAAGAACAGTAGCTACTAATTAATGCTATTACGTAAATGAAAAGTGACTCCATCTATTTGAAAAGTGTTAGCGTAGATAATGAGTGTGCGAAGATTTAGATAAAAAAATTGGAATGTGTATGTCTGTATTAAATAAATTACATTTCAATTGTTTTTTTATTTTACGGTTTCGTGTTAGTATTTAATAATACTTTATCAGTATATTCAGTATTACATTATTTTATTTCGGCTGACTGTACTTAAAATTTCTATAAAAATCTTGTACGGGGCGATCAGCTACAGCAAAATAAATAATTAAATATTATTGTGCCGTGCGCCCCCTGTAAAGGGGCGATCGTGGCCACGAATAAGGGGCGAACAGAACATTTTATCAGAAGGGCCGAAACTCAAGGAGCGAACGGAGCCGACACCATTATTGCCATACTTACGGAGTATGATAGTTCATAACTGAAATCTCTTTTCTTAAGTTCATGATCGTCTGTTCGTATTGCTGAGCATCTTTGTTCAGCTGTCTTATCTCCCTGCGAAATATTAGATGTATGAAATAAGATACGGATATAAATACAAAGGAAGAAATTTTCTTTATCCTAACTAATATTATAAATGCGAATGTGAGTTGGTTTATTTGTTTGTGTTACGCTTTTACTTTCGCTTTCGTCTTAACTACTCAACCGACCATCATGAAAGAACAATGGCGAACTCCCGAACAAAATTTTGTTGACAAATATTTTTAGCGTCTAGGGATGAAAAAAATACTTAAGTATATAGTTTAAATTCCTGAACAACTTTGTCTTAGACATTACTATTAATAGAAGTCTAGAATTAAAGATATTCCAGTTTAAAGTTGGAGAGGTTACTTATGTAGGTATACGTCAATATATACCTATGAATTTTAAAAATGAATAAACCTATTCTTGTAGCAAAATAAAGTGGCAGCTAAGTAGCTCTAATAGTTATAAGAAGCTGATTAGTTATTATTTTTCACAAACTAATAGTTCTGTTCTACACAATTCAACGGTAACACTATTAGGAGCTAAAGGAATTATAGTCAGAGGTTCTATTATTTTCAAAGGTTTATTATGCATATTTAATGGTTTCTTTTTTATATAAGCTGTAGATTTTATTTGAAAACATAACAACACATTTTCTTAAATTATTTATTCCTCATCAGCTCTTACAACAATTTCATCTAAAAATCCTGCCGGTGCTGTAATATTTTGCTGATGTCTGGCCCATCTAAGGTACCACACTAAAGTCATGGTATGTGCGCAACAACCGACAGTTCGTCTTCCAACTAAGCAACTACAGCAGTACTCTACAATGCCAGCTCGACCAGGCACATTATTTTCTATTAAAACATACACATAATACTGTCTTCTAGAGACATGACGTGATTTTATTTTACCTCTAAGGTTGTATCAGAACTGCCTCTAAGATTGAATTGATAGGAATTATATTGCTCATTGCAACTTCAATTCTGTATCCACCATGAAAACGTACATGCTCGCCATAATATGAACGAGCTTGTCGTATTTGGTACGTTCCCAAAGCGAATAATATTAAGTCTCTGTATTCTAATACAGGAAAGTATATGTTACTACGATCTGCTGTTATACTTTCGAAATTGGGTGTTCTTAATATTAGGTAATCGGAATCCGTAGGCAAGTACAAGTCACGTGGAGAAATCTAAGAGTAGTCACAGTCCATAAGCAGTCCAGGTCAAGTAAAAATCATCGAAATCATAAGAAAACACAAAGACGTAACGTAGGTTCAAACAGCGAACGAACAACAATTAACAAGATGTCGTCTTTGTGAATTGTCAACAATGTCAACAGACAGACGATTTCCGTTGTCATTATTGCCAGACTTGATTGAAGTTTAAGAATTCTTGTGATTTTATTTTATTATTTAATTATTACCACTCGTGTAATGTTTGGAAAATATAAACGTTTCTTTTTTAAGTGTCGTAGACGTAAATATAATTACAAAATATGTAAATACAAAAAAGACTGACGTTAAGTCTTTTCACTTTCAAAATACGTGGCAACACCATTTGTATTGAAAGTAGTGACAGTACAATATTAATTAATCAAATACACTTTTATTATAATGCATTTTGTTTTCAGACTAACTCAGATCTTGAACATAATTGGAAAAAACTTACGAAATTATTTAATTTTCATTCATAAGGAAGACTTTTCTAGACGCTTAATAATTCCATCAACTATAATTTGCCATTGTTCTTTCGCATGCAAGTTATAATAATAATAATAAATTTATTTGCATAAAATGTGGTGGATACAAAGATGACAAAAAACAAAGAGCACAAACCACATTTCGCCA
This sequence comes from Catocala nupta, assembly GCA_963675205.1. NCBI lineage: Eukaryota > Metazoa > Arthropoda > Insecta > Lepidoptera > Erebidae > Catocala > Catocala nupta. The sequence goes on along the minus strand of OY776089.1, from coordinate 2,352,975 downwards.
TATTACAATATCATACAAATGTTGAATGAGTACAATTTATAGAATTCAAGGATTTATTTTGTAATTTTTATTTTTTTAGTTTTGTCATTATTGCAGTCTATCCATTTTGCAGATATTCAGCAATATGTGACTGCTCGGTTTATTCTTTTGCCTCTCAGAGAAGGTCTTGAGGAATCTTTCTTTTTAACCCCCGACGCAAAAAGGACGGGGTGTTATAAGTTTGACGTATCTGTGTGCGCGTGCGTGTGCGTGTGCGTGTGCGTGTGCGTGTGCGTGTGTGTGTGTGTGTATGTGTCTGTGGCATCGTAGCTCCCGAACGGATGAACCGATTTTAATTTTGATTCTTTTGTTTGAAAGGTGAATTAGTCGGAAGTGTTCTTAGTTATGTTTGATGAAAATCGGTCCAAGATGGCCGCCGCTACAAAATGGCGGATTACATATTTTTTCACAACTCCCTCAATATGTGTATTAAATAAAAGGACTTGACTAGTAGAATACTATATACTATGATAAATTTCAAATCCAAGATGGCCGCCACCACAAAATGAATTACATTTTATTTTCACATCTCCCTCAATATGGGTATCAAATGAATTTTGAGCCGGAGGTTTTTAAATTTTTAATTTATGTTATTAGTCTACGAGCAACTGTTTGGGTGTTCATTAGATTGACTGCCAGCATATTTGGATGATTAGTGATACGCTTCTTGTACGCTTTTGCCCTTTCCAAAATTTCTTCTATAACACTTTTGACGCACAGGTCGTGATGGAGTCTAATGTTTGAGACATACCAAAGTTCGTTCGTTATTATTCTTAGTATTATTATTAATTTTAATATTTATTAACACAATGTATTTCTAAAATGATAAGACTGCGAGGCAACTTTTTTTAGAAATTCTTTTACAATATAAAAACTTTCTTTAATCAGGCATTTTTTTAGCGCTGTGCTAAATTTATTGTGCGGTAGTTTTACTATATGCTCAGGCATCGCGTTACAAATAAGTGGTGCCATATACACACAACTTACTCATCTCTAACCGAGGTATGGGCATTTTTAAATAGTTCTGGTTAATTTTACGCTTATTCTTATTATCTTCGAACAATTCTAAATTACATTAAACAAATTTCGCTACTTCATAAATATATATACTAAGTACAGTTAAAAGACTTTCTGTTTTAAATATTTGCCTACATGAGTCAGACCACTGCATAGTAAATATTGAACGGATGCATTTCTTCTGAGCTATAAATACCCGGGTCTGATGAGTAGCCCCAAACTAGTATACCATTGCGATTTATGGAGCAAACGTATGGTAAACCAACAATGCAGATTGCATTGAAGCCACATCTTTAACCTTTCATAAGGCAAAAACAAATTCATTTATTTATTTGTAAACACTATAATTATATGTGGTTTTCATGTAAGATGTTCGTCAACCATGACAACTAAAATATTGTGCTCTGTATTTGTTCAACTACTTGGTCATTGCATTTAATATTTAACTGTTTGTGCTTGGTGTTAAAAGATCTAAAGTGAATAGCTTTTCTTTTACATATCTGTATTCATGATTAATTTATTTAAGTTAAGCCAATTATTAATATCAAGAAGTGTATTATTTATTTGATTTTCGCAGATAACGGTATTGTTGTCAGGGGTACAAAAAAGATGCAGAGTACCTTTTATAAGTATAGAAAAAACTACTGTTACTAACAATCTACATCTACATAGGCGAAACCACGAGCAAAATCTAGTATTATATAAATACAAAGAAAGAAAAGTTTCCTATTAACACATATATATGAGCAATCCGATAAAAAATCAAAAAAAATATGAAACATATGTGTAAAAAAATTAAATAAATGATAGTCTAAAAAAATCTAAAAATACGCTTTATTAAAAAAAACAAACTAAAAAGTTGAAAATATTTTAATAATTTTAATGTAAAAAAGCGTTGGTTGCTTTCTAAGATATTTTGATACCCCACGCTTTATTTAACCTTTTTAGTTTTTTAAAACAATTATTTAAATTTATTTTTTAAACTTCTATCATATCATTTTTATTATTTTCTAAATTTTTGTATTGTCATCGGTCTTTGATTATTTCGAGTTAATCCGACGTTTTGAAGGGGGTCAAAATCATGTTCAAATTTTCCGTTACATAGTACATACTAACATACGTATGAAGCTAATAAAAGCGTTGAAATTAAACTACTATATACGGATTTTATCGCGTTGTTTATTTAGCACTATTTTGTAATATAGTGCTAAATAAACAACGCGATAAAATCCGTATATAGTAGTTTAATTTCAATGAATAACATTCGCGGAAACAGAAGACAATATTATCTAATAAAAGCGTGTTAAAAATATTCTTACTGTCATAGTCTTGCTAGTTGTGATTTGTTATAGTACCCTCATACAAAAATAATTTAAACTAGATCATGTCATTTGTTTATTGTAATATTACTAAGCTAGATTTTAATGTCCGAATATCGAAGTTTAATTACTAGTTTATATAGGTAATTGTAAACGTGTTCTCATCTAAATGAATTTAATGCAAATTATAAGAAAATAAATTCTTTAACCAGGAAACAAGACTATCAATAAAATACATATTAAATCAATCAAAATTTCGATTACCATACATTTTAAAAATCTATTGCGCCAGGCCACCGGTGCGCCACTGCGACTTAATAAGTTAAAGTGACATAACTATGACAACAAAGATTCGTGTACAGCAAATATGTTACAACGCCGTGTATGAGACATTTATGTTTCTTTCTTTTTTGGAAACTTTAAGTAAATCTTACCTGTCTTTTGAAATATTCTCTTTCATCAGGGAGTCGTTGAGCAGTTTCAGTTCACACATCTTACCGCAGTTCATCTTTGGCATTCTCTGAATCAAACAAAAGAACATACATAGAGTGATACCTGATCTCCAGAGGTTGACAGAGCCTACGGATTACTAACTGCTGCTCTTTTACACTCACAACACATACACGTAACATACACGTTTGTGCGGACCTTTATCCATCTCTTATTACGCTTTATTAAAGAAGATACGGATACATGGTCACACGGCCACGTTATCTAGATTTCCCCGACTATTTTATTTACGTCTTATATTAAGAGGTGATTTTTCCACCATTTATTAGACACAGGATCAGATTTCGTGCTGCTACTAAAATTTTTTAGTCAGGATTGCTCAGTTCCCTTTGCCAGACTCGGAACTCGAGCTGAGAAACCTCGTATACAGCAGTCCCATTTAAATAAATACTATGTATGAGGATGCCCGGCTACCGCTGCGCTACTGAGCTTGTAATTTTAATTAAAATTAATCTACTATATACGGCTTTTATAGCGTTGTTTATTTAACACTGTATCTATTACATAATTTTGAAAACTGTTACACTACTACTACTATTGAATTTTACTAATTTTTATAGTAATAATATTATTAAAACTATTAAAACTCTTTATATTTAGGTTTACACTTTTCCCGACGTTTCGGTTGCTTTTCAGCAGCCATGGTCACTCCCCGTGACCAAACGAAGCAATAAACAACGCGATAAAATCCGTATATAGTAGTTTAATTTCAATGAATAACATTCGCGTAAACAGAAGACAATATTTCGTAATTTTAAATTTATTTGGTTTGAAATGATCTTTGGAGAGGTACAGGCGAATTTGTTAAAATTTGTAATCTTATATAATGTTAAATAATAGGTCAAGTTAAAATCAAAAATCATTTACTCATTTATCTTTAGGTCACAAAGTATCACTCATGAACATCAAAGTTTATGAGTTAGTATGTTTAGTTAAGTTAATATTGCAACGTGTTGAGATCCTATGAAAAGATGAAGAAAAAGAAAGAAACTCAAGGCTAATATATTTTTAAAGCCGGGATGTGCGATCATACTCGTAGTAACAAACTCGACTTACCTACTTACCTTTATTTTAAACTAGTTTTGCCCGCGGCTCCGCCCGCGTGGTACGGGCATGTAAAGTAGCCTATTTCCTTTCCCAGGTTTTAAACTAAATCTGTACCAAGTTACTTTCTAATTTATAATATTAGTTAAAATTTATTTGACAGCTCTTCGTTTAAATATTTAACGATAAATTTGACTCCAATATAAAATTATACTTTTTGATATGCAGTCGTAATACTTATAAAATATATCTATAACAGAATAAGCGTTATATTTATGTTATGTTGGGCAGTCTACGCTTCTAAAGAAAATAAGTATATATTTTTAACGTGACACAATTCATACCACATTAATTTCGCCCGCCAGTTTTGTTTATATTAGTTTGGGCGACAGAACTTTCGAAACAGTTCGTTTATAAAAACATATATACCAATGAATTTGCATAACGAGGATTCTTTTAAGATTTGAAATTCTTTTAAATTTAACATTTATTACAACCATTATCAGTTTATTGATCCAGTTGCAGAGAGATTTACGTGCTCTCTAAACACAATGTGGGTTGTTATTAGCGCTTCTTTTAAACTCTAATGAAATAATAACGCAGCAAAGAATCCGAATAATATCATATGACGGCAATCAGACCGGGCGCTGTATCGTAAATGCATGAAGAATTGTCATTCTATACGTGAGAATGTAACAAAAAATATATATATTCTATAACGTGTTGTCTCTGTATTAACATTTAGAAATGGTGATAAGGCTCTAGGACCTCAACTTGGCAGCTACGCAGTCACTTAAATGTGGCGTACGTATTAAACACTTGCATTGCTTGAACGCGGTAAATTAACAGATTAAGCTTAATAAATGTAACTTTGACGACATATTTATTAATTTACCTGGGCAACAAACTTACCTACTTTCTAACCTACAGGAATAAATGTATCTGTATTATCAAATCACAGTATTGGTTACTTAAATATTGTAGTACTGAACTGATTCTAAGAATATTTACACTAATAGAAAGCTACAGTATCCTAAAGTAGCTTAGGCAATCTTATAATGATATTAACTTCGCACAGTAATACAAAACCTTATCAAATGTCGGCCTCGATGGCGTAGTGGTTAGTGTAACAGACTGCTACGCCTGAGGTCGCGGGTTCGATTCCCGCACAAGTCAAACATTTGTGTGCATGAGCATGGATGTTTGTCTTGGTCTGGGTGTTTCTATGTATAATATGTATGTATTTACAAAAAAAGAAAGTATATATGTATGTTTATCCATTGTCTAGTACCCATAGTACAAGCTCTGCTTAGTTTGGGCTAGATGGTGTTGTGTGTATGTGCTAGAATATTATTATTATTATTATAAATAATACACCTAAACCTACCTCATGAATCACTGTGTCTATTAGTGAAAACTGCTTGCAAAACGCTATCCTAAAGCAACATAGGCAATGTTATAATCATGGTGTACCAATACCATGCGTTTGACCCGTGGTCGGTATCTAACACTTAATACCAAAACATTTAATAGTTTGTAGCGGCGGCAGTTCAATGAATAAGGTATCGGACTTACAATCGAGAGATCGCTGGTTCTAATCACATTCCCCATTGCACTAGCGATGTGAACTGACAAGCATAATAGCTTAGCTGGAGAAATTAACAAAAGTACTAGTAATTTGGTACCCAAATGGCTGGTAATAAAAAAAACAATGTTTTCAACAAGACTGTATATTCAAAACAAAAATAATACAACATTAACAAATAAGTCACTAGGTAAGTTTATAATATCGGCTGCTCCTGTGCTTGAGTCCGGAGTCTTTCACGCTGCGCTGCTTTACCGAGTCACCTTGCTCCAACTTCCTTTGTCGCCTGAAGAAAAACAGCTGATATTCAATTATTAAGTTTGATACTCAGTTGTCTCTCAAATATTCAAGAGTTAGTTAAGTGTTGACTGCATAAATGACGTAGTGATTTAAGTGGTTACCTCGCCACTGCTACTGCGGCAAAGGCGTGAGTTCGAATCCCAAACAAAAATTTTTTTCCCAAAAATTGTGTTCCAGAAATGGTTGTTCCGAGCCGGAAAGAACATCTTTGTGGCCGTTGTTTGAATCTTTGTAAAGCCCCTCGCGACACAGGATTTATGCCTAGTGCCTAGACTTTTAAAAATAAAAAAGTGTTAACAACTTTATTCTGTAAAATATAGTTTGGGTCCCGTGACAGATGTCATCTGTATCAAGCTTATCGAATTCCATATTTCATGGCCGTATCAAATGTTAATGATTTACAAACGTCAATGAGAATAATAACATTAATCGATAATGTATAATCGAATATGATCAACATCGTCTCTGCCCTCGCCATAATTGTCACATCAGCTATATTTTACGGGTTCTAATAAAAATATTAGGTAGGTACATTATTAAACGTTGAGCGCTAGTTAAATAATAGTTAATTAACAGCAGGCCGTTGATCAAAGGTTAATCACACATTATATTCATGCAAAAACAAATTAATAAAGTAGAAATTACTATGTGTTAGACAAGGTGTTAGACAAGGATGTGTAGCGTCACCCTGGCTGTTTAACCTATACATGGACAATTGTTTGAAAGATTTAAAAGATTGTGAATGGGGATTAAGAATGAATGAGTTACTTGTCAAATGTCTACTTTATGCCGACGACCAAGTAATACTTGCATCATCGGCGGAAGAGTTACAGGCGATGGTTACTATTATGCATGGTGCTTTTGAGAGTAAAGGAATGGCGCTATACGCGCTTTTATGAACAGTAACGAAATGTATCCGAAAAGGCACGTTTGGCTGTTCATAGAGGACTATTAGTGCCTACACTTATGTATGGTAGTGAAAGTTGGGTATAGCAAAAGAAGCATGAGAGCAGAATAAATGCTGTAGAAATGAGAGCGCTGAGAAATATATGTGGTGTGACTCTGAAAGATAGAATAAGGAATAGTGTGATTAGAGAGACATGCGGCATAAAATTGGATATAGTCACGAGAATAGAAAAGGGTATGTTAAGTTGGTTTGGGCATGTAGAAAGAATGGACGAGAACAGACTGACTAAGAAAGTTTATAAGGCTAGTGTGAATGGAACAGTCGCAAGGGGAAGACCTAGGCGAACGTTTCTTGATCAGGTCGGAGACGTTCTGAATAAAGGCCAGGTTAAGAGCACCTTAAACTGGCGAGCGTGTATGAGGAATGTTATGAAAGTGAATGAAGCCAGAGAAGTGTGTCAGGATCGTAGCAAAGGGAAATCCGTAGTCTCTGCCTTCCCCTCTGGGAAACAGGCGTGAATTTATGTATGTATGTATGTAATTACTATGTAAAGCAAACTCACCATTCGATAGATCCAAAGATATCAGACTCGGTAACCTCAAAGAAGTGAATACCATCTAGTGTGCAATAATCAAACTCCCTCAGACGACGCAACACCTCGATCAGACCTCGAAGGTCAGAGTCTTTGCGCGCCAAGCGTCGGCGCAACGCCGCGATCTCCGCTTGGAGCTCGGACACCACCTGAACATGCAAAAAGCATTAGATTATTACAAAGATAAACAACTATTTAAAGAATGAGAGAAAGTACTAAAATCGGATGAAATCAGGTGGTGTACGAGCCATTCAAGCTTAGTATGAGGTTCCGATTGCAATAAATGTCTTGAACGATATTTCTTTTTATTAGTGCTAGCCACTTTAAAGATCTAGTTGAAACGTTCGTTGTTATCATCACTATATAGACGTATAAATACTTACCAAGACGCTTCAGCCGTAGGCTAATTAATAATTAATATTGAATTATTATTAGAGGTCACATCCCTACACTGTCACCAAAAGGTCCAAAAGTTTAAAAGTCTACTCAATATTTGCCAACTATCAGACAACATTTTTTTTGTGTAGATAGTTGCGACTGACATTTTTCTTTCTACCCACATTTGTGTATAATGATTATTTAGTAATAATTATTTCTTTTATTGTTCTTGCCAGTTTTTAAGGAAAATAAGATTAAATTCTCAAGAATATATTACCGTAATAAATATTTATCAGTTGTCATCAATATTTTCTCGTTGTGTCAGTTGGACAAATGGCTTTGAATATCACATACCTCAGATTGTCTTTTACGTTCGATCACCAGTTTAGTGGTGGCTTCCGACTCTAACTCTTCGACAGCGCGTGCCAGGAGTGTGTTCTGACCCACCAGGTCACCCACCCAGGATCTGAGCACGTCCACTTGTAACTATTGTCCGAAAACATAACTCATTAGAACCGTTTTCACTCGTTGCCTGGACAGATGGCGCTGCGGGCAAGCGGTCGACTCGTCACTGCCCGCTGCGCCGTCCGAGCATTCGTAGCTTCGAATACTTTATACACGGTACATTTATTTATTTATGGTCTAGTAACAAATACATTAATAATACAATCTACATATACCTACTAATGTTATAAAGCTTAAGAGTATTTTGTTTGTTTTGTTGAACGCGCTAATCTCAGGAACTACTGGTTCGAATTGAAAAATAATTTTAGTGTTGGATAGCCCATTTATCGTGGAAGCTATATAACATCACGCTACGAACGATAGGAGCGGAGCATTAATGAAAAATGTTGCAAAAACGGGGAAAATTCTCTTATGTGAAGCAGGCGAAGTTGCGCGGGTCAGCTAGTCATATAATAAATACGTAGCATAACAGGCTTAGTATTTATTTGTGGGATCCATAAAAAAACAACTGAGTCTAGGTGTACTTTGTGTTCGATAACTCTGTTTGTAAGAACTTGATCTCTTTTTGAGATGATATAAGTATATAATCTCATATTTGTTGGGTACCCTAGTAAAGACGTCAATGGGTGTCGGACACACAAGACTTGCGTATACTTCTTCTTTTTGAGTAATCTCTGTGTATTATTATGTGGCGTATGTATATACGCACAAATAACATAAGTTTATGAGGAACCTGGAATCGAACAGAGCATCATACGTCTAGCCTCGACGATACCAACTTACGAACTGGCGACGCGCGAAACTTCCTTTGATTTTATACGTGGCACTAATTTTATACGGACGCACACACGCGTAAGTACCGCCGCGCTGCACGCACACACGCATAAGGATTTCCAAGAGTTCAATGTTAGATTGTTGTTTACTTGTCGCTGATTGGTGTAAATGATTATTGTACACATTAGTGCTAGCGTTACTTGCATGACCAGTAAATGGAACATAAAATAGCTCAAAATGGAAATTTTTCAATATAACGCTAACGGTTAACAGCTACGGACCTGGCTTATGCCTGCCGGCTGATCTACAACTCTAACGGTCACCAGCTACGGACCTGGCCTATGCCCGCCGGCTGGTAATGCGTTAAAATTATGAGCCCTCTCTCTTTCTCTCAATAAAAAATAAGTAGGTAGTAAAGGTGGGCACAACGGCATTCTAGCATAAGCCTGGATTTGCTTCAAGTCAACAGATCTTCACTACGATCATCTATTTCATTCGATAATTACAGTGCAATAACAAGAAACCCACCTGTAACTTACTAGCGCCTCCAACCTTGTCAATCAACTCCATCTTCTCTTCATACAACCTCTGGACATCCTTCAATATGGCGAGGGTGGGTCCACTCTTACACACACACATTCCCGGGTCCCGCTCCGCCTGCTCACACTCGATCAAGTTTGAATTCATATTGTATTTAAATATATAATATTAAATTAAATAGAAATATTTCATTGTATAGATTGTGTTAAAGGCTTTGACATTTTTAGACATTTTTCTGGCATATGGCGTTCTGACATTAAGTTTTTTAGGATTTGATGGCCAGAAAAATGTATGAAAGAGGTTTTATTCACTTCCTACCTAGTCTTTACTAAATAACTAGGTATATATCAGAAACGTTGCATTTGTAACTGCTCTGAGAAAAACAATTACTTAATTTGAATCTGACTATCTATATATTATATGCCTATCTAAAAGGTGTGTCTAAACAAAGCGCGGCTTTCTTGATTTTCGTAGGACGCATGGACACCGTGAAACTAGAGTTGGCAGTTTAGTGCCACTGCACCCATCCATATAAACTTTTGACACGCTATTTCCATTCATAGAATTATAAATACTTACTATTACACATATAATTATAATACGATAATTGTCACATACGAACGTAAATCTAATAAGAGTCAAGTAAATGACATGTTCAATTGATAGACCAAATACTAAAAAATAAAAATGCTATGTTCAGTTGAAGGATTATTGAAGTAGTAATTGTCTCAAAAAGGAAAATTACGAATTCTAAAACTATATGTCCAAGACTGGTGAATTATGAATTGCACAGAGCTGTCTGATATTATTGTGGATTACAATATTTGAGCTCTCTGAGCCGCTGTCTTTAGGCATTTCGTTTAATCTAGAACAGTTTGTACTTCCACTCTTCAGAAGATAGCAGTCAAGAAATGTTGTATTGTGTTCCTTTTGTGAGTACGATAACCAATTGTGCTTCCTTCTGAAAGATAACTGCTGCTCTGTCAGCAGCAGACCAATTATAATTGCCCCTAGCGCTGGTACACAGCTATTCCTCAATGCGCAGATAATACCACTGTACGATAACGGAGATGGGCACTATTTGCATTTATAAAATAGCTCGTTAGCTGTAAGGGACTGGGGTAAATAACAACCACGGAATATTATACAACTGTATATTTTATTAATAATTTGGCTAATTCTTTGTACCTAGGGTATACTTACAGTAAGCTTCTGCAGTGTTTAGAACACGGACACACATAATTATATCGTATAGAAAGCGATATCAACAGTACATATTAACATATGTAACCTGTACGTGACAGAATACAACTTTTTGTCACAAACTACACAGATACAGAAGGCCCGCTCGATACAACACACAAACACAAATATTATTAATAATGTAACTGATTTATGTTTATTATAACTAAAAATAAGATGTAGTATTTTGACAAATAACAGACAAAGCAAGCTCGATACAAATTGTGGCGCTATACAAGTACAAGCGTGCAACGCAGATACCGTGATGGAATATCGCGCTACCTTCGATGCACTTTTTCTAAAATATTATTCACTTGTCTCACTTTGCAATTAATTTTGGAACTGGTGCGTTTGGAAAGAACGAACAAGATTAACCTCATTACTAAATCAAACTGCCTTGTTCTAAAAATGTTATATGCGCGCGTCAGCATGTGAGTGTGTCTATATTGACCGGGCCTAATACTGACGTAAGAAATAAAATACATGAATATAGATATATTCATGTATTTTTTTCTTACATCCACATCAAATTATGTATAAATGTACCCACAGCTTCTAGAACATTCTACAAAAAGATTAAAAAGCTCTATAAATACAAAAACATTTTCTTCCTCAGACAAAATAAATATAATCCCTTACTGAAATCTCTTAGTGCTTATAAACGACAAAGTACGAGTTTTCATCAAATACCAAGAACGTCATCGTTTCGAATAAAGACAGCATAATTTTTTTACACATCCTTCTGCGAAGATTTAACCCAGACATACAAAAACTCGTACTAGGATCTATTAGTACTGTCACAAATTAGACAAGTACAGATGACAGCTTAATTTATACTCACCTATGCGTACAATTTCAAATTTATTCGACTAATTATCAAATATTGCATTTGCCTTTCTTGACTTAAAGTCGCCGTACCTACCAATGTGTCTGTATAAATGCGTCTATTGTTACTGATAATTTTGAAACAGCTATCTGTATCTGTCTAATCTGTATGACATCTTTGTGGCCAGTATTACACAGGTTAAATAGAAAATAATCGACTTAGATATATACAGAATTGTCTACTTACAAACTATGCTTCATAAACAACCACTACAAAGTTTATAACTTTAGTTCCATCCAGATAAACTAGACAATCGAAATCCTGCACCTATATACTCTTGAAACTCTCAATCGCTTACATGCCAGATATAATGGAAAACACTGGTGTATAGCCGCCGGCGGGCCACTACAACTAAGGATATTAAACTGAGTGAGTAAGCTTTGCTGCACAATAGCCACAAAAAGCCGTGACGCGAAATTTCTTGAAACATTTAAGAATTTATTTTATCTCAAATATTACTCGTTCTTTCCCATTTTAGTGGTTAATATAAGCTTAAAATCTACTCTAAATCAATAAATAGGTTTAATAATTATACCTTAATCTTGCATGTAGCAAGATACTGTACAAATAATGCAACAGCTGACATGCATCCTTTAGAAAAACCATTGTTTTGTAACCAAGAAATTCGACATTAGATTACCTATATTTTTATTAACAATCTAATTATCTGGATGAAAACTCCGTCGTACATACTAACTGTACAATAAACAAATAAAACAATTAATATTCGTCTAAAAGTCGGCACTGGGTGCCTATCTCACATGATATGTCTTACTACATTTAATATTAAATTATAAAGTTGGCAATAATCCCGTTTGTTTTACTAATGCTATACAATGTTAATGAAAGCTCTTTACAACGCACTCATATTTACACGCATCTAAATACGTAAGCACGTATTAGCACACACGCACTCAAATATGCACGCACTCAAAAGAGCACGTATTTAAACACGCATACAAATATGCCAATATAAATATGCACGCAATCAAATTCATACGCACTTACGTAACCACGTGAATGGATGCAAAACTAAGTGCGTATATCTTTGATCATGTACACACATATACAAATGAGCCAAATTAGCAGTATAGAGTATGGAACAGAGACCCCATAGTCTTCAGCACAATTTTGTGCTTGAGTGTGTGCGCAGATTTTCTCTGTCGTAAGTGCATTTGCTCTTGCAATATAGAAATCATATTAAGACAGAATATTAGTACTGTATTGCGGATATAACGTTCAACATATTCACACACCATAAATACAAATTGTTAAATCCTTTAATTCTCTCTTCGAGCTCATGGCCCTTACAGGCTCATACGCTTTATCAGGCCTTAGGCCAATCGAGTGGTACATAGATTCAAGTGTCAGGTTTGTGTATAGACACCAATAACATACACAGACTATGTTTAAGCTTACACGCTACATATTTTAATAGGATATTCCTATACATATACAGGGTGAAAATGATAAGGTGGCCCTCACTATCATTTGTAAAGTGGAAATACAATTTCTTTTTTATCGTATATTTCGTGGGATGTATAGTAGTACAAAATACAAATCTTCTCGCCAAGCTACACAGCTTGTTGGTGAGATACGCTTTAACCTTTTGACCGCCACAGTCATGTATACATGACAAAGCAAAATGTGTCCAGCACGCCACGGTCCCGTCTACATGACAAATTAAAGGATATGATCGTAGCTTGGCTCTGAGAGAACACTTTTGCTTTTTTGTCATGGCGGTTAAAGGGTTAAGATAGGTTCTTGAATAGTAACCATGTACAGAGAAGCGATATAAAATACAAGAAGTATAATCCCGACTTATTAGAAGAAAGGACGCTAACTTAAAAACCGCAAACGCCCGGATTTGCAGCACCAACAACTTTAAGTGTAAGTAGGAAATGAATCATCGCACTCACTTTCTAAATTCGGGCTATGGCAATTTCTTTGCCGAGCAATAGCTATAGGAATTAGTAAAAATGCTTGACAGAAAGTTCTAATAACTTTTTGCTGGCCCAACACGAGATTCGAACCGAGATCCCATGATCTCGTACAGCAACAAAGCAGTTACCACTACGAAACAAAATTAGAAACTGCCAGCCTTTTATACTTTACAATAAAACTATCTCCAGTCCACGTTATCATTTTCTACCTACATAAAAGTCTTGTTACAAGAATTGTACACCTATAACCTAAGAAGGACTCAACACCTACATACAAAATAAATGTATCTCTGTACGTGAGTTTATACAATATACACACTACAAAAAAGCTTAACACTCACTATAACACAGCTGCTTCTAACTTATATCTATTTACAAATATTCAAGAAGATACCGCAAGTTTATACGTTTTATTTGAATATATTTATACTGGATTAAAATCCACAGCATATTCTACACATATTGCATAAAATAATGTTTATTTTTGTATAATATTTTTCTTTTGATTTAAAGGCAACCTGCTTACTAAACAGCTCTCCATAGAGTTCTAAAAAATAAAACTTGGTGTATTGTTTGGTTAGATGTCTCATTCTGAGATACTTGGGGGGAATGCTTATAAACATACATTGACGTAAATAAGAGAGGGCCTAGTGAGCCGTACCCACCGCAGAATATTTTGTCACCCAACCCAGGATGTTAGGTTTCAATACAAAATTCTAGATTTTACAGTGTGTGAGTGTTTTATGGATCGGGGCCCCTGGTAGATAACCCTATATAAACGTCAATGTAAACAGGCTGAAAACTACCCATTGAATATATTAATCCTATCTAATATTATAAATGCGAATGTGAGTTTGTTGTATGTGAAATTTCACATACAAGGTATCAGAAGTACAGAACATGATTGACTAAACTTGCATTATCTCCTTAACTCTATAATCTATTATTTAAACTTATCTATTGACAGTTTGAATAACAATGTCACTATTTGAATGTTTTAGAGATATCTTTGTGATTAAGTTATACGTATAATAAATGTATAAAATGCAGTTGAACAACGTTCGGAAATCAGTAACTGAAAGGTGTGATCATATTTATGTAATATGAAGTCAAAAATAGTATCTTTAAAAAATTTGCTACATAATCGTACTTTATCGTACCCGTTTCAATTCGACTGTATAAATCCCAATGGCATGTCTTAAATTCCAATAACATTTCAATTTTATAAAATGCTTGGTTATCTTTTTATTGCAGTGAAGCCAACACTTGGTTACAGACTAATTATAGCAGTCATAATGCATAAGTCATTACACGGAGATTTGTGAATAAATAACACATTTTTACACTTCATAAATCTCGGTTGTAAAAATCAGGATTTTTAGTCAACTTGCATTATATTTTTTATTCATACCAAAAATTCTTATGACTATGATTTATGACCCAGCATTTATTAGTAACTTAACTTAAGCATATTAAAAACTCGGTCACAAAAATACCTTCGCGATAAAATTGCATCAAACAGCAGACTAGTCTGCTACAATATACCCATACATTCAATGTGATGGCAGTTCTATTAATAAAATAAATTATTTTCACTTTATAATCCTTAAATACGACCACATCGTTCATCACATTTCTATAAAAAGAACAACAATTACATAGTACCTATGCAAAGATAAGAAATTTGAATAACAATAATATATAACATAATATATCTGATTCAAAAACTTCGAGAACATTTTGAAAAAAGCGTTAGACGGATTTCAAGACACCATCTTACTGGCTGGCTTTGATCGGATATTAAACGTCATCAATCTAATTCACGAACAGTTTAGAGACATCACATACATACACATAAACGCGAACGTACAACTATGTAGGATGAAATACACTTCGACCGCCACGTCAAAAAACAAAGGTGTGCTCTCAACGCCAAGCTACGATTTCATCCTTTAATACCTACATCGTTTTTGTAATCTTATGCTAATATGGATGAAATAAATAGCAAGTAGTTCAATTAATATAAATTGGGATGAATCTAGCTACATAATTAACAACACAAATAAGAAAAACAATACCTTTTTATAAGATTTATCAGCGTATAAAAATCTGTCATGCAGTCGTGGCGTGCTGGACACATTTTGCTTTGTCATGTCATTGTATACATGACTTTGGCCGTCAAAAGGTTAAATAGTATTTTTACCACCACATCGGCGCCATTTTGGACTTGATTCTTCTTAGTATTTGACAGTTTGAAGATTTTTGGCGCCTTTTTGTTTGACATTGACATTTGTGAACTATGGTAGATCTTTTTGCTCGGAAGATTTGAATGTTATGTAGATAATATGTATAAATACGCTGATGGCAATATACATTTATCTTATAGATAACCATTTCTTAGAGATTGTGCAACAATTTTTACTACGTTAAGAATAACTGATAAAAATAGATAAATTTAACTACGGATAAAAATCAAATTAAACAGATTATAACAATAGCGACGCGAAATTTACTGTCACTAAATTAAAAAAGATGTAGGTATGTTGAAATTAAACAACTTTATACGGATTTTATCGCGCTGAGATGATGTATGTGATAAACATTTCTACCTTTTATTAACATTCGACTTTACCACTCTTGTTATAAGCACGCATCTGTTAGCTTTCTCGCTTTTTGTTAAATATTATCAATATTTATCGAATAATTATCAATGCTTCGAACATTTCGATTCGTATGAAGACTCGAATAACTCGACTATTCATCGATAAGCGTACGTCGCTACTCTACTATGTATTCGATGGATGACGTTTAAATAAGACCTTTGCCTAACATATATATTAAAAGATCACTCGTGTCTGGCCTACAACTACATACCCAGACATGTTATTAAAAACTACTATTTAGTATTGTAAGCTCACTCATTACGTCATACCCGATACTTCGATCTCTTTCACTCTTCGTGTGGTGACCTGAAACAAATGTTGGTTAGTTGAATCTATACAAATAAATTGAAACGTCTGTTTGTAATATCAAAAACAGCTTTTTACTAATTGCATATGAATTTAGCAATTTTTATCTTTCTGTCTATCTGTTTGTTCCGGCTAATCTCTTAAAAGGCTCAACTGATTTTGACAGGACTTTCACTGGTAGATAGCTTATGTTATAAGGAGTAACATGGGCATTTCTAGAAAAACACTCTTTTGTTAAATTTCACGCATGCAAAGTCGTGCGTAACATTTAGTTACTTAATATATTTCAACAAACTCTCAATCAACAAATCTCACGAGGGTATATTTCGAAACGGTAAGCAGAAATGTATGGAACTAATATGCCGTAAGCAATTTTAGATCCAAATTAAAGCAAAAAACGGGTAAAAGCCTATTGTATACTACTATTAAAACATTAACGATGATGAATTTCCTATAACACTTGGCATGAACCGAGAATCGAACCCGGCGTTACACGATAACGATCACAGAAGGAAAAAGTAAAATAATTGAATAAGTTATAGATTGATTCATACCTGATCACCACTCCAACAAACGCACACAACTCAGCGATCACCGGCGCAAAGTCCACGATGTTCAGTAAAACTGCTTGAGTTGTTCATACGTGAGGAAGAAGATGATGTTCCACGGGCCCATGCGCAGCCACGTCGGGATGAATCCCTTGTACAACGCAAGGAATCCCTCGTTACGGACAGTCTGTAACCAGAAAACACAGAGTTAGTTACACCTCTCATTATAAAATTGCCATGTATAATGTATTATGCCAAAATATTTTATATCTGGTAACAATTTCTTGAGGCAGACTGGCTATATATAGAACCTGCGATGATTGATCCGTGATTCTGCTCATAACTGGAGTAGAGAGTTAATTGATAGTAAACTTGATTGTTCATTTAATCCTAACTTTCTAACTACAGTACATATAGTTACGGCTATCTGACGGCACTGTGGGGAAGACGCGGCAGCCCCTTCTAATAATTTATTACAGCACAATCTATTGACATCTTACGGAACTACGTATTTGTCGGTACGAGTCGTGTAGAGAGAACGCTGGCACATTCTCGAATCATCGCGCTGTTATGTACCGTGTATGACGTTCTCTAGAAAACTCCAGAAACGCTTTACCCGCGTATAAAAGGGGAAGGCCAGCGCTCGATAAGTCAGTTTACAATCGTAAACGGTCAAGAGATCATCGAAGCGAATGGAAGCGAAAATACTACGAAGTTGCAGTTACAGTGGAAAAGTGTAGTATAGTGTTTGTTGTGTTTTAAAGTTAATTATGTGACAGAATAAAACGTGTTCCAGTCGGTAATATTGTTTTATATTCTTGACTGTCGAACCCAGCACGTAACAATATTATAAAACACACGTCACACACGTCTGTCTGTTCGTTCGCGATAAACTCGAACACTACTGATCGGATTTTCTTGCGGTTTTCACCAATTGATAGTGTTTCATGAGGAAGGTTTATGTGTATAATTTGTTAAGGTTTTGTACAGTCGGCCAAGAAAGTGGTCTACCAGTTTTGACAAGTTTCTGCGAGATCTAATTATCGCTGTGGCTTTTCTAACTTGACACATGGCATGACGTAAATATAATCTATACTAATATTATAAAGCTGAAGAGTTTGTTTGTTTGTTTGAACGCGCTTATCTCAGGAACTACTAGTCCGAATTGAAAACCTATTTTAGTGTTGGCTAGCCTATTTATCGAGGAAGGTTATAGGCTATATAACATCACGCTATAACCCACGGGAGCGGCGAAGTAATCATAAATGCAAGTGAAACCGCGGGCACATCTAGTACATGATAAAGAGAGCAATGGTCCCTGTCATAATATTATTGCAAGGAGAAATCGACATTGTTGTTTCATAACGTTCAAATGAACCTTAGGCGGGTCGTTATACTCCATTTGGTTAGGTACTTAACTAAAGGTAAACAATCTTAATGTAACTTTTTACATAAACGCATATTAAACAACTAAACTACTGCTTAAACTAGCGGTTAAATTGATTTAGTAATCGTTATTGTTGTATTTACATTGATGTTTAGCAGCATTTTATTTTTAAACTGAGTTTTTCAGATAAAAAGACACATCAAGATTGTTTACCTTTAGTTAAGTACCTAACCAAATGGAGCATAGTAATATTATTTATGATATGTCCTTCAAACGAGGTTTAAAGAGAGTTCTTCTTTCACGGTAGGCAACAGCTTTACTGTGTCCTGACATTGCCGAAGTCCATGAGCAGCGGTTACCACTTTCCATCAGGTGGGCCACTTGTTCGTCTGCCAACAATGGCAATAAAAAAAATATGAATGCGAGTTCATTCGTTTGTTACGTTTTCACGCCTTAACTACTGGACCGATTGTCATGAAAATTCGCATACACGTTGTCAGGGGTACAGAAATGGACATAGGGTACCATTCATCCCGTACTAATCTCTCGGAAAACTATGATTTTGATACAAAAATGGGTCGTACCTGTAGCAAGCAGTCAACAGTTCCCTTGTATATCCTCTCGTTTGGCGCCGTCACCTGGTCCTTCAGTTTTCTTTGGTTCATTAATCTCGTCTGAAACAGAACATTTTAATAATTATATAATTTTATACATACGTAGGAATACGCCTAAATATTCTCAGAGACAGAAGTGATAAAACCCATTTCACCAGCTAAGTGTGAGGTGAGACTAATATCTTACTGATTCTTCACACTGAAGAATCAGCTCAAGCTCCCTAGACATTCTTAAAAAGCACAGGCCTCTTCTGCACTAGAAAAAAGTACTGTATCGCAGGGGTCAAACAACGAACACATGAAACTCCAGACTCGGAACAACTATTTGTTGAACACATTTTTTTTGTCTCGTGTGTATGTGTGTACGTGTTGTATATGGCAAGGCGACCACGAACACGTGTTTCATTCAAATATTGGGCAATTCCTTACTGAAAACCCCGATATTCCATTTTAAATCCTGGAATCGAAGCCGGCTCCAGGAGGCTATTCCTTTAGTCGCTTGACACCTTAATTGCATAAAATAGAACATTTTCAGGTCAAACGTGCTTGTACAATATGAAGACTCACCCTCATAACATCCAACGGCGTACTTGCAACAGCGCTTCCCAAACTGGCAAGCAAACTCGAGGCGAAATGGTTCAGAGGCGTGTCTCCCAAAGGTATAGTCAGCCTCTTCTTACAAGCGTCGTACACTGGCAGTTCCACTGCAGCAATGACGGCTGCGCGCTGAGACGTGGGGCCTACACCCCGCCATAGACCGCGAACACCTTCTAATTGGTAGATGCATACGAAGCACCGGACTAAGCCACGCTTTTCATCCCCTACCTGGAAAGAAAGGGATACGAGATATTAGAGAAGGAGGGTAAGACAGAGAGTCAAGACACAGTGGAATTCTGGCTAAAGCGGCTATTACTAAATGAGCCTGCCCGGTAGACACTATTTCGTGAAACTTTAAATATTAAAGACGGAATGTAAATGTGATTCACCTCTATTCACCTCTCCTTTCGGTGAAACACAGCTATGTATGTATGATATTTGCCTCCTTTGCTATCTATATTAATAATAAAACCGGAACTGAAATTTCTGGAACAACTAGTCCTATTTTATCAATTCTTTTTGCCTTAGGTAGTTCATTTATTATGAAAGCTCACGGTATGAGCGATCTGATCGGGGCAGTAATCATAAACGTCGTTGAAACCGCTATAGCTGGTAACTACATAGTCTTTTGTCTACATCCCCGAAGTGGTAGGCAGATGTGTATTACGCCCGCATTTCACCAGCTGCAACTAAGGTCTTAGAGGTGAGCCGTCTACTGGTCACTGTTCCAGGATGCGTGCCATTTGCCAGTATGCCTTAACAAAAAACCTTAATAACACTTTCATCAAATACAAATCCGAGACTTCTTGCACAGCAGTTGCATTCACTGTCGCCGCGGGATAGAAGCAGTCACCACATTATAAAACAGAACATAAACATGAACAGATCCTCACCTGCATCCTAACTTTCAGCACATCAGTAGGGTTGGCTATTGCGCTGGAGAGTCCTCCAGCGAACGCCGCGCAGAAAGTGTTCGTCGGCACATGCTCTATGCTTCCTCCGTCAGCTCGGTGCTTTGCGATCCAGTCCTTCATCGAGTAATACGTGCCAAACTTGATTGTGCCGTATGTGGCCTGACGAAGAACTGCTGGCCATATTCTGGATAAGGTGGAGAAAGAGATTTAAGAAATAATGTAAGAAATTTTACTTCAGGAGAATAAAATAGAGTCAAGCTCGCTATTAAAATAATTAATGGGCGAGCTTTTGGACAGTTGGAAGTACCGGCCCCTTACAGGGGACCTGCGTAAAAGTAGCACAGTTGCTTTCGGCAGGCCAATAGATAAGGCTTTGAATTTGCTATGGCGACGTTGTAGGTTCGACTCTTACCAATTGCACTACCAATGCGAAAACACTCCTAGCAAAAGGATTTTGAGACCTTCGTCGAAGTCGTCAAAAATACTAGTCATTGGTGAAGCTAACCAGTAATTAGTAATCTTGAAAAAAACTGCTTTACGCTCGATAAGTTTCGTGCTTTGAAGGCTGACATGACTCATTTATTCCTTTCCTTTCATCCTATCTTTAATTTAATTGCCCTGCTCTCGGCATTGCAAGTGATCTTAGGCTTTAAGAACCGTTTACTACCAGTACACTTGCTGTATAAACTTAATGGAGTATTTAGGGTTCCTGCAGTCACAAATTGAATTGATATAGATAGTCGGTATGGCAAAGCGCACAAAAAAACGCACTTAAGTTTTCACGCATCAAATACAGCAATTTTCATTTGAATGAATAGATCCTAAATCACAATACACATACGTCTATATGCAATACAATACGTAAGGCGCACTCACACCTGTTCCCCAAACTTTATAATTAGTAATTCATTTGTGCCTCTGTATTTAGTTATTGTGTAATGAATAATAAGGCACAAAATCCTCAGCCTAAAAGCAGAAGGTAAGTAAAACGGGTAATGAAAATTGCTATTTTTAATCTTGAGCAGTACGGAGTAGTTTGTTAAATTTCCCTCGAGACGCGCTGTGGTAATACACATTTGTGTCGTCGTTATATATTTACAAGCTCACGTCATGTAACATTTTCATTAAGAGTACAGACCTGCTTCTTTAGATACGTACAGTCTCACGGCTACTTCCTCGAGAAGATAGGCAGAGATGAATTACAACCTTATTTCACCTGCTACTTTTTTTAAGATCCACGTAATAGGGAGCGAGTCTATTGCTGTCTTCTGGGCAGTACTGAATGCTACTACTGAGAATTTGTTGAAAGAAATCCATATTTTTTTCTGACCCAGGGATCTAACCAGAGATTCTCACGCACAGCAGTCGCATGCGCTACCGCTGCACCAGACCAATTAATAGATTAATTAGCAAATTACTATTATCAATGAGTCTTGATCTGAAATATTCGTTTATATGCGTGTGTGTGTATGGGTGTGTGTATAGGTGTATGTGTATGGATGTGTGTGTATGGGTGTGTGTATTAGTGTGTGTGTGTGTATGGGTGTGTGTGTGCGTGTGTGTGTATGGGGTTGTGTGTGTGTGTGTGTGTGTGTGTGTGTGTTTGTGTGTGTGTTTGTGTGTGTGTGTTTGTGTGTGTATGGGTGTGTGTGTGTGTATGGGTGTGTGTGTATGGGTGTGTGTGTATGGGTGTGTGTGTGTGTATGGGTGTGTGTGTATGGGTGTGTGTGTGTGTATGGGTGGGTGTGTGTGTGTGTGTGTATGGGTGTGTGTGTGTATGGGTGTGTATGGGTGTGTGTGTGTGTGTGTGTGTGTGTGTGTATGGGTGTGTATGGGTGTGTGTGTGTATGGGTGTGTGTGTGTGTATGGGTGTGGGTGTGTGTGTGTGGGTGTGTGTGTGTGTGTGTGTGTATGTATGGGTGTGTGTGTGTGTGTGTGTGTGTGTATGGGTGTGAGTGTGTAAGCACAATCGATTTGCTGCTAAGCGGCCTTCTGTATTCATGTATTTTATGTCGTATTTTAGAACTAGGCAACAATAAAATCATAAGCTCCACTTTATCAAATATACCAAAGCGTACGATAAAATTATTAGTACACGCAACTAATAAATAAGAACTACGAATGCTTGTATAATTTACGTTTAGGAGCAAAAACTTGGTTGGCACGATGCCCAAATTTGACAGCAGTTGTATAGTTATTAGCTCTATACCGTCATTTAATTCAATGACAAGGAATTACTTTGCAATTTTTATATTCTGCGATTTCTGTGCTGGGAGCAAGGTCGCGTGCAAAATATACAAGAAGATACAACAAAAAACGGATAGCGTAGTTAGTAGTTGAGCGGTCGCCTTGCCACTGACACTATGTCGAGAGTTTTTGGTTGTCATACAACAAGAAAAAATATTTGTACAGGCTTCGAGGAGGAGAAATAGATTGTCGTCTGCTAGGCACATTACCAGAATCCATACTGCCACTGAGAACTTTTTAACGGTTAATATCAATAACATTTTAATCGACCCGATAATCAAACGCAAGATCTATGTCAAGGGAATTTGTGCTACAGGAATAATACTAACTAATATTAGAGCGGTTTCTAATTATCAATTTTAAATTAAATTTCTCGTAACAGCTCATAAAGTTGAACGCATAGATAAGACACTATTGGTTGAACGTACGAATAAAAATCCGCGAGAGCTGTCTATGGGCCGTATTGGCTTTTTAGATAACAAGTATTTATACACGACCTACTTACTCAACACTGAGTAAAAAACGAGGTTTTAAGATTATGTATACCACAAACTATTAAATTTGTCGTAAGCTAATGCAGATTATTTAGGTCAAATAACTTTGAAACGAGAATTAAATTGAACAAAGAATCAGCTGAACAAAATATAAAAACAACGAGAAAATAAGACTGCTTTAATATAGTTGCTTTGTCCAAGAAAAACGCAATATTTTGACGACAATTGACAACAGAAGAGGAAAGATAATTGGCCACCTCATAAGAAATGACGACTTTATAAAAAACATCATAGAAGGATAAGGGGAAGGAAGAAAAGGAATGTGCAGACCCAGAAAGGCTTCAACCGACTAATTAAAGGAAAAGGCGAAGGTCATATCTTATAAGGAGGTCAAGATCTTGGCCAAAAATCGAGAAAGATAGCATATGCTCGACCGACAAGAGCAAAGCTCTTAATTATAAAGAAGAATAAAATAATTTCGAAGAGGGGAACCCCCCACACGGGGGGGCCTGTTATGGATACATTTTTTAAGAGCTTCCAGCTGGTCCGCTCCATTGGGTGAGAGAGGTTTTTTAGTGGTTATACTAGCACTTCATGCTGGGAGTTCCACACACCCCGCCGGTGCCGTCCCGTAGCCAGCGGACAGAGCATAAAGTATCTTTAATGGGAACAAAAAAAAAGGCAGACCGAGAGTACATTGCGGATTCCTCTCTTTCCAATATTTTATTGCAATGGATTTCTACCAAGTAACGCCTAATTAGGTTCAATATAACGTGAAGCAGTTGGAACTGCAAGTATGGCGCAATAGTTTAAGTAATCATCTCGCTATCCCTCGTCAATGCTTTCGGCGAGAGAGCTTTTCGAGGCACATGACGTAAAACAAAACCAATATTTTTGGCTGCTATTGAAAATATCTTGGCAGAAAAACACAATAACATTTTGTTGGTCCGGGCATCGAACTAAAGACCTCCAGCACAGCAGTTGCATTCACAACGCTGCGCTAACGAGATAGTTATGCTAACTAATATTATGCGAATGTATATATTTGTTTATACTAGCTGTGCCCGCGGTTTCACCCGCGTTTATAGTTACTGCGCCGCCCTCGTGGGTCGTAGCGTGATGTTATATAGCCTATAGCCTTCCTCGATAAATAAGCTACACAACACTAAAAAAATTATTCAATTCGAACCAGTAGTTCCTGAGAGCGCGTTCAACCAAACAAACAAACTCTTCAGCTTTATAATATTAGTATAGATTTGTTTGTTTATTTGTTACGCTTTAACTACTCGACCGTTAATCATGAAATTTTGCATACACGTCAGGAGTACCGACAAGGACATAATAATACTTTCGACCAGAAAAAGTAAGCGAATACGCGAGCAAATGCTTGATTTAAATACAAATGTATGTGCGGCTGAGTCATCGATCTTTGTGTCAACAAGTGATGTTGTCGCGCGATTTATTTTGAGCTTTGCATATGTTTGTTCTCAATTATGCGCAGTTTTAGCGTCGTGGACAAAATGTCAATACACAAAGAATGCTAGAAATACATCTTACTATCAAAAATACAGTCGCGCGGTCATATCTGCGGTGAGGTTAACAAAATTTAAAGACACCAAAATTTCGACATCTTTTGTTTTTAGGTCCACGTTATAGAAACGAACCTATCGTCGTCTACTGAACATAGTTTTCAAGTCCGTGATGCTACTGAGACTTATTAACACTGCCAACTCGAAAATTAATTCAAGACCATATGCACAGCAATGGCATTGACTACCATTGCGGCATCAAGGCAGTCAGTTCCTGCCAGTTGGGAGAATTCACATAACTTTGAGATCTTCTTACAGAACTCTCAGAAATGCAAGATTTCTTACAAGCTTTTCTTTCACGGTTAACGGGAGAGATAATCAGTTAAATAATTAGTACATAACTGCGATAATGGCTGACCAGCAGCCATGGCCCCGTGACCATGTTTAGCTATGTAGAGTTGTAAGCTTAAGCAAAAAAGACATCAAGACCAATATGATCGAGACCAATATACCAGCTATCTTCATAATAGATACTAACCACACGAACAAGAGATATCACCGACATCGCAAATTACGTCACAATCACGACAATACCTCACTTCGATTACTAAAAGGCCGTGACATTTACAAACATATCGCTACAGCCCAATAACAAGTCCAAGGACACATTTACTAACGACTAGGTTAGATAACGTCGGTTTCGGTTATCGTCATGATTTGCTAAAGATATCGGAACAGAAAACAGTACTAGTCATGGTTGGATTATCTTATTAAGTGGAAATGTAATTAGCGAGCAGTGTGAAACACGTGCGTGAGAAGAAGAGAAACAGAGGTGGCTATGGGAAGTTTTAGTCGAGCACATTACTTGTTTACATTTCTCCAATTGTATTTTTGGATCCCACGCAGGGCAAGACTATTTTTACCAGATGTGGTTATAGGTTTGGCATAATAAAGGCGATGCCTATTGCCACCAGTCTATCAAGCACATTTTCAGATAACCCAATATCATTTCCGGCTCAGGAACCGAACCCAGATTCGCTCCGGTATTACTCGCTTCCCTCTGAAAACCCCAAAGGGGTAGGCACAAATGTATGGCACTGGCATAGTTGATACAGCTGTCAACTATAGTTTCAGCTCCACCGAGCGCAAATCCAGACTAGCTGCTCCTACTTATTACTAATAATTTCTCGACAGAAAACAATAACATTGAATCGAATCCAAGACCTCATACACAGCAGTCGCATTCACTACAACTGTGCCTTTAAGGTAAACACAATATAATAAAGAAAACGCAAACAATACCATCTAATGGCGGATTATCTTGATAAGTAGAACGAACTTACGCGATTCAGAACACGTGGATACACTTACTGCGAATAGTTTATGTAAAACTAAGAGATTAGACCTATAGTTTATATCTGACGTTCGTATAAACTCATTCAATTTAGATTGCCTTGTTAGTGGGGATCACGATCGTTACATCCTTGGTTCGATAACTGTATTGGGTAGTGTTAATTACTACTGCATTTTCCTGGTATGAAATTCTTACTTCCAGCATGGGGATTGCAAATGCGCTCGGTTGGTGGCAATGAGCGTTGCCATTTACTACGTAGCACTTAAATGCATCATGCAGGCAAAAACGCTGATGTATATATTTTTAACATCGCCGTTTAATCAACCTAACTTGGCCATACAAAATGTTTACTGTCTATCATCCTACCGGACTTATAAATGTGTTCTTTTCTGGATTCGATTTTTTGCCGGCTCTTGTAAAAGTTTATGAAGATGTTTGGAGAATGATATATTTATTACTCAATCACGCATATACCCTTGAAAGGATTTTAATTAAACTTAGCACACGGATAGACCATGTCCTGGAACAATATACATATACCATACTTTTTATCCCGGTATGTCGTTCCATGATTTTTGCGCGGGCCATGGCGCAGCTAGAAGCTAATTATGTAGCTTCCAGCTTCTAGTAATTAGTCTTACGGATTTTAGACATAAAATCTAAAGCCTGCACAAGTTACCAAACAAATTTTGACGAAAAACTATCGCATCAAAACATATAGAAGTGAGAGATACATAAACAAAACTGCATGATGCAAAATTAAACTTACAAAAACAAAAATATTAATAAACAATGATATTTTCGTCACGTCTGGAAGACAATAATGACAAGAATAAAACGTAATTAATATAGAATAGCGATGATAAGAACAGCTGTAAACATGAGATTGCAGTATCAAGAGTATAACGTTCATAACCCTTCTGTAAACACGACGAAATGACGAATAGAAAACGTTTGTTGCGTACACACCCACGTCAATACACTCATGAAAGTATACGTAGGGTTGCCACTAAAGATTTAAATCATAAATACGTTTAAATATGGTCACCTTTCTGGCCTTTTATTTGTCATATGACAAACAACGCTAACGTCACATCTGTTGTTGTTGTTGTTGCAACTTGTTTTATGTAATGAGTAATAACAAACGTATTGTTTCTTGGGATACATGGTACAACCTAGTCCGGGGGGCAGTTTTTTTTATTCGTGTCTCTGCACAGTCATTGTAGCGGACCTGATGGAAAGCTCAATTACAGTCCAGAGAAAGTGACGACGAGGAGAAGATAGATGTCTTCTAGTCGTCGTCAGTGTCAAGCCGGTCTGACCAGATGCTTCTTCACACTACGTTTGAAGGACCCAATGTCATAGAAGGTAGGGAACACATGAGCCGGAATACTGTTCCAAAGTTGTATGGTATGGCATAAAAAGGAATGTTCAGCAATTGCTATTGGTGCGAGACGGGATTGTGCTAACCGTCCATCGGTGGTTACAAAGACCGGCACGTGTGGTTCTCAAAAGGAAGGGGGAAGGTGGGATGAGGTCAAATAACTCTTCGGAGCATTCGCCATGATAGAGGCGATAGAATACGCTAAGGGACGCAAATTTGTAATTTATTTGTTTTAATTATTTGGTATGACACATTTCTTTGGCGATGACTTAAAACATATCTAGGGAACTAAAGTTACGCTGTGCCTACTTAACTCTCGGGGATAAACAGAAGTGAATCTAATAATTTATAAGAACAAAAGTTTTAATCCTCATATTCTGATGTACTTATTTCTTGTTGTTGTCAAGGACGCCGATAAGATTATTTGATTTATGGAGACTATAAAATAGGAATTTAAAACACAGTAATTTAAAACGCGATATGCCCGTTTGATCCAATGGTGAAAACGTGAGTGCATGGCGTATTCGCACCATCTGGTTGTGTGGTCACGTTTTTGATAATTTTCTGAAGGAAACTGTTAAGACTGGAGCTGAGGTCAATAGTCCAGAATAGTGCCATATAACATAGGATCGAACTAACCTAGCAAAATGTGAATATCATACATAGGTCTACCTAGCTCATTTGGGATATATATGCGTGACATCACAGCTATATATATATATATATATATATATATTGTTACGTTAAATAATACATAACAATACAAAAATTTAAATACCAATCATCTTGTGTCTATTATTAATATTCAATTTAAATGCAAATAGTTTCGCAGAATTCTATATTTATCACAATAATAACTGGCCAACCCTGATCAGACGCACACATAAACACGCACAAATACATACATAAGAAATCCACAAAGAATCATATTATTAACGGGTTGGTTTTCTATAGATAAGCGAATAACTACAAAAACAATAAGCCGTTTTATCGGATGGTGCAATTATTGCGTGAAGCAAGTTCATAGCATTGCAGACGTCTCTCTTCAATACAACGATATAAGAGATTTTGTCACGTCATCTTCCGTTGGTAATTAATTGATATGACACAAAAGTGCTAATGTTATCGCTGTAATCGAGCAACTAGAGATTTATGTCACGTCATCCAAAGACCGCAATATACTAGATAAGCTAGATTAGATGACAAATAAGAATACCATGCTTATTTGCAACTTTAGAGCTGCGCACACTGGTAGCTTTAGTCAAGTTCATACAATTTCACTCTATCCTACTATTAAACCAGTTACTGCACTCATAGTGACCCTATGTGTTAATCTTGTACATGATCTGTTCATTCGCCAAGTGTCGTCTAAAGCCGGTCTACAGTTTACGCGTGATTTAGTCAAAAATATTCAATCCACCAAACATCTTCAAATTGTAATCTCTGGCCAACATGACACG
Source organism: Catocala nupta (assembly GCA_963675205.1). Lineage (NCBI taxonomy): Eukaryota > Metazoa > Arthropoda > Insecta > Lepidoptera > Erebidae > Catocala > Catocala nupta. The sequence continues at coordinate 2,323,937 of OY776089.1, read as the reverse complement.
GAAACGCTTAGATATACCGTCTGATGATAAGAGATCATTTAGGGGATTCACACCGCTACCCATCCAGGAAATAAAGAGCATTAGTGCCATCGCCTAACCTGGAGTGCTGGTAACCCTTAAATTATCATGATGTTGTGTATATGCTCTGAAAGAACTGACTGCAGAGATGCCACTGCACACAAACTCCGTAACTTATTTTTGTACCGGAATCTATATACCTAGATCTGGGGACTATGCTGTACATAATAATAATAATGATGATCTCCAGACCGAACTTCTGTCACGGCGGCCAATCTTAACTGAGACTGGCCATCTGCGCAGGAGATATAATAGTGCGCAAGTGTGTGCGCAAACACAAGTGCACTCTGTGTTCCCTCACTCTCTTGATGCAATGGGACGGTAATCCGAGACGACCGGATTTAGGACAAAGGGCTTTACGTGCTTGCCGAGGCACGGGATGCCTAACAACGCCAACTTCCAAACTCCGGACTGCTATTGAGATTTTTAACAGAAAAACCTTATAACTTTTTTGTTGGCCCGAACCGGGATTCTAACTTGAGGTCTCACGCACAGTAGTCTCATTCACTACCGCTGCGCCAAGGAGACGAACAATAGTTAATACCAATAAACACAGGTCGCTTGTCAAACTACGATTGCTCCAAGCTTACAACATATTGGAACCCTCAAGATGGCAAACGCCATCGTGGCACGCCTAAACAAAGAAGGCGAGCTAAACGATGCTCCTTAAAAAAAACGGTTCTTAGCGGCTTTAGATAGAGACAGATAGAAAGAGAGTGGGAAGGCTTTTGTGCTGCAGTAGGACATTACGGGTTTTTAGTAATAATCCTCACTAATATTATAAATGCGAAGGTGAGTTTGTTTGTTACGTTTTCACACCTTAACTACTCGACCGATCATCATGAAATTTCGCAAACACGTTATCAGGACAACAGAAAAGGACATAGGGTACCTTTCGTCCGGAAAAGTAGTATTATTAATCTAACTTTACCTAACCTAAATTTACGGGAGCGAAACCGCGGGCAAAACTTAGTAACTAATAACGATTGCTATATAGAACGATATGCAGAATGTTGAGTGATTATTTACCAACAATGCACTCATTGCCAGCAATCCACTTATGCAACTACACACCGGAATTACTCCAGTAATGAAAAATTTATACAGTGTGACTGGTTAAACATTGTACATACTTAAGGACATGATAATTTATGGTCAGACGTAACGTATAAACACAAAAAAACTGTTTATCCTGTAAAGAAAACCTTTATGATTTGTATGAAATATCCATAAAATGGGGACAATGCGCGCGTCGCACACAGCTGCTAGCAAGGCTAATGACCTTTGATAAAAAAGGACGGGCGGGGGTGCAAATTCGGGAGAGTGCGGGGGGATTGGATAATTAGGTCAAATTATAAGTACCAATTTTTTTAGATATTTTTGTCTAGAATCGAGTACTGAATACCCTCCTTCAATATGTCCAGTATTTTACCAATCAGCCTGTATATATGCGTTATCGATACTTTGCTACATACATATAACCTATGAATCGCATAGGTATATGAATATAAATCATTTGTTATCGCTATATAAGCTTGTATAAAAATAACCACACGAGTCCTTCTGCAAAATATTGTATTCCGATCGTAGGGGACTCTTTTGCAATGTCAAGTATTTTATTAATAGTTGTGCAGCAGTATCCCGGGAAGCGGTTGGATGCGGATGGCCCAAGACCGGTCTGTGTGGAGAGCCTTGGGTGAGGCCTATGTCCAGCAGTGGACGTCTTTCAGCTGAGCTGATGATGATGATGATAATGATGAGCAGTGTCACGGCTTAATCCCGAAGAGGTAGTCAGATGTGTATTCATCCACATTTCGCCAACTATGGTTTTGGATTCCACGTAATACGGGGGACGCCTATGGCCGTTTACTGAGAACAGTTCCAGATTCCGTGGCGCTACTGAGAATTTCTAGACAAAAAATCCGAATACCACTACGTCCGACCCAGGCATTGATCTCGAGACTTGCACCGAGATATGCAGAGGTCGCATACACTATCGATGTACAACCCAGGCAATTTAAAAAATAATCGTTGCTTTTATTTGCGTCTCAAAAAGGTGTGGAACGTCTCCTCGCTTCCAGTTATTTGGTGAATGTAAAATGAACCATGAAATGTAAATGCTGAAATTTTGGCCCTATTTTCTTTGATCATCTTAATTAGAGTAACACGTAACGTCATTTTAAAAGAAATAAATATTAAATAACTTCGCGTTAAGTTTAATCTTAACATTTCATTCGTCCAAATTATCAGATCGACATTTTTTGGTAGGCCTATAACAGCTCTCTCGAAAATCGTGTAGTCGTCTTACTTAAGTACAAGTAAAAGTAGTAACAAAGTTACTACGTTTCGCCTGATGAATCCAGAGACTCACCTCTTCCAGTACGAAGACTGGAACTGTGAGTACTGTATCCGATAAACGCCAAAAGACGCCTCCTCTACATACAGCGTAGGACCTAAAACCACTAGATATCCGGTAAACAGCAATATGCTCCATTATATAGAACCTAAAACCATTGCCAGCGAACAAATTTGTAATAGACCTTAACCTATACCTTCAAACCTATAAGCTTGAGTATATGTATGAACTGTCTTCTACATAATACAATTTCCTTAGTAACAGCTAAAAACAATTAATTTCACCTATCATAAAGTCGATGAGTGTAAACGTCATACTCTGTGTTGACTGTTGCAATACGGGGAAACCCAATGCTGTAAAATCTATTATCTACGCACGAGTTAAACAAAGACCGAGGTACTATTAACATAGTGCAAACAAAGTGTACGTAGGTTATAAACGAGATGGGTATAAAAACCCAGGATTCAACCTTTTCGTCATAAATGTAAAAGTAATGAAAAGAATGACTCCCATATCTCGGGGATCTTTTGACCCACATATTCAAACTCGGTCGAGGTATGACCCCAAGGTATCTGCACACCAAGTTACAAGTCAATCGGTCCAGTGTGTAGTTACATACAACTCTAAAACTCTTTTTACGTGGGGGGGATGCATTTAAGAAAGAAGAAAGAAAGAAAGAAGAAAGAAAAACCGTTTATTTGCCACAGATACAGTTCAAAAAGGAAATACATACTTACAATATAACTTAACAATTTACGTGTACTTCTCCGCGTAAAAGGGGAGCGAAGAGGTTATGTCGCGGTCATCCAAGGTAGAATGGGACGTTTACGGTGTGCCTACTCTCCTACCTTGAATGGTGGGTTGATCGTTGGAACTTCAGCAACCAACCCGGCAATACCCGACGCGGTTAAGAAATGCCTACGGGCGTCGCTTGGGCATGGTAATGGCCGTCACTCCTATTGACTCCAGACATTTCTGTGGTGGGCACGAACCAGCCCCTACATTAATACCCCAATGCTTATCACTCACACAATCTTTTAGAGAAAGATGATAAAAGAAACATAAGTAAAAAAACGTATATTATGTTTGTTGAATGTCGTCAATTGTATGACTGGCGTAGCGGGCAATCGATCGCCGAAGTCATCGCGCTGAGTATTGTGGGTTCGTATCCCACAAGGGACCACAATATGATTGATCTGTGTCTGTGTGTATATTATTTTGTAAAATTGCATGGGTCTCAGGAATTGATACATAAATATAATTTTCGTGTAAACGTAAGACAATACTAACTACTTAATAAATAGTAAATTTTAGTAGCTCCATAAATAGTGTCATTAAATTGTTTTGATTTGTAACCTCTAATCTCTTCATATGTACAAATCTCGCACAATTTGCATGTGCCATACAAAAATACATTTTATTTGTAAAGGCAGAAGGTTTTAAATCCAACATCCTATACTAACAAGGAAACTACTTATCATTGAAATGTGATAAATCATAAATATAATTTTGTTGTAGCACTTTACATGATGTCAACCATAAACTTTAACTATGACATTGATATACAACTGACCCAACAGATGTTTTCCTGTCTTAGACGAACTGTCGAGGTTAAAATAGTCTTAAGTTTTCTGAAACTATCCAATTTTGTGCACATTTTTCTTAACTTTTCTTTCCATAAGAACCTTCTATGAAGTATAAGAAAACTTTAAAAAAAGATGAATGTGATTGGTAAGGTCATTCTCGAGTTATCAAGTTATAGCGTGAACATGGGACACAGGGATTTTTATATGTATAGATATATAATTTTATAAAAAACAGCATATGAAAATATTTTATACTACTGAAGGTTTAAAACACGGTTGATAGTAACCGGCAAATAGCGGACAGACAATCTGAACACCAAAGATAACACTTATGTTTAACTGACCAGTAAGAATGGTTTTTGGCTTTTCAATACATAACTGTTAAATAAATTAAAATTGCATTCATTATTAATTTATGCTTTGGCATATTATAAAAACTATTGGTGACAAGCGAAATTATTCACATTTCAGAGTACACTATGCCCAGTGATTTACCAATAGGCTAAGTTGGCTGAAGCCTAGGACGGCAGATTTTAGGGGGCGAGAAATATGGCCCAAATCTTCCTTTTGTTTAATTTTTAATTATAATAAATACTTATAAATATTTGTGAGTTGGTTCGATAAAAATAAAATATAATCATAAATATGAAAAATTCTTGACAAAAAAAAATTAATTAAAATGTTTTTTTGATTGTCAGCTAGGGTATAGAATTGCAGAGGTCAGTAGGGGCAGCACAATTTAAATAGCCTACTGGCGGGAAATGTTTAAAGCCGCCACTGACTATATCCTTATCTGGGATTTAAGCTATTTCTATAATGAATTCTATCACAATCTGTCAAGCTATTTAGACTAATTATAATATAATAAGTCTTACCCACAGTACAGTGCTTTAACCCCTTCCTGCTGTGACGTCTTGACAAAACAGTCGACCATACCAGTGTACCGGAGCTCCACATGGCGAGGGTCTATTTTCTGACCCTGAATCTGGAGACGGGTTTTTGTTGTGTCTATTGGGAATGTGCCTGTAGAAAAAATACATACATAGACCCACATCTGTATATCAGTCAAGGAGTAAGCAGAAATTGGAACTCTACTCTTATACTGAGAATGTTCTAATATAAAACTGAATAACACTGACCTGAGAATCAAACAGATGCCTGCTTGAACAACCACAGATGTATGGTAAGCAATCAACATAAAGTGGTTTGCTAATAATACCAATCTCAGACACTTTTTATTGTAAGTATATTCATTTTTATTTAGTGACAACAGAACAGGTCTGTTATTATAAGGTTCTAGATGCTATGACCATGTTCTGTTAAGCAGCTTTACTGTAAGGAACCTCTCAGTAGCTGTACAGTCTAGTACCAGGTTCAGTAAGCAATAATATTAATGATGGATTAAGCAATAATATTAATGATGGATTAATTTAAAACAATTGGCAATTTTTTAATCAAGTTGTACTTGACTTGTCTGCTATGCTGTCTAATTGTAATGTGAACAATAACTATATATGATTAACTACAATGATTGGCCTATAAATTTATTAAATTTATTTTACATAACTACATAAATAAATTATTACACCACACAATATGTAGTTTACTTAACAATATAATATTTTACTTTGTAAACATTTAAATTACTTTATCAAATAATATCAGTCGCAAAGGAATGGAATCCTTTCTAGAGTCTACTATTACTTCCAGTAGTTGGAATAACTACACGGTCAAGTTCCAGGTGATATAATATCTATTTAAGGTTATGTCAGTCTTCGTGAATATAATCTGTTCCCTTACCGAATTCGGCAACGATCGACGCTAGGCCGCCGTAAATAAACGGTCTCCAGTCTCTATCTCCCATCACACATGAAGATATTAATGAAAATTGAGTGTTTACTTGTGTTGCCGGTGTATCGGAATCCTTAATTTAGTTCAACACTTCGTAGATGTAACCACAAAATTAGTAAATAATTCACTGTGAATGTATAGCTAAATGGTTATTGTTATCGTTTATTTTAATTGCTGTTCTCATTAAACACAATGTGAATCTTATTTTTATCAGCGGTCACTATTGTAGACACTATACACACGACACATACGACTTTTCCACACGACTCGAAATAACTAAATTTTAAGTATGAAGTATACCATCGATTTAAATCGATTATAGATAACCAGTCGATTATAAAATATAATTCATATCATGCATATCGATTAAAATTAAATATCTAAACGCTTATAATGAGTAGCTTCCATATATTTTTACGGATTAATTATAAAAAATTAAGTACAATGGAACAAATGGCAAAGATAAAGGAGTTTAAAGTTACGTTTGCAAGTATAATTTAATTTCACGCGGTGCTCCAACTTAGTACGTCACTTGACCAAGACGAAGAACGACCGGCGACCAAGTGACGTGAGCGGCTCGTACACTGCTGCACAGTAGTAATTACAGCATTATTTTAGTGTGCAACACAAACATATAAGTAATAGGATCTGCAGTTACTTGCGCCGCTTGTGTCGTGTTTGTTGTTTATCACGAGGGCTGTAATTTAAAAAATTGCATACATATATTGTACTAGCGAACCCGACAGACGTTGCCCTGTACAAGAAAAAATAAATATAGAATCTTTGGTGACTGCCGATAGAAATGAAAACTAAGTAACTAGCATGCGGTGACGATGACGCGAGTTTCACGCTTTTTGTTCACCCAAAAATTACACATATATACACAGTATACCTACATATAGCTAATAGAAAGCGTTCGGTGACGATGACGCGAGTTCCATGATTTTTCTTCACCCAAAAAGTGCTCAACGCGCCTAAAGAAGATTTCACTTCAAAAACAAATCAAAACCATTCTCGAATCCACATGAACATACACAAAAAATTTCATCAAAATCGGTCCAGCCGTTTAGGAAGAGTTTAATTACAAACACACGCACAGAAGACACGACACGATTAAAAGGCAGAAGTGGTGTAAACTATGACGTAATTGGACCTAAAAGCACTAAATACATAATATGTGTGTGAAGATCATTTTGATTTTAGTACACACAGCGACACATCAACCCAGACTTTTTGGACTTTAAACTATTAGAAGTTGAACGCTGCGAATCGTGCCAGAGAGTGCGTTATATTTTTGTTACGCTCTATCCTTACCATTACATCGACGCCACTATGCACTGTCCCTTTCCGACAATTCTCTATTTTGTATGTAGCGTAATTATGCGTATATAGGGTGTCTAACTTGATGTGTAGCCGTGTGTACACACGGCATTCTCTCGCACGATTCGCAGCGTTCAACTTTAAATAGTTTAAAGTCCAAACAGTCTCGGTTGATGCGTCGCTGTGTGTACCAACTAGCTGCCTATTTCTGATTTATATATTTATATAATTAATCAGAATAACTTTTGAGTTCAGGTTTATAATAACTAATTACTTAACAAAAAAAACAAAAATGTATTCATTATTTACGCAATGTATAAATGTTGATAGAACCAGAGGCAAATCAAGAAAAAAATATGGTAGCACCACACGCTTGTATTAATACTGAAGTAATTTTTTATTAAATTCCATTGTTGTTATTTATTGCAGTATAGTAAATGTTCAAAAGAAATGAATAAACGTGTATTTAAAACATATTTAGTTTGTTACTTACCTTTATGAAAAACGATATAAAAATAAAGCCCGAATAGACAAACTATATTTGTAACCTTAAAATATCACATTTATTTGCGAGGTTGCTGTTTCGAACAGGCCACTAGGCGTAATTTTTGGCATGACGATCTTAGACAGGTCAAATGAATTCACTGACGAGGTATAGACCACAGTCGTTCTGGACTAAAATACGGAACATAATTAATCTATATTTTAGTCATTTATAGATTTATTATTATATTTAGATTTGATCTATATAATATTCTATCACATACATGATACACACAACACCATCTAGCCCAAACTAAGCAGAGCTTGTACTATGGATACTAGACAATGGATAAACATACATCAGGGTCTGTCGTAAATAATGGATAACCCGTTAGTAGGTGGTAGCCCTGGGGCCAGGCTGTAAGAAAATCGCTATTCTAAGCCAGGGTTGTCAACGGTCTGAAAATGGTGAATAATTTTTATTTTTTTCAGAATTTTGATATATTGCGCCTTATATTTTTTGCCATTTCTTTAAATTAAGCCTAATTTTTTTGTATCGTACTCCTAAATACTTGTACTATTTAATTAAATTACCATTTTGGGTGTTATTAATGTGCAACATTATCAAAATTAAAATATAAGGCAAATTTTTAATGATTTTTTTCTTTACCTCAACTTTTATCCATCGACTGTGGAAAACAAATGTACAGCATGATAGCTGCCCATTATCTTAAAAACATGTCTAGTTTGTGCAGATTCTAAAAAGGTATTACAATGTATACTTTACTAACAATACTGGCGACAGGATCGAAATTACTTAGCATGGTCAGTATTCTGAGTTTTCAAAAAATGTGTCATGGACATGATTCAAGCTCTGTAAGTCCCATTTTATTCAAAAAGAATTCGCTTTTTCTACGAAACCGTGAATTTTAAGTTAGTAAGTAACTAACTTTTAAATTCAAAACAAAACTCAGGTACAAAATAAGAAAACGAAACGTTTTGAACCTGACTACTTTATTTATTACACGGACATTGTTGGCCTCAGGGCTACCACCTACTAACGGGTTATCCATTATTTACGACAGACGCTGTAGAACCTTTTTTTTTTAATACATACATGTTATACATAGAAACATCCAGACCAAGACAAACATCCATGTTTATGCACACAAATGTTTGACTTGTGCGGGAATCGAACCCGCGACCTCAGGCGTGGCAGTCGGTTACACTGACCACTACGCCATTTATACCGACATTCTTTTACATTTAAATAGAATTTACAACGTTATGAAAATTATCCATGACATACATTATACATACATATTTATATTGCCACCACTATCCACATTTCTCCAGCTATGATTTAAGGTACAAGGCAAAGTACATCATTGATGTTAGCCTATTGCTATATTATGTAGTTTAGGCGTGAAAGCGTAACAAACAAAAAACCTCACGTCCGTATTTATAATATACGATGTTGTTACTGAGTATTTATTGACAGAAAATCTCAATAGCACTTTATTAGAATTGCTAGAACCGGGACGGAGAGTTAATCTTTCAATCTCACAGCTACAAGCAAACGTAAGTGTAATCTTAAGCCACGGAACTAACACGTTACTCTTATTCAATGCACTAATGTTAGCGTGTGATATAAAATCGTTCTATTTATTATATTTAGCTCAGAATCGAAATAACCAATTTATACAATATTTGTATAAATTGGTTATTGACCAATTATTTTTTTAATCTATACTTTACATTGACGTTATTTTATCAATGACATTGACAACTTTGTCAGAATTGACAAGCTTCGAGTTTAGTATTTAGAAAAAATTGTGTGCATTATAAAATTAATCATAAGGAAAATATCTGCAAAAACTGTGTGTTCATACTGAATTACTACAAAATATTTTAAAGTACATAATAAATTGTAACACACAGAATACGTTTAAAACGTTCAACGTTAAAGTAAGTAAATACACGTATTTGTTATTTTCTCTCAATCCAGCCTAATTTACCGGCTTAAATAGTTCTAATGGATTAAATTAGATAATCTGGGGCGTGCCCTTCTGTTTTCTATGTTCGAATTAGGTACACCAATTTCATAAAGAACTTATGTATTTATATATCAGAAAAGTATTTTTATATATATGCGATTGTTGACGCGTTATAATGATTTCATGACGTGTTAGGTAATTTTAGTTGTTTATTATTCGTACACAATATTATAGCTAGACTAGCTATAATATTGTGTACGAATAAATCCTTATTGTGAATATGGTATATTGTCGAACATTCTGTCTGTTAGTTAGATTATAACCACACCTATTTCCAAAAAGAAAGAGATAAAGTCTCTCAAGAGAAACGCGTAAACACAAAATTTGTACGAAGGCATTTTTCGTTTCTGGGGTGTCTACCTCTATAAGAAGGTTATTAAAGACTGAAACTAGACACTAAAAGGTTTTAATTAAGTGACTGAATGAAACAAGACAATGTTTCATAAAAGCTGGTATAAATTATATATATATATATATGTTACATTCAATCATCAAGTCATCCTGTCAAGTCAAATGTTTGTGTTGGATTGTATAAAAAGAATGATGTGTTAATTACCTACAATAATATTTATATAAAAGACTGCTTTTATTGATATCACATTTTAGTCTTTGTTGGATTTTAGTATCTTTGAAGTGTTACTTCAAATGGTCTAGCGTAAGAGAGCCGGGGGATCTGTAACACAGGGATAACCCTAGCACAGACTCCAAGTCTCTCCCAAAGGTGTGCTTGAATCTTAATTCTAAAAGTATAATGTTATATGTCATATTATCTCTATGGAGAAATAAATAAACATTTATTTTTATTATTCTTTATATATCTATATTTGGCAAGTAACAGCAGGGCTCAAGTTAGTGAATGTAGTAAATTCACCTAGTACAAAATATTATTACAAAATATTATTGTTGAAAGAAGAACGATTGCTGGCAATAAAGTGAATGGCGCTCTACGCACTTTTATGAACAGTCAAAATGTAACCGAAAAGGCACGTCTGGCTGTTCATAAAGGACTATTAGTCCCTACACTTATGCATGGAAGTGAAAGTTGGGTATGGCAAAAGAAGCATGAGAGCAGAATAAATGCTGTAGAAATGAGAGTGCTGAGAAATATATGTGGTGTGACTCTGAAAGATAGAATAAGGAATAGTGTGATTAGAGAGAGATGTGGCATAAAAGTGGATATAGTGACGAATAGAAAAGGGTATGTTAAGTTGGTTTGGGCATGTAGAAAGAATACACGAGAACAGACTGACTAAGAAAGTTTATAAGGCTAGTGTGAATGGAATAGTCGCAAGGGGAAGACCTATGCGAACGTTTCTTGATCAGATTGGAGACGTTCTGGATAAAGGCCAGGTTAAGAGCACCTTAAACCGGCGAGCGTGTATGAGGAATGTTATGAAAGTGAATGAAGCCAGAGAAGTGTGTCAGGATCGTAGCAAATGGAAATCCGTAGTGTCTGCCTACCCCTCTGTGAAACAGGCGTGAATTTATGTATGTATGTATGTACAAAATATTATTCACACACATCGATCAATTGGCAATTCAACCCTCTCATTATTGAGCGAACTGCTAACCCTGTAAACCTGTATAGTGCAGTTGTGTTTGCTGAAAACTATGTTTCAACCCTATTTTTATTATTCAGACTATTTCATAGACTTGCTAGAACAAAATAACACTGCCCTTATTGTTTTGCTATAATTGTAGTAAATATTCTGTAGCATATAAAATATGATACATATTACATTATAAAACTATTGCTGATAATATTAGTCATATTAATTCATAAAAATAGACAATATATGGTAGGTTTATATCTTTTCATGAAAACATGGACATGTCTGCTTTATTACCTAATAAATGATTAAGGATATTTGTCCATCTGTAATAAGTACTGAAATATATTCCTGTTATAAGCTGATATTAAAAAATTATTTACATTTTTAAAATACTCCCCGTGACCATAGCTACTGAAAAGCAACCAAAACGTCAGGGAAAGTGTAAACCAAAAATAAATAGATTTCATTGTTTAAATAATTTTATTAGCTTATAAATTAGTCAAATAAAATCAATAGTAGTAGTATTGTAATATTTTCAAAATTTTGTAATACTGTGATAAATAAACAATGCGATAAAATCCGTATATAGTAGTTTAATTTCAATGAATAACATTCGCGTAAACAGAAGACAATATTATAAATCAATAAGTTTTCCTAATATTAAATATAGTTTACCCCATTTGACGAGACACAAGTTAGGGTCTCACATAATAAGGAGAGATCCTAATGACATCTGCCAGACAAAATTACAGATCATCATCTTCAATCAATCTTTAATCCAAGAATCGAACCTTAGATCTTATAAATTACATTGTATAAATATATTTCATTTTCAGCAACTGTCACAATGCCGAATGTCAACAGTAACCCTAATTCCCCCACAAATGGAGACCACCCAGCAAAGATTGTCAGATTTGACAAAAGCTATTGTCATACAATGCCTGGTATATTAAAGCTGGCACAAATAGTAAGTTAAACTTAATTTTCTATGTATTAGCTACCTGAGTAGTAGAGCCTCGCTGTTTTCAGCATAAATGGTCCGGCTCGACCCTCTCACAGAATATCGACGTGAAATAGCAGTATTCCTGCTGTTGTGTTTCATTCGGTGAGTGAGAGTTCCGGAAGCCCAATCACCCCCTTCTCTCCTTACGCTCCTTGTCCTTTCCACTTTCTTTCCTAAAGGGTCGGCAACGCGCAAGTGATGCTGGTGTTGCATGCGTCCAAAGGCTATGGTGACCACTTACCATCAGGTACCAGTGACCATAAAAAAAAGCTGTTGAAGAACTACTTGCCAGGAATGTGTATCCCTATCGGACCCTGTTATTAAGCTTCAGCCAATTGCCTGTCCAGCATTTAGAAAGCTTTATCTTGTGTACTGTAATAGGTATATAAATATTTATAGTTATTGTGGTCAGTCTTACAAATAACAATAATACAAGAAGTAAAGATTTCAGAGGATGTTTATGAAACATGTTATTGAGGGAATTTTTTGAGCTTTATTATTAAAGAGTTAAGTCAAATAAATTATAAGCAATAATTATACGGCTTCACAAAGTTGTCTTCCCTGAGTGAGCCTTGTAGACCTTATAAATACAGTGATTGTAGAAAATTAAATATTAAATTACAAAATGAACACTACTCTCAGATATCCTACTTTCTTGACGATGTTACCTTTCGACATTAAAAACGCTCTTAAAAAGGAAAGCTAAATGTTTGTAGATGTGTTTAGAGATATACACAATCATGCAGTAAACTTGACACAGATAGACTACAGTTTTTATCTCTGTATAATTTTCCAGTAGAGCTAAGATGAGTCGAGCAACAGCTAGTACTTATGAAAAATTTCTTTCTTTTTCAGGCATGCAACATAGTCGGATTTATATGTATTAAAATATCTTCAGTGTGGGTGACATCCATCTTCTTCAATTTTCTCTACTGGTTCGCTACGATAATCAGTGCGTTCTTATTCCTCATGTACACATTCCATATAGTTGAGAAGTATCACAAGTGGCCGTGGCATAAAGTGGAGTTCTTCTATTGTGCCATTGTAGCTGTTACTTACTTCGGATGCTCAATATTTGCTGCGACTATTGGTGAAAGTGTTGGATATGCTGTTGGGGTGAGTTTATTGACTATTGTTATTGTATATATGTACATACTAACTAACTGCCTCCGTGGTGCAGGGGTAGCGAATGCAACTGCTATGCATGAGGTCTAGGGTTAGAATCCCGGGTCGGGCCAACAAACAGTTAATGGGTTTTTCAGTTAAGAAATCTTAATAGCAGCCCGGAGTTAGGAAGTTGGCAGTGTTGGACACTCCCATGTCTCGGAAAGCACGTAAAGCCGTTGGTCCTGCGCCTGATCTCTCTCCGATCGTGTTGGATTACCGTCCTATCGAATCATGAGAGTTAGGGAACAGAGAGTGCACTTGTGTTTGCGCACACAATTGTGCACTATAATATCTCCTGCGTAGTTGGCTAGTCTCCGTTAAGACTGGACGCTGTGGCCGAAATTCGAATCGAAATATATACTAACGCTTATGTATCTCCGAAGAAGGTAGGCAGAGGTTTAACGTCAAAATAAAGCGGTCGAAAAATATTTTGTAAGCTGTTTTAAGGCCCCACATTATGGGTAGCAAACCTATTGACTTTTACCTGTATATTTCTAGACTCTGTATTGCTACTTATAATAATTCCTATGACGTACGGCACGGGCACTTTACAAACATTCAAATAACGAATAAAAAGAACTTCCAGACTCTGAACTACAAGGTGCAGATCACACATAGGATTGAACCCACAGCAATCGTCGTATGAATAGTGGCAAGGCCTCTACTTAACACCATCCCCAAAAATATCCTAACCCGGGAGTCAAACAAACTATAGGTTATACCATGGAACCAACTTAGTATTCCTATTATCCAGTATATTAGTTAGATAATTCTTTCTTTCTTTCTATTATAAATACTTACTCATAATTATTTTTATGATTCCAGTTCTTCGGGTTATGCGCCATTATCGCATATGGGTTCGACGCTTACCTAAAGTTTATGGGCTGGAAGAGAGGGCTACCTCCTCAGTAAACCGCCAGCCTCTACACCAGTGAGCATATGTGTATATTATTAAGTTTAAATGAACTACTTAATCGTGTCTTGTATAATCTATTGCTCCAATTCTTAAAGATCTTACTACAAAACTGTATTTAACCTAAACCTCTGTTTGGAATTGTCTAGTCTCTGTTTAACATTATTGTCAAAAAAGAGACAGTGTTAGACACATTTAGACTGTGCCTAAATTTAATCACCAGTTTGTAGTAATGAAGTATTTTTAACGTATCTTTTGTATGAGGTTTTTATATAATCGAAATTTTGTGGTATTATATTGGAAATTGACTAGAATAACATTGTAAATGAAAAATCAAGGTCTTCAGGGTCCTGTACAGAGCCCTAAAAGCTATTACTAACGTAACGTCTGTCTGCCCGTTTTGCCATAAGTCTCAAGTCTTCAGTAGCCTTCAGTATCTTTCTAAGTTATTGTAGTAGGATAGCTGACGAATTTAAAAATCGCCCTTTAATATGTATATCTGCATATTACTAATCTATTTTTTAAGTTCTTTTGTTGTTCTTGGTTACCTACCCATACACGAAAACCACTGAATCAATTTTTTACTTTCCCTAAAACCTTGCCTTTTCACTTACGATGTTATACCATAAAATATGTTATCGCTGCATCAAGTTAACCTTACTTGGTCATGATAATCAGGCATGCGTAAGCGAGATAATAAGAGGCACTGTTCTCCAAGCAATTCTAATCTTTAGTGGTTAATGCATAAAGTTAATGCTTAATTATATTTTGGTTTCTAATATAATTTATACCGATGAGCGAGACACATAGTTGCATTCGAATATAGCTATGCTGCCATCAAGGGAAAAAGACGTCTCTGTCAGAATTTTTATATTAAATATGAAAATTCTGGCAGAGACGTCTTGTTTTGAATATAAAAATTAAATTTATAAATTTAAAATTTCTGGCAGATTTCTCTTTTTTTACTGATTCCAAATACGTAAAACACTTAAGCACGGAAAAAATTTAGAAACGTTTTTCTATCTTATGACGGCAGTATGCAAAATGCGATATATTCTTTGTGTGGTCAAGCAGCAAATTGACATTTTGTTATCGATAGATTCGAATATATTTCGAATACAATTGTGTACGTCGCTAGTTTCGTGTAAGCTCGAACAAGGTAAACAATACCGCAATGCTTTGCTTACAACAGACAGCAAAAAAGAAACACTTATAGACACGCACTACGTTTACAGACCACGTCGGTCGAATATAGAAGTCAAATTCGAATAGATATCAAAATCTGTTGGCTGTGTATCTGTTTTCAAAGGTTTATAATTAATCGCCATGTGTATCTAATTTAGTAATGTAACGAATGATATTTGAATACAAATTAGTGCGACGCGGTACTTACTCTCTACACTTATTAAATATTGTGGTACCTACCCTCTTTGGTCAAAGACAAAAAGCGTGCACCTATTAAATGTTGTTAATATATTCTTATTTCATTCGAATGTACCAATTGTGCGAATTACTAATTTTATTTGTGACGATACGATTGTGGTCGTTTTGTAATGTCTGATTAATGGTTGTGCTCAACTTTAAATCTTTTCTGTTAATTTTTTTTATAACGGTTTTAAGCACAAGTTTTTTTTATATATTTGAATTACCTTTCTTTATACAGTCGTATTGAAAATATAGTTTTCAATGTGTACTTTTAGCACAATCATAAAGGCGCAACCAGACATGGGGAATCGTCGAAGGCCGAACACTGGCCTAGCGCACGACTCGTTATTCGCTAAAAAGTAGGCATACCGCATATTAATATACATGTAAGTCCGGATATTAAAGTATTCATAGGCTTTTAATTGTAGAAATGTGCCGACAATTAGTCGAATAACATTGTTTGGCGATTAACCAATACATACTCCAAGCTTTTGCACGTGACTCCGACCATATAGTACCTACATAAATGAAAAGTAGCCTACGTCCTTTCCCAGGTTTTAAACTACCTCTGTATCAAATTTCATCCAAATCGGTTGAGTGGTTTAGCCGTGAATAGGTATCAGACAGACAGAGTTACTTTCGAATTTAGCTTATTAAGTAAGGATTCACGAATAACGGAACATTTGGCTTTGAACGGTAGAGCTCGGCGAATTTCGGTGCGTGAAATTATGGTTGCGCCTTAACCTCAAGATATAATGATAAAATTATTCTGTTTAACGGTCGGAAGCCAACGTCCGAACGATGGTTATCGATCTAAAACAAAATACTTATCTCTTAGATCTGAAAAATAAGATTAATTAAAAAATTACACATAAAATACTTATGTATTGTTAAAATTAAAATCAATATTTTATAACAGTTGCTTATTAAATTATAATATGCTATAAGCTTTAAAGTGCTTAATAATATTAAGATTATTGTTATATTAAATGTATGTAATAAGCTGTCAGTGTGCCTTTTATATAAATGTGCCTATATTTGCATTTAATGTACTGATTAAATATAATGTAATGAACTTTTGCACATTCAATATTATGGAATTTATATAGTATTATACAAAAATGTAACTATTTATAATTTATATATATATATTATGTATTTTATAAATCGTATACGGTAGTGTTTTAATATACACGTGTGGCGTAAATAATGGATAACCCTGACTGGCCAGATTATCATCTACCATTTACCCCATTTATATCACCATATGCCCATGGATGACCAAATTATTGATATATTTGATATTTTAAATAAAATCGTACTTACTCATACAAAATCAGCTGCCATTTCTACAATTGGCGACATTTTTTCGTTCCGTTCTGTTATGTCACTCCTGAATACTTGTATCATCAAACCAGTATCAAGGTTTTTGTTAACATTAAGACATCCTCGCAAAAATACTTCTTCTCAAATTTTAACATGTTTTCTAAAGAATTACGCATTTTTGGCACCTGTATCGAAAATAAAATGTATGGTGATATAAGTGGGGTAAATGATAGATGATAATCTGGCTAGTCGACAGTTTCAGGGTTATCCATTATGTACGCCACATCCTGTATATATGTCTACTATTGATATATTTTATAAATGTATTTTGATATCGAGATAACTTGTTTATAAGGTGCCTATTAAACAAATATAATCAAAGAAATTAAACTTCTTTATTCGATACATATAAAATCCGTATATAGTAGTTTAATTTCAATGAATAACATTCGCGTAAACAGAAGACAATATTATAGAATCTATTCTATATTACATGTCTTATTTGGTAAACAACGAACTTATATAAACCCATTTAGTAAGTCAATAAATTAATTTTTTAGTTAATATATAATAATAATATCAACTCTGTATTAAGCTGTCTTGTCTTCAAGACCATTATTAAGAATTCTCAGACATACAGGGTCTTCTTACGATTTTATCCTTCACCGTTAAAGCAAACGATTAATCTATACAGGGTGATTTTGAAATCGTGTAATTCCTTTTAACCACGCATTCTACTGGTGATATAGAATAACCCTGACCATATTTTTTCTTAATTAGAATAATGGTTTCGGCAAAATTAGAGTACAGATTTTTTCATGAAATGATTTCAAATAGTCATATTTTAACCACCTGACACAATCTTAATATTTTACTAATTTAAAAATAATAACATAACAATAACTGATGTCGTAAATAATAAAGGGCAATAAAAAGGACCG
This sequence comes from Catocala nupta, assembly GCA_963675205.1. NCBI lineage: Eukaryota > Metazoa > Arthropoda > Insecta > Lepidoptera > Erebidae > Catocala > Catocala nupta. Next base: position 2,305,878 of record OY776089.1, on the reverse strand, counting down.
CCCGCTATTATTTACGACATTAATTATTAATATGTTTTTTATTTTAATTAGTAAACAATTAAAATTGCCTCGGTTGGTTAACATATGACTATCTGACACCATTTCACGAAAAAAACGGAATAATAATTAAAAAAAAAAAAAACTAATTAAATAAAAATATGGTCAGGGTTATTCTATATCACCAGTAGAATGCGTGGTTAAAAGGAATTACACGATTTCAAAATCACCCTGTATATTAATACGTGAAGCAAAACTTTGTACCCTATTTTGCGAAAATTGCGCGGATGGAGGAGTATGAAATTTGGAACAGTTAAAGTTTATATGGAGAAGGAGGGGCGAATACTAATATTTTTATAAAATATGCATAAAATACATTAAATTAATGAAACAACACGACACGCACACAACTATGCATTTGACACACGCAGTCGAATCGCGTTCGTAGTATTTCGACATTGTTCGTCTGACGTCGTACAATTATTTGTAACTATGGTTACCTATACCTTATTTATATGTAATAGAGAAAAACAGAAAACAAAGTAGCAAGCTTAGGGAATTTTGGTCGAATTTTGACCACTAGGCGACCGCTAGTAATTATTTAATACGCACATAACTTCGAAAAGTTAGAGGTGCGTGCCTTGGGATCGAACTCGAGACCTCCCAAGTCTCCCACCAGGCTATCGCAGGTACCTGCATCGTTGCTTTTAGTTAAAAGTGATGTGTAAAAAGAAAGTCTGTTCGTCATATTTGTTTATTAGATAAGACAAGTAACACCAAATGGGTTATACTTACTTAAAATCTTTGAAATATAGTTATATGTTAATGTTAAAATTAACCCACCATTTAACTGATAGTTGTTAACTAACGGGTCCAATAGCTTTGGACATTATTATTAAAGATCTTACTAAGACACACGAATGGATATTTTTAATTATATTTAAGAAATAATGCTCTGTATAATATTGATCATGTAATATTTTCATATAATATTTGTCACTAGAATGTCAGATGCTTTTAAATTTTTTTAAATGATTTCGTTACGATAAAATGGTCTGTCAAGTTGTAATAATTAAAAATCTATTGTCTAGCCACCGGTGAGCCGTTGCGACGCAATAGATTAATTCTGTGCACGAAATGTTTTGATACTATTCAATTTATGTAAAGGTTCGTTTTCATGAAGCAAGTTTCTTTAGATAAGTGTTCAGTTCATGCTATCCCTTTACTGAAACTATCCCTTAACTGAAGAAACATGTCTTGAATCAGGCCATTGTTTTTAGAAAGATATATTGAACAATTGAAGTGCAAATTTGGTGCCACACAAATTGTTTTAGAACTAACTTAAATGCACATATAGATGATTTGGATAATACAAATGTGTGCACATGATTTTTAAATATTTTTTTAAATTTTGACCCCTTATCATCTTGGTAAATAAATTTTAAGTTGTTAAGGAAAATTAATATATTGAAAAATTTACTTTTCCGTTTAATCTGAAAAAGGTTGTGACACATAAGGGGAAGTGATGCGCATTATTCTCATTTCACTTCATGCCCTGGTCCCAATTTATTTGGGGTCAGCGCAGTATGTCTTTCGCTTCCATACTTCTCTGTCACCCGTCATCTGATTGTTTACCCCTTTCCCTTTCATATCCATCCTCACACAGTCCATCCATCTTTTCCTTGGCCTTCCTCTCCCTTTTCGTCCTACCCTCATACTTATAACTTGCTTACCTAATTTATGCGCATAATTGCATTCGAATAATATATAATAATATCAGCCCTGTATTAAAATGTCCCACTGTGGGGCACGGGCCTCTTCTCAGTGAGAGAAGGATTAGGTCATAGTTCACCACGCTGGCCCAGTGCGGTTTGGCAGACTTCACATATCTTTGAGAACATTATAGAGATCTCTCAGACATGCAGGTTTCGTCACGATTTTTTCCTTCACCGTTGAAGCGCGCGATAATTAACTATTTAATACGCACATAATTTCGAAAAGTTACAGGGCTTGGAATAGAACTCGAGAACTCTACGTACAAGTCTTAACGGTTTACCACCAGGCAATCGCTGTTTATTATTTATATAAATTGTCCATAACGTGGGACGTAACACGTACTTAAAATGTTATTGCTGTCGATACATTCATATAATTCGATTGCAATTGTGCACATCACTAATATGTGAATTACGACTAAATTATTTTAACAAACTTAAGATCTTTATAGAAAGACTTTTTGTATAAGCATTCATTCTTAATTATATAAATTGCACCTATGTTTAAAATATATTATTATTTTTAAATTTAAAATTAAGTTAAGATTCACACGAGTCATGTTTTATAATTATTATTTTTTATGTTTTTATAACGCATTGTTTTATTATTTTCTTAATAACCAAAGGACATTGCTCCGTACCTGTTTTTTTAATAGCAATAAGAAAAATGAGTGTACCTACTACTCAAAAGTGTTGCAACTTAAAGATATCAAAATTTAAAAGTTACTAGGTACATGTAGAAATGTAAGTATTTTAGAAGATTTTGACCGCCAACATTATAGAGGTAAAAATAAGTATTGCCACATTTTTATGTTTATACCGTTATTTCGATATATTGTTATACACTCTGTTCTCTTTTTGTCATTATCAATATATGAATAAGCAAACTTATGTGTATTTATTGATTTTCATCTTTAGAATATTCATTGCTACTTTTAGAGTTCCGTACTCACGAATTGCCAACGGGAACCTATTTATAAGCAAACATCGTCTGTTTGACAAGAAACATGTTTATTTCAGTTCTTTCGTAGGAACTGTACTATATAACGGCTTCATATTTCTAATAAAATCTGAAGTAAAACATAAAATAAAACTGCCTTACTGTGAGCCGTGTTTGCACTATAAATCTTAAAATTATAGAAAAATAAATTGTATCATTAATGTGTCGACAGTTATGAAACTTGTCGAAGACCATCATTTTCGTACCGTAGACCAAAATTGACATGGTATTAATATTATTGGTAAAGCGTAGTCAGTCTTGTGTTGCAGCACCATTTCCGAATTGGCTATTCAGTAACTATATGGAAGATGGATACAGAGATTTGATCCGCAATACGATTGTTCAACTTGGAATCAACAACGACACTCGATTTGAAAAAAAAATTGAAATTACATCACTAAACCGCATTATTTAACCCTTTGAACGCCATGCTATAACATCGATTTTCGGGCTTGGCGTACAGGACATGAAGGTGCCATGTCCTGTACGCCAAGCCCGAAAATCGATATATTACATATTGTTTATTATGATCAAATATTTGAATAACTAATATGCAATTTTGTTTGCTGTGTAGGTACAATTAAGTAATCATTGGGGATTCAATTTTTAAGTTACATACATACATACATAAATTCACGCCTGTTTCCCAGAGGGGTAGGCAGAGACTATGGATTTCCATTTGCTACGATCCTGACACACTTCTCTGACTTCATTCACTTTCATAACATTTCTCATACACGCTCGCCGGTTTAAGGTGCTCTTAACCTGGCCTTTATCCAGAACGTCTCCGATCTGATCAAGAAACGTTCGCCTAGGTCTTCACCTTGCGACTGTTCCATTCACACTAGCCTTATAAACTTTCTTAATCAGTCTATTCTCGTCCATTCTTTCTACATGCCCAAACCAACTTAACATATCCTTTTCTATTCTCGTCACTATATCCCCTTTTATGCCGCATCTCTCTCTAATCACACTATTCCTTATTCTATCTTTCAGAGTCACACCACATATATTTCTCAGCGCTCTCATTTCTACAGCATTTATTCTGCTCTCATGCTTCTTTTGCCATACCCAACTTTCACTACCATGCATAAGTATAGGTACTAATAGTCCTCTATGAACAGCCAAATGTGCCTTTTCGGATACATTTCGACTGCTCATAAAAGCGCGCAGAGCGCCATTCACTTTATTGCCAGCAATCGTTCTTCTTTCAATATCTCCCTCATGTGTACCATCCCTTGTAAACAAAGTAGGTACCCAAATATACAAACTTGTGGCGTATGTATATACGCACAGGCAACATATAACTTTACGAGAAACCTGGAATCGAACGGAGCATCGTACAACTAGCCGCGCCGAAACCGAGCGAAGCGCGAAGGCGATCGAACGGAGCATCATACGTCTAGCCGCGACGATATCAAGTTTCTAACTGGTGACGCGTGAAGCTTCCCTCTGCCTTTTATACGTGGCACTACTTTTATACTCGCGAACAGATTTCCAAGAAATCATTCGTAAATGTTAGATTTTTGTTTACTTGTCGCTGATTGGTGAAAATGATTATTGTACACATTAGTGTTAGCGTTACTTGCATGACTAATAAATGGGATATAAGATAGGTGAAAAATTGTAAATATATTCTCAGTTGAATCAGTCTGCGTGTTTCAATATAACCCTAACGGTTACCAGCTACGGACCTGGCTTCTGCCCGCCGGCTGGTAACCCGTTAAAAACTCTTTCACTTGCTCCATTTGTTCTCCATCAATCATAATATTGCACATAATAATAATAATAATAATAATATTCTATCACATACACACAACATCATCTAGCCCAAACTAAGCAGAGCTTGTACTATGGGTACTAGACAATGGATAAACATACATATATACTTTTTTTTTTTTTTGTAAATACATACATATTGTACATAGAAACACCCAGACCAAGACAAACATTCATGTTCATGCACACAGATGTTTGACTTGTGCGGGAATCGAACCCGCGACCTCAGGCGTGGCAGTCGGTTACACTACTACACTAACCACTACGCCATTGAGGCACATCGTCATGCACTCCTCCCTTTCAAATACCATTACTTTCGTCTTGCTTATATTCCTTTACTCTCAAAAGCACCATGTATAATAGTTACCAGCGCCTGCAACTTTTCCGCCGATGACGGAAGTATTACTTGGTCGTCGGCATAAAGTAGATATTTGACAAGTAACTCATTCATTCTTAATCCCCATTCACAATCTTTTAAATCATTCAAACAATTGTCCATGTATAGGTTAAACAGCCAGGTGACGCTACACATCCTTGCCTAACACCTTTTTCGATGTTAAACCATTCTGTGTAAGTCCCATTTATCCTAACACAAGCTCTGCAATCGTCATAAAGAGATTTCAGAGCTCGTGTGAGGTTGCTATTCACTCCATACACGGACAAAACCGACCAAAGTTCATTCCTCACCACTTTATCATAAGCCTTTTCCAGATCCACGAATGCGCAATAGGCCTTTTGACCTTTGGCCAAAACTTTCTCGGCTATGCTCCGTAAGGAAAAGACCTGATCCGTACATTCCATACCCTTTCGAAATCCCGTTTGTGCATCCCATATTTTCTCGTCGGTTACTTTCACAATCTTTTCAATTAACAATTTCGCATACAATTTACCGACGACGCTGAGCAAGCTAATGCCTCTATAGCTTTTGCAATCTTGCTGTGATCCTTTTCCCTTGTATAAAGGTACTATGACGGCCTTGCACCAATCATTAGGTACACGGCCGGTATTCCAGCACAAGTTAAAAAGGCGGCACAACTGATTTACTATGAGACCCTGTCCAGCTGTCAGCATTTCGACTGTAATCCTATCATAACCACCAGCCGTTCCTAATTTCATGCTTTTCAATGCTTTCATTATTTCATATATACTAATAGGGCTTTCATCATTCCTATCATTATCATTTATTTCGAAACTTTGCCCTTGCCATTCCTCTCTTTCAAATAAATTTTCAAAATATTCCTTCCATCGATTTAGTACGTCTTTTCTTCATTCAGTAAACTTCCATTCTTGTCTCTGATCGATTTCAGCTCTGTGGTTAGGGTTTTACCTCGAACTGAGCGAATGGATTTCCATAAAACTTTTCGTTAGTCCGGAAATCTTCAGATAATCTTCTGTCAAACTTGTCTTTCATTTCCTCTTTTTTCCTTTTAATCACATCTTTCACTATCTTCTTCATTCTTATAAACTTATTCCTAGCTTCATTTACATCCTCATTCGTTGCTTCTTGTATTCTTTCATTGGCTCTGACAGATAGCCAGTCCAACCATGCGTGCTTCTTCTCACGTACTACCCCTTGCACATCTTTATCCCACTACACATTCTTAGATTTTATCATTTTCCTCCTCTTGCTCACACCGCACACTTCTGACGCTACAACAATCACTTCATACTTAAATGAATGCCATAATAATAATTCTTCTATATTATCAATGTCACTAAATCTTTCAAATTTTTCCCTCAATTTATTGTTATACTCGTCTTTCAATACTTCATCAGCAATCATCTGCATCTGCAAATTTCCTACTTTTATTCGTGCTTGGGCACTTGTTCGGGTAGGTATATGGTGTCGCCATCCTTTGAAGAGGCCCCGTGTCCGGCTCATAACCAAAAAATGGTCGGTGTGGACACCAATACCTCTATATACCCGAGTGTCTAAGACATTCTTTCTCAATCTTTCATCCACTACAACAAAGTCAATCATACTACTTCTCACATTCTTTGCTTCCCTTGTATACTGGTGGATTCTTTTGTGGGCAAACATAGTGTTTGTCACACAAAGACTCCACTCCAAACACAGCTCAAGCAACCTTTTTCCATTCTCATTCACACTTTCGTCTCCATACTTGCCTAAAACCCTTTCGTATTCCTCACGCTTCACTCCCACCCAATCATTGAAATCCCCTAACATTATCAACCTCTCGTGTTCCTTGCATTTCCTCAGGACATCTCTTAAACTCTCCCAAAAATCTTCTCTTTCTTCCCGTGTACTCTGAGACATACCCATTGCCATGTTTACGGGTGCATAGACTCCTACCATGAACACACGAGTAATCCCCACTTTCATTCTCATCCATAGTAACCTAGCATTCACATATTCGAATTCTTTTACGCACTCATTCATTCTAGCAGACAAAATAACACGAACTCCCTGACAGGCTCTGGTATTGGTAGGCACATCGGCACATCGGACCAATACCAGAATATAATTTTTAAATTGTATCAATAAAACAGAAAAAAATACTTTATATTTTTTTATGACCTGTTTTTTGTCGAGTATAGACAACATCAATCATTGAAAATTGCTGTTTCGCATTAAAATGCGTAATTTATGCTCATGGAAATATAAAGTTTCTCTATCGAACTCACTACCTCTATTTGTATCCGCAGTCAAAAGCAAAGAGAATATAAATACTTCGATGAAAACAACTATTATGCATGTATTATTTCTTTACCAATTTTTTTACTTTAACAGCCGATGTCATTTCTGCCTTATTGTAAATAAAATAAAACAACACAACTACATTAAATTTGATTTAATCGTAAAACAAATATTTAGAAAATATTAACAAAAGCTGGTTAGACCAGACATTTATGAACATGTGCACTTTATAAGTTATGAAAATTATATACTTAGATACAAGTATAAAATAAAAAATAAATATTAAACCTACTAGGTACCTACGCTTTTAGGCGACAGCATTGATCGATATATGCATCTCAATTTTGGTTATTGATACTTCTTAAAAGAAAGCGTTTAAATCGATTAAGGTGTATGATACTACGTCGATTGACATAGTGTTTGAGACCATCTCCTTCGCATGCGTTTAACAGTAAAGGTCCGATTGGCTGTACCTACCCCACGTTTTAATTAGGCTTCTAGTCAAAATAAGTCCAGACTAAGCTAACGCTATTTACGAATTCCATGTGCGACTACAACAAAAGTCTTACTGTACACCTTAATCAGATATCAGACTGTGTGTATATATTTTTGTTAAGGATCATACCTTAATTAACAACAATACATACCCACAGTCTCACGCATATAGGGTTACCATATCTCAGGATTTGTCCTGAGATTTCAGGATTTTTGTACTCTTCTCAGGATTGCAGCTGGATTTTGAAAATCTCATGAAATCTCATGTTTTTAAAATTTTCAATAATATACAGCTTACATTTTAAAGATCTCTTTAATTAATTAATTTTATTTTGTGTGTGTTCTGTGATAATGGGTGCGATCGAAACTAGATTAATATTGTTTTGAGAGAAAATTCTCAAACTGTAAAAGAATCTTAGGATTTTTCAATGGAAACCAGCCTTTTTTTCGGACTTTTGATTTTTACATCTGGTACTTGGTCTTTCACATCCATATTTCTCCAGCAACGGTGTTTAGTTCTACGTAATACTACGGACGAGCTTATCGCCGTTAAATAGCCACAGTACCAGACTGCTGTAACTGAGAATTACTAGCCCAAAAACCCAATAACACAGCCTAATCCGGTAATCGAACCCGCGACAAGCACAGCAGTCGCATTACTACTGCTGCGCCGCATCAACAAATATAGGTTGCATATATCGACCAACACTGTTAATAATCCAAAATACATAATATTTAACAAAACCTAACATTTATAAATTGGTTCCAACAGTGTTGCCAAATTAAAATTGAATAATATTAGTATTCTATGGAATAAACATAACTATTTTATTACATCAATAACAATACTAAAGAATAATAAATGTTTATATGATCATGTTTGTAATTCTAATTCTTTTTGTATACAGGGTGTCCGGTAATTAATAGATAATCTTGAAATGTCTTATAGTAGAACAGAAGGCCGTTCAGAAAAAATGAAAAGAAAGAACAAAAATATTTAAAAAAATATATATATTAAAAAGTGCAAGCTATGTATATTAGCATAGCATACTTTTGACTGTCTATCTATTAGAATAATTAGTGTTTAATAATAAAACAACAAAAAACCGATGGATTTCATTCATTTAAGGTCGTAGTATACAAGAAAGTTATACATGGTAATTAAAAAAAAACACATATCTCAGGTAGTAGTTAGGATAGATTTTCATTTTTTTCCCTGAACGGCCATCAGTTCCACTGTAAGACATTTCCAGGTTATCCATTAATTACCGGACACCCTGTATATTGCAATTTACATTTTTCCTTGTATAGCCAGGATATTGCAGTTATATTTTCCTTTAGTAACAAAGTTAGGTAAAGAATAATATATTCAAACAGCCAACGTAGTAGTCAGCTTCCATATTTATGTAACTGTATAGGTTTATACATAATATAAATATATGCTTATCTTTGTAACTGTATGCGTTCATAAATAGTCTTGTAAAATGTATGCGCTTATGACATCAATGGCCATGATTTAATGAATACAAATAAGAAACAATGACGTGTTTCTTTGTAAAGTGAGAAAATGATAACCATAAATTGATTGTAATATAATTATGTCGAATACTTCTTTCATATGATCTCTTTGAATAAAATATTGTGCTGATCGAATAGTTTCTAAACTTTTACGGTAGATGGTACTAGCATCGCTTGAGCCGTTTTACAGGTAAAGCATCGACATTCAAAGCGATACACTCATGGCACGGGCATAGACGTCATTTGTTAAATTTTATTTAATTGTTTATACAAGTTGTAAAATTCTTTAATATTCTTTCGTTTAATATCGTTTAATATCTTTTCCTTTAGGACCCTTTATTAGAATGTACACGCATCATAACAGATGATATAAATTATTTAATTCCTATATTTATAGTTATAATAATAATAATGTCCTCCTGACCCAATTTCGGTCACGGCGGCCAATCTTAACGGAGAATGGCCATCGGCGCAGGAGATATTATAGTGCACAAGTGTGTGCGCAAACACAAGTGCACTCTCTGTTCCCTAACTCTCATGATCCGATGGGACGCCAATCCGACACGACCGGAGAGAGATCAGGCGCAGGACCAACAGCTTTACGTGCTTTCCGAGGCACGGGTTATATAACAATAAAAGTAGCAATAATTTAACACGAAGTTTACATAGTTCATTAATCATTGTAGACACTTGTAAATACATTTCGTGATGATAGACTTAATATTTAAGCAGGTGATACAAGACTAATAAATACAATAAAAGCTTTCAGCTTGTAAAAATATAGTACAAATGTACACAGTTCATTATGATTCGAAAAACATAATAATTCAAGTAGCATCTTTGCCAATAGAACGACTGCTTTTTGCTTGCTCCCCACATATTACTAATGGCCAGTTTCACCACTATTAATTAAAAGTTATCCGAAAGATAAATCGCATACTGTCTCACTCTTGTTAGATTAAAGAAGAGAAATTTAGAGAGAGACTGCGAGACTTTTATCTTTATTTATTTAGATAAATGCTATTTGGAGGTGGTGGAACAGGCCCTAAATCTCTTTGGTTCTCCATAACCAATCGATACCTAGTCTTTTTACTAGAGATTGGGATTTGACATGATAAGATTTTAATTTTAAAGCACAATAATTTCTTATACGTAAGTGCGTTTTGATTTAATCACAACGTTTTACAAAGAAAATGGCCATTTCCGAGTTTGCTGTAAACGATCAAATAGGCACATAAAACGCCATATTACTTTTATAAATACATGGAAGAATATTGAAGCATAATTTACAACAGTGAGCATTTAATTAGTGAAATATTTGACACACAATGTGAGCGTACTTAGTGGAAATATATTGGACGGATTGATTATATAGACAACTTAAAACTACAGCGAAAGTCATAAAACAGGGACTCACCACATATCCTCGAGGGACCTAGGAATAGGACACACTATAATCTATCTTTCTTATAAACTTCTTTAGTATTTTTCTTCTTGATAAAATAAATATCAACAATTGATCAATAACATAATATATGTAGATAAACAACATTAAATAAAATCGCACGATTTCTTTACAATATTGGTCATAAAGATCAATTTTCTGGCAATCGATTATTTTGCCAAAACCCTAGAAGAAACTAACAATTTGAACGAATATAATAAAAACATTATACAGAAATTTCTCTTATTGGTCTGTACCCGTGTCGTTCTATCGTTTATACCCTTAGTTCCCAAAGTGGTTCAGGTGGACCCCCAGGGATCCACGGGAGACTCGACGGGGACCTACGTTAGCATGACAAAAAAAATGGAGGTTCACAATTCGTAAGCGGGGTGTCTTTCGATGGTGAAGAACTAAAATGTTGGCTTGACTTCACCTATCAATGTAGGCAGATAATATTTTAAGAAGCTCGGCGACTGTTACTTATTTAAACGTCGGTCGATGGATATTCTGAGGAATGTCACAGGAAGACCCTAAAATACTAAAAAAAACTTGGCGAATTAAATTTCTAGTTGGAGGGGGTCCACCGGAAACAGCTAAATTTTTAAAGTGGTCTAGACAAAAAAGTCTGGGAACCTCTAGTTTATACTATACTACAATTTCCCCGCGGCGTCGCTCGCGTTAACTTACGTTTTGCCAATACATCGAAACCTTCCTCATGAATCACTCTGTTTATTGGTGAAAACTGCATGAACATACGTTCAGTAGTTTTTGGGTTATCGCGAACAGACTGACAGACGCGGCGGGGGACATTGTTTTATAATAATTTTTATTTTTGATTAATAATAATTACTTTATGGACTGTATTAATGTTTTACCACTGTAATTAATCATTCACATACCTACTGGTATTAAATATTGGTATAGTCGACATTCACGACTTGTACTTATGACACAGGACCAGTAAGGACACTGGCGACGCCTTAGTTTTGTAAACTCAGGCGCAAGTATCTGATAATGCACGGCACTCATCTACCCACAACCGTTCAGTAAGTTCGTACTGTCAATAAATATTTATGTATAACTGTACTGATTGTACTAATTAATATATGTATATCTATATTTACTATGAAATATTTGATTTGGCTGTCGACAAAAACGCTTAGGTATACATACACCTTTATAGAAGTGACATTGATAGCCAAGTGTGGTGAATCCCTCTTGAAAATCATTATTTTTAATAGATTATCGTCGATTTTATTAATTGCATAGCACATATTATATTTATACAACAAAATCCGAATAATTTGATATTAGACATTTATAATATGGTGTACAATTTTGTATGCAAATAAATACAAATACATTTAAATACATTTCGATTACATCATAGTAAACTTCCTTAATTAAATTTACAATTGTTTACAATATTTATAAGAAAACGAAGCTTTATAAATAACTTAAAATGATATATCACAAAGTGGCTTATAAATAGTCATTGTTTAAGTATTTACAATATAACTTATTTAAAAACTGAAATTAATATTTTCATCGTTGTATGATATAGGTCTAAAGTATAGACATTGTTTTACCAATTTCTATACATCAGATCTATTTTGCTTATGGGTTTTTATAAGGACTGCTATCATTAAATTACTATTATAGTATAGATACCTTCTACCTAAGACACAGAGGTCATTTCTTCACTGTATTGAAGATGTACTTATAACCTTTTTGAATAAAACTAAAGTAGGCCAGGTTAGTTCATATATCAGAAAGGTGTAGTGCGAATTTAAATATGAGCAATATTTGAATCTATAATTTTATTATACTGTTCATTATTTCACCTAGATGTCCACACACAATTTTTAATTGTGTCTATACATGGTTATTCACTAATTAATATTATACAGGGTGATTTTGAAATCGTGTAATTCCTTTTAACCACGCATTCTACTGGTGATATTGAATAACCCTGACCATATTTTTTCTTAATTAGAATAATGGTTTCGGCAAAATTAGAGTACAGATTTTTTTCATGAAATGATTTCAAATAGTCATATTTTAACCACCTGACACAATCTTAATATTTTACTAATTTAAAAATAATAACATAACAATAACTGATGTCGTAAATAATAAGGGGCAATAAAAAGGACCGCCCCTTATTATTTACGACATTAATTATTAATATGTTTTTTTATTTTAATCAGTAAAAAATTAAAATTGCCTCAGTTGGTTAACATATGACTATCTGACACCATTTCACGAAAAAAATGATAAAATAATTTATCAAAAAAAAAAAATTCTATTTAAATAAAAATATGGTCAGGGTTATTCTATATCACCAGTAGAATGCGTGGTTAAAAGGAATTACACGATTTCAAAACCACCATGTATACAAGACAATAGAAACCTATAATTTCGCTTGTACATATACAAGAAAAAAACAAATTAATAAAAAAAATTAGTCATGACCGAGGCATCCCAAACCGAAGTCACACGTGTGATTTCCACCTGTAGAAGGTCATGTGATATTTAGTCGTCCGATCACGTGCTTTCAATCCGTCACGTGGGTTAAGATATGACACTGCACAGCCTGCAACCAATGTTTATATTTTGCCGCAAACAGTTTTGCTATTGGTTCAACCGTTTGTCCGTAAGTGGTGAATCAGCATTGCGCTATAGTTGTTGCCCAGCATATCTATACTAATATTATAAAGCTCAAGAGTTTATTTGTTTGGTTCAACGCGCTATTCTTAGGAACTTCTGGTGCCAATTGAAAACTTCTTTTAGTGTTGGATAGCCCATTTATCGAGGAACGTTGTAGGCAATAGGTAAATTTTCTTATGTGAAGCAGACGAAGTTGCGCGGGTTAGCTGGTTATAATAAGTTGTATCTTACTTAATATTTTACAGGATACGATAGTTGAAAATGTATTTTAGACCAAGCTATTTAATTTAGTTATAAGAGTTTTAATAAGTTGTGTTGTGTTAAGATTGTTAGAAAAACATGCAAATTATCTAAATATAGTACATATTGCCAAATAAATCGCGATTAAACCCGTATAAAATATGAAGTTTGATTTCTTCTCCCTAGCCTTTATTATTCCCAAGTCACTTGGGATCGGCTTTTCTGGTCTAACCGGATTTGAGTGGATATTAGTTTTTACACGGAGCGGCTGCCACCTGATCTACGCTACCCGAAGGCTAACGATACCCTAAGGCTAGACCAATATCAGGATATTATAGGGCACTGACTTCCCAATAACGACTGCCATAGATGTTCATGGCAGCCGGGACCGACGGCTTAACGTGCTCTCCGAGCGTGCGTTTAATTTAATAACAGGAAATGTTAAAAGTCTTTACTTTACATGCCTTCCATGAAACATGGTAAAGTGACCATGTTTCATGAAAGTCATGTAAAGTAGAGATTTTTCGATTTTCAAGACTAGGTTTATATATTTTGACTACTACACCTTTCTGCTACCGGACCTATATTTTAGTATGAATAGTGATAGGTACTAAGTCGAATTTTGCACTAATGACTATACCTATAATAAATGTTCGTAATAAGTACAATGTGAGGTATATGAAGCGCTGGTGCATAATATACACCCAGATAGTGCTGACTTTAAACTATTAGAAGTTGAACGCTGCGAATCGTGCGAGAGTGCGTTAAATTTTGTTACGCTCTATCCTTATTACATCGATACCACTATGCACTGTCCCTTTCCGACAAATCTCTATTTTGTATGTAGCGTTGTTATGCGTATATAGGGTGTCTAACTTGATGTGTAGCCGTGTGTACTAAAATTTTTATTATCAATTGATAATAATTGTTTCGTAAATAGGTGTTTTTGTGTCCCGTTGTTTTAACATTTCTTTAGTCCTTAATCATATATATATGCTCCACCACTATATTGATGAAAGGATAGGAAGATAGGCAGATATGCAGCTTACTTGGGTGGTGGTTGAACTGGTCGCCTCGCCACCACGATGCCGATTGTTGAGGGTTCGATCTCCCCATACGGCATAATAACTTGAATGATCCACAATAATTGTACTGAGTCTAGATGTGCTGTATGCCCGTTGCTTGAATGTTTGTTAAGCCCCATCGACACAGGAATTATTCTTAGACCAGGAGTTGTCTTTTTGAAAAGAGAAAAAAGGAGAAAAGAAATTTGTCTGTCTGACTGTTTAAACGAATTATTTGACAAGCTAGCCATTCTTAGGCCCACAAAAAAAGTTGACCTTGGCGAAGTCCACAGACGCTGTAGTGTATATTTCATATAATAACAAAATTATATAACGTCTAGCAAAACATACGCAGTGGGTATTTTAATAGTTAAAATTACATTAAGTCGGAAATTGCTTACAAGCAATTTCGTGTCCTTCAACTATTCAAACGTGCACGCCAAATGTTTGAGACTTTTCTATGTTTCTAATAATATCTATAGACTCGAAACTAGGCCTAAAATGGACACATCGATGTCTTATTGTTACAGTATTGTAACATACTGCTTTTGGAAATTAATATTATACTAAATTTCAACTGAGTGAACTGAAATTTATGTATCCGAAATCTCTGCGTGAATTTTTTAACCTAAGATGGTTTAAGGCAATTCAGCTTAGAGCAAATCAGCTTTTCTAAAGATAACGAAGATTAAAAAGGAAACTAAGCATATCATCCATGCTATTTTGATCATTTACTTGAACCTTAATGTCATTTTGAAAGTTATTATAGATTTTTAGAAGTGACTTAGATGTTCTCTCGAACTCACATGATGATTATCTTTTATTATGATTTTAGAAAATACAGATTTCACTGCTAAGTCAGAAGTGAGTTCAATATGAGATATTGCAGAATAGCACTACAATTATTCTCTTCAGCGACATATCCATTTTAGCTAAATGACGTCAACAGCTGAATAATATATTATGATGTCAAGTTTCCTGTACAAACATTTCAATAATTCAAAATGCATTTATCTAATGTGTGTCAATAACGTTGAATACAGCTTATCTGGAGCGGTCATTTTGGCTTTATCAGGGGACGTGGCAGATGACATTGACATGAATAATCTTTAAAGCGACAGAAGCTGCGAGAAAAATAAACAATATATTTTAGGAGCGCCATTTTTTTTATTTGTTTATTGCTCCTAGTGGCAATCGAGCTTCCTGATGGTAAGTGTTAACCGCCGCTCATGGACTTCGGCAATGTCTAGAATGTATACCGCTAATCCGTCGCCTACCATAAAAATATATTCTTCTTAAATATAATTTAAAGAAGGAATCACTACAGTAGGTAGTTCGAAGCCTTGCTTTTCTACTATTTCTTTAAAAACATAACCTCTACAGCATAAAGCAATATAAAAAAAACATTATGTCTATTGCGCTAGGAATAGTTCACATAACTGTACGTGACTAAAAATAATAATCAAACAACGGCTATAAATATCAATCAGACACGGAACAAATGCTTTAGGATCATATAAAATTATCCTTTGTGAAGATCGAAGCCACAACACACGTGATTAATTTATCTTTTAGTTTAAAAGACATTTTCTGCTCTAGCAAGAATTCCGAGTCGCAGAGGACTTCAAATCAAACAACGGACACAAAGTAAGTAGTCGCAAATCTGGAACAACTATGAGTGGTTTAATTAAATGTTTGTCCCGTGTGGAATCGAATCCACAAAACTCAACGCAGTGCCAGTAACGAGGCGACTACTTCAGCCATTACCTTGCGTCTGCAGTCATATATGGAGACTTTTCAGTTATTAAGATCTTATCCAACTGCAAAATCTTCTCGACACAAATTATACCGTAACTCTAAACAATTATCGGAAGATGATGCAAAGCATGAAATATGTGCGTGTGCGAATATTTTCTCTATAATCATATCAAATATATATATAAATCGCATTCTAACTTAAATAAATAGGTGGGATACGCTTAAGACTAATCTTTGCAAACAATTTGTGATGTGATCGTCGACTTAAAAATACAATAGAAAATCGACCTTAAGTATTCTGATATAAGGTTGATTTAGCTTTGTAGTTTTTATACTATATTATCATTTATCCAGAACATTATGCTCTGTGCATATTATAATCTCATTATTTCGCACATAATTTGATTTTTAACACCCGCAGTTTGACACAATTTTTTACATCACTACCACACAGAAATGTATTGTCTTGAAAACCATTGTCCACCTCTCTATACAGACCTCTAGCATCGCCCTTGCTTATAACTGCTTCCATAACTTCAATCAACAATAACATTTTCGATAACATTATGGTAACGTCGAATAATACTAACAAGTATCGACACATATTTTCACATTTTCAAATCACCACCTGTCCGTCGGCTATGGCAATGCTGGTGGAGTTGTGACGTGTGTCTGCTTAGTGACCACCCGGTGTCCTTGTGCGAGCTCGCCAGCCTTCAAGGCCTTGTATTTGAGGAATGCGTCACTACCGTACAGCACCATGGCTAAGTAGCCGAAGAACTGTAAATAAAAATAATGTTAGAGTTGCTGGTTCAAAAATATTGGTAGTTTTAAATGGATACAATTATTAAGTAGTTTTTAACGATATAGTGATGTTTTAACGGATTTATTAATTATTAATTTTCTTATCGATTACACATATACCTAGATATGTAGTTCCCTGGATTAGTTATAGCAGTTTTGACAATTCTTAAGATCGAATAAAGTTCAGAGGTTTCACTTAAACTGGAGCACCTACAGAAGTTCACAACGGAACAATTTTGTGTTGTGTTTTAGTAGGTTGCTAAGTTCTCTAGGGAGGCGCTACTTTTTTAATAGCGATCCGGGCGACCTACGTTAAATGCTTACTTTACTATCAGCATTACTTTACTAATGAAGTCTATAATTGATCGAAAACGCATCTTATCATAGTTCGATTTGATGTTATACGAATTGTTGCATAACGTTCACTGATCATAAACCGACGGCATTGATTGACGCCGAAAGATTTGTGACCATGAATAGATCTTATAGCCAATGAGGTATTGGTTCCCGTGATACAAGAATCTTGAGAAATTTCTTTTCTGATTTCTTCTTCTCTTTTCTGACCAAAGTAACAGAAATCCATTGACATGACAGGACTAAACAGTAATTGAATAATAAACACCTTCATTTATATTCCTTGCAAAACGTACCACTAAATGCCTTGTAGACCCTAATATGGCACATTTCACATGCTAATTATAACCATTTAGCCAGCGTAATGGCCGCTTTGACAATATAGAAAGTAATAATACAGAGCAATAAGGCATTGTGCGTACGTGAACTGAAGCGACTGAGCGAGCCGAATCCAGGGTTGGCGCGTCGTCGAGGAGGTGGAGACGCTGTCGGATCACCACTACATCCGATTCAGTCTCCGATCCCTTCGCAGTCTTGGCGGTGTCGTTCGACATCACCAACGCCTTCAACACCTTGCCCTGGAGTTATGTTAGGGAGGCACTCTTATTTCACCGAGTGCCAAACTACCTCCGTCGTATCGTCGGGGCCTATTTAAATAAATGATACGTTATCAACCCGGGTTAAGCGGTCAGATGGGTCTGGCGAGAGATGTGGTACCGTGTTACACAGGGTTCTGTTTTCGGGCCGCTCCTGTAGAACATCGGGTACGACTGGGTGTTACGCGCTGCCCTTCCCCGTGGTGTCGCCGTGACGTGTTACGCAGACGACAGTTACCTTAGTCACGGCGTGGGGGAATCTTAGAATCCGGCGGCTGGGCCTAGACGTAGCCCTTAACATGTCCGAGGCCCTCAGTTTTCACAGGCCTCGGCAAGGATCCCCCACCAGGGTCCAGCATCATGAGTTGGGGACCAGCCTCCGGAAGTGATGCCCAAAGTTCCATCGGCTATCGAGGACCAATCCCAAGTATTTTAACGTCGACTCGATACAGATGGGAACGCCTCCTACAGGCGTTCGCATCGGTATCGAGTCGATAGCCGATGCAACTTTGGGCATCACTTCCGGAGGCTGGTCCCCAACACATAGGTGCGGCCGCCGGTCTTTCGCGGCTGCTCCCCAACTTAGGGGGACAGACGCTTCCTGCCGAAGGCTCTGTAGTGGGATCGTGCGGTCCATGGCGTTATACGGCGCCCCTGTCTAGACGCCCTCCCTGACAGCACGCAATGTGGCAATATTACATCCGCCGCAACGCGCGATGGTCTTTAGGATCATAAGAGGTTACCGCATAATCTCCTTCGACTCCGCCCTGGAATCTGGAAGCGAGATCTCTCGCGTCTTTACATCAATGGCGCGGGGAGGCGCTGAAGCGCGGCCTGCACCCTCTTCCACGTGAAATCGATGTGCAGCGATGCGCACTACGTTAGATCCTGGTGGCGGACTGGAGAGCACGACTAGTGCAACAAAGCGCAGGGCACGCCGCGATAGCGGCGGTAAGAGCCATCATGGAAGAGTGGCTGGAGAGACGACATGGTTCCCTATCATATCGACTGACACAGGTACTCTCGGGGCACGGGTGCTTCGGGAAGTATATCTGTGTCTGATCGGAAGAGAAGAGACGTCCCGGCACAGCATACGTTGGATAAGTACCCAGCCAGGGCGGAAGAACGCCGTGACCTCATCGCGGTAGTCGGGATGGAACGTCTCTCGCTACCGGCCATAGTAAAGTTAATGGTCGCGAGCGAGAGCGCATGGGTAGCCGCCGCCTCCTATTGCGAGGTAGTAATGTTCGCTAAGGAGGTGGCGGAAAGGGAAAAGGAGGCGAACACCAGCCTCCCGGCCCGCAGTCGACACACCGGGCGCCGAAGGACGCTAAACGATCTCCTGCCTCCAGGAACGCTGGCCTGGAGCGACAGACTAGGGCAGTCTGACGTGCAGAAGCAGACCCGAGACGGCGGGCGTAGTGTTCCGCGCGCGCCTCTTAATGAAGTCTTACTAAGAATGTGACTAGACCGCCACGACCAAGTGGCGGCCAAATCTGCCGGGGCTGTAGGATGAATGCGCGAATGATCCCTGCGCCCCGGCCACAGATTGCCAGAAGGAACACCGTGGTAGATTTAGTCGGTAAGATCGGGATTTTGCCATATTTTTCCGGGTGAGACCGACATAACCCCGTCGCCGCGCTTGTGGAGTGGGGTATGCGTCAAAGCATTAACCCAGGTTAAAAAAAAAGAAAGATGATGTCCTTTTCAAACTCACATTCGCATTTATAATATTAGTTAGGAATACTTGCGTGAACGAGACAGCGCATTACACCTTGTTCTTGTTCCCACATGTAAAAGCAATATATATACATTTCGGTCCTAAAATATAACCACACCTTTCTGCTACATGCTGTATACCCGTTTTCAGTTATAGACATCCATGTGACATTTTAGTTTGTGTTTAAGTGACCTTCAAAAATAAACTGCATTTATCCTATCTCAAAGCATATATGCAAGACCTATTTAAGTAGGAAACCAACATTTTCCTCAGCCCACGTTACTATTGATAGTAGCACGCAATAGGTAGTCGTGTATGTATAAATAGATATTTCATAGCTCAGTCACGTATCACCAGTATAATTTATAGCGGCTAAACTGTGCCACCTGATTGTGAATGCTTTTGTTTAAACTTAACTACATGTTGTTCTAGTTACTGCACGTGGCTTTGCCCGCGTTACCGAGTAAAGGGTACCTAGGATATGATCTATTTGTTGGTAAAGTTTAAAATCCGTTAACAGTTAACGTGTGTTTGAGTAAAAAAGATTCAAACATCTATACGTCATACAATTATATTAGTAGGATAAGGTTCTATAGCAACAGATCAGATAGATTCAAATAGCTGGATGAATAAAACGCGAAAACAAAGCATCCACAAATATATGGGTAGGTAGGTACATACACATAATCTCGCCTGTATTTCCACCACTGTAACGCCCGTGTAGCCAAGTTCAGCAGTGGTGTGCATAGAAAACACCAAGTGTTAATAATCGCGAGATTTTAAAGAAAATTAATCTGACTCGGGATCCGCAACAATTTTATTAATCAAAGGTACATCGATGGTCGGCGCATAGGATAAGCCTGATATTGCCGTGGTCATAAGCTGAATAGCTTGGTCGATGTAACTTGGTTGACACGTCAAGCATCAATAAGGTAAAAATTATGCATGATCGCGTTAATACCTATTACGAAGACTTGAAAAAAGCCAAAGATTTCCATCCTTGACAAAGCGAAAGATAAAATAAAAAGGATAAGATAACGTACAAACCATAGTGGTTTTGGATCTAGTTACAGGAATATAGTATTTGGCATTCGATCGAATTGATTTGCTATCGCTGTACGCAGCGGAACAACTCTCTCGAATCTGAGGTCTACGTCCCTTGTTCTAGTTAGACTTTGGAATGGTAACGCACTAAGCACACATTTGTTATGCGTGTCATGTTTAGTTTACAATGTCCTTGTACATAAAACTTTCTTGTAGCATGTATTAGATCATAACATAGTAATTGTAAGCAACGCGATTTATATATTTGCACTGTCATCAAACTGTAACAATGTTGTCTCTTGTGTATAGATAATTTGGAAAACCGATTGCGATAAACCACTCAGAGATCTAAATAAATGGTTTTTCGAATTTCGTCTGTCTGTATTACCTAATAAGGAAATTGTTTTCAGAATTTCGTTAGTGAGTTCAAATTCAAAACTAAATGTAAGTTAATAAAACCGGAGATAAAACACGTGATTTACGTAAATAACGTCTCGTAAATTTCTTTTATACTAGTAATTTGGTTTGTAGAGTACTCGTGTTCTTCTCGCTCTTTAACCCGTCCAACAAAATGGATCGTAAAGCCGTCTGAATCGCGGGCCGTCACTTACTAAATTTAAACAAATCTCACATGCGTTATTAACTCACTAAAAAAGAATACAAAACTACACTCAGAATAATAATCCTTTACTTTTAAATATTTGTGCTACAAATCTATACTAGTAATATTATAAGGCTGAAGAGTTTGTTTGTTTGTTTCCTTGAACGCGCTAATCTCAGGAATTACTGGTCCGAATTAAAAATAAATATTTTAGTGTTGGATAGCCCATTTATCGAGGAAGGCTATAGGCTATATAACATCACGCTACAACCCACGGGCGCAGTAATCATAAACGCGGGCACATTCTTCAGTAAAATTTACTCAAAATCATAGATGTGTCCTACTACCTTGAAATATAGTCAACTTTCTGGACGTTAAGTTGTCATTTGACACACTGCAAACAGAACATCTAAATTACAAATACCGGGCTCACTCGTATTGTAATTATTCGCTATATTTCTCTATTTAATGTCACAGCACTTTTCAATCCAATATTTTCTATTATCTTCTGTCAATCTAAGTAGAGACGGTGGAAGCATATCTATGATTCAAATATCTTTGTTTAAAATACATTAAATACTCACCCCCGCAGCCGAATACCCAGCCGAGCCAAACGCCACAACAATCGTAGAAGCGATTAGGTACAAAAACACCATCACTATATAAGCGATCATTTCTATCTTCAGCCACTTTATATTGTGGTACTTTTCCACCACGTGGAATAGGTATAGTACCAGGAGTATGCCAGAGAACCAGAAGCCAAGGTTCGCGACTATGTTGAAGTAGACCCCTCGACCGTTCGACCAGAATGCTGATGACTGGATGCAGATGAAGCCGATCAGGTTGAAGACCTGTTGAAAATGGGTTATTAGTAAAAGGAAATGAAGGACATACATATGTACCTAAGTTTTTCTGTCTAATCGCAGTTCCACCTACTGGGTCCAACCATTCATACCGCTGCACACTGGTCCATGGACGGTTTAGAATCGTAATTGGATCTGACTAAAATTATTTTATGAAAATCGTTTCAGCCATATAGGACGAATTCAGTGATATACAAACTTACATAAGAATTATATATTTATACTAGCGGATCCGACAGACGTTGTTACGTTCGACTTACAACCCGATCGTAGCGCCACCTACAGGGTCTAATTGTGAATCTAAACCATCCAGAGCACATACAAAAGATTTCGTTGTTCAGTAACATACAGAAGAATATTATATATAAACAAGAAGTAATAATAATAATAATAATATTCTATCACATACACACAACACCATCTAGCCCAAACTAAGCAGAGCTTGTACTATGGGTACTAGACAATGGATAAACATACTTATATACTTTTTTTTTCGTAAATACATACATATTATATATAGAAACACCCAGACCAAGACAAACATTCATGTTCATGCACACAAATGTTTGACTTGTGCGGGAATCGAACCCGCGACCTCAGGCATGGCAGTCGGTTACACTAACCACTACGCCATAGAGGCCATCAAAAAAGTAAAAAAGTAGTTTAGGAGTTTATGTGGTCATATAACCATTGCCAGGATGGTAATTGTTGTGGGTTCTTTCCACACACGTTACCAAACATTGAGTTATTTATACATCATAAATGAGGTAGTATATGCGACTGCTGTTCGTGAGGTCTCGGTTTCGATTCCCGGGCAGAGTTTTTAGGTTTTACTGAGAAGAAATTCTTTGTAACATTATGGAGTCCACAACTGTGCCCGGTTTACGACAATAGAACCAAAAATTCCAAACAAGTCTAGTCCGTTTCTTGTATAAGCACTAGACATTTTTATATTTAGAGATACGTCATCTAAAAGTAAAAGCAAGAGATGAATAGAAGTTTTTGACTGGATTTTCGTCGAAATATTTTCTCTTATAGTCTAACAATATAATGTGTACTAAGCATGTTTAAAGACTTACGGGGGTCTCCCCGTGACCATGGCTGCTGAAAAGCAACCGAAACGTCGGGGAAAGTGTAAACCTAAATATAAATAGATTTAATAGTTTAAATAATTTTATTAGCTTATAAATTAGTAAAATTCAATAGTAGTAATAGTGTAATAGTTTCAAAATTATGTAATGCAGTGATTAATAAATAACGCGATAAAATCCGTATATAGAAGTTTAATTTCAATGAATAACATTCGCATAAACAGAAGACAATATTACAAAAAATTCATGTCACAATAGCGAGCATTACCAAAGCCTCTAATTGGAAGGAAGCCAGCAGTCTATACATCATACTATAGTAAATTGTTTGAGCGATTAGTCAACCAATAGTAATGCGATACTAATGACTAATTAGCTTAACGAATTTTAAACTATGGAAGTCATATTGTAAACACGTTACAACTATAAAATACTTACATTGTTACTGACTGCACGTATGTATAGCGTAATGATCTAAGTGGTCATCTCGGCACTACCACTGCTTCGAGTGTTGTGGGTTCGATCCCCGTACGGGACAAAAATTTGTACACACAGAGACACATCAACCTAGACTGTTTGGACTTTGAACTATTAAAAGTTGAACGCTGCGAATCGTGCGAGAGAGTGCGTTATATTTTTGTTACGCTCTATTCTTACCATTACATCGACACCACTGTGCACTGTCCCTTTCCGAGAATTCTCTATTTTGTATGTAGCGTAGTTATGCGTATATAGGGTGTCTAACTTGATATGTAGCCGTGTGTACGTTTCACTAATATTTGGTTAGTAAGCATTTAGGTCACAAAATAACACTTATGAACGTAAATGTTTATAAGTGTTATTTTGTGACTTAAAAAATAAATAATTCTGGCGTTGACTTTTGGTGTTCCTTGTGTCCATTATTTGAATGTTTGTAAAGACACTCGCGACACCGGAATTATTTCTAATACAGAACTTTTATTTATAGCACATTATCTTAAATTATACATAACGTCTATATCACCGAAAAGATAGGCAGAAGTGTAGATACAAGACCTATATTTCGCTTCAGTTTTAGGTCTGACGTAAAGGGACCTAGCCTACCATCTAGTGAGCACAGTTCCAGACTCCATGCGACTACTAAGAATATCTTAACAGGAAAACTCAATAATACTGCCCGACCCCGGAATCGAACTTGCTAACTTCTGTAGAACAGTTGTATTCACTACCGCCTCCGTGTACCCCTACAGATTAACACATGTCCCGGGAATCGAATCCGGACCTAATTCACACTTCACAGCAGTCGCATTTACTACGCCTCTCTGTAAGAGTAGAACCTACAGAGATTTAGGGAGACTATTTATTATTATTATTTATTTATTTTCTTATGAGCAGCGATAGCTCAGTTGAGAGACCAACAGACTGCAATGCAGAGGGTCTCGAGTTCGAACCCACGTCGCGCACCTCTGACTTTCGGAAGTTATATGACTTTTCGAAATTATGTGCGTATTGATTGACAATTATCGCCTGCTCCGTTCCTCGGAGAGCACGTTAAGCCTTCGGTCTCGGCTGCCACGAACATCTATGGCAGTCGTTATTGGGAAGTCAATACCCTATAATATCCTGACACTGGTCTAGCCTTAGGGTATCGTTAGCCTTCGGGTTGCGGAGGTCAGGTGGCAGCCGCTCCGTGTAAAAACTGATATCCAGTCAAATCCGGTTAGACTAGAAAAGCCGACCCCAAGTGACTTGGGAATAATAAAGGCTAGGGAGAAGATTTATTTATTATCTTATTTTTCTAAAGACAACACCCGTTTTTGGATAATTTCCTGTATCGCGGGGTAATTTACAAACATTTAAACGACGAGTTTCTATTTCTAAAAAGACATCTCACACTATGTAATTGTAATTGTAATTGTAATTGGACTCCCTTTTCCTTGGCCGGCAGGGCTTCTCTCGACTGTCTGCAGTCCGTTGTCCGTGCCCAGCGTTCGTTGTGTTGGCACTGAGTGCGAAGCCGCATCCATGTTCTTAGTTGTGAGAATGGTAAAGGGAGGAAAGAGGGTGGACCTTCCCTGGTGGTTCCCGATCCTCTTTTAGTCAACTCATCTGCAGCATCGTTGCCCAGTGATTTACTGTGCCCCTTTATCCATTGTAAAGTCACAATGTTTTCCCTCGAAATTCTTTCAAGGGCAAGGTGACATTCGTAGACGAGCCTGGAGTTGCAGCTATTGCTCTCTAGTGCTCTAAGTATTGCTGTGCTATCAGAGAGGATTCGTATCCTGTAGCCTTCAATCCGTCTCCTGTCGATCGCGGTAGCGGCCTCCGTGATGGCCACACATTCGCATTGAAAAATAGAACTGTGTGAGCCTAGTGTCATAGAGATGTTAATGTTGAGGGAAATCCAGGGAGTGAACTCCAGCGCCCGTTCCCTGTATGGTTTTTGAACCATCAGTGTAGACTCGGACCTCGTTGATTCCCGATTGATCTCTCTGTTCCTCATGGAGTTGTATATGGTAGTTTTTCTGAAATAGATGTTGTTTGGAGATCTTGTCACACGGGGCGGCGAGTAGTGGTTCGTGAGCTGTAGCTCGCTCTAAGATCAATGCATGTGGACTCCTGGTGGTTCCCCACAGGCCCTGGTGTTTCAGCCGTATTGCGGCTATAGTTGCTTCTTGCTGTATGTAGAGGTCTAAGGGGACCAGCCCTAGAATGACTTCGAGGGCGGTTGTCGGTGTTGTTCTCATACACCCTGTTATTGCTGAGCATGCCATTCTCTGGAATCTCTGCAGCTTGGTGATGACGGTATTGAGTTCAGTCCTGGTCCACCATACGAGAGCACCGTATGTTATTGTTGGTCTAATTACGGCGGTATATAGCCACAATGTTATTTTTGGGGAGAGTCCCCATGTTTTCCCGATCATTCTGCTGCATTGGAAGAAGCATGCGCATGTTCGTTGTAGTTTGTAGTCAAGGTGCTTGTTCCACAGCAGTTTGCTGTCTAGTATGACCCCTAGGTACTTGACTTCGTTAGTAAGTTTTAATTCGGTGTTGAATAATTTCGGTAGTCTGAGGTTGTTTGAGTTTCTCTTGCGAGTAAACAGTATGAGTTCAGTTTTTGCCGGGTTGACCGATAGACCATGGCTTATGCACCATTCTTTAATTATTCTGAAGGCAGATCTCATGAGGTCACATAGTGTGTCCTCGAAGCATCCGGTCGTAAGAATAGCAAGGTCATCTGTATATCCCACTGTGAAGAGCCCTCTCACACTATGGCTGCAGTTAGACGAGAGCGAAGAGGCCAAGCGGCGGCCGCGTACTAGAATTCGTTAATAGAGAAATTAAACTCTATTATCTACGCCACAACATTTAAATTCTTCCCAACAATGAAACAGCGGACGCCGCGTAGCGGCCGCGCGCCGACCGCGCGACATTCGTTCATAAAAAGTTTAAACTCTATTAACTAGGACACAACGTTCAAATTCCTCCGAACGACGAAATCAGTGGGCACCGAGCGCACGGCCACCACGCGGTCGCCGCGCGGCCTCTCTGCTTCCCATATAAACGGGCCCTAAGAATTATTCCTGTATCGCGGGGTACTTTATAAACATTCAAATAACGAAAAAAAAAACATCCAGACTCAGAACAACAAATTGTGGATCACACAAATTTTTGTCGCGAGTGGGATTCGAACCTACGACTTTTGACGCAGAGGCAGTGGCGAAACGACCACTTAGAACATTAAGCCATCCGTGCAGTCACAGTCATTGTCTGTCGGTTAAGTATTAAGTATTTAATAACATTACATCACGCTATAATTTCTTGAAGGTTAAAAGAGAGGTGAATATCTTACCACGTACACATGTACGCAGTCGCACGTCATCATCGATTATACGTCGATACTCATACACCATAGATAGTTTTTTTCTAATGAGGTTTTACTTCGATTTTATTGTTCGACTGTTTTATGTTGCCCACGATTTATCTCGTCGTTATAAAGGATTTAAAATCTTAAATTTTACCGACTATATTTATTTGAAGAGATTTAATTTTAATATTTTATTTTATGAATCCAACAAAATTACATTTGTCTTTCACAAATTATATCTTATCTTATCTTGTGTGGGGGCCAGTCAGTACAGACCGGCGACACTTCGACCCAGTGGGATATTTTGTGTCGACTTCCCCAATACCGACTGCCATAGATGTTCATGGCAGCTGGGACCGACGGCTTAACGTGCTCTCCGAGGCACGGAGCAGGCGATAATTGTCAATCAATACGCACATAATTTCGAAAAGTCATATAACTTCCGAAAGTCAGAGGTGCGCGACGTGGATTCGAACCCGAGACCCTCTGCATTGCAGTCTGTTGGTCTCCCCACTGAGCTATCGCTGCTCTTATATAATATAATACAAATTATATAATATTATATATAGCAGAAATAAAGGACAAATACAATATGTTACAAGATAATTAGCAGCGCTGTTCTCCTAACTGGACTACGGAATAGTCTGTGTTAAGGAGAAACAGTTTACCTCAACAAGGTATACATGTTTGTGACAATGACAGGTTTTATTATAAGCACTCAGTTAATGTATTTTTGTAACGTTTACACGTATACACATATGTATATTTTTTTAACGTTTAAAGTAAGCGATAGCTCAGTGGGGAGACCAACAGACTGCAATGCAGAGGGTCTCGGGTTCGAACCCACGTCGCGCACCTCTGACTTTCGGAAGTGATGACTTGCCGAAATTATGTGCGTATTGATTGACAATTATCGCCTGCTCCGTGCCTCGGAGAGCACGTTAAGTTGTCGGTCCCGGCTGCCATGAACATCTATGGCATTCGATATTGGAAAGTCAGTGCCCTCTAATATCTTGACACTGGTCTAGCCTTAGGGTATCGATAGCCTTCGGGTTGCGGAGGTCAGGTGGCAATCCGGTAAGACTAGAAAAAGCCGACCCCCAGTGACTTAGGAATAATAAAGGCTAGGGAGAAGAAGAAATTTTTTAACATTTACGTATTTTGTCGTTGTTTAGTTAAATTAATCGCTTTTGCCCTCGGGAACAATACGTATTTTCTAGATGAAAATATGTATGTGTTTGTACCGTTTATCCTTTTCTGTACCCCTGACAACGTGTGTACGAAATTTCATGATGATCGGTCGAGTAGTCGAGGCGTCAAAGCGTAACAAACAAACAAACTTACATTTGCATTTATTATATTGAATTTAAACTAATATAACGGGTTTCATCGCGATTTATTTGAATTATTACAATTTGTAACTAATTTCTATACGGTTTTCCCGACGTTTCAATTGCTTTTCAGTAGCCATGGTCACGGGGATACTTGTCCTGTTTCCTAGCAGTATATAATTAGTTTAATTCCCAGAGTTTATTGCATTATCCTCCTTGTTTGCTCGAATTAACCATTAGCTAAAATTAAATATTTTACCTCGAACAATAATTGAGTCACTGTAAGGTAACTAATATATTCAATAGCTATATAGAGAGCGATCCTATTGCCACCCACAGTTCCAGACTCCGAGTAACTACTGAACTCCGAGTAAAAAAAGAATTTATTTATATTTATATAACAGAAAAGCCATAACACTACCTGACAAAGAAATCGAACCTGAAAACTAATGCAATGCAATCGAGCCTGCTGTTGCTTAACATTAGGAAACCCGATAACTACTCGGTCCGGAAATCTAATCCAAGACCTCAGCAGCCGTATTCACTAGCGCTTTGCCATCAAGAAATATTTTTTAAATTTAATTAAAATATAAATATTCTAATAAATATTATACCACATACACACAACACCATCTAGCCCAAACTAAGCAGAGCTTGTACTGTGGGTACTAGACAATGGATAAACATACATATATATATTTTTTGTAAATACATACTGTATATTATACATAGAAACAACCAGACCAAGACAAACATCCATGTTCATGCACACATTTGACTTGTGCGGGAATCGAACCCGCGACCTCAGGCGTAGCAGTCGGTTACACTAACCACTACGCCATCGAGTATAAGTAAGGTGATAGTTACTTTAAGGGGATTTAATGCTCTAAGGGACTGTCTAACCTTATGTCAAGGCAGGTATTACGTGTGCCGATAGTATTTTCGAGGTGCGACCACGATCGTAAAATTACTCGTTTGGGGAATACTGCACTATAGAAATTACAGGCACTTTTCTAATTGGAGTTGCAGTTAGTAACTTCATATATAGCACTAGCAATGCCCACCGTACTAATTGATATGATATACTGAAAATTTTACTGCTAGTCTCGTAAGTAACGTAACCAAAAGTATATTAAAACTTGAAACCTAACCAAATAACTTATATTTATAGTATAGGTATACAGGATGTCCGGTAATTAATAGATAACCTGGAAATGTCTTATAGTGGAACAGATGGTCTTTCAGAAAAAAATATGAAAAAAAATCTATCGTAACTACTACCTGAGATATGTGTTTTCTTTTATTAATTACCATGTATAACTTTCTTGTATACTACGACCATAAATGAATGAAATCCATCGGTTTTTTGTTGTTTTATTATTAAACACTAATTATGCTAATAGATAGACAGTCAAAAGTATGCTATGCTAATATAGCTTGCACTTTTTAATATATATATTATCTTTTTATTATTTTCTTTTATTTTTCTGAACGGCTTTCGGTTCTACTATAAGACATTTCAAGGTTATCCATTAATTACCGGACAACCTGTTTATGTAATGTTTATCTATTGTGTAGTACTCATAGTACAAGCTCTGCTTAGTTTTGGGCTGGATAGTGTTGTATGTGATAGAGTATTATTATTATTTGTACACGCCCAGTCTAATATTTTTATTTGCCCGTAAATATGTTTTTATGGATGGTATGGGTTGGTTATTAGTAGAACGTAATTGGGGACGAGGACGGGGTACATTGACATTGCTAAAGATTTTAGCTAACCTAGTAACTACTTGTCCTGATCATTAAAGATAGAAAGATCGCAGTGCAATATTTTTTGGTTATCTATTGTAATGAATACTTACCTCTTAGGACGACGTGAGAAATTAAAAAAAATATAAGAATTAAGAAAACAAAATTTTAGATTCCTTTTACCTACAGCACCAAGGGGATTACTGACAAAGGTCAGCAAAAGTAAGCACTATAGGTATATATTCAGTCCATGGTGCGACGTGAGAGGTCGTGGAGGAGGAGGCGGCGGCGCGGCGGCGGAGCGGGAGAGGGACGACCTCCAGCCACATTGTGGTTTGACCTGAGGGTGGTGAGCTTCGTGGGCCTGCCCATACCGGGATGTCGCTCATCATCTTTCCCCGATGATTCCGACATAACCACTCCGTCGCACAGTGATTCGGCTAGAACATGCTAGCGGGTGAATATTCATGACGTAATTTCCAGGAACCACTGATAACAACTTGTAAACAGCCTACAGGTAACGAATTCCAAGAATTTATTTGTTTATCACCTCATTAAGGTATCTTATCAGGGGGTCAAAGTAACCCTTATAAGAGAGGTCATTTTCATTTACAAATCAGTTGCATATTATGCACACTTGTGATAACATATTTTAAAATTGGTAGCAAAGTGAAACGAGTTTTTGTGATGAAATATTCTGTTGAAGGTATGTGCTCTATTATGACTTATATTTTTTATAAAAAATATGAATACTTTTGGTGTAATATCAATTTGTAAATGTATAAATAAGTCCAGCAAATTTTACATTAATTGTAAACTTTAAAGAGTAGCAACTTTTTTTATCCACATATAGATATAGATTTTCTATATGTAATACCTACAACATTCAGGCACAGATTCATATATATAATAGACCCCGAAAAGGCCCGAAAGTAAAATTATTTTATTTTTTCAGAACGAGTCGTGACTAAGACGAGAATGGAGTTTTTTGAAGAATGGCTTAAACATGACAAAACTTAACGAAGAAGTGGCATTTTGAGTGAAAATTCAATTGAAAAATTCAAGTGAAAATTCAATATGTTTGGTGTTTCAGACGATTCTCTAAAACGACTCAAAATGAAAATATCAAGCCTTTCAGTAAAATTCAATCAAAAATGGACTTCTTTAAAGTGTAACAAAGAAATGTTTCTAATTAAATATAAAGATTAGTTAGAGGGATCGTATGCGTGATAATAATATTATATTAATAAATAATATTATATTATATAATAATATTGTGTTGTAGCTGCTCATTCATGCCTTAGTATATAAGTTATTTAATATTATATTTCTTTTACTTATACGCTTCATTATTGTACCTAAATAATTTATACAATATACTGTTACTGTACTAATTTATTTTAAAAGAAATAATATTTTGTAAATTAATAAATGTGGGTAGTATCCATAGATATAATAAACAAGTTTCTATGGTAGTATCACTATGATTTTTTTTCCTAGAAATTTCTTTGTTCACAAACATGATTGTGCTTTACACCTTAGAATATACATAATATGTATACTCTAAGGCTTTACACACATAATGAGTAGGTAGAAGTAGGTATTTAAAGAACGATTAGCGACAGTAGTGAACAAATGAGAGACATTAGTAAACCACTTCCGTCTTACAGCTACATATTTCGATTAATACACATACAGTACACAATTTTCAACTTTTTTTTCTTAACGTAGCTTAAGTTACCTGGAATAACCATAAAAATTTAAATAAGTGAATAAATAATATTGTCCCGCTAGCTTGTACTAGTCGAGACTATGCGTCGCCCCGCGGAGAGGTATGCGAAAAAGCATTCGCCTACGTTAAAAAAAATATATCATTCAAAATAAGCATAGCAAAGACTCTCAATCCCATTGGCGCTTACGGGGTTTCTTGCGTGAGCGACGAACGCGACGCGATGCAACGCGACACGACACGATACAATGCGACGCGATGCTACACGCGACAAATGTCCGACGTTATTTTGGTCATTACTTCTCGAATTATGGAGAAGTAGAGTGCAATTTTGCTTGATAGATTATAAATAAAGTAGAGACTTAAAAAAAATATAGTAAAATACACAGAAAGAAAACAATTAATATAATATTTTACAAAGAAACATATTTAGGGAATTCCATCATTGATATCCAAAATTAAGAAACGATTATAAAATGATTAAACAATATTGTGGTGTGTTACCGTCTACTTTCGATTAAGTACGTACAAAAAAAAAAAACAAAAATCTGGTCGCCCTCAAAACAGGTACGCATAACGTCGCGTCTCGCCGCCGACCGCCGACTGCCATGGCATATAGGACGCAAGATGGGTAGGCCGTTGTTTTGATCGCGTTCGTCGCATTTGCAGCGTCGCGTCGCGTCGTATTCGTCGCTCACGCAGGACACCCCGTTACTTACGTAAGCGACTAAAACTAATTGCTGAGTTACTTTTAGAGTAACAGAAATTATGACAAGAAGGATTTGGATAGCATAATGTGGGTATATTATCCACGATAAGCGTGAGCGCAAACCGGACTTCTCGTCACCCTCTTTTTTGTCGTTGCCTTGTCCCGTAATACACTACACAATAGAACGTGACAAAACATGTTCATGTCATCGCTGTGTCACGAGCAAGCACAATGTTTTGTCCCGGCCATGTCACGTCATTATCTTCTGTAAGTATTTGTACAAAATGGTAAGATGGTCTTTTTGTCATCGTACCAGAGGTGTAATATGGAGTAATGGTGTAGAGCAATATAAATTTTGCAGACTGTATTAATTTCAAAATATTTTATGGTATTATCATTCAACCTTGATTGTTTAAATAAACCATTATCTTTAATTGAACATTAGTCGTCGAACAATAATAGATTTGAGTCACTGTAAGGTGACTATGAAACAATTGTCCAAAATGACTCATCCAAAACTATTAGGTATTATGTAAATCGTGAACATTATCAGCCTGGGCGATTGCGTCAGTAGCACAGAGGTAGCAAGTGCGACTCCGTTACATTAAGTCTTGGATTCGACTGTAAGGTGAGACAAAGTAATTTTTTGGTTTTCTGTCAAGACATTATCATATATAATCACGGAGTCGCAAACAGTGGCGAAAATGGCAATAGATAATAGAGAGCGATATTACGTAGGATCTACAATTACAGCTTCCGAAATATGAGTGTTTCTACCCCTCACGGAATATAGGCTGAGACGACACGAGACAAAAATTTGTGATCCACAAATGGATGTTCCAAGTCTGGATGTTCTTTGTGTCTGTTGTTTGATGTTTGTAAAGTTCTCCGCGACACAGGAATTATTCCTAGTGCGAATGTTGCCAATTCCCAAAAACAAAAAAATAGGTTTAGCCTGATTTAAGCCTGGCTTTTCTTGAGACTACGAAAGTCTGACTGATAGATAGACTTACTATAACAATAATCTTGATAATCCCAGGCAATGTTGTGATGTACGAGAGGTCAAACCGTGTCTCTGTGTTAAACACGGTGTTTGTTGAGCCCATGGTTTGTGGCGGGGCAGGCGGTGGATGGCTTGGATACGCCATGATTGTTCATCTAAAACAAGAAGAATAAAATTTAATTAGATCTCGAGAATAGGTTGCTACGGCTGCCGCTGACTCTTAGTCCGACCTTATGGTCCTGTCCTGAGGATTAACTTTTTAGATAATTCTTAGGCGCAAGCCACACAGAAATTGAGTCTGGCACTTACGTGGCATGAGTCTTTTGTTATCCCTTTCGAACAAAACATGTGAGCGAGCGACGTGAAAAGGCATGCGGTGTGAGCGTTTGTATAACATATCCACATACTACTCCATACTCCACGGTAAAGAAGTCTTGCTTGACACTTCTCAGTGTGGCTTGCGTCTTAGACCATCTCGACACTGAAGTGAATGCAACTGCTGTGCATGATGTTTCGGGCTCGATTCCAGAGTGAAGCAAAGTGTTATTGGATTCAACTGTCAATAAATACGCAGGAATAGCACTGAATATCCAATTATGCTCAGTAGCCTACAATAAGCTCTTTCCTATTACGTGACATCTAATAGCTAGCAAAATGTTGGTGTAAAATACCACGGAACAGAAAATACAATACCTATGCCATCGGATAATAGGTGTCCGACTAACAATAAACGAATTGAATTGAAAAAAAAAATTGAATTAAGTAGTCTAGTATAGGCAATAGCATTGTCTATTACGTAGGATCTAAAATACATATATCTGGCGAAACATGGGTGCAATAAGGTTTGGCTAACTTTCTGTACAATAATAAAAACAGAAAGAACAAAATGCAAATGTTTTTTTAAATTACGTTTTAATGTATTCTTGTAAACTCCTCCGGTACTGCAATGGTTGGAGTTCGAAATCAAACCCTCAATGTTGTAAGTCCGATGCCTTATGCATTGGGTTACCGTCTGAATAATTTTTCATTGTAAAAAGTATCTGGTGAATCTGGATAATATTTCTGTTACAGTCTGTACCTACCTATGACTCCTAAAAGGTCAACGGAAATTGTCGCAGGGTCCCTAGCATTGAGATCGTCCTAGGTCAATGATTATTGACCTCACATTACATTTAATGAGTACTCGGATGAATCACTACAAATACGATGTAAACACATTCACACCTATACTCTGAACCTGTACCTACCCATTCAGGAATATCCCACAATTTCTTAATAGATTAAAATGAGCACTCTAATAAAACAGCGTCTTAACTCGAAATTTGAAAGATTAGCAATTTGAGCTCTAATAGCATGATAATAAATTCTAATACTTCTTCTTCTCCCTAGCCTTTATTATTCCCAAGTCACTTGGGGTCGCCTTTTCTGGTCTAACTGGATTTGACTGGATATCAGTTTTTACACAGAGCGGCTGCCACCTGACCTCCGCAACCCGAAGGCTAACGATATCCTAAGGCTAGACCAGTGTCAGGATATTAGAGGACACTGACTTCCCAATAATGACTGCCATAGATGTTCATGGCAGCAGGGAGGACCGACGGCTTAACGTGCTCTCCGAGTCACGGAGCAGGCGATAATTGTCAATCAATACGCACATAATTTCAAAAGTCATACAACTTCCGAAAGTCATAGGTGCGCGACGTGGGTTCGAACCCGAGACCCTCTGCATTGCAGTCTGTTGGTCTCCCCACTGAGCTATCGCTTCTAATACTATATTTAATAATATCAGCCCTGTATTAAACTGTCCCACAGCTGGGCACGAGCCTCTTCTCAATGTGAGAAAAGTTAGGCCATAGTCCACCACGCTGGCCCAGTGCGTGTTGGCAGACTTCACATATCTTAGAGAACATTATATATGAGTTATATATAATGTTCTCTTTCTCTTAGGGCTTGTCCTACCACCTCCAGATAGCATTTATCTATAAGATAAAAGTCTCGCCACCTCTCTTCTTTAACCTAACATGAGTGAGACAGCATGCGATTTATCTTTCGGATAACTTTTACTTGCCAGTTGTGAGAGTGGCCATTAGAGATGCATTTTTTCTAACGATGTTTTCTTTCACTGTTAAAGCAAGCGGTAATTGACTATTTAATACGCACATAACTTCGAATAGCGAGAGTTGCGCGTCCTGGGATCGAACTTGAGACCTCTGCGTAGGAGTCTAACGATCTCCCACTAGGCTATCGCTGCTTCTATTTATATATTATATTATTGTTAAGTAATTGCATCAAAGTTTAAATTTGTTTAATCCAAAATATTCAGATCGTCTGTTTTATTAAGAGTGTGTTGTCTATTGCAATATAAATGGGATGAAGTACCTTTATATAGAGTTACACATAAGAATGTTTTTTCTTTATTCTATAAAGAGATAAGGTAGGCTAAGAAGTACAACCACATTTAGCCACCTGTTTTAGGTCGCTTTTGTGAACTAAAATAGAAAGTATTATTATTCAAGATTATGTGTTTTAAAATATTGAAAATGTATAACATTGGAGTTGTCTTGTTATAACAGCTTAGTACGTATTGTTAAAGACAAGTGGTCTGACGACTCTGTTACGACCGATACGACCAAGATCAAAAGTCACGGTCGCCTGCAACGTTCGACCAAACAGGGTATACATACCACCACCTCATAAAGCATTGTAGAACAAGAAAATGCTATACAATATGTATCTCATTCTACCTTCGTTACCCTCACTCACCTGACGAAACACAACGCTAACGCTATTTAACGCAGGATTTTTTATGAGGCCGTGATATCACTCCGGTCAAGCTGGCCCTTTCATGCCGAAATGTGGCTCTCCCACAGTACATTACACCAGATATATTGATTATAGGTCGCTCATCATTGACGTATCTAGGGATATTTTCTAGTGGGTTCTTCTAAGCCTCAATGTTTTATTAAAACTTTTCCACGGATAATATAATACTATATTAGTTTTTACATCATAGGGTGGTCATCAGAGAATTCTGGTATGTAG
Source organism: Catocala nupta (assembly GCA_963675205.1). Taxonomy (NCBI): domain Eukaryota; kingdom Metazoa; phylum Arthropoda; class Insecta; order Lepidoptera; family Erebidae; genus Catocala; species Catocala nupta. The sequence goes on along the minus strand of OY776089.1, from coordinate 2,268,999 downwards.
CACCAGCCTTGCCTGTAGCGAGTTGAGTGGTCGCTCTAGCCGTCAGATGCTAAGAGGCGCTAAAAAGCCAAATGCGGTAAATAATGACCAGTGTAATTTTGAGTAAATTGAAGGGCAACATTAAAAATTGAGGATTTTTATTTTTTTAATATAAAACCAAAGTAGAATTTACGTGAGGGTGAAACTTTCGACTAAAGGGAGAATCTGATCAAGCACTAGGGCTGGAGCTACTGGTATGGGCAAATCCCACATAATAATGGATGAGAATTTCATATCAGCAAAATCCAATAACATTTCACACTGAAGTATAAAACCTCACACCTGTTGATTGGTCCCAAACTTATGCATGGCTCCAATCAGAGTGCAATCCACATGACCTTATCTAAAAATATACAAGCCCTGTAGGTGTTAATCATGTGAGTTCTTACATCAACAATTGCAGTTTCAGATGTACAGTTAACTGAAAAACTAGTGCAATTAATCCTAACTGAAGAAGTACATATGATACTTCTTAGAAGTGAATAAGTAGGAATTTAAGTGAGCTCTAATACAAAGATCTTCTTTTTATTTCTTTTAGTGGCAGTGCAGGCAGTGACCTCATGTTAAGTGTTAACTGCCGCTCATGGACTTCCACAATGTCAAGAATGTACACCACCAAGGTGCTGCCTACCATGAAAATAATGATCTTCCTAAACCTTATTTAAAGATATCATAGTGTTGGGATACACCACAGCAGATAATGCCTGTATTTCACAGCCTGCATGTATGTAAGAGAAATTATAGCTGAAAACATACCATGCTGGATGAGAATATTAACATTTTTATTGTAGATAGTATTAATACACTTAAAGATTTTAGGTTACAGCATCTTATACATATAACATTTGTTTCTGACTGTAAATATGCAGTCTGGTCTGACTACACACATTAGATTTTATATCTGTAGTTAAGCAGGTAATAAATACTATATAGTTTTTCTGTAATATAACTTTTTGCTATACATTATCATAATTTTAAACTACTGCAATCAACATAATTATCATTTACAATATAGCATTCATGCAATGCAATATGAATAAAATTTTAGTAGCTCAAGTAAAAAATATATTAAAACAATCTTAAAAATAACAAAGAATGGTGAATATATCTTTTTATAGCTTAGTGATAAGATTAAAGGTGAGATGAAGATAACAAGAATAAAATATTCAAGAACTTGTTGCGCAATTAATGTGGCCTTTAAATATTAAACTTATGAAACAAGCAATATACATAATATTTATTTATTTATAGAGGTCCAACAGCTTATCATAGTTTGACAAAATATTTGCATAAGTATTCGACAGCCAATATGTTATGATATTAATAAAGGTAAAATTAAATATTCATGCCTAATAAAGTCATCAATATTGAAACTTTTTTATTATAACAGAACATGCTTAATATTCGCCTATAAGCCGAGAAATATAAAAAAGCAAAATCGTAAAATATAACTGAATATGTGCTAATATAAACAAAAATCTTAAAATAATGTATTCCTACACTGCATAATAAGTTAATAACATACCAATTGCACATTTTCCACATACATATGCAGCTCGTATTTTAAAAGAAGACATTAAAAAAAATACTTACATAAACAGCACGTTAAACAGCCTATATATAACTTGGCACAACACTAACGAGCGAAGAAATCACGTAAACTGAAACACCCACATCGCGATAAGCAAGGATGCTCCGTAACTATTTAGTCACCGTCTCCTTGACACTATATTACTAACCGATATTGAGCCGTGCTAAACATCAATGACTCATATTTTTAAATATCTTACGTCTAAGCATACAGTGATACAGGTCGTACATAACTTCGCGGTTGTTATTTGTTTACTCAGACGAAACGAACGCACGTAATTACTAACTGTAACACCTTTATTTATTATGTTTTTGAGGCATGTATTAACACTACACGTAACATTATAACTTATTACGCTTACACTGTATTAATTGACTGTAATATCTCATAAGATTTGATTAAGAAATAATTAAGAAACAGGCCGCTTTATCCACTTTACGACATAAAAATAATCTGAAAATAACTGCAAATTAGAGGGGCGAACTTTAAATATTTACTTTTACAATTCGACTAATATTATTTATAGCAATAAATAATAATATACGTCAACGTTGATTGAATCCTACAAATAATATAAAAATGTTTGAATGTGTAATCAAGCGTACACCATTGCAACGGTTTTGGATAGAGCTAGTAACATAGGTAGCCTAGGTCCTAGATTTTAACCCGGCTTCGTGTCACGTAAAGATTATTCGAGTTAAGCTGCGGTCATAAGTTAGTATGACATAATTCATCATCATCTCAGTCGAAATAAATCTCCTGCTACACATCCTCCCCCAAGGTTTCTCACGCTGACCAACATAATTATTTTAACATTATTGAGCCTGCTGGTTAAGCCAGTGTTTAGCGAGACACGGCTTCTTATACTTTTGCTTCCATTTTCTACATGTTGCATGTATCAATATTCATTAATTGGCCTTTTTCGTCTGTTTTAGACGATTTAGTCATCGTCCCGTGGACATGTACTTAGTTTCGTGGCTATGTAAGCCAATAATTCTAGAGCGGCAGATTCTACCACATATTCTGCAAGAGAAACTGCCAGCTGGTGGGTTGGTATCAGCTTGGTGACGTTTCGCTCTCTTTTCCGCCAGTTTTCGGAACCAGGTGTTATCTTGAATCACACGACCATCGTGCACACGTTTCCTCCATTTATCGCGATCTTCAGCGCCCTTCTCCCACCCCACATTATCGATCCCAAATGAGACGATATCCCTCTTGACGCAATCTTTAAACCGCAGTATGGGTCTCCCAAAATGCCTTTTTTCGTATGCTAAGGCACCGAGTAAGACACGTCGAGGCAACTGAGAGGAATTTATACGGTGTACATGCCCCAACCATCGTAAGCGTTTCTGCTTTAACAGCGTTGTAAGACTGGGTAGCTGTGCAATTTCGAGGATCTTCTCATTGGTAATCCTATCCTTCCATGAGATCTCCAAGATGTTCAGAAGACAACGCATATGGAATGCATTGAGATGACGGTCCTGCTTTGCGTATATGGTCCAGCGCCGTACAAGAGAATATGACAATATGCACGCCTAGTAAACTATTAATTTTGCATCAATATAAGGTAATCTTAAAACACAGAAATGGATCGAACACTAACATCTAATACATATCTGTGTTTTAGATTGCATTTCGAAACAGCCCAAAATTCCAATAAATATATATTAGATCACATATATTTTAGTCCAATTTGGATAAAGTCGTGACACCCAGCGTAGCATAGTATCGAGTGGATCTTTTAAATATTGAATATTTTTTTTAGTTTAAGCCGATCATCGTACATCAGAAGTAGTTAATTATTATAAAATTATTTTTAGTTGATTAACCATTTAGTTACATATATTTCAGCTCTATTTAACTGTCAAATTGACGTAGTACGTTGAACGTTCAAAATATTTAAATATATCTGTTTCTTATGTAGGATTATTAATACAATTTGGTTTGAAATATAATACAAAATAAGAAAAATACAATAACAACTTCACTATTATATTTGTATTCAGTCTGTATTTTTATGTGCCCATCATTAAACAATATATAATTTAACAAATTTAAATTTACAAATATACATATATTTTATCTTGGTTTCCAAACAGTCAAAATGTATGTCAAATGTGATAGCGTTCCATATTTTTCATATATTGAATATTAAACATTGTAACAACGTCTTGTCATTCCTTTCACACGTAAGTGAATTGTTCCAAGCTCAAGATTTGCTATTCATAATTTTGATGCTAAGGTGAACAGAATTTTGAGACTTACGAAAAGTTTTATGCCTGACGTTTGTCATAATTTCGATTTATCACCTGATATTAATTTACACTTATTTTCATGTTTGATATTGCCGTAATTGTGTGAAAAAGTGCGTGCTTGTAGAAATAAGTGTATGTGACCTAGTTTAAGAATAGTATACGAGGTAAGAATGTTTAAATTATGTTTTATATTCAATTATTGTTGTGTTTATTTCTGTTGTATGTTGCTCAATAATCGCTATTTTAAGTGGTGACAGGCGGCCCACCGTGTCTAAATCTGTTCGTTTATAAACTTGAAGTATTAATTGTTATTTTATATGGTTCTATTGCCTATTTAAATATTATTATGAAAGCCACTCTTTCTTCCTAACACCTTTCGCATAATTTACTGCCCTGTTCATTATGTAAACTGAATCGATAATAGCTTAAATGGGGCAACAATTAGTAATTAGTCACACCCATGCACGGTTGATTGACTTTCTATCAAATATTAAAACTAGTTTGCTGTGTTAAAAGTTGTTAATTACACCAGCCATACTACTTGCATTGCTAAACATGGAATCAATGTTAAGCACTGAGGGAGGTCTATGTCATAAGACCTCCCCCAAAGATTAAATTAGGTTATGCATTCTTAAAATATAATTTATTATTTTAATTTGTTTATTCTTTTGTTGCCATAAAATATAAAAACAATAAAATATTTTATATTATTATAAGAATATTATCGATTTACAAAAACTATTACAATATATTACTTAAAATTAAATACTTTAGAAACAATAGCTAAATAAATAAATTTAATAAACATATATTGAGATAGATTATGATTATGATTATTTAAAAAAAAATCTAAATTTAAAATGACAATTTGCAATGTTTGTAAACCAGAAATGGTAGTATATAGTGATCTCAATAGAACAACTTTCACTTTCAATATTATACATAGACCCACCCTTATATACCTGAGGGTATAAACTAAGGTGTATTACTCCTAGATTACCATCTATGGTTTGTATCCCACACAATATAGGTGAGCCTATTAACATCTACTAGGCACGGTAACAAACCCCGTGCTGCTACTTAAAAACCTATAGTGTAGAAAGGCAATAACTCTTCTCACTTGTACATCAACAGCTATTGCATTCACTACCATATGCATTTGTAAACACTTTCTTGTCCATATACAGTAAAGCATACATAGTTTCAACAGACTAAGTTATTCTGGTTTAAACACTGCTGCGGTTTAGCTATAAATTGTGGTAACGGAAATGATATGTTATCTATATAGGCTGATATTTATTGCTAAAAATGGAAATATTTAGCTATTTAAATTTTAAATGATTTTAAATGTAATAAATTATTTGCTGTGATACTTATTTTAGGGATGTACTTTGTCATACAGAAGATCTTTACAACTTTCTGTTATGCAAATAGCATTGTGAATAAGGTTTTCACACTCCTAAAGGCAGTAATGTGGAGAATAATGTGATTGTGGCTCCAACACACTGCCAATAATATGATGTCATTTTACTGGTTCTGTAATACATCAGCAATTACTTAGGTTACGGTAACTTACCATTAGGTGTACTGCATGCTTATACACCACCTTATTAGTTTAATAACAAATAAAATTATTGCATCATCTATGTAGTCATCAGTTTCCTATTGCTTAACAGTAAACTTAATGTTATAGACAATATGGTACTGGCACTCTGTTGTGAGTCACCATACCATTATTTACTATGATTAAATCATGCTTTAATGGCACACTGCATGGTTGGCATGGAGGCTTAAGTGATTGCCTCGCCACTGACACAGCGCCGAATGTTGTGGGTCTAATCCAAACCGGACAAAAATTTGTATGGTCTACAAACAGTTGTTCTAAACCTGGGCGTTCTTTGTGTCCATGGTGGCAATTTAAAAAATGTACCTGGAGCGGTAGTCGTCCTTATTAGATACAAAAAAAATACAATTGTTAATATTGGCAAATATCATTCATATTCAGCAGACATGTAACCGCTATCAGCATTAGCAACAGTAATAATGACTCAAATATTTTATCAATAAACCGATTTGGTTTACAGTTATCTGTCCTGCACATCCAAAAAAGCATAAATTGATAAGATAACAAACACTGTTTGAATGTGAAAATATTGTTTGTGGTATTATAATGAGATTTATTTGTTAACATGGCGGGTGGGACATTTTAACCATAATATTCACTCTTAGTTACACATACTGAGTAATTTAGTATTAGAAGATGTACTTTTTAACTTAATATTATAAATGTGAATGTGAGTTTATTTCACCTGTTACGTGTGTCACGCTTTCACTTCTCAACTACTTCACTGATCATCATTAAATTTCGTTAAGACGGGTACTGAAAAGACCACACCTTTCAAAAAAGGACTATTGTGCTAGGGATAGAAATAATTTATCTATAAAATATAGATTAATGCACTTGCATTAAGTAAAATAGTATTACAATATATTGTCGCAATCTGTTGGATTGTACGGATTGTCTGTGCATACCAGTTACTAAATAATATAAATTTTATTGTAAAAATTCTTTAAATAAAAATTTCTTCTCACTTTGCACTTCTCCGAAACGGCTCGACCGATTTTTATGAACTTTTATGTATATTTGGTAGTTATTATAATAGGTCGTAGTAAAGTATATTTCATATTGCTAGGTGATTTATATGGCAAAACAATGATTGGATCAGCTAGTTATAAAATCCTGAGGATAGGAGTTAGGACATATAGAATGATGTCTATCAGAAAATTAAAAACCTGAAGCTATTATGATAAAAAAAGAGTACAGATTTTTATTGTCCAATTTTAAATGTCTGTTATCATGAATAACTATAGGTGTAATTTTTGTTTATAATCGAATTACAACAGCAGTGCAGCTATCTTTGACAAGGAAAAAGTCTATATATAGGGTGTCCGGTAATTAATGGATCACCTGGAAATGTCTTATAGTGGAACTGATGGCCGTTCAAAAAAAAATATGAAAAAAATCTATCCTAACTACTACCTCAGATATGTGTTTTTTTTTATTTACCATGTATAACTTTTTTGTATACTACGACCATAAATGAATGAAATCCATCGGTTTTTTGTTGTTTTATTATTAAACACTAATTATGCTAATATATAGACAATCAAAAGTATGCTATGCTAATATAGCTTGCACTTTTTATTATATATATTTTTTTAATATATTATTATTATTTTTTTCATTTTTCTATACAGTCTGCAATTCTACTATAAGACATTTCAAGGTTATCCATTAATTACCAGACACCCTGTATATGATAAAAATAAATAATCAAAGTCATTATTACACAAATAAGCTTGATATAAAAAATGGTTCTTTGTTGTTTTGTGCAATCCTTTGATAACACTTGATAAAAAGACAATGATAATTGTGATAAAATAAAGATTAGTTTCTTGTAATGTCATTTTGTAAACAAGTATAGATATATTTTATTGCTTAATGCTTGCGGGGTATACATTCTTATACATTGTGTAACAGAAAGGTGTGGTCATATGTTAAGACCGTAATGTATACCTGAGAAATAACCTATGTAAAATAATAATAATAATTATTTATTTATTGATTACCGTGAAAAAACATGAATACAGTCCATAAACTACTTAATATAGGTAATATAATATGGGTGCCTGTACTAGGGTAAACCTGTGCCACAGGCGGGCACTTACTATATACTACTAGGAACTAAGTTATATATACAATTATCCATACTTATTATGTAAATATATGCAAAAATAGGCCAAGATTATAATTATTATCATGGAACTTGTTATTACTTATTTAACAACAATCAACAAATCTTCAGTTTCCTTATAATTTAAAGTATGTAAGTACCGTCAGACTATCCGCTTAGATCTTATATAACTTAGGTTATATATAGCTATTTGCTTATTTATCTTGTTATAAAGAATGTATACAGGGTGTCCGGTAATTAATGAATCAACTGGCAATGTATTATAGTGGAACTGATGGCCGTTCAGAAAAAAATATGAAAAAAAATCTATCCTAACTACTACCTGAGATGTGTTTTTTTTTTAATTATCATGTATAACTTTCTTGTATACTACGACCATAAATGAATGAAATCCATCGGTATTTTGTTCTTTTATTATTAAACACTAATAAATAGATAAACAGTCAAAAGTATGCCATGCTAATATAGCTTGCACTTTTTAATTCATTTATTTTATATTCATATTTTTTTTTTTTTTTTCTGAACGGTCTCCTATTCTTCTATAAGACATTTCAAGGTTATCCATTAATTACCGGACATCCTGTACATTTAGTATATTGACTGCACAGATGGCTTAGTATGTATAAGTGGTTGCCTCGCCGCTGCCACTGTGCCGCGTGTTGTGGGTTCGAATCCCACATGTGACAAAATTTTGTGTGATCCACAAATGGTTGTTCCAAGTCTGGGTGTTCGTTGTGTCTGTTGTTTAAATGTTTGTAAAGTCCCCCGCGATACAGGAATGATTCTTAGTGCGGGAGTTATCTACAAAAAAGGGCTTTCTGTAGACGACAAAAGCCTCTTAGATATAGGTACCTACTTAAAAACATAGCGAAATGTGGGTGTAGTAAACCTCTAATGGGCTATAGGTCTAGAAATATACACAAGACAAGTTCTTCAAAGCAAGTATTTTAGCTAAGTAAGACAAAGATAGCACAATATTTGGCTCGTGTAATTGAGCAGCAGAGATTTGAACACAAGTGCTCAGATTTACCCGTCTTACAAACTACCTATTACGTTTTTTACCTGTGTATCAAAATCAATCATTCAATGCATTCGATTGACGCATATCTCGCCCCGAGCGACTAAGAGGTTATGTCGGGCTCACCCGAGCAAAGATGGCGATATTCCGGTCATACCGACTAAACCTACCACGGTGTTTTGAAATTAAACACTTTATACGGATTTTGTCCCGTTGTTTATTTTACTTTAAACACTGTTATTACATAATTTTGAAAACTCTTAACACTACTATTATTGAACTTTACTACTATTTAAGCTATATATTTTCTAATTAAAACTATTTATATTTAAGTTTACACTTTGCTCCGACGTTTCGGTTGCTTTACAGCAGCCATGTTCACGGCGAGACTAAGATGGTAGTTGTCCCAACGTTCTGAAGTGTAGCTAGTTATTTCAAAGTACACGAACATAATTTAATCTTTGGTGTTCCTATTTACGCAGAATGAGCTCAAAGTATCATGAATGTTTGACTATTTGAATGACTGGATCCCAAGCTGGTGGTACATTCCAACCGTCCTCTCTATTGAAATTAGGATGTTTTTTAATTTCAATAGCCTCGCGAAGCATCCTTGGTAGGAATCGGTGTTCTTTTGCGAGTATATGTTGTTTGTCAAATCGTAGGTACCTAGCGGTTGGTCCCCTGTTGCACATGTTCACACATAGCAGACTTCAACGAGCGTTGGTGTTTAACATCAGCTATGTGTTCTTTTATGCGGGTGCCTATGCTTCTCTTGGTTTGCCCAATATGTGTGTATGTCCACAGTCACAATCTATTTTATAGACCCTGCATCTTGTAAAGGTAATTGGTACTTGACGGATGGTAAAAATTAACTTATCTTCGTTGGCGGCTTGAAGTATGTGTTGATTGAAGCTCGCTTCAAGATGTAGCCAATCTTGTCAGTGACACCCCTTAAATATGGTAGTATGGCAGGCTGGCGCTCGACTGTGGCTGGCTTTTCTCAGGATAGAGAGGATGGTTGGAATGTACCACCAGCTTGGGATCCAGTCATTCAAATAGTCAAACCCAAGAAGAAGCAAAACACAGTTAGACTTCATGATACTTTGAGCTCATTCTGCGTAAATAGGAACACCAAAGATTAAATTATGTTCGGGTACTTTGAAATAACTAGCTACACTTCAGAACGTTGGGACAACTACCATCGTAGTCTCCCCGTGAACATGGCTGCTGTAAAGCAACCGAAACGTCGGGGCAAAGTGTAAACTTTAATATAAATAGTTTTAATTAGAAAATAAATAGCTTAAATAGTAGTAAAGTTCAATAATAGTAGTGTTAGAGTTTTCAAAATTATGTAATAACAGTGTTTAAAGTAAAATAAACAACGCGACAAAATCCGTATAAAGTATTTAATTTCGATGTATAACATTCGCGTAAACATAAGACAATACTACCACGGTGTTCCTCAATATTACCAAAGTCGGCGGGGCCGCGCGAATAATTTTCACATGCAATCGAACAAATTTCCTACTAACATACCGCTGTTAACAGGCTAACCATATGGCAGGCACTCTATCAGTTAACAAAGCCATATGGCCGGCGTTAATAAATTGTATTTTTTTTATCAGGACCTAATCAAGAATGGCAGAAGTGGGCTTCCCCGGTCAACACTCGACCACCACAACAGTGACGTCGAGTACTGCAGTACAGACAAACATACGGTTTGATCCGTCTTATATAAAGACTATACCGGGCATATTGAAGATTATACAAGTGGTAAGCATTTATTTATTAGTTTTATATTAAATAGAACGACTTGCGACTTGTAGAAGCAGCTATAGTCTATTGTGAATCCGTTAGATTGCCTCGCAGAGGTCTCGAGTTCGATCCCAAGGCGCGCATCTGTAACTTTCGAAGTTATGTGCGTATTAAATAATGAAATACAGCTCGTTTTTTTTTTTTGACCTTGCTAGCAGTTTGGGCTTCAAATTACTAGTATTCTTGTTAACCCCTCTAGCTAAGCTAGAATGCTTGTGTTAGGAGTGGGTTCACGTCAGTAGTGCAATCGGTGGGATTCGAACTCGCGACCTCTCGATCGCAAGTCCAATGCATTATCCATTGGGCTACCGCCACTTTAACGGTGAAGGAAAAACATAGTAAGGAAACCTGCGTGTGTGAGAGTTCTCTATAATGTTTTCGAAGTATTATGTGAATTCTGCCAACCCGCACTGGGCCAGCGTGGTGGACTATGGCTTAACCCTTCCCACACTGAGAAGAGGCCCGTACCCAGCAGTAGGACAGTTTAATACAGGGCTGATATTACTATAGAACGACTTGCGCTAATTACTCTATTTAATCACACATAATGTGGCATTAACTTAAACTATTGCATTCACGCGTTCTCCTTAACCTCTCAAAATCCGCCATTGAAAACATAAACCATAAACAATCGAGTGTGCTCGACGCCCTATCGCGTCACCGGGGCGAGTACGACGAGTACAAATCTGAAGACGTCGATCGGCGTCAACGGTAATTGTAATTGTAATTGTAAGAAATACCTCAAACCTACATTCTCATAATACGTTAGATTCATTCGCAAAAATATCAACTTCTGGGTTTTAAGTCCAAGAGAGCCTTAAGCTGCTTTAGTGAGCGAGGTGTGGGTGAGTTATAGCGTGCAACGGATATTTCCGTATATTTTATATACGGCATATTTGTTTCTCTCTCTTTTGAGAAGGCAAATCTTGTATGTCGCAATGCGGTAACCATATATATAATATTTTAACCTATTGAGTCGTAGCGACACACCGGCGGTTGCGGCAAGTTTCAAGGATCATTTTCATTCCAATTTCAAAAAAAAAAAAACAATTTCAATTGGCAGTGTTATTGGATTTTTACTCAGAAATTCTCAATAGTAGAACGGAGTCTGGGAACATGATCTGTAGGCGGCAAGAAGCTCGCTGTCTATAATAGGTTTAATACACCTCTGCTTACCCCTTTTGGGAATAATATAGGCGTGAGATTATATGTGTATGATTCCAGTTGTGTTGGTGAAGTTTGTTCCTCTCAATATCTTAATGACCTCTTAAGACATCAAATAATGGCAATATTTATTTATAGCCCGCAAATAATCTTACACGGAGACTATTAATAAAATTAATAGCCATGATCCATAGACAAGAGTGTACCTAACCATAAATATTAAGTACAACATCTGTACTGATGATCTCAACCATAGTGTTCACGATGTATATGCTCAGAACCATAGTGCGATTCAGGAACATTTCATTGTAATATTAAATTTATTGTCGAAAAGAAAAACTACCCGAGTGCTCGATAGATGGCGTTGTTCCTCTTTCCTGAATCGCGCTATGGTTTCGTTACCGCTCCACGTATATATAGCCGAGGAGATATTTTTTGATATATTCTTTGTTTTGAGGTCAATATAAATATTAGATCAAGTTACAGTTTGGTTTTAATTAAACAACCTACTAGTAGCTCCACCTTTATAGAGATCGCCTCATAACTGGGATTTAGTTCCAATTTAGTGCGAACTAATTCAATGGTCCTTCGAGCCGGATGTGCTTCTTAGGTCTTTTTAGTTCAACGGTCTTGTAAGACCGGTGCCTTGGTTACTCGCTGTGGATCGCAGCTCAAACCGAGTACCAAGATCGCTGCAGTTACATCTGCGTCGAGTTGCAACACGCTCTCCATAGAGGGCGCTGCCGGGCGGTCCATACTGAGGAACGAGTTAGCGGCGCAGGCGAGCGACAGGCAGTACACAGAGGCTAGTTCAAACCCTGGTTGACGAACAAGTTGGACGCGGACGACTGAAGAACATCGAAGGCCTACAGAGGGCGCCACCAGCAACGTTTCAAGTGAAGTATTTGTGAAGTGCAACCGTGAGTACAATTTACGTCATTTATAGTGGTCAATATTCAAGCAAATTTAAACTTTATTACTTTGTTTTAACTCAAGATTATTAAGTGCTAAAGTAATTTCAATATCAAGAAGACATACAAAAATAAAAAACTTATTGTTGATTGAACTTTAAATTGAGTATTGTGTTAATTGTAAGATTTGCATGTTTAGTAGTTAGGACTTAGAATAATTTATAAAAAACGGGGGAACGGGGAATCCATGCCAGATCTCCGCCGATATTAAAACTTATTCTCAAACACTTGTAAAAATTTTAAGAATTTTACTCTTGTGTCTTATTATAATTGTCATATCTGTTTACAACTCCACAGTTGGAGTTGAACTTTAATTTCTTATAGTAAAAATAATTTAATTGTTTACTTATATTTTTTTTATCTGTGTTCTTTGTATTTAATATGGAAGGCCTATTAAATGTGATAAAAGACCTTCAAAAGGTAATAGATAGAGGTTTAGTAAATTTTAAAAAGAGTCCTAAGGACAGGCTGACGTTCGAATACATTGAAACTAAACAAGAGTTGTTACAAAAGAATTGGGACCTCTTTAAAGAAAATTATACCAAACTGAGAGAAAAACACTCAATTCAAGACGATGCGCTAGCCGAAATGTATGACAGTACAGAGGACACTTACGTCACTCAACAGAGTTTAATGAAGTCTATGTTGAGCAAATTGGCTAATAAAAAACATTCTGATAAATGTAATGAGAATAGTAGCGCATCGAAATCAAATTCTAATCTTGCAAAATTGCCCAAAATAACTATACCTACTTTCAGTGGTAAATATGCAGAGTGGACTACGTTCCGCGATTTGTTTGTGTCACTCGTGCATAACAACTCGAGCTTAGACAACGTGCAAAAGATGCATTATTTAAAGAGTCATCTCACAGGTGAAGCCGAGCAGCTGGTAAGGCACACACCAGTGAGTGATTCGAACTATGTTCAGTGCTGGTCCCTGTTAGAGAAACGGTACAGTAACAAAAAATATTTGGTAAATTGTATTTTGAAACGATTTTTTGCACAAAAACGCATGCACGTAGAGGCAGCGACTTCTTTAAAGGAAATGCTTGACACAACGAATGATTGTCTCAATGCTCTCGCAAACTTAGACGTCAATGTGACCACTTGGGACGTCATTATAATTCATATCGTCACATTTAAGCTAGATTCAGAGACACGAAAGCAATGGGAATTACATGTAAGTGAATCTAACGAATTGCCCACCTATAAGCAGTTTTCTCATTTTATTGAAACCCGGTTTCGCGCGCTTGAATGTATAGAACCAAAAAGGGTGATGGCTCCACAGGTCAATAGCTCACACACTTCCAAGGCATTAGTAGCCGTGAGTTCAAGCCATATGCGTTGTGAGTACTGCTCCGAAACACACAAATTATGTTTTTGTAAAAAATTCGCCAAACAACCTGTCAACAACAGGCGCGATTTCATAGCAAAATATAAGTTATGTTTTAATTGTATGGGCAGTAACCATATGGTTACAAGTTGCAAAAAACAAACCGCTTGCAAGCTTTGTAACAAACGACACCATTCGTTGTTGCATATAGATGCGGACTCAAACAAAAACGATTCATCGAAACAAGCTGACGTCGACACTAGTTCTTCAACTAGTGACTCGACAGTAGTCTCTTGTTTCTCTAAAAATATTCTTATGCCTCGACAGGTCTTACTAGCTACGGCGCTATTAAAGGCTGAGTCCAAGACGGGCGACTACCACGTAGTAAGAGCGCTGATTGACCAAGGCTCTCAAGCCTGTTTTATAACGGAGTCAACCGTTCAGTATCTAAGGCTGCAAAAGATACCTGTTCGCGGAGTCGTGTCAGGGTTAGGTAGTGGTTCAGTCGTTGCACGGTATATGGTACGTCTGAATGTACAATCAAGGGTAGATCCCCAGTTCAATTTAAATTTAAACGCCTATGTGCTAAACAAATTAACGTCGAGTTTACCTGATCTCAATATTGACAGAAGTGCTTTCGATTGGGTAAATATAGCGACAATAAATTTAGCGGATCCTCACTTTGATCAACCCAACAGAATTGATCTTTTACTAGGAGCTGAGGTTTACAGTATCATCCTGAAAAGCGAAATGGTGAAGAGTCCATCTAGTAATCTGATTGCTCAAAACACAACTTTGGGTTGGATCCTAACCGGAGCTGTGGAAACAAAGGTCAGTGTAGATAATACAAGCAAAAAGATTCAGGTGATGCATGCCCAATTTAGGGAAGACGATCTTCTGAAAAAATTTTGGGAGATCGAAGAACAACAAGTTGACAAAGGAAAGATACTTACCCCAGAAGAACAACGTTGTGAAGAGTTTTACAAAGCTACGACTAAACGGAGAGAAGATGGAAGGTACGTGGTAAAGTTACCTTTTAAGGTCGGTGATCCTCCTTGCAAGGCAGGTGGTTCACGAGTCATTGCTGAATCTAGATTAAGGTCTTTAGAAAGGAGATTACATAAGAATCCTGATCTGAAACAAAAGTACTCCGAGGTAATAAACGAGTACTTACGGTTAGGTCATATGAAACCTGTAAATGAGAATGATAGTAAGCAACATACAGCAGTATACTTACCTCATCATGCGGTCATACGGGATGATAAAAGCACAACTAAAGTCCGAGTTGTATTTAACGCATCTGAAAAGAATAAAAATGGAATATCATTAAACGACACTCTCATGGTTGGACCGACATTGCAAGCTGACTTGAGGCACACAGTTTTAAAGTGGAGACTACATCCTATTGGACTGGTGGCAGACATAGTCAAGATGTACAGACAGGTATACATGGCTGATGAAGACACCATGTTCCAAAGGATTCTCTGGCGTGATGAGCCTACAAAGGACATAAAGGACTATGAGTTGTTGACAGTCACTTTCGGCACAGCGTCAGCGCCATACCAAGCAGTTAGAACTCTACATCAGATAGTGTATGATGAAGGTGAGAAATATCCATTGGTCGCGGATAAGGTATTAAATGGATTCTACATAGATGATTTTATGACAAGCTGTACAACTGTTAATGAAGGTGTTGCAATCTACAAGCAGATGACCGAGTTATTAGGAAAGGGTGGTTTTGTGTTACAAAAGTGGAACACGAATAACAAGGAACTATTAGCAAAAATCTGTTCAATGGATATAAGCAATCAGGATAACAAACTAGAGACTAAGAGTACAAAAGATATAGTGCAAAATGAAGAAAAGGATGTAGTTATTGAGCTCGATAATACTATAAAATTATTAGGACTCACCTGGGACCGCAGCGAGGACACCTTTCAATACTCGGTACATGTTTCTACGCCGACCACTACACCTTTAACGAAGCGGTTAATAATATCCGATATAGCCAGATTGTACGACCCCTTAGGATGGCTAGCTCCTACCGTGGTCCTAGCGAAGATATTCATCCAGAAACTGTGGCTGGCAGTCGTCGGTTGGGATGACGCATTATCTACAGAATTAGTTAGCGAATGGAGTACTTACCGTAGAGAGTTGTACTTACTTACCTCAATTCGAATCCCGCGTTGGCTAGGTACCGTTTCGGGCGATGATGTCGAACTACATGGGTTCTGCGACGCGTCCAAGGTAGCCTACTGCGCCGTGGTTTATTTGCGTACGATTGATGTTGCAGGTAAAGTGCATGTTTCGCTGTTGGTAGCAAAAACCAGAGTGGCCCCGATAAAACAAGTGAGTATTCCTCGTTTGGAATTATGTGGCGCAGTTTTACTGTCCAAGCTTATAACTGAAACGGCACGAGTTTTAAACATTAAAGATGACAAGATCACAGCATGGACCGACTCTACCGTGGTCCTTGCCTGGCTTAGCAGTCACCCAAGCCGATGGAAGACATTCATTGCTAATCGGACTTCTGAAATATTGACCACAATGCAGGCTTCTCAGTGGTTCCATGTTTCTACAAAACATAATCCAGCGGACTGTGCCTCAAGAGGCTTATTACCTAGTTTGTTTAGGGAAAATCAATTATGGTTGTCTGGACCTTTATTTTTAAAGGAGAAAACTATAACTTATCAAAAGCCAACTGGTTTCAAAACTGAATTAGAACATGCCGTGAAGACGCTCATGGTAACAACTACGGAACCGTCACTGTTCGAAAGATTTTCAACATTACCAAGACTATTAAGGGTTATTGCGTATTGTAGGCGGTTCATAAAGAAAGGACATAATAAGGGATATTTAAAGAAACAAGAAATAAAAGAAACGTTAGAATGTTGCATAAAGGTGACACAACTACAAACATTTGAACAGGAACTGAAACAGATTCAAGACCTAGGATACTTAAAAATGAAAGCTAGTAAGTTGAAATCTTTATGTCCTTATTTTGATCACCAGGGTATATTAAGAGCGCAAGGTAGATTAGAAAAGGCACCACTGAACGAACAAACCAGGCATCCCATAGTGCTGCCAAAAGCAGCACATTTCACACAACTTCTTATAGCTGACGCACACATCAAAACACTGCACGGTGGTCCTCAACTGATGTTAAATTACCTGAGAACCGCCTACTGGATCATTGGAGTGAGGCAATTAGTAAAACACTGTGTTAGGAAATGTGTAACATGCGCAAAGCAACGAGCCCAAATAAATAAGCCTATGATGGGTTCTCTCCCTTCGGTGCGATGTTCGCCAACCAGACCCTTTCTGCATAGTGGGGTTGACTATGCTGGACCCATCAATGTAAGAACAACAAAGGGTCGTGGACATCGTGCTTACAAGGGCTATATTTGTGTGTTCGTTTGCATGTCTACTCGTGCAATCCATTTAGAAGTTGTGAGCGACATGAGCTCACAAGCGTTTATAGCTGCCTTCAGAAGGTTTGTGTCCAGGCGAGGTCATTGCGCCAAACTTTGGAGTGACAATGGCACTACGTTTGTAGGTGCCGCGAGAGAACTTCAAGAGTTAAATAAGGCTCAATCTTCCATTGTAGAGCACTTAGAGGCAAACGGCACGGAATGGCACTTCATTCCCCCTCACGCGCCCAATTTTGGCGGTCTGTGGGAAGCGGGAGTCAAATCCACCAAGTTCCATCTTAAACGGGTCGTTGGGGATTCTACACTCACTTACGAGGAGCTTAGTACGTTTCTTACCCAAGTAGAGGCATGTCTCAACTCGCGTCCTATAAGTGTGATTAATACTGATGATCCTGGGGAGCCCACGCCATTAACTCCAGGGCATTTTTTAGTCGGGGAACCCTTGGTTACTGTACCAGATTACAATCACGACAGTTCAAGTATTAGTTCTTTGACGAGGTGGCAATTTGTACAAAGAATGGTACGATCATTCTGGAGTCGTTGGTCCCGGGAGTATCTTGCGAATTTAATGAATCGGTACAAATGGTCTACAAAAACGCCCGAACCAAAGGTAGGAGACATCGTCTTGGTAAAAGACGACGACTTGCCTCCAAGTCGTTGGTTATTAGGTCGGGTACTAGAAAAACACCCAGGTCACGATAATGTCACTCGCGTGGTCACATTACGTACTAAGGGCTCTACTATTAAACGGCCAACCAACAAAATATGTATTTTGCCTGTGGCCGATTAATTGTTTGTATATCTTTGTGTGTTGTCACAGCGTAAAATTAAATTGTAAACTGTTTCATGTCATTTATTTACATTGTTTTGTGTTATGTTTAGTTTAAGAGTACACTCATTGTTATATTTTGGTTGTTGGGTTCGTATGTCTTACATTTTAGAGGTCACATATTCAACCTTCGCTGAACCCACATATGTATGATGCTAGATTTAAGACCAAAGCAAGGTTGCAAAAATTATTTTCAAATTGCCAATAACCATTGTTTTTGTGAAGGACATTCTGGCACTAAATGTCCTTGGTGGGCGGTATGTTCACGATGTATATGCTCAGAACCATAGTGCGATTCAGGAACATTTCATTGTAATATTAAATTTATTGTCGAAAAGAAAAACTACCCGAGTGCTCGATAGATGGCGTTGTTCCTCTTTCCTGAATCGCGCTATGGTTTCGTTACCGCTCCACGTATATATAGCCGAGGAGATATTTTTTGATATATTCTTTGTTTTGAGGTCAATATAAATATTAGATCAAGTTACAGTTTGGTTTTAATTAAACAACCTACTAGTAGCTCCACCTTTATAGAGATCGCCTCATAACTGGGATTTAGTTCCAATTTAGTGCGAACTAATTCAATGGTCCTTCGAGCCGGAATCGCACTATGGTTCTGAGCATATACATCGTGAACACATAGACTATTCAATACGATACGACACGATACGCTTTTCCATCATAAAATAATCGTTATGGTAATCTGTACTGTACTGTGTATTTTATTGGCTTTTTAATGTATGTTTCCTTTTGAATTATCAATGGCGTATAGTATAAGCAAACGAAATTTCTTTGACTAGTGTGTCAAAGTATTGGCGTATAGGAGTGTGAGGCAGCCCTTTTTTTTACGTAGTGTAATGCTTTTACACATACATCTCCATGGGGCGACGGAGAAGTTATGTCGGGCTCACCGGGCGAAATACAAAAAATATATAAAAAAAAAGACTTATCGTTGGTGTGCTGTTCATGAATGCAAAAATAAAAATAATCAAAAGCCTATAGAGATTAAAGGTACGCTGACACAGTTGACACTTCTTAGTTTACACAACCGTATGACGTAATAACATGGCGACTACTATACTGGTGTTATGAAACAGATTAAAAAAACTGAAAACATGGAATTTAATTTTAAAATTTATTTGGTATTTTATGAACTAAAACTAACGTTTTCCGACTACTTTTTGCCGCTATCTCAATAATATATTTTAGATTTTTCTCATATACAGTAAAATACCCTATTGTTTAGTGACGGGACGAAGGATTCGATTCGCTCGAAATAGTACTATACCCTCGGAAACTAACGTACTATTTTATTTTCTAAGTATTCTTGTAAACTTCCCCAGCTCAGCTAGAGTGCTTGTCTTGGGAGTAGGAGTGCGTTTACGTCGCTATTGCAATGGGTGGGATTTGAATCCGTAATCTCTCGTTCGCAATTCTGATGCCTTATCCTTAACGATACCGGCGCTTAAAATTTTATTAGTTTTTATTAACTTTAAGATCGTACATTTCTTTTGGTAACTAAAAGTACTGAAGGATTACATACCCACCTTTCCTATTTCTTTCCCTTCATCATAACTTCTAGGTCAGCAACGTGCATTTTATACCCATGGTATTGAGAAATCAATCAAATAATAGAAGGTGTGTGTATCAGAAAATTCTCAGAAGCAACACTTGCTGAACATAAATAAGCAAACAGAGTCACGACTGCACATTCCCAAACGGGTATGGAGATCTGTATTACACTCACATTCCGTCATCTATATTAATTAAGGTCCAACGTAATAGGGGACAAGTTTATAGCCAAACATACGTTCGTTTGTACCTTTTATTTTTTACATCAGTTCATTCATGCTAACTTATACCTATTATAAATGCGAATGATAGTTTGTTTGTTGCATTTTCACGCCTTAACTGCTCTATCTATGATCTTGAAACTTCACATACACGTTGACAAGGGTACTGAAAAGGATATATGGTACCTTTCATCCAGAAATAAGCACCGTATCCGAGCGAGCTAAGCCGGGCGCATAAACTACCTATTTCTATTTTGATTATGTATAATATGTATATCATACCTGTGGGTAGGGTTGCGACCTTTAATTTGATCGAATAGAGTATATTTACTATATTAGATTAAAAAATAAAGTACAAGATCTGATAATAAAGTATTATTTAGTTAACCTGCCTTTTTGTTGCCATATTTTTGTTGATGCTAGTGAGATCGAACAAATAATTATTATCAAGGAACGTCGTAACCGGATCTTTGTATTAAATAAACAATTACTTTTATTCAATTTAGACAAAACATGTACAAGTTGTCATAGAAAAATAAAGTATTTTAACGTACTTTATTTTCCTAAAAAAGTATAAAGTACGTTTACCCGAAATAACGTACAATACTTTATTACAAAGTACGGTTGGCAACCCTACCTGTGTGAAAAATGGTATGTACGAAAGCGTCCGTGGTAGAATATTCTTTTTGTCTGGTGTTTGAATATTTGTCCTTCTCGACACAAAAATAATTCCCTTTATAATCGAAAAAAACCTAATGCATACTCGAGTTATGGTGTATATTCAAAATTCGTACTAAGGAACTGTTTTGATTTATTCATAGAATCATTGTTCGTAATAATCAATAGCATTTGTGGTAGTTCCCAAAACTATGCCCTTGTAAAAACGCCGGTCGGTTCAATGCCGCTTTGATAAAGCGATAGCGTTTATAAATAACAACTAATGACGTCACAGCTGTAGGAGGGCGACCAACGCTATTTATAACACGCGAAGTAAACAATACAGATGAATTAAGATAAGGAAGTACATCTAAGCAGCATTGTGTTTATGTGGTTTTGTTTAAGACAACCAGTTTGCTAGTGTAACCTTGAACTGAACAGTGCAAGGACAAAGATATGTAGGCACGTATAGCAATGCCTATGGTTCCGTTAGAGTGGACTAGCAGATATTGACGTAGCGCGCCTGCGTCGCCTTTTTTGACATGGTGTCCTTAACTTATTATGAGGGTATTATAGTGCACAAGTGTGTACGCAAACACAAGTGCACTCTGTTCCCTAACTCTCATGATCCGATGGGACGAATAATCCGACACGACCGGAGAGAGATCAGGCGCAGGACCAACGGCTTTCTGAGGCACGGGGGTGTCTAACACCGCCAACTTCCTAACTCGTATTGAGATTTCTTAACAGAAAAACCCAATAACTTTTGTTGGCCAGATCCGGAAATCGAACCCGAGACCTCATGCACAGCAGTCTCTGTTAAGATTGGCCGCCGTGACCGAAATTCGGTCAGGAGGACATTATGAGGGTATTTATTTATTTATTTATTTATTTGATAAGGTTCACTAACGCTTGTATACAATGTTTCTTATATAACTATGTAACAATTTTGGAAACTTTAGGTTATTGTAACAAACAATTATTAGTAAACACTACATGCACCGTGTTTAACAGACTAAAATATAATTATTATTCTACTTAATATGATAATAAAGTTAAATTGTTAACAAATTTAAGTAGTACAACATTTTAGGTAATCAGTACAGGTGATGAATTTAGGTATTTAGTAGGTGATTTTAAAGTTATTTCTAATTACATAATAATAAATTAAAAACGAAGCTAAAGTATAAAGGAGTAGTAAAATAACGAGGTGTATACATTATGTTCTAATGCTAAAGTTTTACATATAAAAAAAAAAAAAAATTTTTTCAAGTTGTGATTTTTGCAACAAAGTGCTGACACAGTGTTCTGCGGATCCTATTTAAAGATTCGTAGTGAATGTCTATTAAGTCACTATATTCATTAACCAGCTTGCATAGCCTGGGGACCGGTGAGCCTGCTCCAAATACAGTTCTACGCAAAGTGGGACAAAGTGGTGTGATTTTATATCGGGGATATTTGTGCGGCACGCGAAATCTGAATTTACTTAAAAGCTGAGGGCAATCGATTCTATTATTTAGTAGTTTAAACACAAATATGAAATCATTTAAGATCCTACGATCTTCCAAAGAAGTTATTTTAAAATATATTAAGCGTTTACGGTAGGATGAATAGATTTTTTTTGAGATTCCACTTGAATTCACTAAGTGCCAGGCAAATCTTTTTTGTATCCTCTCCAATCGTAACGAATGTGTTGCGAAATGCGGTCTCCATACGACACTACCATATTCTAGGATACTTCGCACAAGACTATTATACAATAGAATTTTGGTTTTGAAGTTCTTAAATCCCTTGGTATTTCTGATTACAAAGCCCAACATCCTAGACGCCCGTTTCGCAATTTTATCCATATGAGGAAGAAATGTTAATTTATTGTCAAAAATAATACCCAAATCCCTAATCTCATCCAATTCTTGAACAGTGTCGTTACCAATTGTATAACTACTCTGCACGAGGTTATTTTTTCTTGAAAATTTTACATGATAGCATTTCTTAGAGTTTAAGTCCATCCCATTATGTATGCACCAGACGACTAAACGGTCGAGATCAGATTGGAGTTTTGTACAATCCTCCCTTCCCTCTATCACATTGCAAATTTTTAAATCATCTGCGTACAAATATGGTTTTGAAAATTCGAAGCATTGAGTGACATCATTAATGAATAAATTGAATAGAATAGGACCTAAATGTGAACCTTGCGGGACTCCAGAAGTAATTTTATTTAATTTGGATTCGTAACCATTAACCACGACAAAAAATGAGCGTTCATTTAAGTAAGACTCTATCCAGTTAAGCAATTTACCCGATATTCCATATTCTGACAGCTTGTTTATTAATATACTGTGGGGGACCCGGTCAAAAGCCTTGCTAAAATCTGTGTATACGACATCTATTTGCTTGTTTACGTCAACGGCATCCGATAGATTCTCAAAGAAGTCAACTAGGTTGGTGGAAGTCGACCTAGACTGGATAAAACCGTGCTGGCATGAGCTAAGATAAGGCTTAATATGATTTTTTATTATGGGGCATAACAGAGACTCGAATATTTTTGCAAAGTACGAAATGATTGATATCGGTCTATAATTTTTTATTAAGTCATCGCAACCTGTTTTATGTACAGGGACAACTTTCGCTTTCTTCCAATAAAAAGGGAAGACACCAGATCTTAAAGACTGGTTATAGATTTCCAGAAGAGGTTCAACCAGATACCTAGCACAAGACACTATAAATATGGATGGAATTCCATCAGCTCCGCAACCCTTACTGCAGTCCAAACTTTGTAGTTTCCTCAGCAGTGTTTCATGATCTAATATAGGTAGTTGCAAGAAGACACTATTATCTTTCAAGCTTTGAAGACATTGGAAATCAGTTTTACTTGTACCTATATCCTTTTTGTCATTGTAAACAGATGAGAAAAAAGAGGAGAACAGTTCGCATATTGTCACGCCATCAGATGTTCTTGTAGAGCCGTCAGTCATAGGAACAGGATAGGAACTAGAACCACCACGCTTGGTTTTAACGTAGTTCCAGAACAACTTTGGGTTTCTTGCGATATCTTTCTCCAAGCTACTCAGGTACCGATGATAGCAGTCACTCGCCATACGTGCACAACGCGAACTTATTAGGTCCAACTCTAATTTATCTCTAGGGTTATTATATCTTTTGTAACGTAGTCTGATTTTATACTTATTCTTCAATGTTCTTATTAAGCAATGATCAAACCATGGTGGATATCTATTTTTGCGCGTTTTTTTAGTAGGTACGTACATACTTATTACTGAGCGAACTTGGCAATAAAATATTTGCACCATGTCGTCTACATTGTCAGTGCCTTTAAATAATTCTTTCCATTTAAAACTAGACAAGGTGTTATTAATATTATCGTAGTCAGCTTTATAAAAATTTAATTTCGGATTATCAGTTTTATATGGCAGTCTTATATTTTGCTTTATTGGTAATACAATTTCAATTGCGGGGTGCAACAAATCCTCTTTAACTAATGAGTCACGTGACTGGTTTACATTACAAGAATGAATGTCTGACAATACCAAATCGAGAAGTCTATGAGAGGTATTGGTAATGTAATTATGTTGACGTAAATTATTTAGATGTAAAAAGTCTATAAACATTTGGTACAGTGTGTCTTTTGGACTTAATTTTGCGTTTGAAGACTCGTTAAATAGGCTCCAATCAATTTTACCTAAGTTAAAATCACCAATAATACAAATATTATTATTAAAATGATCAATTATACGGTTACAATTGTTTAAATATTTATCTAATAATTTTCTATCTACGGGTGGCGGTAAATAAACGACACAGAGAGCTATTTGACGAATACATTGTGAATCCTGTAACTCAATACCAACCCAAAGGTCCTCACAATCACTTTCCCAATCGCGAAGCCGCCTGGAGTTAATATTCTTAGACACTGCTATTAAAACACCGCCACCATCTTTTTTGTGATTGTTGTCCAATTCCTCTCTATCTTTCCTATAGACTACATACCGTTCGTCAAAAAGCTCACTGCTATAAACTGTACTATTCAACCAAGTTTCGGTCAGAATCACTATATCATAATCATTACAGCATACATTTTGATAGAATCTATGAGTTTTAGTTCTTAATCCACGTGTGTTTTGGTAGTACAATTTTAAATCAATTGACGCGGAGAATTATATACCTATCATTACCACTACATGCCAAAAAAAAAAAAAAGAAAAACAACATTAAACAATTTTTTCTAAAGTGTCCATATTTTTCACCAAGATATGATCTGCTTTTTCGTTCTTCCTCATGTAAATCTTACCATTCCTTACCCACACGAAATCATATGATTTTTCCTTTGCTTTGAGTCTAGAAGCTGCATGGAGTGCCTTATTAGCAGGAGAAAGGTGCTCACAGATAAATATCGGCAGTTTTGCACCACCATATCCCAGTAAATTATTATTTAATTTATTCTGTGTATTTACTCTGTTGTACTTAATCACCGCTGCAAGCAACTCGTCTCTAATTCTGGTGTTATTGAATTGCGCTACCACAGTACGTGGTCTTGTGCTACTGCGGTTCATTTTGGCGACACGTGAACATTTCATAATATCTGTCGCTTTAAATGCACATCCTACCACTTCTCCCACTTTCATGATCGTTTCAATAAGGTTTTCACTCTTCTGTTCAGGCAAACAATGTATTTCCACATTATTTTGTCGCGACTGCTGCTCAAGTTGATTAACTTGTTGCTTTAAATCATGAACATCTTCCTTTAACAGTTGGTTTTCCTTTTTCAATTCCTTTATGAACTCCATAGAGGCCATATGCTCTTTTTTTAAATCTTCGTATTGACGACTTAAAAAATCCATGGACTCCTTCATATCACATATTTCTTCCTTAATCTGTCGCAGCTCCGGACTTAGGGTGGACATCAAGTTATCTTTGATCTTAGGTACAATATCATTTAGTTCGCTTTTAAGGACTTCCTGTACAATATCGCGTATGTCATTCTTAGTTATCGGCGCATCTTTATTCTCCTTCGGAGGGGAGTTAAGAGCCGGTCTTTTATTTCCTCGGTTAGTTTTGACATTTTGGCCTAAAGAAGTTTCGTTAATCGCAAATTTACTTCCCCTAACTGTTGTAACATTGCGTATCGGGGTATCATCATCTTTAAAGCCTTTTGGAATTACACGGGCACAATCTGGACAAGTCCATACCGCTATCATTTCAGGAGTCAAAAACGTGCTATCTAGTGACATACAACGATAGTGATAAGATTTATTGCATTTTTTGCATGATATAAAATGTTCATATGTGTCGCTGGCCGGTACACAGCAGCCCCACGTCTGAACTGATTTCGATGCCTTTGACATTATTATATTAAATAATACTTTATATTGAAAATATTTGTTATAAATCAATATACGATAATGCCGCACCTCACTGATGCAACACGTGATAGGCACAATACTTAACGCCGCCTGCCAGCTGATCTATGGCCGTGGTGAACGATCGACAGTCTCTGCGCGTGCGCACGCTATAATGTTCTTTGCGCCGTACACCGAACCGTGCGAATGGCGCGCACTGTATGTAAAACGTACTATCATTCACTCACCACGCGATGATTTGTAGAATTTGTTTTATTGTTTTTATTAACTTTTCCACCCACTTTTTAATGATTTTTAATTGCAAATTACTTTAGTTTAAAGTTTATCACACTTTTTACACGGTTTAATAATGATTTTAGTAAATAATTTACTTGAAATCCTATATTGAAAACAAGAGCAAATTCGTTAACTGTCTGTCGTATTATCGTCAGGACAAAGATATATGGTATAATAATAATTTTAGGATACCATCTTAAGTAACCTAGTGT
The DNA here is from genome assembly GCA_963675205.1 of Catocala nupta. NCBI lineage: Eukaryota > Metazoa > Arthropoda > Insecta > Lepidoptera > Erebidae > Catocala > Catocala nupta. The sequence continues at coordinate 2,242,483 of OY776089.1, read as the reverse complement.
TTACAAAAATCTGGCCAGATAATTATTGTCCATATAAAAGCTAAAATCATTCACATCAGATCAAGTGGTTTTTGATATATGAGTGCATACACAGACAGACGTTGTATTATTAAACATACTTATCAGAATGCAAGAACTTTTAAAATAGGTACCATTTTTTTGTTGGTTATACCTACACGTGTTGTCTGCTGGTATTGCAAGAGTTCCTCGCGTCCAAATTTATTTGACGAATTCTGCTTTACAGATGACACTGTATCGCGACGGCATTTTAATATCGTAGAATGAACGGTCACAAAGTACTGTCTGTAGCTAGACTGACCATCCGTGCGATAATGACTTAATACCGTAGAATGAACGGTCACAAAGTACTGTCTGTAGCTAGACTGACCATCCGTGCGGTAATTACTGTACAGATGGTCAGTCACTTAGGTGACAGTCTTCTTCTTTCTTCTTTATTTCTTTTTCCGCCGATTATTTAAAGTCCCATTACATACTATAAAACATCAATACTTGTTATTTGTTGATGTTAACATTACTAATGAAAAGGAAAAATGTTTTGCTATTCCATTGAATAATAAGGTTATTTCACAAGAAAAAGGTTTTTACATTTTTGTAGTACTTACTCAGTTCATTGAAATATAAGTGTCACATGCGTAGAACTCACAACTAGCGACGGGGTATGGCGCTGTATAGAATTACACACAATTTGTACTAAATCTTGAATCGCGAAAGTGAAGTTTGCAGTACTGTTTATACAAGTTTCATCAACCGTCGGATTGTGGCTCGCCTGGATAACCTAACCTGGTCGGTACTCTCTTTATGTGTCAGAGGAACATCAATTCTCGTACCTACACAGTAGGAATAAAAAGAAAGATTAGTAACGTCCGACCTACGGAGTCGGTTATCTGAATACCACCTCGTGGTCTCCAGTTTGGCAATCGTTTCTTCCAGCGTCCCTCGGTCCTATGCCGAATATAGCCTATAGCTATTTTTATCCCTGTGTCACGGGGGACTTAACACACGGACACAAAGTACATCCAGCGTCAGAACTGTAATTGGGATCCGAACACAATCCAGCGTTTCGTCTGCAGTTAGACGACCGCTTGTGCGCTATCTGTGCGGCTTTTACTGTGCTTATTCGCCCAGCTATGTTTTATCTGGATTCTATGCCATGTACATTAGTGTGATATTAACAATGTAAATTCGATTCTTACCCTTACGGACACCATATAACTAATTTTCACCATAAATAAAACTACACCTTGTCATTTGTCCCGCAGGGGATAACACAACACGCAACGGACGAACACAAAGACTTTTATCCGCAAATAACCTTTGAGCTTTTTCCAAAGTATATCTTTTTAAGGTTTCGAGCTATTTTCTAGATGTTAGGTAACCTTCCTTCCTTTCCTTATTCCCTGACAACGTGTATGCAAAATTGCATCATGATCGTTCGAATAGTTTAGCATAACAAACAAACAAACTCATATGCATTTATGATATTAGTTATGATTATTAGCATGGAATCAATACAAAACATCATTGTTAATGTTTTTATTTAATTTTCAGGCATTTAGTCTTCTGGGCTTCATCTGCATCCAGTTCTCTTATGTGAACAATGCGTCTAGAGGCTCCTTCTTCAGTTGGATATCCATGATTGCCTTCTGGTTCACCGGCATACTTCTTGGCTTCTACCTGTTCCATATTCTGGAGAAGTTCTACAAGATACCCTGGTTGAAGATCGAGTTTGTTTTCTGCGCGCTGTGGACTTTCTTCTATTTGTTGGTGTCGATTTTGGCGACGACTGTCCATGATAATCCCCATTCGGCTGCTGCGGTAAGTAGCTGTTCTCAGCATCCATTTTTTGGAAAGGCTCCCGCTCTTTGTCTAATTCCTGTGACGCGGGAGCTTTATAAACATTCAAATAAAGGACACAAAGAACACCCAGACTCTGAACAACCATTCGTGGATCACACAAATATTTGTTCCGTGTGGGAATCGAACCCACAGCACTCGGCGCGGCGGCAGTGGCGAGACGAACACTAAAACCACTACACCATCCGGGCAGTCAGCCATTAAGCTATAATTATAAAACTTTGTATAATCCACAAATGGTTTTTCCGAGAGAATTATTCTTATAGCGAGAGTGGTCTTTTTTTAACACGCTTTTATTAGCTTGGTATTTATCTATGTATCTATGAATCTATGTAACGGAATCTTTGAACGTGATTTTCACCCCTTTCAAACCGACGGGTTGATTTGAAAAATTGCACACTTATCGAGGACCGCTGACAATACAATAATTTAGAAAAAATAGTTTAAAAAAATAAATACAAATAACAGTTTAAAATACCAAAAACACACTTTATTAAAAAAAGTAGAAAATAATTTAATAATTTTAATGTAAAAATGCGTGGGGTGCTTTCTAAGATATTTCGATACTACCCTACGCTTTTTTACATTAAAATTATTAAATTACTTTCAACTTTTTTTAATAAAGCGTGTATTTTAGTACTTTTTAATTATTATTTAAAATCAAAATATCATATCAAAGTTCCTGAATACTTCAGCGTTGATGTTATGTGTTCCAGTTCTTCGGCTTCGTAGCAACGATCGCATACGCCGCCGACTGTTACCTCAAATGGATGGCAGTTCGCGGCGGTGGACTAGCTCAAGGCTCTCGGGTTGTCTCCAAGCAAACCACCTCTGTGGAGTCACCCCCGCCTAGAGAAGGATATTAGGCAGGTAGGGGATGAATGGAATGTAGCTGGGGGCAGAGAGAGTACAATTTGTGGAAGAAATCTGCAGCTATAAAATTGCCTCTTCAGTATTAGGGTACATTTTGGCTTTCGATTGTGACCTTGTAGTTTAAAAATTGTAGAAGATATATGTCTCTTGTACCCCAGTTCTATGTTGGAAAGATATTTTAGGCAATATCACGGCTAAATTGAGGTTACTTTTGTTATTAATATGAGTCAAACATAACATCAATTTAAATGTAGTTTATCGATATGCTGATAGAAGTAGGTGCTAATTTTAAGTATTACTTAGTCTGGGAATGTAGAAAATATTTGTCACGCAACTTTCTGTCATGACACCTTACTTCTACTAATACATGCGCTACAGATAAGTAAGTGACAGGAAGGTATTAATGTCATCGCTGTGTCACGAACCAATACAGTCATATTACATCCATGTCACGTCATCCAATGATGCAGAATTTCTGTGATTTTATAAAAAATATGTAGGTTTTTGTCATCGTGACAAATGTCCCTAGTGTGCGATCTAAAGCAGTAATACGGCATTTACGTCATTAAAAGATCAATTCTTGATTTCTCAATCGAGTAATTTCAAAGAAGAAATTTAATTGTTGTAGCCCCCAGCTACACCTTGGAATATATAATAAAAGGACAAGTAAAAGACATCGGCACTATAAAGGCACCATATTGTTTTTTCAAATGTCTATCATGTAAATAACGCTTCACGCAAACTGCATATGCGTGTGCGCATGCAGTGACGGTTGAGTTGGACAATTGTCATACAATACACTTTGTTTTCTTATCTTGGCAGATAAGAGATACGATGTATTTAATTTTTACTACCAACAGAAATCACAAAACTATAAATATTGAAATATTTATAATTTTGTGATTTCTACGTCAGAGCATTTATACGATTTATTATTATATATTTCAGTATAACATAAGCTTAAAAATATTGTCAGAATTTACCGGAATTAGTGTTTAAATCAAAGAATATATATTTTTTTATTGAATGAAGTTTAGGGTTGCGCCCCATTTAACAGCGTGTGCTCATTTTTATTTTAAAATGATTCGTGTATGATAATGACAGCTCAACCAATTTTCTGGTCTTATCTTCTAGTTAAATAAGTGAAATGTTAATTATTGTCCTCGTTTAAGTATTATCGGACAAATTTATGTAAGTACTTATATTGTTTATTTTTATTAATATAATCGCTGGCACACTACCGCCAACGACAATCAACGAGTAGCAATTTTTAATGATCATATATTTTATACAATGCATTTCTTTTACAAATCTTTTTTTATTTATTTATATACACATTTTAAATAAATATAGTGTGCTAGCATGTACAATAGTTTTATTATTAATATGGATGTAACGGTTTAACCAAAGAATCAATGTACCTACAGGGTGTTACGGCTCAAAATGATTAATAAGATGATCTGAATGGAATGAAATCATGACATTTGTCACATATTGTATTTTTATAATTGATGTTAAAGGCACGTTAAAATATTAGAATCACGTATTTAAAAGCTTTATATATAGCACGTTTTATATTTCACGTTGTAAAGATTCTTACACAAGCCTTACACAAGTGCCTTGTATGTTAGCAAAAGAGTTTAGATAGGAATTGTTGATTCTAGCCTTCTAATTCTAATTAATGTTAATAATGTACTGACAAACTTTTTTATCGCTTCCACCGTTAACAACGAAGTATTTTTATCGACTTCATATTTTCTATTGTAATATAGTTGTAAAGTCACTTTCTATTCTTGACTATTGCAATATTCTGTTTTTAAGAACACTTTTAGGCTTTGGAAATGACCAGAGTGCCTAGTGCGAGTTTGTTTTACGTTAACGCGATTGACACGTTTATGACGTGCGGCGCACCGATTGGCCTGCTCCAAGCCCTTAACCAATCAGGAAGCCAAAGGGAAACGTTTCGATCGCGTTAACGTAAAACCAACTCGCACTGGATACCCTGATCAATCAAATGTTTATATGAGCTAATCTATTCATGCACATATATGTAAATACATGTGTACGGATAAGTACTATTACTTATAACAGTTACCTGCGCTCATGATTTGCAAGTGCTTTATTTATTTATTGTCATGACACACATATGTATATAACAGGGATGTTGCGGGTGCAATTTTTCGACATCCGGGAATGCGGATGCAGCCGTCCAAATCGATGCGGCAGTACCGCAATTACGGATGCGGGTGCGAATATTCGCAACATCCCTAATATATACTATACATGCTATTTTCTAATTTATTTTATAAGCTGCTATTTGAACAAAATGTTTCTGATATTTTTAGCATTTTAATTGTATATGTATGAAGCCATCATTTAAGTTAATATTAGTCTTGGCCATTCAGGTACGTATGTATACTATACAATTATACATATACATACAATTATACCTATTAACATTTTAATTCTTTATTTTAAGGCTGTTTACTCGGCTTATTCCTCTTTTTTATTGATCATTTATGTCTAAAATTATAAATATATGGTAATACATTACACTAAACCATGTTTCTTTCATATATTAATGAATTAATCTATTTTAATGGAAATTAATTTTTACTTTTTAATTTCTGTAATATACTGCTGTTTATAATTCTGGTGAAATTAAGTATAAAAATATTTAAGATGACAATTTTGTAATGACTTTTTTAAATAGCTTTTAAGGTTGGTCTTTACTCAGCCGAACAAGGCATTATTATCAATGGAAATATTTTTGATCATTACTACAGTAATTATTACGGTATGAACAAGATAAGTTTAAAATAATTAATCAAATGAAAAACTAACAATCAACTTAATATACAATTATATAAATTCAATCAAATCACTGTTTGCTTATTTGTTTTTAAAATCTTTGCTATGTAAATATATTTTTATTAACAGAATTGATTACTTAACATAAGTTATAAATACATAGTTTTAATATACTTCTGTGTTCGATTAATTGTTAAATTGTAAGATTTTGTTTTTAAATTATAATATATTACCTATGAAGTTGTTATAAGATGCATTTCCAGCATTGATATGCAAAAGATCAAGATGAACAAATCGCTACAAATCTAGCTTTATGAAAAGTTGTTTTTTAAGCAATATAATCAAAAAGCTCAATTTTAATTGATCGTCTTGGGATTTTATATATCAATGATTTCATGTAATTAATTTGTTATATTAATCATTTGTCTGTCTTAAATATATTGGCACCCATTTTATCTATCAGATTGCGCGGGAAGATATTGACTGAAGGTTTATGAGAGACGTGGACGATTCAGCTTTTGTTTTAAAATTTAAATAGAGTATTATTATTTGCCATTTATTTTATAAATCACTTAAATATATACTGTATAGAAACCTTCTTAATTCAGCCATTAACATAATTTACACTCTAATCAAGTTAAAACCTATGCACATTTACTAAGTTTAAAGTCGTTATTTGTTAGAGGTGATTCACATTAAAACGAGATCGTATTACATATAAATATGGATAGCACATCAGTACTGTAATAAAAACAATTACAACATAATTATCTGGAGGGTAGATGCCATTTTGGTTGATCGTGCTACGGTAGCGAACACTAGGCTCGTTTTAATGAGGGTCAACCCTAATTCCAAACAATATTTTTTTAAGAAATATTTGTCAGTGTTCACAAACTACGGTGCCTTAAATACTACATATGTTTTATTTACGATATTTGACAGCATAAGGAAGAAGTGACAGTTAATGTATCGTTACAAATAAAACCTTGTTTCGGTGTAACATTCTTAATTTGGTTTAGTCAGCAGCGTAATAATACCCCCATATACTTAAAGGCTAGTTTCTGTCTTCTGGAGTACATCCTTACTAATATTATAAACGCGAAAGTTTGTATGGATGTATGGATGTTTGTTACTCTTTCACGCAAAAACTACTGGACCGATTGCGATGAAACTTGGTATGTAGATAGCTGGAGACCTGAACATAGGCTTATCTTATCTTATCTTAATTCGGGGCCCAGTGTAAGACCGGCGACACTTCGACCCAGTGGAATCTTTTGTGTCGGCCCCGGGGTCTATCCATAAGCTATCTCCCTATGAATGTACTGCATCAGTCGCAGCGTACACTTCAGAGGGACATAGGCTACTTTTTATCCCGATATTCCCACGGGAACGGGCCTTACGCGGGTGAAAACTAGTGATGGATATATATTTAAGTACCTCGGTAGCGCAGCAGTAATGAACGCGAATGGCAGGAGAAGCGTTAGTAGGAGTTTCAGTAAAAAAAATGTAAAATGTAGCATGGAGTCTAGAACTGTTCTCGGTTTGGCAACAGGCTCGTCCTCTATTATTTGAGTTCTAAAATCATAGTTGGCGAAATACGGGCGTCATTACACCTATGCTTACGTATTCAGGTATAGCGTCGTAAGACTATGGCCCAGTTCTTATATCAAGAAACGAGACGTTTTATCTACGGACAGTTCAGTTTTGACATATTTTCCATAGAATATTTGTCAAAAATTAAGTGTCCATAGCTAAAATGACTCGTTTCTACAGGGACCGGGGCTATATCGATGGCTTAGAGTGAAAACCTCGGGTATGCAATTTTAGGTTAATTTATTTTCTTGACAGAAAACTCTTAACGCACAATCTTGTTTCACGCAACATTTTATTCGATACTTGTAGCGTCATCTATGATCTTGAATGCATACCATGTAACTACTCGCTCGTTTGGTTTGATAACCTCGCGACGGCGCATCAAAACTTGTCCATAAAATTCAATAAAAAAATTTATTATTAATTTTTAAATATTTGAATATTCATGATTAATCTGATTCTGATTTGGTTATTGGTTTTTGGAATAAAATTTTACAGGGCGCAGTTTTTCGTGCCTCCTGAAAAGTTACGTATTTCGCAGTTACGAGGTTTTTACTATAACCCATCGAAATATATCAAAATTAATTACTAAAATACATTTTAACTAATTTTTTTGTCACATAGTAATGTCACTTCTTTCTCACGTTACACACAAAGTTTAAAGAGTAAATAAATAGTCGATGTATTTTGTTATTCTATTAAAAGTATTGTCATGTAATTCTATTGTCTTATACATGTTACGCTGTTACTCAATGTTTTTTGAAAATTATATCGTAATGTATAGAAATAAAAGTGTTAACATTATTTGTTGGTTTTATTTTATTTCTAAAGTAAGCGTTAGTCCTATTATTTTATTATTGATCTTACCATGGAAGGGTCGTGGTCTTGAACACAACCTACGACCCTACGCTTAAGTAGGGTCACGTTGGTGGTTACCACAAGCGTATTGGCTTAGCTGGAGGAATTAACATTTTTGTTAATTCTCTTCTAGTTAAGCCGATACGTTTGTGTTCAGAGTACTTATAATTTATAAGCCAAATGGCAAGTAATTTCGAAAAATAATAAACTTTTGATTTGCCTGGTTCCTGATCCCTTAAGATCACAGGGTAAATTTCTGAAACTTACGATTTCTTGTAAGGTAATTGTCAGTAACAGTACTAAGGTTTCGAATGGAGACAGTAATATGCTTGCCCTTTATTACATGGAACCTAAAATCAGGTGAAATTAGGCAATATCGCCGTATTAATAAGGCATCAGTCTATGTATGTATTTTTATTAATGTTGTTGGCGCTCGAGGCGCTTACACACACCGTTATCGATTTGGCCGGAGGCCCATCTGATGGCAATGTTTTCTTGCAAAATGTTTTCTTGATTCTATGTAAACACATCCAAGTCGCTGACAGCTTGCTTCCCATACTTTTATACAATACATGCGCTTCTTTTTCTTCTTCTTTGCCTGTGGTTAGTGACCAACCTGTTGTCAAGAGTTGTTCAAGCCGCCCGTAGGCCTCTGACACGACTTAACGACTGCTGTCAATTTGGCAACAACCGGGACCGACTTTATGCGTTTTGTGATAACTATACACGCTAATTATACTGAAAAGGCGTAAGGCGACGCCTTCATTCAATAGCGCCTACCCAAAACTTGGTTTTCTAAAATCATTTGCTATTTACCTGTGTAATTGCATTATAAATCAATTAGGCATATATTTTATCGTTGTCTTAGAACTAATAAGGAACAGACGCGATTAAAATTATACAGAACAGGCGAAGATACGGAAGGGTGTGTCATTATACAGTTCGATTCTGTCGCGACAACAGGTCTTCTTAATAAGTTTTATATAACAAACGACGTGTCTTGCTCGAGCTTGGATCGCGCCTGCAGCAGACGCGGTGCTACTTGTGTATAATGCATTCTGTATGGAAAACTTATGAAGCAGGATCATACCCGTGCTGCGCCTGCGCCACATATAACCTAGTGCCGCTTCTGTATAATTTATTCTTGAAATGACGGTGGTAGCGATTTATTTTCATTTTGATACTATCATCATCATTATTTCAGCCGAAAGATGTCCACTGCTTGACATAGGCCTATCCTAAGGTTTTCCACACAGATCGGTGTTGGGTCACCCGCATCCAACCGTTTCTCGCGACCCTAACCAGGTCATCGGTCCACCTTGTGGGACGCCTACCCCTGTTGCGTCTCCTTTGATACTATTGGTGGTAGAAAATAAAATCACGATTTGTTTTGGATAAATAATATATTTGTTTTAAATGCGTTTTTAATATAATTTATTGCAGTTACCTATAATTGGAACGGTTACCTCGTAATATTAAATACTACAACTTCAAGCGCTTGATGTCTTCCATCTTGAAATCAATCCTGTCAAAATAAAAATAATATTGAAATATAGTAACATGTGTAGGTACATGATGTTTTTTTACCTCAAATGTCAAAAATGTCAATCAGATGCGATTTTGTTAATGATTTAAACACTAATCGATACTTGTGTTTCTTCGTATAAAACGATACATAATTAACTAATGTATTTAGTATTTCCATAAGATTGACTGTGTGCTATTTTTCACGTTCCAAGCTAGCATACACATATGTATAAATTTAACATTATGTTTTTTACCCATGTTTATGACATAGCGTCCCTTCTCTGTTAACCAGTATATTATAATAGAGAGTGTCAAAGTATTTGAAGATATTTCTTAAAAGGTCTTGTCCTAAAATTAGTAGCTGTGTTTCTTGTCTGGCGATTTCATTATATGTACATAAGTGATACTATATATCTGCCATATAGTTACAGGAGCTTAATGACCGTTTACTATTTGCTAAGGAGTTTGTATTTCGATTGCGCATCTTATTTAATTTAATTTTCATTTTAAAAGAAACAAGGACCCACTTGTTTTAATTTATATGACGCTGGGAACTCAAACATTTAAATAAGGGACACTAAGAACGCTCATACTCAGAACAACTATTAGTGTATTACACAAATATTTGTCCTGTGTAAGGAATATAACACATAACACTCAGCTCGGAGGCAGTGGTGAAGCGATCACTTCAGGCGAAGCTAAGGAAAAATGAATGTAAACGTAGTAAGTACCTCCTCGCGAGGATGTCCTTGGCGTGCGGCGCGCTGAGGCGCGGCGCGGGCGCCAGCGCGTCGCGCGCGTGCTGCGGCTGCTCGAGCGCCAGCAGCGCGGCGCCCGCCGTGAGCCGCGCCGCGCGCTCGCGCCCCGCCGGCACCCCGGCGCCCGCCCACGCCGCCAGCCGCCGCGCGCGCCGCTCCACGCACAATGAATGTATATGTAGTAAGTACCTCCTCGCGAGGATGTCCTTGGCGTGCGGCGCGCTGAGGCGCGGCGCGGGCGCCAGCGCGTCGCGCGCGTGCTGCGGCTGCTCGAGCGCCAGCAGCGCGGCGCCCGCCGTGAGCCGCGCCGCGCGCTCGCGCCCCGCCGGCACCCCGGCGCCCGCCCACGCCGCCAGCCGCCGCGCGCGCCGCTCCACGCACAATGAATGTATATGTAGTAAGTACCTCCTCGCGAGGATGTCCTTGGCGTGCGGCGCGCTGAGGCGCGGCGCGGGCGCCAGCGCGTCGCGCGCGTGCTGCGGCTGCTCGAGCGCCAGCAGCGCGGCGCCCGCCGTGAGCCGCGCCGCGCGCTCGCGCCCCGCCGGCACCCCGGCGCCCGCCCACGCCGCCAGCCGCCGCGCGCGCCGCTCCACGCACAATGAATGTATATGTAGTAAGTACCTCCTCGCGAGGATGTCCTTGGCGTGCGGCGCGCTGAGGCGCGGCGCGGGCGCCAGCGCGTCGCGCGCGTGCTGCGGCTGCTCGAGCGCCAGCAGCGCGGCGCCCGCCGTGAGCCGCGCCGCGCGCTCGCGCCCCGCCGGCACCCCGGCGCCCGCCCACGCCGCCAGCCGCCGCGCGCGCCGCTCCACGCACAATGAATGTATATGTAGTAAGTACCTCCTCGCGAGGATGTCCTTGGCGTGCGGCGCGCTGAGGCGCGGCGCGGGCGCCAGCGCGTCGCGCGCGTGCTGCGGCTGCTCGAGCGCCAGCAGCGCGGCGCCCGCCGTGAGCCGCGCCGCGCGCTCGCGCCCCGCCGGCACCCCGGCGCCCGCCCACGCCGCCAGCCGCCGCGCGCGCCGCTCCACGCACAATGAATGTATATGTAGTAAGTACCTCCTCGCGAGGATGTCCTTGGCGTGCGGCGCGCTGAGGCGCGGCGCGGGCGCCAGCGCGTCGCGCGCGTGCTGCGGCTGCTCGAGCGCCAGCAGCGCGGCGCCCGCCGTGAGCCGCGCCGCGCGCTCGCGCCCCGCCGGCACCCCGGCGCCCGCCCACGCCGCCAGCCGCCGCGCGCGCCGCTCCACGCACAATGAATGTATATGTAGTAAGTACCTCCTCGCGAGGATGTCCTTGGCGTGCGGCGCGCTGAGGCGCGGCGCGGGCGCCAGCGCGTCGCGCGCGTGCTGCGGCTGCTCGAGCGCCAGCAGCGCGGCGCCCGCCGTGAGCCGCGCCGCGCGCTCGCGCCCCGCCGGCACCCCGGCGCCCGCCCACGCCGCCAGCCGCCGCGCGCGCCGCTCCACGCACAATGAATGTATATGTAGTAAGTACCTCCTCGCGAGGATGTCCTTGGCGTGCGGCGCGCTGAGGCGCGGCGCGGGCGCCAGCGCGTCGCGCGCGTGCTGCGGCTGCTCGAGCGCCAGCAGCGCGGCGCCCGCCGTGAGCCGCGCCGCGCGCTCGCGCCCCGCCGGCACCCCGGCGCCCGCCCACGCCGCCAGCCGCCGCGCGCGCCGCTCCACGCACAATGAATGTATATGTAGTAAGTACCTCCTCGCGAGGATGTCCTTGGCGTGCGGCGCGCTGAGGCGCGGCGCGGGCGCCAGCGCGTCGCGCGCGTGCTGCGGCTGCTCGAGCGCCAGCAGCGCGGCGCCCGCCGTGAGCCGCGCCGCGCGCTCGCGCCCCGCCGGCACCCCGGCGCCCGCCCACGCCGCCAGCCGCCGCGCGCGCCGCTCCACGCACAATGAATGTATATGTAGTAAGTACCTCCTCGCGAGGATGTCCTTGGCGTGCGGCGCGCTGAGGCGCGGCGCGGGCGCCAGCGCGTCGCGCGCGTGCTGCGGCTGCTCGAGCGCCAGCAGCGCGGCGCCCGCCGTGAGCCGCGCCGCGCGCTCGCGCCCCGCCGGCACCCCGGCGCCCGCCCACGCCGCCAGCCGCCGCGCGCGCCGCTCCACGCACAATGAATGTATATGTAGTAAGTACCTCCTCGCGAGGATGTCCTTGGCGTGCGGCGCGCTGAGGCGCGGCGCGGGCGCCAGCGCGTCGCGCGCGTGCTGCGGCTGCTCGAGCGCCAGCAGCGCGGCGCCCGCCGTGAGCCGCGCCGCGCGCTCGCGCCCCGCCGGCACCCCGGCGCCCGCCCACGCCGCCAGCCGCCGCGCGCGCCGCTCCACGCACAATGAATGTATATGTAGTAAGTACCTCCTCGCGAGGATGTCCTTGGCGTGCGGCGCGCTGAGGCGCGGCGCGGGCGCCAGCGCGTCGCGCGCGTGCTGCGGCTGCTCGAGCGCCAGCAGCGCGGCGCCCGCCGTGAGCCGCGCCGCGCGCTCGCGCCCCGCCGGCACCCCGGCGCCCGCCCACGCCGCCAGCCGCCGCGCGCGCCGCTCCACGCACAACCCGCCCTCCTGTGCGCGCACACATACACACACACACACATTTATAATTCACTAAATATTCCAAATCATTCTGGACTGTGCACACACGCACTCATATATTTCACTAAACATTCCGAATCATTCCGGATATATCCTTGTGAAATTACAAATGTTACCTATTGACTCGCAGCGCCGCACCGGCGGCCAGACAAAACAAGTTTTCAATTTTATCTTGCATTCCAGCAATTTTATAAGTTACTAAAATTATCTCCAAAGAAAGTACACTCGACTAGAATTACTCGAAGCCAATTACGACATACAAAATATAATAATGTTTCTCGATATTGCGTAAGCTTTCAATAACCTAACACGAGCATTTATTTGTTTGCAAACAAAATTATAGCTTAATGAGGAAATATTTAAATGTCATTAGTTAATACATATATAAGTTATTCAACGTATTCCTCAAAAATACATCAAATATAAAATCAAGATAGTTAAAAAATACAGTAAATCTATAATCAAATTCATAATAGATGGAATGCTACAAGGGATCATCTTAGTTCCGGTTTATACAAATTATGTGCTCTACACCCAAAAAAATCTTTAGCACAAGGGTAGCAAATATTCACGTAAAAAGTAATTTCAAATAGTCATCAATCAATTAAATTATTTTCTTTAAAACCAAAACCTTAGACCTCACCATCAAGTAAGACGTATATTTGTTTGTCAAATTGGTTGTATAAATAACTCGGGGACCTACCCTGTCATATCTATTCTGTAGTATCGCTGCCTCAGCTCTGGTAGCTATTTCAGTGATCGCGGCCAATAGCAGAGTATCCACAGATCTCGCAGACACATGCGCACGTGCAGATTCCGCAAACTGTTCTAGAGCTTGTGGGAGAGCGTCCGCGTCATCTTCCATTTCCTCTAGAATATAGTAAATAGGATTTGATTTGACTAATGAGGGCGTAGAGGAATTTAGTATATTTCGTTTAACACATTACAGCCATAAAACAAAGCCACGTATAAAAACAGATGGCCTCTTCGCGCGTCGCTTGTTTGTCAGTTGGTTTCATCGCGGATAGACGTATGATGCACCGTTCGATAGCCTTCGCGCGTCGCTTGGTTACGGCGCGGCTAGACGTATGATGCTCCGTTCAATTCCAGGTTCCTCATAAACATATATTATGTTGTTTGTGCGTATATACATACGCCACATTCGTTTAAATGTCTTGTGGGTCAAACCCACGATTATGTTACGGTGTGATAAGATGTGTGCTTTGCTCACCTCCACCGAAACTCGAATTTGTTTTAAACTTACATTAGCAGATGCCTACTGTAATTTAAGTATAGCTACATACAACGGTCATTAATTTTTTATTTAGCATTTTTGCTTGTTATAACAGCGACGAAAAGCATGAGGACGGAAAGCTTTGACATAATACAACGAAACTATCTTGTACTAAGAATAGGATGCATGAGTATACCGACGTCAGCTTGTATAAAATAAGACCTAATTTCAAATAGACAGCCAGATTCAAATTCTAAATTTAAATTTATTTTTGAAAGTACGAATTTCTATGCCTAGAGCTGTGATGACGTCACAAAGTTGTTCAGCGACAATATACCTATCATATGTTTATATTTTCGTAATACCTTATGATATGTCCTTTACCAAAAATCCATTCGTAGCCGATAAACAATCAGTTTTAAAAGTTAAGATTAGTAAAATGAGGTTTAAAGTGGCGCGCACTTTGGTGGCTCCGGCCGATCCGGTAACAAATACACGCTACAAATGTATCGGCTCGTATGCGAGCCTCAGTCAAAGGGCAGGTACATACCCACAGTGGGCTCGGGGTCGACGATCCTGTGCGCCCAGGCCACGAGGCGCGGGTGCATGGCGGCGGTGAGCGCGGCCAGCGCGAGGTCGTGCGCGGCGCGGAAGGCGGCGGCGGCGGCGCCCAGCCCGCCCGCGCATGACGTCAGCTTGTCGCGCTCGGCGCCGCTGCGCGCGAGCGTGTGCGCGGCCGCGCATGCCTCCGTGGCGAGACGCTCCGCCCACTCCGCGCCTGCCTCTGCTTCGTTCATGTGCGCCTGGTACACATTAAGCACAAATATCAAGGATAACTATATTATTCCTTTGAGCCCATCACAGACGTACCTATAATATATATTAATATATCGAGATATATATTGTATAGCAAGCTATCACACACGGGAGCTATACTATAATATATATTTTGCCCTCACTCGGTCTGCGGTCGTCCTTGCAAACGCACGATTTTAAAGCTTATTTTCTGTACAGAATGTTCAAATTTTGAAATAACACTGTAATCAATCTAGGTACCTAAATTAATTCGATAAGAGCACTTCTTTTAGATCTAATTGAAAGTATTTCAGAGGATGATTCCGATGCTGAATTTGATTTGCATGTTGCCTTGTCAGGAACGAAAAATAGAACCATCTGGATTGAGTCGCATATAAAACAAAAGAGAACTCGTGGCGAATTTAATGTCTTATGATTAAAATTTATCATCGAATAAATTTGCACAGTATTTTAAAAGTTCAAGATCGGCATTTATCGAGCTTGATGAATTGATAAAAAATGATTTAATAAAATGCGGTACGGTTATGCGCATAAGCATTATTAGCACATATTCTGAAGAACGTCTTGCAGTATGCTTGAGGAAAGAATTAAAAACAAATCATATTTCAATTATTTATTGTAATTGCAACACTTGTATTTTAATTAAATAAAGTATGTAATTTAAGCTCGTGCGCATCGAGCACGGTCGTCGGGCAGGCGTTCAGTGAACAAATGGATCGATCTCTGACTTTTCGAAGTTATGTGCGTATTAAATAGTTCATTATCGCTCGCCTTAACGGTGAAGGAAAACATCACGAGAAAATCTACATGTCTGAGAGTTCTCTATAATGTTCTCACAGATACGTGAAGTCTGCCTACCAGCAATGGGCCAGTGTGGTGGACTATGGCCTAACTTTTCTCACACTGAGAAGTAGCCCGTATCCAGCAGTGGAACAATTTGATACAGAGCTGATATTATATATCTGTCTTCGCTTCGTTTATGCGCGCCTGGTGCATATTAAACAAATAAACCATCTCTCTTTTATCCGCCTCCACTTCGTTCATGTGCGCCTGGTACACATCGGGCACAAATAAACTATGTTACTCTTTTATTGCATGTCAAGCATGGTAACCCAACACAACCAACGTGGCGTTGACTGTGTTGGGTGACCTGATGATTAGGGGCAAACAACATTGGCAATGCTTGGGGTATAGCTGGGCTTCTGCCCTTCTAACCTTTATAAATCCTCGCAACTTGCAAGATCTGGTGTTCCATTTATCTGGTGTTACCGGTAAAAATATCACGACATCAAAGAAAGTAGTATAAGATAATGAACTAACGAGATACAGTAGCCTCTGCGCGTCGACGTCCCTGTTGAGCCGGTGCGTGAAGTCGGCGACGGCGTCCCGGAGCGCGCGCGGGTCGCGCGGCGGCGCCAGCGCGAGCGGCTCGTGCGGCGGCGCGCGCAGCCAGCGCCGCAGCGCGCCGGCCGCCGAGCGCTCCAGCTCCGCCGACACTTCGTTCAGCACCGCGCAAGCGCCGTCCACGCTGCCTGATGAGATCGCTCGCCTGACCACAACCACACACGAAGATATATCTTGATACATGATTTTAAAGGAGTAGAATTTTTTTTTGAATAATACCTTCATCGTGGGGAATTTACAAACATTTAAACAACCAACACAAATAACACCCGGCACAATTGTTTGTGAAACACAGAAACTTTTGTCTCGTGCGGGGATCGAACCCATAACACTTAGCGCAATGGCAGTAACGAGGCCACCACTTAAACGACTACGCCATCACGCTTAACTCTGGAGCAATCCGATTAAAACAATATTTCCAATCTATAGAAAAATCAGCTAAACTAATTAGCTTTATATTCCTATAGTGAATAGTTTCCAAGACCCCTCAAAAGAGGCTATTGGTGCTCCCACACTGGCTGTTACAAAATGTTTACAAACATTTTTAACACTAAACATTTATTAACAAATGTTACGAGTTGTTACATTCTGTTAAGAATTGTTAGATGTTTTGATTGCTCCTACACTGATGGAAAATGTTTACAAACATTTTAAAACATTATATCGGTTCGCAGTTTGGATTTACGTTCCGAAGCGTTTACACGAAAATGGAAGAAGATTTGTTCATTGGATTAGCTATTATTTTTTGTTTAAAAATAGAAAAAGCGCTCTAACTGGATGCGCCAAACGCTAAGAGCTAGAAAAAAGTATAATAAAATATCCTCATGTCGTCTGAATAAATGTTTACAAACCGATGATAACAGATGTTTTAATTTGTTACAATCTGTTAACAAACAATTTTGTTTAGAAATGTTTAGTAAACATTACTTATCATGAAAAAGAGTTGTATTTATCGAGCCTGAACTGTAATCATGAGGTTATTGTCATGACTGAAACGTGGTTAAACGATAGTGTCAATGACTGTAAAGTTGTAAATGATAATTATATAATTTATCGTAGAGACCGTTGTACTACTAGTAACCCTAAGTCTGACGAGGGTGAAGTTATGATCGCAGTTACTAAAAAATATATTTCCAATAGAAATTCTTCGTTGGAAACTAATTATGAAGATCTGTGGGTTACTCTAAAAGTTCAAGTTAATAACAACACAAAATATTTAACGATATGTGCACTTTATATACCTCCACCTACGTCTGCATCTAAGCTGGAATCATACCTTGAATCCATTACCAACTCTGCTTCACAGTTGCATAACCATGATTTGTTGATATTGGGAGATTTTAATTTGGACAGATTACAATGGCAATCATTAATATCTAACGCTGCATATTTATCAAATAATAGCTACATTGTGCCCGATTCTTTTAAGTCGGAAATAGGTAGACATATTATATTGGAGTTTATGGAGATTCTGGATCTGCAACAGTATAACTTAATAAATAAGACTGATAATAAAATGCTTGACTTAGTTTTCTCGTCTCACAAAAATGTAACAGTCCAATTTCAATTAGATACTCTAACTAAAATTGATGATTATCACCCGCCGTTGTCAGTTACTGTCGATTATCGACTAACGCGATTTTTGAACAAACATAAAGTAAATAAATTTAATTTCTATAAAGCTAATTACGATTTAATAAACAATGAGCTTGATCAATTAAACTGGTATGAAATATTATGTCAGGGGAATATAGGAGATAATTATGGTCGAAGCTTTTTATGATAATCTATGGAATATCATAGCAAGATATGTTCCTGTTTCAACATTTACCAAAAGGAGCTATCCTGTGTGGTATTCACGGCAACTTATATATCTCATTAAGGAAAAAGACAAATACCGTCAGAGGTTTAAGAGTTTTAGGTATCCTATGGATGAGATTGATTACCGCTTGGCTAGAATTAGAGTCCACAGCCTCGTAACGTCTTGTTATGCCAAATATTTAAAAGATATTAAGGTAGAAATTTCTAATAATAATATTAAACGGTTTTGGTCTTACATAAATAACAAACGTAAAGCTGGTTCCTCTATTCCTAGTGAATTGACGCTAGGTGCCGAAACGTTTTCTACGCCACAGTCAATTTGTAATGCATTTGCTAGAAATTTTTCATCAGTATATATAACTAATAACGATGGTCAATCTACATCTGCTTGCACTTTGCAGCAAAATCCAAGTATTATGGTTCGTGGTACTTAAGGGTCAACTACAATTAATAAGTCAGAAGTTGAAAAGGCCCTAACAAAACTGAATACTACCCTTGGAGCGGGTTCTGATCAGATCCCAGCTTTATTTATTAAGAAATTTTTAAGTGCTCTCGTAATCCCTCTTCAAATAATATTAAATTTTTCTCTTTCAACGGGAACCTTTTCTTCTAAGTGGAAATCGGCTAATGTTGTCCCTATACCAAAAGATGGTCATGCAGATGATATTACGAATTATCGACCTATCTCATTGTTATCAGTATTTAGCAATTTTTTTGAATTCTTTATTTGCTCTTTTGTAAGTAATCACATCAAGCCCATATTGTTACAAGAACAGCACGGATTTCGTAGTAAAATGTTTACTTGTTCGAACATTGGGAGTTATGCGAGTGAATTATCTGATTCATTAGATAAGTCTTTCCAAGTCGACGCTATTTATACCGATATAAGTAAAGCGTTCGACAGAGTGGATCACAATTTGTTACTTACTAAGATGTCGAATGTTGGTATCCATGGGTCATTACTTACATGGTTTTCATCTTATTTAACTGACAGATCACAGAGAGTAGTGCTTTGTGGTCACGAATCTAATAGTTATGTAGCTTCATCGGGCGTCCCCCAAGGTTCTTATTTGGGACCGATATTATGTTCTATTTTCATAAATGATCTGGGTTACGTGATCAAGTATTCTAAATTTTAATTTTTTGCAGATGGTCTTAAATTTTTCAAAATTATTAAGTATGTCTTTGACTCTTTGCAGTTGCAGGAAGATTTAATCGAAATATCTAATTGGACTAAAATAAATAAACTCCCACTAAAAAATAAATGCAAACATATCAAATTTCATCGCAAACGAAATTTTTAACAAACTTTTTACACCATTGATAACATTATGCTCGATGAAGTTGATCAGATTAGGGACCTCGGTGTGATTATTGACTCCAAACTTTCCTTTATACCGCATATTGATAATATTGTCACCAGGTCATTTAAAATGTTAGGTTTCATTTAGCGTAACAGCAAATATAAAAAAATTACAATCTCTTCGTACTTATAATGAAAGACTAAATTTTTCAAGATTAATTCTTCAGAGGATCGTCGGTGGGTTGCAGATTAAAGAATTCTATTTAAAATTTTAACTGGTAATCTCGACTGTCCCTATTATTACAAAAATTCACTTTACTGTACCACATCGTGGCCAAAGATTACAAAATTACCTTCCATTGGCCTCGAAGTTCTTTAAAACAAATATTGGATTTCATAGTATGATTCCCAGATTATGTCGTGAGCACAACGGTCTGTTTAAACATATAAAGGTTGACATTCATGCCGTATCTTTGCCGGGTTTCAAAAAAGAATTAAACAGTTTTAAGTCAACTAGTAAATGACGATTCTTTTGTTTTTGTTTATGTAATTTCCTTTTACTCACTTATAATTAGTATTATTTTTTTACATTTAAGTATTTTGTAATGCCACTGACGAGTATCACGTGAGTAGCCGAGTGATATACTCAGTAAATGTTTCGTGTGCCTAGCATTGGATTTACATTCTGTAAAAGTTTTTGTTAACATTAATTGGAAATTCACGTAAATGATGTGAAATCTGTTGGCAAACAATGTATTAAATAAATAAATAAATAAAAATGTTTGCTAAAAATGTTTACTAATGTTTGTAAACATTTCGTAACAGTGTGGGAGCAGCATATGGTATCAATACAGAAACAGTGAGTAAAAAAATACAACGCACCGCTGCCATTAAAAAAAATCAAACCCTCGAACGTCCAAGCACCTTATAAGTACAACAATAAAATTGTGGAGGAGAATTTGTTCCCTAGCTCTATTCTGCCATTTATTCTTCATTGAGAATCTGCTGACCTCATGTGTAACCATTCAAAGGGTTACACTACTTTAAAACTAATATATTGCCTACCTGATAACCTTCCTCGCAATGAAGAACACATCGTCAACAAGACTGGAAGTTGTAACACCGGCTTGCGGTGTTGCCATCTTTAAAGCTTTATTTACACTTTCTTCAAGGAAATACCTAAAACATAAACAATTACTTACATTTTACAAAATGATAATAACATTGAAAGCAACTAATAAAAATAAAAGAGAATTCTTTATATCTGGTTTATGGAAAGGAAAATGAACAGAAAACGAGATGAAAACACATAGCTTTTCAAAATCATCAAAAGTTATGACGCATGTCAGCTGCTGGGATTGCCTGACTAAATTTGCAACAGCCAATTAAATCACTTAACATGAGTTTAGTTTTGTCGTTTCGTTGATTAGTCTTTCCAAAACCAGATGTTAATCATTTAAATAAAACAATATTGAAATAATATAACAAAGAAAATATAAGGAAGTCATATAAAAAATAAGTTTGTATATTACACATACTAAATATTATAAAACAAAGTTCACCACCGCGTGTCTGTCTGTTCACGATAAACTCAAAAGGTATTGAACGGATTTTCATGCGGTGTTGACCAATAGACAAGAATCATTCATGAGGAAGCTTTAGATGTATAATTTTTTAAGGTTTCTAGTGAATATATAACATTTTATTTAATAACAGATCTATAAATTTATGACTGACCTCTCCAAAGCTAAGTAATGTCCAAGTATGTCTTGTGCAGTCCTCATCAGATCACATTCGGCTATGATCTTCTCTACTTTGTCTATACAAGCTTTCTTTTCTGCCTCCTTTAGTGGTGCTGCGTCAATCTGCTCAAAAGCAATTATGCCTTCTAGTTTTAAAAGTGTAAAATATAATTACATTATGATACTAAGAACAAATTTGGGAAAGATAAATATGGATATATGTATGTATTACAAGAAAGGGCTCGAGAACAGGACCTTGGGTTATGCCAAAGTTGTTGACGTTCCATAGTCTTAAGTTGTATAGTAAATACTGTATTTATATTTTCCTTTTCTTGATATATAAATACAGTATACACTGATAGAATAACAAAACCATAAGTAACACTAAACGTTATAGTAATTTGATAAAGATATTTGCATTTATTTTCAGTGATTTGCGGTAGATGCCGTCAAATGCCCATTAAAATGCTAAAGTCCTGCGATTACATTTATATTTTAATTATCATATTCCTTAATTCAGTTATACATTGACGAATATGCTGATGATAAGTCTTACCTCAGTCTTCCTCCTAAGAAACATGAAGTATAGCCAGATTCGGGAGTGGATAAGAGCCAGCTCTGTTAACACGGGCTCGGCGCTTAGCGGTGATATTGCAGACCGCTGAGGGTCCGATTCAAGTCTACGTCCTACTACCAGCTCGTTGTACACGCGACGCACACCCGCACATACCTAGGACGGAAGAGAACTTTGATTCACAGCTCGAGAAATATATCAGACACTAAAGAATTAGAACAAAAATGTTCATATTTTATATTGTAATTTGATTATCATTATGCCTGATTATTAAATGGTAAACCATTATTAAAGATCTAGTAATAAAAACTTACTTATATAGAGACACCAATATTGGCATTAACATTAACACCAATATTAGTATAGCATAAATTCTTGAATGACAATTATGCAAAAATCTAAATACAATTGCTGCTCAAGAACAGTTGTCGAAACGCTAATCAAGGAATTTTAAGGATTAGCTGTTGCTAATTCAGTCGGTCAATCACAGCAAATAACATGCATTTAATCATTTGTTTACAAGATTTTGTAATGATCTGCCTTGCAGAGACCACATAGATTCGGAGACGATCTTTCTGTGTCTAAAGTAAGTTACCGTTAATAACCATGATTATTTATGTCAAGGGTATATAAGAAGGTTCCAATGTTATATTACTTACAGCAGGTTGCAATGTCCGTATTGTATTCCCGAGCAATCCATGAGCGTGTGCGGCTAACTGCGCATTTCGAGCACGCTCAATAGATGCGCCAGCGGCCTCAACCACACGGGTGATGGCGTCCGCAAACACACAAGCCTCTGATACAACGTCAGTTACAACGCACGCGCGTCGGATTGCTGCTTCAGTCTGTGAATAGAAAATTAAGTCATGTAGCATCAGCATACAGCAGTGTAATATATTATAATCGTCAGAATCACAGATATCTAATGTATATGTAAAGTCAATATGACTTTATACTAACCTGTGTAGTCAGATATTTAGCAAGTAAATCAACGCCTTCTTCCGCACGTCCGATCTGAGGAAACAGTTTGAAGAGTCGTTCTATGCTAGCTTCATCTTCCTTACGGGCTGCTTCTTCAAACCTTAAAACACATTCATGCTCACGCCATTATATCTCCAAAGAGGTAAGCAAAGTATTCTATTATTCCCCAGCTAAGTTTTAAAATCCCACTTAACAGGAGGTGAGCGTATCATCGTGGGCATATGAACAAGTGCCGTGCTCAATACTAGTCTAAGAGAAAAATCAATTAGTTTTTGCCCAATCAGGATATGGGCCTCCAGTGTTGATTGTACGCAAACATACAGCGTGGGACTAACATGAGAGTCAAATAATATATCGGCATGTCCATTGGGTTATACTGAACATTTATAAGTAATTATATAATAGGCAAAGTACATACTTGCGCACTAAGTGTTCCCTGAGAGTATTGGCAGCGCGAGTCATGGCGTCACGAGGGTCGGGCGCGCCGCGGGCTCTTGCCGCCGCGACCGAACCTGGATCCATACTCAGGAAACGCGACACATGACCAGCACCTGAAAATATTAGTAAAGCTTGAAAGGTTATCTAACAAAAATAAAATAGAAATGTAAGATGTATTTCCAAGTTTTACTGGTTATTCCAGAGATTTGTGTGTCAAACAGAGAACCATACTCTACAGATTAGGCCTTGTTACTACCTAACAGTACATTTTTTTAAATAAAATGGGTAGTATTTAAATGTTCCTCAATTTTTTGCCTTTGTTCCAATAAAAATACTAATTGCGCAGCAAAATATGCTTACCAAAAATACTAATTGCACAGCAAAATATATTTAAAGGGATCAAACTAAGTCAACAGAGCCCTGCTTCGCAGAGTTCCTATTTTTGGGTGGGTTTAAGAAGGAACCTAACATAAACTAACCCTTCCGAGATGGAATGCAGTGATTTGAGATGTATAGGTGCTCGTTATGATATATTTTAGTAAGCATATTTTGCTGCACAATTAGTATTTTTGATGGTCATTATATTTAATCCCAAAAAAAATTTGGCCTTTGTTACTTGGTGATAATATAGCTTTTTAACAGTGAGACTTTTTAAAATGGGTAAAGTAGGTTTTGAGTTATATACTCACAAACTAAAAATCATATCCTTCATATTTATAATATTTGTATAAATGAACCTGTCAAGATTTAGAATAACAGATATAATTAAAAACCTATTGTGTCTGGCTGCCAGTAGTAATAATCATGCAAAAGGCTAATACCTGTAGGTGAGTGTTCCGCAGTATACTAGATCAAATGGGTGTTGCTATTTTATTGTTAAAAATCTTACACAATTCAAATTAAATTAAATAATATTATCTTACAAAAAGTTTGATTGGTGAATCAGAACATGACTATTGAATTCCGTTATAATAATTTGATTTATAAATGGAACAAACCAGTTTCATAATCATGTGCTTTAATAGCAGCTTCCACTCCTGCACTGCACAACTGAAGATCTATAAGATCATGGACGCGACGCTGGCATTCTGCCACACGAGACTGAAACATAGAGAGAAAGAGATATCACACATGAGCAAATTGGGCTTACTTGCCTGCCATTCTGAGGTACAAACAATATGTAGAATATCACTTACCCTTGCGAGGTCTAGTTGTCGTACTTTTGCACTAACGTCCCGAGCTAAGGATGCTGTTTTCTCCACCATATCAGCGGCCATTTGAGCATCCGTCTTTACTTCAGTTAGCTTGGTGTACGCTTGACTTGCAGTACGTAGGCGACCTTCCAGTGAACAAGCCCGAGACAATACCCCTGACAAGGCCTCGTCAACTTCTGTCTATCAGAAATATAGGATGATTAATAATTTCTTGTGCCATCGTCATCACAATAATAAAACTTCGTTAACACTTACCTCTTCCTTTTCGATCTCATTGAGAGCTTTTTGTAGCCCTTCGTCAGTGGACACATCGTATTTCTCTAAAAGAAGACTTAGCGACATACTCAGTAGTGTATTTTGTTTATTTTTATTTACTAACAATAACCTCTAAATTAAAATTCTAATAACGTCAACAATAAGTGACAATTCGATGTTGGCAATTGTCAAATTCGATAACAGCTGTGATTGTGACACTTTATCATTTCGAGTTACTTATTGTCTTGAAGTTATTTTATCATTATTTATGAGTATAATTGCAAAAACTATTTAATGATTAATTATTAAACATTTCATATTAAATGCGTAACAGTTACAATATTATAATTTACTACAGAGCTTCATAAAACAGAAAATAATATCTGTAGTAAAAGTAAATAAAATATTTTTTTGTGTGGCAATAGATAACGTAACTTGACATTACCAATAAACACATTCGAAACCTAAACCACTGTTTATACGAAATTACTTTACGACAGATTTATTTTACAAGTGAAAATTCATTCTAATTTTTAGAACGCTGATATACCTTAAAAATATATTGACATGTACAATACATGCATTTTAATACTATAAATATTTTATTTTTTTCGGCAATATGTTCCTGATGGAAGGCCAATGGTTGCCTTGTCAGTTATTTTGATCAAACCTTCTAAAAATTGACTAGTGGACAAAAGTACGATACCTATGCTGCAACATTAGTAAACATAAAAACTTGTGAAATCGTAAAATCGATGTGCCGTTAACTGTTATACATTCCTCAGGGCGATTAATAAGTGTTTAACACTCCTTTGAGGGCAGGTTTCTTTGTGGGGTCGAAAAGCAATCGTCAAAGGTGAGTGCTAAACAAGACTGAGGGCATACATTGCATAAATTAGTTAGTATTGGCAAACAGGATTGGTTTTTTGTGTGGAGCGGGCTTGTTTCATGGTATCGCTGGATGGTGTGTTCGGTTGGTTGCAGATTGACTCCGTGTGGGGTTGGGCTTCGCCCCCGCTGCGGTTGCAGCTGGGTAACTCACGCGGGCACAAGAGGTGAGTGAACTTTCCTGCTATCATTGAGAAATTATTGGCACGAATATTTTTTTACATTGTTTGAATAGTTTTAATTGATTATCAATGGATGTATGAGATCATAGTATTGTCTGTGGTTTGTATTTTAAATAAAGGCCTCAAAACAGCTGATGGTTAATTCTACAAGCACAGCTAATACTTGACTTGTTGAATCTTCTAATTGGCAAGGAACTGGCTGTGAAATAGAATTGCTATTCAGTATGTTAACTTGGCTATAATTATATACTTTTAGAAATCTAATAATTATATTTCCTTAATATAGGAACTCATTTGATAAGGGTTACATGAGTCAGACGTAGTATGAAAATAAACTAGTTATACAATGTATGGACTTTAAAAACATTGGCTCACAGATAAGCAAATCATGTACTCGGTTTCTTTAACTGAACTCTTAGCTTAATTGCTTTATGATATTTAAATAATTAATTTATGCCTAGAAAAGTACCACCTATTGTTTTTATTTTCTTTTATCTAAATATTATAATTTGGGTGATTAGTAACGCTACTTTATTTAATGATTATATATATTAGATAAAGCTACAATTTAATGTTCTTCCTTTGACTTCCTTATGATCTGTCAGATAAAGCCTGTTGTTTGAGATCATATTTTTTTGAATTTGGAATTTAATATTGTGCTACTCTGTTTACAACTAACAGCTGTCCATAACCATTGACAGTGACAGTAGCACCTGTAATTTAGGTCATGTTCTGAAAAAACAAAACATATATAACACATTCACAGCCAGGTTGTTTTATGTCTGTTAACACGAGACATTTTAAATAGATAAATACTATATAATATTAATTGAAATATATCAATATATGTGTATGTAATCAGTATATGTAAATGCTTTATTAAATTATAATGATTGGTACTTACTCAATATTATAATAAATAAAATAAGTTTGTGCTTTTAAATATGATATTTCTATATTTTTAATAGCCCAGTAATAATAAAGTACATAAAATAATATTCTTTCTGTTTTATCAAATTTTATAATTATTTTGATAACCTTTTACAATTAAATCAAATAACTTTATAACACCACCAGAAAAGATTTACAAACCTACAGGGCAATTTATTTATCCTACAAGACACAAAAAAAACTTTCATCTTTGCCCTACTATACAATAAAAAACTCATTAAAATAAAATAAAAAATAAAAACACTAAATGAAAACACTTACAAACTACATACAAATTAAAGTTTTATATAATTAGAATGGCTTGCTTGCTGAATTACATCACCCTTGATGTGAGCCACTGACATTACACAAGGTGATTGTGTAAATATGTGAATGAGCATCAATTATTTCCTGCTCAAATTGTTGTTGTATACCAATTGGTTACTAGGGAAATGTTTAACTTCCAGCTAGTAACACTGTTGTTGTTGGCTACAGTTTTTGGTGATGGGGAAATCTTAAAAACACCTCATCTATCATGGTAAGAAGGCAGAGTTCAGTATTTGTCCTGATGCTCTTCTCAGTTTCATGCTTTTTTAATCCATGTCATGCCTATCACCTACAGTTCTGCCATGGTCCACCTTATCATTGCACAGCTAGCTAATTTGTCATCTAACCTGGGTTATCCACTATGCAGGGTTCTTAAATATTAAAAACTGGTGCTTGGCAGAATCTCTCTTTTACCAACTTTGGTAGTCCACTTTGCCAGCAGTTGTCTCACCTTGCGACAAGGCGTCATGTTATATGCTATTCTATCTAAGGGCTACTTTAGAAAGTCTGTTTCCTACTTGAGGGAGCAGGTAACTCTTCAAAAGACCCTTATTTAAAGGTATTTAAGCTGCATTTACTATTTCAAAACACTGTGGATTTTACTTAGACTGTTGAAGATGTCAAGAATTGTAATATATGCTTTTGCGTTCGCACGGCGATTACAATAAGAACAAATAACTGCCCAATATTTGTTAGTGATCGAGACGGCACAAAAAATGTGTAGAATGCAGAATGCAGAAATTTGGATACAATAGGTAAAAACAGATGCACTCATACACATACACTGTACTTTCGTGCATTGTATTGACACGGCTTTCTGTGCCTATATATTCTGTGTTCAAACAAGTCATCCCTATTGTGTGGCAGAAAACAACACCATGTTTTATAAAAGCATTAGTAACCATTCTAACATATATGTATATGTTACTATAGATGTGGTCGGTAGACTACAATTAGTTCAGCCCAAAAGGGCGGAGTTAATTATAAACTTGTGGGTCTAAAACATATCCACCCCAAACTTTTAATCTCAAATCTCCAAAGAGATAGAAGACAGAAGGAAAACATACATTTAAACCACGTCTATAAATACAAGCCGCGAGTATAATGGTATATTATATCTGTTTGATTTCATTTCAATTAATCAAACAATCGCAGAGAAGCCCACACTGATACGTAAATTTCATCCCTCGCTGTCTGGGGCGTATAAATAGGTAGTAAACCACGTTGTAAGCAGTGACCCACATAATTTCACGGACGCAAATAGTGGCGGATCTGGGTCACGGGCTGCGCGGTCAATGAATACATCTGTCTTACATTACGTTATTATAATTGTGCTTAATTATAGTGGTTCACTCAAATTTTTTTGGATGTGATATTGTGTGATAGTTCAGATTTTGTTTGCGATATCTCGCGTTTAAATTTATTGTTATGTAAAGAAATAAAGATAAAGAAGTACCTACATATATAAGAATGACTTATTGTTTAAAAAGAAAATTATCATATAGCTGAATTAGGCGTAACTTAGTGGAACTTGTAATTAAATAATTACGAGGAGACAAACCTACCACGCACCCTCGTAATGTCCACCCCAATTGTTAAAATAGAAAAGGGTTGCCAATTCCGAATTGCTCTCATGATGAACAGTCGCGTCGTCGTCATTGCCATCCTACTCCAAATTGCTGTATTCCGCTTTGAATACAATATATGCGTCGCCACGTGTTTCGTATCACTGCGAGGCAGCCTCAGGATAGTATGACAATTAAATACTGCAAGTCAGTGATCCCACGACAAGATTTTTCTATTGCAATATTTAAGCAGTGCGAGGGTGCACGAAGGCTTCCACTCTTACAAATTATTTCTGAAAATATTGTTAATGCCAGGTGATTAGTTATGCCAGGTTCTTAAAAGAGTCACTGTGTTGACAGCAAGGTACCTAATAAGGTTGATCCTTGAGCTGGCAGCAAAGAACAGACAGCTTCAGAACGTTGGGACAACTACCACCTTAGTCTCCCCGTGAACATGGCTGCTGTAAAGCAACCGAAACGTCGGGGCAAAGTGTAAACTTAAATACAAATAGTTTTAATTAGAAAAAATATATAGCTTAAATAGTAGTAAAATTCAATAATAGTAGTGTTAGAGTTTTCAAAATTATGTAATAACAGTGTTTAAAGTAAAATTAACAACGCGATACAATCCGTATAAAGTGTTTAATTTCAATGTATAACATTCGCGTAAACATAAGACAATATTACAGAAATTCCTTTTCGACGGTTCTGCCATGTCGTACTGCAGAGATAAGATTTAAATATTTTTAACCCTGGCAAGTTCCACCTGTTGCAAATGTCCTTGGTCTATGCCAACTGCTCACCATCACGCAAGTTGCGTGCATCCTGGTACTATAAAAATATATTAATCTATTTGGAACTGGATATTGCCTGCGGCTTCTTTCGCGTAAATATAGCTTAGGTTAGGTTAACAACAGTGTGTTTTTCTGGATGAAAGGTACCCTATCTCCTTTTCTACACCCCTGACAACGTGTATACAAAATTTCGTGATGATCGGTTGAGTAGTTAAGGCGTGAAAGCGAAACAAGCAAACTCACATTCACGTTTATAATATTAGTTAGGATTTTTAAAACACTACTTTCGATAGCAAACCTAAATGTTTACATCTATACTTTGTTTACAAAACGTCTTCATCGACTTGCATAATGTTTTGCAATATAATGTGGCTCACGTTTCTCTATGGGAACGGCAACTTACGACGCCCTGGGAAAGTAGGTACTGAATATTTATAAACCATTATACATATGTACAACCAGTAAGAGTTTTCATTATTGTCATTGGATGCCGCAAACTGATTGCCTCGACGGCGCAGCGGTAGTAAATGCGGCTGTTGTGCATGAGGGTCTCGGGTTCTTCGTGTCTTTTTATCAAGAAATTATAAGTAGCAGTGTGGAGTCTAGAATTGTATCCAAAATGGCGATAGGCTCAGGTCCTATAATGTGGGACCTAAAACCATTAAAGACAATATGTGGGTGCTATGCCCGTTCGCTTAGCTGATCGGGTTATAAGCTGGAGACTATGTACCTAAAGTATGTATAACAATAAAATTACCTTAATATTCTGTATAGAAAAACAGTTATTGCTCTCTTTGGGTAACGAGACATAGATGTGACAAAAAGAGCAGATTATTTTAGCACTAGCTTTTGCCTGCGGCTTTGCTCTTATAAACCAGCCTTCCGGCCCGCAGTCGACGCACCGAGCGCCGAAGGGCGCTAAACGATCTCCGGCCCCCATAAACGCTGGCCTAGGGTGACAGACTAGGGCAGTCTGACGTCCATGCAGAAGCAGACTCGAGACGGCGGCGCGTAGTGTTCTGCCCGCGCTTCTTAATGAAGTCTTACTAAAAATGTGATGAGACCGCCACGACCAAGTGGTGGCCTAAATCTGCCGGGGCTGCAGGATGAATGCGCGAGTGATCCCTGCGCCCCAGCCAAAGATTGCGAGAAGTAACACCGTAGGTTTAGTCGGTAGGACCGGGATGTCGCCATCTTTTCCCGGGCTAGCCCGACATAACCTCTCCGTTGCCCTTGCGGAGGGGAATGCGTCAAAGCATTCCCACACGATAAAAAAAAAGGTTATGTTAGTAACAGTACTTCCTTTTTAAAATAAAATATAGTCTATGTTACTCAGTGATAATATAATTTTCTAATTGTAAAAGAATTTTAAAATCGGTTAAGTAGTTTGATGTTAAATCCTTCTAAACAAACAAAGTAAAATCAAATCTTTCATCTTTATAATATTAGTATTAAAGATATTAAAGATTGGACCTTCGGACCATCGTGGGGACCCTAACAGGACACTGTCCCCTGAACAAACATCTGTACAACATCGGAGCAACAGACAGCCCACTTTCTAGGTGATGTCCGACTGAAGAAGAATCTTCTGCCCACCTAGTTCTGGAATGTGTGGGAGTAACAGCACAGCGTAAGGAAATCCTCAACAACCCGAGGTCACTCCGCGAACCCAGCAAAGACCCCAGGAAACTTCTGTGCTTCTAGGGCGGAGTTGGGCTGGCTATCTTTATCACCGGCCGACTCTCACGCATAATGGACCAACTTGGAGATCAAATGCGGAAAAGCAAGTCCATTTACAATATTAGTATAGATATGAAAAGAGAGGAAATAAAGTTTTCAACTGCACGAATAGTTTACTGGTTTAAGTATTGCCTCGCTACTATCGAGTGTTTGAGATCGTATAACAATCGGAACAAAATTTGTGTGAAATACAAATGGTTGCTCCGAGTCCGGCTTTTCTTTGTGTCCATTGTTTGAATGTTTGTAAAATCTCTCGCGAAAGAGGATTTGTTTCAAGAGCAGACAAATACGTTGGTACGACGACGTAATTACAATATTTGTTGGGGAAAAACTTTGCTAGATGTTTTCTGATCAAGGCAAAATATCCTTGGAAAAACCTGGGATACGTTTTAGGCCGCCGAGCCTGCATTAATACCAATATTATATGGTGGAAATATTTTTATTTTGTTTGTAATGTTAACTCAAAAACTACAAGTCTGATTTGAAAATTCTTTCGCCATTATAAAGCTATTTTATCCAGAAGGAACATAGACTAAATACTATCATGCTATGAGCCACGGAAGCGGAGCAGCTAGTACAGAATGAAATTCAAGTTTATACTGCAACGAGCTAATTCGCGCAACTTCGTCTGCTTCATATAAGAGAATTTTCCCCGTTTTTGCTACATTTTCCATGAATGCTCCGCTCCTATTGGTTGTAGCGTGATGTTATATAGCTTATAGACTTCCTCGTTAAATAGGCTATCTAACACTAAAATATTTTTTCAATTCGAACCAGTAGTTTCTGAGATTAGCGCGTTCAACCAAACAAACAAACTCTTCAGCTTTATAATATTATTAGTATAGATAGATAAATGGCGCTAGAATAACAACTAGATCTAGTCACACTACAATACACTGACCGCAATATTGTGGAATTTATTAATTAAACAAAGACTTAAAGATAAAAAGTAACTATTAGATAACACGGACATCCGCCGCACATAACTTTGATTTATTGTACTATTAAATAAACTATATTAGACTGTCTTGCCAGTTCTGTGGCTTAAGTTAACGGTTATGTTTGTGGTAGATCGTGAGATCCTGGATTCGATTCTCGGATGAAATATAATGCGATAGTTTGCCTGGCCTCTGTAACGTGGATCCTATAACATATTTGGTGTTTGGAAATGTGACTTATAGATATTGCCTTGGGAGCTCTTCTTTGCGCATAATGTTATTTTTCCAAATATACTTTTGGCATATTTTTAATTATAATAATACTTTGCCATCATTGTTTTTGGCATAAGTACAGTAAATCTGGTGAGGTCCCCTTAGCTTGCTTGCGAAGCAAGTTACCGAGACAACCCGACAAATAGGTTCGTTAGGTGGTCCTTGGGCCACAAAGCGACAGTTGAATTACATAAAATTTAAAAAAATCATGCGCTTTTGTTATGCGTAAATATAATTGGGATACACAAAAGCATGCCGTGTTAGGTATATTGTCTTAAAATTTTATGCAGATGGATAGGGACTCAATTGCCTTTACTGTCTTGTTACATCTGAGGCATACGATTTTACTTATCTTTGTGTACGATCATGAGGTCCCGGTGTCGATTCTGACATGTGTAATTGGTTTTTCTATTGGGCCAATATCAGTGGCGGTACTGGGTATGGTAATAGTGAATGTAGACAAAAGGCTCGGTTACATTAACGAAGAATTAAAAGAAACTAAAGGAGTGTGAATGTAATTCATCTCTGCCTATCCGTTCCGGGAAATAAAGGCGTGAGTAACAAAACTATAAACTGAAATTAAAAGGGTAGTATTTAACAGTTCCTCAATTTTTTGTCTTTGTTCCACCAAAAATACTAATTGCACAGCAAAATATGCTTACTAAAATATTTTAAAGTGATCAAACTAAGTCGACGGAGCTCCGCGAAGCGGCCAACTATTTTTGGGTGGGTTTTATTTAGGAACCTAACATAACCCAACCCTTCCGAGACGGAATGCAGTGATTGGAGGCGTGTAGGTGTTCTTTATGATATATTTTAGTGAGCATATTTTGATGAGCAATTAGTATTTTTGGTGGTCATTATATTTAATCCCAAATTAAAAGACTATTTACGGATTTTAACGCGGTTTATTTAAAACGCACTACTTTTACTTTAACAGTTTAAATTATCTAAAAGAAGGGAAGGGAAGGCCAAGAAAAACCGCGATAAAATGCTTAAACGATATTATTTTATTAAATAATTATGTTCAATAAACTATAAATACAATATATAGGCAGTTATCTTATTCTTTATTAACGGCTTTGTTCTTTATATAACTAATACCAACGAGATGCAATAACAATAGTTTTTATCGTAATGTATGTATAGACAGACATGCAATAAACAATGCACGATTCATGACGTAGGTACCTTTGATTTACGCCTATTATGAGAGCATTTCGATTTAACTATGCAGCCAAGGAATGTTTTCGTTCGTTCATCTCGCTATTTAGGTCTCATAGTTACCTCACCTGAGTTTATTCATTGATTTATTTATTTTTAGACACGTCAACAGTATATATAATACTGTACCTACCTTAAAACTAGTTTCTTATAAATACACTAAAAGGGGTATCCTGCGTGAGCGACGAATGCGACGCGACACGACACGATGCAATGCGACGCGATGCTACACGCGACAAGTGTCTTACGTGATTTTAGTCATTACTTCTCTAAACATGATGAAGTACAGTGCAATTTTGCTTGAAAGTTCATATTTAAAGTACAGATATCAATATATATATATATTAAAGAGCACAGAACGAAGCAAATATAATATTTTTACAAAGAAACATATTTTGCGAATTCCATCATTTGTATCCAAAATTAAGTAACGATTCTAAAATGTTCAACCAATATTGTGGCGTGTTAACGGTAACACATCACAATATTGGTTGAACATTTTAGAATCGTTTATGTAGACGGCTACTTTCGATTACATTATTGCTGCTATTAAGACTGAATTTCAGTTAAATCATTTTGTAGTTCCTGGTGTCGCGTCTGGTCGGCCACAAAACAGGTACGCGTTACGTCGCGTCTCGCCGCAGACTGCCACATAGGCTGCAAGATGGGTATGCCGTTGTTTTGATCGCGTTCGTCGCGTTTGCAGCGTCGCGTCGTATTCGTCGCTTACGCAGGACACCCCGTAAGATACATTATCTTTTTTTTAAGACGTAACCCGCCCTTGAATTAAGTCCTGTGTCGCGGGGTACTTTACAAACATTCAAACGACGGACACAAAGCACACCCAGACTCGGAACATTATGGATCACACAAAGTTTTGTCCCGTGTGGGATTCGAACCCAAAACACTTCGCCATCCGTGCAGTCAAGATAGGCATGTACCTACACTATGCACCAATTTTGATTGATTGATATTTCTTGTGTATGAATATTCGCAAGTAACGACACTACATTACTTATTTTTTAGAAAAAGGTACAAGAACTGCCGTCAGGGCCTCATGTACACACGGCTACATATCAAGTTATACATCCTATATACGCATAACTATGCTACATACAAAATAGAGAATTGTCAGAAAGGGACAGTGCATAGTGGTGTCGATGTAATGGTAAGGATAGAGCGTAACAAAAATATAACGCACTCTCTTTCACGATTCGCAGCGTTCAACTTCTAATAGTTCAAAGTCCAAACAGTCTAGGTTGATGTGTCGCTGTGTGTACAAACTTAAACTAGAAAATAGAAAAACAAAACTTTTGCTGAAGAGCCAACACAAAACCAAAACGACATCAGTGTTTTTGTTTATGTAAATTTTCCAAGAAGCGCTACGTCTACGTCGTTCGATAAAATTGTTATGGGATCATCTCTAAAGTATGACGTACCTACCAAACGAAATAAGAATCATCAAAATCAATTAATAATTATGAATTATATAATTGGCGGAGCAATCGCATAACAAACATACAAAAAATATACAGTCGAATTGAGAAGCTCCTCCTTTTTTTTGTATTCGGTTAAAAACTGCTCAATTGCCAGTCGAACAAGCACACAAAGGGCATATAATCGTTGCATAGCGGCATTTTGTATTTAGCTATATTGGTTTTTTATTATTATTTGTTGTAGCGGCAACAGAAATACACACTGTGTATATTTCAATTTTCTACCTAGTACCTACAGGTTATAAGATACAGCTCCCTAACAGACAGACCGTCGAACAGCAGATGAAACCTTAAAAAACGTAGGTAGCACGTTTTTTAAGGTTTGCTACTAAGCCTAAATTTCTTACAGTATGCTCGTTTTGACCATGACCTTTAGTCATAATACTGAAGGTCAACACGTCTTCACTCAAAATCATCTAAATGATACGTTTGACATTTGAAGAACACCTGTCTATCATTACTCTGTGCGAATTTACGTCTATGCAAAAAATACGTCGTCTTTTTGCTCAAATCATTTCTTTTTATTGCCGCAGCTGTCTTTACATCAACGAAGCTTTTTTTCACGATATTTTGACTAATAAATAAATCTTATCTTATGCTTTCTCAAATATATTAAGTCTTCAGGTGTAAAATTGCCGTTTATGTCCTACATTTAATTTCGTGGTTCCTGTACAAAATGCAAAAGTTATTTTAAAATCATTTAAATTTTGAGAATCGCCTGTATAGGTATATTATTATTAACATGTATTAATAATACATGTTAATAATAATAAATAATAAATAAATATAATAATATTCTATCACATGTACACACAACACCATCTAGCCCAAACTAAGCAGAGCTTGTACTATGGGTACTAGACATTGGATAAACATACATATACAGGATGATTTTGAAATCGTGTAATTCCTTTTAACCACGCATTCTACTGGTGATATAGAATAACCCTGACCATATTTTTTCTTAATTAGAATAATGGTTTCGGCAAAATTAGAGTACAGATTTTTTTCATGAAATGATTTCAAATAGTCATATTTTAACCACCTGACACAATCTTAATATTTTACTGATTTAAAAATAATAACATAACAATAACTGATGTCGTAAATAATAAGGGGCAATAAAAAGGACCGCCCCTTATTATTTACGACATTAATTATTAATATGTTTTTTTAATTTAATTAGTAAAAAATTAAAATTGCCTCTGTTGGTTAACATATGACTATCTGACACCATTTCACGAAAAAAAAAACAATAATTTTTCAAAAAAAAAAAATCTAATTAAATAAAAATATGGTCAGGGTTATTCTATATCACCAGTAGAATGCGTGGTTAAAAGGAATTACACGATTTCAAAATCACTCTGTATACTTCATTTTTGTAAATACATACATATTATACATAGAAACACCCAGACCAAGACAAACATCCGTGTTTGACTTGTGCGGGAATCGAACCCGCGACCTCAGGCGTGGCAGTCGGTTACACTAACCACTACACCATCGAGGCCGATATAAATGAACATTTGTACAATTTGTATTTAAAGTTACATCGCTTATTGTCTGCACGTATTCGTTGTTACAATTCGCTATAATTAAATGATGGTTGATGTTTCTATTGATTTTAAACAAACCATACTGGCCTTAATACAAGCAATTATACAAAGACAAGAAAGAAGAAAAAAAATAAACATAGAATTCGAAATGCCAATAAAAATATATTCATGAAATACGTAGTTAGTATAAAAACCACAATGTTACCAATTTTCTTCATACAAAGCAGCAACATCATAAATCCTATCCTATTACTTTGCGCGCACGATGCTTTTATTACAAACTATTTTAGCAAATAAATCTAATCTTATCGTATCGTATCGTATCATTTTTATGGCTGCAGTTGTGTCTTACTCAACTAACTAAGCTTTTATGTTTTTACAAACTATTTTGTCAAATAAATAAATCTTATCTTATGATTGCTCAAATATATTTTATTTTTTATTACTAAAAGCTTCGCTAGTTGAAACAAAACTTTGTTTCAACTAGCGAAGCTTTTATGTTTTTATAAACTATTTTGGCAATTAAATAAATCTTATCTTATCTTATACTTCGGTTTAACGTCTGCTTGGTGTGGTTCTACGTTCTTAATCCAGTTTCTATAAAATGTTCCAGGGTGATCTCTGCTACCGATGGCACTCCCAACCAGTTCCCTTGGGTGTCGTAAGAGCCGTCTAAGGTATTCCTTCATATACTAAAAGCTTTACATTGCGATAACAAATCTTACTACTTGTGCCGATGTTCTGTGGCTATTCTGTGTTAGGGCTTATGTACGCAACGTATGCGATGAATTATGTCATCTGGTCAATATGTAATTGCAACAATATTGTGTAATTGTTATCCTGATGTATTGACGTCGTTCTAGGCATCAGCAGATTTAGCCGTAAGGGTGATAGTACCCTTCTTGACTTTAGCATCGGCAATTTTGCGACTGAAACAAAGATAGTTAACGTTTCTCTGGAACTTAACAACTGACATTTTTTGGTGCTTGGTTATTTTTCAATGGTCATAAATTCTGTAGGACCACCGTTGTTAAAGTAGAGGCAGTTCGATTAGGCTTAACTTCAAAAAATTGCCTCATAATGTACGCTTGTACTAATCGTGCTAATAGCACACTTTTTGTGGGAAAGGAACAATATTTTTGATCATATTGTTAAGGTGGCAAAATATGGTCATATGGTCCGCCTGGTGCCGCCTTAGTCATTGGATCCTAAAGACGTTTCGATCTCCAAGGGTAGTAAGCGCAGTTTGTCGAGTCTTTAAAAGTCACAGTCATCAATTATCAGTCGCCATTGTCAATGTCGAGGAGCTAAATATTGAGAGTATATCCCTCCTGTGTAAAAACCAATATTGACCAGAACCATATAACTTGTATATGTAGTGTATGTGAGATTCATACAATGTTCTTAAAAAACTCAACGAGCTGTGTTGTGAGTGCTATGGCAAGCATAGACAAATGTGGGGTAGGCAATTTTACTAAGAGAATACAAATAGCACGAGAAAGTTTCTCAATACTAGAAAGCAATTATAGACTCGATAAATTGCGTGACTAATTATTCAAACATGAACCATATGACGTCATAATATCAATATTTTTATGTTTTGTTTTGTTATATACCTAAATAAGTGACTGCTTACTTATAATCGTCCTTAAAAGGCGTCATATTCAAAGGTCAAGGTTAGAGGACCTTGACAGCGTTTGCTGTGTTCAATTAGGGCTATTTGCAAGACGTACATATATTCTAAAGGCACTAAGACTTGGTCATGTATTACGCCAAGGTCAAGTTCAGGTGCCCTTGACCTTGTATAATTTTTATAAATCATAGGTGTCCATAAGTTATATTTTTATTTACTTTTATCTTTAAAGACGGCATATTAATAAATCTTAAGTACATCTATGTTATAAAAAAGTTATAACTCAACAGCTGACGATTTTAAAATATCACATAATTTTCTTCTGTTTATTTTCTTTTCATCTGTAAAACAAAAATACCCATAAAACCATATTATTTTGAATTTTCTTTTGTGAGGTCAATTTTATTTTATTTTCGTCTGTATTACAGACTATTAACCGTCTCTATAATAACGACGGGACTGAAATTTGCCTTTCGTCTTTTTCTCAGGATGGGTGAAGGCGGTTCCCCTGGAGGGGGAGGGGGTGGCGGCGGCGGCGCGGGCGGCGGGGCGCGGCTGTCGCACACGTCGGAGAAGCACCCGCGCGCCATCCTTGGAGAACTATCCGCACTACGCCGCCATCGGGAACTATGCGATGTTGTACTTAACGTCGCTAACAGAAAATTATTTGCACATAGGTGAAGCACCTTCTTGGTTACTGATAATATATGATGATATATGCCTGGTTGACCTATTGACGCGAGCTTAACCGTATAAGGTGCAAGGTACCGATAACTACCAATTGATTTATTGATGCTGGCATAACTGCATAAGATGCAAGAAGTAACAATACACGTAATAAAAGATTTTTATCCTGTGTCCATACATTCGAATAAAAATAACAGTTTATTCAGATTAAGTTGGTACAAATATGATTAAAATAGGTCTTAAAATACTTAAATGTAGGATAAAATATTTTGGACATGAAGCATTATAACAATCTCTTTTGGATCATCTATATAAATAAAAATTATATACTGTTTCTTGGTAAGCACACTACTTGCGAACAGCTGAATGGACTTGGCAATTCTTTTTTAATATGTTCGTAATAGTCACTTGCTCTCACTGATCTGTAAACGATTAGCGAGGTTAAGCAACGTTGGGTGCGGTCGGTCTATAGATGGGTGACCGCTTAATGGTATATTATCTGAGCATCTCCGAGCTTCGGAGGGCACGTAAAAAGTCGGTCCCGGTTGTCAAATTGACAGCAGTCGTTAAGCCATGTCAGAGGCCTACGGGCGGCTTAAACAACTCTTGACAACAGGTTGGACACCAACCACTCGAAAAGAAGAAGAAGAAGAATAGTCCAAATCAGGTTTTTACAGAAAGAAACCCTAGAAATAGTTCAAGGAAGTGTTTGAAAATTTGGTAAAAACAGTAAGTTCCTATTTCGTGAGATTTTGTCAGGACAACATTTGTTGGTTCAGCTTCTTTACAATTCTTACAAAGCATTATTCAAAACTATTCTAAATTTCAAATAGGCTTTAGTAGTTGCTGAATAGTATCAGCATAAGTAACGGATAGAAAGAGAAAGTTGCATCAGAAAACCGTTTAGCGTTTTGGTACTTATCTTAAATATGGGGTCCAGTCAGTGCATACCGGCGACACTTCGACCCATTTGGATCTTTTGTGTCGGCCCCAAGATCTATCCTTTAGCTATCTCCTTATGAATGTACTGCATCAGCCACCTGAAGTCTTCGGGTTTTGGATATGCCAATCCCATCAGATTCATTCTCAATCCAGCCATCGCGTCACATTCACACAGTAGGTGCGATATAGACTAGTCCTTTTCACCACAGGCTCTGCAGATCAGATTGTTTGTCAATCCCAATCTGCATAGGAAGTCGTTAGTGCCAAAATGGCTGTGTGTTTTGGTTTGCGAATCAAATAACTAATAAGCTGAATTATTTGTCCACGACTGACTTGGTCTAGGTCAATATTCTTTTAATGTATGCACTACGTCTGTTGAAAATACGTTTTGAGCTATTAATAATATTAGGGCATTGCAACCTTTGAAACTGCGTGCGGTCAGTTAAGCTTTTAATGATTTCTGTAAATTTCTCATATTAGTTTTAGGTGTCTCATTAATTCATGCGAGTAGTACAGATGTGTGGGGGCCAGTCAGTACAGACCGGCGGCACTTCGAACCAGTTGGATCTTTTGTGTCGACTTCCCTAATAACGACTGCCATAGATGTTCATGGCAGCCGGGACCGACGGCTTAAAGTGCTCTCCGAGGCACGGAGCAGGCGATAATTGTCAATCAATACGCACATCATTTCGAAAAGTCGTATAACTTCCGAAAGTCAGAGGTGCCCGACGTGGGTTCGAACCCGAGACCCTCTGCATTGCAGTCTGTTGGTCGCCCACTGAGCTATCGCTGCTCGAGTAGTACAAATACAATTGTTTGGAGTTTTTATGGGTGTCTAAAAAACTTCTCTATAGGACAAGGCTATACTTCTTAGAAATTAGGAGTTCGGCATTTTAAATTAAATATAAATTAATTAGTTTTACGTTATGGTCCTAAAAGATTTAGTATGCATACATAAACCTATATCCTCGTAAAGACACATCTTGTGTATAATATCCAAATTTATCTAGCTTATTACCGCTTACCGGAACAGTGCCAGCCTCCGCTCTGCTGAGAATTTCAGAAAATAAAATCCGAGACTGGATTTATGCACTATAGTTGTACCAACGCAACAGGCAAATATATCACTACTAATATGCGTCATGATGGTTGTTCCAGGGTGATACTGTCAGCATGCAGCCCGTACTTCCGCGCGATGTTCACGGGCGAGCTAGCGGAGTCGCGCGCCACCGAGGTGACGATACGTGACGTAGACGAGCAGGCCATGGAACAGCTCGTCGAGTTCTGTTACACCGCGCACATCGTCGTCGAGGAGAGCAACGTGCAGGTACACCTTCACTTGACACTGTAAGGATCAGATACGCGATGTGGTCTATCTGACCATTTAATGCTTTGTGGCGTCTTCGCACAGATGAAGAAGTTCAGCCTACATCCAACAGATGACACTATATACAATAAACGACTTAAAATGACATTTCACATACAATGTTGAATCGCCAGCGAGTTTACCCAGCGACTAAGTATATATAGAAGTTCCCGATATCAACCGTCGGCCGCCCAGCCTGGTCGAAGGATCCTCCCTTTTTGTTGGAGGGACATCAGACTACGTTCCTCCACAGCTTCAACTATGGAGCAGTTGAAACACGGAGCCTTTTGTTGAGGACAGAAACGTGGAGGTACAACCTCACTATACACTAAGTATCAGATCCTCGACGTGGTCCAGTAGACCATGGCTTTGATCATAAAGGAGTCGTCTGGAGAAGAGGACAACATATAGATGCACTCCTAAACAAGACTATTCAGGTTCACGAGCTTTATGACTTCTCCTTCAAATTAGGTGTAAAAAGGACGATTACAATCAAGGTAGGCAGCAATTTGGCTGTGTAGACTTCTGACATTACTAACGTCTATCAGTGGTACTAATCATAATGAATACAAAATGATCTGCAGCGCGTTATACAGGATGTCCGGTAGTTAATGGATAACCTAGAAATATCTTATAGAGGAACTGATGGCCGTACAGAAAAAAATATGAAAAAATATCTATTCTAACTACTACCTGAGATATGTATTTTTCTTTTAATTACCATGTATAACTTTCTTGTATACTACGACCATAAATTAATGAAATCCATCGGTTTTTGTTGTTTTATTATTAAACATTAATTATGTTAATAGATAGACAGTCAAAAGTATGCTATGCTAATATAGCTTGCAATTTTTATTTTTTTTATTTTTTATTATAATTTTTTTCATTTTTTCTGAATGGCCTTCAATTTCAAGGTTATCCATTAATTACCGGACACCCTGTATATCGAACATTCTTTAGCTATGTTTATGTGTCACATATTTGAGAGGGGTGTTCACCGGTCGCCTTTGTGCTGCGACTCAGAATTGCTTATCAGAAAGCCCTACAACGCTAAGAATCGAATCTAGGTCTTTATTATCGGTAACGAGATGGTTGTAAAAACCCAGGATTCAACCTCTTCGTCTTAAATGTAAAAGTAATGAAACAAAATGACCCTTATATCTCGGGGGTCTTTTGACCCACAGGGCCCATATTCAAACTCGACCGAGGTATGATCCCAAATACCTCGGTCGAGTTTAGTTTGTTTTTAGTTTGAGTTTTTTTGTGTCTGCACACCAAGTAACAATTCAATATTTTGCCATTTAAAATACATGTGACCTTGTGATCCCTATATCTCGAGGGTCTTTTGACCCACAGAGCCCATATTCAAACTCGACCGAGGTATGATTCCAACGTGTCTGCACACCAAGTTACAAGTCAATCGGTCCAGTGGTTCCGGAGTCATGCCTGTCTCTAACAAACTGTTACTAACAGACAGACACACAGACCCACATAGTCTTTTCATTAACTTCTTCGAAGAAGACTCAGAGGTTAATAGGCATACGCGACTTAGTTAAAGAGGCAGACAATTATAATTAACTAGATTTTGCCCACGGCTTCGGCTTCGTCAATGTAGATTTATGTTAAGATAGATTATTTAGTAGCCTAGTATATTTTATTCTGATGTATAAACAATAACACTATAAAGTTTCATCAAAATCCGTTCAGTAGTTTTTGCGTGAAAGAGTAACAAACATCCATTCATCCACACAAACTTTCACATTTATAATACTAGTTTTCCAGTGGTTTCACCCGCGTAAGTCCCGTTCCCGGATAAAAAGTAGCCTATGTGTGAATACATACCAAATTTCATCGCAATCGGTCCAGTAGTTTTTGCGCGCAAGAGTAACAAACATCCATCCAATGTTATGTGCGGCGGATGTCCGTGTTATCTAATAGTTACTTTTTATCTTTAAGTCTTTGTTTAATTAATAAATTCCACAATATTGCGGTCAGTGTATTGTAGTGTGACTAGATCTAGTTGTTATTCTAGCGCCATTTATCTATCTATACTAATAATATTATAAAGCTGAAGAGTTTGTTTGTTTGGTTGAACGCGCTAATCTCAGAAACTACTCGTTCGAATTGAAAAATATTTTAGTGTTAGATAGCCCATTTAACGAGGAAGGCTATAGGCTATATAACATCACGCTACGACTAATAGGAGCGGAGCATCAATATTAAAATTGTTGCAAAACGGGAAAATTCTCTTATATGAAGCAGACGAAGTTGCGTGAGTCAGCTAGTTGCAGTATAAACTTGAATTTTATTCTGTACTAGTTTTTTCCCGCAGTTTTAACCGCGTAAGTCCCGTTCCCGTAAGAATATCGAGATTAAAAGTAGCCTATGTGTAAATCCAGGTCTCCAGCTATCTACATGCCAAGTTTCATCGCAATCAGTCCAGTAGTTTTTGCGTGAAAGAGTAACAAATATCCATACATCTATACAAACTTTAGCGTTTATAATATTAGTAAAGAATCGTAGGATATATATATTCTAAAGATTCTTTCAACAATATGTCATACTGAACTTTATATGATGCGTTGTTTTACTTCAACGAGTGATGTGAAAAATGTTTCAATACTAC
Source organism: Catocala nupta (assembly GCA_963675205.1). Taxonomy (NCBI): domain Eukaryota; kingdom Metazoa; phylum Arthropoda; class Insecta; order Lepidoptera; family Erebidae; genus Catocala; species Catocala nupta. The sequence continues at coordinate 2,198,654 of OY776089.1, read as the reverse complement.
TATTGTTTTAGTTCGGAATATAAAATACAATCTTCAGTCAGCAATTGTGAAATGATAAATCACACGGAGTTATGTTTACACAACGTTACATAAAGGTCTAATAATTTAGGATAGTAAAGTATTAATTATAAATAATAATAATAGCCGTGTGGGTAATCTTTTAGTTGCAACTCAGAAGTACTGCCCACATCTCTGGGCAGGGGCTAGATACCAGCTCGATCCACTTGACTCCCTACAAAGACTGGCAGTTCGAATCGTTGATGATCCCAATCTCACGGATAGATTGGAGTCATTGGAGCAACTGAGAGACTTTGGGTCTCTCTGCGTGTTCTACCGACTCTTTCACGAGGAGAGCTCTGAAGAACTGTTTGATTTGGTACCAGCGGCCCCTTTCTATCACCGTACCTTTCGACAACGAAGCAAGGTTCACCTGTAAGCGTTCAAATCCAAGACGGTACGCTTTCAGCGATCATTTCGCCCACGTACGTGCAAGCTCTGGAATAAACTGCCTGCTTCGGTGATTCCCGAGCGCTATGATATGTCCTTCTTCAAACGAGGTTTAAAGAGAGTTCTTCTTTCACGGTAGGCAGCGGCTTTGCTGTGTCCTGACATTGCTGAATTCCATGAGCAGCGGTTACCACTTTCCATCAGGTGGGCCACTTGCTCGTCTGCCATAAAAGGCAATAAAAAATTCGAATTTGATCTCAACGCCTCTGACTTTTCGAAGTTAAGTGTGTATTAAATATTGAATTATAGCTTGCTTTAACGGCGAAAGAAAACATTAAAAAATTCCTGTCTAAGAGTTCTCCATAATGAAAACCTGTCTAAGAGTTCTCCATAATAAGCTCCATTAAGATGCAATTGTAGAACTAAAAATTTATACTAAAATAAATAAATTATTATTATTTAAAAAAATTAATGTTCCTGATGATGTGTCAAGTCTGCTAACCTGCACTGATCTAGCATGGTGGACTATGATCTAACCCTTCTCCTATTGTATAGAGGTCCGTGCTCAGCAGTGAGATAGTTTACATGATGGACAACTCTAGACATGCAGGTGTCCTCACGATGGTTTCGTTCACCGTTAAAACAAAGATACATATTTATTATAACATTTTGGCCCGCGTGGGGAAAGTCATCATCACCTATCGAACCTACAACGCTCGGTGCACCGTCAGTGTCGACTTGACTAGAATCTTATTGTCGTTGTTTGATTGCGTTCATAAGTGTTACTTTGTGACCTAAATGAATAAATGATTTTTGACTTGACTTGACCTTGACTTTGTACTTCCAGGCATTGCTCCCAGCGGCGTGTCTCCTCCAGCTACAAGAGATCCAGGACGTGTGCTGCGAGTTCCTCAAGCGCCAACTGGACTGCTCCAACTGCCTCGGCATTCGCGCCTTCGCAGACACACATTCTTGCCGCGAGCTACTTCGCATCGCTGATAAGTTTACACAACAAAACTTTCCAGAGGTATTTAATCTTATAGCTATTATTACAGATACATCCGATTCGATAGTTCGCTACATCCTTCATCACCTTATACTAAGTGCAACATAATAATTTACAGTCATTACAGCAAGTATATAATCTTCTCCCTAGCCTTTATTATGCCCAAGTCACTTGGGGTCGGCTTTTCTAGTCTAACCGGATTTGACTGGATTTCAGCTTTTACACGGAGCGGCTGCCACCTGACCTCCGCAACCCGAAGGCTAACGATACCCTAAGGCTAGACCAGTATCAGGATATTATAGGGCACTGAATTCCCAATAACGACTGCCATAGATGTTCATGGCAGCCGGAACCGACGGCCTAACGTGCTCTCTGAGGCATGGGGCAGGCGATAATTGTCAATCAATACGCACATAATTTCGAAAAGTCATATAACTTCCGAAAGTCAGAGGTGCGCGACGTGGGTTCGAACCCGAGACCCTGAGATCTGTTGGGGAGACCAACAGATCTCAGGGTCTATCTCTACTGAGCTAGCATATAATGAAGTTATAAAAAAATTATGGTGATTTAAAATAGTGGCCGTTAATTTCCTGCAGCTATCTTCTCATAAGTTCAACCTTTTGCCTGAACCTAGCAACTAACATAACTTCACTAAATTTAGTATACTTACTAAACGATAACCCTTGACGTTAATAAGTGTTACTTTGTGACCTAAATTAATAAATGATTTTTGGGTTTGTAACGGGTAAACTTACATGTTTTTTTTGGGTCTACCCGACTAGTTTCAAATCCAACCAAGTTTCTTAATTATGAGCGCGACGTTTTAGCGCGGAGGAGTCATTACTGCAACTGACTTCATCTCCTTGGCCCGAATAATACACGTGAATTTATTAATCGATTTAGATTACATCATGAACAGCGATAGCTCAGTGGGGAGACCAACAAACTGCAATGAAGAGGGTCTCGAATTCGAACCCACGTCGCGTACCTCTGACTTTCAGAAGTTATATGACTTTTCGAAATGATGTACGTATTGATTGACAATTATCGCCTGCTCCGTGCCTCGGAGAGCACGTTAAGCCGTCGGTCCCGGCTGCCATGAACATCTATGGCACTCGTTATTGGGGAAGTCGACACAAAAGATCCCATTGCGTCGAAGTGTCGACGGTCTGTACTGACTGGCCCCCACATAAAATTGGATAGATTACATCATTATAGTAAGGATGTTAGTTGTAGCTATATAAGCTACATTCGGCCTCGATGTCGTAGTGGTTAGTGTAACCGACTTCCACGCGTGAGTTCGAGGGTTCGATTCCCGCAGAAGTCAAACATTTGTGTGCATGAACATAGATGTTTGTCTTGGTCTGGGTGTTTCTATGTATAACACGTATGTATTTACAAAAAAAATGTATATATGTATGTTTATACATTACCCATAGTACAAGCTCTGCTTAGTTTGGGCTAGATGGTGTTGTGTGTATGTGGTAGAATATATTATTATTATTATTATTATTTAGGCAGGCATTTAGGTTAAGTTGGTGAATACACAGCTATAGATTCACCTCTATGTGGGTGTATCTATACCTAGCTGTGTATCGAGATACTGTTGCAGTAATTAAAATAACTTTTACCATGGAAAGACAATCACTCAGGTAGCAGTACAACTAGCAGTACTGCAGTGCCGGTGTTATTCGGTTGTCACCGCTCGCGCGCGGATGACAAGTAATTATACCAAGCTTACGCTTTAAGTATAGCATTGTCCTTGTCCCGCTCGGTAAGCTTAGCCTCAGGATGGGTAGCTCGATATTTATGAAATAGGAGTAGGTGCTTCCGTTATGAAGTGTTGTGGGTTGCCGTGTCCATTCTGTGCCTGATAAATGGAAATGGACTCGCCGTATTAATAATAATGTCCTCCTGACCGTATTTCGGTCACGGCGGCCAATCTTAACGGCGACTGACCATCGGCGCGGCAGATATTATAGTGCACAAGCGTGTGCGCAATCACAAGTGCACTCTCTGTTCCCTAACTCTCATGATCCGTTGGGACGAATAATCCGACACGACCGGAGAGAGATCAGGCGCAGGACCAACGGCTTCACGTGCTTTCTGAGGCACGGGTATGTCTAACACCGCCAACTTCCTAACTCTGGGCTCGTATTGTGATTTTTTAACAGAAAAACCCAATAACTTTTTGTTGGCCCGACCCGAGATTCGAACCCGAGACCTCATGCACAGCAAAACCATAGTTAGCGTAATAAACCTCTGCTTACCCTTTTGGGGCAATGGGTGTCCTGTAATTATTTGAATAGTAGGCAATTTAATATTTGAATCACATCCTTGGCAATCAGATTATCATCACGTCATCGGTTGTATTTCTGACCTAGTTGTTTGTGTTGCCATCAGGTAATGGAAAGCGAAGAGTTCCTCCTACTGCCAGCTGCCCAGCTAATTGACATAGTGTCTTCGGACGAGCTGAACGTTCGATCCGAGGAGCAGACCTTCCAGGCTGTCATGTCCTGGGTCAAATACAACGTGGCGGAGAGACGGCAGCATCTTGCACAGGTTCGTTATACATACACACATATAAAGGAACTAACCTAAATGTAGCTTCAGTTACTTAGTAAACCCACTAACCTCTATATTTTGATGTTTATAAGTGTTACTTTGTGACTTGAATGTATACGAATATATGATTTTTACTATATCTTTAAAAGGTCTGAAAAATGGTAGGACCATCGCCGCAGTGGCCAAAATTCGGTCTGGAGTATATTATTACAATACTTCTTGCCCACGGCTTGACTTGAGAACAATACTTCTTTGTGGATGAAGAGAGTACCCTATCTCATTTTCTGTGTATGTGAAATTTCATGACGATCAGTCGGGTAGTTAAAGCGTGAAAGCGTAACAAACAAACAAACTCATATTCACGTTTATAATATTAGTAAGGATACTGATCCTAAACCCACAAGCATACTGATGCTTTAGCATTTTAAGACTGCGCTGAGCGTAAGACGCGGTTGGAATGAATGATAGAGCTCGATATTCAAATCGGCACGCGGCCCCCATAGTAAAATTGTATGGAGGATTTGAAGTGCTTTTATGATAAATATGTATCTTTATTGTCAACCAATAACTTAAATATTTAGGACGGAGAAATTGTAATACAACTATTTATGTTTCGTTTAAGTTGTAAAATAGGATAGATTTCTACCGTTATAATCTAAAAATCACGTCACACGAGCTTACGTTTTTGCATATTTCGTGCAAATTTACGTAATTTTGTAGGTGAAAATATTAATTATCCTAAGTTTTTTACACGGAGTAATTGTAAACACATTCATTTTTATGGTAAATGCATATTTTATATTTGTATTAAATAAAAAGTGTTGATTTTATCAATTTAACTGTGACCGCCTATTTTGGCACATTTCGCTCGGCGCAGTCTTAAGAAGCTATAAAAAGTCCACTTACTTTAGAAGTATAACGCAAGCTTACTTAACTGCTATATTCTGAACATTGATTATAATCCAAGACTTCATTCTAATTCACACCCACATTTTTTCAATTTGTTCAGGTCCTCCAACACGTTCGCCTTCCCCTCTTAAGTCCTAAGTTCCTAGTCGGCACGGTGTCCTCAGAGCTACTGATAAGGTCTGACGACGCGTGTCGAGACCTCCTCGACGAGGCCAAGAATTACCTGCTGCTGCCACAAGAGAGACCCCTCATGCAAGGACCCAGGACGCGGCCCAGGAAACCTACGAGAAGAGGTTAGTTAATCACACTAGTTTATAATTCGACGACAATTTTTTTTTATTGACTTATGCCTTATTTATTAAAAGCTCAAATGTTATCCGTATGATATTCGAACACATTTGTATTTTCAATAAATATTTGTATCGTCCCCCGCGATACAGACATTATTCCTACAGCGTGAGGTTTCGTGTAATCACGATATATTTCTGATATGGGAGATGCCTTTCAGGAAAAAGTAAATTATTTTACAATAATTCCCCTTAATTCTCCTCTGGAGAGCAAAGGTCTTGTTAATCCTTCTTTGTCTATCCATCTTTAGCTGCTAAGAATCTATATTTATTGGAGTAGTCCAGTTCGTCTTACAATTCTATACATGTTTTGCATTTCCTTCTGGGTTCGGCACAATGCTGTTTGCCATTTTTAGGGATTCATTGGGTACTTAATGCAGTCCCTCGATGTTCGGAAAGCTAGTGGACCTGCCGGCATCCCAGCTTTTATATGGATTTCAAAAGATGTGCAGTGAAGTTGTCTCCCACACTTACACGCCTATACCGGATGTCTTACGCCGCAGGTATTGTGCCTGAGGCTTGGAAAGAGGCGAACGTTCAACCGATTCCAAAAAGGAGGACCGTTCCGAGCCAAGCAACTATCGACCCATAACTATCAACTGGATGCTCTCCAAGGTGTTCGAGCGGATTATAAACACCCAAATTATCCGCTACCTGGAGGATCACTCGTTGATCAATGATCGCCAATACGGCTTTCGGGCTAAACGATCAACGGGTGATCTTCTAGCGTTAGTCATGCACCTTTAGGGTGAGGCTATGGACAAGCACGGCGAGTCTTTGGCTATCAGCCTTGACATAGCCAAAGCTTTCGATATAGTCTGGCACCGATCTCTACTTTCCAGGCTTCCGGCCTATGGCTTCCCCCTCAACTATGCACCTGGGTTGCAAGTTTCCTGCAAAAGCGTCGTATTCGGGTCCTCTGCGACGGTCGCGCTTCCAAATTTATGCAGGTCAATGCAGGAGTGCCTCAGGGATCCGTCTTATACCCTACGCTCTTAACTTCTACATATAAATGATATGGTGAATTTCGCCAACATACATTGTTATGCAGACGATAGTACCGTTCATAGGCGATATCTCGGACATCCTAGGGTCAAATATGCTGAGTTTGAGGGGCAAAGGTAGGATCTTGTCGTTGAACTTGACCAAACCTTGGTGAAAAACACTCCACTGGTGATACGTGACAGCCTCTCTATCTGAGGTATGGATCTTTGCTACACCCTTAATTCCAAAACCTACATCGAGAGCGTCATTAAGTAAGCTTCGCGAAAACTTGGAGTTCTAAACAGGGTGAGGCGGTTCTTTGCACCTGGGCAGCTGTGCCTATTGTATAAGGCGCAAATGCGCCCTTGCGCGAAGTACTATTCTCTTCTTTGGGATGGCTCCACGATGGCTAAAGTGACAGTGTAGTGGGCATATCTAGCTGTCGTCCTCGGACAGCTGCATTTAAATAGAGCTTACGTCACAGTTTGTATTATGTAACTTTTTTCTGTCATTTAACAATTTGTTCACTTCACAGATTTGAAACACTTCCACCTTATATATTTTTGATAGATTTAAAGCAGTTAAAATAGTTTTTCGTTTTGGGTCATGTAACTATTTGACTTAAATAATAAAAATATGTAATTAAACTACATAATATAATAGGGTATTAAATGTGTATGTTTGTGTCGCAGGCGAGGTTCTATTCGCAGTAGGTGGGTGGTGTTCGGGCGACGCGATCGCGTCGGTGGAGCGCTTCGACCCGCAGACGTCGGAGTGGAAGATGGTGGCGCCGATGTCGAAGCGGCGCTGCGGCGTGGGCGTGGCCGTGCTGCACGACCTGCTGTACGCCGTGGGCGGACACGATGGCCAGAGCTACCTCAACAGCATCGAGCGGTACGACCCGCAGACTAACCAGGTTAATCACATGTTTATTTTATGGTCTTAGTGGGAAACCCTCTCCAACGCTAAAACGATCGTTTTTCGATTTTCTGTCATATAATTTTAGTAGTAGGACCAGGGTGCAACTCTTCTCGGTAGGTAGGCTTTTTGTGTAACCTAAAAACGTCTAAAGAAATTTAAGTATTGATTTCGAACCTTAGTGAACCATGCTATAAACCAGATGGAAAATAGCCAACGGTCACCAGTTACCGCATGCTGGTCAGTGGTTACCACCTGACCGTCAGAGGTGTCACACAATGGTAAACTGTTATTGGATTGGCTTACCTGGCGGTAAGAGGTTACCGCCTGCCAAAAGAAAAGGGGTGAACGTAAATGTGGTATATATGTCTTTCAGTGGTGTGGCGCAGTGGCGCCGACATCGTCGTGCCGCACGTCGGTGGGCGTGGCCGTGCTGGAGGGCGCGCTGTACGCCGTGGGCGGCCAGGACGGCGTGCAGTGCCTCAACCACGTCGAGCGGTACGACCCCAAGGAGAACCGCTGGACCAAGGTGAGCCGGCTACACATACAGTGGTGACGTCACCGTGCCGCACGTCGGTGGGCGTGGCCGTGCTGGAGGGCGCGCTGTACGCCGTGGGCGGCCAGGACGGCGTGCAGTGCCTCAACCACGTCGAGCGGTACGACCCCAAGGAGAACCGCTGGACCAAGGTGAGCCGGCTACACATACAGTGGTGACGTCACCGTGCCGCACGTCGGTGGGCGTGGCCGTGCTGGAGGGCGCGCTGTACGCCGTGGGCGGCCAGGACGGCGTGCAGTGCCTCAACCACGTCGAGCGGTACGACCCCAAGGAGAACCGCTGGACCAAGGTGAGCCGGCTACACATACAGTGGTGACGTCACCGTGCCGCACATCGGTGCCCACAACCAGCCTAGATTATAAGCATTCGTATTTTGTAATATGTATTAAATCTATCTATTGTTTTCAGGTAGCAGCGATGACGACGCGGCGCCTAGGCGTGGCGGTCGCAGTACTAGCGGGACACCTGTACGCAGTAGGCGGATCAGACGGACAGGCGCCGTTGAACTCAGTGGAGCGCTACGACCCACGCGCCAACAAGTGGACGCCGGTGGCGCCCATGTCCACGCGCCGCAAGCACCTCGGCTGCGCCGTGTTCGACGGACAGATCTACGCCGTCGGCGGCAGGGACGACTGCACCGAGCTCTCCTCCGCAGAGAGGTACGTGTACACAACAAGTGGACGCCGGTGGCGCCCATGTCCACGCGCCGCAAGCACCTCGGCTGCGCCGTGTTCGACGGACAGATCTACGCCGTCGGCGGCAGGGACGACTGCACCGAGCTCTCCTCCGCAGAGAGGTACGTGTACACAACAAGTGGACGCCGGTGGCGCCCATGTCCACGCGCCGCAAGCACCTCGGCTGCGCCGTGTTCGACGGACAGATCTACGCCGTCGGCGGCAGGGACGACTGCACCGAGCTCTCCTCCGCAGAGAGGTACGTGTACACAACAAGTGGACGCCGGTGGCGCCCATGTCCACGCGCCGCAAGCACCTCGGCTGCGCCGTGTTCGACGGACAGATCTACGCCGTCGGCGGCAGGGACGACTGCACCGAGCTCTCCTCCGCAGAGAGGTACGTGTACACAACAAGTGGACGCCGGTGGCGCCCATGTCCACGCGCCGCAAGCACCTCGGCTGCGCCGTGTTCGACGGACAGATCTACGCCGTCGGCGGCAGGGACGACTGCACCGAGCTCTCCTCCGCAGAGAGGTACGTGTACACAACAAGTGGACGCCGGTGGCGCCCATGTCCACGCGCCGCAAGCACCTCGGCTGCGCCGTGTTCGACGGACAGATCTACGCCGTCGGCGGCAGGGACGACTGCACCGAGCTCTCCTCCGCAGAGAGGTACGTGTACACAACAAGTGGACGCCGGTGGCGCCCATGTCCACGCGCCGCAAGCACCTCGGCTGCGCCGTGTTCGACGGACAGATCTACGCCGTCGGCGGCAGGGACGACTGCACCGAGCTCTCCTCCGCAGAGAGGTACGTGTACACAACAAGTGGACGCCGGTGGCGCCCATGTCCACGCGCCGCAAGCACCTCGGCTGCGCCGTGTTCGACGGACAGATCTACGCCGTCGGCGGCAGGGACGACTGCACCGAGCTCTCCTCCGCAGAGAGGTACGTGTACACAACAAGTGGACGCCGGTGGCGCCCATGTCCACGCGCCGCAAGCACCTCGGCTGCGCCGTGTTCGACGGACAGATCTACGCCGTCGGCGGCAGGGACGACTGCACCGAGCTCTCCTCCGCAGAGAGGTACGTGTACACAACAGGTGGACGCTGGTGGTGCCGTACACTGTGCAGGAGATATGGAAAATAAGCAGCCAAGGATAACTAAACAATCACTTTGAGTCAATTGCAAAGTTTAGATGATCCTTATAGAACAGCGCACGCCTGAGAGCGGTAGTACGTGCGCACGCGCAGGTGACGGCTCCGACTGAATCAATACGTGCGCGCGCGCAGCACATCCACGCGTTTTGAATGTTCGACTTTAGGCCTCGCTCTATATCGCCTAGAGTGTGCCAACAAGCATTGGACCTTACCATTATTATCACTCGCCTTAACGGTGAAAACATTGTGAGAAAATGAACATGTCTGAAAACCTCGGACATGCTGATTGCCTCACAGTGTAGAATTCTACATAATATTCTTGAAGATGTGATGAGATGTGAAGTCTGCCTGACTTCACATCTCACTTACACACTCTTCACATTACACCCGCAATGGGCCAGCATGGTGGATGTAGCGACACTACTGACGCTTAAGACTGCGCCGAGCGAAATATGCCAAAACAGGCGGTCGCAGTTAAGTTGATAAAATCAACACTTTTTGTTTAATACAAATATAAAATTTACCATACCAATGAATGTGTTTACAATTACTCCGTGTAATAAACTTTAAATAATTAATATTTTCGCCTACAAAATTACGTAAATTTGCACGAAAAATGCAAAAACGTAAGCTCGTGTTACGTGATTTTTAGATTATAACGGTAAAAATCAATCCTATTTTACAGCTTAAACGAAACATAAATAGTTAAATTACAATTTGTCCGTCCCAAATATTTAAGTTATTGGTTGACAATAAAGATACATATTTATCAAAAAAGCACTTCAAATCCTCCATACAATTTTACTATGGGGGCCGCGCGCCGATTTGAATATAGAGCTCTGTCATTCAGTCCAACCGCGTCTTACGCTCGGCGCAGTCTTAAGTTTTGTATAGTCACGCGCAAGTATGCAGTAGCGCCGGGCGACGGTCGATTACCTGCAATTACTTAGTTAGGTCGTAGTTCAATTATATATTTATATTATTACTGGTATTGGTATTTACTGGAACCAATAATAATATAAATACATAATATATAACCATATCTATCAAGAAGTATAAATTATAATTAGTTAAATATTTATTGTTTAAAAAGTACATCAAATAAAATGTAAACATAAATATATGAGAAAGCATACATTATGATGGTTGTACGATAAAATACTACTAAGGGACACAGCGATTCCTAAACTGAGACTTGCTCGTATTTTAGAAATCGATAGCACTCTGTTTTGTGTCATAATTCACCATCGCACTTCATCTTGCTTCTATATTGGATTAAAAAAACATAGGTATAATATTTTATTTGGACGACCACAAGAACCCTTTTCATTTACCTCTACAGTGGACTAAAGCTTAACTCTTTTTATACGGACAGTTTATATATATGTAGTACATACATACATACATAGATTCACGCCTGTTTCTCAGAGGGGTAGGCAGATACTATGTATTTCCATTTGCTACGATCCTGACACACTTGTATATCACATATATATATAATTATATATCATATATAAATATATGTAGTGGTGATATTAATATATTATTATTATATAACGTTTGCTACAGTATATCCGTCGTGTGTGCAGGTACGAGCCCAGCACGGACACGTGGTCGCCGGTGGTGGCGATGACGTCACGGCGCAGCGGCGTGGGGCTGGCCGTGGTCAACGGGCAACTGTACGCCGTCGGAGGATTCGACGGCACCGCTTACCTTAAGTCTATTGAAGTACGTCACACTTACTAATATTAACCTGCCTTTTCACAGAAGCTTGTATACGAGCCATACATTTGTACCGTGTATTTGTTACCGACTCGGATACGAGCCACCAAGTGCGCGCCACTTTAAACCTTATTTCACTAATCTTAACGCTTAAAACTGATTGTTTATCGGCTACGAATGGATTTGTTTCTGGTAAAGGACTTATCATAAGGTATTACGAAATTATAAACATATGAATTTTATCTCAAGAACGTATCGGAGAAGTGTCATTCGATTATCGTATACACATTCATTCGTTTTTTTATGTTCGAATTTTTTCAATAGTTTATTTTCGTTGTACAGATTCAGACATTTTAGAATATATTCTGGTGGTACATTGACTTATTGCGTATACCACAACGATACTTGTGACTTATTGGCTATCACTACATATTATTAAATAAACTCTCCCGCCGCATCAGTCTGTCTGTTCGCGATAAACTCAAAAACTACTGAACGGATTTTCATGCGGTGTTCACAAATAGACAGAGTGATTCATGAGGAAAGTTTAGGTTTATAATTTGTTAAGGTTTTTTACTACCCGTGCGAAGCCGGGGCGGGTAGCTAGTATTAAATACTGTGTTAATTCTGTATCGAGAACGTATCGAAATAGTGTTATTCGATTATCGTATTGTAGCAACTTTACATAGACGAAGAAGTTAAAATAAACATCAAGAGATGGCGCTGTACTCAATTACTCACGTTGCCATACAAACCTGAATCGCATAAGCAAAGTTTACACAGCGAGTTACTATCATATATAAGTTTTTGACAACAACCGTCAGGCAGGTACAATCAACCAGCCTGGTCGGAGGATCCTCCCCTTGTGTTGCAGGGTAATTATACCGCGTTCTTCCACAGTATAAACTTTAATTCGATATTTTTATGTTTTAGTATCTCGAATCTATTCGGATGATTGATAATTAACCAAATGCATTGCATATTTTAGCAATTATATATTAGTTATAAGCTAATTCAGGAATGCCGTAGTTGTTAGTGGTCACCTCGCCACTACCATAATATACAGTGATGTGGATTCAATATTCACATACGACAACAAAATTGTGATCTATACCATGATTGTCCCGAGTTTGATGTTTTTGTTCCTGTTGTTTAAATGTTTGTAAAGCCCCGGCGACACAGGTATTCCTAGGGCGTACCCTGCACTTCTTTTGAAAAAAGTAAAATAATGTTTGTTATCCATAAGGCATTGTCTGGAGTCTGGAACTTTTCCTGTGTATTGTTTGAATTAATTCAAGCAATTGAAAAGTAATCCAGGCATGTAGTCTATTGTCAGCCTTTTTCTTGTCGGAGAATAACTACTTAATTTATGTACTGTTTATGTGCAGGTGTTCGATCCGGAATCGAACCAGTGGCGGCTGTGTGGCGCGATGAACTACCGGCGGCTCGGCGGCGGCGTGGGGGTCATGCGGGCGCCGCACCACGACAACCATTACATCTGGTAAACATCTACTCGCATACACTTCTAACGCTACTGCTCAAACTTTTACAGAATATTCAATACAAATACTACCTAAGTAATATTATATACTAAATTTTACCTGCGGCTACGGTTGCTTCAATGTAGGTTAGATTAGGTTAGTAACAATAGGAGTTGTAGACTGCTGGGTGGGTCGCTGAGGTAGTAATTTTTCCAGCGGCCCATCCACTATACAAGGCAGCGAGCGTGCACACCGTGGGGTTTTGGTCCGTAGGCCCGAAGTACGGGAGAGCCGGACATAACCCTCTCGCCTCCCCTTGTGGCGAGAGGGTATGCATCAGGCGCATTTCCCCAAGAAAAAAAAAAAAAAAAAAAAAAAAAGGTTAGTAACAATACTTTTTTCTGAATGAAAGGTACTCCATGTCCTTTTCTGTACGCTTGACAATGTGTATGCAAAATTTCATGTTAATCGGTCGAGTAGTTAAGGCGTGAAAGCGTAACAAATAAACATACAAACAAACTCACAGTCGCATCTTTACTTTCTTACTTATCTTTATTTAAATATATATATAAATCCGTAGTCTCTGCCTGCCCCTCTGGGAAACAGGCATGAATCTATGTATGTATGTATATATAAATCTTCTGTGCGTGTGTTTGTAATTAAACTCCTCCTAAACGGCTGGACCGATTTTCATGAATATTTTTATGTGTGTTCCAGTGGATTCTAGAATGGTTTAGACAGGACAACGTCTGTCGGGACAGCTAGTAATATTATAAATGCGAATATTAATTTGTTTGCCTGTACGCTTTCACGCCTTAACTACTCGACTGATCATCATGAAATCTCGCATATATGTACGTTGTCATGGGTACAGAATAGGACATAGATTACCTTTCATCCCGAAAAAAGTGTTGTTACTAACATAACCTAACATACATTGAAGCGAGCAAAGCCAATGTCTAGTATAAAAATAAAAGCCTATATACATTAGGCGAGTTCCTTAACGCAAATCCTTTTTCCGACTACGGCGAAGAGTATGTGTTTGACCGGTATGTATGTATGTTCATCTGTTACCTCATAACTTCTAAACTACTCATCATAATTTGACAAATGAGCGTCTTGATCGTCCGCTGGTTATAGGCTATGTGACGTCACATTATTTTGTCATCGAGTTAGACAAAGATAGCATGAGACTTGTTTTAAGAAACTGCTTCGTGTTTAGGGTCAATAAATGTATCAATTGTACAATTATTATATTTTTCTGAGTCAACATCCCATTTGTTTGTTAACGTACACACAGCGACGCATCAACCTAGACTGTTTGGACTTTGAACTATTAGAAGTTGAACGCTGCGAATCGTGCGAGAGAGTACGTTATATTTTTGTTACGCTCTTTCCTTACCATTACATCGACACCACTATGCACTGTCCCTTTCCGACAATTCTCTATTTTGTATGTAGCGTAGTTATGCGTATATAGGTTGTCTAACTTGATGTGTAGCCGTGTGTACTTATTAACTAACGGGACTTATAGGATGTGTTCAGTTGGTTGTACTCTTTAAAAGTTTGAGCATGTGTTATCCTGTAGATATAATAGTTAGGTAAAGAAATGTAATTTGATTTATCCTGTATCGCCACGTTCTTGTACTGTATAAACATAATATTTAGTTACAAAGAGTCTAAGGCTTCAATTATACTAGAACATAGTCAATGTCAATCTAAAAGTTGACATGGGAAATTCACCCTTAACTCTACAACGTAAAGCACATATTCCTAGCGATATAAAGAGCCCTCATCGCTCATAGACGATCTATATTTTATCTCAATTCAATCAAAAATCTTTATTGCTTTCCACAGTGTAGTATAAAGATGATAAACTTAAAGCTATGTATCAATTATGGACCGTCAGTCACAGCGTACTAGTTATATAGCAGAAAGGAATCTTGATAGAAATATGTGCGTTATGCTGTGTAGGTATGGGTGAGTTTACTACGTCAACAATAAGAGCAGCGATAGCTCAGTGGGGAGACCAATAGATTGCAATGCAGAGGGTCTCAGGTTAGAACCCACGACGCGCACCTCTGATTTTCGGAAGTTATATGACTTCGAAATGATGTGCGTATTGATTGACAATGATCGCCTGCTCCGTGCCTCGGAGAGCACGTTAAGCCGTCGGTCCCGGCTGCCATGAACATCTATGGCAGTCGGTATTGGGGAAGTCGACACAAAAGATCCCACTGAGTCGAAGTGTCGCCGGTCTGTACTAACTGGCCCCCACACAAGATAAGATAAGATACTATGTCAACTTTTAGATTGACGCTTTAACTCTGCTCTATTATATTTCAACCCTAAGGGACTTGGCATATGAGATGCAGTAGAAACTTAATACGTCTCGTATTTCGAAAGCTGTATCAAAGCATTTAAGACATGCTATCCAAAGTATTACATTTGTATAAACGAACATATCTACATAAAAAATTCAGACAGATATTATTGCTTACATATGAGATAGCCAATATCTTTATTGTAATTGTTTGTATAGTAGACGAACCCGGCATATATGTACTAGCTAGAATAAATAAATGTTAATATAATTAAGACATATCGAATTTATTATACATAATCCTGATTTGATTGAGTTGATTTGATGACGATTTCAATGTTTAGATATTATTTATGGGATAATGCCGCTATTGAGGGATGGGCGACTGCAATATAGGGATAATTTCCTTGCAGTAGAGGGATTATTTCTCGACGATGCATGGATAGTAAGGCAAAAAAAAATTTTCGCTGCGATACAGGGATTATTCCCCTGCGGCGCAGAAGAGTAAAGTTGTTGTATATATATTATTTCGGCATCAGTTTGACCGGCCTCACTTCGAAACAGCCTTTAACGTAACGCAGTTTTCTCAAGAGCATTTCATTAGTGCCGAGGCACGTATACGACGGGTTGTATAAACAGATTAGTTTAGATTGACTGGTAGTGTACACAACTTATTAATCATATGGCTCCTGATCCGCTATGACCCGGTTCCTATATTTAAGGAACGACTCGCTTTACTTTTTAATATCGGCCCTGTATTCAACTGTCCCACTGATGGGCACGGGCCTCTTCTCACTGTGAGAGTGTTAGGCTATAGTCCACCACGCTGGCCTAGTGCGGGTTGGCAGACTTCACATATCTTCAAAAACATTATGGAGAAATCTCAGAAATAATAATAATAATAAAATTTATTTGCATAAAATGTAGGTAAAAACAAATAATTATGTTAACAAGAGGGTATCCTTGTACATTGTACCTTAGATTAGGCATGCAAACATTATATTATAAGATTACAAAAATAATATATGACAAAATTATAAAAATCAAATGAAATTACATATTATAAAGAAAGGATTACATTTTAAAAAGATCTAAATTGTATGATCATTTAAATAATCGTTAATAGAATAAAAACATTCTTCGAGCAGTACTGATGTCAATTTAGTTTTAAACAACTGGATTGAAGCAGTTTTTGTAAAGTTTGGTATTTTTTTATATATAATAGTGCTCATGTAACTATTTAATATGCATATAACTTCGAAAAGTTAGAGATGGGTTTGAACTCGAGACCTCTGCGTGGCAGTCCAACGGTTTCCCGCTGGGCTATCGCTTTACTTACGTGCAGTACATTTTATACATATATTGGAGCCAATTCTGTTGTCACAAAATTCTCTTATCTTAGCTAAAAATCTCTAAAATTTATTTTAGTCCTGTCACTTTTAGCGATTCCAGAATACGAAATGTCGTTTGACAGGACTAAACTAAATTTTAGAGATTTTTAGCTAAGATAAGAGAATTTTGTGACAACAGAATTGGCACCATTGTATGAAAAATAAGTCTAAAATTTACTATTCGTAGCTAAAACTACACGTTTCTTAAATTTAGGAACAAGGCCTAAGATGGCACATAAGCATACGACCCGTTCAATGGCTAATGGTTATCGTAGACTATGATCGTTTGCAATACAAGGGATATTTGATAATGAACGGGAGGCATATAACGTCACTTGAGTCATCTGGCAAAACTTATTTATTTATTAGTAGGAAACTCAACAGCTTTTTAACAGTCTTCATGGAAATATAGCAATGAAATTAAATTCTTAAGCCAATTACATAGTTTCATGACATTCGTATAAGTATCTAAAACTAGAAAAACGGTGTTAAATATTACAATATGAAATTAAAGGATAAAAGAGAAATAAAGAAAATAAAAAAAAAACTTCTTATTTATCTACTAGTGAGAACATTTGCAACTTGTTTTCGATATGACTCCTTAGACAAATGAAATATAATCAATACTTTCAAATCGTTCAGAACGAGATGGGTTTAACAACCCAGGATTCAACCTCTTCGTCTTCATGTGAACTTCTTTTTTCATCTGCTTTTTGTAATGTACCACTGCTGGGCAAAAGCCTCTCCCTTGGACTTCCAAATCACTCTGATCATTCTGTTAGTGGATATCCTCTGACCTTATGACCTTGTCAACCCTTTATCTCGGGGTCTCTTGACTCAAGGCCCATATTCAAACTCGACTGAGGGATGACCCCAAGTACTGGTCTGTACATCAAGTTACAAGTCAATCGGTCCAGTGGTTCCGGAGCTATGCCTGTCACTAAGAAACTGTCACTAACAGACAGACACATAGACCCACATAGTGTTTTCATTAACCTCTTCGAAGAAGACTCAGAGGTTAATAAATGCGAGATAGTCGTGTCAAACGAGTAACAGTGTTATCGTTACGAAGGTTTCCGCGAAAGCGATGTATTAATGACGTACTATAAATAAAAAAGTGGCAGCCGTTTCGATTCTATGTTGCCGAAATGATATGTGCACTAACTTACTAACTCACGCTATAAATCCAGAACAGTGATAACATCTCTCTTGTTACAATACAAGAGCGGGAGTACCGATGTTACAAATAGTTCTATTTCTTTTCGAAAAACGATCCGAACGAATATTGTCTTTCTGTTTGTATGTTTGCCATATTTATTGAAACAATAGTAGGTGATTGACTAATGATAATTAATTAAGTGTTTTATTAGAAATATGCATTTATTATATACAATTAGTTTAGTGGAATGGTTTGTGTATATTAGTAGAAAGGTTACTATAAAATATGCCAAAATCATGTTTTAGTTACGAGCAGTAAAACTTGTATGGATCAAAACATTTATGCTAATTTTAGATCGATTTTGATCGATTGATACGATCGAATGATTACATATGATCAGTTAACATTATAATTATGATCGATGTAAATAAAAACGATTGGGATATCAAAGTTTGTATATTTGGTTAGCGATGGAGCTTTGAAAGCTCAGTCACCAAAACCAGTTGCTCTGTATGTAGTCTCAAAAAGAGCGATTAAGGATGTGTGTAGTCTAGCGTTTGGTTACACCCAGCTTATACTTTTAAGGCATATAACTTAAAACTCCTCGATATAATTACTAAAATCTCGATACTAAATAATATAGAAAATTACCAATATTGGTCTATAAGTATAAAGCAAGTGATTATATAATAATATCTATAATTATCCTGCAATATTTATAAACGACAAAGTAAAGCGCTTAACTTACTGCTCGTAATAAAAATAATTTGTTATTGGCATATAGCAACATCTACCTTTACGACAAAAAGAGCTCCATACAATTTATTGCATTTAAAAGTAGAGGCTAGAGTAACACTAATAAAAAAAGGTGAAATGCCTACTGGGTATAAATGAGCGTCATGATGTCGTATTATTTGTAATACAAATATTTACCACCATGGTGTATATGTTCATATTTTTGGAGGGGGATAACGTTTGGCAAGGATTATAAATGTGTGTTCGAAATATGTGTGTGTAGTAATGCTTTGATTTTATACCATGATTTTCATTAAATCTTCAGGTAAACTAAGAGCGCTTTCATATTAGAAGGCATAACCACGCGGCAGTCGCGGTGTTTCAGCATATGTTGATATTAATTAGTTACAAATATTGCTTTTGTCTCCTCGCTACACACCAAAGTATTGAATTGATACTGCTCTATCTCGCGCCAGCATCGCAACTGTGCCGCTTCAAAGCGATATCCATGTTGTTAGTCCGTTTTAATGGTCCCCAGTCGCACAACTAAGCATTGCGACTGAGACGTGACGTCAGCTTCTTTCAATCGTATTTTTGAAAAACGGGTTTTATCCACAAGGATATGGCAACCCCATTGTACCCTTACCTTGCTACTTTATCGTGCAACTAAGTCCTTTCATATGAAAGCGCTCTAAGAAAGGAAATTGGTAGTTTTGTATGAAACTATTTATTAATATCGAATTATAATTAAGTTAAATAAAGTGTTGTCTTACTATTGGCGTAAGTTTAATATCTTTTATTAGGCGTCGGGTAACATTGGCCCACCACGATGATAAAATTAGTTACTGATGTATAAAGTCGTTGGTACAATGTTACCCCCTGGCCATCAACTAATTACAAGTATTAGTTCCAAATGATTTATATTAATATAGTTGCAATGGCAAATAATTATATTTTATATTTAGGGGGAAGGGAGGCGGTATATATGCTTAATATATTAAATGGTTTTAAAAAAATGTTGTCGCCGATTATTTTAAAACATTTTATTAAATAAATGTTTTTAAAAACAATGTTGTCGCTTTGTTTCAGGAACCGAAAAGACTCGGTGGTGTGAGCCACCCCCTTCCCCCCGCGATGTAAGATATTCCCCCTCCACTCGTATCAAGTTAAGTCGTTACTCATTTATTTTATTGTTAATAAAAATATATAATTAATTGACTATTTATAAATAAATGAAAATACAAATTTTAGAATATTATGTTTGTAGTTTTATTTTTGATATATAAATACATTAAGGCGCTTGTGTTTAGGCATTCGCTGTGTTAATCACAACAAGAATAATAAATATCTCTTACGTGTTCTTCTATAATTTATCGTTCTAATGCCATATCTGTCTCCTTTTTGCCTTTATGTTCATCGCTACACGTTATCTAGGTCTACTCGTTTTCCTCTTTTCTATTTTTATTTTTTATCTGGTCATCATATTAAGTGACTTATTTATTGATAACCTTTAAATAAACTAACTACTTTATAAATATTTAATGTCAAGCCGTTATAAGCTAGAATCTATTTCGTCATGTAAAATCTTACTTAATACGGCGTTGCTATAACACTGGCATTTCTAAAAGTCATTAATATAATTCAAGCGATTCTTAATAGACATGGCCTCCTTAAGTTTCTGTCATTCACTAGCCTTATAATTCTACATAGACCCATGTCTGCATATTCCCTCCTGTATTAACTTATTAAGTCGCAGCGGTAAACAGGCGTCCAGACAAAAAATATTTTTAAATTTATTGACATTGGGTTAAACCCACATTTTACAGCTATGTTTTAGTTTCTTTATAATATGGATGGCTTGCTCGTCGCTATGGTATTTTCTTTTCCTATTTTATTATCATATACTAGTATTATTTGTAGTTTCTTCAAATATTTCTCTCTGTTCTTGTATAGTGACATTCTCTTATCACTGGCATGAAATCTTCATTAAACTCTAGCATGGCTACTTTAATACGCTGCTATATATTTATTTTATAAGCTTTATTAAGTATATATCAATAATTATCTTTATCATTCTCAATTGTCATCTCTTGCTTTATCATTTTGTCTATGCTAATCTTTTTATTCTTTATGCTTTTCACTATCACATTCTAAAACATCTGTTTTTATGTGGCTCTATGTAGTATTGTCTCTATCCTGGTCTCAACTAGGCCATCCTCCATCCTTTTTTCGTTGCATTCTCTTCTACTTCTATATTTTCTGCCACGTTTATATATTTGCCTTTCTACTACAGCTGTTCTCTTAACACTGCTATCGTAGTACCTACAGAATATTTGTCTAATGTGGTGTTGGCGGTGGCGGTGAGGTCGCCTTATCCACAGCAAGCTGTTCATCACTATCATCTTCTCCATTCCCATTTTCTTCATCATCTCCTTCTCCATTCTCTTCTCCTTCTGCCCCTCCTTCTCCTTCTCCACCGTTCTCTTCGTTAACTTCATCCACGTTGTCTTGGCTTGGCGCACGTTCCGTAGATTCGGATTCGTCTTCTTCCTTGTTGCGTCTCTGAAATGTTTTGAAGATAACATGAGTATGGGCGTGAAAATAATTGCACTTCGTATTAATAATTATAATGTTTCAGTTTTAAATAAATATAGAGGGCGTAGGGATTTAAGTGGTCGTTTCGCCACTGCTGGTGCGCTGAGAGTTTGTGTTTCGATATCTATGCAGGACAAACATTTGTGAGATCATGATTTAGTAGAAAGTTCTTAATTTAAGTCCACCTAGGAAGAAATAAAACGCATCAAGAGCTCAAGAATAAGTATTGAATTCTAAGTAATATTATAAATGCGAATATTAGTTTGTTTCTTTAAAAAAAATATTGCTTCCGAGCGAGCAAAGCCGCGGGCTGAAGTTAGTATTTTATATAGCTGAGTGCCAGAACAGTCTACTTTTTTCGAGACTACGAACTACTATGTTAGAAAACATGCAAACATTGTTGAGTATACCTTCTTTTTCTTCTTAGTCTTCGCCTTTGGCTTCCGTTCTGGCGCGCTGTACCCTGGTGGGAAGAACCTGGCGCATTCTTCGCTACCTTTCACGGCATCCGCGCTGATGTGCAGAGGACCTAGTGCCAGCAGTTCCTCTGGGACTCCTGGTGGAAACAGTTCATCAGGGTCGGCTAGGAGTGGTTCCGCGAGACCAACAGCAATCATCAGAACTATGGCCTCGCCGCTGAAAGAGAATAGGGGTTCATTGTTAAAAAATAATCTGAGGACATACCAAGCTTGTATTTACGCGAAGGGGTAAACAGAGGTGTATTACGGCCTCATTTCGGTAATTGTATTCTTAGGTTCCACGTCTCTGATCAAATCTGGAAATGTGTGTCTACTAGGCACATTGCCAGTCTCCGTACTTCTATTGATGTTATTCCAACGGAGTATTCTAATGACACTGTTTGAGTTGAGATTGAACCCAGAAACCAAAACATATGTATGTAAGCCGAAGCTTACACTAAGGGAGCAAGGAAGCAGTCAAAATATGACGGATACGACGCACGAGATTGTCGACATGTGAGATGTGGATTCGGCGATCATTGTACCGATAGTCATATCAGTCTATGGTCTGATTGCCAAGACCCTCGATAACCATCTAAAGAGGCTGACGTTAGACAGCTGAATTAAGTGTCTGACGCAGAAGACCGTATTGCTTGACGCAGCATGCATCGTGAGGAGGTTTCTCTATCTGTAGCCCTAACCATCGGTAGCTTGGACCCAGTTCCCGATGCCAGTGGGTCTTCATAGTTTCTTTCATGTTTATTACGAGAAACTATGTGAAGATGTTTGCATATTTAGTTACGCATTGGTCAGCCGGAGTGGTATATGTAACCGACTACAGTCACGTCGGTCACTTTTGAGACCAAATTTTGAGGACATCATATTAAAAAACTAATCGAATACTTACTAGTCCTTCTCCGGCCTTAGCTCATACTGGTCGATATTCTTGCTCAGTAGCTTCGGCTCTTCGATATTGGCATCTGCAAAGAACCCGTAGCGCAGCAGCCTTGAAGCCAGTGGCGGCTGCGTGGTGATGCCAAGCACGGCGCGCCGCTGCCACGCGCCGAAGACCAGGGCGATGTGGGGAGGCTCCGGTGGAGGTGGCGGTTCGATTACTGATGCTACCATCTGCCAAGATTGAGAAGATAAGATTGAAATGAAAATTTTATACAGCAAATATGGCTATCACGTTTTGGATTAGGTACCTTGACAGGGTACACAATACCGAAGGTATCGGTCTTCGGTGGTGATCTTAACCCTTTTACTGTTCCGTGATACACGTAATAGAAAATCTGTTGTTATGATATGTTCATCGGATAGGGCACCGATAAAGAAAAAGGGAAAATGGTAGGTATGACAGGATTGTCATCAGACATAATATATTAAATTATACACGAACCTTTTCCATCATGTAAATTTAATGTACGTAAGCTTACTGTTCTAAGTGCTTACACTTTTTGGTGTCTTTGATTTTAATTTTAATATTCTACTTTCTTATGCCAATTTCTGTGGGAAAGTGTTATTTATTAAGCCAACCGTTACATTTGTACGGTCGTCATCTTGACCTACCTACTACTCGATAAATGTATTGTTTCATCCATAACCTCAAAGTACCTTCGGAAACAAGATATCTAATGCAGCAGCTCTCTGATGCCTGTCTGCAGGCACGAACAGTCCCGAGATATTGTCAGCTCGCAGCTCTGTGATTGGGAGTTTCTTCCTGGCATCGTCATCTTCATCCAGGCCGTCTCCACAGAGAGCTCGACGACATAGCTCTGCGTAATAGAACAGAATACTTTATATACATGGATTAATTATTATCCTGACTGCCTACTTATGCACAGGGAAGAATGTTAGAAGTAATTTTTCTGCTGGAGTTGTGTTTTAACTCGCATGCGGTAGACTGGATGATCTATCGCCCACATATATGGGTCGACAGGGTCAGATCATATTTTCAGATTGACTAGAACCCCATGTAAGACGCACAAATAGTGTTTTATACGATATAGTAGGTATTTATACGTTGCTCCGCTATAAAAATATCAGATCGTTCTGGGAATTCGATATTTTGATCATAGTTTTTTTTCACGGCATCAAGTGGAAACCAGATCCAATTTGGAATACTCTTAGTTCTATTTAGGGGCTTTCATAATTAAGATCTTTGCCTTTCTGTGGTTATTATTTCGAGCTCAGTAACTCTGTCGATATCATTAGCGGCTCGAGGCTGACCAATTCTAGACATTAGCATTCAGTAACAGACTCCGAATAAATCAGTATATTTACATAATATTGTCTTCTGTTTACGCGAATGTTATTCATTGAAATTAAACTACTATATACGGATTTTATCGCGTTGTTTATAAATTAATAATGGTATTATATAACATAAATCTCAGTAAGTAGAATTACTACTTACCAATAATATCGCCCTCTTTCTCCGGCGCTTTCTTGAA
Organism: Catocala nupta; assembly: GCA_963675205.1. NCBI lineage: Eukaryota > Metazoa > Arthropoda > Insecta > Lepidoptera > Erebidae > Catocala > Catocala nupta. Next base: position 2,174,775 of record OY776089.1, on the reverse strand, counting down.
CAGCAATGCAAGTGAAGGTCTTTCAATAATTGCGGCTGCAGCTTCAGGCTCCCCCATCTCCGGATCTTCTACAGCCAAGATCTTAGCACCATCTTTACCCACTACGATTGGACACTTGTCTGCTAATATCAATCCTGTAGAAAAGACGCAGAATGTTAGATTACAAGGCGATGTGGTTAAATCACGCTGTGCGTATATAGTAGTTTAATTTCAATGAATAACATTCGCGTAAACAGAAGACAATATTATGTAAGTCTTGTATTATGGAACTAATTGTGAAGTTTAGGCAATAAAGTGGGTATGAAGATAGATAACTAAATTAGAGAATAAACACCTTTAGACCTTATTTTGGTCACGGCGGTTCTTCACAACGGAGATTAGTCATATGCGTAAAGTATATTATACTGCACTAGTTTGTGCGTATGTGCACAAATGCACACTCTCTTACCTCACTGACGTCCTAAGAGACCGTAATCAGACATGACCGAACCATTTTAGTTTGGTGCCTTTCTTTATGGTGTATTTCTTTAAAAATGTAAATGCAAACCTAATATAGTAAAAATCTAAATCGTAAAAGGGATTTAAAACGTATTTAGTCACGAATTAAAACATAGAATACTCTTTACATCACAAAGCTTTCCAGTAGACAATTAAGTAATAATATCAGCTCTGGATATAAACTGTCTCACTGCTGGGCATGACTCTTCTCAGTTTATGAAGGGTTAGGCCATAGTCAACCACGCTGGCCCAGTGCGGGTTGGCAGCCTCCTCACACTTCGAGAACATTATGGCGAACTCTTAAATATGTAGGTTTCCTCACGATGTTTTCCATCACCATTAAAACAAGGTATAATTAACTATATACTTAATACGCATATAACTTCAAAAAGCCTTGAGATCGAACTCGAGATCTCTGCGTGGCAGTCCAAGGATCTCCCACTAGTCTGTTCTTCTAATATTATAAGTGTGAAGGTTTATGAAGATGTTTAGATATTTGTTTCTTATCTAATTCATCTATTAGACTATCGCCGCTTGTAGGTGGAGTCGCTGGCTAATATTTGGTTAATAATATAATCGTTAATCGCGTAGTATCCACTTACCGAAAGGCTCAATAGCATCCGTAATCTTCCTCAAGTTCTTCTGAGCATGCGGCAGCACCAGAGCGGGACAGACATCCGCGAAGTGCGTCTCAAGGCGCCTGGCACGCGTCTCCCTGCGGTCGAACCGCGCCGCCTCCACGGCCGCTTGCTCTTTTATTTTCCTTTCTTCTTCTATCTTCTCTTGTATTGTTGCTACTTCCTATAAATCAGAAGATAAACATATTTTTTACTAGCCTTCCGTACGTATTTGGAGAAAGCTGCCACGAAACTGTATAAATGTTTTATTGACTTTTCATGCATACATTTAAGCAAAATACGTTTTAAATTTTTGGGTGATAAATAAACTGTTGAATTGTGAATTAAAATATTAATTGTTGAATTATTAATTCATATGCCAAGAATACGTAAGACAGAGTTATGCATTGAAAATCGAATCTGTACCTATGTCAACGGAATTACCTACTTACTCCAAACATTGGTCATTATTTCAATGCATTAATCGGTGACAATGATTGATTAATTGATTAAGTATGAGCCTTACACAAGACGAATAGGATTAAAAATATAACAGACTAGTTTTTGCCCGCGGCTTCGCTCGCCTAAAAGTAGGTACCTAAGGTAACGTTATAACAGTAATTTTTTTTAAATAAAATGTATACCATGGTACTCGGTGATAATAATTATTTCTAATAGTAAAAGGATTTTCAAGAAAATCGGAGGGGTAGTTTTTGAGTTGAAAATAGCAGCGATAGCAGATAGCAGATTTAAATACAAACACCTAAACGACGAATATAGCAGCGATAGGTCAGTGGGGAGACCAACAGACTGCAATGAAGAGGTCTTGGGTTCGAACCCACGTCGCGCACATCTGACTTTCGGAAGTTATATGACTTTTCAAAATTATGTGCGTATTGATTGACAATTATCGCTTGCTCCGTGCCTCGGAGAGCACGTTAAGCTGTCGGTCCCGGCTGCCATGAACATCTATGGCAGTCGTTATTGGGCAGTCCCCTAGTGCCCTATAATATCCTGGCACTAGTCTAGCCTTAGGGTATAGTTAGCCTTCAGGTTGTGGAGGTCAGGTGGCAGCCGCTCCGTGTAAAAACTGATATCCGGTTAGACTAGAAAAGCCGATCCCAAGTGACTTGGGAATAATAAACGCTAAGGACAAGAAGATTTTTTAAGTTAAATCCTTACAAACAAACATAAAATCTAATCTAACCTCTTTATAATATTAGTATAGATTAATGAATGAAGACTTATTCTAGTCATTATATCGTTTGTCGCGTCGTCAAACATCATCAGCGCAATCACCCAATCAAGTAATTACGAAATCAAGATTTGAATATTTGATTATAATTTGGATAAATATTAGTGACAACGAATTGATGGACTTTCGCGACCATCGTAGCAATTGCACTTCGGTCATTTAGATTTTGCTTCTACACTGTTCATTTTGTCAAAGAATTCATTGAGTATAAGTAATTCCATAATATCTTTATCCTTAGTTCTAAGTTCATTTACTTGTTAATGGGCGATGAAGACAACAATGTTGCCAATTTTAAAATTATAGTAGTAGGTAGTTTTATTTTATGAAAATCATAAAATTAAACGTTAATTAATTGTGTTTTGTTGATGGTGATTTATTTATGGTAATTGTGAGTCACTTTTATTAACGATGCGCAAGATTCGTTTATACAGTCAAATTCAATCCGTTATCTGCTTAAATTAGATTTGAATAGGTAATTCGTATTTATAATATTCAATAACTAAAATCTTAGTTTTGACTTTTGGTAATAATCAATCATAATCCATCCAATATAATTATAACAACTTGAAAGTGAACGATGTTTTACTTGCAAAGTTTACATAGTTAATATTACGATAACGTGTGCGTATTTGAACGGATAAAAATTGGCATTGATGTAGTATGTTTGTTTTGATGTTTAAATAATTTAATCTTTCAAACCGCGGCGGCGCACCGGTGGCTACAATAAATTTTTAATCATTTCTGGTATTCTAAGACTTGGCATATTAAATTAAATGTATGAAAATCTCGTAAAATTGAAAATAATTTTATTATTTTGATCCTGAGATAGGGCACATAGATTTATCAGATATACATTACGATCCTAACATATAACCACACCTTTCTGTCACATGCTGTCTAAAGATAAATTGTTTTATAATTAGTTATTTCATTTATTTACCTGTTCAGGGGTGGTAAGCTCATGAGGTGCTCTCTTAATTCGCTGCAGTTCTCCCTTCTTGGCTAACTGCTCGTTTTGTAGTTCTTGTTCTATGGTCTTCGCGATGCGAGGGGCGTCTGCGCCAAACACCACGTTTATCAGTTGACCTGACTGAAATTGAGAAATTGCAAGTAGGTCCAATGTTTAGATCAAAATATCGCCTGGTAAGTAAGAGTTCTGAAGGTATCCTCGTCCATTCTTTTCCCTTCATCTGGTGTTTAATTTCTTTTGGCTAAGGTAGACATTACACGAGTTATACCACTAATATTACAAGCGATCATAGACTAGGTCAGGGATGGTGAACCGTTATGAGTTACCGTGCCATGATATATAAAAAAAAAGTTGCTTTGAAGAAACAAACAAACATGTTTAGTTTTTCAATCAAGTAAGTTGTACTGGCGTGTCTGAATTATTGTGTCGCTTGCCAGCACTGACCCAGGTGCAATTGGTTCGTTATCCCTGGACGGGGATAACCACTCACCATCAGGCGTGCTGTAAATATGCCTCCCCGTTTCGTTAATTTATTTAACGAAACGGGGAGGCATATTTACAGCACGGTACAGGTCAAGCAAGATCCCTTAGTAGAACGTGGCAAGCGAAGAAACCAGAATAAATATTATTTCTATAGAGCCTACAGCGTCGTCCTAATATAGATCGTAAATAACTTATCCCCGTACATTAATAATGTTATTATGCGGCTATGTACTTCCGTAACACGGAATTGTTCTGTCATACATTTGTACACACGCATCTTACACGCATTCATTATTTCCGAATTGAAATTAATGGCATATTGGATTACCAAATTGTAAAGTAAAGGTTTTAGTTAAAATTATAATTGTTGAGTATAATTGCGAAGGTACTTATAACGCTTATAATGCAACTTGCGGGTTTTTATCGATGGTGGTGGTAGACATGCAAGCGTTCCATCTGATGGCTACAATGCTTACGCATTACTTATACGCTGCGTGCGAACAATTCTGTCTTTAATTTTCGATCGTACATACATATATTATAGTAAAGAATAAAGTTTCTTTGATACATTATTTAATGTCCAGAATATTATAGTGTGAAACGTATTCATCAGAAAACATCCAAATCTATTCTATGCAAAACTACCTGAAAATCAAGAACTTATTACTCAGTAACATCGCGCCTGCCACATGAATACTATATAGCATTACCAAACATAGCAATAAAAACTCAAAACTTCCATGATAAAAGTTATAAAAGCCAAAGTTTTCAACAGCAGTACTTATTTATATGTACATGTATATAAGTTAGGACCGTAAAGGTGTTTTTTCGAGGCGTTTGATCGATATACAAGACTACATTCGTGCCAGTGAACCGCAAATCACTGGATTTCCCTCCATATGAGGCTTTAAAGACAACTATGATATACTTATGTGTATGTAGGTGTAATCTATAGACGCTATATGTCCCAAGGACGTACGTCCGTGTTCGCTCGTGCAGGGCACATGACTGGTCCTTTTTATTCAATGGAGGTGTACTTTCTAATCAACGTGTTTTTGTTGTGATTCATACGTGAACATTAACTTAGAAATTATTTTGCTGTGTCAAAGAGTTGGTATAAGACCTGTACAACAGGACTAGCCATTATACCACATTTATAAAAAAGAAAACATAATAAAAAATATATAGTTATTCATTTTCAAAAAAGGAACGTAAATCTCAGACTCGTGGTTCTTACATAATTATTAAAATCTTAACTTTTTAAAGTGATTACAAACTTTTTTGATATTTTATTGTAAGTACATAAACTATGGTGGGATGTATTCTACTAAACATACAATCGATATACGCACAATATTGTCTTACGGATTTTATATATACTAATAATAGTAAATAATAATGTTTTATTAAGTCATACAAATAAAACTTCGACGTAAGTACATTAAATTACATTTATGCTTCATAATTTTCATTCAAATAAGGCTGATTAATATAGTAACAGACGATTTTTATAACTATAAATTTATACGATTCCTTTGAAAAGTGTCTTTTCAAAATAATAAGCAGCTAAAAAAATGGAATTAACAAATACTTATTTATTTCATATCTAAAACAAAATAATATTTTACTTAGCTTACCGCAATGAACATCCATGTTGGTTGGCTGCGTTTCCTAAATCGCTTCAGACATTCGATGGTATCCGACTTAGCCTGCGAAAGTAAACAAATATATTTAAGAGAGGCTCCTGTAACTCAGAACAAAAGTTAACAACCGTAAAGATAAATAATAATAATGTTATCTAGACGGAATATCGGTCACGGAGACTGGCCATCTACGCTGGAAAATTATATTGAACAAGCGTGTGCGCAAACACAAATACACTCTCTGTTCCCTAACTTTCATAATCCGGTGAGCCGGTAACCCGGCACGACCGGAGCGAGATAAGGCGCAGGATCATCAGTATGCTTTCCTGTTTCCCGAGGCACGGGGTTGAATAACATCGCCAAGTTCAACAAGAATTTCTTAGTCGGAAAATCTAAAATCTTTTTGTTGTCATGTCCTGGGATTCGAAGTCGGAAATCCTCAAGTAGAGCAGTGGCATTTACTACTGCTGTGCCACTAAGGCAGTAGTACTAAAATAATAATATATTGCCTACTAACAATAAAGCTGCCGCACATCGAGGGAAGTGGTAAGAGAAGTCATGAATCGTATGAAACGAGATTTTCTGACACGCCGTTTCTAAGGACCGGTTCATTTTTGACACATATTCTATGAAAAATATGTTCAAATTTAACTGTCCGTAGTTAAAACGACGCATTCTTGATGCAGGAACCGGGCCTTAAAGGTTAAGCAACGACGTGTCAAAATTAAACACATTTCAAGTGTTTTGATTGGCTGTTGTTAATTTAGTAAGCCATTCGCCTCAGTTGATGGACAAATTTGCCTTAATCCGCCTTTCAAAAACCGCGATTTAATTATAGATTAATAAAGGTGACTAATTAAACCTTCAAAACTATGTTTGTTAAATTCTATTTGAATATATAATCACGTTAAATACTAAAGTTTCTAGCAACTTTATATTATAACACGCTAGTTGCTACATACCCAAGAAAACAATGCAAAGGATTCTTATCGTTTGGCGTTTGTCCAACTAGGTGTGATACTTATTTAAACGATTTGAGCCGCGCTGGGTTTATAGACTTTTGTATGTTAATAATTAACAGGATTAATATACAAATGTAGACATCATACAATTTTGTCAGATCCTTATTAATAATAGTTATTATTAATTTGGAACTATTGGAGGGTGCAATAATTTTATTATATCGAAGTGAGAGTAAGCTTTCGTAATGAAGGCGATTGGAATGATAGACCGTTCTATAGAAAAAGTATGTTTAAGAAAACGGCTGTGTACATCTTAGATCCTTTAAAAATAAAGTTTAAAAAGAAAAGAAACTAAGCTAAGGAGCTTATACACATGGAATATTTTTGATTACCTTTGGTGTCAATGATCGATTTTGTATGTTTGCGTGTAAGGGCGCTACCATTTTTAGATTATCATCAATTCTCATATCTCTGTCATGTAATATTGGTAACTGATAGGATCAGTTAATTCGAATTATACAAATACATGTATCCCATGTCTTATGTCAATAATCTGAGTAGGCATGTTCAATTTCGGAAGGATTTTTGTTTGACTAATGGTTATGTAGATAGCTTATGTTAACAATGGTGACTTATCGTTCTGAGACTCGAGAGTATTGAGACCACTGCAATCGCTCGTTGGCGCAGCGGTACTGAATATGAATGATGTGTATGAGGTCTAGGTTTCGAATCTGAAATATATGACTGGTATTACTGTTGAAAATTTCTCGATAGCAGACCAGAGTTAAAAGGTTGTTGTTGCATTCGTCCTGTGTAGGTATGGGCAAGCACGTAAAAGCTGTTGGTTCTGCGACTACTCTATCAGCTTACGTCTAATTCCCGTCTCGTTGGGTAATGACAATGTGGAGATAGCGAGTGAGTTGTGTATGCACACACAATAGTTTCTTATAATCTAGTCTTCATTAAAATTGCCCACCGCGACTGAAATGCGGTCTGAAGTAGATATCTTATTAGCGTCATCACTTAAAATGAATAGAATAGTTCTATAACATGCTTTGAAAATAGGCGGCATTATTATCATTTCGTGGCAAATATTTGTTTGACACGTTAACAATAAATCCAATTGGTAAACCTCACCTCTGGAATGGATTAGTCTGAGAAGTATATTCTACGTATAGAAGTATGCAGCCAAGTAAACTCGTAGTACCTTTCCTGCGGCGAGTAGAGGTTTTATATTAAGTGCCGTGATGCCTTCAAATTGCCTTTCCTCTTTGCTGCCTGCGCAGTGTCTCCTTTTTTGTTTAGCTAAATAACATCTTATTTTGTATGCGTTTATAGATTAGGGTCATAGCTTGCAATTAAGCGTAACTGCACATATGATCCTGTGGGCACTGTAAGTCCGGGCAGTGTAACTGGCACTATATTTTGCCTGCGCCTTCGCTCGCGTTAATCTAGATTTTGGCATTTAATTGCTATCGCATAAGGAATGGCACTTTTTCTGGATGAAAGTTACCCTATGTCCTTTTCTGTACCCCTGACAAAGTATAATATGCGAAATTTTATGATGATCTGTCAAGTAGTTAAACAAACAAACTCCATTCGCATTTATAAAATTGGTTAGAATAATGACAGTTCTGGCTAATAGCAGACACTACCGGTACTGCCATCTGGTTCGATTTCATTAGTAGCGTATAAAAGCTGGCGTTTATCATACTTTGGTACTTACCACAGCTAAGTGAAGGTTGTCACCTCCGAGTTCCACTTTAATCTTCTTCAGGTTGCCCACCATGCCGATGCATGGTCCACACCATTCTGAGTACACGTCCACAACTACACATAAAATATATCATTGTCAATACATACAGTAACGATATACTGAAAACCTAGATCCACCTTTGGTGTTTAGCACGCAAAGTTACTTTCTTTTGATGCCTATTAATTTGCCTTACATCAACTTGTCGATAGATAGAGATGGAGACATGTTATTGTCGATTTTCATAGAAGGAGGCTCCTCAATCACGAATAAATTACGTTGAGAAGAATATTTAAGGATTGTGTAAATTTTTAATAAATAATAATTTATTTATTTTCTCTTGACAATGTTTGTACAGTATTGGTGCTTAATCTAATATAAATAGAATATACATTAATGTGAAACTAGTGCCCGAAATAGGTATTGGAATACCTGTGTTGTGGAAATTCAGTAGCATCGATACCTATGTTCCAAAAATGTTTCCAATATATAACAAGTTCACCTAAAATAACATACACAAATAAGAACCATAAACAGTTATATCAAGTTTATGTATGTCTGTTAGCTAACATAATTATTGGTTAAAGCGCGTGTCTGCAAACTACCTACACATCACGTCGCTAACATATCCAATAAAGTTGCCTCTAACGGAAATAAAACGTTATTTTATGGAGGAAAGCCACACATTTGTGAGAAATTGACGTTGTATGCGATGTAATATACTGTGACTGTGACCATGGTTGATATAAGTCGGTTGTAAATAAATACTAAATGCAAATGACCTATTGAGTCGTAGTGGCACACCGGTGGCCGAATACACAATATTTTTAATTATGTTTGGTATTCTAAGACTTGATAGAGTACGACCCTTGTTTAAGACAGTTTTTATATAGGGCTGATATTATATCTATACTAATATAAAGCTGAAGAGTTTGTTTGTTTGGTTGAACGCACTAATCTCAGGAATTACTGGTTCGAATTGAATCATTATTTTAGTGTTGGATAGCCTATTTATCGAGGAAGGCTTTAGGCTATATAACATCACGTTCTGACCCATGGGGGCGGCGCAGTAACCATAAACGTGAGTGAAACCGGGGGCACATCTAGTTTATTTTTATATAGCTAATATTATTATTAATTTCGTGCACCATATTCGTATGGCCTTTCTATGTGGTAGAACGTAAAGAAGGTGTTGTATTAAAAATGACTCTAATAGTAAGTTTGGTCATGAGGGCTATATATGAGGAGGATATAACAAAAAATTAATCAGCATGAGCCATGTGTGGTTATGAAATAAACATTTGGATAATTCTAATGGTAATTAATGATCCTTGTTTGTATTTATTCTAGCAATTGGTAAACTAATTTTCGTTTCTCATGGTCCGACAATTTGAAAAAAGGCAGTGGAATATAATTGCAACAAACCTGTTTTGTAATTGCATTCCATTCATTATTAACACAACCGGCGAATTCGAAATGCGATTTGAACGTTGTTCGAATAACAACTTAGTTACACCTGAAATCGTAACATACGACAACGCAAGACTCGATATTTGAATCGGGACCGCACGGTTTTCGAATTAGTTATTTGTTAATTTTCAGTGAAAATTGCGCATCGCTGTTTAGCATTAAACCCCTCCATACAAAACAAAACACTGTTCGCAGTCCTTTTTTCAAATACGTAGAGAGGTGAGAAATATTTTACCTTAAGATACTTTGATAAACCCACTAACCATTAAATTTAAAATTTTATAAGTGCAATTTCATCAACACGTAAAAGAACAAATGATATAACTTGATTTCGAATTTCACAGAAATTAAAACTATAATCCAAAAACTTACAGGAACTCAAACAAAAACTCATGATTAGACTTAATAAAGTTACTAAAACTTCACAATAACTTACCTAAAAGTCCATCTCTGGTCAGAAACTTTTTCCAATCATCATCATTGTTGAGCTCGGCTTGCAATGCCACCTGCGAAGCCTTCTTGCCTGCCCCCGCAGCGGCGGCAGCAGCAGCGGCATTTGCGACCGCACTCGTGAGAGCCATGCGACACGCGCGAACCGCCGAGTGACGTCGACGGCAGACGTGCGGCAAGCGAATGCCGCGTGCGGCAAGTGCGATGTGGCATTGTGTAAGTGGCGGTATATGAGTGAAGATTTTAACTATAGAAGCGACTAGAGGCAGCAAGCTTGTGATGAGCATTTTCGACTTGTGTTTTTGCTTTGAAATTAATCTGCCTTTCAACGGGTTTACATAGACAATATACGTGATCATGGTTAAAAGGTCGGGACGTAATTATTTAAAACTAGATTTTTCACGCGGCTTCGCTCGTAGTAATCTAGATTTTGTAAATAAATTTCTATCCCTTTAAAGAGAATACTTTGTTTTGGATGCCAGATATCCTATGTTCTTTTCTGTACCCCTGACAAGGTGTATGCGAAAATTCATGATCATCGGTCGTATTAAAGGACTGTTTTTGGGTAGTAAAATTATAATTAAAATGGTTGAAGTTCGATCGCTCGCCGCTCCGCAATCAAAGATGCGTGAATATTAACCATTAAACAGACTAAACAACATGTTTCTTAATGTTGATTATCAGGTTTACGGTGCTTGTAAGTGCTCAATTTTAACTTGATCGACTTGATGATTGCCTGAATGTATTAAACATTTTCGATTTTACGCCGAGAGTTTACTTCAGATTTTGCTTCGCTTTCGTGAATCCAGGGAAACGTATATATCGGGTTTAAAAGTATCTTAGGTGTTGATCTAGGACATGCTCTAATTGGACACTATATCTCTGCGTTGGGCACTGCTGGGTGGGTCGCTGATGTAGTTTCAGTTCCAGCGACTCACCTACCATTCACAGCAGCGAGCTGGCTCACCGTGGTGGTCAACAATCGACACGGATTTTACAAAATCTAGATTAACGCGAGTGACGGTGCGGACAATATCTAGAATTTAATATTTTTTGATACAACGCCATATCGTAGCATAACCAAGTCTGTGTTTCTCGCATGTCAAACTAAAAAGTAGCAAAATGTACTGTTTTATGGTTTGTCAGTAGATTTTATCTTTTGTCGCGAACGTACAGTTGTATAAAGTAGAAACAGACGTGAATGCCGACATGTATCGATCTAGTTAAAATTTTACATTTTTGAAAGTACTTTGTTTCAAATATGTTCTTGAATCATGATTTAATATCGTAATTCTAGAATAGTAGACATGTGAATTTTAGAATGCTAAACTCAGTTAGGTCTGAGGTATGATTAATCATTAAACATAGACGTTTGGAGATTTTGCATCGGTGCCGAATCGCGGCCCGCTTTCAATTATCTATCGATGCTGAATCGCAAACCGCGTTTGATTATCTATCGATACTAAATCGCGTTTGAACTTCGATAATGACATCTCGATCCGTCGTAAGTGACGCGCAACGCCTTTACTATCATCTAAGTTTAATCACAGTCAAATTAAAATAATGCATTTTGCCATTTATGTTGCGTGGTTAGAGCCCTACTTAGTTTCTACATTATTCTATTAGACAATTCAAATGGTCCATTGAGTTTCTTAGTAGGTATGGGATTTCTTCGGTAAGATTTATATTAGTTTAACTACTTAACATGGTATGTACTATTAAGTATCATTTAAGGTTGTCGGCATTAAAAATGGATACACGAGGTGTTATAGGCGGTTTCTCCGTCGGTTTCAGCGAGGTTCGTTACCAACTCTCTAAATTGCGAGTGGTGAGCAGCTTTTTTGCTCTAAGAGCTATAATGGAAAATAGGTATTGTCGACTGGGCACGAGGTAGTGAGGTAGAACCGAATCTGTATATTTGTGGACAAGATCTGTGTAGGTATAATTACTCGCTGAAGGTGCTTTCGTGCATTGGATGATATGATGACCTCTGTTTTATAACCTGGGGTTTTCTTTATTTTTTGTTAAATCTGTGCCGAGCCTAAGACGCGGTTGGACTGAATGACAGAGCTCGATATTCAAATCGGCGCGCGGCCGCCATAGTAAAATTGTATGGAGGATTTGAAGTGTTTTTTGATAAATATGTATCTTTATTGTCAACCAATAACTTAAATATTTGGGACGAACGAATTGTAATATATCTATTTATGTTTCGTTTGAGCTGTAAAATAGGATAGATTTCTACTGTTATAATCTAAATCACGTAACACGAGCTTACGTTTTTGTATATTTCGTGCAAATTTACGTAATTTTGTACGCGAACATATTAATTATTTAAAGTTTATTACATGGAGTAATTGTAAACACATTCATTGTTATGGTAAATGTATATTTTATATTTGTATTAAACAAAAAGTGTTGATTTTATCTACTTAAGTGTGACCGCCTGTTTTGGCACATTGCGCTCGGTGCAGTCTTAAAAAGGCATCATCCTTTCTTGTAATAATTCTTGTGTCGCAGGACTTTACAAACATTGAGACAACGGACACAAAAGCACTCAGACTCGGAACAACTATATTTGGATCACATAATTTTTTGTCCCGTCTGGGGATCAAACTCAACACTCAGCGCAGCCCCACTGGCGATCACTACGCCATGCGTTAAGCTGGCGCTATATCACTACACATTATAAAACAAAGTCTCCCGCCCCGTCTATCTGTCTGTCTATTCGCGATATACTCAAAAATTACTGAACGGATTTTCATGCGGTTTTCAGCAATAGACAGAGTGATTCATGAGGAAGGTTTAGGTGTATAATTTGTTAAGGTTTTGTTAAGGTGTTGTTCTACCCGTGCGATGCCGGGGCGGGCTCTAGTTATAAATAAGATTAGACATGGAATGGGGAATACAACCCTAGGATTCTGAATTGTAACACAACATCTTGGGGTTGCCAATTTTACAAACTCAATGGTGGTCACTGTAACCAGTGACCAATTCAGACTTAGGACAAAATATTTTCGATCTTCAAATTGTTATCCTTAGTTTGAGAGGTTTTTGTTATATACAGTCAGTCGTACGCTATTACTTCTCTGTTCTATTTGCCGTCCCGTTCGATGCAGTGCGAGTACAAGTTCTTTGAATAAAAAACTGTTTATAGGTACCGTTCTGAGATCGATTCCCGGCTCATGAGTTGCTTACAGTTGCGTAAATTAGGAACTGTGTATTGTGACTTTATAAACTATTTATTTGTTAAATTGTGTTAATTTGTGTAAATTATCAATCGGTAAGTAAGTACATTTATTTTTATTTAATAAAAACTAAATTTAATTTGAAAATAAAGTTGACAGGCCGTTTTATTTTAAAGATTTTTGTGTTATTCTACAATTATTGTTTTATCTTTTATTTGCGGATTATTTTGTAAATACGTGTTTAGTTTATAGTATTAGAAATGTCGCTTTTTTGTAATGACCCGCCAGATCGTGGTGGAAAGAATTTTGCATGTCAGCGGCTTTAAAATGTCTGTTTAGCGATACGTCTGCTAATATCATTAAACAAAAACTAAACTAGAATCTTTTTGTAATATTATATTACATCAGAAGATAGATTAAAGCGTATTCATAGCGAACCGTTATGTAAATCAGCGGTGTAACGGAGCGTATGCTAAGTTTGTCACGGTAAGAGTGTAAGCTAAGTGTATCGTCAGTATGTAGCTCTGTATCGTAGAATAATATTTTAGTCGTCTCCCCGCAACCCATGGGTTGGAATCTTCCCTACATTCATGAAAATCTTCACCGCTAGCTCCCTCTGTAAAATGTGCGCGAACTAAATTCATCTATGTTGCAAGTATAAAATATATAATGAATTTCCGTAGAATTTGTATTAACAGTGACCTTTGAATTCTACTAACAATCGGCAAAAATGATATTAATTCTACAATTAACTGAGATCAGATAATTCTAGTTATTATTTTTCCGTTAGAAAAGTGTGAAAATAAGCTTCAGACTTAATTTAAGTTTATGTATTTAAAGAAATAGTACAGGTGTGGTAGAAATACGTTTTATGGTCTGGTGTCAGTTGACATTTCAAAAAGATAATGGCGGCCGGCTTGTTTACATGCTCGTGCGCATTTATTTTTGTTTTCCGGTGTATTTGATTTGTTTTCCGTGATATTCGCGTTGAGTTGAGCTTTAGTTCCTCCGCGTATTTCAGGAATCCCAACACTTTCATCGGTCTTTCCACAGTTCATTAGGCAGTTATGACAAATCATAATAGCAATATAAAATAAATACGTATTTTGTGATTTTGGCCATTTTTTTATTCTGTAATGTATTGTGAATGTGAGAAAATGATGAAAAATAAAAATTACTTGTTACTTTACAGCATAGTTTTATTTGAATACTCAGTTATTTAAATTAAATTAAATTCAGAAGCACAATAATAAACATAAATAAGCGACATCTATTGTCAGAAAAAGATACTACCACTTTACCGAACACTATCGCTTAAAATATCGAAGTTGCCACTCTATTACCCAATATAAATATACTTCTCTATGCCGCAACGACTGTGTTAGGTCGTAGCATAATATATATTATGCGTCGTAGCATAATATATATATATTATAATTCTATATTTTTACTTACTTCAAACATTACTCTAAGATGTCATGACGCCATCTAGTAGGCGGTGGTCCGTACTAGTATATACCATATATATTCTTCCCACCAACAGATGGCAGTAGTATTACCTTTACATGCTGGTGAAAGGGTTGTTGTCCCTTCTACATTGTATGTTTCACCGTCTACTAGATGGCGCTTATTTGACAGACTAGTAGTGACATCTGTTGAGCACAATATTAACCTTAAATATTTACTTTCGACACTAGGTGGCAGTGTACTACTGCCTATTGTTTAGGAGTTTATCAAGGATCATGTTAGATGGTGCTTTTACTAATTACATATTATATCAATTTAATATTGCAAATGTTTAGCAAAATTGTGTATACTAGTTGCTAATTTCCACAATGGCTGGATTATTATTTAGGTGTGTTTTTTAGACATTTATTGGCACATTAAACTAGAAATTAGTGTACGTATGGTCTAATGGTTTCTAGGCCGCAGCAATTAATTTTCATTAAGGTATTAGTAATCCTGCATAAGAGGAAACACAAGAGCCGCTTTGCCATACAAACGTAGTCCCCTGTTTCCACCCTAGATAAAGCGAGTAGAGCAATATTTTATATTTCCAAAAAAATTATGGCCGCTATTGGCATGAGGGACATGCCAATAGAGGCCATACATTGTTTCCCTTTTTTACATAAATTAATTATTAAAAGAGACATGAGCCTTCAATTCTTCAAAAATTGGCCAGATTTGCCGCTGTATTCAAACGTCCAGAAAACAAATTTAACTAGATATATAAAAAAAGGAAAACATAGAAACACGGCCAAAGCCTTTCTTTAATTTTTAATGAAAAAATAGTTGAATCGTTCAAGTTTTGGAGAAGGAATCAGGGGACTACGAAACGTTGATTTTGTATACTTTTAATAGGTATTTTCAGTCCAAGCTGCAGTTGTCTCTATTTCGCTCTGCGGGCACTACGCGACAGCAATAGAATTTACAAATACCTATTTTTCAATTTTCTTGCCATTAGTGTTGCCTCTTAACTAAATTAATTTTCAAATATACTGTCATCAAATTCTAAAACGTAGGTAGTGTAAATTTATTAAATATATTTTTGAAACTATCTTTGCCTAATTTAAATTATTGATGGAAAATAAATATATTTAACCTCTCAACCAACGCTAAGACGCCGGTATCCTTAACCAGACTATTTTTTTTTTAATGATAGTCTTGTTTTATTTAAATATGTCTTTGGATATTCGTTTTTAGTTTTGATAACTGGATTGGTTGAGAGGTTAAGATGGATTTAAACAATATTTCCAGTCTGTAAATGTGCTCGATAGACGTCACGAGACCCGCAACCTATTAGGACGTAAATACATAACTGGATAAATAAGTGTAGGCGTAATTAGCATAATATAGAGCCTAAACGTGTTTGTAATAATTTAGACGAATACATTTAATATATAATATTATTGTCTTCTGTTTACGCGAATGTAAATCATTGAAATTAAACTACTATAATATACGGATTTTATCGCGTTGTTTATTAAACTACCACTACGTTTATTATACTTTGATTGAGACAACTACCATCATAGCCTACCCGTGACCATATCTGCTGAAAAGCAACCGAAACGTCGGGGAAAGTGTAAACTTGAATATAAATAGTTTTAATAATTTAATTAGCTTAAAATTAGTAAAGTTTAATATTAATACAGTAGTGTAACAGTTACTAAATTATGTAATAAAGTGTTAAATAAACAACGCGATAAAATCCGTATATAGTAGTTTAATTTCAACATTTAATATAATTTCTCATCTCGACGCTTGTGTATCTGTTCGAGTCTCGTCAAAATGCTAAGGGTGGGCTAAGAGATTGCATTAATGCATTAAGTGGATGGTGACAGATTGTGCTGTCGTTGGGAGGCGGCTCATTCATTACCCGGCCCGCTGACAGAAGCCGCGGCTGAGTAATTGAACGCGGTTATAGATTAGCCGAATTAAATACATTCCAAAATTGTACCTACACGAAAAATAATAGGGACATGTTGTTTTGTATGAAAATGGTCTTGATACGGACAATTCGAATTTCAAATGTCGGTTAAAATTTTTAAATCGTTCTTTTTGTTTTTATTTTAATGCTGCTAAGGAGAAAATTTAGTAGGTAAGTAGCTTTTTTATGAATTCGTTCCATAGATTTTTATTGTTTTTATTGCACAGATGCCGTACTATAGTTTAACATTACTACATCGAGTGTTGTGAGTTCGATCGCGAAATCGGGCAAAATTGTGTGGTCCTCAAATAGTTGTTCCGAGATGGAATCGAATTTTTGTGATTCACAAATAGTTGTTCTAAGTGTGGGTGTTCTTTGTGTCCATATGTTTGTATAATCCTCAATGGGACAGGAGTCTCAAATGATACCCATATTGAGGGAGTTGTGAGAGAAACATGTAATTGGCCATTTTGTGGTGGCGGCCATCTTGGATTTGACATTTGTCATAGTGTATAGTATTCTACTAGTCAAGCCCTTTCATTTGATACCCATATTGAGGGAGTTGTGAAAAAATATGTAATCCGTCATTTTGTGGCGGCGGCCATCTTGGACCGATTTTCATCAAACATAACTAAGAACACTAATTCACCTTTCAAACAAAAAAAGCAATACTATAATCGGTTCATCCGTTCGGGTGCTACGATGCCACAGACAGACACACACACACACAGACACGTCAAACTTATAACAAACCGTCGTTTTTGCGTCCGAGGTTAAAAAAAGAAAGAGAAAGAATTTTATGTTCAGACTGGCTTAGGTAGACTGCCTGGCTAGAGCATAAGATTGCACCGGTTCTCGGACAGAATGTTATTATAATTTCAGCCCTGTATTAAACTGTCCCACTGCTGGGAACCGGCCACTCTTCAGTGTGGGGGTTAGGCCTTAGTCTACAACGCTGGCCCAGTGCGGACTGGCAAACGAAAATAATGTTATTGGGCTCTACTAATATGTAGGGCATACTCAATAACATCAAGAACGCATCAAAGTCAAGGTTAGAAAAAAAGAAAATGAGTAACGATAATAAGAACCTCTGACATGTATGAACCCTCCGCAATAAATCTCGTGGAGGTCGATGAAAACTTTCAGATAGTCTATGATTTGTGTATTTGCATGAGAAGGGATACTTTAAAAGCTCATTTTTAGCTTGTCGCGGATATTTGTCAGTTATGCGACCCTTAAATATGACGGCGCAATCTGGCTACATCTGGCGTTTCATGGCAGACCTAAAATAGTTACCCGAGTAACATCTTAATCCTAACTAATATTATAAATACGAATGTGAGTTTGTTTGTTTGTTACGCTTTTACGCCTAAACTACTCAACCTATCATCGTGAAATTTCGCATACACGTTGTCAGGGGCACAGAAAAAGACATGGGTCCCTTTCATCCAGGAAAAAGTATTGTTACTCATTTAACCAGTCAAATACCGCTAACGCCGATCGCGTCTACGGACTTGTACACGTCAAACCCCGGTGACCCTATATGGGGTCGAGCACACTCGATAGTGTATTGTTTACGTTTGCATTAGTTATTTGAGCTAACGTGATGATATAAAGATTTAAAAAAATTATAGATGGAAAGATTAAAAAAAAAATGCTTGCTACATTTGACGCCATGCCGGTCATAAATGACAGCGAACAATACATTTTCTATTGTGTCTGCTACATGGTATTCAAAGTGTTAATGTACATTTTACATACAGTCTTGTATTACTTATGGAATCGAACTCTGGATTTTATAATCGATTGTGAGCGTAGCGTTTTATACCTTCAAAACAATGGTAGTTTTCTTCAGTTTTAGAATGAACACATAATTCTAATTCATAGCACCAATTTGTACACTACAAAATATAATATGACATACATACATACGCAGTCTCACGCCTCTATATTCTCTAAGGGGTAGGCACAGTTGTATTACACATTAATTTCACCAGCTTTGCTTTTAGGTTCAATGTAATACGCCATTTCCCAGTCCCCAGTATTTAAATTTTTATTTATTCATTTCATTGGACCATCTACAAAGATAATATAATGTCCTCCAGACCGAATTACGGCCACGGGGACCAATCTTAACGGAGACTGGCCATCTGGCGATCTAGGCGCAGGAGATGTTATAGTGCACAAGTATGTGCGCAAACACAAGTGCACTCTCTGTTTCCTGATCCGATGGGACGGTAGTCCGACACGACCGGACAGAGATCAGGCGCAGGACCAAAGATACACACAACTGAAAGCTAAATACAAAAGTGTTAGGTCAATAGATTAAATGTGCACCCTCACTTACAGTAGGCCACAGCATGAAAAGTACAAACATACATACAGTTGGCGTAATTGAACAAAGTTACAAATAATGACTTACAAATAATGAAATACAAAGAATGAAATACAAAGAATGAAATAACAAATAATAATAATTATTAACTATTAATGATTCAATGAAAATAGTTTTAAATAATGGTATCAGTCAGCTACTAATATCTACATCAGATGTCTAAGACAGTGAGTTGTATTGTCTACAGCGCCGTCTGGGCAACGCAGCGAAGTGAAGTTAGTTTTTGATGTTGGTTTATAAAATAAGTTATTTGCAATTATACACGGCTGTGGTGTTAGTTCTAAACTTATTAAGATTTTCTTAACAGAAATATCAAATAACACTGTCTTCGACCCGAGAATCAAACCCGGTATTTTTTTAATAATAATAATTAAGAATTTTATTGAAATAAACACATATTACAATTATTTTAAACCCACCAAACTGCATAACAGTTTGTCGGCAGGATTAGCGCTCGATTATAACATAGATAATCAGTTTTACGCTCTCGGTTAATACAATGGTAATAACAATTTAATAAAATACAAATAATAAAGCAAGAATTAATTACAAAATTTAAGCGGTTTAACTCAGCAATACATTTTTAAGTTCGTTTCTTCATTAAATCAACATTTGTTCTTAGCCAGGCATGTTTGTTAAACAATGTAGCGGTCAAATACTTGCTGGATCTCTTTCCATAACAATTTCTTATTTTATTAGTATTACAAAATTTTCGTTGCATTACCGAAATAGAACAGTATTACAACTAGCTGCTAAATCGTTTTACATACTTAAGAGTTGCTTGCAGTGTATGGAGTTATGATTTAATATCTAGCGAGAATGGACGACAACATTAAAGTCGGCTAAGAGCGTATAATATATCAAAATTGTATAACATATCGCATATGCAAGATGTCAAAGTATAAACTAGTTATATTAAACTAGGAATAGTACTTTATATGGTGAATATGTTTGGAATTCGTTAACGGTTTGGCTTGTGCAGGAATGAGGTGTGACAGTTCTACAAACCAGGGAAGGTAATAGTGCCTGGCGGACGATGACCCAGTGATTAATTTCGAGAACTTGTAATTATAATTTTCTAGTGAAATGTACAGAAAACTTTGCTTGCGCGATTCAGGATCTAGTGCAAGTGTGTAGTAGAGTGGAATTGTGTTAAGCGCCATCTATTGACGGTAGTTGTAATCTCTTCGCACGTATGAAGTCTACCACAGTCTTAAGTGAGTAGAGTCATAGAAATTAGCGAGATATATTTATCTATTACTTTTATGTCTACAAAATGACATGCAAAAATAGCGATGCCCCGTTATTTGTAGAAGAAATATGACGTGTTTCTTGTTTCTGTGTATGAAATAGTCCTTAAGACGGGTTTTCTAGGTTTCAGCGAAATATCAGGCTTCAGGATATTAATTAAAAACGTGTAATTAATTTGACCATACCAGAGTCAGCTAGGGCAATTGTTTTCTTTTTAAAAAGATGATTCTCGCATTAAATATTATGCCTGTGACATGGGGGACTTTTCACACTAGAGAAGTAAGTTTTTGTGTAAATTGGTTGAAATTTTGAATTGAGATATAACAAAACAATGTATGGAAGGATTGTTCCTCTTTTATAGATCTACTGAAGAGTCCGCGATGGCATATGTCTATCTTTTAAGGATAGCTTACTTTACTAAATTTTAAGAATATGGTCATCTACAATTCGGTAATTGGCAATCTATTTAGACGGATACAGTATTAATCTTTATCAACTAAAATACGTTAGTTATTTTAAACATTTCATGCACATTACGATATACCTTTATACTACACAATTTAAATGAATATCTTAGGAGATATCGCACACACAACAACAACACGCAACAGCAAAAATAAATTCAAGCGTGAATCTAACACCGAAGACGAGACTCGCTTGATGCAACAAGCTGATGCGACATTGATACTCTGTACCCATGCGAACCCGGGGTGGATCGCTAGTTTATTATATTAGGACGATCTCAGAAATATATTTCAGTACACTAAATAATCCTATTGAAAATATAATCGTCCACCGAATTGAGGCTAATTTACACAATCTTTAGAAACGACAATTTATTAACTTAGATCCAGGTACAATGGTTTCTAATAAAGGACAAAGGCCCTGGATTTTCATTCAAAAACAAAATTGATGTTCAGCCATTAGTATTCTACATAGTATAATAAGCACGACATCCATTTTGAAGAAACAAAAAGAATGTCGAGGACGGCAGCATTTGATTGGATATAATATTTTAGTTATAAGTAAGACTGATTGCCTTGCTGTTTGCATAAGTTTATGGCCGATTGTAAGGTCTTGGGATCGATTCCTGGGATGGGAAAAGTGTAATTGGAAATTTTTGTTAAATAATTTTCAGTAACAGTACGATTTCTCTAAATCTGTCCTGCAGACGGTAAAAATATTGCATCTAATTTCATGTAACCTAAAATATTTGTAGTTGGTAAATGTGGCTGATTCTGGCTACTACTTGGGCCACATATAGGCCTGAAGCTAAGTATAAGACCGGATTTCGATGATGCCTGCCATTCTTAACAGAGACTAGTCATATGTGCAGGAGATATTATAGTGCAGGCGTGTACGCAAACGCAAGAGCTTTCTTTACTTCCTCGTTCTCACAGTCTGCTTTGACAACCTTACGACACGCACGGCGAATGATTAGAAGCGTCGTTAATTGTGAGTATCGGGTGTAAAAATCTTTACTATAAATGAATGCAATGAGTAGTAGCAGTGGTTTAAGCCTTCACCTCGTTCCTTGCATTGCGCCGAGTGTTGTGGGTTCGATCCTCCTTTGTGCCTAGTCTGGATGAGGACTTTGTATTCGTCGTTTAGGTTCTTTCTCCCTAGCCTTTATTATTCCCAAGTCACTTGGGGTTGGCTTTTCTGGTCTAACCGGATTTGACTGGATATTAGTTTTTACACGGAGCGGCTGCCACCTGACCTCCGCAACCCGAAGGCTAATGATACCCTAAGGCTAGACCAGTGTCAGGATATTATAGGGCACTGGCTTCCCAATAACGACTGCCATAGATGTTTATGGCAGCCGGGACCGACGGCTTAACGTGCTCTCCGAGGCACGGAGCAGGCGATAATTGTCAATCAATACGTACATAATTTCTAAAGTCATACAACTTCCGAAAGTCAGAGGTGCGCGACGTGGGTTCGAACCCGAGACCCTCTGCATTGCAGTCTGTTAGTCTCCCCACTGAGCTATCGCTGCTATATTCGTCGTTTAGGTGTTTGTATTTAAATAACGCGACATAGAAATTATTCTTAGTGCAAGACATAACATTTTTAAATAAGAAATATTCTCTATGATAGATACTACGGAAAATCCTTTATCCCCGAAGCTTCACTCGCTTAAATCTCAAGGATTGATTGACATACCGAGATAAAAGTATTTTATGAGTTATTCCAGGATCTGATCTATCTGTGTACCAAGTTCTCTTCAAAGCTGTGCATTAGTTTATGCTATTGAGTCACAAACATCCAACATCTAAACTCTTCACGAACCTTGACATTTATTATATAAGTAGGATAGCAGAAATACAATTCAAATCAAAACCTAATTGTAGTTTAAAAGAAAAGATATCTTCTTTATTAACGAGAAATATGTATGGCCTTGCTTCTAGAAAGGTCTAGTAATACTTTCTGTAACTGGAACTAAATTTAAAGCAAATAAAAGTACTATTTTTATATATAAATGTTTAGATTGCATGTCTTCACAGAGCCACTGGTTGTCTCGTAAATTGTAACTGTGATCACGTCATGACTACCAGAATTAATTAACTCTTTGATCTATTGCTTTATGGTAAACTGTTTCCAAACTAAATATTGCTGGTTAGAATCTTATTCTGAAAGATTTTAGCGGTATTTGAGTCTCGTTGGTTCAGTGGCATGTTATGTGCTGACGTTTATTGTCTGACCGCGAGATTTCAGGTTTGGTATCCGGTTTGAGTAAAGGGGATCGGATAACGTGCGGGATAAAACACACTTGGAGTAATACCTAATACACGTCTTCTTATCTCTTCACGAATAGACGGGTGAGAATATGTAATGTAATTAAAACCAAACTAAACTTTTCAACCATCATATATTTTCTGCCATTCCTTTTTATTTTTATCTATACTTATATTATAAAGCTGAAGAGTTTGTTTGTTTGTTTAAACGCGCCAATCTCAGGAATTACTGGTTCGAAATGAAAATTTCTGAAGTGTTGAATAGCTCATTTATTGAGGAAGGCTATAGGCTATATAATATCACGCTACGACCCACGGGGGCGGCGCAGTAATCATAAACGCGGGTGAAACAGCGGGCACATCTAGTTTTCTTATAAGTAGCTAGGTTTTTGGGTATTTGGGTGACATATCACTAGTATTCTAATTAACCCTCCAGCTAAGCTAATAAGCTTGTGTTTGGCCTATTTTCTCGTCTGTAGAGCAATGGCTTAAGTTCACGCTTATGTCTGCATGCAATCGTCCCAGGTTAGATAGCCGGTTTAGGTAGGGTTATTGGTTTCTTCCGTTAGGAAATTATCAGTAGCAGTGAGATCTGAAATGTAATGACAATAAGGTTGTCCCATATTACAGGAGTTCTAAAATATAACTGGCGAAATATGGTTTTAATACTGTCTTTGAAAAATACGTTGGAGCATATTTATGTACTGGCTTCTGCCCGCAGTTCCGTTCGCTACTTTTTTCTAGATGAAAGGTACCCTATGTCCTTTTTTGTATCCTTGACAATGTGTATGCAGAATTTCATGATGATTGGTCAAGTAATTCAGGCGTGAAAGCGTAATAAATATACAAACTTACATTCGTATTTATAATATAACTAGCTGACACGACAGACGTTGTCCTGTCTTAAACGAGTTGTCAAACTCGCCAGGTTAAAATAGTCGTTAAGTTGTCTGAAATTATCCAATTTTCTGCGCAATTTTTCTTCAAAGTATAAGAAAACTTAAAAAAAATTGGTTAATGCGGTCAGTAAAGTCGTTCTCAAGTAGGTAATGTCGTGACCAAGGGAAACAGGGATTAATTTTTATACAGTATATAGATATTTTTTAGGATAGCAAAATGTTTTTCTAGAGAGAAACCAGACTTTTACTTGATTTTCGGGATACATTTTCATGGTTTCCGTCATAATTAGATCGTAAACACGACTACAGCGTTTTGTTCCAAGCTGTTTACATAACGACTCTTAACTACTTTGAATATCAAATATATTAAACATCAGCTGCTAAATGCTAATGATTGCGTTCTACCTTCGTTCGAAATTTTACCTATAAATCATCGCACGGTTACCGGCAACCAAGAACTTGGTTAATTTTATGTACATTTGTATTTGATTCATTGTTAAACGAGCACGCGACCACGTGCCGTGGTCCCGCCATTTTTGTCTGTTATTTCGCCGCCATGACAGTTTAGACAGATAGGTTGTAAACATTTTTAAAGCAGGAAATTGGGTTTACTGCTCGTGATTCGTTTGATTGCTGTTTTTAGCGAGATTGTTTTTGTGGATTGGCGAAATCACTCGTTTAAATGATGTGATATGTTTAATCCATTTGTCGTTTTTGTGTATTTGGTAAACAAACTTATTATAAAACAATTCTTTTAAACTTTCGCGTTGCATGATATTTAGAGAGTAAGCTTGTGACCACGGCCGGTGTAACCGGGTCGAAACGTCAAGCATAAAAATTAGGTAAACATTCTGCATTGCATGTGTGCATGCAATACCCGTTACGTATTATATATATGAAACAATTCTTGTTTAAAAAAACAACTCCCGCACATTAATCCCTGTATCGCAGGGAACTTTACAAGCATTCAAACATTAGACACACATTACATCCAGACTCAGAACAACGACAACAATTTGTGGATCACAATTTTTGTCCCGTGTGGGTATAGAACTCACAACACTCGGCACACAGTGGCAGAGGCGAGGTGATCATTGAAACCACTACGTCCTCCTTGCAGTTATTTGAGTTACTTCTTTCAGATTATATTCAATACTAGATGTGTCCGCGATATAACCCGCGTTTATGATTACTCTCCGCCGCCCTCGTGGGTCATAGTGTGATGTTATATAGCCTATAGCCTTCCTCGATAAATGAGCTATTTAACACTTAAATAATTTTTCAATTCGGACCAGTAGTTCCTGAGATTAGCGCGTTCAACCAAACAAACAAACTGTTCAGTATAATATTATTAGTATAGATGACAAATAAAAATGACAATAGGTTTCTATGTACTGTTTACCAACCGATCGTCACTGTTGTTTACTAAATAAAATACGTAAGAAAAATTTACTATATATATGTAGTCTTACGACTAGATCCTCCCAAAGAGTTGACAGAGAAGTATTAGTTTTAGATTTCGCCAGCTATTGTTTAAAGTTCCATGTAATAGGAAGCGAGTGTTGTGCCATCTACCAGAGACTGTCCTAACGTATTATTGTCATGTTTGGTAACTTTTATGAGAATGTAGATTTCGTTGCAAAGTTTACGCATATGCTTAGGGTCGATCGTGCTGTGTCGTGTTCGATTTTTGAATGTCTTCTATGTTTGTGACTTGTTGCGTTTTTCTGTTAGGAAATTCTGTATAGCATGGAGTCTGGTAATGTTACAATTTAATGTAATTTCCATAGAGGTGAGGCTATTGTTGTATACCAGTAATGTTACTGGTATACAGCAAAAGGCTCGTCTCTGTATTACATAATTTTGAAACTGTTACACTAGATACTACTACTATTGAATTTTACTAATTTATAAGTTAATAAAATTATTTAAACAATTAAAACTATTTATATTTAAGTTTACACTTTCTCCGACGTTTCGGTTGCTTTTCAGCAGCCATGGTCACGGGGAGACTAAGATGGTAGTTGTCTCAATGATCC
Source organism: Catocala nupta (assembly GCA_963675205.1). Lineage (NCBI taxonomy): Eukaryota > Metazoa > Arthropoda > Insecta > Lepidoptera > Erebidae > Catocala > Catocala nupta. The sequence continues at coordinate 2,148,734 of OY776089.1, read as the reverse complement.
AGTGTAGTTATTTCATAGTACCAGAACATAATTTAGTCATTTGTGTTTCTATTTACGCAGAATGAGCTCAAAGTATCATGAATGATATCAGAATGAGTTCAAAGTATCATGAAGTCTAGCTGTGATACTTAGCTTCATGATACTTTGATTGAAACAACTATCATCTTAGTCTCCCCGTGACCATGGCTAATGAAAAGCAACCGAAACGTCGGGGAAAGTGTAAACCTAAATATAAATAGTTTAAATAATTTTATTAGCTTATAAATTAGTAAAATTCAGTAGTTGTAGTAGTGCAACAGTTTCAAAATTATGTAATACCGTGATAAATAAACAACGCGATAAAATCCGTAAATAGTAATTTAATTTCAATGAATAACATTCGCGTGAACAGAAGACAATATTAGGCTCGTCTCTATTTCAGTTAGTGTTAGAGCAAGTTATGCAAATATATCTTTTTGCTACAGTTACTAAAATAAATTGTTGACTGCGTAGATGGTGTATTGGACAAATTGATCGCCTTAAAAATATGTCAGTAGCAGCAGGGAGACTGAAACTAAGCACGATGGATGGCAATGGTCTCTCTGTATATTACGTGAGATATAACATGACATATATACTTGGCGAAATGTCGGTGTAATATACCTTACTGCTACTCTGCCGACCCCATCTGAGATAAAGGCGGCCTCGATGGCGTACTGGTTAGTGTAACCGACTGCCACGCCTGTGGTCACGGGTTCGATGCCCGCACAAGTCAAACATTTGTGTGCATGGACATGGATCTTTGTCTTTGTCTGGGTGTTTCTATGTATAATATGTAAGTATTTACAAAAAAAGTAGGTATATATGTATGTTTATATATTGTCTAGTACCCATAGTACAAGCTAGTTTGGGCTAGATGGTGTTGTGTGTATGTGATAGAATATTATTATATCAAAGGCGTAATACTATGCAGATTACATGAAAATTAAACTAGATTCAAACCCCATTTAATTACAAACCAAGCCCGATAAGAATCTTCAAAGACACGAAATCTATCTTATATTCCGTTTGTACTCATTTCAATTCACCGAGCTACTAGCTTCAATCCATCAGGCTAATGGCTATCGAATAAACTTATTTATAGCCTACATAGCCTGTAGCCTTCAGTGAAGGAAATAAATTAATTTCAGCTGTAACCAGGTTTGCTCTACGCATAGTTATTCAATTCGGGTCGGTATTTAAACGTTAATTCCAGAATGTAACTTCGCAGGTATAATAACGGTATACAATAGCAGTTGGGTGAAACATTTGGCTTAAGTCCTCGTAGTTTCATAGATTTCCTTTCTAATCGCATCGGCAAACCGGTGGCCATAGGCTATAGATTTTTTTATTATTTCTGGTATTCTAAGACTTGCCAGATTAATGTGATCATCTGACGTTAATTTTTCATCTGACAACTGCCAACTTGTCATCTGAGTTGAAAAAATCTCACTACAAGGAATAATTTCTGTGTCGAAAATTATTAAAAATATTCAAACAACGGATATATAACTAGCACCTAGACAAATTGTTGTTCTGAGACTGTGTATCAAACCCACAATACTCAGCGCTTTGGCAGTGGCGAGGCGACTTCATAAACGACGACGCCGGCAATGCAATCTTATTTATAAAAATCCTTGCTTTATACGTAAGGAAGACTGGCTTGGTGGACTAGCGGTAGTAAATGCGGTCGGCCTGAGGTCTTGGATTCGAACACCGAGTCAGGCCAACAAAAAGTTTTTAGGTTTATCTGTCAAACTTTAGGCAGGCGTCTTTAGTTTTAGTTAATATTAAACATCTTCACCCTAAACTAAATAAATATTTAGCACAGACAATTCAAAATTTTTATCCGATATTTTCTTTGGACATATGTGAGTATCCCTCATATTCCCGGGAGCTCATTTGCGGGCCCTGCGTAAGCGGCCAGGGGTCCGTTGGGCCCCGGGCCTCGGACTCTCGTCACAAAGCTAATGCGCCGCTAAATTATGTACAAGACCCCGGACGTTACGGACCCCAAGCATTAATATGCTAATAATCTATTTTCATGTGAGGATTGTGATGTAGATACACGTGGAGACGTTTTTGAAAGATATTTTGTCCGTTTTGAAACGAATTTAGTGTAATAAATGATAAAGAGAAATTGCCAACAGCGCTTAGACCCTTAGAAAAAACCGCGCCACAGAATATAACGTAAGCCCAAAATTGCTATTTTTAAAAAGATAGGCAGCTAAGGAATACCTTTATACCGTGTGCCTCAGATGCCTATCTTTTAAAAAAAAGTAATTATAGGCTTGCAGTAGGTATATCCTGTGACGCGGCTTTTTATAAACATTTAAACAACGGACACAAAAATTATTGCGAGTAGTTATATAATTATTATTATATTACTATTCGTGGAGTCCATAATTTTTTGTCCTGTTTATCCTGTGTGTTTGATCCCCAACCACAACACTTGGCGTAGTGGGGAGGCGATTTCTTAAACCATTAAGCCTAATTTAGATAACTAACATTTTTTCATTAGCATAGTGGATGTATCCACTATTGCTATACTGCCGTCATAAGAAAAACGACGTACATACATACATACATACATAGATTCTTGCCTGTTTCCCAGAGAGGTAGGCAAAAAAACGACGCATCTGCCAGAAATTTGATATTTAATTAAAAATATAGGCAGCCTTGTCCTTTTCTACAGATCCCAAATAAGTTAAAACCTCCATATCGAAAAAATAATTGTTACGTCTTTTCTCCTTATTTGACAGCAGTATATTCCTATTTGATGTATTTTTTTTTTTCATAAATGATTTATTATAAGCACTAGAGACGATTACAAAATTTGTTTTCCAACATCTGGCAAACAAATTTTACAAAACTTATAAAATAAATAAAAATACAGACATAGCCAAAATCCTTCTGATATCTTTATATGTATAAAGTGTTCTGTGCGTATGTTTGTAATTATACCTCCTAAACGGCTGGACCGACTTTGATGATTTTTTTTGTGTGTGTTCAAGTAAATTCGAGAATGGTTTAAATTTCTTTTTCTTTTTCTTTTTTTTCGTGTTGACAACGTCTGTCGGGACAGCTAGTTGTTTATAAGAAAGTATTAAAATCGGTATAGTCTTGGAGGAGGAAATAGGGTATTACGACATGATGATTTCAGAGGTATAATCGGTCCGAGCAGTAGTTTTCTCACATTGACATTTTGTTCGGGAATTTGTTTTTTAAAATGTATTTATTCCCTTACTAATTAATGCGTTTCATAGGGGAGACTATAACCATGGCTGAAGAAAAGCAACCGAAAGGTCGGGGAAAGCGTAAAATTCAAATTAAATCCAAATCGATTTTATAATTTAAATAGCTTAAATATAATTAAACAGTAACGAGTAACAGTGTTTAACAATTATTGTAGTTGAAGTTTCAAATTTATGTAATAAAAGCGTTTAAAAAAACTACACGATAAAATCTGTACAAAGCATTTTAATTTCAATGTATAAACATTCGCGTAAATGTAAGAAAATTAAGTTTTCATTGCTGAATTTATATGTCATTGTATAACACCTACATTTTGATATGTTTTTAGATTTCAAAGAATAGCGAGCGAGTCTGTAAAATTTTCTTATCGGCTTATTGCCAGACTCCGAGCTGCTACTACGAATTTTTTGCTATCTAACGTAAACGTATCCTTACTATTTACATGGGAATAATGAGGCAGATTTAGCAGGCAAACATTGTGGACGTGTAACTAACGCACATCCTACTTACCTTCAGGGTTCTTACACGCATGAATAATACCATATTATTGCTTGATTCCTTGTTTCCTCTCTCTATTTTTAATCATCATTTATATTAAGTTGATACAAGAGATAGGCATTAAATAAAATAGGCGTCCTCGATTGCGTAGTGGTTTGTGTAACTGACTGCCACGCCTGAGGTCGCGGTTTCGATTTTCGCACAAGTCAAACATGTGTGTGCATGAACATGGATGTTTGTCTTGGTCTGGGTGTTTCTATAATATGTATGTATTTACAAAATAAGAATATATGTATGTTTATCCATTGTCTAGTACCCATAGTACAGGCTCTGCTTAGTTGGGGCTAGACGGTGTTGTGTGTATGTGATAGAGAGATATTAGAGATTTGATGACTCAGGTAGGGTATTTACTAAGGCATAAATTTTCCTATCACTTATTATACAGTAAGTTGAAATCCAAAACTGCTAATAGAGTCGGAAAAAGCATAACAAGTAGACGAAACGTAACGATATAAATAACAAATAGATAAGCCTCGTTATGCCTATTTCCGTGAATATATATTATTCTGAAGTATATCTTTAATCTTTCCCCTAGGTAACCTTGGAATATCTTTACATATTATTACGAATAAAAGTTTGGAATAGTTTGTTGAACGAATGGCGCAGTGAGGTACGTGATCATATTGCCACTTATATGTGTGATATGAATTTGATTCTCTCTTGTAGAAAAATATGTGTGATACACAAATTGTTAAAAGAGGTATGGATGTGTGCTTTTGGAACTTTACATGATTTTGACAGTAAGATTTGGACGTTTTCGATGATGACACACCATTCGAAAGACGGTTTGTATATTAATATCAATAAATTGGTCTTATTTGGTTTACTCGGACATTTGTGGACAATTTCGGACTTGTTATGCACCGAAAGTCATCAACTACAGTTACTACAAATTAGTAACTACATCTATCTTATCAGAAAATCGTTGTATTAGCATTCTTTAAATCCATATTCTCATTATTTTATGTACTACATTTCATATAATTTTGAAAATATTGCTTTAGTAATGGAGTCTACTAAATGACCTTAAAATGTGACCTTAATTTTTTTATTTAATTTTAAATATAACTCCCATTATGATATAAATAGCCTTAGGAATAATTCCTGTGTCGCGGGGGTACAAACATTCAAACAACGGACACAAAGTACACCCAGACTTGGAACCACCATTTGTGTAATATTGTCTTCTGTTTACGCGAATGTTATTCATTGAAATTAAACTACTATATACGGATTTTATCGCGTTGTTTATTTAACACTCTATTACATAATTTAGAAACTGTTACACTACTATACTATACTATTAAACTTTACTAATTTTAAGCTAATTAAATTATTAAAACTATCAAATCTATTTGTTTTTAAGTTTACACTTTCCCCGACGTTTCGGTTGCTTTTCAGCTTAAAATTAGTAAAGTTTAATAGTATAGTATAGTAGTGTAACAGTTTCTAAATTATGTAATAGAGCACCATTTGTGTATTACACAAATTTTTGTCCCGTGTGGGATTCGAACCCACAACAATCGGCGCGGCGGCAGTGGCGAGGCGACCACGTAAACCTCTACGCCATCCGAGTCATATTTAACTGTTTTAAGCTGTATGCTAACTTATAGGTAACCTAAGATACATATAGGTGTATGAAAAGTCGTATTTAGAGCTCTTATACGGCGAAATATCATTCTTTAGACCGGGGATGTTGCGGATGCAGATTTTTTTAACATCCGTGGATGCGGATGCGGATACGGATATTTGAAGAATCACATCCACGGATGCGGATACGGATGCGGATGTCCAAATCAATGCGGAGGCTCCGCAATTGCGGATGCGGATGTTGATTAAAATTGTTCATTTTATTTAATAAAAAGTATCAGTATCAGTACCTTGATGGCGTAGTGGTAAGTGTAACCGACTGCCACGCCTGAGGTCGCGGGTTCGATTCCCGCACAAGTCAAACATTTGTGTGCATGAACATGGATGTTTGTCTTGGTCTGGGTGTTTTTATATATAATATGTATGCATTTACAAAAAAAAAAGGTGTATATGTATGTTTATCCATTGTCTAGTACCCATAGTACAAGCTCTGCTTAGTGTGGGCTAGATAGTGTTGTGTGTAAAAGAAAATAAAAAAATATATATCACCGCCTTCGCAGGTTCAAGCCTGTGTTGCAAAGGTTCATAAATTAAACAAGTACTACTGAACAACTGATTTCTTATCGTAACCTACGCTATATCTGGCTCCGCATTAACATCCGCGTTGATTATTGCGGATGCGAATGCAGATGCAGATGTTCAAATCGATGTGGAAGCTCCGCGATTGCGGATGCGGATGCGAATATTCGTAACATCCCTGCTTTAGATGACTATTAGGTTTAAATCAGATCAATTAACTTTTTTTTTGTTCAAAATGAACACACTCCACCTTATGGTAAGCGACCATGTGGTCTAAGGGCAGTGGTCTCCACACCATCCTCATAGCAGCTGAGGCGATGTTGAGGTATATGAGAATAAATGTTTTTAAACCTAACCTGATATATGCAGATACAAACTGCCCATATCACAGATGTTCAGAAACTCGGTCCCAACGATTTTACATGTTTCCCGAGGCACGCAAGAGGGTAAGTTAATGCTTAGCTATAAGAGGTAAAGCATAAACTTTCTTACTACATTTAGGAAATGATTTTATGACTATCAGAACATAAATCAACTCGATATGCATTCCAAACATGAGATTCTAAACCTGGGGAATAGAGATTACTATGAATAATGGTTTAGGACAGAGGTACCCAGCCTTTTTTTGTCGTAGACCACTTTCAAAATTCAGCTGGTTCCGGTGGACCCCTGCAGCTAGAAATTTAATCCGTCAAGTAAAATCGGTATATTCGAACCAAAAAGTTTTAAAACATTAGATCAAATCTCTACGGGCTGACCTTCTTTTTTTTTCTTTAGAAGAAATTCTCTAGTCTTCAGCGAGTGGTATTCCTCAAATATTATGTCTTTATCTGCCTACATTGATAGGTAAAGCTTATGAATTGTGAGCCCCCATTTTTTTGTCACGCCATTGTAGACCTCCGTCGTCTGTCTCCCGTGGACCCCTGGGGGTCCACCTGGACCATTTTGGGAACTAAGGGTTTAGAATATGTTGTTACTAATATTGGTGGTGGCGTAGTGGTTTGTGTGTCGCCTAGACGCTGACACAGCGCTGTGTTTTGTGGGTTCAGTCTTCGGTCCACACACGGGACAAAAATTGTGTCAACTAACTGTTGTGTCGAGTTTGGGTGTTCATTGTGTCCGTTGGTTGAACATTTTATCGGCCTCGATGGCGTAGTGGTTAGTGTAACCGACTGCCACCCCTGAGGTCGCGGGTTCGATTCCCGCACAAGTCAAACATTTGTGTGCATGCACATGGATGTTTGTCTTGGTCTGGGTGTTTCTATGAAAAATATGTATGTATTTACAAAAAAAAAGTATATATGTTTATCCATTGTATAGTACCCCTAGTACAAGCTCTCTACCCATAGTTTGGGCTAGATGGCGTTGTGTGTATGTGGTAGAATATAATATTATATATTATATTTGTAAACTCCTTGCAACACAGGAATTATAATAGTGCGGCAGTTGCTTTTATAAAACGCTGAACAGATTTTGAAGTGGTTCTCACTATTTAGTCACTTGTACGTAAAATATCTACTTTGTTTCATTTAATTCGGTTTAGTAATATATCAGTAAAAAGTCCTTAGATATAAGCCTTTCATTGCCAAAAATAAATTAACCTTATACCAAGAGATTTTGGATTACGTTAATTATTAATTTAGAGGTTGAAATGAATAAATGATTTTAAATTTGAGTCAGTGATGCGTACATTTAACCCCATTACAGGCGATCGGTTTAAAGCCACCGGTTCTATTAAAACACGTGCAAAATTGAAGCTGTGGAATAGTGGAAATTGCCTGTCCTATCTTCTTTTAATTTATCTCCCTCTTTGTATCGAACTGTAGGTTATGTAAATTTTCTATCCCTCGAAAACAGTATTTTTCATGATGAAATGAATAATATTTGACATCTTGAAAAATACTGTTTGTAATGTAATTGCAGGGGTACAGAAAAGAACACAGGGTACCCTCTGTGTTCTTTTTGGACCCCTGACAACGTGTACGGCAATCCGACACGACCCGAAAAAGGTCAGGCGCAGAACCAACGGGCATTACGTGTTTTCCAAAGCAGGTGGTATGCAACACCGCCAACTTCTTAACCCTTTGAGACATTTGACACAAAAACCAATAAATTTTTGCTGATCCGATATGGGATTCGCACTGTAAACTAACTAATATATACTAATATAATAAAGAGGAAAGGTTTGATATTTTGTATGTTTGTTTGTAAGGATTTATCTAAAAACTAAACAATCGATTTAAAAACATTCTTATAACATTAGAAAGCTATATTATCGCCGAATAATATAGACTTTACTTTATTTTTAAAAAGTACTGTGGCTAACATAACCTAGCCTACTTTTACACGAGCGAAGCCGCGAACATAAGCTAGTATTATAAATATAAATGTGAGTTTGTTTGTTTGTTACGCTTTCACGACTTAACTAATTGACCGATCATCATGAAATTTCGCATACATGTTGTCAGGGGTACAGAAAAGGATATGGGTTACCTTTTATCCAGAAAAAGATAAATTTTTGTGTGAGTTTGATTGTTACGTTTTCACGCCAAAACTACTCGACCGATTGTCATGAAATTTCGCATACATATTGTCAGGGTACAGAAAAGGACATAGGCTACCTTTCATCCAGAAAAAGTACTATATCCGAGCGAAACCGCTGACAAGGCGCTAGTTTATTACGTAGCAACAAACATTAATATCTCTTTCCTTAATAATGGAAGAAATGCACAAGAAAAACAAATATTTCCAGAATTAACATAATATATCATAAAAGTGTTTTGTGACAAGCGTTGCCTTTACGGGTATGTACACACGCGAAGGTGAAATTCATTTAGTATTTTCAAAGCTTATTCAAAAAGCATAATTTTATCATGCAGGCACTAATCTCCCCGGTTGTTGTTCATATTTAATCGCTTCCGGGGCTCGAAGGTTGGACCGCACGGTTTGTTTTTTGGTAGCTTGTTTTTCGTGTTTTTCTGATGTAATGTCTGGGAAGTTGGGTTAGCTGCTGGAATTATTTACGTTAGACGGTTCGACTTGTGTTTTAAAAAAAGTGTTTTGTTTGACTACCTTGGTGGCAAAGCGACTGCTGTACATAAAGTCTCGGCTGCAACGGCCGGGTCAGTCATGGTGTTATTTGTTTACTTTGTCAAGATTTTCTCAGTAGCCGATAAACCCCCAATAACATGAGATATAAACTTTTAGCTAGCGAAATGTGGGTGCAAGACACCTCTGACTATCCTTTTAGGGACACAGGCGTGAGATTATGTAAGTACGTATGTTTTGTTAAATTGCATAAGACTGTTTTTTATTGGAAAATGATATTAAAGATAATGAGGCCTTATATGGATCTGATTTATACTGCCTCATTCCATAGCTTAAGTTCGCTCTGTCCCTGTTACGTTGGGCTTGATATATAGTTGGCCAAAGATCGATGAAACACATCTCTGCCTACCTTTTCCGCATGTACAGTCATGACTATGCGGCTCCGTAGGATCCCCTGCTTCGAACCCCTGGGGGATTTATTTGGAATTTCTATCCACATGCACCCCCTAGGGGATTTATTTGGCAGGCTCCGTCCAGTAGGATTCCCTGCTTCGATCTCCTGGGGGATTTATTTGGAATTTTCGTCCACATAGATTCCCTGGGGGATCTATTTGGAATTCCTATCCACATGGATCCCTTAGGGGATTTATTTGGAAGATTTTGATAACACAGATCTCCCTGAACTTTTATATTTTAGTATTTTCTTTGCTATTTATATTTTTTGCTTATGTACGGAATCATATTTGATATTCAACAGAAAATGCTTCGTAAGAAAAATGCTGACTACGGTTGGACAATAAAAGTTACGTATACTATTGCAATATCTAACATTACTCATTGAATATGCCAGCCAAGCTAACACAGTTAAAATTACTTCTAAACTGAATTTTAATTAATAGTTAATTATTATTAATTATTTATATATTAATTAATTACCATACTAATTAGAAGCAATTAAACGCGAAGCATGACATCTAATATATTACAAGAATTAATGCAATACTATTCGTTTATACAAAATGTAGATACGTTAACAAGAAACGCATGCTTCTATCATATTATTTTAAATATAATAAAGATTTTAAAATTGTATTAATAATTGTTGTATTAATCAATTTATCCCATGCATCATACATTTTGTTTATCTTTATTCGCATGACATTTCCAGTAGTTTGTACTAATAACAGCTGACACATCAAAACATATCGAGCAAATTATCAAAATGCATTAATTCCCATAACATTTTAGTGCAGCGAAATGTGCAATGTTTTAATACATATACTGACGGCCAAGCCTCATTTTGACACAATTTCACTTCACACACGGCGATTTCAACACAAAGTATTTTAAAACATCTTTTCACTCAATTTACCCCGGCAAAAACAATAGTATATTCAGTGAATTTTACGATATTGAAACCACTTTACATACAGCTAAAGTTTGTTAGACATTTTTAAAGAGATTTATTAGGTTTTAATATAATTTAAATCGCAGTTTAGTCGGCAATATAAATACGCGATACCACGTTGGTAGTTCCACCACAGTCATGGGGAACCACATAGTTAGACGGTCGAACTACCACTGCGAGCCACCCCAATTATAACTTAAACTTAGCAAGTTCAGACACGCGACCAGCTCCGCTTCACCATACATTTACATAAGTAATTTAAACTGAGTTTACGGTAATTGGAAAATAATTTGGTTGTATAAAGTTTTATGCCTTTTGTTATCGTTTGAGTTATGCTAATTTACGTGGGCCCAGGAGTTACGCGCACGGCATAGCTTTCGGCATCTATGGTTTGTGATTTATGCTTAAAGCAACGTATAGGTGTGGTTTATATTTCAATACTAGATTTTACCTCCTACAGCGGCTTTGTCCGCGTAAATAATAATATAAATATTGTTTATTTCTCTCAAAAAGGTACAATGGTATTCTTATATTTATAGATACAGCAAAAACAGAACCTTGATGAGAGCTGGAGTTAGAGCTAGGTTCGAAACCTGTGTGACAGTTCTCCAGACCTCGCCACGGAACATTACAAAAATTAGCTTAGTAGCTACATCTATCAAACAGTGTCACAAAAACAATAATAAGAGAGATAATTTATAAACCGTAAATGTGTGTGTGTGTTTGTCTGTGTGGGTTTGTGGGTGTGTGTGAGTGATGCGTGTGAGAGTTGTGTGTGTATATATATGTAAGTGTAGTGTGTGAGAGTTGTGTGCTGTATTTATATGTGCGCGTATGTGTGTGTGTATATAGTGCAACATTAACATAAGCATAAGCAGGTCAGGTTATGTTAGTAACAGTACTTTTTCCTAGATGAAAGGTACCCTATGTACTTTTCTGTTTCCCTGACAACCTCTATGCGAAATTTTATAATGATCGGTCGAGTAGTTAAGGCGTGAAAGCTTAACAAACGAACAAACTCACATTCGCATTTATAATATTAGTTTAGAATCGTATTTTTAGTCTAAAGCAGCACAGATTGGATCCCAGATGGCGTTAAGCGGCAACGTGGTAGACCGAGGCGACGATGGTGGCACGAATTGAACAACTTTAGAAGATACTAATGTAAACTAACGCCTTAAAGACAGATGTGGAGAAGTAAGAGAGAAGCCTTTGTCCTCCATTGAGACAATACAAACAGGCTAGGCAGGAAATAAATAAATAAATCGTATTAATAAGAATACTATCGTATCGCCGCAGCCGTCTAGAATAGCTCGTTGTCAACGATCCTTTCTCTCACGTATGGGGTCTGGAATGAACTACCTGCGGCGTTATTGCCTATGCGGTATGACATGTCCTCCTTTATACAGGATTTAAAGAGAGTACTGCTGTCACGGTAAGCAGCGGTTTGGCTAAGTGTATCCTTGACATTGCCCAAATCCATGAGCACTTACTATAAGGTGAGCCGCAAGCTTATCTGCCAAAATATCTTACAGCTTAGCTTAGCTTCAAAAATTATTATACAGCAGTCACAAAAATCCAATTCTCGTAATAATGTTAAAATAGAATAATATCACTAGCGGACTCGACAGACATTGACCGATTTTTCGTCAAAATTGGTCCAGCCGTTTAGAAGGAGTTTAATTACAAACAAACGCACAGAAGATTTATATATATAAAGATAGTTATGCAGATGGTAATATTTGGGGTGTTTACTTTATTTATTTGGATACTACAAAAACACAATTCTTTCAAACTAATTTATACCTACCTAAAATATTATGTAACATAAATAAATAAGAAAAAGGAAACTAAAACCCTTTAATAGGCGTCATATAATTCCTCCGCATCACAGTCGACTGGTAGCGTGGCCAGAAGACTGGCAGCATTGCCACGTTGAATGGCAATGCTTATTCTTTCCGCAAAATAAAGGCCAGCTCTCTGGTCATGAGAACCGCCGATTAATCTTTTTGCTATTTCTCTATAGAGAGCACAAGCACTGGGACCCCATGACTCTAGCGTTTCGACCCCAAACGGCTCAAAAACATAATCCTCTATCAGGTTTTTGTATTTGCGCCGTTTGAGAGTCGCCGCGGATGCAGCAGCAGCGCCAGCACAAACCGCCGTGTTGAGAAGATGTGATGGCCCAAGGTTTCGACACACGTTACGTCCCACTCTAAAGGCCTACCCATCTTCCAAGGCATCAATGACATACCGTCCGGTCTCTTCCCATCGTCACGTACCAAACCAGGTTAGGGTCAAGATGAGCTGGCACGCCGGCGGACCACAATAAAGCAATATTATAATATAATTGTTGTTAAATAATGGTTGCAGCACCTTACAGTTATGATTTATAAACGAAATATTATTGTACACTTAGCGATTAAAAAGAGTGGCTATGAGTTTCTTGCCCGTTCTTCTCATAAGCCCTACACTCTTGCTTTGCTGAACGTGGCAGTAAATGTAAATTCACAGAAATATTTTGGTGTAACTTTGACATTCATAAGTGTTACCTTGTAACCTAACTTGAATAAATTTATTTTAGATTTTGATTTTAATAATAAAATTGGTTGTGTGTACCTTTGACTTTGCAGAAATACATGAACGGCGATTGATACTATTTTGAACAGTAATTATTGAAAGAATTCGTCCTCTCTTATGTTGTACGGTGCTGAAACGTATACAATTTCGGTAGCGCAAATCTAAAAATTTAAAATTGTGCTTCGATCTATAGCTATCTTATCTTATCTTGTGTGGCGGCCAGTCAGTACAGACCGGCGACACTTCGACCCAGTTGGATCTTTTGTGTCGACTTCCCCAATAACGACTGCCATACATGTTCATGGCAGCCGGGACCGACGGTCTAACGTGCTCTCCGAGGCACGGAGCAGGCGATAATTGTCAATCAATACGCACATAATTTCGAAAAGTCATATAACTTCTGAAAGTCAGAGGTGCGTGACGTGGGTTCGAACCCGAGATCCTCTGCATTGCAGTCAATAGCTCAGTGGGGAGACCAACAGGTCTCCCCACTGAGCTATAGCTATATACGATACTATATAGATGCGCATCTGTGTACACTGTAGCGGTAGGTGGAAGCATATTACATTCATATTTTTTAAGGTCTCGAGTAATAACGAATATATTTTGAGGTCCTGCTGCAACTAAAATTTACCTTACAGCACAACCTTATAAAACTTTATCCCGGGAATAGAGCCAGGGCCTTAACGCTTACGCCTCTAACGCTTATAGATCTTGAGGTCTCATGTTCGAATACCAAGCATACATGTGCTCGGTAGCCAACAATGGATATTAAGAGATACTTTGAAAACACACCTGCCAAATTATGTGTATCATACACCTCTGCCGACCCCATGTATATAAAAAACACAAAAAAAATTCGGTCTCTTTACAACTCTTATTGAAATGAGAAGCCATTGTTACCCAATATTAAAACAAACATCACGTATTATTACAAACTCGCACCAAAAACTGAAAAATCGCTGTATAATCTTCGTTCACGTGTAATTAACTTCAAGCTTCGCCTTCAGCGGTGTGGCCAGAGCTCTGTCATCGGCAGAGATTACATTCCCCTCCCTAAAACCCCCTCGCCTCTTACCACACCCCTCGGAGACCAGCAGTGTTGCCAACTGTGGGCAATTTGGCAACGGCGCGCGGCTAAATATCTATGACAAATAATATCTTTAGTGCTTATGTTGTTTTAGCAAAATTTTGATAATGGCGGACTGGTTTTGGTTTGTTATGGTGCGGTTTCGGCATTAGAGTTGACAGTGCTGGACTATTACGCTTGTTTATGTGTAATGGATTAGGCAGGAATTGATTTTGTGTTGGTTGTTTTGTGGTATAAGGTTGGATCTATCTTTATGGACGATCGTGAGAACGATTTTCAAGCCGGGTAGGGGTATTGATTTCTGTTAGGATATATTTAGTTTTTTTTATGTACACTAGGTACTTTTAGGTACACTATTACTGCCGTCCATAGATACCCGTAACACCAGAGGTGTCACAAGTGCGTTGCCTGCCTTTTAAATTCCCTTCCCCCTCTCTCAAAACAGGGGGGAGAAGATTTTAAGAAGGCTTGGGCCTCCAGTATCCTCACTCACTCGACGAAACACAACGCAAGCGCTATTTCACGCTGGTTTTCTGTGAGGCCGTGGTATCACTCCGGTCGAGCCGGCCCATTCGTGCCGAAGCGTGGCTCTCCTACGGCAATAGTGGCTTGGTTGGAGTCTGGGATGAGTCTGATGGAAAGCATTAGGCTTTATCTTCTATTCCGTGGGATCTACAATATATCTTGATATATGTGGGTATAATAATACTCTTCTGGCCTTTAGGCTTACTCAAGAATCTGTCGGTAAATCCTACAGATTATTGCCTCATCTATATATTCGTAACGAACTCTCAAAAGGCAATGTCGCTGATATAGACTAGGCTGCTAAGAGATAAAGAAAGCAATATATTATATACAAAACATTATTCACGTAATCATTATTTATTAAATAACATTTTTATTTATGACTTAAATTTCACAATATTCTTCAAAGCTAAAAATAATTTATTCAGTTAGGTCTCAAAGTAACATTTATGAGCGTCAACGTCTATTCATAATTGAGTTTACTCAAGTTACTTTTAGTTTAGTTTATATTAAATTTTTATAATCCCAATTGATCTTAATATTATTACGTAATTTAAAAGCTTGGCATAATAATTCTTCCTTATATACATACATATCTAGACTAGGTGTTGTTCGCGATGTCTTACGCGTGGTATTTGGAAGTAGGTATCTATCAATATTTTTCTTTCTTTGCATGTAAGGAGTTGGTCTACGCACATAGGTAATACTCGAACTATAGGCGACGTATTAAGATGAAATATGCACCAGATTTTAAGTTAGGCCTTCAGCAATAAAACTGTTAATACCGCATTCAATTTTGTGCGGTAATTTTTGCGTGATACGCATACAAACATGCAGACAGGCATACAAGTTCTAAAATAACTGTTTTGGCTTCTATAGCTCGTATAATGTTTTGTTAAATATCTCCTATGTAGAGACATCGACTAGTTACAATTTTACAATGTGTATAGATGAAAATTCAGCTTCCGTATGTTTGTGCCCGGAAGGCTTGAAAATTATTCAATGGACTGACTTGCAAGTTACACAACATTACATTTTTACCTTTTTGTCCTCGTCAAAATGACCACGCTTCTCCTGGTGGTAAGCAGTCATGTAGTCCAAGAGCAGTGGCCTCCACACCATCCTCATATCTCTCATATGATTTATATAAAAAAAGTATATTGTTTGTTTATCCATTGTCTAGTACCCATAGCACAAGCTCTGCTTAGTTTGGGCTAGATGGTGTTGTGTGTATGTGGTAGAATATTATTATTATTATGTTATGTTTCTTTTATCACAGGTTTTTTAACATATTATATTAGAAAATACCTGGCCCTTTTGGAGGCTTACACGGAGACATGGGTTCAACGTGAAGAGATCCTTCGAGAGTTTTAATCAAAGGTGGGATGGAACACCTACTGTGGCACTAGCCGCACCAGGCATAGGACTATTGCTATTATATTATTATTATTATATACAACAACGGTTTTATATACGTTTTATCCTAAAGTTCCTACGGGAAGGAGCAATATTTAAAGAATACTTTCATTTACTTCATTTTTTCATTTTACATTTAGTTATAGTTATACTAGATTTACCTGCACCTTCACTCGCTTGGGAACATTACTTTTATTGGATTGAAGTATTTTATGTCCTTTTCTATGCCCCTTACGACATGTATGTATACGAAATTATTTATTGATCGATTGAGTAGTTAAGGCGTGAGAGCCGAACAAACAAACTCACATTCGCATTTATAAATATTAGTATTGATAGTATTTCATTGTGTTCTATCTTAGCTTTACTATATTATCGTTTACTAATAGGTTTCACCTTCACCTGTCGCCTTTATTCAACCGGTTTAATAGTTAATTTATTAAAATATTTGTTGTTAAATCTGTTCAAGAGTGCATGTTGTGACCTCTCTATAATTTATGACCCTTTTAGTTTTATTGTTTATTTTTTATATCGATTCTGTTTGTTTATGTTTAATAATGGTATGGCGTAATGGTTAGTGTAACCGACTGCCACGCCTGAGGCCGCGGGTTCGATTCCCGCACAAGTCAAACATTTGTGTGCATGAATATGGATGTTTGCCTTGGTCTGGGTGTTTCTACGTTTAATATGTATGTATTTACAAAATAAAGAATATATGTATGTTTATCCATTGTCTAGTACCCATAGTACAAGCTCTGCTTAGTTTGGGCTAGATGGTGTTGTGTGTATGTAGTAGAATATTATTATTATTATATGGATTCTTTATTAGACTATCTGATAGTAATAAATAAATGTTTGTTTATAACTAGAAGTTGGTTTATAGTTAGTGAAATTCCTTGTTCTTTTTGTTATGTTAAATGCTTTGTTAAGAATGGATTCGATGGTCGGTAGGAATTGAACTCACGACCTCTCAATCGCAAGTCCGATGCCTCAACTATCAATCTACCGCGCATTATATATTGTTCTTAAAGTCGTCTTACGTTTACGCGAATGTTATATACTTATTGGAATGAAACCAATGTTTACGGAGTTTATTTTAATAATTATTACTTTTATAATTTAAACTATTACTATTTAAATTTACACTTTCTCTTGACGTTTCTACGTTACGTTGTATAGAAAAGGACAAAACATTGAAATTCTTCACGACGATTTTCGGTTTGTTTTTAAGCAGCCCCCCGTAACTATGGCTGCCACCAAACAACGTCGTGAAGCATTTCAATATTTTCTATACCGTGTAGTGTAGTATGCTATAGAAGGAAACAGAACATAATATGCACTGTCCACAGTTGTATAGCACACACGTTTATTAGTGGAGGGCATGCGTCCAATTTCCGATACATTTGCGTACGGCTCGGGCCACCCAAGAGTATCGCTTATTTACATTTTGCCAAATTGCGAAAACGTTTCGAAGAATTTTGAAATTTCAAAAGTAATATTGGAACCTTTTTCATTCATTCTCGATTATCATAGATTATTATTGACTATGTTTATCTTAAAGAGACAGTATCTACGTTAGGAATAATCTATATATCGTAATATGCTTCAACAAACATTCAAACACACGGACAAAAAATACACCAAATCTCGGAACAACTAATGTGGATCACAATTTTTTGTCCTGCATGGAGATTGATCCCTCGACTTAAACTACTATATCAGCCGTGCAGGTAAAACTACCGTAACCACTGCTGAAAAGCAGTTGAAACGTCGGGGCAAGTGTAGGAAAATAAAAATATTTCAAAAAAAAATCTTATGTTGACGCGAATGTTATACATTGAAATTAAACTACTTTATACGGATTTTGTCGTGTTGTTTATTTTAAAACTATTTTATTACATAATTTGGAAACTCTAACACTACCATTAATTATTGAACTTTACTACAATTTAAGCTATTTAAATTAATTAAAACGTCAGAGGTCAAAGATCATAGCCATTTCGGGGTATATCGATTATGCTGAGTCAAATGGCGTTGACCGCGAGTCTCTAGCTCTTACAGTACTAAGTTGAAAGTTGTATAACAGACAGACAGACAGACAAAGCTGTCGTATTGAGTGTTTTTTACACTTAAATTTCTTTTTTTAATTAGGCAACATATTCAAAATCAAAAATCATTTATTAATTTAGGTCTCAAAGGAATATTTATTAATGAGTTTACTAAGTTACTAGATTTAGGTTAATTGTTAAATTTAGTTAAAGGGTTAATATGCAATATTGGCGTATATGGTGTTAGGTCTCACATAATGGAAGGCAAGCCTATGCCTGACCATTGTGTAGTTTAAGTATCCGTCTACTGCTACTGAGAAGTTGGCAGACTTGTCAGAAAAGCTGATTAACACTGCTCAAACTGGGAATTGAACTCGACACTTCATGAACAATAACTACTACTGCACGGCAAAGGTAATATGTTACAATCAAAATAGATTTTTTTTAAATAAAAGTCCTTCATCCTTGTATATGCTTCTATTTCAGTTATTTCCAAAACCTTTTCACTGTGATATACTTGTAAACAAATAATAAGTCAACCAGGCTACGACCCGGGCTAACATTAATCATCAAGGCACTGGGGCAAGGCCTTCGAATAAAAGCAAATGCATATAATGAAGGATTTCGAAGCTTTGAGTGTTTGCTACGTTTCGATGTTGTGTACATTTTTCAACTTTGAACTGTCTCTGTGGCGCAGCGGTAGTAAATGCTACTGCTGTGCATGCTCTGCTGTGGTCTCGGGTTCGAATCCTGTGTCGCGCCAAAATAAAGTTATTTGGTTTTCTGTTAAGAAATCTCATGACAGCCCGGAGTTAGGAAGTTGTCGGTGTTAGACACCCCGTGCCCCGCGAAGCACGTAAGCCGTTGGTCCTGCGCCTTATCTCTCTCCGGTCGTGTTGGATTACCGTCTCATCGGATCATGAGAGTTAGGGAACAGAGAATGCACTTTTCGCAGATAGGTCGCCGTGACCGAAATTTGGTCTGGAGATCATTAACCGTATTTCATGTAATTTGTAGCTTTTTAACTGTTTAAGTGACAAGCAAGCATACAGTCTGTTTGAATGTATATTTATAGTATTAAAGGAATAAGAGAAGAGATTTTTGCTTTACGGACGATCCTAAAAAGAAGAGTTGATCTTGATATTGATACCTATGTAGCCTTTATAGATCTAGAGAAGGCATTCGATAAAGTGAAGTGGAAAAGAATAATGGAGCTATTGAATCAGGCTGATATTGATTTTAAAGATAGGAGATTAATATACGAATTATATAGAAATCAAGAAACAGTTATAGAAATAAATGATCACAAAGAAATTGCAAAAATAAAACAAGGTGTAAGACAAGGATGCTCTTTGTCTCGACTTATATTTAATATTTTTATTGAAGCAGCCGTACAAAATATATTGGAAGACACCCACGAGTGCATCAGCATAAATGGAAAACGTATCGTTTTTGTAAGATTTGCGGATGATTTTGCAGCACTTGCAAATAGTAGAGACGACCTTGAAAACCTGCTTAATAAAATGAATACAGTGTTTTCTAATTTTCATATGAAAATAAACATTAATAAAACTAAAGTCTTAGTGGCATATAAATTTCCGTATAGAATAATTCACTCCATCAAAATTTACCATTACCCAATACAAGTAAAACAATTTAAATATCAAGGTAGTATAATAACAGAAGATACAAAACCGTCAGCCGACATAAAAATTAGAATAGCGATTGCAAAATAGACCTTCCACAAAAAGAAACATCTATTTACTTCAAAAATTAGTAAAGATATCCGGGAAAAACTAATTAAGTCGTATATCTGGCGCATTGTCCTATACGCTTGCGAAACGTGAACCTTAAGACAGAGAGACCGGTAAAGGTTGGAAGCTTTTGAGATGTGGTGCTGGCGTCGAATGGAGAAAGTGCCCTGGACAGAAAAGTCACTAACACAGAAATGTTGATAAGAGTAAATGAAAAACGTGAAATTTTGAAACACATAGAGAACAGATGATAGGACACCTAATTCGATATGATAATTTCATCACAAATATAATGGAAGGGAAGATAGAAGCAAGAAGGAAGAGGGGAAGACCAAGAAAAACAACAATTAATTGAAAGAAGTTGAGAAAGTTGAAACTTATAAGGAACTAAAAGAGATGGCATTGGAAAGAGAAAGATGGAGATTGCTACACCGACAAGTGCAAAGCACTTAACTTTTAGATGGATAGAGATTTTGACCGCGGCTTTGCTCGAGTAAAAGTAGGTTAGGTTAAGTTAGTAAAATACTTTTTTTATTAGATTTTACTCGTTGATAATATAGCTTTCTAATGGTGAAAGAATATTTAGAATCGGTTGAGTAGTTTTTGAGTTAAATCATTACAAACAAATAAACAAAATATGAAATCTTTTAATACGGTGGTATTATATGGCACGTACCAGTAGATTTTTCGTATCTATATTAGATAGTTTCAGAAGCCAAGCGCAGACAGAAAGTTTACTTTTCTTTGCGGGAATTTGGTGAATATTATAATTTATATATATTAATAATTGCTTTAATAGTAATAATAAATTAATAAAATTTATTCTTAACCTAATAAATATACCACATTAACATTTTTATAGCCAATTTCAATATTCATGAAATATTATCTTTCTCCTTACTTTCTTGGGTTTTATCTGTTTTTAAATCTAAAATCAATTCAAACATATCTAAGACAAACTTTTGCCCGCGGTTTTGCTCGCTTAAAAAAAGGTTACGTAAGGTTACATATCACAAGTGGATCACTGATATATGTAATTTCAGTTCCAGCGACTCACCCACCACTCAAGGCAGCGAGCTGGCACACCGTAGTGGGTTTAGTCGGTAGTACCCAGGACATTATATCTTTTCCCGGGTGAGCCCGACATAATCTCTCCGCTCCCCTTTTCCATGGAGAGGTAAGCGTCAATGCATTCCAACAAGTTAAAAAAAAGATTTAGGTGACACTGTATTTTTAAAAATAAGGTATAGTCTATGTTACTCGTTGAAAATGTAGGGTAGGGTTCCGTAGGATCTTGCTATATCTGGCATGGCGTGATTGTGGCGGTAAGTCCCGTGCTTGAGGAGAGGCTGGAGAGGCGGCATGGCGCCCTTACCTTCCAGCTGACACGGGTAATGACTGGCCATGGTTGTTTTGGCCAATTCCTGTGTCGCATAGGCCGGCAAGAGACGCCCGGTTGTCACCACTGCCCCTGCGGAGACTGCCGCGACGTTGTTGTGGACACGGCGCTGCACACTTTGGCTGATTGCCTTGCCTGGGCATCGTAGCGCCGTGAGTTGATCGCGGCAGTCGGATTGGTCGCTCTCTCGCTCCCGGCCGTAATTTATTATATGGTCCGGAGTCAGAGGTCGTGGAACGCCGTCGCCTCCTTCTAAGGAAGTGATTTCCATCAAGGAGGTGGCGGAGCGAGAGAAGGAACCCATAAACCCTCTCCTCTCCCGCTGGAGGGCGCAAGGCGACCTGATGGTGAGTGATGGTGGTGAGCTTCGTGGGCCTGCCCACCATCTGATTAGCACCAGGTCTGAGAGACGGCGTGTGTGTTCCCATGCGCGCCTTTCTATCGTGTGTCCGTCCCCCCTCAGGGGGACAGTAGGCATAAAATTAGTGGTGCCCAAGGGGGAGGTTATTTTTGTAGTGGCTTGCCGTTTCATACAGTGGTCCGAAACCTCGGCGGAGTCACGATTGCATGTGAAATCGATTCGCGCGGCTCCGCCGATTGCAGTTATGTCGAGGAACACCGTGGTAGGTTTAGTCGGTATTACTGGGGTACCTTTTCCCCGGTGAGCCCGACATAACCTCTCCGTGGCCTCGCCGAGAGGTATGCGTCAAAGCATTAACCCAGGTAAAATAAAAAGGATCTTGCTATATAATTGTGCGCATACAGTCCGTTACTATTAAGGTGACGATTGTACAATGTGTGGGAATTTATTTGGGTTTACACTTGAGCTGTTTTACGAGTGTCATATCGGATTATAATGATCTATTGTGAGTACTAACTCGTTACGAAGTTAGGAACTCAATACGGTAGCGGAGAGTTTTTGTGTTGATAATGGACGATACTTGTGATAGGTGTTAAGTTCTTGTTATGGATCGATTGTTTGGCTTCACGTGTGTGATTTAATCATCTGCGATTATTCAGTTTAGTGCAGTACTGGTTTAAACAACATGTAGGTATATATGTACCATCCTAGCTAATATTATAAATGCGAATGAGATCTGTTTGTTACGCTTCCACTCCTTAATTCGCAAAATTAAATTTCGCATTCACGTTGTGAGTGGTACAAAAAAGGACATTACGTACCTTTCATCCAGAAAAATGCACCATTCATAAGTCAAACATTTGTGTGCATGAACATGGATGTTTTTCTTGGTCTGGGTGTTTCTAAGTATGATATGTATGTATTTAAAAAAAAAAAGTTTATATGTATGTTTATCCATTGTCTAGTACCCATGGTACAAGCTCTGCTTAGTTTGGGCTAGACGGTATTGTGTGTGTGTGATAGATTATTATTATTATTCTCTTTATTTAAATATTTTCAATATATTTTTCATTTTAAATATACATATATCTATAAAAATACATTTAAAAATATAAAATATATGGTACCCCACCGGCATCGGAAACAGGGTCCAAGCTGCCGGTGGTTAGGATTCCAGAGATAGGAACCTCCTCACAATGCGTGCTGTATCTAAAAGCACTGCCTTCTGCATCAAACCCTTGATCCAAGAACCCAACGCGAGCCTCTTTAGATGGTGATCGAGGCTCTTGGCTATTAAACCATTGACAGATATGACTATCGGCACAATGATTGCCGAATCAATATCCCACATGTCGACAACCTCGCGAGCCAATTCGAGATATTTAATTTGCTTATCTTTTTCAGCTTTCGCGAGATTGCCGTCATGCGGAATGGTGACATCGATAATCAATGCGCGGCGCTCTGATCGATCTATCACCACAATGTCAGGTTTGTTGGTCACTACAGTCCTGTCTGTGATGATAGTTTATTATTATTATTATTATGTGTGAATCCAGGTCTCCAGCTATCTAGATACCAAGTTTCATCGTAATCGGCCCTGTAGTTTTTGCGTGAAAGAGTAACAAACATCTATACATCCATATATCCTCACAAACTTTCACATTTATAATATGTATTAGGAAGGATTACATTGTATAAATAGGAGTTTGGTTTGTAAACATGACTAGTGTGATATGCGCGTGTTCACTTTGCAATCCAGTTGAAAACCAGCGTAAGCGCTAGCGGTCTGGCAAATGCTGAGATCACCTTGTGCAACAACTATAGATGACATAATTAATGTTCTTATTTTGCATATCTCTTTCATATTTATCTATTTAAGATTAGATTAGTTGATAAGTCTTTTTTGTATATCTTGTTTTGTTTGTTGTATTGTGCCACTGTCTGTAGCAATAAATATTGTTTTTCTTTCTATGAGTGGCCATCGGCAACAAAAAAAAAGCCATCAGTCGAGTAGTATCTTTGTCACTTTTGTAGTTCCTGGAAAAAGCGGTTCATCAAAAAGGGTGTTGATCTTTAAAGTTGAAAAGTTTTTACTGTTCGTCAACGCTCAAGAGATAGCTTTGGTGTTGCAGGCGTCCATTGGCTACGGTGACCACTTACCTTCAGGTGGGCCGTATGCTTGTTTGCCACATAAACAGTATAAAAAAAGAAAAAAACACGTTTCACCAACCAATCGTTTTTCTTTCTTCTTTCTTTCTTTCTTACTTTCAAATCGCAATAGCATCTGCCTCAATTATTATTTGTGTTCATATTGTATTGTCTTGTTAGCACGGCCTTAATAAATGCGTGATTACTATGCTCGAGTTTTCTGATGATACCTGGGATGAGCTAGCAGAAGTTACTGGGTATTACTGTTTAGAAATTATCAATAGCAGCCCGCTGTTAGGCAGTTGGCGGTGTTGCTCCCGTGCCTCGGCAAGCACATAAAGCCGTTGGTTCTTCGCCTTCTATCTCCGGTCCGCGGTAATTTCCAACCTCCAGTCTGTCAGTCTATGAGATTTAAGGAACAGAGAGTGCACTTGAGTTTTCACACATCCTAGTACACACAGCGACACATCAACCTAGACTGTTTGGACTTTGAACTGTTAGAAGTTGAACGCTGCGAATCGTGCGAGAAAGTGCGTTATATTTTTGTTATTTTGTCTCATTCACGTTGAACGGGACGCGATGCTCGATCCTTACCAGTATATCGACACCACTATGCACTGTCCCTTTCCGACAATTCTCTATTTTGTATGTAGCGTAGTTATGCGTATATAGGGTGTCTAACTTGATGTGTAGCCTTGTGTACATGGCATAACAAACATCTATTGCGCGCGGCCAGTCTCCGTTAAGATTAGCCGGTAACCAAATTCCTTTTTGGAGGACATTAATACTACCTATAAAATAAGATAAGATATTTTTGTCAAATTAGAGTATACAGTACACATCTATACTAATATTAGAAAGCTGCAGTTTGTTTGTTTGGTTGAACGCGCTAATCTCAGGAACTACTGG
The DNA here is from genome assembly GCA_963675205.1 of Catocala nupta. Taxonomy (NCBI): domain Eukaryota; kingdom Metazoa; phylum Arthropoda; class Insecta; order Lepidoptera; family Erebidae; genus Catocala; species Catocala nupta. The sequence continues at coordinate 2,124,048 of OY776089.1, read as the reverse complement.
TTCGAATTGGAAATTTATTTTAATGTTGGGTAGCCTATTTATCGAGGAATGCTTTATAACATCACGCTACGACCCACGGGAGCGGTGAAATAATCATAAACGCGGGTGAAACCGCGAGCACAGCTAGTTTGCTATAAAGCAAGAAGTGTAACAGAATCCCAAAGCATCTGCCTCAAATACTAATTATTTGTGTACATTACATATGTATAATATGTATATACAACCTATCTAAGTCTGTGTTTCCCGATGAGTACGGCTCTAAACAGACGGACTGCATTTCAACTGCATTCCGACAGAAAATTTGCAGTTTGAATGCAGTTAGTACGACTGCAATTAAACTGCAAACCAACCGTGCAGCCCGTTTGCAGGCGGTGTGCAGTACAAATGCAGTTGGACCAAATGCATTAAGATTGCTATAGACCAACTGCGTTTGAACTGCACGTTGACCGTGCAGCTAGCTCACAGTCAGCATGCAGTTGTTGAAACTGCACGCCATCTGCACACCAACGGCAATTGGTCTGCGCGGTTGGTTTGTAGTTTTATTGCAGTCGTATCTACTGCATTCAAACTGCAATTTTGCAGTCGGAGTGCAGTTGAAATGCAGTCCATCTGTCTAGAGCCTTAAATCTGGGTGTCTTCAAGTCGCGAGTGAATAGGTAACTTCTTGGCAAGAGTGCTCCATCGTAGACTGCATCGTAAACGCAAGCCTATAAAGCAATAAAAAAAAATACAAAGGATGCGTGATAGTGTATTCGTGCCAATACTGACACAAAATGTTCGGATATGTACGATTTTTGAGCGTTGCTGGAGCAGCTATAAATCAATGCGATTGCTGACATTAGGTCACGAGTTTGATTCTAGAGCACAGTGTTGTTAGGTCTTCCTGTCAATAATTTTAAATGCAATAGAAGACGCAGCAGCTTGGTCCTACCCAAGATAGACCGGCGACCTGGTGAGGGTCGTGGGTAAGCGGTCGTATGCGAGCGGCCCTAGATCGGTCTTTGTGAAAAACTTAGGGGAGCCAATGTTTAACAGTAAACGTCTTTCGGCTGAGATGATAATCATAATTTTTTTGTAGCAGTTCCACTCATCCATACGTCCAGAAGCACATTTACAGCGGTGCATACTTCCCAATCTAGATTCTTAGGTTTGCTTGAATAGTTGCAAGCCCAAACCTTAGTCGTAAACACGGCGCCTGGCGTCATAGTCCTACCGCACAAGGTATCCATACTTTTAGCCATACACAATATATTGCATATAACTAAAAATTTGTAACATTTCAAAATAGTATTTAATGTCTATAAGACTGAATATGACACAGGATAACATAAATGTTCGTTCTGTGCGGATGTCCAACACGCATCTCACAGTGTATGAGCCGCTAATGGTAAGATTACATTCATTGGTACATAAGGGTTATAAATACAAACACAATATCTTTGAACAAGAGATCTGGATCAGAGTTTATTGACATTAGTTAAATCAGAACGTAATTTTTAAAATTACATAGCATAAACAGTACACATAGTTACAATTATTCATATATCTAACAAATATAAAATGTGTTCTCATAAGTAATATACATAAAACATATTTAAATGTATTTTATCTTAGATCAATCACTAACCGTCATAGATTCAGTCAAAGAGATCCCACCCGATTGTCAACTAGCATTATTTATTTATTTATATAGATTATATAAACATAAACGTTCTAGCCACTAGAAAAAAGCCAAACCTATTAAAAACGGAGTCAAATTCAAGCAATAAAAACTGTTCAAAATAGAGTTCTAATCTAGTCGAACGTTAAATGTGAATTGCTTTGTAGTGACTCTCAGTTCTCGTACGTCAAAGAAATCATTTTGATTTATAAGAATTAACTAGATCAGAAGTCTACTTTGAACAGATTTTGTTTAAAGTATTGGCTCTCTGATAAAATTATTAAAAGGTGCAGAATCAGCCAGCTTATTATAAAAACAACAATAAAAGCGACAGAATAATATTAGATCTTAAAAGAGTTTTTAGGTTTTTCATAAAGATTTGATTCGATTAGGATTTCTAAAACGGTATGAGAATTTAACAGAATAGAAAATAATGGGTTTGTCTATTACATTGTTTGTTTAAACACATCGAATAATGTACGTACTTATATTAAAACATTCATTATCATTCGTTTCAATAATATTTTATTAACAAATAATACAGTTACCCACAAAAACATGCATCGTCTAATAAGTGTTGAATCAGATGTTTACTTACAATAATTGTCAAGTTACAGTTAATATCATATTTTACCACAATAGATGTAAACAATGTAATGCCATATTGAAGGTAGACATTTTTATGGATATATATTTTTTAAATACGGCTCGCGCACTTTTAATCTTTTCTGTGTCGCGGAGGACTTTACAAACATCCAAATAATGGACACAAATAATACCTAGACTCAGAACAACCATTTGTGGATCACACAAAGTTTTTGCCCCGTGTGGGATTCGAACCCACAACACTCGGCGCAGTGCCAGTGGCTAGGTGACCACTTAAACCACTGCACCATCCGTGCTGTCTAATCTCTCTCAAGTCAAAAGTCATATCATCTCTATTCCGTATACATCTTATTGAGGGTGACTGCACCTACAAACATTCACATCAAAATATTATTATCAATGTAACATCTAATAACAGTTTAATCAAAACAAAATTTTTTTCGCATAGCAACACCAACATCTTTATCCAAATTTTTTTTAATAAGAAACATAACACAAGAACAACTGGATTTTAACTTATTCAACAAAGTAGATACATTAATAAACAAATAAAAATATTTCTAAGTCAGCTAAACGTTGTTTTATTACAATGGCGAATTATAATAACAAACATATCATTTTATTAACATATTCAAAGCATGCAATGGGTACCTAAGTATGAACAATTTATAGCTTATTTCACTCTAGATTAAAGTATCCCTTTACTCGCCTAAAATCAATCTGATTACATACAAAATAAGTACATTTCCATAAAAGTAATTTAGGCATAAAAGTAAAATTAGGCTATAAGTTTATTGCCTATAAGTTTAGGCTTCTAGGCTTAATCTAAACCATCCCGGTGTTCCAAATCGATCAATCCTACTATAGACAAAGCACATTTATTTTTGGAATCGGTGAATACGTATACTCATTCATATTCATTATAAAATTTCATTCACTTAGGCTAGATAAAGACAACAATCAATGTTAAGTCCTTTTTGGTATAATGAAGCAAGTATCGCGAGTATATAAGAATAGACGGTCATTTTGAAAATATTAAATATCACACGTGGCAACATAATAGTATAATTTTCAAAAATCGAATATCGTGTGGCATACCGCGGTAAACCGCAAATATTTGACAATAAAATTAAATAAATATCAGTCCTTTCTTAATTAGTACTCTAAGTACACTTAGGGCCGATATGTCAATCGTCTGATAGTTTACCTATGGAATTAATTTGAAATTTAAAGCCGATTTTCAATCGTCAAATAACTTTTATCTAGGTAATATGTTTGACATTCCTAGAAAATATGTTAAACATTATCTGACGATTGAAAAATCGACTCTTAAACACATTGACTTTTATATCGATACTATCTAAGTAAGAATCTGTCACACGTATTCCTTAGGTAAAATGAGCACTTTTTAAACATACATATCGTTTTAACTTGCATTCATATTATCGACTTAAATAATATTTTCTTGCATAGCTTGTCAGGCGAGATTTCGTTAGTTCGATTGTTAATGGTGTCCGTGGATGCAATACAGCTTAGCTCGCGATATCTCCGTCTGCAACAATATATTATTGTTGATATTATAATGTCATATTGGCAGTTAAAAAGTTAATGACTGATAATCACGAGGGCATAATATTTTTAGCGCATGATTGATAAATCGTGAAATGAGAATTATTTATGTATTTTGATGCAATCAAAGTATACTCAAATCTAATAATAATGTCCTCCTGACCGAAATTTGGGCACGGCGGCCAATCTTAACGGAGACTGGCCATCGGCGCAAGAGATATTATAGTGCACAAGTGTATGCGCAAACACAAATGCACTCTCTGTTCCCTAACTCTCATGATCCGATGGGACGGATAATCCGACACGACCGGAGAGAGATCAGGCGCAGGACCAACGGCTTTACGTGCTTTCCGAGGCACGGGGGTGTCTTAAACCGCCAACTTTCTGACTCCGGGCTCGTATTAAGATTTCTTAACAGACAATTCCAATAACTTATTGTTGGCCCAACCCGGGATTCGAACCCGAGACCTCATGCACAGCAGTCACGTTCACTACCGCTGCCAATGTAATGAAATAAATGTTTAACAAATGTGGTGCTGTCACATAAGTCACTGAAATTATAATTTACAAACAATCAAACTACGTACTTATACAAAGGACAAAGGACACCCAGACTAGGAACAATTATTTGTGAAACACACAATTTTATGTCCCGCGTGGGAATCGAACCCGTAACATTCGGCGCGGGGGCAACGGCGAGGCGTCCACTTAAACCACGTAACATAAATAATGAACAAAAACAATGTGCTGCACTACATTCTTTTCTTTTCTACTTATCTATACTAATATTATAAAGCTGAAGAGTTTGTTTGTTTGTTTGGTTGAACGCGCTAATCTCAGGAACTACTGGTTCGAATAGAAAATTATTATGTTAGTGGTGGATAGCCTATTTATCGAGGAAGGCTATAGGTTATATAACATCACGCTACGGCCAATAGGAGCGGGGCAACAATGTAAAATGTTGCATAAACGGGCAAAATTATTTTATGTAAAGCAGACGTCTTTCTTTCTCATTCTACTTGCAGCTGGCTGGCTATCTCTATAACCGGCCGACTCTCACGCATAATGGACCAACCTGGAGTTCAAATGCGGAAAAGCGAGTCCAATTACAATTACAATAACAAAAATTCTTATTCTACTTTAGCATGCGAAATAATTCAAATAGTTCTGTAATATCTATACTAATTTTATTAAGAGGACATATTTTGTCCTTGTTTGTTTGTTTGTAAGGATTTAACTCAAATATATTGAAACCGTTTTTAAAAATTATTTCGTCTTCGTAATTATCACCGAGTAACATAGGATAGATTTTGTTTAAAAAATTTCTGTTACGTAACCTAACCTAATCTACTTTTATGCATGCGAAGCCGCGGGCAAAAGCTAGTCAATAATAGTATGGTTATATAATATCATTAACTCTGAAGGAGTTTTTTTAGTTTTAGTTTTTCACTGGTACACAAATAAATATACCCGGCAATTTATTATTTATACATGAATAAACAAACAGCTACGCATATCTGTTGTAGACAAAAATAACTGTCAATTCCATATTAATGCACCAACAACCATTAATTGATCATGTATTATAATTTATCGTTAAATTTTCATCGCACAAAACGCACTGAGAAACTCGGTAATACAAAATGAAATTACAATTAACGCACAACCGGCGGAAATTGTGCATTAATAAGTGGAACGTTTCAATATGTGCTATGTACAATTGTGGTCTACAATTGTTTCACTGAACAATCAACCCGTTAACGCCAGCATTGTACATCGATGCGTTAAGGTGCTGATCGACTCACTTGTAATGAGCATTCCAGCGAATGTTACATTACTGAAAAATAAACGGGTACGTTTTAGCGAGCAGTCTAGCGAGCCTGACCTTATCTACGGTGCGTAAACGTGGTCCGAGGTCCGAAACACTACTCTACGCTCCAAAACACGCATAGATGATGTAAGTGTGAAAGCCGCTATGCTCAAGTGGGACTGGGCCGGAAACGTCTGCTGTATACTCCGTAGAGACATGAGCACCTATGGTCACCAATGGGATGCCACAAGATATTTGGCGGCGACGGGGCAGACTTAAACGAAGATTGCGGGACGACCTGGTCGCCTTTGAAAGTGACTGGCAAGGGATATCTACCAATAGAGGGATTTGGAAATCCAAGGGAGAGGCTCTTACCCAGCAGTAGGACATACCAAAACATACATTTAGTCACGAACTACCTTTTCATGTCACAAAGTGTAAGTGTATGCGTCCTCATGCCATACTACTGTCTATTACAAATGGCTACGTACTGATAAATATGATTTCAAATCTCAAATGCTTTTTACATAATATTACCAACTTTTCTTTATTTTAGAATTTAGTTTTATATGGACAGTGACATATGGCATAATGACTGCAACACCTGGTACATAAATGAGTTCTTAAATACTGAAATTATAAGTTGATGGCGATTTAAAAGAGTGGCCTTGCGTTTCTTGCAGGTATCTTCTCATAGGCTCAACCTTTTGCCTGAACCTTGCAACTAACATAAATGTAAATTCAGTAAATATAATAAACTCACTAACCCATTTGACGTTCATAAGTGTTACTTTGTGACCTAAGTGAATAAATTATTATTGACTTTGACTTTGACTTTGAAAAAAGCTAAAAATAAATCTAGAGAGCGTTTAAGCGAGCATTCCAGTGCATGGACAGTAAATTTGCTTTGGGCTTTTTGCTGAGGCGAACCATTGTGTCATTGTTGCGCCGCTGTCTCTCTGACTTCCTGATTTTTCTTGATATTTCCTTGATCGTGAAAATGTTCGTAACGATGTTCAGCTCTATATTTGGCTCTATTCGTTGTTCAGTTAGATAATTTAAATACGATGAAGGCTCGATGTTTTGTTGCAAGTATATGCTCAAGTCTATCAGCACCTTTATGTTGTGTGTTAATAGCGTTATTGTGAATAATTATTGTGTTTACTACAACTGGTTATTAGCTGTGATTACAGTAGCGTTCAATTTGTAGTTTGTTATGTAAGTAAGAAGTAGAGAGAAGGATAGTGCGTTATACTGGCTTGGAAGTTGACTCAAATATAGCAAAATGCCTCTTTTATTCAAAAGTGTTGTGTAAAGGTGTAAAAATGTGAAAGATGCAGAAGGTAAGGTTTTCCTATATCGTTTACAAATATTCAAGCAACAGACACCAAGAACATCCAAACTCAGCACAACCATTTGTTGATCACGCACCATCATAAATGTTCAGTTCACATTTGATTTTTATTAAACTAGTTGTGCACTCTATTTTAAACAATTTTAATGATACAAATAGTCGTTAAGTTTTCTGAAATGATCTAGTTTTGTGCGCAATTTTTTTACTTTTCTCTCCGTAAGAACATTCTACAAAGTATTGGAAAATTTAAAAATAAGATGAATGATATCGATAAAGTCGTTCTCAAGTTATGGCGTCGCCAAGGGAAACTGGGTTTAATTTGTATATATATATACTAGCTGACCCGGTAAACGGTATTGAATATATAGGTACTTTACGACCTGTTCTCATACCTACCAAATATACATTAATAAATTCATAAAAATCGGTCGACCCGTTTCGAAGGAGTGCAAGCACAAACACCGTGAGAGATTTTTATATATATAGATAGATTGGTTATCATAAAATCATTAAGTATTAAAATAAAACAAATACGATAGCAGTAAATATGATGTCATAAGTCGTACACATTATGTTCTATTGACTCTTGACCTCTATCACTCGTACAGGATGTGATAACTGTGTTCCATTATAGACAATCGACATAGTCTACCACGGAGCAAATTTTAATTATTGTCTATAAGTACCTACTAAATACATTCTTCATTATAAAACTATAAATGAGGTATACCTGTATTTTTAAATATATTTATAAACAATATCTCAAAAATAACCTAATCTGAACTATTTTTATAAAATAAAAAGATAAAGAATTTTTAGTTTTGTTTAAACGAGCTAATCTTTAGAACCACCAACCAAATTTGAAAATAGTATATTTGCATTTGATAGCATAATACTTGAGGAAGGTTAAAGGCTCTAATAACATCGCGCTATGATCGGGCGCGGAACAGAAATCATAGACATGGGTAAAATCCTGAGGTCGACTGGTGATATATTAAATCTTAAAAGAAATAAAAACGATCACATACGATTAAATCATCTTTTTATGTATTGAAATAAATATTTGAAAAGAAAAAAATTAGAGAAGCAGGTATGTGATCCTCCAGAACTCTTACCGGGTGAAACGTAGTAACAGTCTTACTCTGCGCCCATGTCAGTTGCTAGTTAGAAGGTGGTACTTTTCCGCAAGCTGGCTCTTTTGTAATCTATGAGCATTTACTCTTATAGATGTATGATAGTTATAGTCTCACGCCCCTATTCCCAAACGGAATAGGCGGAGGTTAAACTTGGACTAGATATATCCCCGAGTGTATATCCACTCAAGGATAACGCTTAAGTTAAAGATAAGATAAAAATCATTTATTTGCTTGAAGAAGGTATATAAGGAATTCCTTAAAAAAAGTAACGAGCTATTCTGCCATTAATTTCGGCTTGCAAATTTCACATATTGTATTGATTAGACCGCGCACTAACAAGTTTGAGTTCTCATACCTCTGCCGAACGATCAAGGCATGGAATTTTCTGCCAAGGCACGTGTTTCTTTCTTCCTTTAATCCAGGCTCCTTTAAGCGGGGCGTGAAAAAGCACCTTTTCAGGCCGTCAAAGTAAATACCTCAACATCGCTGTGAGGACGGTGTGGAGGCTATTGCTCTTAGACCACATGACTGCTTACCATCAGGCGGAGTATGGTCATTGAAGAACAAAATATAAAGGAAAATAAAACTCAGTATAATTTACATTAGACTGAATATTAGGTATTGAACGCGAGATAAACTGGACTCCTTAATTAAATGTTAGGGATATAACATTTATATACATATATTCTTCTCCCTAGCCTTTATTATTCCCAAGTCACTTGGAGTCTGATTTTATGGTCTAACCGGATTTGACTGGATATCAGTTTTTACACGGAGCGGCTGCCACCTGACCTCTGCAACCCGAAGGCTAACGATACCCTAAGGCTAAACCAGTGTCAGGATATTATAGGGCACTGACTTCCCAATAAAGACTGCCATAGATGTTCACGGCAGCCGGGACCGACGGCTTAACGTGCTCTCCGAAGCACGGAGCAGGTGATAATTGTCAATCAATACGCACATAATTTCGAAAAGTCATATAACTTCCGAAAAACAGCGTTGCGCGACTTGCGAACTTGCGAACCCAAGAGCATTGCAGTCTGTTGGTCTCCCAACTGAGCTATCGCTGCTAACATATGTAACTGCCTACCCTTTCAAGGATTTAAACTTTAGTGTCTCTGAAAGGGTAGACAGATTACATATGTTATATAACATTACAGCCACATCTCTCCAGGTATGACTGTATGTCCTGCTTAATAGAAGGCGAGCCTATTCCTACCTAGACTTAGTTTCAGACTCCGCGGTGCTACTAATCATTTCTTCAGGTCAACAAGGCACGAGTAAGTGAAGCCTCGTTACAAGATCTTTTAGTAAGACAACTCCTAAATTAGTAGTCTTTCCTTTGACGCAAAGGACTATATAAACGTTCAAACAGACAGAGAACACCCAGACATCGCACACCTATTTGTGGACCACGGAATTTTTTGTCTCGTGTGGACATCTAACCCACTCCACTAGATGTCATGGCAAAGGTGAGGCAACCACAAATCATAGCACCATTGAGTGACATGTATATAAGTCCCGCGATTACAAAATATTACGCCATCCGTGCTAAATATTTTTTTGTATAATAAATAAAAACCGACTTCAAAAATATATATATAAGTACCAACTTAACTTTAGATATTTTTGTATTTTAAATTTTTGTAGGAAGTAAGTGTATTTTTAATGGGTATTGATCCTTATATATAATATGGCCTACTAAGCGCGCTACTCAAATGTCAGCGCCGTTTGGAAGAAAGTAGATCTGGGTAAATATTTTGTATTTTGTTTTTCTCAAAAAGCACTACATTAATTTCGATAAAATTTAAATGGGACCTCCTCTGAAGTATGATCTACCAAACAAAAAAATAAACATCTAAATCGATTCATAATTGGCGGAATGCTCGCGTAACATACATTAAAAAAAATAAACATACAGTCGAATTGAAAACCCCCTCCTTTCTTGAAGTCGGTTAAAAAAGAAAGTATCTTTAAGCTACATGTAAAAAAATCCTAGGTGTCTGACGCTAAATTCTAATCTGTCATCGGTCATCTACTTAACCGTACGAGTATATGTACTTAGTTCTTCGTGATTACGGCTCGCGACTGGTTACATAAACAGCACTGCTTACCTTGGACACGTAACTGTCGTGATATGAATACGTACGAGGTCACACTTCATTTGGTTCGTGTATTAATAGTCCTATCCAATGGTGCAGAACGGTCGGACAACCAAGACTATGAGCTCAAATGAATCGCAGGATTGATTAAATATACTCATAAGGAGACTCCAACCAATAGGTTAAGAAGGACCCAATGTTTACAAGGAGATAAGATAATTTTATTTTTATTATTTTTTTATTATTCTATTCTATTTTAAAGGAATACCTCGGTGGCGGAAGTATATACCATTGGTGTGCTCAAGGTCTCGGACTCAATTCTCGTGGGATAAAGTGTTATTGGGTTTTTCTGTCGGCTTAGTAGGCGTTTCGGCCGCTGAGTTTCGTCCGATCCGGTCGAAACAGAAACTTCATTATTATTAATATTTTTGAGTGGTGTTTCGGACTATCCTTTTTTAAGCAGATTTTGTAGTCAGAATGAAACGCCTTAGAAAAATTAAAAAATAAACAAGTAAGAAACGGCAATGGATTGCCGTAAGAGTTCGAAAAAATGGTTCAAGTAATATGCAAAGGTCACGTGATACCATGTGACCTTGAGTTCAGAGGTCAAGGGTTATAGTAATTTCGGGGGTATATTGACTATGCTAAGTCGAATGGCGTTGACCGCGAGTCTCTAGCTCTTACGGTTCTTGAGTTGAAAGTTGTATAACAGACAGACGGACAAAGCTGTTGTATAAGAGTTTTTTCGAACTCTAAAACATAAAACAAACAAAAATCAAATCTTTCCTCTTTGTAATATTAGTATACAGGGTGTCCGGTAATTAATGGATAACCTTGAAATGTCTTATAGTAGAACAGAAGGCTGTTCAGAAGCGATTCATAATAACTCTGTGTCTTAATTAAAACACAGACGGATGCAGTCTGAGAAATTAATCATAGCTTTCTGCGATCAGCTGTTGTGTAATTGCCGAGGCGAGTAGGTAAAAAAGTATAGTAATATCTTAGTAACATAGCATATAAATTTACTACTGCATTTTTTTTATATATTGCGCGTCAAAATGACCACACTCCGCTTGATGGTAAGCAGTCATGTGGTCTAAGAGCAGTGGCTTGCACACCATCCTCATAGCAGCTGAGGCGATGTTGAGGTCTCTACTTTAACGGCCTGAAAAGGTGCTTTTTCAAGCCCCGCTTAAAGGACCCAGGATTAAAGGAAGAAAGAGACACGTGCCTTAGCAGAGAATTCCATGCCTTGATCGTTCGGCAGAGACATGAGGACCCAAACTGGTTGGTGCGCGCTCTAATCGACTCTACCGTATAAGGATGGCATCTGAGCCCAGTACGCGTTGTTCTGGGTACGATGACGTCCATTCCTATGCACTAGCATATTAATTGACGGTTTGAAATGAAACGCTATCTCATTAACAAAGTTTTGATGTCTAAATATGGCTGGAGCATAAGTATTTGTGAATAAATAAAGTATTTTGTGCTGTGGCGCTCATTGGGGGAGGGCTATGTCCAGCAGAGGACTATTTTAGCCTGATGATGATGATGAAAGTATTTTAGTAATTATGGTAATATTATAATATCCTCTTTTCAGTGTGAAAAGGGTTAGACCACAGTCTACTACACAGGCTCGGCACGCGTATAAAATGCGAAATTATATATATATATTAATATTTCAATTTTAAGAAATTCTGTTGTTAAAATCGCCTTTACAAAAGGAGTAGTTGATCTATTTGGTTTTTTTTAGATAATTGCTGAGTTAGAAGTATAAATGTTGGTATTAGAGCTACATAACATTTAATAGGTAAGGGTGGCTCAATATCAATTGTGCAATAGGCAGGGATTGAACCTAAGATCTTTCTATCGCAAGTCTCATATCTGAACCATTGGGCTATCATCGCTTTAGTATGTACTTTGGTAGTACCAAAGCGATGCGAGCACTCTATCAGCGCTGTGTGGTTTGTCCACATTTTAAGAGTTGCTTACGAAATTAATAATAACCAAAACAGGTTTGAATTCAAATTTGAATTTGATACATGTGGTATGCGTCGAAGATTTTGGTTTCTTAATAGTGAACATAAAATTAGCATTATAAATGAAATCGTTGTGATGCCGCGGCCGTGATCTTACTTTATCATACTTTGAATGCACGTATGGCCTAGTGATTGAAGGGATCGCCTCGCTATTGCCATTGCGCGAAGCATTGTGGGTTGTATCGCCACACGAAAGATTCTTTTAATCCACGAATAGTTTCGAGTCTGGGTGATCTTTGTGTCTATTGTATGAATATTTGTAAAGTCCCCCGAGACAAGGGATTCATTCCTAGTTTGCGACAAAGAAAATAGCCTGACGGCTATAAGCGTATGTTTCAATGTAATGTTTCAATGCAACTTTGCAAGAAATGTAACCTTTGCAAGGTTGCAAAGGTTACATGTCAAATGCAAAGGTTTCATTTCAGCAGCTACGATTTTAGGTCCCATCTAGTAGTAGTAGTAACCCATAGCCGTGTCCTGGGCCTGTGCCCATTGCTATTAGCTATGAACAAAATGTGGACTGAAATCACTGTTTTCAGATTAGGTTTTGTTGTGAGAAAACCCTTATAACATAATATTGTCTTCTATTTACGCGAATGTTATTCATTGAAATTAAACTACTATATACGGATTTTATCGCGTTGTTTATTTAGCACTGTATTACAAAATTTTGAAAATATTACACTACTACTACTATTGATTTTATTTTACTAATTTATAAGCTAATAAAATTATTTAAACTATGAAATCTATTTATTTTTTAACACTTTATATCGAGGCAGAAGTAGGCTGAGGTATATTATATCAATATTTCATCATCTATGGTTTTAGGCCACACAAAATAGAGGCCTGTGCCGTTTATATGTGGCTTCAAACATGCTTCTACTAAGAATTTATTAATAAAATCGCAACTTCGGCTGACAGCGGGAATCGAACTCGAAACACTCTTGCACGCACGCATTACCGCTGCGGGACCGAGAATGACGATATTACAGTAAGTCAATAAAAAAATTCAAATCAATGGCCTTTTAAAAGTGTGGACGTGAGTTTCTAGCAAGTATCTGTTATAGGCTAAACCATTTACCTGAACCGAGCAACTAACCTTAATGTAACTTCAGTAAACTTCGTAACCACATTCATAAGTGTTTCTTTGTGACTTATATTAAATAATTCTGACCTAAATTTATAAATGATATTTGTTTTCTTTTTATTGTCGATATGTCGTTCCATACATATTAATTAATTTACAGTAGGTATATAGCTCGCGTTTCCGCTAGAACCGCTTCAACAGGTTCCAATTAACAGGTTTGACTAAATATTATACATAACAATACATAATCCAAACTAATATTATATACGTGGATGTGAGTTTGTTTGTTACGCTTTCAAGCCTTAACTACCGATCTACTTGACCGATCATCATGAAATTTTGAGTTAAATCATCAGTTGCATAAAGTACTGTTGTCGAGGGATACTAATTTATTGACCATATCTAGATTAATGCGAGCGAATCTACGGGCGATATCTAGTCTGTTTATAAGTTGTAATGTACATAAACATGTTTTTATTATTATTATAATTGTTTCTCTTTCACGTGGGTTTTCCAAGTAAGTCAGAATGACAGGACATGCGAATATGGACTTTAAAAGATGCCAATATAGCAAATTTATCTTTAAAACGCATTTATATCTTATGATTCTAGAGGGGGCTGATATGTCAATTTGTTCGGCAGTGACCGAATAATAGAAATTGGCTTACGAATATAATCGACTTTGTTCAGAATTGTGAAAAACGGTGCAGCTGTTTCGTCTTGAAAAGGTACCTAATAAACAAACTAAGTTACTTTCACATTATAATGCAAGTATCGATACCTACGTACTAACAATGATATCCTGAAACATGACCACACCGCTCTATCGTACAATGTATCTGTAGCGCATTTTGAAAGTTCATCACTAATATAACAGTACATTTATTTATTACTGTGTGTGTCAAATGCATGGTTGTGTGCGTATAGTGCTGTTTCTTCATTTAATGTATTACTAATGCATATTTTATATAAATATTAGGATTCGCCCCTCCTTCTCCATATAAACTTTAGCTGTGCCAAATTGCATACTTCTCCGTCCGCGCAATTTTCGTAAAAAGGGGTATAAAGATCTTCACGTATTAATATATAGATTAAAATAACCTAACCTTGTCTTATTTTAGTAAAACTAACCAGTAGTTTTTAAAATCACTAGCACATGTTTATGTTTTTCTCTTTCACGGGTATTTCCTTAATACGTTGGGAAAATACCCGGCCCTTTGGGAGGCTGACACGGCGACGTTGGTCAAACGTGCAGAAGCCCTTGGAGAGTTTTATTCTGGAGTGGGATGGGGCACCACGAGACTCTAGCTATTGCAAGTGTAGGAAACTATTGCTACATGTGAAATCTAATAAATCTGAGATAAAATGGCTGTGTTATAATGTGTGTGTTAATGGGCTGATACAATAAAAAATTGTGGATTCGTCTGCCTGGTATACTATCGCAGGATAAAGTCGGAATGGTAAACGGTGACTCGCCGTTATTATAATCATTATTATTGAACATCTATAAAAATCATGGTAGATAACCTGAAATTAAATCCGAAAAGGGTACGGCTTAGAGAAAGTGAATGCTTTTATATTTTATGTTAGTACAGTTTAAATTAACAGTTGTTAATGCAGTCCATTTCAGGACGAGGTTCATAGTTACAGATTTACTTCAAAGCCACCTTCGCAAAGCGTTGAACATTCCGATTTTTACTTTAGTTGCAATGACGTTTCTTTAGCTTTCTTTGGAAAACACTCTTGGGTAGTTTTTCTTTATCTTTTCCATCTTACTCGTCAAAATGACCACTCTCCGCCTGATGGTAAGCAAATATGTGGTCCAAGAGCAGTGGTCACACCATCCTCATAGCAGCCGAGGCGATGTTGAGGTCTCTACTTTGACGGCCTGAGAAGGAGCTTTTTCACGCCCCGCTTAAAGGACTCAGGAGGAAGAAGGAAACACGTGCCTTGGCAGAGAATTCCATGCCTTGATCATTAATAATGTGACCAGTAAACTGAAAATACACTGCCTAATACGTCGGGCCCGAAGATAACTTTTTTAATGAATATATTTTATTTGACAAATTTATCATGTGTGGTTGGTTGTTATTGTAAGTGTAAGAACCTCCTTTCGTACCATTTAATAACTGTTTTAAACTGTAGGGGTAATCAAAAGTGTTCTTGTGGATGTTCAAATGAAAGAACTTCTTGATAGTATGCTATATTATTATCATTATTTATTGACGGCTTCGATGGCGTAGTGGTTAGTGTATCCACGCCTGAGGTCACGGGTTCGATTCCCGCACAAGTCAAACATTTGTGTGCATGAACATGAATGTTTGTCATGGTCTGGGTGTTTCTGTGTATAATATGTACGTATTTACAAAAAAAAAGTACATATGTATGTTTATCCATTGTACAAGCTCTGCTTAGTTTGGGCTAGATGGTGTTGTGTGTATGTGATAGAATATTATTATTTATTATTATTACATGGATTTATATTTTCAGGTACCAGTTATAATCTTATATATAAAATTCTCGTGTCACAATGTTCGTTCCCGTACTCCTCCGAAACGGCTTGACCGATTCTCATGAAATTTTGTGAGCATATAAAATAGATGTTGGCCGATTCTCAGACCTACTCAAGGTCTGAGAATCGGCCAACATCTATTTTTCATACCCCTTAGTGATAAGGGTTGTCAAGCCCTAACAATTTTGTATTCTTTTAGTCAAAACATTTTTTTATGGCAAAACGACGTTTGCCGGGTCAGCTAGTTACTTATAAATACATACATACTGAGTTACGACCTAATTAAGTGGTTGCAGGGAGACGACTGATTATACAAAACTATAATAATTGTATAATGATATGTGGATGGCGACACTTTAAATAAATAAATTGCTTAATATTGTCTACTGTTTAAGCGAATGGTATTCATTGAAATTAAACTACTATATACGGATTTTATCGCGTTGTTTATATAGCACTGTATCTATTACATAATTTTGAAAACTGTTACACTACTACTACTATTAAACTTCACTAATTTTTAAGCTAATTTAGCTATTAAAACTCTTAAATCTATTTATATTTAAGTTGACACTTTCCCCGACATTTCGGTTACTTTTCAGCAGCCCCGTGACCATAACTGACCAGTAGTAGTGCATCAGTTTTCAAAATTACGTAAAAAAGTGTTAAATAAACAACGCGATAAAATCCGTATAAATGAGATTAATTTCAAGAAATAAATTGCTGGTGAAACAGCGGACATACACCTCTGCCTGCCCAATGGAGACGTGAAGGTAAGTTAAAGACAATTTACCTATGTAATGTCTTGTAACCGATTATTACCTTCATTAGTTCATTTTGTTGTTGCATATTGCAAATGGCTGTAATAAATAAACATGGCACTAACGCAAATTGTCTCACCAAATATGGTTGTCTAATATCGACTAACGTTTACGCGATGGTTACACATTGAAAATAAAGTACGATTATGTGGTATCCGTATTACATACTTTATTTTCAATGTGTGATATAATCCGTTACATTGCAGTTTATTAGAATTATTACAAATTAGCTTGTTTCGTACGTTCGTGAAATTAGGTAGTAAGTATTTGTTTATATTTTTATATTATACTAGATTTTCCCCGCGGTTTCACCCACGTAAGTCCCGTTCCCGTGGAAATGTCGGGATAAAAATTAGCCTATGTGTGAATACAGGTCCATCTCCAGCTATATACATACCAAGTTTCATCGCAATCGGTCCAGTAGTTTTTGCGTGAATGATTAACAAACATCCATACATCCGTACATCCTCACAAACTTTCACATTTATAATATTAGTAAGGATTTTAATGCCAGCTGTTATTCGCGACTTCGTCCGTATGAAATTTAGTTTATCACCTATTTTCTAAAATAACGCAGGCGTGATTTACTCTTTAAAAAATTAGCTATCTGCCAATGAAATGCCGGTCAAAATCAGTCCAGCCGTTTAAGAGATTAGCCGCAACAAACAGACAGACGCATTTCAAATTTGTTTTTTTCCGATGTAAGTACCGTATATTCTTTCATATGCATTTAGTAAAAAGCTGTTATTTTGACATTGCAAACAGACACTTCAAATTTATTTATTTGTATAAGTTCATATTCATTTATTGTAACTGTGTTGTTACATTTTGTGTTATTTACAACATCAACAACAACATTTTTGTAACAATTATCAATTGCAACTTCTAGATGTAACATGCACTAAATTTTAAGTTTGGCCATCAGCAATACATTTGTGAACAGCATTCCACTTCATGCAGTATTTATGAAGCGCTTACAAACAAAGACAAACAGACAAAAATCTAAAGTTATAGCTTGTACGTATAGCTCTTATAAACGCACACTATTTTTTTCAATAATAGGGGATATAGTATGACATTGCCGTTGTATAGTAATAGATATTTTGAATTGACATAAAACCTTCATGATGTGGGATTTTCGAGTGAAACGTTACATACACACACAACGTTACACATAATACTTGATTCTTCTTTTAAAAAATGTGCAATATTCGATTTTCGACTTTCAATTGTTTTTTTTATTCAGCTTAGACGGGAAAGATGGATACTTTGAAAATGCAAGTAATTTTTTAATACGAGTTCCGACGCGGAACTAACGCGGCAGAAACGGCTCGCAATATCAACGCTGCGTTTGGAGAGGAGACTGCTAATGAACGCACCGTGTATTTTTGGTTTAAACGCTTTTGTAATGGAAACTTGAAGAACAAACCACGTGAAAGACCGCCCACACAGATGAATAACGCTGAATTGAAGGAGATGGTGGAAGCCGATCCAAGTCAAACTACTTAGGAATTAGCGGCATGGTTTAACGTTACCTACCTACATACAATATTGGCTTATTTGCATCAAATCAATAAGATAAAAAAAATATGAAAAATTGGGTGCCTCATCATTTGACTGATCTGCAGAAAGAAATGCGGTGTTGAAACTTGTGTTGCCTTGTTGAATCGGTACAGAAATGAAGGAATATTGGATCGAATTGGGACATGTAACGAAAAGTGGATTCTTTACGATAATCGTAAGCGAAAAATGCAATGGCTGGCCCCAGGTCAAACGCCGCAACAGTGCCCTAAAGCAAAGCGTACCAATAAAAAGGTAATGGTAACTGTTTGCTGGTCTCTTCATAGTGTTATTCACTATAGCTTTCTCAGGTCTGGTCAAGCAATAACAGCAGATGTTTACTGTGCCGAACTTCGAACAATGATGGCATAACTGGCAGTGAAACAGCCCCGACTCGTGAATAGATCTTCACCATTATTGCTCCATGATAACGCAAGACCTCATATTGCACGAGAAACTGTTGTTACTCTACATGAGCTGCAGTTAGAAACCGTACGTCATCCTCTGTACTCGCCAGACCTTGCTCCAAAAATTTTCTTCCCAGGCGGCAGTACAAAATCCTTTACACAGTTGGTCGAATCTAGATCCCCGGAGCTCTATCGTAAAGGCATAAAGCACTTCCATTTAGATATCAGCAATGTATAGATAATGAGGGTAAATATTTCGATTAAATAAATATAATACATCTTAGAAAAAAACGAGTTTCAATTTTTCAGTACAAATCGGCAATTTCATACTTTAACCCCTAATATCTCTTATGTACAATCTTCGACTAGCTACAATTTTATTATATGTAGCGGAAGAAGATCGAATATGAAATACTTAAACAAATTCTTTAAAAAATCTGTACAAATGTTTTCTTTTAATTAGTCTCATGTGACCATGGGTTACAATTAAATGCAATCATAATCAGTCTTGAAAAATAATAATTAAAACAACAAATAATAAACACTTTGTGTAATATTATTAACTAAAATAAATCAACCAAATATATGTCTATAAATATATTTTCTACTATTAATATTTATAATAAAGTCCTCCAGACCGAATTTTGGCGGCCTATCTTAACGGAGACTGGCAATCTGCGCAGGAGATATTATAGTGCACAAACGTGTGCGCAAACACAAGTGCACTCTCTGTTCTCTAACCCATGATCCGATGAGATGGTAATCCGACCAACCGGAGAGAGAGCAGGCGCAGGATCGGCTTTACGTGCATTCCGAGGCACGGAGGTGTCTAACACCGTCAACTTCCTAAATTCGGGCTGCTATTGAGATTTCTTAACAGAAAAACCCAATAAGTTTTGTTGGCCCGACCCGGGATTCGAACCCGAGACCTCATGCACAGCAGTCACATTCACTACCGCTGCGCCATGGAGGCAGTTTGTTATATATTATTTATATTTACTCCTTCTCGACGTTACGAATGCTTTTTAGCAGCCTTGATCACGGGAGACTAAAGTAGTGTGTGAAATCTTAAAGTGATTTCAAAGGACCTAAACACAACACACTTTTAAATGTGTGTGTGTGTGTGTTATGTTAGTAACAGTACATTATACAGGGTGTCCGGTAATTAATAGATAACCTTGAAATGTCTTATAGTAGAACTGAAGGCCGTTCAGAAAAAAATATGAAAAAACCCAATCCTAACTACTACCTGAGATGTGTTTTTTTTTTAATTACCATGTATAACTTTCGTGTATACTACGACCATAAATGAATGAAATCCATCGGTTTTTTGTTGTTTTATTATTAAACACTAATTATGCTAATATGTAGATAGACAGTCAAAAGTATGCTATGCTATAATAGCTTGCACTTTTTAATATATATATATATTTTTTTTTTCTCGGCGGCCTTCAGTTCTTCTATAAGACATTTCAAGGTTATCCATTAATTACCGGACAACCTGTATAAATTAAAATATAGCCCATGTTATCGGTGATAACGCCTATGCACGTACAGTGGCGCTTGCCAACTCGCCCCCTTGTTCGTGCACTAACCTTATTAAATATGCTTCTGACATCAGAATCGAAGTGTGATTTATTAGCTTCGGGATGGATGGATATGTGTCGTAGAAGTTTAAGATTTTGTGAGATGATGGATGTTTAGTTAATTACTATGTTACAAATCTTTTAGTGTACTCATGTAAGCAGATGTAATAATAATTTATATATACCTTGTATATTATGTCTGGTAATATTAATGTTTATATTTGAAGATATAAGTTTTACGTATGGGCACGTTGCCAATTGACGACGATGCGGAGGAATATTATGACGCTTTTTGATTTTGCAGTTTTATTTTTCTCTTTAGTTTATATTTTTCTTGTAAATAATTTGTATATATATTATGTTAATTATGTCATTGATTAAATAAAACAATAATATATAAAAATTTGCTAAACCAGTTTTAAATTGTATAACGATTTGGTGTATACCGTTATGTTGTTCATTTGTTTATCTATACTAATATTATAAAGCTGAAGTTTGTTTGTTTGTTTGCTTGAACGCGCTAATCTCAGGAACTACTGGTTCGAATTAAAAATTCTTTTAGTGTTGGATAGCCCATTTATCGAGGAAGGCTATAGGTTATATAACATCACGCTACGACCAATTGGAGCGGACCAGTAATGAAAAATTTTGCAAAACGGGGTGAATTCTCTTATCTTATATGAAGCAGACGAAGTTGCGCGGTTCAGCTAGTAATAAATAAAATAGCTGTCCATAGGTAAAATAATTTTAAAATCGATCGAGTAGTTTTTGAGTTAAATCCTTATGCACAAACAAAAACAACTTTTATCTTTATAATATTAATAAAAATATTATATTATATTATTTGACTGTAAGTGCAATAGCTTAAATGGTCTTGCTTGCTTTACTTGCTAATACTTAGTAATATAAATTGGTTATTTACACAATAAATTAATAGACAGAGGATTACCTTGACTGCAAAATGGCTAGTCTCGTATCAAAAATAATAAACAAAATGTCAAAATATTCAGTAATCGTTAAGTAGTTACACGAGTTTAGTCGAAGCGAAACATTTAAAAGGTATGCTTATTTTTACTTGAGTTTGATACCTAACCTTCCTAAAATAAGAGATTAAAACAGAAAATTTAAACAAATTGTTTGGTTTGGTTTCCATTTTTTTATTACACTGTTAAGGTGGCAAACAAGCATACGGCTCACCTGATGGTAAGTGGCCACCGTAGCCTTTGGACGCTTTTAACACCAGAGATATCACTTGCGCGATGAACCGACCCTTTAGGAAAGGAAGATGAGAAAAAGGAAGTGGGAAGAAAAAGGAGCGGCAAGGGGGAAAGAGGGTGATTGGCACTCTCACTCACCGAACGAAACCTGTTGTGTTTCGTTCGGTGGAATACTACTGTTTCACGTCGATATTCCGTGAGAGAATAGTCCTTCCCCGGTTGAGCAGGCCCATTCATGCTGAAATCAGCAAGGCTCTACAACTTTATGCCATATTTTATACCATCTTCATACTAATATTATAAATCTGAAGAGTTTGTTTGTTTGTTTGCTTGAACGCGCTAATCTCAGGAACTACTGGTCCGAATTGAAAAATTATTTAGTGTTAGATAGCCCATTTATCGAGGAAGGCTATAGGCTATAAAACATCACGCCACGACCAATTGGAGCGGATCAACAATAGAAAATGTTGCAAAAACGGACAATTTCTCTTATGTGAAGCAGACGAAGTTGCGCGAGTCAGCTAGTCTTTAATAAACTCACAACTATACATTGAAGTTCATTTTTTTTACTTCATAGTTACTAACGCTGGTTAGTAGGACAGTTTTAAAAAACAATAAAATAATATAGAATTTAAATAATTGTTCAAAATATTCGTATCGATAATCTTAACTAAATAAATGTCAATACGTTTTATTCTAAGGGACGTAATTCTCGTTGATTGCGTCATTGGCATGGCGTGGCACAATTTTGGTAAATGCAACTCATATATCGTGTCTTGCAAGGAAATTTAGCTCAGCAGCATACGCAATTCGGAAAGTAAGACAGCTTACTGATGTAGATACTGCGAGACTAGTATATTTCAGTTACTTTCACAGTGTCATATCCTACGGTATATTATTGTAAGGAAAGGCAGCTGATATTAAGACAATTTTTATTCTCCAAAAGCGTGCAGTACGTAGTATTTATAATTAAGGTCTAAGAATTTCTCTGAGCGATCCATTTTCCATTTTATAAAAAGGCATACTGTTGCGTCGCAATATATATTTGCTAACATTATGTTTATTAAAAATAATATTCACTTATATAATAAGAATAGTAATATTCATAACATAAACACTAGAAATAAGCATAAGTTAGTAGGCCCATATCGTCGTTTACATAAAGTTCACAATACATTTGCGGGACTCGGTATACGTTTTTTTAATGAACTACCTATTGATATAATTAATTTACCATTGCTTAAATTTGAAAGCGCCGTTAAAATACAGCTCATTCGAAAGGGTTATTATTCAGTCAACGAATACTTAAATGTCAAAATCTCATGGAACTAGTTGCTTTTTGCATTCAGGATTCAAGGATCTGTTTTACTTATAAGTCAACTTAGTAATGTAGAGGTACCTCGTTATTACGTATATGTGATGTTATCAAGTATCCTGCTTCTCATTTTGATTATTATTGAAAATATAAATCCACAACCGCATTTAGTCACGGACTGCTTTTGCATTGTCACAAAGTGTAAGTGTATGCGCCATCATGCCATCCTACTGTCTATTTTAGAGTTATATTGAAAATATAACCAGACCCAAATTATTAATTCTTTATAATTTTGTTAAGTTATTATTGTTATTATCTTTAGTTTCTTAAAGTCAGTAGCATATGGTATAATGGCTGCAACACCTTGTTTATCTGAGTTGTAAAATACTGAAATTATATTTAATTGGCGATTTAAAAGAGTGGCCGTGAGTTTCTTGCAGGTTTCTTCTCAGAGGCTCAACCCTTTGCCTGAACCTAGCAACTAACCTAAATGTAGCTTCAGTAACTTAATAAACTCACTAATCTATATATTTTGACGTTCATAAGTGTCACTTTGTGACCTATCTTATCTTATCTTGTGTATAGATGCGCTTCCTACACTTATCTTATCTTATCTTGTGTAGGGGCCAGTCAGTACAGACCGGCGACACTTCGATCCAGTGGGCTCTTTTGTGTCGACTTCCCCAATAACGACTGCCATAGATGTTCATGGCAGTCGGGACCGACGGCTTAACGTGCTCTCCGAGGCACGAAGCAGGCGATAACTGTCAATCAATACGTACATAATTTCGAAAAGTCATATAGCTTCCGAAAGTCAGAGGTGCGGGACGTGGGTTCGAACCCGAGACCCTTTGCATTGCAGTCTGTTGGTCTCCCCACTGAGCTATCGCTGCTCTTACTTTGTGACTTAAATGAATAAATATTTTTTGACTTTGATTAGCTAATGCGCATGCAGTCTTGGGTCTAATACCCGGGTCGGAAAAGTATTTTTTTAAAGACTACTCCCGTACTAGAAATATCTCCTGTGTCGCACTTCACAGACTGTGTTTGATAAACGGTAATAAGCGGCGCTCTCAACTACGTAGGATCTAAAACCATAACCAGCAAAATTTCGGCGATATAACCGTGAGACTGTGTTTATATGGAATCCTCGGTGTGCGAGTCTAGTCGCACCTGACCAGCTTTTAAACTTAGCTAGTTGAAAGCATTTATTAGCTTCAATAAGTCCATTTATAGAGCGCTCTTTACTGTGCGTAAGCGTAGCATCCCAATATGGCGTTGATGCCGATTGTCCAACTAAATAGGGTAAGCAGACAATTACCTACTGAGTTATGGAATAAGTAGCAGTATTAATCGATCACGTTTATTTTATAAGGAAGTATTATTAGCATTGTATTACAATTACCTCGATCATATCGCTTTCTTAATAAAACAGAGACCTATCTGAGTATTTTGGATTAAACTAATTTGAACTCTGTTGCAATAATTTAATACGAATATATTATTAGAATTTATATTCACAAGATTAGAGTTCGAATTGCCATACTCCCAAATTTCGAGTTAATTCGCTGTTTTATTAAGCATGATTATATCTCGGGC
Source organism: Catocala nupta (assembly GCA_963675205.1). Taxonomy (NCBI): domain Eukaryota; kingdom Metazoa; phylum Arthropoda; class Insecta; order Lepidoptera; family Erebidae; genus Catocala; species Catocala nupta. The sequence goes on along the minus strand of OY776089.1, from coordinate 2,099,665 downwards.
ACGCCACGATCGTGGCGGTAAGTCCCGTGTTTGAGGAGTGGCTGGAGAGGCGGCATGGCGCCTTCACATTCCGGCTGACACAGGTTTTGACTGGCCACGGTTGTTTTGGCCGGTTCCTGTGTCGTATACGCCGGCAAGAGACGCCCGGTTGTCACCACTGCGGCGACTGCCGCGACGTTGTAGAGGACACGGCGCTGCACACTTTGGCAGTTTGCCCCGCATGGGCATCGCAGCGCCGTGATTTGATCGCGGCAGTCGGATCGGTTGCCCTCTCGCTCCCGGCCGTAGTTCAGTCTATGGTCCGGAGTGAGAGGTCGTGGAACGCCGTCGCCTCCTTTTGGGAGGAAGTAATCTCCATCAAGGAGGCGGCGGAGCGGGAGAGGGAGCGTTTGAACCCTCTCCCCAACCGCAGAGCCGGGCGCCGGAGGGCGCGCGATGACCTCCAGCCACCCTGAGGTTTGACCTGGGGGTGGCGGGCTTTGTGGGCCTGCCCGCCATCCGTTCAGCACCAGGTCCGAGAGGCGGCGTGCGTGTTCCCACGCGCGCCTCTGTGTCGAGTCCGTCTCCCCTCTAGGGGGGAGACAGTAGGGAATTTTTTCGAGTGAGTCCTTTGGGTAGGTCTCTTGTGTAGTGGCCTGCCGTTTCAGACGGCAGGCCGTAACCTCGGCGGGGTCGCGACCGCATGCGAAAGCGATTCGCGCGGCCCCGTCGATAGTGGTTTTGTCGAGGAACACCGTGGTAGGTTTAGTCGGTATTCCGGGAGGTACTTTCCTATTATTCCATCTTTCTTTTACCCCGGCGAGTCCGACATAATCCCTCCGCCCGCCCCCGCGGAGGGATATGCATCATTGCATTCCCCCACGTAAAAAAAAAAAAAAAAAGCATGATTATATCTAAACTTCTAAATAATTTGAAATTAAACCAGTTTATATCGGGTTGTTTATTTTTTGATTAAACACTATTATTATGTAACTAGCTGACCCCCGCAACTTCGTCTGGTTCTCATTAGAGAATTTTCCCGGTTACCGCAACATTTTTCATTGATGCTCCGCTCCTAATGGTCGTAGCGTGATGTTACATAGCCTTCTTGATAAATGGGCTATCCAACACTAAAATCATTTTCAATTCGAACCAGTAAATCCTGAGATTAGCGCGTTCAACCAAACAAACAAACTCTTCAGCTTTATAATATTAGGATATATTTTGAAACATTTTACTTGTTACTGTTTACTTCTATTTAAGCTATTAAAATATATACATACATTTTAAAACTATTTAGATTTAATTTTACACTTAATCCGACGTATCGGTGGTTTTTTAGCGGCCATGTCCACGGGAAGACTAAAATGTTGGTTGTCTCAATGTCTTGAAGTGATAAAGAGCGCGAAAAAATCCGTATAAAGTGATTTACATACATACATAGATTCACGCCTGTTTCCCAGAGGGGTAGGCAGAGACTACGGATTTCCATTTGCTACGATCCCGACACACTTATCTGGCTTCATTCACTTTTTATAACATTCCTCATACACGCTCGCCGGTTTAAGGTGCTCTTAACCTGGCCTTTATCCAGAACGTCTCCGATCTGATTAAGAAACGTTCGCCTAGGTCTTTCCCTTGCGACTGTTCCATTCACACTAGCCTTATAAACTTTCTTAGTCAGTCTTTTCTCGTCCATCTTTTTACATGCCCAAACCAGCTTGACATAGCCTTAAAGTGATTTAATTACAATGTATAACATTCACGTAAACAAAAGATAATATTTATAAATAATTAATTATATAATTTAAGCCGCGGTAGTCCAATGGAAACGGTATTGGACTTGCAATCGAGAGGTCGCAGGTTCGAATCCCACCCCCGCCCATTGCACTACTGACATGAACCCACTCCTCATACAAGCATTCTAGCTTAGCTGGAGGGGCTAACAAGAATACTAATAATTTGAAAACCAAAATGCTAGTAATCTTAAAAAAAACAGACGTACAAAAATATTTGGTCAAGTTGGGTTAACATAGCAACAGGGCATATTATTAAGTTTTAGCTTCGATTAAATGAACAATTAGATATCGGATCAGCGCTTCAAAATTGTCCTGGCAACAAATATTTAAACCATAGATGCGCTTCCTACACTTAAGTATGGTCACCTTTTTGGACGTTAAGTTGTCATCTGACACATAATGCCCACACGACATCTGTATTATAGCATGCTAGATTTTTTCACGGTTTCGCTTATAGTATTATATCAGTCCTATATTAAACTGTCCCACTGCTGGGCATGGGCCTCTTCTCAATCTGAGAAAGGTTAGGCCATTGTCCACCGCGCTGGCCTAGTGCGGGTTGGTAGACTTGATATATCCTCGAGAAAATTATAGAGCCCTCTCAGACATGCAGATTTCTTCACGATGTTTTCCTTCATTATTAAAGCGAGCGATAATTAACTATTTAATACATACGTAACTTCGAAAAGTCAGAGATGGGTTCGAACCCGAGACCTCTGCGTATCGCTACTAGGTTTCGCTTACATTAATCTAAATTTGGACAATTAATTGCTAACACTTGGGAACAGTACTTTATTGTTAGATGAAAGGTACTCTATGTTCTTTTCCGTGCCCCTGAAAACATATTCAAAATTTGATGATGATTGGTCGAGGAGTTAAGGCGTGAATGCGTAACAAACAAACTAACTAACATTCATATATATAATATTATTTAGGAAGTACTGCAGTACTAATAAACATAATAATAATTTTTATTTTACACGATATTCGAATAAACACAAAATGACTAAGAGAACAGTAATTATTTTCGGGATGGAAATTATTACTGTTCACTATGTTCGTTTTTGTATCCCTAACAACGTGTATGCCAAATTTCATGATGATCGGTCGAGAAGTTAAGTCTTTTTTTTTTTAAACAGCTCACGTGGCAAACGCGCCTACGGCCCACCTGATGGTAAGCGGTCACCGTAGCCTATAGACGCCTGCAACGCCAGAGGCATCACTTGCGCATTGCCGACCTTTTAGGAAGGGAAGTGGGAAGGAGAAGGAGCGGGAAGGGGGAAAGAGAGTGATTGGGCCTCTGGCACTCTCACTCACCGAACGAAACACAACAGTAGGAATACTGCTATTTCACGTCGATAATTTGTGAGAGGGTAGTCCTTCCCCGGTCGAGCCGGCGCGTTCATGCTGAAATCAGCGAGTCTCTACTACTCATAAAAGTCGTGAATGCGTAACAAACAAACTCACATTTGTAAAACTATGTTCATTTTATATGGAAGTCTTATTACCATTTAAGTATTGCAATATATGATGCGATCATAAATCTAAATAATTTATTATATATTTGGTTCAGTTGGGTGAACATTAGCAATGCATATTTTTAAATGATTTTATTTGGCTACAATGATTTAAGTCATATAGTCACCGTTCTGTACGTTAAATTGTCATTTGATACACATTTGCCTATGACATCCGAATTATAAATACCAGTGTCGAAATTCAACCATAATTGATTTAAATTTCAAGTTTGATCGTTATTAAGGTTTTATTGTCTATAATTATACTATAAGGGTATATATCACATTTCATTAAGTCGTCTACTCCTCTACGAAGAATTCTACGACATCATCCGAACAATGCCGAGAGACTACGAACGAACGCGATTTGACTGCTTGTATCAAATGCATGGTTGTGTGCGTGTAGAGTTTTCCATTAATTTAATATATTTCTAATCTGTATAAACTTTAACTGTGCCAAATTTCGTACTCCTCCGTCCGCGCAATTTTCGTAAAAAGGGGTATAACATTTTTGCTTCAACTATTATGTATAGATTAGGTCTTTAGCTATGAAATTGCAGTTTATGTCTTAGATGTAATTTCGTGGACACTGTACACAATGTAAGGGTTATTTTAAAATTCATTTTTATTTAGAATACAGACTATATAAATATTAATATTTTTTTTTTTAAAGACGTCTTTCGTGTTAGCATTATTCCTGTGTCGCGGGGAAATTTACAAACAACGGGCACAAAGAACACCCAGACTCGGAACAACCATTTGTGGATCACACAAATTTTTGTCCCGAGTGGGGATCGAACCCACTACACTCGGCGCGTGCAGAGGCGAGGCGACCATTTAAACCAATACGCTATTCGTCTAGCCAATGTACGGTGAGTGCAGATCTATGATTCAGCAGTCACATTTAAAACCACTGCGCCGCACAGTGGGCTGAAATTCGTGTTTCATAGACATTCAAATCCTTTTTTGAAAGCGACGCTTTTTTTGCTTGGATACGATCGGGAATACCTTCTATATACCTGTTATGATAAACTTTTGGGTTTATAATCGAAAACAACGCACTTAGAATTTTTTTGAAAAAATTGTGTGGAGTCGACACAATAAATGATGATATCTCCGTTATCGCACAATTGCGCCTAATATCCTCTTAGGTTATTAATATATGAATTATTTTTGATTTTTTGACATACTCCATGACAAGGTCAGCTGTGCGCTTTTTTTTTTTAAATTTTTCATTTTTTGTTTTGTTTATTTTTTTGTTTTAACTAATATCAAGCTTAACTTGGATGTATATAGATTGGACATTAACGCAAATCAACTATGCGCCATATTAGAAAGTCAAATTCGCTTGAAAACTCATTACCAGAAATAGTAATTATCTAATGATTCTCAAAATCCCCAATAAAATTAAGGAAATTATTGTTTGTTAATGACATGTTAACTATCTACTGACTTTTTGAATATCTATATCTATTGAATAATTAAGTTCTCGTTAATAATTAAGAGGGTATTTAGCAAATTAGTTGTTCGGGAAAATAGATTAAAGTCGATCGCAATAAATAAGAGCATACTAAAAGGAAATCATTTAGTATTCTTCAATCATTGAAAGTACAAACACCAAGGCAAGTATCGTAACAACTTTGGATTTGTTCGTTATTTTGAAAAGCGCTCCTAAACTCAGTGACTATAATTTTGTTTCAAACCGTGCTATCTCGTTTAAACAACAGTGTGTATGAAGAAGATTGTGTGACTTTAAAAGAATTTTGCCGGAGATTCACTAGGGCTGCGCATAAACGGTATGAATCAACGCAACGGAAATATGAGAGGTTCCGAACTGACTACGAAAGTTGGCTCGAGGCTGATGTTGATTGGCCGAGTTGTTTAAAAGAAAATATAAAGTCAATTACTCAGCAGGAGGGAAACCTTATAGTTCCACTTTCGGAGCCATCACCACGTTCTCATGTAACTGTTTTGGAATCATCTTCAAGCGCTACTAGTTCGCATTTGGAGCCATCTACATCATCAACGGGAACTATGACAAAACGAAAAATATCAAGCCGTAAACCTTTTGAAGACTTGGGAATGAAACAGAAAAAGAGGCGGAGTGGAGACCTGACAGACAAAGATTCCAGTGACCTCGTATTTGCTACTATTTCTAAGTTAAAAGACGAAGGCCAAAACAGCATTGCTGCAGTGATCGAATATATGGTGAAGGACCTAGAATCAATAGAAATTTTTTAAGATTTAATTAAAGAACCAAGTAGTAAAGAAACTTTTTCACCCCAAAAAGCACTCGGTTTACTGATATCTCTAAAATTATCAAAGTGGCAATACATAACTCTTCGAGAATCAGCAATTCGAGAAGGCCTTAAGCAATTGTACCCTTCGTATTACTGCGTGCAAAAAGAAAAGAACGTGTGCTTTCCACCTGAGCCGAAAAATTCAATTACGGTGACGGATTCTTCAGCAAAAATTTCACTCCAAGCTTTGCTAGATCTGACAGCAAAGAGAATAATAAAATCTTTGCCAGAAGTTATACAAAATAAAGAACTGATCTTAATATGTAAATACGGTTTCGACGGAGCATCCGGCCAAAGCAAATCCAAACAGAAGATGGATTCTGCACAAGATGACTCTTGCATCTTCATGACTTCGTTATAGCCACTGAAGATGACATGTGAAGACATCACAGTTTGGGAGAACCCGAAACCTTGCTCAGCAGCGTATTGTCGTCCAGTACAGTTCACCTTTATTAAAGAAAGTGAAACAGTGGTGAAGGATGAAAATGAAAGAGTGAAAGCTGAGATATCGGCTCTCCAACCATCTCAATGTGATAGCAATATGGTGAGTCATAAGCTTATGCTCACCATGATTGATGCTAAAATAAAAACTTATCTTTCACCTAACGTGAGATCGAATGCAGCGTGCTACCTTTGTTTGGCAAAACCATCAGAGATGAACAACTTAGAAGTAGTTAAAAATAAATCAACTGAAGATGATTTGATGGAGCTCGGACTTTCTTCACTATATGCACGTATTAACACAATGGAATGTCTTTTACATATCGCTTATAAATTAGATATTAAGAAGTGGTCTGCTAGAGGGGAAAGTGAGAAAGCCGCAGTGGGTGCAAGAAAGAAAACTATCCAAGCCAGGTTCAAAACGGAGCTCAACTTATTAATCGATGTCGTAAAACAAGATTATGGCACAACTAATGATGGCAACACTGCACGACGATTCTTTGAATTTCCTGATAAGACTGCGGCTATCACTGGTCTAGATGAAGATTTGGTCTGAAGATTTGCTATATTGTTGCAAGCCATAACCTCAGGTGAACTTATCAATGTTTCAAAATTTAAAGAATATGCGTCCATTACTGCTGAGAAATATGTGAAATTGTACAGTTGGTACTACATGTCATCAACAGTGCACACGATATTGCTTCATGGAGCCGAAATTATTGCTGCTAACGCAATTGTTCCGATTGGGTGTTTATCTGAAGAAGCTTCAGAAGCGAGAAACAAGGACTTCAGAAGATTTAGAGAACATCACTCACGGAAGAAGAGCAGAGTGAGTTCCAATGAAGATATCTTTAATTTTCTTCTTCTTTCGTCCAATCCGCTTATTTCAGCAGTAAGACTAACGTTGGATAACAAGAAAAAGAAACCTTTGTTTGATGAAACATTGGATCTGGTGAATCTTCAAACACCTGAATTTGAGTTTATGGATATTGATCAAATAAATTCTGACTCCGAGTTCGATTCTGAAGATAGTGATTCAGAATAGGCAATATTTTTAAATAATATATAATTTTTTTTATTTAATTTTGCCATATATATATATTTATTGTAATTTTTGTACCATATTTTAATTTTAATGAGATGTTATTTGTATGATTATATGTATTGCACAACTACTAAAATTTACTTTTAAGTGTATTTCTAGTGCTACTAAACTAACCACAGAATGTGTCTTATGATGTTTAAAAATATTTAATTACAACTAATTTTGTAGCCTAATTATCCAATAGATATTAAAGTAGTAGTAGTAGATAGTGGTGCTGATTCCTGCAGACATCTGCTAATTTTGGGTGAAAGTGTCTGCAAGACTCAGCGCCAATGTCAGATCACGATTTGTATTTAAGTCATTATGTGTAAATGTTTCTATGTTAGAAATATAAGCTTAAAGAAATCAAGCTAATTTTGTATGGTTTTTAATGAGTTTCACTTTCTAATATTGCACACAACAAATTTGCGTAAATATCTAGTCTATATACATCCAAGTTAAGCTTGATATTAGTTAAAACGAAAAAATAAACAAAACAAAAAGTGAAATATTTCTAAAGATTTTTAAAAAAAAAAGCGCCCTTCTGACCTTGTCATGGAGTATGTCAAAAAATCTAAAATAATTCATATATTAATAACCTAAGAGGATATTAGGCGCAATTGTGCGATAACGGAGATATCATCATTTATTGTGTCGACTCCATACAAATTTTTTCGAAAAAAATTCTAAGTGCGCTGTTTTCGATTATAAACCCATAAGTTTATCATAACAGGTATATAGAAGGTATTCCCGATCGTATCCAAGCAAAAAAAGCGTCACTTTCAAAAAAGGATTTGAATGTCTATGAAACACGAATTTCAGCCCACTGTGCGCCGTCGGAAGCCATTGGTATATTACACACTGAAAACGAACCATCACCTAATTCAGTTCATTATGTATAGCGACTAAAATATCGAACTGTTGTAACGACCCGCCGGCGGCCCTGTTAATAGTGAACCGGTTAGAACACAACGGCCGGAGCTGGTACCGCGTGGCTCCGGTAATTAGCTCAGTGTTGGGGTTGCCAAGGACAAAATTAGTCGGGTAATATGGAATACAATTTTGTTTCAAGAGGTAGTGTGCGACTAGAAAATGTTATAACGTGTCACTGGCAAGATATTCTTAAAGCACTTTTAAGTGTCAGTTTGATGTGTATGAACGGTGAGTTCAATTTTGAAGATTTTCTGCTAAATTATCCTTAACCCTTTGACGACTACGGGGACAAGTTTATCCCCAGTAAATAAATAGAAAATCTAAATCATTGAAAAGAGTATTGTCGATTTTTTTTATTTTATTGATTCTTACCGACCATTTTAATGATTTATAGCTGGAAACACTATCTGTGTAGTATTTTTCTGTATCTATAGTCTATGAAAGTTGACAAATCATTTGGAGCGTAAAATAAAAGTTTTCATTAGAATTTACGCGGTGTGAAAGTGATCAACATAATTTTATTTCTTGAAATAACTATTGCCTGGTAAGTAAATTGTCATTTTATATTATTAGAAAAATAATGCAGGTAATCCGTGCATTGATAATTAGTCATAAATGCAAAGGGACACCGTTGTCCTAATAGTCGTACAGAATTACTAATTATCGAGGTTTGTGTAATTATATTTCTGTTTATTTTGTGATAATAATTGAGTTTTCTTCATTTATTTTGTTACAGATCATGTATCATATTAGACGTAGAATATTCGAACTCAATAAAGACGAAGTGCAACAGATTTTGATGGGCGATAACAGCGAGGATGAAGATGCTTTATTGCTTGATACAGAAGACCAAATGTGCTTAGCTGATGACGATGACCAAGGTATAAATGACGTTGTGATTGAAGATACGTCATCACAACAACTCCAGATAATAACAAGTATTTCGCCTGAACCATCCACGTCAGCAATAAAACCTACCAGCGACCATCAACCTGGTTTCAAGTGGAGCCAGAGAACATACACCCGTAATGTATTTTTCTCTGTAAAATATTAATATAGGAAGGTGCAAATCTGTTTGGATGATACCAGTACTTCATCTCCATTTGAAATATTTTGCTTAGCAACAAATTTAGATGTTTTAGTACAAAAAATTGTAAGAGAGATAGTGCTGTACGCTTATCAAAATGGGTGAGAATTTACTATTCAAACTGACGAGATGAAAGCTTTTCTTGGTATGAACCTAGTAATGGGCTACCATATCTTGCCATCACTGAGAGATTACTGGTCTGCAGAACCAGACATGGCAGTACCTTTTATATTAAATGTGATGCCTAGAACTGGGTCGAAGAAATATGCAGAAATTTGCATTTCTGTAATAATGACGAAGTAAGAGACCCAAACAGTCCTACTTAAGACAGAACTTATAAAATCCGCCCTGTAATGGAACAGCTCAATAATACGTTCCAAAATGCCTTAAACAATACAAAAACACAATCGATCGACGAAAACATGGTTAAATTCAAAGGTCATGATGTAATGAAACAATATATAAAAAATAAGCCTGTCAAATGGGTTTTCAAATTGTGGTGCAGAAGTGATGTGGAAACGGGATATCTCTTTAAATTTGATTTATATACAGGCAAGCGAGCTTCTGGAAGGGAGTATGGACTAGGAGAACCTGTAGTGCTATCAGCTAACAAAAAAAAATGATGGCTTAGGTTGCGTAATTTATATAGATAACTTTTCAATTCTCCATTTCTACAATATAAGTTGTATTGTAGAAATGTACTGTAAATTAATGGTACTGTTCAAACTAACCGAAAACACCTGTCGAAGACAGCATCAGTAGATAAGAAAATGAAACGTGGAGATATTTATACCACAAGTTTCCATGGCATAACCTACGTAAAGTGGATGGACAATAAAGCAGTACATTTACTAACTAACTTTTTATCGCCTGTTGAAGTTAACACTGTAAAACGTCGCCAAGCTAGTTTAGCAGATAAGATCGATGTGAAGTGTCCTAGAATAGTATAGCACTATAATAAAAACATGGATTGTGTAGACCTAATGGATCAACGAAAAGTAACGTATGAACTTGATCGTAGGTCAAAGATCAAATATTATTTACGACTTTTTTTATCTGTTTGATATATCAGTGAACAATGCGTATACCATCTACACCAAGTTACACGCACAAACGCAAAGTTAGGGGAGTTTATTGTCTAGCCTACAATTCCGACAAGTAATAGTCCGAAGTTTGGTCAATGGTTTCACTGCTAGGCTGCGAGACGTTCCAACAACAAAAATGAGTGCAGTTCGAAAGGCTATAAAACGTTGTGGCGACATATCGTACCCCATGGAAAAAGCCAATTATCGCAAACGATGCGTAAATTGTGCTTAGTTTAAAATATAAAACAGAACTAACGATACCTGTGCGCTATGCAAAGTTCACCTGTATTATACAAACGACCGAAACTGTTTTGCTCTGTACCACAATTATTAATTTTAAATAAATTAAATATATTTTTATAATAAATTTGTAGTTTTCATTGATAAAAATATCCTAGACAATGAATAAGCCTCAATATGTAAATCTTTCACAGAATATTTGCCGTTCACGACCATAGGGACAAACTTGTCCCTCAAAATTCCCAAAAAACTATAATAAGTTTGCATAATTTGACTTTGAAATATAGGTATATATATTTCTTAGGCACTCAATCGATCACCCTAGACAGTCGAAACTATCAAAACAGATTCTATATTCTAATGGTCCTCAAAGGATTGAAGGACTAAGGTTAAAACTATTCCCGGTCTATAGGGTTGTTCCCTGTTACGGGGGACTTGAAAACATAGTTGGCTAAATGTGAGTCTTAGGCATTTTTAGTAAGAGCACGGCTCTTACTAAAAATGCCCTACTGACTGTTTGAAAATGTTCCCAGTAAACAGTAATAAAATTTGAGTACAATACGGAGTCTGGAATTGCGTGAATGTGTTGGTTTCTTGTTACTGGAGCCCGAAAACATTGCTACTATTTTGCTTTTTTTTATTGCCATTGGTGGCAGACGATCAAGTGGCCCACCCGATAGAAAGTGGTAACCACTGCTCATAGACTTCAGCAATGTCAGGACACAGCAAAGCTGCTGCCTATCGTGAAAGAAGAACTCTCTTTAAACCTCGTTTGAGGAAGGACATATCATAGCGCTCGGCAAAGTGACATGTGAATGAAATACATCTGCCTGATTCGTGGATATATTTATGTCTTTGAGAAGAAAATGAGTCCTATAGCCATATAATTTCTTGGTTCTAAGACCAATATTACAGCTTGAAGCTCTCTAGTAAAGAATTGCCAACGTATTTACTGAATGGCCAACTCAAGGGAGGAAAATATAAAAGAAAACTTTGTCACATTTAGTTTCGTTGGCTTCTTCATAAAGTTTATGAATAGTCTAGTTTTAGTTTATAAGTTCTCTTAGGTCACGCGTAGGTTCCTAATGGCTGGAATGAGGACATAAATTGAGGACACAGAATATTATATCTTATAAGAAAGTTGTAAGGTAGATTTTGGAATGTCATGTGATAGTAATTTACGCCATTTGACTAAAAATTAAACTTCATTGAAAATGGAAAACTTAGCTCTTTAAATTTCTTCTTATGTACTCTCAATACTTAATTGAATTTTATAATGTTACACAAAGGTGAACTTATTACTTAATAAATTTGATCGTTATGGACCAAATTAGCAATCCAACGTGCTTTCACTCGGAAGCCCGTTGGACTGCCAAGTAGAGGTCTGGAGTTTGAGCCGAAGGCACCACTGACTTTTCGTATATTTTATTATCGTTTGCTTAATAGGTGAAGGAAACCTCCATGCCATGGGGAACTCTCCCCCATAATGTTCTCGGGCAGCTTGAATCAAATAATGCAATATTGCAGTTTATTCATTAATTTGTCTACATTACATACCTAACTAATATTATAAATGCAAATGAGTTTGTTTTTTACGCTTTCACGGCTAAACTACTCGACCGATCGTCATGAAATATCGCATATACGAGGATTTTATCCAGAAATAAATACTGTTACTAACCTAACCTAATCTACAGTTACCCAAGTGAAGCCACGTGCAAAATCTAGCAATCAATAAGTTCAATTGCTGCAAAGTGCTGTAACTTTTACAGACAACCAATACTTTACATGATTCAGTCTCCGAGGAGGAGGCACTGTCTTTTTCTTTTTTGGCTCTTAATAATGACCACATGCCGCGTAATGGTAAGCAGTCATGTGGTCTAAGAGCAGTGGCCTCCACACCGCGTCCTCATAGCAGCTGGGACGATGCTGCGGTCTCTACTTTGACGGCCTGAGAAGGTGCTTTTTCACGCTCCGCTTAAAGGACCCTGGAGTTAAGGAAGAAGGAAACACGTGCCTTGCCAGAGAATTCCATACCTTGAGCGTTAAGCAGAGGTATGGGGACCTGTTTCTCTATACAACAGGCTATTATGTAGCCTATTTTAGAGGATGATACTTGAACCGTGTAATTATTATTTAAGTGGTTGTTACTTATAAGTTACTTAATGTGTTGTACTACAACTCCTTTTCTTCTCCCTAGCCTTTATTATTCCCAAGTCACTTGGAGTCGGCTTTTCTGGTCTAACCGGATTTGACTGGATATCAGTTTTTACACGGAGCGGCTGCCACCTGACCTCCGCAACTCGAAGGCTAACAATACCCTAAGACTAGAACCAGTGTCAGGATATTATAGGGCGCTGACTTCCCAATAACGACTGCCGTAGATGTTCATGGCAACCGGGACCGACGGCTTAACGTGCTCTCCGAGGCACGAAGCAAGCGATAATTGTCAATTACTACTATCGAAAAGTCATATAACTTCTGAAAGTCAGAGGTGCGCGACGTGGGTTCGAACCCGAGACTGCATTGCAGTCTGTTGGTCTTACCACTGAGCCATCACTGCTTACTACAGCTCCTTTTATTAAATAAAAGTTTTATTTATTAATTAATACAGCGTGCCTACTTTTATTTCACATGACAAACAGAATTAATCTATAGATATCACGCTGATTGATCAATAAATCAATGTAATGCAGCACTGACCTACAAATTTATACTATGCATAATCACTAAAACTATAATATATGTAATTTCAATGCAGAGACCAAGGTTGTGGATCTGTGCGTAGGCTCAAGAGCAAATCAATGTATACTAATATTATAAAGCTGAAGAGTTTGTTTGTTTGGTTGAACGCGCTAATCTCAGGAATTACGGGTTCGAATTGAAAAATTATTTCAGTGTTCGATAGCCCATTTATCAAGAAAGGCTATAGGCTATATGCAAGCATAACGCTACGACCGGAGCGGAGCATCAATTAAAAATATTGCAAATACGGGGAATATTTTTTAAGTGAAGCAGACGAAGTTGCTCGTGTCAGCTAGTGTAATACAAATGAGCTAATAGGGATTATAAGTCATATGGGTGAAACAACATAAATCCCCAAAACTAGGGTAATTTCTTTAAGTTGGCAACACAGACGCATACTACCGCAGTACTACGAAATATTTGGCGGGTCTATATTGGAAGCCATTACACATTTCATTTATTTACTTTCGCTTATTACCTTTTGTCAGGCATTTCGTACATTTTTATTGAATTAACACAAAGATTTAAATCGTCGATGTGGCCTCAACGTACTGTAGATTAAACGAAACAGTGTCCACACTAAAAGAGTGAGCTCACACATTAAATACCGAAAGACAGTGTTCGTTTTTTGATGTTCATAAGTGTTACGTTGTGACCTAAATGAATAAATGATTTTTGCCTTTTGACTGACTTCAATAATCTATACTAAAATACATATTATAAAGCTGAAGTTTGAAAGAAGTTTGTTTGTTTGGTTGAACGCGCTAATCTCAGGAACTACTGGCTCGAATTGAAAAGTTATTTTTTTGTTGGGTAGCTTATTTATCTAGGAAGGCTATAGGCTAACATCACGCTGCGACTCACGGAAGCGGAACAGTAATCATAAACGCGGGTGAAACCGCGGGCACATCTAGATTTTTATATGAGTGAGCATAATAGTATTATATTTATTGCCTAACGTTTCTGATACTGAGCAGAGGCCGATGCCCAGCAGTGGAACAGTTTATAAAAATGGCTGATATTATGATACGTTCAGATTAGAACTTTAATTTTGATGAGAAATTATATTTATTGCAGTACTAGTACTGTCCCTGCCGATTCATCCACGTCTATGATTACTGCTTTGCTACAGTAGCTCATAGCGTGATGTTATATAGTTTATAAGCTTCCTCAAGAATTAGGCTATCAAATACATATATATATATATATACAGGATATCCCAGAAGTCGAAGTTAAGCCGGAATCAGGTAACAGGCTAAGTTATAATATCTATCAGAAAAATATGAAGAAAATCTAAGATACGTTTTTAAAAATTATAGGCATTTTAAAAATATCAAATAAGTCTACATCCTTTGCAATCTTTTCACTCCTGTTACTACAGATATTTACTTAATGATTGTTTTTGTTATGTTATCTCGAATAGTCGGCAAAAATTGAGAGCTTAAAGAAGCATTAAATGCCTATAATTTTTTTCTGATATCTATTTAAACTTAGCCTGTTACCTGATTTCGGCTTGATGTCGACTTTTGGGACATTCTGTACATACATATATTTTTAAGAGCCTTCTCCCGCACTAGGAATGATTCCTGTGTCGCGGGGGACTTTACAAACATTCAAACAATGGACACAAAGAACACCCTGACTGAACAACCATTTGTAAATCACACCATTTTTTGTCCCGCGTGGGATTCGAACCCACAGTACTTGTCGAAGTGGCAGTGCCGAGGTGGCACTTAAACCGAAACGCTATCTGTGCCATCAAATGATTTCTAAATACGATTGGTAGTTTCAGAGATAGGTGCAGGTACAAAAACAAAAATCCTTTACAGCTGAATTATATTAGTAGATATTGATTTTCAAGGACTATATATTATGTATCAACGCACTTCAGTGGCGTAGCGTAGTGAGGGTGGCAGGGGCGGTCCACTCCGGGCGGCACTTTTAGGGAGCGGCCCAATCCGGGCGGTGCTTTTAGGGGACGGCAAAATATCCAATAAATAATAATAATATCTTGTCAATATTTCATGACCAACGAGAGGAATGAATGGAGAGTAATGAGATGTACAATACACAACAATTATGACTGCTTTTGCCGTAAAGTTCTTTAGAATTACTATAATATATTGTAGTCTTTTAAAATGAAATACCTAAAGAAGAGGGCAGCAAAATTTGCTACCGTCCCGAAGGCTGACACCCACTCTACGTCACTGACGCACTTGCACTCAATTTACTAAAAGATTGACTTAGTAGGCTTTTCTGGAATCTTTGACGTCACAATAGTTATAAATAACTAGCTTTGGCACGCGGTGTCGCTCGCTTAGAAGTAGGTTAGGTTATGTTAGTAACGGTACTTTTTAAATAAAATATTGCCTATGTTACTTGGTGATAATATAGCTTTTTAATGGTGAAAGAGTTTTTAAAAACGGATGAGTAGTTTTTGAGTTAAATCCTTACTAACAAACATACAAAAAATCAAATATCCCTGTGAACATGGCTGCTGTAAAGCAACCGAAATGTCAGAGAAAAGTGTAAACTTAAATAAAAATAGCTTAAATTGTAGTAAAATTCAATAATAGTAGTGTTAATGTTCAAAATTATGTGATAAAAGTGTTTTAAAATAAACAACGCGACTAAATCCGTATTAAGTAGTTTAATTTCAATCAAATCTTTCATCTTTATAATATTTGTATAGACTATGGATTTTCAAAGACTATATTTATCAAGGCAGTTGCACCTTTACTTAAAGATTGGATCAGTAGATAATTTTTGGAACTTGTGACGTCACTATAGTTAAAGGTAATTAGTGGAGTATCTCTAACTATTGTGACGTCACAGGCTTGCCTGTTAGACAATTTTCAGTGGCAGCATTGAGTCTGGCAATGTGCCAATTGGACGGCTTAATTTCGCCCCTATTACTTGGGACTTATAATATGGCTGGTGTAATGTCGATGTTATTTATCTCTGCTTAGCCCCGCGGTGATACATAGGGCGGCCTCTATGGCGTAGTGGTTAGTGTAACCGACTGCCTCAGGCCGCGGGTTCGATTCCCGCACAAGTCAAACATTTGTGTGCATGGTCATGGATGTTTGTCTTGGTCTGGGTGTTTCTATGTATAATATTTATGTATTTACAAATAAGGTATATATGTATGTATGTTTATCTATTGTCTAGTACCGATAGTACAAGCTGTGCTTAGTTTGGGCTAGATAGTGTTGTGTATATGATAGAACATTATTATATTATATAGGCGTAATTGTTAGTACGTATATAAAGGTATGTGTTTCATATTACGAAGATTGCGGTATACTTATTAAGTGATGTGTTTCTTCTGTGAATGGGGTTTTCAAAACTACTTAAGAACTGCACGTATAGCAGAGCGGTGAGGAGAATGGTGAGGCACGGCTGCACTGAGGGTACGAATCCCACGCGAGACATTATTTGTATATAAATACATACAACAACCCATTTTTATTTATTATTTATTAATACACATTTTGCCACCTAATGTTTTCGGTCCCACATTCAAGCAAGCACAGTAACTGACTCTGTGTAGTTACTAAGAATTTCTGGACAGTAAAAGCCCAGTGTGCATCGAGCCCAAGACCAACACCAGTCGCACTTACTACCGTTGCGTCACCAAGGCAGTAAAAAAATAATGCAAGAGTATCTAACACTAAAATTACTGCCCAGTTGGCGTAGCAAGTAAGCGGTCGCCTCATCGCTACCGCCGCGACTTGTGTTGTGGGTTCGAATCCCACGTAGGACAATTATTTGTCATTCACAATTTTTTTCTCCCGCTCTAGGAATAATGCCTGTATCGCAGAAGACTCTACAAACATTCAGACTCGGAGCAATCATTTTTGGATCACACAATTTTTTGTCTCGTATGGGATTCGAACCCACAACACCTTCGGCGCAGTGGCAGCGGCGAGACGATCACTCAAGCCACTACGACATCCGTGCAGTCCAGTTATTCTCAATTTGGATGTTCTTGGTGTTCGTTCTTTGGATTTTGGTAAGTCATCCATGTTCATCAATGTGTCAGGATCGTAGCAAAGGGAAATCCGTAGTCTTTGCCTACTCCTCTGGGAAACAGGTGTGATACTATGTATGTATGTTCGTCAACAATTACTAAGAGTTTTCTTTAAAACAATAGTAACTATATGTATTTTAACCAATATAATAATAATGTCCTCCTGACCAAATTTCGGTCACGGCGGCCAATCTTAACGGAGACTGGCCATCGGCGCAGAAGATATTATAGTGCACAAGTGTGTGCGCAAACACAAGTGCACTTTCTGTTCCCTAACTCTCATGATCCGATAGGACGAATAATCTGTCACGACCGGAGAGAGATCAAGCGCAGAACCAAGGGCTTTACGTGCTTTCCGAGGCACGGGGTGTCCAACACCGCTAACTTCCTAACTCCGGGCTTGTATTGAGATTTCTTATACGAAAACCCAATAACTTTTCGTTGGCCCGACCCGGGATTCAAACCCGAGACCTCATGGACAGCAGCCGCATTCACTACCGCTGCGCCACGGAGGCAGTTACCAAGATTATAACCAATATAATCAGTATTAGAACAGACATTAGTGCCATAGGTCAATAGCAACGTTATCGTGACAAGAGTGAGTCACGTGTACTCATATTATTTAAGTAGTTGTTAATATGTCACTTATCAGTAAGCATTGCAGACAAGTACGAATAGATATGTTTGATAAGATATCATCGACAAGTTACTTATATAACCTGATTATCAAAGACATGCACGTGTGCTGCATATATTAAGAATGTCAATGAAATATATTTTAAACGAAATAAAGTCTTACTTTACGCGAATGTTATACATTGAAATTAAACTACTATATACGGATTTTAATGCGTTGTTTATTTGACACTTTAGAATTTGACAATTTAGAAACACATTACACTACATACTACTACTACTACTACTATTAAACTTTACTAATTGTGAAGCTAATTATATGATTAAAACTATTTATATTTAAGTTTACACTTTCCTCAACGTTTCGGTTGCTTTTCAGCAGCCATGGTCACGGGGAGACTAAGATGGTAGTTGTCTCAATGTTCCAGTGTAGTTATTTCAAAGTACCCGAACATAATTTAATTATTGGTGTTTCTTTTTGCGCAGAATGAGCTCAAAGTATCATGAAGTCTAGCTGTGGTTTGCTTCTTCTTAGTTTTGACTATTTGAATTATTGAATCCCAAGCTGGTGGTACATTTCAACCATCTTCTCTATTGAAATTAGGATGATTTTTGATTTCAATAGCCTCGCGAAGCATCCTTGGTAGGAATCGGTGTTCTTTAGCGAGAATCTGTGGTTTGTCAAATCTCAGGTATACGGATTTCATCACGTTTTTTACTAACACTTTTATTACATAATTTTGAAACTTTTACGCTACTATTTTTCTACTATATAGTTATTTAAATTAACCAACTAAAACTATTTATATTTAAGTTTATACTTTCGCTGGCATTTTAGTTGCTTTTCAGCAGCCATATTCACTAGTCTCCCCGTGAACATGGCTGCTGAAAAGCAACCGAAACGTCGGGGCAAAGTGTAAACATAAATATAAATACTTTTAATAATTTTAATAGTAGTCAAGTTTAACAATAGTAGTGTAGAAGAGTAAAGTAGTTAAATTTACTTATTTTAAACTGTGTATTTAAAACTCTACTTTTTTAGAATTAGAAAATCTCTTATACAACAACTTTGTCCGTCCGTCTGTCTGTTATACAACTTTCAACTCAAGAACCGTAAGAACTAGAGACTCGCGATCAACGCCATTCGACTCAGCATAGTCGATATACCTCCAAAATGACTATGACCTTTGACATTTGCATATTACTTCAACCATTTTGTCGAACTCTAAGATTTACGGCAATTCATTACCGTTTCTCACTTGTTGTAACAAATATCTATTAAATTGATAACTTTTAAAACATGTCTTATAGGATAAACCTTTATAGAGGAGGAACTTTTACAACGAAGAACGTGTCCTTGATGTATTTACTAAAAAAATATACTTAGCAATTCAATATGTATTTTGGTAGCGTGTTAGCTTCTCATAATTAAATTTGAGCAAATCTTGGTCAAGGCGCAGGCCACTAGGCAAAATATTGTAGGTATACACGTAAAATTTAAAACGGAAACAAAGAACACCTAGATTTCGACAGGTTAGGAGCCTTCTGCGCTTACCCGCAGTCCGCGTAAAGTTGTCAAGGTCATCTGAAGCCAACAACTAACACACAAAAAATAAACTAGATTTGGAACTAATATTTGTGAACCATGCGAAAATCTTCACGTTCTAGGTTCGAACCCACAATACTTGACGCACTGCTACTTACAATCCAACCAAAGCATCATCATGTCTTTTTTCTTCTTTTAAAAATGACAGATCCCGCTCTAAGTATAATTGTTGTGTGGGACTTTACAGACATTGGAACAGACACTAAACAACAATAAGTAAATCACACAAATTTTTGACCGATATCAGAATCGATCCCACCTCCCCTTAGTGCACTGCCAGCCACTGAAAATACAGCGCCATATCAATCAATACTTAATCATATGATTAGAATTCCTAGTTTCATTCTGTATCCAGAATACGAATACGATCCCTATTCAGAGGAGTTCGGTATTGTCAACCTTTTTCTATTGCAATACAACAATCAAGCAAACTGCCTCCGTGGCACAGCGGTAGTAAATACGACTGCTGTGCATGGGGTCTCGGGTTCGAATCCCGAGTCGGGCCAACAAAAAGTTATTGGGTTTTTCTGTTAAGAAATCTCATTACGAGCCCGGAGTTAGGAAGTTGGCTGTGTTCGATGCCCCCGTGGCTTGGAAAGCACGTAAAGCCGTTGGTCCTGCGCCTGATCTCTCTCCGGTCGTTTCGGATTATTCGTCCCATCGGATCATGAGGGTTAGAGAACAGAGAGTGCACTTGTGTTTGCGCACATATCTCCTGCGCAGAATGCCAGTCTCCGTTAAAATTGACCAACGTGACCGAATTTCAGTCTGGCGGACATTATTGCAATAGTTGGGGTGGCTCTCTTCGTAATAATTTTATTACCGTGGACTTACGCCATGTAACGCCTACTTCGATTCAATATACGATTAGTTATTGACGATGATGGCGACCAATAGACGAGTTGATTGAACGTTTCAACTATTAAAACTGTGATGTGGGCTGATTGTCGTTGATTAGGAAGTTATACGAGTACATCTGTATGTATATTACTGCCCCAATGTATTGATAGACTGTTCTATCAATTAATTGGGGCGATAAAGTGGCGATTGCAATCAAGGTCTTGGGTTTGACGTACAACTACAACAAGTGAGAAACGACAATGAATTGCCGTAAATCTTAGAGTTCGAAAAATGGTTCAAGTGATATGCAAAGGTCACGTGATACCACGTGAGGTCAGAGGTAAAAGGTGATAGTTATTTCGGGGGTATATCGACTATGCTGAGTTGAATGGCGTTGACCGCGAGTCTCTAGCTCTTATGGTTCTTGAGTTGAAAGTTGTATAACAGATAGAGGGACGGACAAAGCTGTTGTATAAGAGATTTTTCGAACTCTAACAAAAGTATTTTTGTCAGTTGGAGGATGGAAAAGTCTAATAGGTAAGTAGTAATACTATTACGCCATATATATGTACGATACACTCTAAGAGTGGCGCAGTGATTTCGGTGGTCATCTTACCAATGCTTGTGTGCTAACTATTATGCACGTGCAGAGTTTGAAACCATAATAGTTAGCATACAAGTTAGCACATAAATCACAAAAAGGGTACGATTCTAAAATATTTCCGACAAACAGAATCATTCATGAAGAAGGTTTAGGTGTATAACATGCTAAGGTTTTGTTCTATTCGTGCGAAGCGGAAGGCGGGTCGCTTGTTCACTTAATAATAATTGAGTCGCTATTTTTAAACATTAGCAGATATAGATATAAATTGTACATGAATTTGAGATTTAAGAAATGTACAAAATTGTGTGTATTTTACTGTTATCTTCATAGTTTTCATATATAGAAATAAGGTGTACCTGATATCATACAACATAATTCTTCCCGGGCTGTCGCACGCCCAGCGCGAAGGGCCAGCGCCGAGCTGTGGCGGCGCTGGTGACGTCACCGCGTAGGAGCGCGACCACGTCATCGAGGTAGCGAAGCGCGCGCGTCTCCGCACTCAGCGCGCGCGCCGCTAGCGCGCACCGCCGGGCACGCGCAGACTGCGCCTGCAAACAAACACCTTTGTAAGGCAAATGTACCTTTTTCCGACGCAAAAGAGGTCTTTTACGAGGTAAAATTGGCAACATATTCGGAGGTATTGAAATTAAACTACTATATACAGAATTTATCGCGTTGTTTATTAAACACTTTATTACATAATTTAGAAGCTGTTACTGGTACATTGAGACAACTACCATCTTGGTCTCCCCGTGACCATGGCTGTGAAAAGCAACCGAAACGTCGGGAAAAGTGTAAACTATATAATAGTGTAACAGTTTCAAAATTATGTAATAAAGTGTTAAATAAACAACGCGATAAAATCCGTATATAGTAGTTTAATTTCAATAAATAACATTCGCGTAAACAGAAGACAATATTATATTCGGAGGTAGTTAACAGCGTTTAAAAGCGACCTATTTAGCTCTTATCTTTTATTCCATTTGACTCAATACCTTACCAACCCCTCACTGTGGCCAAAATACCTTTAGCCATTTTTGATCAGTCGTGTGAGTCTGCTCGACTGGCAGTGAGTTATCTGTGACTGCCACGCCTGAGGTCGCCGGTTCGATTCCCGCACAAGTCAAACATTTGTGTGCATGAAAATAGATGTTTGTCTTGGTCTGGGTGTTTCTATGTACAATATGTATGTATTTACAAAAAAAAGTATATATGTATGTATACCCATTGTCTAGTACCCATAGTACAAGCTCTGCTTAGTTTGGGCTATGTGGTGTTGTGTGTATGTGATGGAATATTGATGGAATATTTATTGATCATCATCTTGGACATCTCGTCTACTCTCCGCCTGTTACCTTAGGACGCATGTTGCAGGCATCCCGCATTTATCTATCTATTATTACTTATATTTATTCACACATAGAATATGTATATATGTCACATAGTATATGGTAGGGGTTGGCCTTAGGGTTTTAGGGCCAATAGGGCTAATAGGGCTGTAGGTACTTTAGGATTCCGTAAGTTCTTGTCATATAATTGTACGCATGGAGCAGCGATAGCTCAGTGGGGAGACCAACAGACTGCAATGCAGAGGGTCTCTGATTGGAACCAAGTCGCGCACCTCTGACTTTCGGAAGTTATATGACTTTTTGAAATTATGTGCGTATTGATTGAGAATTATCGCCTGCTCCGTGCCTTGGAGAGCACTTTAAGCCGTCGGTCCCGACTGCAATGAACATCATTGGCAGTCGTTATTGGGGAAGTCGACACAAAAGATCCCACTGGGTCGAAGTGTCGTCGGTCTGTACTAACTGGCCCCCACACAAGATAAGATAAGATAAGACTGTGCGCATCGATACAGTCCGTTACTACGAAGGTGCGGATTGTATACCATTGATAAAATGTTATTATTTAACAATTTGTGGGCCCCGAGCCATTCGTAGGTCTCTCTGAGAGTACCGTCAAGGCAGCTTTGAATGCACATGGCAATGATAAACACAGGCTGGAGTGGATGGCCCTTAGGGGTCTGGAACACTCCAAGAAATTCATTGCAAACAGAGCCACGGGCTTTACCCGGAAGTTCTGCGGGTACAACAAGGGCCAAATACGCCTACTCACAGGAGCGTTTACTGGTCATTTTGGCACCAATGACTTTCTGTGCAGATTGAGATTGTCAAACAATTCGATCTGCAGAGCCTGTGGTGAACAGGACGAGTCCATATCACACCTACTGTGTGAATGTGACGCGTTGGCCGGACTAAGGATGGGTCTGATGGGATTGGCATATCCGAACCCTGTAGACTTCAGGCTTCTCCCTCTGAGGTGTACGCTGCGACTGATGCAGTACATTCATAGGGAGATAGCTCAAGGATAAACCTCGGGGCCGACACAAAAGATCCCACTGGGTCGAAGTGTCGCCGGTCTACAATGACTGGCCCCCGGATAAAGATAAGATAAGATAACTGTTTGTAGCATAAAAGGGCAATGTGCATTAGGTTTTAAAATATTCTGTTACTTTAGATGGTACAATCGCACTCTTTATAAATTTTGGACCCTGTACGAAAGTAACATGTTCCTAAATCGTTTTTAGTACCGCATATGTAATTATTTAAATGATCGCAAGGGTTATTTTACTAATTTTATTTCAAAATTATTTATAATAGTTACGACACAAAATTTTTTTTTACTGTTATCGTAGCATTAATCGTAGGCCATGACATCAAATACAATTTTGAAATTTAAATTGGAGCTTTGAATTTGAATTAGCTAGAAACAAGGTTGGCAATGTTGTAAGAAAAAAGTCATATGTGGTCACATTAAGTTTCACCAGTCTGGCGCCATGCAAATGTGAAACGACAACTATTTGTTTTATGTTATATTGTTCTGTTATTATATTTTAATTATATTAAAATATTCAACAATTATCTAAGACCAGGTTTTGTTCATACATTATTCAATTTCCGTTTTTTAAACTATTCAACAAAGTGTTCTTTCCAAGTAGGCTTAGTATTATAATATTTGTTCATGAATATAATAATAATCGCCTCCAAACCGAATTTTGGCTACGGCGGCCAATCTTAACGGAGACTGGCCATCTGCGCAGGAGATATTATAGTGCACAAGTATGTGCGCAAACACAAGTGCACTCTCTGTTCCCTATTCCTCATGATCCGATAGGGCGGATAATCCGACACGACCGGAGAGAGATCAGGCGCAGGACCAACGGCTTTACGTGCTTTCTGAGGCACGGGGGTGTCTAACAACGCCAACTTCGTAACTCCGGGCTCGTATTGAGATTTCTAAACAGAAAAATCCAATATTTTCTTGTTGGCCCGACCCGGGATTCGAACCCGAGACCTCATGCACAGCAGTCGCATTCACTACCGCTGCGCCACGGAGGCAGTTATTATAAATTATTTATGAATATTATACACATTATATTAATGGTGAAATAATTTTGTTAATTTAATGTCATATGTGATACATATTCAGAGAATATTCAAATTTTATAAGCCTAAACCAGCCTAAGAAGGTCGAGTTATAAGAATTATTATAGCCAAGTTGAATAAATTGAATTGGTATTTAATTTAACAACATGCATCATTCTTCTTTCCTTTGGCCTTTACATTTTATACAGGTTGTCCGGTAATTAATGGATAACCTGGAAATGTCTTATAGTGGAACTGATGGCCGTTCAGAAAAATATATTTAAAAAAAACAATCCTAACTACTACCTGAGATATGTGTTTCTTTTTTTAATTACCATGTATAACTTTCTTGTATACTACGACCATAAATGAATGAAATCCATCGGATTTTTGTTGTTTTATTATTAAACACTAATTATGCTAATAGATAGACATTCAAAAGTATGCTATGCTAATATAGCTTGCACTTTTTGATATATTTTTACTTTTTTTTATTCTTTTATTATTTTATTTTATAATTTTTCTGAACGGCCTTCAGTTCCACTATAAGACATTTCCAGGTTATCCATTAATTACCGGGCAACCTGTATATGGGGAATTAAGGAAATAGAAATTTGTTCGCTTAAGAATTATTATACTGATCGTTCTGAATAACTCGTACATTAAATTCGTATTTTTAAGTCACCGTTTTCAGAATTTGTGTTCGCTCTCTGTCTGTAGCCCACTTAATATTTCAGTACGCCATAATCAGTAATTTTGACACCCATAGTTTGAATTTATATTCGCTCGTTTAAATACTACCCATTACATAATACGAATGTGTGTTTGTTTGTCACGGTTTCACGTCTTAATTACTCGACCGACCATCATAAAATTGCGCATAAGTCAAAGTCGAAGTCAAAAATAATTTATTCATTTAGGTCACAAAGTAACACTTATGAACGTCAAAATACATAAATTCAAATTCAAATTCAAATTCAAATTCATTTATTAATGCGAACATGGGTTTACATTTTAGTTGTCACACACATAGGTTAGTGAGTTTACTAAGTTACTGAAGCTACATTTAGGTTAGTTGCTAGGTTCAGGCAAAGGGTTGAGCCTATGAGAAGAAACCTGCATGAAACTCACGGCCACTCTTTTAAATCGCCACTTAAATATAATTTCAGTATTGTTCAACTCAGATTAACAAGGTATTGCAGCCATTATGCCGTATACTACTGACTATAAAAAAAACGAAATATAAAAACAATAATACCTTAATAATATTATAGAGATGAAATAATTTGGGCTAAGGTATATGTTTTAATATCATACACGTTGTCAAGGGAACAGAAAAGAATATCGGGTGCCTTTCATCCAGGAAAAGTACGGTTAGTAATCTAACCCTATATTTACGCGAGTAAAGCCGCGAGCAACATCTAGTATATTATATTATTTACCTGTTTGGTATATATGACATTATATGTAACATAAAATTGCATGACCTATGACAATTGTCGTAATTCGGCGTAAAACACTAACTTCCTTCAAAGCGAATTACCACCAATTTGGGTAATAGAAATAATATTGTAAGCAAAAACTAATAACTAACTAATTATTAAAATTTATATCACGCAGAGGTTTCGAATTCTATCCCAAGG
Source organism: Catocala nupta (assembly GCA_963675205.1). NCBI lineage: Eukaryota > Metazoa > Arthropoda > Insecta > Lepidoptera > Erebidae > Catocala > Catocala nupta. The sequence continues at coordinate 2,073,665 of OY776089.1, read as the reverse complement.
TGCGCATCTCTGACTTTTCAAATTATGTGCGTATTAAATAGTTAATCATCGCTCGCTTTAACGGTGAAGGAAAACATCGTGTGGAAACCTGTATGTCTAAGAGTTGTTAATAATGTTCTCAAAGATAGGTGAAGTCTGCCAACCCGCACTGGGCCAGCGTGGTGGACTATGGCCTAATCCTTCTCACACTGAGAAGAGGCCAATGCCCAGCAGAGTGACAGTTTAATACAGGGCTGATATTATTATTATTATACATCACGGAACCAAAACATCAGTTTCTTTCTAGACACTAGTTTATTATATTTATACTAGACTATGCCCGCGGCTTCGCTCACAAAAATTTGCGTTAAATTAGTTTAGTAACAATACTTGTTTCTGGTTTAAAGCTATACCCTATATCCTTCAAGCAGCACCTTCTCAGGCCGTCAAAGTAGAGACCTCAACATCGCCTCGGCTGCTATGAGGACGGTGTGGAGGTCACTTCTCTTAGACCACACGACTGCTTACCATCAGGCGGAGTGTGGTCATTGTGAAGCGCAAAATTAAAAAAAAAAAAAAAAACCTATTCTTTTCCCTGACGTATGTATATGCAAAATTTCATGATGCTCGGTCGAGTAGTTAAGAAGATATGAAAGTAACAAACAAACAAATACACTCATATTCGTATTGAAAGTATTAGTTAGGATATAAAAAGCGTGTTAGTGATAACTGTACCGATGCCGCGATGATGCAAATATGATGCTTATACCGACGAACAGATGGCGCTGGCTACGCTCGGCGCTGGTTTGCTCAGACCTCACCAGGCTCCAATGGTTTTTCAGGCAACCGCTCTTTAACTTAGTCCTGTGTCACGGGAGATATATAAGGCTCACAATGCTCTATAAAAGAGTGGTTCTGAGTTTCTTGCGAGTTCTTCTCATTGATTCTACGCCCTTGCTTTGCTGAACATGGCAACAGGTAAATGTAAATTCACATTAATAAATGTAACTTTGACGTTCATATGTGTTACTTTGTGACCTATATGAATAAATATTATATTTCTAATTTTGATTTTGGTTGAGGCCAAAATATTTTTATGGCATTGGTCGGTACCGCGGCTTCTGAATATAACCTCAATAGTTTTTAGTTAGCTTTTAGTATCCCCACTAAAAGCTTAGTAAGATATCTAAGTAGTGTAACTCGTGTTGATCTTGTTTTCTTAAACTCTCTTAAAAAGAGAAAGAAATTCCGATACTAATCTATACTAATATTATAAAGCTGAAGAGTTTGTTTGGTTGGTTGAACGCGCTAATCTCAGGAACTACTGGTTCGAATTGAAAATTCTTTTAGTGTTAAAAAGACCATTTATCAAGGAAGGCTAAAGCTATATAACATCACGCTACGACTAATAGAAGCGAATTATTAGTGAAAAATGTTGCAAAATCGGAGAAAATTCTCTTATGTGACGTAGACAAAGTTGCGCGGGCCAGCTAGTCTATACATATCTATACTAATATTATAAAGCTGAAGACTGTGTTTGTTTGTTTGGTTGAACGCGCTAATCTCATGAACTACTGGTTCGAATTGAAATATTATTTTTGTTGGATAGCTTATTTATCGAGGAAGGCTATAGGCTATATAACGTCACGCTACGACCCACGGGGGCGGCGCAGTCACCATAAACGTAAGTGAAACCGCGGGCACATCTAGTAATATAATAAAATTGTAACTGGTCGATGTCTGTATATAGAAGGTATTTGAGAAAAGTTAATGTGAGCGGTCTTTTTAGGAACTATATAAACTAAAACAATTAATTAGAATTTTTGTCTGTCTGTCTGTACGCGCATCACGCTAAATCTACTGCACGAAATTGATTGCGGTGTTCACAGTTGTATTGTTGGAGGTCTAACTTAAAATCTGATGCAAGTTTAATTTAATACGTTGCCTAGAAGTCGAAAAATATAGCTAGGTCCTTCCAAATTCCATTCGTACAAAGTCCCGGGTAACAGCTAGGCACTAACAAAAATATAGCCTAAACCGAGAATTTAACTCTGAACTGCAAGATTGGCACTCACGACAGACAACCTTGATTTTTAAAAAGAGTACTGCTTTTATTTCTTTTGTATCACGGAACTTTACAAACATACAATGAAATAAACACACAGACACACATGAAAATTATATATGTATCACAATAATATACAATTGTCCCATGTGTGATTCGAACCCACAACAGTTAGCGCACCGGTATTGGCGAGACGACCTCTTGATCGCTGTGCCACCCGTGCAGATGAGGCATCCGTGATTACAATCACGTAATTTTTACCAGAAAGATATATTTTGGTAGTTTGTTTAGTAAAACAGCGGACTTGATTGACAGTGACTCAACGACTATCAGATAAAAATCGTAATCGGTAAAATTATTGGTTATAAAGATTGCAAACGTATAACACGGTCATAACAAATTATGTTAATTTGTTTATTTCTTTCTTTAAACAAGTGAGAAACAACAATTAATTGCCGTAAATCTTAGAGTTCGAAAACATGGTATCATAGTCATTCCGGTGTTTATCGACTATGCTGAGTCGAATGGCGCTGACCGCGAGTCTCTAGCTCTTACGGTTCTTGAGTTGAAAGTTGTATAACAGACAGACGGACAAAGCTATTCTATAAGAGTTTTTCGAAGTCTCAAAAAACAACTCTCGCACTAGGAATAATTCCTGTATTGCGGGGGAGTTTGCAAACATTCAAACAACGGACACAAAGTACACCCAGACTCGTAACAACCATTTGTGGATCACACAAAGTTTTGTTCCGTGTGGGATTCGAACCCACAACACTCGGCGCAGTCTTCCACTGATAACCGTCGATAAAATTAATTTTATTCGGAGTTCATTCGGTGGTGCTTTTATTTATTGGTCTCTTTATTTTCTTTAATAATTTAATTAATATAAAAATTATTCTTTGATCTCAAATTGAGAAGAGTTGATATGAATATAATTAATTATTTTGTAATTACTATCTTTATTTTTCTTATCTCATTACCAGTTAAATGCAGCTATGTTAGATGTGTTCTCGGTTAACTTTATACCATTTAACCAAAACATGAACATAAATAACGTTCATGATTTCATGAACGGTATTTATGTTCATGTTTTCATGAACGGTATTTATGTTCATGTTTTATTTTAGCAATAATTGTTTATTATTTTCCCTTATTTCTGTGTCAACAGGCAAATAACAGAATTATTTAATTCAAACTTTAATTAATATTTAAAACGTGAGTATTTCCTGTTTCGATCGTATTCTACTCTTTGACAAACGTGATGAAACTTAAAACAAATGTATATTATTTGCTAGATTTTGCCCGTGGCTGCGCTCACTCGGGCACAGTATTTTTTGGATGAAATATATCCTATATCCTTTTCCCTAACTAATAAACCATACACATTGTATAGTCCTTTTAATAGAAAATATATACTTGCATCTGTAGTCTCAAATCTATGTCGCCTGGGGTAGGCAGAGGAGTAATAAAAGTCTTATTTATGCTTTACGGAGATTAACAAAGATTTCTAACAAACAAAAAGCAATTAAAGCCTATTATGCATTTGTAGTATCTACAATTCTACTGTTAGATATCTGGTCCCTGTGGGAACTCCGTGAATATAAATAAAGCAGATATAGCTACAAACCGGTGTTTAAAGGCCATTTGCAACATAGCTCCCTGGGTAACCTGTAAGCCTCTGTTCCATGACCTTTTAGTATTAATACTATCCAGACTTTACATATTTGAAGTATGTGTATTTGTTAAATGATTGCCTCCGTTGCGCAGCGATAGTGAATGCGACTGGTGTCCATGAGGTCTGGAGTTGAAATCCTAGGTCGGGCCAACAGAAAGTTACTGGGTGTTTCAGCTAAGAAATCTCAATGGCAGCTCGGAGTTGGCGGTGTTAGACATTCCTGTGCCGCGAAAAACATGTAAACCCGTTGGTCCTGCGTCTGATTTATCTCCGGTCATGTTGGATTGCAATCCCGTTGGATCATGAGAGTTAGGGTATAAAGAGTGAACTTGTGTTTGAACACACGCGCACAACACCATAATATTTGCGAAGACAACCAGTCCCCATTAAGATTGACCGCCGTCACCGAAAATTATTCTGGAGGAGATTGTTATTAGTTTTGAAAAACAATAGTGATTTGTATATTTATAAGAAAGATATCTGTAACTATAAAACACGATACCCGGATAAACTAGTTTTACCTCCATTCAAAAGCAAACTATATAGTATAGTTACGCAATGTCAGTGCGAATTTTTAATAATCTGCCCCAAGATGCACGAGTTTTACTCATTATTAAGTTAGAGATAATGATATAACTGTTTGAATGGCTTTTTGATAGATGTTTTATCACGCTCATGAATACCTAACTTTATACAAATAATAATATTGTACATACTTCATATAATGTTAGACAACGAGTCTTACTCGCGATAAAGTATTTAAAAAGTAATAAACACCTATTAATTGCCCGACGTTTCGACCGACTTGCATCGATCGTGGTCACGGGTTGACTGATGACCACGATCGATGCAAGTCGGTCGAAACGTCGGGCAATTAATAGGTATTTATTACCTTTTAAATACTTTATCGCGAGTAAGACCCGTTGTCTAACAAAATATTAAGTATGTGTACAAATCGCGATAGTCTAAAAACTTTTAATAATATTGTAGCTGGTCGATGTCTGTTTATGGAGATATTTAAGAAAAATAATGTGGGTGGTTTTAATAAGGTTTACAAAAATCAAACAATTATGAGAATTTTTGTTTGTTTGTAACGTCTATCACGCAAAAACTACTGGACGAAATTTAATCTAATTTTCACAGTTGTATTGCTAGAGGTCTAACTTAAAATCTGGTGCATGTCTCATCTTGATACACCGCCTAGAGTTGAATAATATGTGAGTAGACGAGTTTCTTTTTAAGTGTAAAGAAATAAATATATGAATAGGTACCCACTTCCAAATGCCACGCGTGGGAGTCGTAGGCAAAGCTAGTGAATAGTGAGACTTTAAAATTTTATTTATATAATAAAAAAGTTAATTTGTTTGTTAATTAAGTATTTTAATTTAAAGTTTTTAAGACATTTGCATGCCAGATAGACAGCAAATGGGCTGGATGCATTTTTATAGTATATTTATTACTAATGTATTCCACATTAACGCAAATTAATAATTTAATAAAATTTAAGTGATTGTCTTGTGGCAGTGCCCCTGCGAGGGTTCGATTCCTATACGAAACAAACATTTATGGTAACTGGTAAGATTCGGGTGAATTCTTCGCGAGAAACTGAGGGAGGCCTTAGTCCAGCAGTGGACGTCTTCGGGATAAGATAATAAATAGAACTTTACACATACTACTAGCTAAACACGTCTAGGTTTTCCTGTTTCTCGGTCTGATATTAATAGTAAGGGGAATTAAATAAATCTGTTTTAGAAGTGGTACCCGTTCTCATGGATTGGAATAGAAGGTATATAGAAACACTCTTATATAAAAATGCAACGATGAGTAAAAATGTCATGTCAATCCCTCAGCTACATTTCGAGTTTTGCAGACACAAAAATACGAAAGCAGGTTTTTTATATATTAAGACTATTGCTTTGGTTGGTGCTTTTGTTCGTATGCGATCGTGAGTTACCGAGTTCGATACTCGGGTCGGACGACTGATATTAAGTTTATTTTTCAAGAACATCTTCCACACTAATTAATTTTCCTGTATCGCGGGAGACTTTACAAACATTCAAACATCGGACACAAAGAACATTCAGACTCGGAACAACCATTTGTGCCACACAAAGTTTTGTCCTGTGTGGGATTCGAACCCACAACACTCGGCACAGTGACAGTGAAGAAGTGACCACATAAACCACTACGCCATCCATCAGTATTAGGAATTTGCCAAATATATTTCAAATACTCCTCTGCCTACCCAGTCAAGGATAAACAAGCGTGAATATTACTGTTATTCCCAAACAACAGTCACTTATGTTTACAATAAGTTAATTACTATGTCTTATCAATGCTTTGTTTGAGTTCCATTGACATAAATATTACGTAGGAGATAACGAGGTGTTTAATGCATTTTGGAAGGTTATTAAGAGTTCAAAGTGACTACAGAATTAACATAGTTATGTAATATTATTATATGATAATAAGAATCCTAACTAATAGTATAAATGTGAATGTGAGTCTGTTTGTTACGCTTTCATGCCTTAACTACTTGACCGATCATCACGTAATTTCGCGTACACGTTTTTGGCACAGAGAAAGGACAGAGTACATTTTATCAAGAAAATAATAAATAATATTTAAAAAAAAAGCGTTATTAAACAAAAGTAGAAAATAATTTAATAATTTTAATGATAAAAAGCGTGGGGTGGGTATCAAAATATCTCAGAAAGTACCCCACGCTCTTTTACATTAAAATGATTAAATTATTTTTTACTTTTTTAATAAAGCATGTTGTTTTAGTTTTTTTTAACTTTTATTTATTTTTATTTTTAAGTTATATATATTTTATATTTTGTTTATATTTTTCAAAATTTTTGTATTGTCATCGGTCAGTCGATACATTGATAAGTGTGCAAAGTTTCAAATCAATCCGTCGGTTTGAAAGGGGTGAAAATCAAGTTCAAAGATTCCTTTACATAGATTCATAGATACAGATAAAAAGGGGTGCCTTTCATTCAGGAAAAGTAATGTTTCCGAGGGATAAAAAAAATTCATAACCTACATTAACTCGAAAGGAGCTGCGGGCAAAATCTAGTGTATTTATTTGGTTTCACGGATGGTGTATCGGGCAAGCGGTCGCTTTGTAAGTGTGTGGGTGTTCAAGTCTTATTATAACAAATTATTTGTGCGATGTGCAAATAAAATTGTTATGAGTCTGTGAGATCTTTGTGTCCTTTAATTATATGTTTGTTGGATACAGCGCTTGATACCTAGAGCGGTTTGTTTATTAAGTAAATAAATATATCTATAAACAGAGACATTGCTGTACAAATGTATACCGTGTATCAAGAAGGTGCTCTCATAAGCAAATATATAAGAGTTGCATACGAGAATAATTATTTATACACCGAGAATTAATTTATTGGATTGTTTCACACAGGAAATCTAAATCTCATGTCTGTTTTCCGAAGGGGTAGGCAGATTGTAAGGATTTGTATTTATTACGAACTTAGCATCTACCTTTCTGCCTAAGTAAAAATAAACATATTCCTAGGTTCAAATAATTAAAATATCAATATAAGAAACAATCTGTGAGTAAATATTCGGTTTCAACTTTAGCTGATATGTACCCGTTGGAGCTGTTATTACAATATAAACGTATGCACGGTAAATAACTAAGAAAACTGAAAAATATTTAAATTAAACCAATACCTTTATGCTAATGAAAATACTATTCTAGATTTTTTAGGCTGACTTAATTATTTAACATGTTCTAATTGAGAGATTATTTGACTACAACTGTCTGTAATTCTAATAACCCCAAAAGAATAAGATATATGAACTCTACATTGTCATTTTAAAGGTGAAAATACCTTTCTATTTATTATTATGTTTACATACCTATCTATACAACTGCAAGAGGTCTCGAGTTCGATTCTCGGGAAGGCAAAGTGTTATTTCGTGCCTCTGTCAGGAAAAGCTCAATAACAGCAGGGTTTCTGAAACTGTGCCAGATAGACGACAAATGACTCGCTCCCTATTACGTGTGAACTTAAAATGTTGGCGAAATATGGGGGTAATACACTCTCTGCCTACCTCACCGGGATATTCGGATGAGGTAATGTACGTATGTAAGTAGAGTGGAGATGATTTAAATCCTAGAACAGGACTTCAAGCTATTTTTAATCGCGAACAGACCTCGGCTCTCAATTATATAGAAATTCTAGAATATAATCTAGTTTGTTTCTCACCGTCCTGGCATCCTTACGATCCAAAAGCGTTACATATAACTGAAAACACATACCCACTGTATTCACTCTGGTGTAACCAACACACAACGATTACTCATTTAACTTCACAAACACGACCAATAACTTAACGAAGATTTTCGCAACGAAATCACTTGAGCGGAACAATACGTACGATCTTAATTGGATACGAAACAATTAAAATTTAGAGCTATGCACCTATGTTAGAGAGAGATAGAGCAACAGTGAAAGTGGCACGAAACTTTATATATTACTTAATGGCGCATTAAAGTTACTGTTTAAATGGCCGACAGAATTGGACTGCAGAAATGCAGTTGCATTTTCTATGAATCGTCATTCAATTAGGTTTTCCAGACCAATAATTCGAATGTTTTCATTCGAAATAACGAATTAGTGATTCTAGTTATATTTCTTAGAAATTTTATTTTAATTACTATTATTACTACCAAATTCAGAGTAAGGCTACTAAAAAGAGAAAATGGGTAATTCAAATTGTGGTAGTAAATGCAGTCGGTACATGACTAAAATTTAAATGACCTCCGAAACTAGTTGTACGATGGCAAATACACCACTTCGTCTAATTTTCGACAGCCGATCGTATCGGAAAACGAACGATTGCACTTGCGTAAATAACTACGTTTCATTCGTTAAAGGAAATAGACTTCCTTCAGTGAAGTATTGTGTGCAAATAGCAAAAGAAGGGTCGGTGCTAAAGCGTGCGCTTGCGGCGACAGGCCAACGGTACGAACGCGTCAGGGGTCGCGGCGAGCCACGCGCCGGGCCAGCACCTGCAGGTCTTCGTGTATCTCCGCCAGCTCATCGTGCAGGTCTCGTGACTCCGCCAGCAGTGCGTCAATACGCCGCGCCGTCGCCGTCAGCCCGCATTCTTCAACCTCGTCTTCTTCCACGCTCAGCGCCAGCCGCCCCAACCGCTCCCTTTCCACTGCATCCCTTGCCCCTCTCTTTCGCCACTCCCGCAACAATTCCCTCCGTATCCCTCCACTCCGTTCCTCTTCCTCAGCTTCTCTTAACTCATCCGCTAAAGACCGTTCGCCGTTAGGATTCTTTGGTTTGTGACTAGTTTCTGCTGTCGTCTCTGTATCTTTGTCAGAGGAAGCCGATTTTTGTCGGGTCTCCGATGCGGATAGCAGCGGATTTGGAGATTGCAGAGCTCGCTGGAGGAATCTCCTTGTGTCTTCATCAAGCGGCCTGGTGAGTCCTCGCCGGGGTGTAGGCCTCACTATGGCTTCAAGGGCATCGCGTCCAGGGTCTTCAGGCCGTAGTAACTCGAGGATTCGAGCTCGCGGCGGCGAGATAGTGGAACAAACATCGTAACGCGCGACTAATTTTCCTTTATTATTTACGTCGCCAGTAGGGGTGTAAGCACGAATGTTTTCAGACAGGAGGCGATAGTTTCTCAGTTTGACGTTACCCTCGGGTGGTAACGCGGAGGACTGACAGTCCTCAGGTTCGGGTTCCACGATGTGTATATAGTGCGTGGGTGCGGCGTCGTCGCGCGCAGTGAACACGTCCATGCTCGTGCCGGGCGCGCGGACTTACTGCGTGGAAAGCGGCGCGTGCCCGCATTGGCGCGACGGCGCGACGATCACGGCCCGCGCACTTCACAACACTGCACCGCACTCACTTGTGCGTGCTAATCTAATTAATGCACTTACTATGGCGTAAAATCACAGACATGATGCACTATAAATAGCGAGTACAAATTGTTAAAAATGTCCGCATTCCTTGATGGCTGCGGTTTCTAGAGGCGAGGCGGTTCTATTTTACTTTTGTTACAGCGAGTAGTGGACGTACGACCCGGCGCGCTTCATGCAATGTGATTTCTATTCCTTTGTAATCGTTTTCTTACTTCATTTTTATTCGCACAACATTGTGGTAAAATACATAAGTCATAGTACAGTTGTATTTCTGCTTATATTTCAGTAAGATATAACTTAGATATTGCCTGCGGTTTCGCCTGCATTAATCTAGACCATGTCAATAAATTGTTATCCCTCGGATACAGCACTTTTTCTTGGATGAAAGGTTTTTTGTAACCCTAACAATTGCGTTAATTTATTTAATTTTATTTAAATAATTAATGCGAAATTTCATGAATTCACGATGATCGGTCGAGTAGTTAAATCATGAATGAGTAACAAAGAAACACACATTTTTTCACATAACTTTCACTTCCATGCATATGTGTAGGCACTAATAGTCCTATATGAACAGCCAAAAGTGCGTTTTCGGATACATTTCGACTGTTCATAAAAGCGCGTAGAATACTATTCACTTTATTGCCAGCAATCGTTCTTAACCCATAAATCGAAACTGGGATCTCACGATGGGCTATAGACTGCCGCCACTAACCTATGACTTAGAACCCTCATAACAAAACATTGTTATTGAGTAACAATTAACCATCATTACAATTAATAGAGAGCTGAACATAATATTTAGTGAATGTATACAAATAATTATCATATAGTTTCATTATAGAAAGCAAATTAATTACCTATCTTTTGTACTAGATTAAAATAAATGTTTAATAGATAATGTTAATGTGATTCAAAAACAATAATAATTCGCTATCCGTATTTGTATTTTGAAACGATAAACAACATTACCACGTCTTATCCGCAGGCAGCGGTCAATCGCACACACATACGGTCAACTATGTTTAAGTCACGAACGTTTAAAAATTTATATAGAATGTATTTCTTTGCCAAAAACTTACGTACAGATCTTGAAACGGTCTGAAGAAAAATATTATTTTAATTACTATTCTAATATGTATAAACCGTAGAAACGATAAAAATAGATTGTAGAACGTTGATATAAATAATAAAAATAAAGATATTTTAATGATAAGGTGTATGGGATATAGTATGATAAGGGCCTATGTTGAGCAGTGGACGTCTTTCGGCTGACATTGAATATGTAGTAATGTGCTAAAGTTTAAATGTACGTAAGTAAAAAGGTCTTAGTTACGAGTAAGTGGTGATTACCATTCTGTTATAAATATGAACTCTTTGTAACTAGATTTATTTTTCAAGTAAGGAACCGCTGGTGTTTAAATTCGACTTTCAATTAACAGGCTTTTTATAATGCAGACTGCCTTAGTGGCGCTTAAGTAGTGTATGCTGTGCATAAGGTCTCGGATTCGATTCCTGGTTCGGACACTTTTATTTGGTTTTTCTATCAAGAAATTCTGAATAGCCGCGTCTAGAGCTATGCTCGGTTAACGGTATTAGGCTCGCGACCTAAAACATACTTGGCGAAATGTGGGTGTGAAACACCTCTGCCAGTCCATCACACTGGCAGACTTCATATATCTTCGAGAATATTATGGAGAACTCACAGACATGCAGGTTTCCTCACGATTGAAATTAAACTACTTTATAAGGATTTTATCGCGTTTTTATTTAACACTTTATTCATAACTAGATGTGGCCGCGGTTTCACCCGCATTTATGATTACAGCGCCGCCCCCGTGGGTCGTAGCGTGATGTTATATAGCTTATAGCCTTCCTTGATAAATGAGCTATCCAATACTAAAAGAATTTTCAATTCGGATCAGTAGTTCCTGAGATTAGCGCGTTCAATCAAGCAAACAAACTAACTCTTCAGCTTTATTATATTAGTATAGATAGGTCAGGTGGCAGCTGCTCCGTGTATAAACTGATATCCAGTCAAATCCGGTTAGACTAGAAAAGCCGACCCCAAGTGACTAGGGAATAATAAGGGCTAGGGAGAATAATTCATAATTTTAAAATTGATTCGAAATTATGAAATTATGTAATTAAAGTGTTATAAACAACGCGACAAAATCCTTATAGAGTTGTTTAATTCAATGAATAACATTCGCGTAAACTAAAGACAATATTATTTCGTCACGATGTTTTCCGAACTGGAGACCTCTGTGTGGCATTACAACGATCTCCCACTACTACTAGGTTATCACTGCCATCAGCCATGCTTATGTAAAATCTGAAGCCAATATTGGTGGGCTAATATTACAGCAAAATATACTTGCTCTATTATTTAAAATTCATGATTGCATTGCTGGTTTCATCAGAACATATAAGAATATCATCAATGAAACAATAGGCAAATTCTGAGCCTTGCAGCACCATGTTCATGCAACGCTGAAACGTTTGAGCTGCATTGCGTAAGCCGAATGTCATCTCCATAGACTCAAACAACCCAAAGGGTATGGTGATGGCTGTTTTAGGAATGTCATCTGGGTGGATATTGATCGCATGGAATGCTCTTGAAATATTCAGCTTCGATAAGATGGTTTTTGGCACGGGGTAGCGATCGGGCACCGTGATCGCATTTAGGCGGCGATAGTCACCGCACGGCCGAATGTCGTCATTCTTCTTGGTAACAATGTAAAGGTAAGGCCAAAGGATTGCTTGACGGTCGGCAGATTCCCTCGTCCGTCATCTTCTCGTATTCCTTTTTTGCAGCTTTGTAACGTTCCGGATTGAGAGGTCGAGCATGTTCGTGAAACGGAGTCAGACTTGTTATTATTCTGTGCTCAATATTATGCATCGGAATTTGCGAATTACGCGGTTTTGTCAACTCGCTGTATTTCTGCAGAATTTCATAATAAAATATGTTATTACGGTCGATTGTGTGAACTGATTCATCAGCACATTGTATCGTTTTTGTAATAACGCTCAATTCTGTGACATTGTCTACTAATTTTCGAGCATATAGGTCTACTAGCAGCTTCTTGCTTCTCAAAAAGACGACACCGATGATGGAACGTCGTACGTCGGCGACTATGAATATCCACTTGATGACACGTCGTAGTCATAAGTTGAGGTACAATGTTTTCTAGCCGTAGGTACGTTTTGGAGTCCTATTTGCAGCGTATAAGTTGTACGGGCTTTTGTCGGATGCGACTTTTCGGTTTTAGACTGCAAGCAAAGACACCTCTGCCTCCGTATCTGTTAAAAATTGTGTACCACTGTTTGGGTGGGTAACACATAGACGGCAGTTTGGTGTTGGGTTGACGCTGAGTCCTACCATAGACGGCGTCGATGTTAGTTTTCCGACTGCTTTCGTGTTTGGAACGTACAGTGGCGTTTATCCTTGTAACTATCAGCTTCGGCACCATACTTGCAATCCAACAAAGCCAACAAATCCAGGATTCTATTGGCTTCTTGGATCTCACCTACGATCGGTAGATATCTATTTCGTGATCGCCCTCTAGGTTCCTGATCCTTCTTCAGCTCCGCCAGCTCTCGAGATATTAAAGCCAATTGTTCGTACATGGCAGCTATCTTGCTTGTACGACCGAACTCTGATACGTTCTGCCTGCTTGTCGCCATAATTATCGGACTACACTGGTGTAACGCAAACTAACGATGCCGTAAATATAGCCTCTTGAAATCCCAGTGGTGAGACCCGCTTGTGGGTGGCTACTGGAATGTGCAAATCACGAGTACCACTAGAAGGTGGTACGATCGTTACACCAGCCGGCAGGCAAGAACCGGGTCCGTAGCTGGAATCACTTCGGGGTCACCAATGTAGTGAAAAGTACGATTGCCTGTTTAGAATGCTTATTTGATCATATCGAGAGTATTTATATTATAATATTAAACATGTGTGAGCATACACATATAGAAACAGAAATATATGACTAAATAAAATATTGAATAACAAATACAATTGAGGTCGTAAGTACATCTAAAATATTGAGGTGACATAGTTGTAATGTGCCTACAGACGAATAGTATAGCGCTCCGTTTATGCTTCATATACTGCGAACAATAGTTCTTTCTTTTTATAAAGTTGGTTCTCGCACTAGGCATAATTCCTGTGTCACAGGGGATTTTATAAACATTCAAAAGGACACACAGAATTCCCAGACTGAAAACAACGACTTGTGTATCACACAGATTTTTACCCAATTGGGCATCGAATCCACTAACTTACCCACTTAAGCCACTACGCCATCCGTGAAGTCAAAATAGTGAATTCATTAACAGTTGCGTGTCTTGGAATCGAATTCGAGACCTCTGCGTAGTCTACCAGTCTGCAGCTCGGCTATCGCTGCATTTGATACTAGATTATAATGTATTTTTATTGTTCTTTTATTGATATTCAATTTTTATGACCGTCAATAATTACTTTTTAAATCGTTGATGAGTATTTATAATGAATAAAATACACTGGACCGCAAAGAAAAAGGATTAGTTAGAAAATCTTCAATATCTTCAAAATTACCTGACCTAGCTTTATGAAATAAAGGCTAAATTAAAGAATATTTTAATGTGCTTAAATTAAAATTAAAAAAGAAATGAATTCAAGCTTTTTATTTTTATTAAATGTAAAATAAATAAAAATGCGTCGTTATTTTCGTAAATATAGATTGGTTACAGATGTGCCGTTTTCACGCATTTTAATACTTTGTGTTGCCTCCACGAGTTCGCAATACTAATGTTAGGCGATTGGGCATACTTTCTACTAGGTTTTTGAGGCGATGTTGTGGAATACTCTGCCATTTCTCTATAAGAGCTTCTTTTATTTCACGTCGCGTGGTTGGCGGCGAATTCTGCTGACGTACACGTCGTCCCAGTTCGTCTCATGCATGCTCAATAGGGTTTAAGTCGGGGCTGCGTGCTGGCCACTCCTTGGTGTGATACCGACTTCTTGAAAATAGGCAGGTATTCAGAATTTCAGTGACATATCTTACTACTAACGATCCATTTTACTGTACACTCTTTTCCTCCCGTTGTGCTTGTATAAACATAATCTAGATCAGAATCTTCTGAAAACATAACTCTTGACCAGTCATTGAGAGAGAGGGAGAGAGAGAAAGAGAGTGTGTCCAATTCTCGTGTTCTCTACCATAACTCAATCTTGGGATTCTGTGGTGTCTTTCTAGTTTTGAGCAATTTGCAGCTCTTAATGGCTTTAAATTTGCTTCAGCCAGACGCCGCCTTAGTGCATCTATACTTAGATTGTTTCCTCCAGCTCGTAAATGATGATTATTTATTTCAACAGCCGTAAGAAAGCGATTTCTCAATATTGTTGACACCATATAGCGATTCTCCCGCACCGTCGTGCACCTTGTTCGGCCTGTTCCTGGTCTTCGAAGATTGGCTGCAGTTTCATGGAAATCATGAAGTACTCGCTGAACTGTAGAAAGACTCACACCAACAGTTCTCGTTGTATTTCCCTGACTGTGCCCATCTTCAAGCATTGTCAGGAACCTGGTACATTCTTCGGGTGTTAACGACATGATGACTTCAGAATAATAAAATTTATAAAGCAGAGACACCATATTTATAACTTTTTAATTGCAAAACTAAAACAAACGCGAAACAATTGATTTGAATTTTTTGGTACTAAGTTCAAAAACAACCATTATTTAATATTCAAATAATTGAAATGGTGTCAAATGCATCAAAATCAAATTAAAATGGATATTATTGCAAAATATCATTTAAATAGAGACTTTAGTGGTTTTTGGAAAACCACATATAAGCTAAATTATAAGCCAAGCTTTACTGTGAGCATTGGGGGCGTACAAGACTCTCATTGTATTGCAGAGCTGTTCCGACAGCATTTTAGGGTGAAATCGCCTCTTAAGGCTCAGCCGTCGCCGCCGCTGCCCGATGCTGAGACGACCTGCACTGAACGAAGTGTGACATTTACTGCAAAGCAAATTGCTGATACTATTAAGAACATGGTCAGAGGAAAATCACCCGGGCATGTTAGTCTCAGCATCGAGCACCTGCAACACGCTGGGGTCCACTTACCCAGAGTTCTATCTACTTCTGAACCTATGTATTGGTCACTCTTATCAACCTGAGAGATTAACGCGTACTATTGTTGTGCCTATTATAAAAAAATAAAACCAGTGACTCTTCTGTGTTCTCAAATTATAGACTTATTTCGCTGACAACTGTAATTGCTAAAGTTCTGGACAGTTTGCTTAGGGACCAGCTGGATAAGCATTTAATGATAAGTGATGCTCAATTTGGGTTAAGGCATCCTGTGCCTCAAACTGTGCAGTACTACACAAATAGAAAACCACCAGTCTATGCCTATTATCTAGAACTGTCAAAAGCATTTGCCCTTGTGTCGTATAATATACTCTGGAATAAACTGCGAAGGGAAACAAGCTTACGTTTAGAGTTTATAAATATTTTTGAATATTGGTACAGTAACCAACTGAACCGTGTGAGATAGGCTTACTCACTGTCGGAAGAATATAGGTTGGAGTGTGAAGTGAGGTAGGTGGGGTTGACCTCTCCAGCTCTCTTCAATTTGTATATAAACAATCTAATTGACAGGCTCAGCAGCATTGGAATCTGATGTCACATTGATGATAGGTGTATCAATAATATAAGTTATGCTGACGATATGGTGCTGCTGAGCCCTTCGATTAGAGCTTTGAGGAGCTTACTCGGTTTATGTGAGTCCTACGTTGAGTCACATGGGCTCAAATATAATGCCTCAAGAGTGAGCTCATGGTCTTTAAGGCTGGCAGCAAATGCTATTCCAGAGTACCATTAGTTACTTTTTGTGGCACACCACTAGTAAGAGTTGCCATGTTTAAATATTTGGGTTACTGGGTCTCAGAAGATCTGAAGGATAATATGGATGTGGAACGGAAGCACAAGGCCGCTGGCTGTTCGTTAAAATATGTTGGCACGCAGGTTTGCACGTTGTACTAGTCAAGTAAAGGTCACGTTTTTATAAGCTTTCTGTCACTGCACGTGCAGCCTGTGGGTGAACTTTACGTTGAAGGCATACAGCGACTTGCGCATCCAGTACAACAACGCGTTCCGGGTGCTGGTTGGGTTGCCGCGTTTTTGCAGCGCGTCTGGAATGTTTGTAGATGCAAACGTCGATAGTTTTTCTGCCATCATGCGCAAGCGATGTACCTCTTTGCTGCGTCGCGTACGCGTCAGCCCCAACATCATCCTGAAAACGCTGACTGACCGGTGGGACTATCCGATCCTGGAACGCTGGATACTGCTTTGTTGGAGATGGCTTTTTTGGGTCGGACAGTCCGAACCGGCCAGGTATTAGACGCATGTACTACTAACACTAGATGTAAGTTCAACTGTTACTAACCTACTATGGAATGCTATTAGTACGCCTAGTAGCCGTCGGTCCCGGCTGCCATGAACATCTATGGCAGTCGTTATTGGGAAGTCAGTGCCCTATAATATCCTGACACTGGTCTAGCCTAAGGGTATCCTTAGTCTTCGGGTTACGGAGGTCAGGTGGCAGCCACTCCGTGTAAAAACTGATATCCAGTCAAATCCGGTTAGACCAGAAAGGCCGACCTCAAGTGACTTGGGAATAATAAAGGCTAGGGAGAAGAGAAGTTTATAAAAATATTAAGATTCGCCCCTCCTTCCTCATATAAACTTTAACTGTACCAAATTTCATTCTAATCCGTCCGCGCAATTTTCGTAAAAAGGGGTACAAAGTTTTTGCTTCACGTATTAATATATAGATTATTAATTTTATTATTTCACATTTTCAGTTTTTTATACAATTATCAAAAATAAATAAAAATGTTTTATATATTATTTTATGTGGCATTAAATATTCTTTCATTTATTCATTATTTTATAAAGCTAGGTCAGGTACTTTTGAAGATATTGAAGATTTTCTAACCAACCTTTTTTCTTTGCGGTCCAGTGTACTATTAACATAATTATAATATTTACATGCCGTTATATACTTAATATGTAAAACTGTATACTATAAAATCTGTCCTTATCTATGTATAAAACCCATATTTCGCAAATAAATTAATAAATAAATAATTGATTTATAGAAATAATAATGATAATAATATTCTATTACACACACACAACACCATCTAGCCCAAACTAAGCAGAGCTTGTAGTTCTTCTTCTCCTTTGCGTTTCGATGGCATACACATTTGAATTATATATTTGCCGCCCAGAAAGCAGCTATGCTAGTTGCGTTGTCAGTGGCAGCCACCAGATCCTCCTGCGTGCAAGTTGCCGGGCATGCAGGGCACGATGTGAGGTGGGACATCGTTTGTCTTGCATCGTACACGCAAGCCAGATCGGTACCGTCTAAGAGTTTCCACCTAAACATGTTTTCTTCGCACCGACCGACCTGGGTTCGGCGTCTATTTAGCGACTTCTAGCATGGCAATTGATGTCCAGATGGAAAGCTCTCAATAGGTGACACGAAACGTGTAGATAGAGATACTTTTCTTGGTACTCGCCTTTGATGTCTCCAGAGTTAGTGAATGGAGACATTTAACAAAGCTGTTACGGCTCTTTAGCCTTTGCTGCACCGGCATGTGACTATACAAGGGGTGCCATGCATTACCATCCATCTTTGCTCTCTCTGCTGAGATGGTGATGGTGTAGTGGTTAGTGTAAGCGACTGCCACGCCTGAGGTCGTGGGTTCGATTCCCACACAAGTCAAACATTTGTTTGCATGAACATGGATGTTTGTCTTGGTCTGGGTGTTTTCTATGTATAATATGGGCGTATTTACAAAAATAATGTATATCTGTATGTTTATACATTATCTAGTACCCATAGTACAAGGCGCTCTTAGCCAGTTGCACTCACTGATCGGAAAACGATTAGCGAGGTTAAGCAACGTTGGGTGCGGTCAGTCTATAGATGGGTGACCGCTTAGTGGTATTTCATCTAAGCGTCTCCATGCTTCGGAGGACACGTAAAAAGTCGGTTCCAGTTGTTGCCAAATTGACAGTAGTCGTTAAGCCACGTCAGAGGCCTACTGGCGGCTTGAACAACTCTTGACATCAGGTTGGCCATTAACCACACGAAAAAAAAAAGAAGAAGTACAAGCCCTGCTTAGTTTGGGCTAGACCTATCACCTTGTATGTGTGTGATAGAATATTATTATTATTTATTATTATTCATTGCTATTATTGCATTGTATTTATATATACGTTATTATTATTATGAGCTTCACTCATATTTTCCATGACAGTTTTATATTTTTATGTTATGGCAATAATGCCTGATAAATAATATACAGCAATATTTTGTACCTGATCTTATACTTTTTACCCGACTGCGACAGAAGGAGGGTAATGTTTTTCGAGCGTATGTTTGTGGGTATGTGGGTATGTATGTCCATTTCTTTGGCACGCCCTACGGCCCAAACGGCTGGACGGTTCTAAACATATGAGGTGTCGTTGAATTTATCAGAATTGTGTAATAGTGACATAGGCTGTATAAATTTACAAAATGGCGCCCACAAATGAAGAAAAAAGGGGAAAAAGGGGGTGGGAGTTTGTTTTTTTGTCTTACCTTAGCAATATGGGTATCAAATGAAAGATCGTGAAAACACCATTTCAAAAATATATGTATCATATCACGTTTATATTACTGTTTTAACACAAATTGTCAAAAAGCGTACCAATTATATATATTGGGACGCCCGAAGTATCATTTTCCAGCAAGAATCTATTCAAGTCAGGAACTCAGGAATTACATTGCCTGTACCTACTTAGTTATAAATTAAAATAAAACTCGGTTAATAAAACTGAAAGTCTTAAAAAAATTATGTTCTCGAAGATATGTAAAGTCTGTAAACCTGCACTAGGCCAGCGTGGCGAACTATGGCCTAAGCCTTCTCACAGAAAGAAAGAAAGAGAGGGAGGAGCGAAGAAGCCCGTGCCTAGCAGTGGGACAGTTTAATACAGGGTTGATATTATTGTAACGTTTGACAGCTTAGTGACTCGTACCAAAATGATAAAAATGGAACCCACATGATGTAGCAAACGACTTTACTACGAGGATAGCGTAATAGTTCAGGTAGTCGGTTCACCGCTAACACTGCAACGAAGTGTTGTGGGTTCGAATTAAGCAATACAAACAATCCTTATGCATGACAAAAAGGTTGTGTTTAACAGTTCATTGTATCGAGTCTTTGTTATATTATTAGAGTCCGTTGTTTGAATGTTTTTAAAATCCTTCACGAAAAAGGATACCTAGTGAGGCACTAGTCAAAAAAAAAAATAAACATGCCACTTTGTCTGTCCGTCCGTTGTGTTTTAAATGAAAAACGACAAATACAATTTCGTAGATTTTATTATTATATACAGAGATCCAAAATTTTCCGTATAATCTTTAATTAATATTATAAAGCTTAAGAATTTGTTTGTTTGGTTGAACGCGTTTATCTCAGGAACTTCTAGCTCGATTTGAAAAAAGGATTAAAAATAATGACCATCAAAAATACTAATTGCAGAGCATAACTAACACCTTTACGCCTCAAATTACTACATTCCATCTCGGAAGGGTTAGGTTATGTGAGGTTCCTTCTTAAA
Source organism: Catocala nupta (assembly GCA_963675205.1). Classification (NCBI taxonomy): domain Eukaryota; kingdom Metazoa; phylum Arthropoda; class Insecta; order Lepidoptera; family Erebidae; genus Catocala; species Catocala nupta. The sequence continues at coordinate 2,053,358 of OY776089.1, read as the reverse complement.
CCCACCCAAAAATAGGAGCCTCGCGAAGCGGGGCTCCGTCGACATAGTTCGATCTCTTTAAATATATTTTGCTGTTCAATTAATATTTTTGGTAAGCATATTTTGCTGTGCAATTAGTATTTTTTTGCTGTGTAGCTAAATACTACCCATTGACAAATTCTTTTTGTTTTGGATATCCCATTTATCGAGGAAGGCTGGGCTTTATAATATCACGCTACGACCAATAGGAGCGTAATGAAAATCCGGACAAATTCTTTTATGTGAAGCAGACGAAGTTGCGCGGTTCAGCTAGTGTGTAGTATATGCATTCTCATTTAAGTTCAGATATTCCTTTATTGCAGTGTAGATAAAGCGGCAGCAGCCCAATGGATAAGGCATTGGACTTGCGATCGAGAGGTCACGGGTTCGAATCCCACCCATTGCACTACTGACATGTCGGCTTCGGTGGCATAGTAGTTGTTGTAACCGACTGCCACGCCTGAGGCCGCGGGTTTGATTCCCGCGCAAGCCAAACATTTGTGTGCACGAACATAGAAGTTTGTCTTGGTCTGGGCGTTTCTATGTATTATATTTACAAAAATAAAGTATATAATAATATGTATGTTTATCCATTGTCTATTACCCAAAGTACAAGCTCTGCTTAGTTTGGGCTAGATGGTGTTGTATATATGTGGTAGAATATTATTATATTATATAGGCGTAATTCTTAGTACGTATAAAGGTATAATGTATATAATATCAGCCCTGTATTAAATTGTCCCACTGCTGGGCACGGGCCTCTTCTCACTGTGAGAAGGGTTAGGCCATAGTCCACCATGCTGGCCTAGTGCGGGTTGGCAGACTTCACATATCTTCGAGAACATTATGGAGAACTCTCAGACATGCAGGTTTTCTCACGATGTTGTCCTTTACCGTTAAAGCAAGCGATAATTAATTTTTTTAACGCATATAACTTCGAAACGTCACAGATGCGCGCCTTGGGTTCGAACCCGAGACCTCTGCGTGCCAGTCCAACGGTTTCCCGCTGGGCTATCGCTGCTTAAGAAGGTATAATGTGTTTTATATTACGAAGATTGCGGTATACTTATTATGTGATGTATATTATGTTATTATATGTTATATATGTTATATTATTACTCCTGACACAATCATTTTAGCTTAGCTGTAGGGGTTAACAAGAATACAAGTAATTTGAAACCCAAATTGCTAGTAACCTTTTTAAAAAATAAATGTAAACGCGCTGCCTTTTCCTTTTAATAACAGGTAGTATTCTAAGTTTATATTAATAATTATTGTTCGACGTAGGACCTCCAATTTCATTACTATCTAATATACCGATAGATTAGATAGATTGCCTTCAAAGAATACGGAGTCGGTGATTCATACCATTTATAACAAAGTGGGTCGATAGATTAGCCTGAAATATTCATACGTACATAATTATATTCACGCCTATTTTCCAGAAGGTATAGGCAGTCAGAAACAAGACTGTGCTTCAACGTGTCCATATGCCTCGTAAAATGTTATTTACCATCAAAAAGTGCAAGATTGAATATCTAGGTCATAGACACGAAAGATATAAGCTGCTCCATCTCATCATGATGGCTAAGATAGAAGGAAAGAGACGCGCTGGCCGAATGAATCAATCGTGGCTGCAGAACATCCGGGAGTGGACCGGTATTACCTCCGAGGAACTACTGTTCCATATAATAATATAATATATTCTATTCTAATATAATATATTCTATCACATACACACAACGCAATCTAGCCCAAACTAAGCAGAGCTTGTACTATGGGTACTAGACAATGGATAGACATACATATATACTTTTTTTTTGTAAATACATACATAGGTATTATACATAGAAACACCCAGACCAAGACAAACATCTCTGTTCATGCACACAAATGTTTGACTTGTGAGGGAATCGAACCCGCGACCTTAGGCGTGGCAGTCGGTTACACCAACCACTACGCAATCGAGGCCATGTAGGTACATAGAGAGACGCCAACGTTTAAAGAATTGATGATTTATGAATAATCACACTAAAATTACCACATAAACGAAAAATTGCTGACATACATACGTAAACTGTAATCTATTTATTCTCAAAAGGGCAGCTATAGGAACTCCTTTATTTTCCTGTGATACATCACATTCACATTTAAACAATTATGTCTTAGGGTCCATTTAATAGAGAGCAATTTTCACCGTGTGGTAAATTTCGTGTTACTATTAAAGATGTTCTAACAGAAAATCCCAATAATACTTAGCTCAACTCAAAAATCGAACCCGCCATCTGATGATAGGCTGCAATCGCAAACAGACATATGCAACACGAAACAAGTCTATCGGAAATTGCTGTCAAACATCTAATTATAATTTGATTGACTCGGTAATCGAATCTGAATCTTACTATTAGCAGTCATTCTGACTAACTTAGCTTTTAACTTAAAATAGTATTAGTTGTACAAGATTTATTATGTTATAAGTATAAACAATAAAACTATATTACACAACAAAATTGCAACACCCAGATAAAGAAACAAACAAAAGAAAAACAGAAACAAAATAAAAATCAACTTAAAATCGAAACCATTCATTTTTCTTAATCACACGTTCGATTAATTAACCAAATCAATCAAGATATGCATCAAAAAGAAATTTTAAAAGATAAAAATGAACTGGATTCAGGATCAGCAGAGGTCTCGAATACCACACGGCCAGCGAATAGGAGTTGGCCGTTGCCGGGTACCCCAGACCACCGCTGATGATGTGTTACAGTCGAAATTCTCGACTAGTTTCGCGTATCACACGTCGCTGTGTGCTATCAGCTTATCAGAGATAATTTGGCCCCGAAACGATAGTGTATCGTGATTTAATTGTCGTCTTCGTACACGTACAATTGTTTTGAATAAGCCAGGTATTGTTACGAGCGATGGTGACCAGCGTTAGCGATTATTCGACGATGGTAATAGTCGCCCAAAAAAGTACCACTCTTATAGAAACTCAGTGTAAAATACTGTTACTAGGTTTCTTTTTTATTATTTAAAAATATATCTCGCTCTAAGAGAAATGCCTCTATTGCGGGGAAACTAACATACATTCAAACAACAGACACAAAGAACATCCAGACTCAGAATAACCATTTGAGGTTCATAAAAATTTTGTCGCGTTTGGGATTCGAACACAAAATAATCTGCATAGGTGTAAAGGCGAGACGATTACTCAAGGCACTACGACATCTTGTGAGCAGAGTTCTTGAAGCTCACATACCTACCCTACTTTCTTTTAATTATTTTCTTATGATTCAGGTACGGATCAGTCCTATCTCTGGTATTGCAAGCAATTATAGGCTACCGTAACACTTACCATCAAGCAAGCCACTTGTTTGTCTTCCAAGTGGTATAAATTGCTGTGTATTCGCTCCCCAAATGGGACACAGAATTGAGTGTTCTACAAGTTCTGAGATGGGTTGTTCTTTGTGTCCTGATTTTAAAGTAAAGGTGGCATACATAAGGCCATTCGGCATCACTGATAGAAAACAGCTACTAAAGCCTATGGACGCGTCACATCAAGGGTATAATTGCTACATTACCAGAGAGTCATTGCTGGATTATTGGTCTCTAATTATGGTTGCCTTTTCACGGCTAAGACACAACGCAAGGTCTCTCAACACAAGATCTGCGTTTTTCTGTAAAGTGCCAGTAATTGTTGTATACTACTGTAGTCAGACCCAGGTTTAAAAGGTATAAGGATCTAGGATTACACTGTGTTCTTAAGACTGTCAAAGTTTTATTACATCTAAAATAGTCTAAGTGGGTTGTTACCCACTGGGCTGATGCCCAGAAGACTAAAATCGTGCGGGCTCCCTCCAGACAGTTGAGTAATTTGAACACGCTTCTCAACACAAAAAGAAATATAGTGGTATGTTTTCTGGATGAGATCTTCTTTAAAGTGGAAGTACTTTCCAAGTTGAGTTGCTCCTGATAAAAAGTAAAAAAGTATATATAGGACGTAAACCTTTCTTCCACATAATCATGCATGTATATTTTTGAAGGGTTCGTTGGAAATATAAACTATCAAATTCACCAGCTATGTTTAATGCATCTAATACTGATCGAGCCTATTGCGGTATACCAAATACATTACCAGACACCGAACCACAGAATTGACTACCAAAAATATCCAATACCACTTTGCCCAAAACGGGCATCGTATCTTGCACTAACTCATGCCTCATGACTAGTGAATCTGCCTTTCTTTATTTTAATTTAACTATATTTTGCGTAAGTATTTGCTTCCGTTAATGTAGATTTTGTCAAGTTTTATATTCCTCGGGTATAGCATTGTTTTCTGGATGAAACATTTTCTGTACTCTGGGGTACAGAAAATGTGTATAACGTGAAATTTCGATCATGATCGGTCGAGTAGTTAAGACGGGAAAGCGTAACATACAAACTCTTTTTCATATTTATAATATTAGTTAGGATATTCCCGGAGCATAGACAAGAATGTACGGGATAATGTATGAAATTTGTAACCGACTGCCACGCCTGAGCGGGTTCGATTCCCGCACAAGTCAAACATTTGTGTGCATGAACATGGATGTTTTTCTTGGTCTGGGTGTTTCTATGTATAATATGTAAGTATTTACAAAAATAATGTATATATGTATGTTTATCCATTGTTTAGTGCCCATAGTACAAGCTCTGCTTAGTTTGGGCTAGATGGTGTTGTGTGTATTTGACAGAATATTATTTAAAAAAAAATACACTGCTGGGCACGAGCCTCTTCTCAGTGTGAGAAGGGTTAGGCCATAGTCCACCACGCTGGCCCAGTGCGGGTTGGCAGACTTCACATATCTTTGAAAACATTATTGAGAACTCTTAGACATGCAGGTTTCCTCACGATGTTTTCCGTCACCGTTAAAACAAGCGATAATTAACTATTTAATACGCACATACCTTCGAAAAGTCAGAGATGCGCGTCTTAGTATCGAACTCGAGACCTCTGCGTTGCAGTCCAACGGTTTCCCAATAGGCTATCGCTGCTCCCTAGGAATATTATTATTATTTCGGTACACGTCCATCCGAACTTAAACCAGTTGATACAAATCATGATCTGGAAATCGTACACCGTGAAATGGCCGCCTAATGTGTACCACGGTTAAACCAGCTATTTCCTATCTGCCTGTCAAGCTATCGCGATGTAGCAAGTGAGCACAAGCTTTAGCTCACGAGGAGGAAATTAAAAACAAATAGGGAATGTCGCAGACAATTTCTGCAGCATTTTTAAAGAAATATTGTGCCACGTAGTAACTTCATTTTGTGGGGTAAAGTGAGTTCAAGTTGGAAAGATGTTTGAAATTGCGTGTATAGTACAACGGCTTTGGTGGTCGATGGACATGCGCTGAGTGTAGCAAGTTCGTTATTAGTGTAGGATGTAATTCAACTCAGTTAATTATAGCTGAGATGACATATCATAAGATAGAATAGGGAATAGTGTGATTAGAGAGAGATGCGGCATAGAAGTGGATATAGTGACGAGAATAGAAAAGGGTATGTTAAGTTGGTTTGGGCATGTAGAAAGAATGGAGGAGAACAGACTGACTAAGAAAGTTTATAAGGCTAGTGTGAATGGAACAGTCGCAAGGGGAAGACCTAGGCGAACGTTTCTTGATCAGATTGGAGACGTTCTGGATAAAGGCCAGGTTAAGAGCACCTTAAACCGGCGAGCGTGTATGAGGAATTTTATGAAAGTGAATGAAGCCAGAGAAGTGTGTCAAGATCGTAGCAATTGGAAATCCGTAGTCTCTGCCTACCCCTCTGGGAAACTGGCATGAATTTATGTATGTATGTATGTATGTATATATCATAGTGGCAAGTCTAATATATATACAAACCATAATTGGCAAAATGTTGCTTTGGTATTTGCCTTCTTTTCCCTAGACATAGGAGTGAGAATACATAATTATGTACCTATGTTAAGTTTTAAATTTCTTGAAAGTATCTTGCATGAGAAAAGTAACTTATATAATTTAGCAAACTGGCTAAGTGTTATTACAAAGTATAGTAATATTACAAAGATCGGACTAATGAAAACCCTGCTTTTTTTAAAGTATAAACCAGGGTTTCGTTAGTCCCATGGGATAAGTGCGCTTTCGTTTGCGTTCGTGATGTCACAAGTTCCATAGCCGCTCACGCAAAGTGTTTCTAGTGGCTAAATGAAATGCGAGGTATATATAGATATATATTTTTTGGTAACATTTATAAATAATATAAATACATAGACTACCACGCGGCGCTACTACATACTTGCGCCTGATTATATAAAACTAAAGCGTCAACAGTGTCGCTACATGTTATTGGATTTTTGTGGCGAGAAATTCCCAGTGCTCTCTAACAGAAGAGACTCTGAAACTGAGGACCAGTCTGATACCGAGAACCTGAAATAGGCTCTCCCTCTACTAGGGACCTACAATTATAGCTAGTGACATGTCGGTGTGCATACACCTCTGCCTATCCCTTCGGGAATATAGTCGTGACACTTTGTATCGTTTTAATAACGCATAAACCAAACCAACAGATTTTGATTAAAACTTGATGAACTAATAGACCACGTCCTGGGTTAACACGTAGGATACTTTTTATCCCGGTATACGATCCCGCGGGATTTATGCAAGCAAAGCCATGGGTACGTCGTCTAGTGAAATATAGAACGCGTTTCTTATGCTGTTATTGAATTTAGAACTATATGTTGTCCTCGGCTTCGCTCGCTTATATGTAGGTTAGGTTAGCAACAGTGCTTTTTTCCGAGTGAAAAGTACCCTCTGTTTCCCTGAAAACGTGTATGCGTTGTGCTCAGATGTCCAGCAGTTGAGGCCCGAAAGACAAACAAAAACTCACATTCACATTTATAATATTAGTTAGGATCCTTGTATCGTTTCGACGACAGCGGTTTACAAGCGGATTGATTTTTTCAAGCCGTATATTTCTGGCTAATCTTCAACTCAAGTTATTCATTCAGGTGAATCACGTCTTCCTCGTTCCTTGAAGCTAATCTTGACACCGTTTTAATATAGTACTTTACTTAAACCTCGTCAAAAAGATACCTTATGTTTGAAGTGCCCTTGTGTTCAAGTGGCTCTTACAAGGAGTGTGCCTGAGTGTTGGAGGGAGGAGTGGGGGGTGGCAGTTGGCAAGGGTACGGCCGTACAGTCAACTTGACAAGTCGGCTTTCGTCTAAGGACCCAGTCAACCTGGTTCGAGACTAATACCGACTTTAGGGGGTACCGGTCTCCTTATCTAGACTACTAAAGAGAGCGTATTTTTTGGAATTTTTCATCAATATTTGTTTAGGAATTTCTGATGTTTTGCTGTTGGTTTTTTCATAGGCTCAATCTTTTGCCTGAACCTAACAACTAACCTAAATGTAGATTCAGTAATTTAGTACACTCACTGACCAATAGATTTTGATGTGCATAAGTGTTACGTCACTTAAATGATTTTTGATTTTGACGTTTATTTTTAATAATGTTGTGGATTTGGTATGAAATTTGTATATAGTGATTGCAAAGGATTTTTTTTAAATATTTGTTTGTTTTTGTAGTATAATTTTGGATGAATCAATTTTAAAGAGTGAGAGTTGCCACTCTCTTCATAGTTATTCGGTTGGTATTAGAATAAACATTAGTTTCTCTTCTGATCCGCTGCAGACAATTGCATGTCACTGTTGTGTGTGTTATCTTATCTTGTGTAGCGGCCAGTCAGTACAGACCGGCGACACTTCGACCTAGTGGGATCTTTTGTGTCGACTTCCCCAATAACGACTGCCATAGATATTCATGGCAGCCGAGATCGAGGGCTTAACGTGCTCTCCGAGACACGGAGCAGGCGATAATTGTCAATCAATACGCATATAATTTCGAAAAGTCATATAACTTCCGAAAGTCGGAGGTGCGCGACGTGGGTTCGAACCCGAGACCCTCTGCATTGCAGTCTGTTGGTCTTCCCGCTGAGCTATCGCTGCTCGTTGTGTGTGTTTATTATGTTTGTTGTATATTGTGGCTGCATTTACATACATCATCTACCGTCTGTATGTCTCCAAAGGGATATGCAGTATCGTACGGCAGCCACATTTTGGCAATGTATTTTCGGTCCAAACGTTTTGAGAAACCTTGGAAACCTCACGATCTCTATTGAGCTATTTATTTTGCTCAAAGTGTCCGTTGTACGTGAAAACAATACATTTCTCAGTTTATTTTTACGTATGGTTTTCGAACTCCTTCACTTCATCTAAACAAATGCGTCAACCGTTCCCGGCTAGAATATAGACAAACAGTTTTCTATATCTTTTTATCCTTTTGTTTCGTTTAAAAGGAAAAGTATCTGTTTTCTTTTTTATAAATCTTACCTCCTATAGTAGAGTAATTTGATACACATCACCAGACACCTAGACTTTTCACACCTAATCAAGTTTTCATTTTACTCAAGGCAATTATTAACTCACATTTTACCAAATGTACTGCAGTCACATGAACACGCTAATAGTGACTCACCATAGTCACTTTTCACCGTTATTACGGAAGAATGTAATGATATGTAGGTGACACTAGCGCCAATGTGAGCAATAACAGAATGAAAAATTACATAAATGACAATGCATGCAATTAAACTTTCAACAGAACATTTTATGTTTATCTCATTTTTGATAGATTACGTTATGTACGATATATGAAATACGTAACCAAAAGTAATTATAAAAAAGGTCGTCAATGGTATTGATGGCTAATGCCGCATACTTAAGCGTAGATACGAGCTTCGAATGATAGCAAATTATTATACATTATTTGTGTCCGGTTATAAAAGAGAGACATTCATGAACCGCTTGAATTAGTTGCATACATAGTCTCGCCTATGATAACCGAGAAGGGTTAAACAGGTCTCAGGTTATAGAGGGTGACATTATTGGCAACTACCGGAAAAATTATAAACTCCATGCTTCTGAAGATTCCATGATAAAAAGACAAACTCTATTACTCACATTTTGCCTTACTCAGTAATCGAATTTACAACCTCATGCACAGCAGTTGCGTTTACTAACATTGCGTAACCGAGGCAATATATCTTTTAATTTAACAACATTTAATTAGGTACCTAAATTAATGTTTTTATAATTATCATCATCGCGTATTGTTTTCTGCTAGACGTAAACCCTGCCATCTAACAATCTTCAACTACGATTTACCACTTTGCGTATAATCGTTACTCCAGAATTCTCCAGAAAACGTTACTCAAAGAATATCCTACACTATGTTTCTTAAGACACAGTTCTCCTCTTTAAGAACTATATTCTTTCGATCAAGCACTCTTAATAATTAAGCGAGAATCGAGTTTTATGATATTTTACGCAAGCGACGAATTTCTGACACATATTTTTTGAAAATCTCTGTAAGAAGGTGATGAACTAATCATGTTCGAGAATTAAGAGCCAACGGTAGCGCTATGGAAAAAGCATTAGACTTGCGATCTAAGTCGGTCGCAGTTTTGAATCCGTTGCACTATCAACATGAACCCATTTGTAACAATATATAATTTTAGCTTAGCTTGAAATGTAAACAAAAATACTCTTAATTAATAACCCAAATAATTATCTTTTTATGGGAAAACATGTATAAAAAGACATGCAAGCAGATATAATCTATAATCTTTTAAAATATATTGTCTATACTAGGACTAATTCCTTTCTTGTCAAAGTCTATCTTTACAAAAGTTCAAACAACGAATTCAAAAACATCCAAACGCGGAATAATTGCTCCGCGTAGGATCGAAAACACCACAACCTGCTTGATGGCGACTATTGACACCATTACGCCATCCGTCTAGCTACTTCAGGTTGCTAATCCTTTGGGCTACATCGATTACATTGGCTCTGACAGATCACCTCAAGACCTCTAGAGATATCACCATTATAAGCGTAGGATACATCATATACACAGTACTGTTATGTCTTGTTCTTATAAAGAAGCCAAAGGAATGTCACACCAGACATCGCAAGCCAATTCCTTTGGCTTCGAAATACGAGATACGTAAAAAACGACGTGGGGAGAATGCTCCGTGCGTTATGTTATTATGAGTGTTAGTAAATAACGTAGTAATGTGGGATTGATTGAGCGTGGCTGCCGGGGACGCCGCCGTGCGATGACGGACCGACGCCGGTCCGGAAGGCCGGCAGTGGTCCGGGCGGCCGGCACCGGGACGGGGACGGCCGGATCTCGGGCGTGCCGTGCGCGCGCTCGGTTCATTCACTCTGTGAGTCATCGAGTGCCACAGCCCGCGGGACGCCGTACGACTACTAGTGTAGGGGTTGCCAGGGTTAAAATGTTCTGGCGATGTACCGCTTTTTTATAAAATACTAGATGTGCCCGCGGTTTCACCCGCATTTACGATTACTGCACTGCCCCCGTGGGTCGTAGCGTGATGTTATATATAGCCTATAGCCTTCCTTGATAAATGAGCTATCCAACACTAAAATAATTTTTCAATTCGGACCAGTAGTTCCTGAGATTAGCGCGTTCAAGCAAACAAACAAACTAACTCTTCAGCTTTATAATATTAGTATAGATTATAGCAGTAAAATGTTGCAAGAAGATTAATACGTGTCAGACTTTTTGGTTCAAAGATATTGTTGTTGAAATTGCTTTTTTTTTTTGGCAGGATACATTAAGTCATATTGAAATAAGACTATTTAAATTAACTACTTATAAAATTCATTCATGTAGTCTCTTAGCCCAGACTCAAGGCTTGAGATCAACTGTTCACAAGTACTACGAGGTTATTAGAATAAGGCTCATGTTGACGTAGCATTTTTGTGCTACGGGCGTAGCTGTCAGGCTACGAGCCTTTTTGAAGTTCTGATTCGTAATGGCTTCATTCTATTTTATTGTCTCACATAATTATGTGCGTTTGGTTTAATGGTATTGTATAAATATTAACAAATAAACCATGAAAGGTTGAATAATGCATTTTTATCGCTGTGGACTTTTTTGTTGCTCAAATATAATATGTTATTAACTTGAGCCAACAATAATCTTACAATAAAATATAAATTATTTTACCTATAGTCTGCCTGCGCATCGATTTTATGATCTTGTATAATGGTAAATGATTGCTATTATTTAAATATAAGGAAACTTACCCCCAAAAAAATCTTATTTTAATAAGAAAATCCTGCTAAAATCATGATCAATTTAAATATTTGCATTTTACAACACAAAATGCAGATTTAAATAGTCTTATAGTTAACTTGGAAACAAATTTTATAGAATTTTAGTCTATATCGTTGTCAACGTAGGGGCTCTAATGATAAAAGAATAAATATCGTTTATTTAGCTTTCAAAATGTAATTTCATTATGCTCTGACTCTCTTTCTCTCGCATATCCTAAACATAGCCTATTTTTTTTGTTTCAGTTAAAGTTGGAGGACACTCTTACGAAATAGTAAAAGCAATATATTACCTTTGAGCTGAATGGAGCTGAAGTCGTCTAAAAGCTGCTTAGAAGCCGTGAGTATTTACTTTTTTTGTTACTTAAATGTAACTTTTAACATCGACGAATATTATTTGCCTGTGTAAACGAATGTCAAGGATCTTTCTAAAAATTTATTCATTTTTACAATTTGTCGCTGGCAACCCTTACTAGTAGCGTAGCTTGCGGGGTGCGCTCGTGAGTAGATGTATGTGTGTGTGTGTGTGGGGCTGTAGAGGACGCAGAGGGTGTGCGGGGGTGGGAAGGAGCGGGAGGGGGGCGCATGCGCGGTAGGCGCGGGCGGTCGATAGGCCGGCAGCGCCAGTCCGCGCCGCGCCGGGCCCCAGCGAGCCCGCGCCGCGCCGACATGAGGGCGCGCGCGCCTCTTTCACTCCTCGCACTGATCGCGATATACTCCACCTTCTGCCATGCCGAGAAGAGCAAATTCTGTGAGTCCTTTTAAATATAAACTCTACATTTAAGAAGACCAACGTGTTGCCGCCATAAAATTTCTTTGGATGTACTCCCTTAGGTATTCAAGAGCTTCAATTTTACCGCTTTCAGCATTTACAGCGTCATTTTATACGTACTTATATGATATACACTTAACGTAAGCTTCTTATCTCGATTTCGCGGCAACTTACTCACAAGAAAGTCTTATACGGTTATACGTATACTCGTATTCATAAAGTACTAAGTGAAGAGGACGACGCGCTTAAGCCTTTCTTGAAATGAATGTTTCGGGTTAGTTATGTAAAATTACGTTTTCTTATATTGGCCGGAAGTATGTAGGTCACGAGACAATAGGCTTGGAGCGCGTCCCTGCCTCTAATATAGAATACGATTCATTACCCTTAGTTTGGGCGTAAGGCTTTCTTTATACCCGCCTTAACGATATTAGGTCGTTACGATTACGTGTCGTGCTGCCTAAATTATGTTTCATAAATGTGTAATCTGTTTGATATTGTTCTGCTTGTTTTGATGGTTATTTTATTGATTTTAATTTTGTTAGAGCGGTTTTAACGTCTTTAAGACGAAAAGTACTTTGGAAAGTTTTGATGGGTTATTAACGGAATGGGAATAGAGGTTTTAATGTGGTCTACGACTATGTTCTGATAGGAATGCGATAGTGGATCATATTCGTATTGTTTTTATTGCTGTTGCATTTATGTGTATGTGTTCGTGGACAATATGGCAGCTAAAAATAAGTCGTGTATAATAGATGAGGTTATATTTAAAAATCTTAATGCGCATTTGGTACATATTCATGCCGGTTAAAAAAGTTTAAAATTTCAACCATTTTAAAATACATTTTTTGGGTACTAAACCCAAAAAATGTATTTTAAAATGGTTGAAATTTTGCTTTGATATGAAGATTAATCTCACATACTTATTAACGTTATAAAGTTAATTAAAATTAACTGATGTTTTAATTATTTATTTAAATTCAAAATGTTCGCGTAGACGAGACGGCAACTTTTTATAATTTTACGCGGACATTTTCGGTCAGATTTGGATATTTAGGTAACGTCAACTTATCACTTGTATTTAAATTATTTTAGTTGTGTTATGTAAAAATAACAGTCAAACACAGTCAGAGATGTCCCTGACTGTGTTTGACTGTAAGTTGTCAACTTATGTAAGTTGATAAACATTTTTATCACTTGGAATTGCAATGGTAATTTATAAACGGCAGGAACATATAGAGTATTGTTATTTTAATGACAATTAATGAATGTATTTTTTCGTAAAATACCGTCTGTTACAAATTATTTTAATGTTTAGCTAATTTTGTTGCTGTCTGTACCAATAAAAATTAAAACTCTTAAATTTAAAGGTTTTCTATAAGAAAATCCATGAAATATTATAACATTACCGGGATATCCTTTATAGAATCCATTATGGGTCTTAGATTGGAAGATATTTTGACGATATTAACCCCTAGCGTCTGCCTCAGTCTTCGTCTGCTTAAATTCCACAGCAATAAATACCGGGTAGGCGCTCATAGCCATTTGCACTCACTGATCGGTAAACGATTAGCGAGGTTAAGCAACGTTGGGTGCGGTCAGTCTATAGATGGGTGACCGCTTAGTAGTATTTCATCTGAGCGTCTCCGTGCTTCGGAGGGCACGTAACAAGTCGGTCCCGCTTGTTGCCAAATTGACAGCAGTCGTTAAGTCATGTCAGAGGCCTAGGCTTAAACAACTCTTGACAACAGGTTGGCCACTAACCACACGAAAAGAAAGAAGAAGAATACCGAGTTAAAAGTATCCTATATGGTAATCCAGAATACTAATATTATAAATGTGGAAGTTTGAAAGTATGTTTGTTTGTTTTACTCAGTCACGTGTAAACGTGTGTGTCTCACGGATTTGGATGTATTAGTACACAGAGAGAATATCTACTGGACGACAGTCACACTCAGGATACTTTTAAACTAGCCTGCGTTGTTAGCAGATATTAGTTTATAATATAAGTATGATATTAAATAATACAATAATGTCTTACGTTTACGCGAATGTTACACATTGAAATTAAACAAATGTATACGGATTTTATCGCGTTGTTTATTTTTTATAAAACACTGTTATTACATAATTTTGAAATCTTAAACTACTGCAGTTACTGTTTAATTCTATTTAAGGTATTTAAATGATAAAACTATTAAGATTTAATTTTACATTTTCTCCGACGTTTCGGTTGCTTTTCAGCAGCCATGTTCACGGGGAGACTAAGATGGTGGTTGTCTCAATGTTCTAAGTGTAGAAAACATCACTGAGACAACTAAATAGTTACAAAGTAAACAGTAACTAGTAAAAGTTTTTAACAATAGTAGTTTAAAGTTTCAAAATCTATACTAATATTATAAAGCTGAAGAGTTTGTTTGTTTGGTTGAACGCGCTAAGCTCAGAAACTACTGGTTCGAATTGAAAATTATTTTTGTGCTGGTTAGCTCGTTTATCGAAGAAGGTTAAAGGCTATATAACATCACGCTACGACCCACAGGGGTGGCGTAGTAATCATAAACGCGGGTGAAACCGCAGGCACATCTAGTTATGTAATAATAGTGTTTTATAAAAAATAAACAACACAACTTGTTTAATTTCAAAATACGATGTTATTTCTTAATATACTTTAGTATTAAAGTCGATCAATCGGAAGGTCAACTTATCTCTCGTAAACAATTTTATCATCAAAACAATTTCAGCTATAATTTTATTGCTATTATATAGATCACTTATGATACATTCGACTAAAATCAGCGTAAACTAGATCCCAGATGGTGCTAAGCAGCAATGTGGTAGACCAAAGCGTCAATGGCGGGACCAATTAAGTAGCTACAGGAGAGACTGGTGCAAACCAGTGCATAACAGGGATATGTGGAGAAGCGAGAGGGAGGCCTTTGACCTGCAGTTGTAAAATGCAGGCTGAAATAAATAGAAAACTAAAAAATACGCTTTATTTAAAAACCAAACTAAAGAGAAGAAAATATTTTTTTTAATAATTCATAATAAGGATAGTGATTAATAAAATAAAAGATTTTAATTTAAAAAGCGTGGGCGGCTTTCTGAGATATTTTGATGAGTAGCGTCATCATCAAAATATCTTAGAAAGCATTATTCTTGTGTATTTTTTAGTTCGGCTAACTGCAGACCACGCGCTTGCTCCATCTCTCACGCTCTCATGCAAAGCATCTATGAGAAAATCATGAATCCTGACGATCCTAATCAGGATAATGAGATAATCTTATCAAATTATTGTATTGTCATCGGTCCTCGATGAGTCAACAACGTTTAAATGAAATCTGACCGTTTGAAGTGGGGCAACATTAAGTCCAAAGGAGTCGGTTACAAACAAACAAACATACAGATAAAGCTAATAAAAACCTGTTAAAAATAAAACTTGTGATGCTTATAATGCCTTTGATTTAGAAGCTAGGTAGCACAATTAATGCATCCTATTTCCCACCTGGTCCTGCGTTCGATCTCCATTAGCTGTCGAATTAAAACCAATCCTATCACTAGTATATCTTAGGTTAGTAATGCGTATATAGTTTCAAAGTAAAAGGACGTTGAATGAAAGACGGACAGATATTGCTAAATATCAATATATTAAATGTATAAACAATTTCTTGAGTCAAAACAGACATAAACTTTATGATAACCTTGTATTATGTTTGCATTAGCTGCGCCTGAAATGTCATCGTGAACATAAGCCATATATATAATATCCAAACGTATTATGTACAGTGAGCTGCAAAAATGCATATCCATTTTAAAACTAAAATGGTATAAGCCGATAATTGACGCCATCTAACGGCAATCGATACAAGAACTTTTAAGTAGTTTATTTATATCGTAATAGATGGCGGTGCACTACTACAAAATTAAAATAAGTAGATTTCTTAATAACTCAATTTTGATAAAATTACTTTAAACATTTTATTTTATCTCTATTCGCAATATGTTTTTTTAAAAACACATTTCTGGGTAAAACAAGAAGCAAATAATTACAGATGGATTTATAAATTTATCGTGGGTAGTTTATTTTATAGATACTTTTGATGACTCGTTATTCTCTTCGTATGCAAACATTATTCTGTCCCTGTGTTCGATTGTCTTTTCGATAGAGATTATAATTTTTATAAATTCAACCTATTTACTAAAATGTGTAGGCGTTGCAATATTTTACAACAACGCCATCTAATTCGTTCGTATTCATTCTAATTCGACCGTTTATAAGATTTTGCACCTTAAGGTATCCATGCTCTATTACAGGTGACTGTACATATCTCACGCCTACGGCCTATATTATCTGAGAAAAAGTTGGCAGAGGTGTAATATACCCACATCTCGTTGACTAAGTTTCGACGTACTTACTCGACGTACTACGTGGCGCAGCGGTAGTGAATGCGACTGCTGTGCATTAGGTCACGGGTTCGAATCCCGGGTCGGGTCAAGAAAAAGTTATTGGGTTTTTCTGTTAAGCAATCTCAATAGCACCCCGGAGTTAGGAAGTTGGTGGTGTTAGACACCTCAGTGCCTCGGAAAGCACGTAAAGCCGTTGGTCCTGCGCCGGATCTCTCTCTAGTCGTGTCGGATTACCGTCCCATCGGATCATGAGAGTTAGGGAACAGAGTGTGCAATTGTGTTTGCGCACCCACTTGTGCACTATAATATCTTCTGCGCAGATGGCCAGTCTCCGTTAAGACTGGCCGCCGTGACCGAAAATTCGGTCTGGAGGACATTACTTGCAAAATACTCGCCACCTATTACAGGTAATGAGCCTTGCACTTTACCAGGTACAGTATTCGACTCTATAATAATTTTGGTCAGAAAAACCCAATAACCTTTTACTCGACTTAAGAACCATACGCGAGTCCCTTTTTACATCAATTGTATAATTCATTGCGCTACCGAGGCAGTCTATTTACACTTAAAATAGTTTTATTTAAATCTATTGACTTATCAAAAAGAAATCTTTTAAAATACTTACTACTTTCTTTTTAGATTTCAATAAAACTGCGTTTGTAGGCCTCGATGGCATGCCACGCCTGAGGTCGCGGGTTCGATTCCCGCATAAGTCAAACATTTCTGTGCATGGACATGGATGTTTCTCTTTGTCTGGGTGTTTCTTTGTATGTATTTACAAAAAAAAAGTGAATTTGTATGTTTATCCATGTTCTAGTATCCATAGTACAAGCTCTGCTTAGTTTGGACTAGATGGTGTTGCGTGTATGTGTAGAATATTATTATTATATAACCTATTGAGTCACAGTGGCACATCGGCGGCCAGACACATTTAAGTAAATGTTAAACCAAACTTATTTAAAAACATTATTAAAACACATTCAAATTGATTATTTCATTGAGAAGTGTACACGAAAGCACAGTCAGACAAAACAACCGACTTTAATATTTATTCAATACATAAAGATAAACATTTTACCCCTTTTTTAAGTATATATATTTCACGCACGGTGATGTGTGAGATTCGGTAAAAGATTATAAAGAGAAGAAGCGTCATAAAATTATTATTATAAAAACAAAAAACCCGACTGCTTAAAAATAATGAACTGAAAAGTGGAAAACAAGTATCACAATATCTCTATAAAATTCGACTGATTAATGCATTGTTTTGTACGCTTACTTTATCAAGTAATGAAATAACTACATATGTATATTCAAATAAATTAAACTAAATACTTTATACTTTATATACTTAAAACGTGATATGATACATATATTTGTGAAATGGTGTTTTCACGATCTTTCATTTGATACCCATATTGCTAAGGTAAGAAAAATAAAAATAACACTAATCTTTTTTTCATTCGCAGGCGCCATTTTGAAAATTTATATACTCTATGTCACTACTACAATTCTGATGAATTCAACGACACCTCATATGTCAAAATCCGTCCAGCCGTTTGGGCTGTAGAGCGTGCCAAAGAAATGGACATACATACACACATACATACATATATACATACATACATACATACATACATACATACATACACACATACATACGCTCGAAAAACATTCTGACGCATTCGGGTAAAAAGTAGAAATAAAAAGAAATTATAATTTTCACATCATTAATTGTTTACTGTCAAATTTCGACCACTAACAGACCATTACAATTAATAAATCAACAAAATTATTTTATACGGCATTCATTATATATTACTGAAGTACTTGTTTATCTTCTGCCAACCCTCTGTCAGCTTATTGGCTATCTTATCCACGGGGCCTGGTCCTCCACAATGCCTAGGTCCTCCAGCCAGCAGCACCGTTTCCCCTGGAGCTAGTTTCAAGGTCTTCTCCATCACAAGATGGGAGGCTACTGAAAAGCTAGAGCCGGTGGAGCTGGTAGCCACTGTCATCTCTGAGGGGATTCCAGGGATTCTGGATAGCTGGATTTCTGTTGGTTCTCTGGCCAAGTTGGAAACCAGGAGTAGAGATCCTGCCGTACCCCATCTTAAGACAGCAACAGCCCCGTTAAGACGTTTTATCTGAAGGGAAAAAAATATCGTGAGTTTAAAAAATCAAAAACATGCATTTAATTTTTTTAAAGATTATCCCAATAGCAAGGCTTGATCCTGAATAGCTTAGCTAACAAAGCGACGACAGAGTATGCCGAGGTCGTAAGTTCAAGACCTGCGTCATGAACTATCTTTTATCCTGATATAATTTACACTTTCTTAGCATGGAAAATGCTTATTAATAAATACTAATTTAATACATACATAGTTGACATACCTAATTATAGTCTCACGATTATATTCTTGGAAGGGTAGGCAGAGGCGTAATACGAGCTTTACCAGTTCTGAATTTAGAACCCACATGCTAGGGGGTGTGCCTATCGCGGTCTGGACGCATTGCGTGCTGTTAATGAGAGGCGATAACAGAAACTTATAAAATAGTGGGGCAGACCCAAGAAACGGGATTCGTCCGCAAATGTATGCCCCAGAAACAATGATGCAATGGGGTGGCTTGATAAATCTGCCACTAGGTATTAGTACCACAAAAGAAAAAAGGGAATCTTAAAAGAAAAAGGGCTGAGAGACAAGCTTGTGCATGAGTGACAGTTAATTAAGTAGCCCTACGTGAGGTTTAATGCAAAGAGGTTGCCTCTGTTTATTTGGGATGCGGATTTATGTAAAACGAGCCTTTGAATGATTCATTATAGAAAGGGATTCTGCCTTGAAGGTTCTGGGATTAAGCTTGCATAATGCTAGCTGACGATTCTGATAATTCATTTCCCTGGTTAGGTAGAGTTGTATTGGGTTCTTCTGCGTTTAAATTACCAATAGCAGTGTGGAGTCTGGAAATATGGTCAATGGGCAGACTGTAGTCTTCTCGAAGTTTCCTCAATGAATCTTATGCAATCAGGTGTTGAGTTTATATTAGAACATTTGCAGTACGGAGGCTGACAATGTGTCCGATAGACGACATCGACAATTGGCGCTTTTTCCATTACGTGAAACGTATAATACACACAACAAACATACAAAATGTGGCTATACTTATCACCTCTGGCTTCTCTTTTGGGGATGTTTTGTGATGTGTTATGTCTAAAACTATATCATCTAATAAGTTTCTCTTATGACCGTTATGGTAAGGGCCTATACTGCTTTCGCAAATCATTATTGGGATAATGGTCTTTACTATTAGACTTTAATAACTGTTTACAATTTGATACTGTATGAGATGATGTAGTAGCAATAAATCCGAACACTGTGCATAAAGTGGCAGATTCTAATACCGGATCGGCCCAAAAATAAGTTATTAGGTTTTTGAAGTAAGAAAAAAAAAACCAAGTAGGTTTTTTGAAGTAAGTTGGCGGGCGGTATTACGCACCCCGTTTCTCGAACAGCACGAATAGCTGTTGGTCCTGATCTCTCTCTGGTTGTATGGCTGTCCCATAGGACATTTAGAGTTAAAGTGCTTGTGTTTGCTCACACACTTGTGCACTACAATATTTTCTGCTTAGAGCGCCTGTTTTAGAATCACAAGCCCATGCTTTGGTATTTACTCCTATTTTCTTATAGACACAGAACCATATTCGAACGATAATATTTAAATAGCTACCATTTTTCCAAAATATCAACAGAAAAGACACATAAAGACATAAAAATCGAGGATATCGGAATATGATAGAGACATTGAACATTTGCTGCGGAAACTCTTAATGAATTACGGTCGCTTTCGCTTCATATTTTTCTATCATCCCCATGAAACGAAATTTCATCCCCAACGATAGAAAAATATGGGGCGTTATGGTACCTTATCTCGCGGAACGCGACGATTGGGGCGAATGGGTTATTATGAATGGGCAGGCGCTCATTTTTACATTGCTATTCGAATACTTTAAGGCGCTTTATGAAGATTCCGTTTTTAGATCTCTTGGCAATTTTTATTTGATTTTGTCCTGCTAATATTGTATGTCGGTATCGGGTGTTTCTTGATCAATAACGTCCGACTAATATGATAATAGAGCATAATTTAACATAGTTAACTTTATGTTCTTCTAAAATTAATTAAAATGCACATAGAGTCAGCTTGATCTTTAGGAATGGATAATCTACCTTATAAAGAAATGCGAATAAACTACGAAAAATAAGGGAGTAGAATACTGTCTTTCTGAAATTTAGCGGCTAATATTTTTTATATACATACTCAAGCCTGTATCCCAGTAAAGGGTATCCTAGTAAAGGCAAATAGAGGCATATTTTATCCACATTTTGTCAGCAATGTTTTTAGGTCTCATACATACAGCTAGTCTTTTGCCGCCATACTGCCTTTGCCAGATCCTATGCTGTAACTGACAATTTCTTAACAAAAAATTTTGTTACACATTTTCCGTCACATATTTGTAATCGTACGGTAACTGATGCCATGGGACTACTAAAGTAGTAGCAGAATATAAAAATACATATATTGTACCTATTCTAACGTTTTGTAATCGAAGCCGGTATACCACCACCTTCAATTAAACCTGTTTATACTAATACACCAAAGATATAGTTCGGAAAATTCATAGGAATATTAATAAGAGGGAAACAAAACTTACGACCCTTAGAATAGAAACCAATAGATGCCCAAGGGACTATGGGCTATTGTAACTTGAACCAACTCGTTTTAATATTCAATTATAAATTATGTTATAAGTTTTCAATAAGGGTAGGGATAGTTTAGTGAAAAGAAGTATATGCCTCTGAGGTGTTGGATTCGATCGATTTGATTTCATGACACACATACATAGCTTTTTCGGCAATACTAGTTATGTTTGTATTAGCTTTTTTCCAGCCTTCACCCGTGTGAATCTTCAACAAAGGTGTGCCTAGATAAAGAGTATTCTATGTGTTAATCCAAGACATAGTCTATATATGTGTCAAGTTACATCGAAATCCGCTTAGCAGTTATGCGTGTTGAGTATCAAACTTCAAAATATCTTCACACGCCTTCATTTGCTAGGATAAAAACTTAGGATGCTAACAAGCCATGTAGTTATTGTGGCTTATGGCTATATACTATTGCAGCACGCTATAGTATCTCCTATGGGATAGGCAGAGTTGTGTTACACTTACATTTGTCTAACTATGTTTTGGGTGTTCAGTCATTTTCTAAATAAAGAAATCAAATAAAACTTAATAAAACTTTGCTTGACTAGGGAGCGAAATTCGGGTAATGTCACGAATAAATGTAATTTAAAGCCTCAAAAAAAAACGGAGTCTTATTTAAGCCTACGGAAGATATTATGAGTCTCTAAACACTAAAATTCAAAGGAACGTCACGTCTGGTGTCTCCTCATATCCATAGGCTTAACCCTTTGCCTGACTCTAGCAACTATCTTAAATGTAACTTCAGTAACTTTAATAAACTAACTAACAGCTATACTTTGACGTTAATAAGTATTACTTTGTTGCCTAAATAAATTTCCATCTCCCTAGCTTTTATTATTCCTAAATAACTTGAGGTCGGCTTTTCTAGTCTAACCGGATTTGACTGAACATCAGTCAAGAAACACCTGGACGCCGAGCTTCAACATGTCAAGCAAGTACTGCAAGACAACAAGCTCCAACAGCCGCGCCGCTGTCACAGATCCCGAGAAAAGCCAGCCACAGTCGAGCGCCAGCCTGCTATACTGCCTTATGTAAGGGGTGTCACTGACAAGATTGGCTACATCTTGAAGCGAGCTTCAATCAACACATACTTCAAGCCGCCAACGAAGATAAGTCAATTTTTACCATCCGTCAAGTGCCAATTACCTTTACAAGATGCAGGGGTCTATAAAATAGATTGTGACTGCGGACTCTCATACATTGGTCAAATCAAGAGAAGCATAGGCACCCGGATAAAAGAACACATAGCTGACGTAAAACACAAACGCTCGTTGAAGTCTGCTGTGTGTGAATACGTACAACAGGGGACCAACCACTACCTGAGATTTGACAAACCACAGATTCTCGCTAAAGAACACCAATTCCTACCAAGGATGCTTCGCGAGGCTATTGAAATCAAAAAACATCCCAATTTCAATAGAGAAGATGGTTGGAATGTACCACCAGCTTGGGATCCAGTACTTCAAATAGTCAAACCCAAGAAGAAACAAACCACAGCTAGACTTCATGATACTTTGAGCTCATTCTGCGTAAATAGAAACACCAATAATTAAATTATGTTCAGGTACTTTGAAATAACTACACTGGAACATTGAGACAACTACCATCTTAGTCTCCCCGTGACCATGGCTGCTGAAAAGCAACCGAAACGTCGGGGAAAGTGTAAACCAAAAATAAATAGATTTAATAGTTTAAATAATTTTATTAGCTTATAAATTAGTCAAATAAAATCAATAGTAGTAGTAGTGTAATATTTTCAAAATTTTGTTATACAGTGGTAAATAAACAACGCGATAAAATCCGTATATAGTAGTTTAATTTCAATGAATAAGATTCGCGTAAACAGAAGACAATATTATGAACATCAGTTTTTACACGCAGCGGCTGCCACCTGATCTCCGCAACCCGAAGGCTAACGATACCCTAAGGCTAGACCAGTATCAGGATATTATAGGGCACTAATTTCCCAATAACGACTGCCATAGATGTTTATGGCAGCCGGGACCGACGGCTTAACGTGCTCTCCGAGGCACGGAGCAGGCGATAATTGTCAATCATTACGCACATAATTTCGAAAAGTCATATAACTTCCGAAAGTCAGAGGTGCACGACGTGGGTTCGAACCCGAGACCCTCTACATTGCAATCTGTTGGTCTCCCTAATGAGCTATCGCTGCTTTTTTGTTACCTAAATAAATAAATATTATAAAATTGATTTAATTTGAGTTAACTTGACATGATTCACTTACCTCAACATGAGGTCCAAAAGCTGGCGATTTCCTTAAAGCAGCAGCAACCCTTAGAATCCCCACATGACTGTCATCATTGGCAAACTCAGCCTTTGCATTCGCGTATCTATAATTAGGAGCTAAAGGTAACCACGGCTCTCCTTTTGTAAATCCTCCATTAATTGTATCATCCCAGGGAAAAGGAGATTTTGAAGGAGTAGCAACGTTTGGCCAGCAGGTGGTGCTGGTAGCCCATTCCAGGAGTGTGTCTGCTGCTCCCAGCTCGTCTCCTTGCTGAATTACTGCTGAGCCTGGAAGCGTGAGGGCTAGAAGGTTGATGGCGTCAACCATTTCGCTTCCGTACCTCGTGGCTATACGACTTTCGCTGGCTGTGCTTGTCTGAAACAAAGATTTTATACGTATAAACAACAAGACTAAGTAAGAAATACTTGCCTTTATTCTTGAAGGGGTAGGCCTCTGCCTATCATCTCTATACATCTCTAAATATTCAATCAACATTTCGTCTGCTATGGTTATGAGTTCCATATTTTATGACAGTCGTTCGTTGACAGACATACCCAATAACACTCACCGCGACCCGATACTCGAACCCAAGTGCTCATGCACAACAGTTGGCTATTGAGGCAGTTTTACTCTTGCTACTGAAAATTATTTAAAATATTCAAACACGAATTGTACGGTATTTGAACTAATACGTCATTGCGGCTCTAATTATAAATTAATTATATACATATATAGAGATACACCTGCTTTCAGAGGGGTGGGCAGAAACTATGGATTTCTACACGGTACGATCCCGGCATACGTCTCTTGCTTACTTACATACTTATATAATATTGTTTATATAAAGTTAGCGCGTATAAATAGTTAGCTTTTTATATCAGTAAGAGGGAATGTTTTGTAATAAAAATACGTTTGGCAAACTAGAAGTTAAATCCAATGAATTTTTATCATTAATTTATGTACAAGTAGGCCTCTTAGTTTTGCTTGAAAAAGGATTTTTGTAGAAATGCGTATTGGGAATAACGACTGCAGTGATGGTGGAGTGGATTAAATGATTCTATCACCACTGCCAGTGTCGGAAGTGTTGTAGGTTAGATCACAGGGATATTTGTATGATTCACAAATAGTTGTTCCGAGTCTGGGTTTTGATATCCGTTGATTGATGAATGTCCCCCGCGACACACGATTTTTGTTTAGAGCGGGTGTGTGTGATATACTTTAAATATGTAATAATTATAATTTAGAGATGTATCAATGCGGACCGTTTTAGGTTTTGTAGCATAATTTTAAGCTAGCTAACATCCGTAAGGCCCTAGTGTCAACTCCTGGCTGGCCAAAATATTATTGAGATTTTCTGTCAAGGCAGTTTCAGCAGCACCACTAAGTCTGAACTTGTACGCGCAATCTACTAAACAAAATCTTAAACATAACTGGGGAGATGTGTGCCTTACCCCTTTGGGGTTCACAGGATTATAAACAGAAATCAGCAACATTAATCTCTACAGCAAAAGGCTTTAAACAAATTCATAATTGATTTGTCCAGCAGTTTGTGAAAACTCTAAGCTTGCTAAATTGTGAGTTAATACCTCCCAAGAGGTGTTTATCCCGTTTTAAATAGAGGACAATGCCACGTACTAAACGGGACCGAATCCCAGGACAATACGCCGCTTTGTGAACCAGATTCTTTACGGCCTTTCATAAATTGCCCCTAATTGCCCAGCTAGAGAATTCTGGAATAAATGGCCTCATTATTTTAGTAGTTAACAGCAAATAAATGGCTTGTCAGTGTAAAGGTGATGTTTATTAAACAGTTTTTGGAAACAGTTGGGTGTAAACAGTCGCTTATTACAAGTTGAGAGCTTTTGAATGCAAGTACTATGGGCATTGGATGCAAGTGTTATGGTATGGTATTGCATGCAAGTGTATTGATGTTTGTTGAAAAATGGATGTTATGAGAATATTGGTTGGTCTTTGGTGTAGCCAGTGGATACGGGTGCAAATCATAAAGTTTGATTTCTCGGTCGAGTCAGTAAAAAGTTATTGCATTTAGAAGTTGGCAGTGATTCATCACTGTGTCTCGACAAGTACGAATTGCCGTTAGTCCTACACCTGACCTCTTCCCGGTGTTATCAGATTACTGTTCTAACGGACTATGGAAGTCAGAAAATACAGACTGCACTTGTGTATCCGCCCCTCTATTTTGTTTTTATCTTTTTTTAGGATATTTGGTTATTTAAAACATGTTTGTTTCATAAGGTTTAATCTGTGAAAACAATTTCATTACAAACATAAATTTAAGTACTGCCAAACTTGCTTCACCTGAAGATTTTATAAAATAGTTGTAAATGTCCAAACATTTAACTTATTAAATTTTAAGACACATAACAGTAATTTCCTCTGCCTCGGACTTACACGAGCACTTGAATATTTGACACAGTCTTTCAAGACATGTTCATAATCCTCTGGTACTTGACATAACTCACATTTTGGAGAATCTATTCTTTCATAAGGTGACCATTATTTTCTAGAAGGAGCGCTCATACTTATATGATACGTCTTATACGCAGATGGCTCGTCAGTAACTTATTACAAACGCTAAAGTAAATGTCTTAGGTTAATATAGTTTACGAGATTTTCTCGACCATTTCACGTACCTACTTAAGAGGGAAAAATACCTATCATTTCTCGTCTTCTACGTAAAGTACGATGGGTCAAAACGACATTACGTGCCGTAGTTGACTTATTTTCCAACACATTTCCTTTCAATTTGCGCGATAACTGTAGTACAATTTGTGGGAAATCGAAAAAAATATGTGGTGAATAGTCTATTTTATAGGTAATTCTTTTCTCAATCTGTTCTGAAATATTTGCTATGTACCAGCAATTTTCTACAGACAAATTTACGTATCCGGCAAAAGCATTAATTGCGAGATTTTAAATAGTTTAAAATATTCATAACTCACAAATTTTCAGTGATTGTTCATGCATTTAATGACAACTCAAGCCGGCAATATAATAATCAAATCAAAACTTATTTTTTATAAATTTTCTCTTTTCACATTTCGCTGTTTGCACTTTAGTTAACTAACTATAACCAGCATTCTGAATCTTCGGGTTATAAAGAGATTGTCATCCATTGCATCTTCTTGGCAAACAAGAAAATACAGCAAGTAATGTCATATAAGCAAACACGCTACTCGTCTGAAAGCAAACGATTACCATAGCCTGTACAGACTTAAAACATCAGGACTTTCGCTGGCGTACATCTGATGCTTAAAAAAAGGTGTATTGCTGCGAGTGCAAGAGCCAACGAGACAATCACACCTCTTGTAATTCGTTTAAAACAAACCCTATATTCACGCTAAGTTTTGGCATAGGTTATCCATATAAACTCACCATCCAACAAGGTGTGATATCTTGAGGAGTAGTCAACAAGGACGCATGGAAGCCAATTACCATCTCAGGGGTCGATCTTGAAGGAGAAGTCAGAGCTTGGCTGAAAACGCTGTTGGCACCAATGCCACCGTCTCCGTAGTATCCAGCTGATTCTTCTGATCTTAAAGACGATTCTACTAATATGACCCTGAAAATAAACTTCCATATAGACTTCTAAGGGTTTTTTAGTGTTATGTTTATCTTATATACCTCTCTTTGCAACTTGGTAGTCAAATTTCTATTTAATTAACGAATGAAATAAGAATCAATATAATGAACGAAATAATTAAGAAAACAATTTGATATCAACAGGCAACCAATATTCCATAACTTTTGCTGGTAGTCTTTATGTAACGACGCGTCAGCCACGCACGAGTAATATAATGTTGCCATCATGCGCAGTCGCTTATGCATGGTTAGATTACCAGATTTATCAGTCACGTCTTGAGTAGCCATATTTTTTGGTATTTCTGGCAATTTTGATTCCAAACTACTTGATCTTGTTAACCCCTCCAAGCTATATTTGTGTTAGGAGAAGTTCACATCGGTAGTGCAGTATATGCAATGGTAGGAATTAACTTGTATCCTAGAAATACTCAGAATTATCAAAAATTTATTTAATGCTAAATAGTTTCAGCATGCGTATTTCACCGCGTGAGTCCTACGTAAAGCAATGCTGGAATATCAGAAATGAATTAATTTAGGACGTGATCGATCTGTGTACCAATTTTTATTTAAAGTCGTTAAAAGCTTTCAAAATGATTAAGTTTCAAACATCCAAATATCAAAATATTTTTATTTATAATATAAGGTATCGACTTACGGTGTTTCCAACCCAGCACTTCGGGCACAACTCATAGCACCAGCTCCCAGATTCTTCAGCACTTGCTCACCACAACTCTGTTCTTTCAAGTAGTCTGGATTCAGTAGCACTCCTGAAACTCCACGCTTCAACCAAGAACATTGAGCATTGATCAAAGCTGCTGCAGCACTTTCAGAACACAGGTTTACCAAAGCCTCATTGTTGGTGCTGCCCCAGAAAGCGTTTCTACCTTCATGCCAGATCCATGCGTCGATTCCATTCTCTGGCTGCAAATAAAGTGAAGAGTAAAGGAGTCTGCCCACTACACCGTCTCATACCATGACCGTGCAAGGAACGTGACAGACAAAAAAATATTCTTTGTAAGGAAATGTATAAGACTATGCCCACTAGACCGTTCCGTCACCAACCAGCAGTTCCTATAGCAGGGCGTATCGTGTTGCTTTTTGTGTCTGATACGTTCCTAGCACGGTCATGGTATGAGACGGTGTAGTGGGCAGACTCCTTTAGGGTAGATGTCAATGTACTCGTTATTCTTATATTAAAACTGCAGACTGCCATATTGTAATGAAAGTAGACAATTACAGTAAACGTGATAAAACTGTACCTTTAGTCTACTAGTGGCAGAAAGTGCAATAACGTAATTAGTTGTGATAATATAGACACTATTATTGTACGATTGCCCGATTGGATCGTCAGACCTGATACCACCTTAGACTAGGCTATACCACCTGGCCTGGTCTTAGAATGGATGAAATAATTTCAACCTTCGACGTCCACTGCTGAACAAAGACCTCTCAAAGACTTTCACATCGATAAATTAATTGCTTGCATGCAATAGATTCCCTTGACCAGGTCATCAGTCCATCTGTTGGAGGCGTACCATGCTTCGTTTACCTGTGTGTGTTATTCGTAAACTTTTCTGCTCAAACGGCCGTCGGTTGGTCGGACTGTATAACCATTACCAAGCCCATCACAGCAAACTTTTTGTTACAACTTTCTTTCAAAGAATAGCTGCTATTAAAACTTGAAATAGCTTAATAAAACCTTAAGCTATAATACCGTAATGTAGTCACGAATATCATATCTACTAAGGGATGTTAGGCTCGGAAGCATCTATTTGTATATTACGTAAGATGGTGGGGTAATTTTGATAAATAATATACATTACGTCTACTGGCTCGCTATCTACCATCAACCTGCCAGTTTCGGATTACTTTGCAAAGAAATACTCGACAACGTATAGAGCGTGACAAAAAGGTGTGATCATATATTTTACCATTGTATTAATCTATCGTAATTTAAAATAATCTGAGAATCCTAGCTATAGAGCTTTTCAACGTATACATAGTCAGATTCCTATAGACAGAGATTTTAAGTCCTACTAATAGCGGGTAAGCTTTTTATCGTATACCAGGCACGGGCTCTAATGGTCAATCCACGGGTAACCGTAGTTACGATAAATTACTGATCAGACAAGGTGTTTTCATCCAGCCTCGTTCATAAATGTATGCACTCTAGAATGTTGACATTAGCACAATGCTTCTGGGTAAATTGAAAAGGCTCTACTTTTTATACGTGTAATTGCCTTCGTTTGAGTTCCACCTTATGTTGGTAGTGAGAGAGAAAAACGTCGATAAAGTAATATTTGAAATATGAGAATGATTAAGCTTATATCTTACTGGCGGCACTTCATCAGCAGCTCCATCCTTCCATAATATCGAGTCTTCATAACCAGTGATGCGTTCAGCGCTCGATGTGAACCATTCGGACTGTGAACTAACAGTCTGCAGCGGCAACGTGATCACCAATTTAAGCTCTATTAAGAAATGCATAAGGTTTCAATTAGCTTCGAAATATATAGCCAGCTCTCAGATTCATTCTTAAACAGACGGTGTAGACCTGACTAGCGACTTTAAAGAAATATGCTTATGGATTAGGAAATTTTCGCTAATTACCAATGTACAAAATCTCGCTCAGAAACGCTAAATTAAAATTAATAAAACAAAGCAGAAAATAAAACGTAGCTTCTTTAGTTTTTACACAGGATCCATATCTTAGGCAAAAGTTGTCCTAAAAATAGATCTGCATCTATTTCCAGAAAGTCACTGGCTAAATACTAAACCAGCTTAAATGGTTTGTTTCGGTTTAGACTTGTTAACGAGGATAAAAATATGCTATTAAATTGACACTATATGACGAATTGTCCTTGAGTCTATATTAACGTTTGTTTCGAATTAAACTCGAGGTTGCCATGATACCCAATATTAACTCGACTAATATAGTTTTCTAAAAATAACTACGAAAAAAGTCCTGTACAGAAGCAAAAAATATTTGATAGTTATATATCTAACACTATATAATATAGCAATTCGAGATCCAAATAACTCATATTCCTATTTAAATTTTTATCTAAGATTATATTACATTAACTGTAAAATGATATTATTATTAACTGTAAAATTAATAAGAAAAGTTACTAATTTGCATTAGCGTCGGTTCTAACAAATAGGTTTGCGGATACAGTTTGACCACGAAAGGCAAAGCAAAATCAAACTAAATTCAGTTTTGACGTATAAGTGCATGCTCGCACATATATTGTTATACGACAATATATGTAACGCCACATACGTAAACCACACGTGTGAAGTTGCTGTTATTAGTTAGTGAAACGAATGGCGATCAATCGCTAATTCAATACCCTAAATTGTAGTAGAACTTACACATACAGGATATGTCTTTATGAGGTATGCTGTTAAGACGTACACGGCCATTTAAAGTCGCTAGATTATTCATGTCATTCAAAACAGGCAGTCAGTACTTTGAAGAATACCCTAACGATTCATCTAAGCTTAGGGCTAACATGAGATAGAGTTTATCGATCCGCTTGAAAATTTGTTGTGTGTTTGTTTTCTTACTGATGAAATACTAAGAAATAAAACATGATGTTATTAAAAAAATCCGTTGCAGTTAATCTTACCCAATTTCTTCGCCTTCTCCAAAACATTGTTGAAATCATCTGCATTACCGTAACGAGGGTCTATTTGACTGATGTCGAGGGTTCCTGGCTTAGAGCAGTCAGTGCTCCTAGTTGCTAGAGGTGATAGTATCACAGCATCAGCTCCTAATGCTCGGACGTAGCTGATCTGTTTTACAACGCCTGGGAATGGACACAAACATATATATCATGCCAACTCTTCTTTTGTGTAAAAAGACTGCTCATTTGAGGAAGCCTCTTAATTTTCTGATTCATCATGACTCTCACTGACATCATAACATTCTCCTTGACTTATTGCACGAAATTTCTCACTCTTGCATCTTATTTTAGTTGTACTGGAGTGCATGTTTTAAATAGATTACTTAGTATTTTGCACAGTCAATAGTCATGTACAGCATTTCTATCGAACTATTCAAACTATACATATGTACATAGTCCATTTTGGACCTTAACCAAAAGCAATCAGCCCGCAGCAGGTCCAAAGAAGGCGCTGTGGCACCAATGGTAATTAATAACAGAATAGACTAGTGTGATTTTTGTCTTTTGCCCTGGCAGTACATGGACAGCTATCATAGGCTACGGTTACCATTTACCATTCTAACCTGATCACTATATTGGTAGTATCTTATATATAAAATTCTCGTGTCACAATGTTAGTTACCATACTCCTCCGAAACGGCTTGACCGATTATTATGAAATTTTATATGCATATTTAGTAGGTCTGAGAATCGGCTACTATCTATTTTTCATACCCCTTAGTGATAAGGGTTGTCCAACCCTAAAAAATATTTTTAATCTTTTGGTCAAAACATTTTTTTTATGGCAAAACAACGTTTGCCTGGTCAGCTAGTAAACATATAGATAAACGCTACATAACCCTTTCAAAACCAATGTTGAGCGGTAACAGCAACGCACAATGGAATATGATATTTCATTAATAGTCAGTAATTGAAGGTTAACTGTCGTACACGCGGCACACAGTAACATTGGCTACGAAGCCAGATACGTAACACTAATAACGCTGAACCGTGATTTACGTGCCGCTGTCGACCACCTATTATTACGTGATATGAAATTTTGTTCTAATGAAATACATTTGTGTATTTACTTGGTATATGAAATTACATAGCACGCGTATGTCGGTATTTGTCTATGAAATTTAGGTACTCGCTGCTTCTTTTTTGTTATGCCTATACGAAATATATTTATGGTTTTAGAAAAGACTATATTTAAAGAGCACCCAGGTACTTGATTCACCTGAATGTATGTGCTGTTATTTCGTGTAGCTCTGCAATTATAAATTCCCTTCGTTTTTACATTTTACTATCACACTAGCTGATCCGCGCAACTTCGCCTGCTTCATATAAGATAAGAGAATTTACCCCGTTTTTGCAACATTTTCCATTGCTGCTCCGCTCCTATTGGTCGTAGCGTGATGTTATATAGCCTATAGCCTTCCTCGATAAATGGGCTATCCGACACTAAATGAATTTTTCAATTCGAACCAGTAGTTCCTGAGATAAGCGCATTCAAGCAAACAAACAAATAAACTCTTCAGCTTTATAATATTAGTATAAATAGTAAAAAGGTTTGGAGGAAATTTGCTCAGTTAAGTACTTCATTCGAAAAATTTGTAATCTTAAGAACGTTTTAAATGAATTTTTTAAATCAGTTGTGTAGTTTTTGTGTTATAACCTTACAAACAAACAAACAAACATTTCTAATCTTTCCTCTTTAAATATAGAGATAAGATGATAGACTTATAGCTAAGAATCTACTGTGGACCCTGTCGGGCACAGCATGCCAATAATTATATTCGGAGAGAAGAAAATTCGAAGATTCCGTAAAATGCTTGTGTTGTATGTATAAAGCATTCGTATTTATCTAATTGCTATATTTTGCCCGCGTCTTCGCTCTTGTACATTTACAAGAGCGAGGTTAGGTTAGTATCAGTACTGTTTTCTGAATAAAAGGTATCTTATGTCCTTTTCTGGATAGTATTTTTTATGGCGTGAGCCTCCTGTCGCCTTTTAGACGCAGTTGGATACTCCATGCAGTTGCGGAGATGTTCGTGACAGTAGAACCTAATAACGCTTTGCCTAAACCAAGTACCCGAGACCTCATTCAAAACGAAGAGTATTAAGTAAAGACTATTCAAATCTCTTCGCCATTCTCATTACCTTTTAAATCGCCCAAACCATCACCATCGGCATCTTTAAAAGAGTCTACCACCACTCTGTAGTACACGGCACTGTCCCACCACGGCGCGACCACTTCGCCGACCACTCTCCCGACTACAGCGCACACGACCAAAGACCACCACATGATGACCATCACTGTGTAATGATATGCAATGTTCACATTGACCTTGTCTAGTGATGGGATTACATCTGAACATTGGTTTTGGTATTTTTACTAAGTGATATTTAAAATAGATTTATTTTTGGGTTTGTAAAAATAATGTATTTTATTGTTATTAATGTCTTATCTTTTTAGTTGCTGATATGGCATAAGTTTGCTAATTATGAGGTTCTGTGTTCAATTTCCAAGTCGGGCAACAAGTTTCTGGGTTTTTCTGTTAGGAAATAATAATTCTCAGTAGCAGTACGGATTCGAGAACCATGCGCGGTAGATGGAACGGTAACGCGGTAGATCGCATACCAAGGACCGTCATGCTCACTCAAACGTCATTGCTTGTGGTGGCGTCATGGACCGGGTCGTCCCCTTCCCTTCAATATGGCGAAGGGGGCGATAGCTGGCCCATGCGTGGTACTTGTGAACAGGTGCTACTTGTGGTGACTGGTCGACCTTGGTTTCGTGGAATTCGATAATTTACTTACTACATTTTTATTTAAACAGTTAGATTAAACTACGGACTACAATCATGCCTTGTCTTGATTATTTATGTACATGTAAGTGGATGCTCCTATTTACCATGCTGCTGCTTTAGAGGCTACCATCAAATTTTATCAAATGCTTGAGTATGTTCAGTAGTAGTTCATGGAGAAATGGTTGCAGCACTTTACAGTTATGATTTGTAAACGAAATATTATTGTATACTTGGCGTTTAAAAAGAGTGGCTATGAGTTTCTTGCCCGTTCTTCTCATGAGCCCTACACCCTTGCTTTGCTGAACGTGGCAGTAAATGTAAATTCACAGAAATAAAATTACGTGTAACTTTGATATTCATAAGTGTTACCTTGTAACCTAACTTGAATAAATTTATTTTCATTTGATTTTATGGCAATAGACTGGCTCTGGCAAAATAAGAGTGTAATGCAATCTTCGGGGATAAGACAGTAACCTTAGCCAGAGGTGTATGTGTACCTACATAAGCAAGAAACTATGTTTGTATTGATACTGATTATATACTCAATTTGATAACCTTATATTTCCCATAGGGTTACACAGGGCTAACGCATTAAGACATGTTAACCTCTGAGTCTTCTTCAGAGGTTAATGAAAACACTGTGGGTCTGTGTGTCTGTCTGTTAGTGACAGGCATAACTTCGGAACCACTGGACCGATTGACTTGTAACTTAGTGCGCAGACACCATGAAGTCATACCTCAATCGAATTTTAATATGGGCCCTGTGGGTCAAAAGACCCCCGAGATATAGAGGTCACAAGTCACATGAAGACGAAGAGGTTGAATCCTGGGTTTTTACACCCATCTTGTTATTATTTGCCCTCAAAACAAATTAATCAAATAGACAATAATGTCTATAGTTATTCATATCGAGTTTATTCGTAGATACATATTTAATAACAGAGGCGCGTCGGTCAAATTATTTACTATCTGGTATTCATAATACGAAACTATTTTATCGAGGTGTAGGAAAGTTTTTGTTTAGTAGTTTATTATTGAAAATAGGTAGGTTATAATAAATAATTTATACCCTTTCAGCACAGTTGTTTCATAATAAATAAATAATATATTATTCCCAAGTCACTTGGGATCGGCTTTTCTAGTCTAACCGGATTTGACTGGATATCAGTTTTTACACGGAGCGGCTGCCACCTGACCTCCGCAATCCGAAGGCTAACGATACCCTAAGGTTAGACTAGTGTCAGGATATTATAGGGCACTGACTTCCCAATAACGACTGCCATAGATGTTCATGGCAGCTGGGACCGACGGCTTAACTTGCTCTCCGAGGTACGGAGCAGGCGATAATTGTCAATCAATACGCACATAATTTCGAAAAGTCATACAACTTCCGAAAGTCAGAGGTGCGCGACGTGGCTTCTAACCCGAGACGCTCTGCATTGCAGTCTGTTGGTCTCCCTATTGAGCTATCGCTGCTATTAAATTCAAATTTCTGCAGTCTACTAGAAACAAAACCACGACCTGATGGCGTAGCGGAAGCCGGTCGACTGGCCTCGAATCTGGCACGTGACAATTATTTCTGCGATTCACAAACGATTGTTCTGAGTCTTGTATTTAGAGCTTGTTAATT
The DNA here is from genome assembly GCA_963675205.1 of Catocala nupta. Taxonomy (NCBI): domain Eukaryota; kingdom Metazoa; phylum Arthropoda; class Insecta; order Lepidoptera; family Erebidae; genus Catocala; species Catocala nupta. The sequence continues at coordinate 2,018,230 of OY776089.1, read as the reverse complement.
AATATAATATTTTAAGTAACAATGTTTGTAAAATACCCCATGACACTTAGCTATTAAGCTTAGTGTTATAAACACTATAGGCATACAGTTAAAGAAAATACTCCCACCATAGTGCGGTATTTTCTTTCAAAGAAAAAGGAACACGAAGAAATAGATAGGCTGTATTAATACATGTTCTGAAATGTGCTTATAATAGTAATAGTGAATAATGTTAGTACTAAGTCACTTTAATTTTTTTTAAATAGTAATTAATTAGTATCACAAAATAACAATTCTATATTCTAATAACACTCTAGTATTTTTTTACTAAGTGAATTAACATTATGGTTTACATCCAAATATTATATCATACTGTACAACTATATATATAACTGAAGATCATAGAAAATAAAATCTGCAATTATTACAGCTTACATAAAGATTTTAATGAATCTTTATTCATTCTAATTCAATGCTAATTATATAGTCAAGAGTATTGGAATATTACAAATACTTCTTCCAAACGCGCATTTTCATGCAATCTGACTTACTAATCATGCAAAAACTATGAAACACTCACCATTCATTACCATGTTTGATAATAAATTATTACAATGTTTGATAATAAGTGCAAATGAAAAGAAGAAAAACGCAACATTTTGATCGAAAGTCCTTTGCGATCCTTTTATAAGAATTGAAAGATAATATTGTTAATAATTATAATGAGCACGAAAATCTTTTTAATTCTCTTAATAAAAAAATGTATTTAATTATTTTCACGTAGGCGGTGCTTGTAGTACTAATACTTCTCCAGCTTTCAGAGTGATGGGGCCAGAGGGCACTGTATCCCTGTAAAATAAAAAATAAGTTACAAGAATACAAATAGCAACACGAAGACATTTCTGAATGCCATGACAGCATTGTTAGTAACGTAGATTGTAAGATAGGTGATTAAAATACATCTATCTTCTGTCCTATCTGTCATAAATGTTATCACGGATTATTGTTTTCGAGAATAATCGCGATATGACCTATAAACATCATTTAATTTTACTCAAATGAATAAAGATAAACCTGGGTGGTAAGTTTAATCAGTTTATGACATGAAAATGTATATTAGTATTGCTTTTATTGTTCTTTTATAGTGTAGAATATACTAGCAAAATTGGCAATATCAATTTCATGGTCCAGCCTACCAGCTGCGCGTAGCCTAGCCCAGTGTAGGTCGATACGAGAAGCATTGCATTGCGTTTAATTTAGTTATGAACTTCTGGCTGGGGATTTTAGAGGTTTTTAAAAGGCGTTGTCCTCTCATGGGACCAATAATTATAGTAATAACATATTTCTACATAATCGGCAACGTGTAAGTGACACCTATTGCAAACGGTAATTGCCACTTGCCATCAAGCTACGCTTCTTCGCCACCTCAGTAGAATAAAACTAATTTTGTGAAGCTATTTGGTTGAAGCAGTTTCTGAGTTTCTGATCTGTAGTTACACCAATAGAACAACAAGGCTTCTGCTAGTATCAATACAAAGTAAACTAAAAGAAACGTGGCAAGATGTAGGTGTTCTTACCCAGCCAGTCGGTCGCTGTGCACGCTGGACACATAAACCGTCATCGGCTCTTGCAATAATGATACTTTAGTAAGATCCACTGATTCTTCTTCTTCACCCACGTTGAAGACCAGGCCATACGTGTCATACGTCTTTAAATGCCGGATCAGAACCAGGATACTCTCAGTCAGGGCCTCAACGTGGTAATCTCCGTGAGAGAGAGCTGGTTCTTTACGAAGTTTAGTTAGAGCTTGGTATACCTGAAATAGCAAATGATTTGTAAGATATTGAAAAAAAAAAAGGTGATATAAAGATAAACGCGAAAACTATAATAGGAACCAAAGTTCCTTCTAAGATTAATGACGGTAACACTGGACTATGCTAGGCATGGTATAAAAGTAGACAAGGTAAGAGTAGGCGAAATAGTCTTTCACATAATTTTATTCGGGTAAACAGAATTTATATTCCTTTACAAATATTATAAATATCCCATATTTTAAGTTAAACAGTTATTACGTATGATAATTTGTATAGAGACTATGGCTTCAAGCACGTTATACTGTAAAAACGTATACTATGTATTTCTATTGGTCTTGTCATTTTTTGATTGTGATTGATTGATTTTGTCTTCTATTAAATATCAGGGATGACAATGTGCAGTGCAGGCTAAAAATCATAGGTATATGTTGTACCTTAAAATGACTTCTATCTGCATAGGTTTGATCCAGCAAATTAATTGCCATGTAATCCTCAGCCACCGGCAACCAAGTCTTGTAACTGGTCGAAAAACCAGCATTGGTTGTATTATCCCAGTGATACGGTGTTCTCGCAGGATCTCTGGAGAAGTCCAGATAATTGCTTTCGTTGCCCTGGTTAATGGCTGCTACGTCGACTGTATCTTCCCAGCTGACGTAACCGTCCCTCATGCCAATTTCCTCACCCTGATACGTGACTGCGACTCCTGGCAGTAGCATGTTCAGACTGTTCAAACCATCCACCATATTTGTTCTGAACCTGGATGGCATTCGACTTTGATCGTGGTTGCCGAACTAGAACAATTGACATAACTATTATCTTATCTGGCATTGTTATCTATTTCAATTCTATCTAATCAAATTTCAATATAATTTTCAATCACTCTAGGAATAAGCCAACTACAAATAATTTTACAAATAGAGGGAAACAGCCACACAGCATAATAATTAGACTTGGCGTAGTAGTTTAAGAATAACAAAAAAATTTGCCATACACAAATACGCGACACAATCAGAAGCGAGAAAAATCACTATGCTTTTCAATAGAACTTTAGAATAAAATAGAACCAATTATATACTAAACATTCTTGCTGGATTTAACTTACCACCCAGTTGGCTACTTGTCCTTTTGGCATATACGTGAGCCAATGAAGTATGATGTACGCGAAATCCCTGGCAGTAGAACCGGCGTTCAGAGTAGTGATGAAGTCAAAGTTGAAGGGGAAGTGGGCTCCTAAGCGACCGTTCTCGTCTCCGTAATACAACATCGTGTTGGCAATGCTCGCGTAAGCTTCGGCCAGCAGAACTCTAATGGAAATAATAAAAGACTTTAAAAACAAGACAAACTACAAATTTGTTTTTTTTTTTGAGAAAATTATATACCATATGACGTTTTATTTTTGAAGTCTTTGGCTCGAGTCAACCAAACGACAAAGTTACTGAACCATCTCAAAATTAGTATTAATGACATGTCTTACTTAGTCTCCGCATCATTTTCCGCCTTCCACTTATCAACGGCATCTCTCCATTCATAAACCACATCGTACAACTCTATCAAATCCCTGACATGTTCCTGTGTGGTGTATCCTGGCTGATCAGGAGTCAAGAACATATTCCCTGACAAGGGTTCATCAGGATAGATACCATTTTCATCTGGTTCAGTTTCGAATAAATGAGGGATCGCGTCTACTCTAAAACCATCAGCTCCCTTCTCGATCCAGTATATCATGATATTAACCATTTCATCTCTGACTGCTTGCTCTCTAAAGTTGAAGTCAGCTTGTTCAATGGCGAATTGATGGAGGTAGAACTGCTGTCTCTTGTCACTCCATTCCCAGACTGATCCACCAAATTGACTGATCTGTCAAAGAAGTAGTTTCATGATATTTCTGAAACAACATTTTTTGACAGCCATGAAATGTCTTAAGCAAAAACTTACCCAGTTGGATGGTATCAATCTACTGTTAGAGTTTGTTGGGTCTGGTCTTGGATCAGCCCATACGAAGTAGTCCTCATATCCTGGTTCTTTTGCTTCCGATTTTATGAAGTATTCAGATTCAGTACTCGCATGATTGGGCACATAATCTAATAAGACTTTTAGACCTGAAACAACGAATCATATTTATAAACATGATTCTGTCGACTGTATGTGATGTTCATATTTATTTTGTCTCTTTACCTAAACTATGTGCTTTAAAAACTAACTCTTCAAAATCCTCCATAGTACCATACTCGTCATGTATATCGTAGAAATCACTAATGTCATAACCGAAATCAATCATAGGAGATTTAAAGATTGGTGACATCCAGACTGCTCCAACACCAGCGTTCACCAAATGTTCAAGTTCGCTTGTTATACCTAAGGATGAAAAAATAGATTCATATAAATCAATATAAATAAGCAGCGATAGTCTAGTGGGTGGACGTTAGACTGCAACACAGTGGTCTAGAGTTCAATTCCAAGGCTCCTCTGACTTTTCAAAGTTATGTGCGAAAGATCGTAAGGAAACCTGCATGACTGATAGTTCTACATAATGTTTACAAAGATATGTGAAGTCTGTTAACCCGCACTAGGCCAGCGTGGTGCACTGTGGCCTAAGCCTTCTCACACTGAGAAGAGGCCCGTGCCCAGCAGTCTGAGAGTTTATATACAGGCCTGATATTATTAAATTATTATAAATCTTCATAATTTCTATATACCAAATCTATATTTGAACAGAAAAGGGAAAGGGTAAATGAGATATTGCCTTTCAAACCTATTGCTTTAGTACCTCGGATTCGGGTCTTGAGAAAGCTATGACTTAAATTTAATTTGGTTACCTGAAACTTGGAAGGCTTTCTCTAGGATTTAATTAAACCAAAATTAGATTTCAGTTCTTAGAATTTGTAGTTGAAGAATATCAGGCATCTCATGGATTAAAGGAAAATGATTAATAGACCTCAGAGGAACGTTCGAGCTTAAGGTTTTGTAAAGATGTTTCAATAGGTATCTAATACCGTGTTTGCTTTTATTACCGTGAATAGATCTTTCGAAGAACCTTTGGCAAGTTGATAATAGTGCCAATGCCAATATCCTGGACTAGATTAAATTGTTTATTGCTATATAACTATAAAAGTAAATATGATCTCTTTTAGAAGGAAGTCAAGTAAAGTGAAATGCGTATAGTAATTTTTGAAGCCTTTAAGAAAGATGACAGTAAATATTTACATCTTATAGATATAACATGACGTAAAAACTGCATTGGAGTCTAATCTCTTTAAAATATGCAACAGGATAATATTCTGCGTTGTGACTTCACTATTGCCAATTTGGTTGTCACCAAGCCTTTATTATGTTTGTTATGTCAAACAAAAATTTTATTTTATTACGAGTTCTTTTCTTCACATTATTATATTCAACTTTTATTTAATTTTAATTGTCAGCTCACTTACCTTTAATAATGGCTTAATTAATAGTTGCTCTGCTATATCCACTTCTGAGACTGAACAAATCCACTTAATTATAATTTATAATAATAATAATAATCCCCCTTACACTTTGAGACAGTCGTTATCGCATCATGAGACTAACGCGATATCGGAGGGCACAGTACACTGGCTTTTAAACTATCACCTTCGCCTTGTGATATAAACAAAAAATGTATCATCAGGTTAAATAAAAGCGCACAAACTGCGGGGCAGCTTGTGGCGAGCTGAATGTGAGTGGCGACAATGCGGTCCTGAAAGCCTCAGAGAGTCGGTTAGGGTCCCGTGCCCGGCTTGCCGTTACTGGTTGGCTGGGGTGGAACTTCAAGAGCGCCCATAGCCCAACTCTCAACTCTGGCTTGCCTTGGTCGGCCGGTCAGAGATGGGCCGCTAGAGCTAGGTCCTAGAAGTGTAATTTTCAAGGACATAACTATAGGGAAACCCGCTCCGGGTCTCCGTTGTCACGAGACCCGTGATAGTGAAACGGGCGCCGCATCGCTCAACACCCCTAGCCATTCGCATCGGTGTTGCCCTCTGCTGCTGGCTTGTATGCCTATGGTGGCTATTCAGGGGGGCCATCTAGTGAGTTAGTGGGTCACCATTTCCCCTTGCATTGATGCTATTAAGAGTATTCAGGGCAGACGCCGTTTTTTATCCATAGTTAGCAACATACCGGTCCACAAAACAACCATACTTGTAGCCCATATATTAGAATCTATACGTAGCAATAGTTCTACGCCTGCTGCGAGTGCTAGTGCTGCTGTACGTGTTCCATCCCACCTTTGATTAAAACTGTCGAAGGGTCTCTTCACGTTGGACCCAAGTCTCCGTGTAAGCCTCCCAAAGGGCCAGGTATTTTCTAATATGTTAGAAAATACCTGTGATAAGAGAAACGTAATAATATATTCTATTACATACACACAACACCATCTAGCCCAAACTAATCAGAGCTTGTACTATAGTTTTATGTATACCTTTTAAATCACCAATTCCATCTCCATCGCTATCCTTAAAGGACCTCGGGTAGATCTGATAGATGACTGTATTCTCCCACCAGTCTAAGGTTCTTAGCTCTGGTTTTTTTTCCACATCTCTTACCAGAAGCCATGTTATCACTCCCACTACTGCCCCCACTACTAACCCAGTAACTAAAGCTAAGCCTAGCACCCTGTTGCACATTTTGTTAATACTGATTAGTACTGGTGATATATCTATATTTATAGAATCGTTATCATGGCGTATTTTCTTATCTAAATTGTCATTGTTTTATTGCTTTGTTTTGACTGTTTTGGTGGCACAGCTTTAAACTGCTAAGCATGTGGCCACGGGTTCTATTTTGGGTCGGGCCAATACAAAGCTGTAGAGCTTTTCTGTCGCGCCTTACTTTGGAAAGCATGTTAAGTCGCTAGTTCTTAGCCTGATCTCTATGTACCTAGTTATGTTGATGGGCCGTCCCGTTGGGCTAAGAGATTGAGGAAATAGAGAGTGCACTTGTGTTTGACCTCGTGCTTGTGCACTATAATATTTCTTGCGCAGAGGAATAGTCTTTGTTAAGATTGACGGCCGTGACCCGAATTTTTGTCTAGATGACTTTATAAATCGGATCAACCAATGATTGTTTGCAGTAAATACCAGGGACATACCTCACGCGTTGCGGTCTACAGGGAAATCTAAAAGAGTAATGCGTATTGCCAGTTAAGTAAAATTTTCTTTCATCTTATCTTTAACTCCTTTTGCCTTATACTATTGAAGTGATTCTGTAGGTAGGTCGCATGCTTCTTTGATAACTTGACATTATAATACAATGTGAATGGAACGGTCGGAAGAGGAAGACCTAGGCGAACGTTTCTTGATCAGATTGGAGACGTTCTGGATAAAGGCCAGGTTTAGAGCAGCTCAAACCGGCGAGCGTGCATGAGGAATGTTATGAAAGTGAATAAAGCCAAAGTGTGTCAGGATCGTAGCAAATGGAAATCCGTAGTCTCTGCCTACCCCTCTGGAAAACAGGCATGAATCTATGTATGAATGTATAATATCATCTATGGTGATCTTATAATATGTTATTTTCCAATAAAAGTTTACACGGCGCGTGTTTTGCACTAGCATTCGACCTCTATACAAGATTATTAGCAATTGTAGGTTATCTTTTGGTTTTTATTAGCACCGAATATTTTTATTATTTAATACGATAGATAGCCGGTCGATGTCAATCAGTTAGTCATATTATCTCGGATTATTTACATAAATCCGAAAGTGCTAGAATCAATACTATAACTTTCTGCAAATAAGAGGAAGGTACCGTTAAATCCATCCTACTATTATTATTATAGCTTAAAGTACATACGTATAGATACAGTCATTTGTTTACACCAATGCCATAGTAGTTTAAGCAGATGCCTCGCCATTAAGACTGCACCGAGTTGCGGGTTCGTTTCCCACACGGGACAAAAATTGGTGTGATTCTCGAATAGTTGTTCCATTTGTATGTTTATAAAGGTTTATTTGTACGTCTGTTATTCTAAAAACTTAGATTCACAATTTGACCCGGTAGGTGGCGCTGCAATCGGTTCATTCTGTCGATGTTCTGCTAGTATAATATGCATGTATATCTACTTCATTTGACGAGTCCAGAAAAATAAGATCCATATTTTTTACGGTTTACTTGATACCAGAATTGAAGTACACCCATCACTAGTTGTAACGGATGTCACATCCACAATTATCACGGTCCAGTAGGTTTCTGCCTCAAAATTATGGAACACCTCGGGCACGTAATAACCTGATGGGGCCTATCAATTTAAAATGGCGATGCTTTATTTACTACCATATTTTTAGTACCAAGATGGCAAAAAATATATGGCCTGCCTGACTGTGGTTGCTATAACTTGAGTATGGACGATTTTACAAAAGATTCTTACACACACGAGCTATTCTAAATTTAATTGCTGGAGCATAGCGAACATCAATTGGTCTCAGTGCTGTCAAACTCTTTAAGCCCTTCGCGATTTTCAACGCTATTTGTGATAAATATACTGGATAATTTCGAGTACTCTTGCTGGCACTAATTGGTTCCAGCCAGGCTTGAAGGTTAGCAGTACTGGAACCAATCGGTTTCGGCCTTCTTCCAGAGGTTAAACAGAGATTCTTAATATTTCCTACTTCTCTTAAATATAATTAACGATAATTTAAAAGACGTACAAGGGTTTATGAGTACTATTCAGAACTCTTTGGAAAGTGTGTAGAACTTGGGTGCCAGTAGTAGTTGTCGAGAATTGAAGATGCTTTTAAACTATATTATATATTTTCAAGCCCTAAAGATGGTGCAGAGGTGTATTATACATTTCAAAACATTGAGACAACCACTATCTTAGTCTCATCTGAACAGTTTTTAAATTAAATAGCTTGAACTAATAAAAGTTTTTAACAATAGTAGTATCTAGTTTCAAAATTGTGTCATAAAAGAATTTTATAATAAAAAAAAAACGCTATGAAATCCGTATAAAGTTGTTTAATTGGTAAAACGGTGTATATAAAAAAAATATTATTCAAAATAAGTTGAAATGATAACAGGTAATTCCCGCGCACCATGAGTCATAATTACGATAACTTATTTAGAATTATCTCTCGCTACCAAAATAAGGATTAGTAAAAAACTGATCGCCATGTCCAGTAACCTACACATATATACATGTAGATAAATTAATTAATAAAAACAAACACTGAATAAATGTGTGGGCATTAGATAAGTACACCGAATGTGTAGGTTTTTGTGTCGGTGGTATAATCTACACGTATAATATTGTCTTCTGTTTACGCGAATGTTATCAATGTACCACCAGCTTGGGATTCAGTACTTCAAATAGTCAAACCCAAGAAGAAACAAACCACAGCTAGACATCATGATACTTTGAGCTCATTCTGCGTAAATAGAAACACCAATGATCGGCCTCGATGGCGTAGTGGTTAGTGTAACCGACTGCTACGCCTGAGTTCGTGGGTTCGATTCCCGCACAAGTCAAACATTTGTGTGCATGAACATGGATGTTTGTCTTGGTCTGGGTGGTTCCATGTATAATATGTATGTATTTACAAAAAAAAGTATATATGTATGTTTATCCATTGTCTAGTACCCATAGTACAAGCTCTGCTTAGTTTAGGCTAGATGGTGTTGTGTGTATGTGGTAGAATATTTATTATATTTATTTAATGATTAAATTATGTTCGGGTACTTTGAAATAACTGCACTGGAACATTGAGACAACTACCATCTTAGTCTCCCCGTGACCATGGCTGCTGAAAAGCAACCGAAACGTTGGAGAAAGTGTAAACCTAAATATAAATAGATTTAATAGTTGAAATAATTTAACTTATAAATTAGTAAAATTCAATAGTAGTAGTAGTAGAGTAACAGTTTCAAAATTATGTAATACCGTGATAAATAAACAACGCGATAAAATCCGTATAATCTACATGTATAATAAAATTGTCACTGGTCGATGTTTGCACATTCTAACTAACATTGTAGACTAGGTTTTGCCCGCGCCTTCGCTCGCGCAAATGAAAGTTAAGTTAAGTTAGTATCAGTAGATTTTTCTGGATACAAGATATATGTCTTTTTGTGTTCCCCTGACAATGTATATGTGAAAATTAGCTGCGTCACACGGTTTTGACCGCGTAAGTCCCGATGCCGTGGGAATATCGGAATAAATAGCCGGGATAGCCTATGTGTTAATCTATGTCTCCAGCTATCTACATACCAAGTTTCATCGCAATCGGTTCAGTAGTTTTTGCGTGAAAGAGTAACAAACATCTATTCATCCTCACAAACTTTTACATTTATAATGTTAGTAGGATTCATGATCGGTCGAGTAGTTTAGGCGCGAAAGCGTAACAAAATAACTCACTTTTGCATTATAATATTAGTTAGGATGCGAATCTTCTCCCTAGCCTTTATTATTTCCAAATCACTTGGGGTCGGCTTTTCTAGTCTAACCGGATTTGACTGGATATCAGTTTTTACACGGAGCGGCTGCCACCTTACCTCCGCAATCCGAAGGCTAACGGTACCCTAAGGCTAGACCAGTGTCAGGATATTATAGGCCACTGACTTCCTAATAACGACTGCCATCGATGTTCGCGGCAGCCGGGACCGACGGCTTAACGTACTCTCCGAGACACGGAGCAGGCGATAATGGTCAATCAATACGCAAATAATTTCGAAAAGTCATATAACTTCCGAAAGTCAGAGGTGCGCTACGTGGGTTCGAACCCGAGACCCTCTGCATTGCAGTCTGTTGGTCTCCCCACTGAGCTATCGCTGCTTTTTTTTAGTTAGGATGCGAATATGAGCTCTTTATTTTTTGTTTGTTACGCTTTCACGCCAAAACTATTTAATCGATCGTCATGACATTTCCCATACACGTTTTCCGAAGTACAAAAAAGGACATAAAGTAGGTTTCATCCAGATAAAAGAACTGTTCCTGTTCTGTTCATTTATTGACAAAATCTACATTAAGACGAGCGAAGCCGCGGGCAAAATATAGTAAGAGATATTTAGAAATAAAAATAATGTGAATTGTGTTTGGAGGTTGGGGTTAAAAGAGCATAACAACACAACAAATATTTTAGATTTTTGTCTGTCTGTCTGTAATTTTGTACGCGTATCACGCAAAATCTACTGCACAAAATTTAATGTGGTATTCCCAGCTGTACTAATGAATTTATTTTTTTACTTGGTGGTGTTCATTGACGCATATCCCTCCGCGGGGGCGGGCGGAGAGGTTATGCCGGACTCACAATGGTAAAAGAGAAAGATGGTAATTAAGATAATAATGGACCTCCCGGAATACCGACTAAACCTACCACAGTGTTTCTCGACAAGACCGCAATCGGCGAGGCTGCGAGAATCACTTTCACATGCGGTCGCGATCCCGCCGAGGTTTCGGCCCGCCCTATGAAACGGCAGGCCACTACACAACAAGACTAGCCTTTGGACACCACTAGAATCAAGCCCTACCGTCTCCCCTTGTGGCGGGGACGGACACACAGAGGCGCGCGTGGGAACGCGCACGCCGTCTCTCAGACCTGGTGCTTATCGGGTGGCGGGCAGGCCATTGCTGATCTAGCCCAACTTAAAATCTGCTGCTTGTTTCATTTAGGAAAAGCGTCTCAGCGTCAAGAATGAATAATAAGACATTTTTGATACGCCCGTTTAGAGGTCAACGACAAGAAATAATTGGAGAGTCGAAAAAGAGACGTTTACCTTATTCGCAATACCAATATGAACAATTGAATCTAACTTTGGAGACTATTATAATATGTAACGAGACATCAAACAACTACAACCTTTAAAAGCAAAGTCACGGGTCATGTAAATGATATAGACGACTGCCTATCTCTGTGGGGAGCAAGCAGAAGTGTATAAAACTCGCTTTATTTAAGGATTTAAGCAAAGGTTACCTTTGCGTAATATCCACGTAATAAGGAGCGAAATTATTATTATTTTCTATTACGCATTGTTTTCACAAAAAGCAGCAAAAAATTTTTTGCTAGCTCTTGTTCGCTTAGGAACAGTACCTACATTTTTTTCTAAATGAAAGGTACTCTATGTGCTTTTCTGTACCCCTGACAAAGTTTTTGTCAACCCGTGACCACGATCGAAGTCGGTCGAAACGTCGGGCAAACAATAGGTGGTTATTACCTTTTAAATACTTTATCGCAAGTAAGACCCGTTATCTAGCATTATATTAGGTATCCCTGACCAAGTATTTGCAAAATTACATGACGACCGATGTAGTAAATATTTTTTTCCGAAAGATTACTAGCTATTAGGAATGCAAATTACTTGTATTATTATTAACCCCTCCAGCTAAGCTAGAATGCTTGTAGTGCAATGAGTGGGATTCGAACCCGCGACCTCTCGATCACAAGTCCAGTACCTTATCCATTGGGCTATCGCCGCTTCAAGCCGTTTTGGCTTATTATGACGTGAAAGCGTTACAAATAAATAAAAAAATATTCGCATTTATAATGTTCGTTAGGATAACACTTCACAACTCGATTTCAAACCTAAGAATGACCACTAAGCGCATATTTAAGCTACGAACAACTAAACATTTCCTAAATAATACTCCTCGATAGCGTAGTGGTTAGTGTAACCGACTGCCACGCCTGTGGTCGCGGGTTCGATTCCCGCACAAGTCAAACATTTGTGTGCATGGACATGAATGTTTGTCTAGGTCTGGGTGTTTCTATGTATAATATATATGTAATTACAAAAAAAAAGTTTGTATGTATGTTTATCCATTGTCTAGTACCCATAGTACAAGCTCTGCTTCGTTTGGGCTAGATGGTGTTGTGTGTATGTGGTAGAATATTATTATTAATTGTCAGTTCAGTTTACGACAACTAAATAACTTAATTACTAAATTGTTCACCAATGAAACTCGATCAAACAATTAGTGAGTAATTATGGCGTTTAACTTCAAAGTGAATATTGTACGTGAGGGAAAGGGATCGATATTTAAGCGACGTTTAGGTATAGTCTTATGCCTATGTCCTTGAAGGGGTAAGGAGGTGTCTTCTTCTCCCTAGCCTTTATTATTTCCAAGTCGCTTGGGGTCGCTGGTCTAACCGGATTTGACTGGATATCAGTTTTTACACGGAGCGGCTGCCACCTGACCTCCACAACCCGAAGGCTAACAATACCCTAAGGCTAGACCACTGTCAGGATATTATAGGGCACTGTCTTCCCAGTAACGACTGCCATAGATGTTCATGGCAGCCGGGATCGACGGCTTAACGTGCTCTCCGAGGCACGGAGCAGGCGATAATTGTCAATCAATGCGCACATAATTTCGAAATGTCATATAACTTCCGAAAGACAGAGGTGCGCGACGTGGGTTCGATCCCAAGACCCTCTGCATTGCAGTCTGTTGATCTCCCCACTTAGCTATCGCTCCTATATAAGGAGTAAGGAGGTGTATTACACCTCAATATACCAGCTATGATTTTAGGTAAAATTAGCGACATGAGCCGCTAAACATTTGTACGATTTTAAACTTAATGACAATACGTAAATATTGAAATTTAACTACTTAACACTTTTATTACATAATTTTGAAACTCTTACACTACTATTATTGAACTTTACTACAATTAAGGCTATTTAAATTAATTAAAACTATTTATATTTAAGTTTACACTTTGCTCCGACGTTTTGGTTGCTTTACAGCAGCCATGTTTACTGGGAGACCGTATAAAGTACGAAATCCGTATAAAGCAGTTTAATTTCAATTTATAACATTCGAGTAAACATAAGACAATAATATGTAAATACTGTATAAAAATTAAAAAGATCTCATTTAAAAACAAGGATTAAAAACTAATAAAACGTTTAGCTAGTTATGTCGCTGACTGTACCACGGAATAGTTAATGAGCTTAGTACCGTTAACCAGGCATATGTTCAGACTCCATCTTGATACTAATCCTTTTCTTAACAGCGGCAGCGGTAGAGAGATCTTGAGATCAATTCCCGGCTCGGGCAAAGTGTTATTAAGTTACCCTGTCACGAAATTCGCCGTAGCAGCACCAAGTCCTAGGCTGTAACCGGTAGACAGCCAGTTGCACTCACTGATCGGTAAACGATTTGAGAGGTTAAGCAACGTTTGGTGCGGCTAGTCTATAGATGGGTGACCGCGTAGTGGTATTTCATCTGAGCGTCTCCGTGCTTCAGAGGGCACGTAAGAAGTTGGTCCCGGCTGTTGCCAAATTGACAGCAGTCGTTAAGCCATGTCTGAGGCCTACGGGCGGCTTGAACAACTCTTGACAACAGGTTGGCCACTAACCATACGAAAAAACAACAAAAAAAAAGACCAGTTATAGGCCCGCTTTTACATGGCACCAAATTTTTTAACTAACGCCATTTATATGTAATAGGGCTCTGAGTTCGGAGTTGCAGACGTGAGATTATTTACGTATGTCAGTAGTTTACTTACTATAATTTAACTTTATAACTAAATTGTCCTACAATTTGAATCAAATATTAATTGAACACTAATTCGAACGTTAAACTCTAGATTGAATATTAATTGAACTATTTGCATAGTTTATAGTGATAGGATCATTAACCATACGGCGTAATTGTATTGTGAAGAGCGACGTTCATCGTCTGGTTTACGTATTACTAGATTTTGTCTATGGCATCGCCTGCGTGAATCCTACGAGAATGCATACGTATTGCGAAAAATGTAAACGTTAAACTAAAACATGGTCTAATTGTATGTCAAGTCCGCTTAATCTATCAACTAAAATATTTCTAGACATAATGATAAAAGGATGGCGTCTGGACGCCGGCGTTTGAACTATGGTTAATGAGTTCGTTAACTACGTTTATTTGAATAACAAATATGTAAACCTCCAAAGATCTTTACCAACTCTCATATCTTATAATGCCATTCATCCATACCATACATACATACTGGAGCGGAGCGGAGATGCATTCATGCAATCCTATTGGTTAATATTTCTCCGTTTCTTTGCTCCGCTGCCTCGCTCCGCTGCAATGGACAGGTAGCCTAACGCCTTTATTCCGTTCAAGGATAAAGAGAGGTATACCTACTACACCCAAATTTTGCTACACCTAATTTTAGGTCCAACGTTATAATTATGTAGGTCGAACTGAATACTGTTTCTCCAGCATATTTTATACTCCGTATATTTTATCCCCATGTAAAAGTGAGGAAGCCTTCTGTTTTCGAGTTTTTCAGACTTTTGAGAATTGCCAACCAAATAAGCCTCATAACATTTTACTTGACCCGGAAATAAACCTAGATTGCATAATTGCACGCAAACTTAACCACAAACTCATACCAGGACATTAAATGAGAGAGGTGCTCCAAACATTTAATAGCTAGTATTGATATAGTGAATTGTATTTTACAAAGTGTATATTGTAGGACGAACGACAATTTGTCGCAGTTTTTTTATGGAATTGGATTTCGAGAGCTGCGCAAATACAATGCTGGAAAAGACGCGACATTTCGAGAGTTATTCAAGTGCCTCTCAAGTAGAGTTCGATACACATTGTAAAAGGTGGCATAGTTTGAATCCCAGACAATGCACTCACATTGCCTTCTATTATGTAATACCTAAGAACGTAGCTGGGCAATAGAGGTGTGATACTCTGTCTATGATTGGGTATAAAGGCGTAAGACTTTTTTTGTCCTTTGAAAAGACTTCTCCTGCACTAGAAATAATGCCTGTGTCGTGAGGCACCTTACAGACGCAGTACAACTATTTGTAGATCACATAATTATTTGTCTCGTGTGTACATCCATTCCACATTTCTTGGCATAGCCGACTAATTCAACCACTAAGCCATTTGTGCACTCCTTTGGTCTAAAACTTGCCTGTATTCTCTTGCCATTGCAGAAGTCTCAGTGGCGGTAACCAACTAGCCAAGCGTACAGTGGCAACCGACAAGAGAGTCGACCTGAAAGAAAAAAACCCAAATACTTTGTATCCAATTTTTGTCAAAAACAACATCTGCTTCTTTAAAATAAAGTTGTTATTTTCCAAGTACCCATTAAGCAAAGAAAAGCTTCGAAACTTAGTATCTAAATTGTCGTTCACGAAGATAAACTTCAAACGTGAGAGCAAATCAAATTAAACGTTAAACAAATTGCTGTGAAATCGTTTATTTCTAAAGTTTACTTTTGTGTTAACTTAGTATCAGAGCTTCGCCAGGCGCCAATGTAATGTTGCCGAGTGGTATTATTTCGCTGAAAATAAAATGAATAAGGTTAAAATTTATTTGATTCAGTCTAGTCTAGCGCGGCGTTACCCTTGTGGGTGACCGTTTTTCGGGTTTAATCCCAAGGCACGCACCACTGACTTTTCAAAGTTATGTTTGTATTAAATAAGTAATTATCACTCGCATTAATTATGAAGGAAAACATCGTAAAGAAACCTGCATATCCCAGAGTTCTGTATAATGAAAGAAGTTATGTGAAGTCTGCCAATTGGCACTAGGCTGGCATGATAGACTATGCCCTTGTAACCCTTCTCACACTGAGAAGAGACCTATTTCTAGGAATAAGAAGCTAAATTATTTCTCACCCTTTTCTTTTTCTTGAATGTAAGCTGGAAGTATAAAAAACAAGAGGTTCTTTCAGCAACGGCTCTCTAGTCAAGTCTACTTCATTATCCTCTTTTCCCACGTTGAAGACTAGACTATACCTCTTATTGCTCTGAAGATACTCGATAGGTGGCCGTGAGATAGGGCTGGTTCTTTCAGAAGTTTAGTTAAAGCTTGATATATTTGGTAAATATTAACAATATAATAAAGATAAATAACATAAATAAAAATGAGGAACAGTTATTTTGCGGCATGGTAAGTTGAAGTCAATTTTGTGAAAGTTCAGTACGCTGAATACGAGAAAACTATCAGATTTGTTAAATTGACTCTAGTTTATGAGATAAGACTTTATAACTATATTACTGTTAAGAAAGTTAAAATAAAAATACAATTACATATTAAATATATATTTTAGAAGCGTCTACATAATAACGACAAGAAAACTTAATAATCTGTAAGCTCTTCTATTGTGTATATGTTCAGGACAATTCCTTATTAAATTCAAGCAAAATAATAATAATATGGCTGTCCCATCGGCCCTCGTATCTTTCTTTCATTGTTCTAATGTCCTGATGGAACCGTTCTTTATGTTGAATATCTCAAGAACCAGTGCTATCCATGACTGATGAAGGTGTGTATTAAGGACGCAGAAAAAAATTTTTTGTTACTCATTGTAATATATGATTAAGTATAAACGAGCTTGGTTCCCAGTTCGGGCAAAGGAATTATTCACGCAAAGAATTCTCAGTAGCGACACGAAGCCTAGTAATATGACTGGTGAAAGGTAATAGGCTTGTCCCTTTTTGTGTGGTTCCTGAAACCAACTAAGCGAAATGCAGGTGTATCATTAGATACACCAAGTATGTGCAAAAGGAGTCAGCTGTGTATACACACTTCTGATCCAGCAGACTCCCTTTGGGTATGGGCCCTTATATTTTGTAAACAGAAGAAAAGGCGATCAAGTCAGAATTATCCTGGCTTACTTTTAATGACCACGTAATAGCAACGAGTCTTTTGATATTCACCAAGCACATTACCAAATATGGTGCTGCTACTGCAAAACTCCTGCTGGTTAATGCAGTAACACGCTGCCTGAAATGGTACAGAACTCAAGACATTACCGCCGAAAACATAAGTGGAGATTTATGCCACGAGACCAAGAAGGCAGTCGTAGAGGAATGACACAAAGAAACTATACCTTATAATTACTTTTCTCAGCCTGCTTCTGAGCTTCCAGATTATTCTTGTATTCCTGGCTTACTGCCATGTCCAACTATTATTGGAAAACCCAGCAGTAGTAGCATCATCCCAATAAAATGGTATCCTAACAGGATCCCTGGAATATTATCATAGTCCTTTCTTCCTCGTCTTAACTCTCGAATGTCAATTGTAGCTTCACATGGTACGTAGCCATCTTCCATTCCAATTTCGTCTCCTTGGTAAGTGCAGGCGACTCCAGGCAACATCATAGTTAGCGCGTTTCAGCCATCGCCCATTTTAAGACCATAGCGAGTCGCCATTCTGCTGTTGTCATGGTTACCCAGCTAGAAATAGTACATTAAGTATTAAATGTAAGACTCCGGTGAATAATTAGGCTGTTTTGTAAAGAGCCTCTGGATAGAATATTAAGGAAATACTGTGGCCCATATCCATAGCTAGCTCTGTCAGTCGGACAGAACTTAAAAAAGGAGTAATTTTAATAAAATATTGATATAAGCTTATGCTTAATATACAACCCCCACATTGTAGACTAAATTGTTGTAATGTTAAGGCTGAGAAGGGGCCCGTGCTCAGCTGTAGGACAGTTTAATACAGGGCTGATATTATATTATATATACATGTTTACATACATATCCAAGCTAGGGTTAAGGTCTCACAAAATAGAGAGTGAGTTGTGTGCAAGGCACATTGACTACTATTAAAGATTAGCACAAAAACCCAACAATACTGCTTGATCTGAGAATTGGATGAGATAGTAAAATAGCGTGATTTTTCCTCTTTGCGCTTGCAGAATAAAAACCCATTGCTACATACATATACGCTGATTATTACAACTAAGAAAGTACTTTTACTGTTTTTAATAAAAGTCATTCCGTTTAAGAATAAAATAACACAAGTATAAACTTACAACCTAATTAGCCACTAGCCCATGTGGCATATAAAAAAGCCAACATATACAAAATCTCGAGGATTAGATTTGTTTGATAGATCCTTTAAAAAATCGAAGTTGAAAGGAAAGTGTACACCATTTCGGTTCTTCTCGTCTCCATTGTATAACATGGTATTGGTTATATTGGTATATGCTTCAGCTCGAAGAAGTCTGAAATTTGAAATATTTGATATTGTTATAACATGAGCTCTATTATTCAACTATCCCACTGCTCGGCTCTTAAGAGCATAAAAAGGTTTAGGTCATAGTTCACCATACCGACCCAGTGTGGGTTGGCAGACTTCAAACATCTTCGAGAATATTTTTATTATTCCAAACCACACGACGTAATCTTGAATTGTTCCAATGGAGCTTGGCCATCACGTAGAACATTTTTCGGTTTCTATAATGGGCAGATGGAGAGTCAGAAATAAAATGTAAAGAGTTCACCTTTGGAATCTCATTCTCAATAAAAGTCATAATAGGACTGAGATGCTTTCAAATTGCCACAGCGTCGTAAAGTAAACACTCGCTAAGGGTGCACAATGATTTATTGATATGTTCTCAAAAATAAATTCTTAAAAATAGTGAACAGTTACATGAAAATTTTACTTTATTACAAGGTAAACATAAAAAATATTGATTACCCTGGCACAAACGCCAAGAGAATCAACACCAAGGTAATCAATAAAAGTATGTATTTTATCAATTAAGTGAAAAGTTAAAAATTCTGAGCAACAATAATAAGATTAGCAATGAGTTATCCTTAATACCTTTCCATTTGTAATAATTAGCAATATCCTGAAAAATCTTATACAATTTTTTTATTCCGTCGGGGTAATCCTTGTGAAGCAAAACCAGGGGAATCAAATTTTTACCTTCGTAACTTCGTCCACAGACAAAGTGAGACGTGACCTTCCACCACGGCGTTTGAAGCTTGACTAGAGCTCGCACGATAAGGAATATCTATGCTTCTCGACCGCTCCACTAGCGATCTAAGCCTAGTTTTTTAGCGCGCCAATGGAGTCACTATTTAGCTCGAGACAAAATATTAAATCTATTTCTATGTTAAACTATATAATAAAATAGAAACTATATATTTTTATTTAAAACAACTACTAATCTAGTTGCTGAAAATCTAGATAAATGATATATTTTACATTTATAAATTGGTGACTTCGGGTTGATTTCACAAAAAAAATGTGTAGAGGACGCTCCAGGCTTAAATTTTTTGTGACTTTTCGTTTTTTGCTACGATAATTACACAAAAATTAAAAAGGAAAATTATTGTGCATCAATTAGATACCATAGTGTTAAGATGTTAAAAAAATACTTCGGGCCTTTATTTCAATATTGCGGGTACTTTTAACCTTCGGACATCATAAATTGAGCCTCTAAAGATTCACCCTTCTACATAAAATGTTTAATTTTTTTTATCACTTTGTGGCTTAAATGTTTGTACAATGGAATCAAATTGACACATACCTTTACAAAACAAGCACTTATACAACCGCAGCACGGATGATACTGCACACTTCAGCTGCAAATGGCCTTGTTTGCATACAATTATACAATATCAGTTTATTCGGTATTACTTGGGTCGTAACTTACACGCTGACTTGACATATAGGCTATAAACAGATACGCTGAATGCCTTGTTTTGCGTCATACATCCATATGTATCTGACAATTGACGCACACCGAGCCCAGCGTATTTGCTTTGCCTATCAAGTCACACCGCTACACCGACAGAATATAATAAAATATATATATGTATATGTAATAATATCAGCCCTGTATTGACTTGGCCCGCAGCTGGGCACGGGCCTCTTCTCAATGTGAGAAGGGTTACGCTATAGTCCACCACGCTGGCCCAATGTGGTTTGGCGGACTTCACATATCTTTCAGAACATTTTAGAGAACTCTCAGACGTGCAGGTTCCTCACGATGTTTTCCATCATCCTTAAAGCGAGCGATAATTTATTATTTAATACGCATATAACTTCGAAATGTCAGAGATGCACATCTTAGGATGGAACTCGAGACGTCTGCATGGCATTCCACCGGTCTCCCACTAGGCCATCGCTGCATATTCCAAATATTGACAGATTAAGAGAACTAGTGTGCAAGGAAACTCCAGAATCAGTTCTCACGCATTTATTTCCTTTAATAATTGTAACAATTAGAATTTATATTAATAGTTTACATAGTTATACAACCACTTAATACAATTTACTTCACAAACTTATCTGATCGCCACTCAACGCAGGACTGCCCGTTATCGTTCCGCGCGTTAGTTTTATTCATCCCCTCCACTATCAAGCGTAGTGGGGCAGTCGAGCGAAATCAGTGTTGCCAACAGAAAATAACGTGTACAATTAAACATATTCAAATAATGTTTATACATCGCTACACTTTATTAAATATTTCTATAAAATAATTATATTCTATTTATAATTCCTAACAAGGGGCATTAAAATTTAAAGAAAAGTAGCAGTTCTATTGTTGTCGCGCTGAGCCCGAACGAAATATCAATGTGCAAAAGAGATAACTACAATTCCGACTGGTTATGTATTCTATTCCCCAGACTCCTCCTCCAAAATTCGAACCCATTAAAAAATACTTTATGAGTAAACGTTATGAGCAGAATTTTAGCTATATCTGTAATTAATATTTTAATTTTGTTAGATATGTCTATTAGGCGGAAAACAACAGTACACCCGATTGATCTTTGTAATTTTAACGTTTTTTTAAATTAGTATAAGGACCATCCTTATAAAAAACTATGAAAATACAGATATATTATTTGCTATACCGACAAAAATTCTTTATAATGCTAATATTATGCAAATGATATGCAGTTTCGGACAGTAGTAACTATTTCACTCCTTATTTAAATAAGTTTCGTTGCTAAGCGATTTAAATCTATTTTCCCCATGTGTTCCAAAAGCGATAACGATTGGAGTTCAAAGTTAGAGTAAAGTAAGTGAAAATATTCATTTCAATCTACATTTAGGTCACAAAGTAACACTTATGGATGACAAAGTTTTAGTTAGTGATTTTAATGAAATTATTTTATTTACATTTAGGTTAGTTGCTAGGTTTAGTCTAAAGGTTGACTCTATAAGAAGAAGCAAGAAAATCACGGCCATTATTTTAAATCACTATTAAATTATAATTGCATTATTTTATAACTCGTACGTATAAGGTCTAACACCCATTACGCGAAATATTATTGACTATTAAAATTATAAATATAAAAAACAAATTTTTATTTTTAAATTTCAAGTGCTTAGCCTTTCATCTTTCGTTAACAGTAAAAGAAAACATCGTGAAGATACCGCTACCAAATCCGTTGTGTAGTTTAGAAGAACTGAGTGTCAAACAGACAAACACTGTTAGCGACTTTTTTATAATAATAATAATATATAAACTATCCCATTGCTGAAAACAGTCCTCAAGTCAGTGTTTGAAAGATTAGTTGTACCATAGTCGTGTTTGTTTAATTTATTGAAAAAGGTTATAGGCTATTAAATATCACGTATTGACCCTTTAGGAGAAAGCGGTTCGGGTACAACTCGATATAAAAGTTATTTCATTTTGTAATATTTCAAAAATGGCAACATTTTCTTCCTCTTCTACTTTATTACTGTGTCGCAGGAGAATTTACAAACAAAGAATACTCAGACTCCAGACAGACAGAATTCTATATTCTATCACATATAATATTCTATCACACCATCTAGCCCAAACTAAGCAGAGCTTGTACTATGGGTACTAGACAATGGATAAACATACATATATACCTATTTTTTTGTAAATGCATACATATTATACATAGAAACACCCAGACTAAGACAAACATCCATGTTCATGCACACAAATGTTTGACTTGTGCGGGTCGGTGTCGTATGGATATCGAACCGACAACACTCAGCGCAGTTGCAATAGCGAGATGACCAATTAAAACCTAACGCCATTCATATAGTCAGAACTATAACAAACTATTTCTATTAAAATATACCTACAAGTAATCTAGCTAGCATTTATGCAAAGCTAGACTTTTGCCGTCAGGAAATTGTCAGTAACAGCTGGCACTTTGGATCAGTGCCCAGTATACAGCACGTACCCATTGACAATAACCCCGGCCCCTATTACATGGCAGCTACACATAAATGACGAAACAGGCGTTTAATTAAACAGCTTTAGTACTTAAATATAAATAATTTAATCCTGTATTTACAATATTGTATAAATTAATGCTTAATTATATAAATTAATGATTAAACTGGTGCCGCTCGGAGTATCACAGCCTCGCCGGCCTGTAGAGTCAGTTGGTTATTGTTGATTACATCTCTGTAAAAGAAGAAAGCGTATTAGGGTTGTTCAATTTCCAGGTTAAGCAATAACGATGTTAAGTTTTTCGGTTAGAAAAATAACTTCAGGGAAATTCCTGTGTCATGGAATTCTTTAAAGATATTCTAGCAATGGACATACAGAAAACCTAGACTCGAACTAAGAGTTAGTTAATCATTGAAATTAAACACTTTATACGGATTTTATCGCGTTGTTTATTTTACTTTAAACACTGTTATTACATAATTTTGAAAACTCTAACACTACTATTATTGAATTTTACTACTATTTAAGCTAAGTATATATTTTTTCTAATTAAAACTATTTGTATTTAAGTTTACACTTTGCCCCGACGTTTCGGTTGCTTTACAGCAGCCATGTTCACGGGGAGACTAAGATGGTAGTTGTCCCAACGTTCCGAAGTGTAGCTAGTTATTTTAAAGTACCCGAACATAATTTAATCTTTGGTGTTCCTATTTACGCAGAATGAGCTCAAAGTATCATGAAGTCTAGCTGTGTTTTGCTTCTTCTTGGGTTTGACTATTTCAATGACTGGATCCCAAGCTGGTGGTACATTCCAACCATCCTCTCTATTGAAATTAGGATGTCGTCGGGGCAAAGTGTAAACTTAAATACAAATAGTTTTAATTAGAAAAAATATATACTTAGCTTAAATAGTAGTAAAATTCAATAATAGTAGTGTTAGAGTTTTCAAAATTATGTAATAACAGTGTTTAAAGTAAAATAAACAACGCGATAAAATCCGTATAAAGTGTTTAATTTCAATGTATAACATTCGCGTAAACATAAGACAATATTAAGTTAGTTAATCACATACATTTTTATCCCTTTGTGCTTTAACGCAGCAAAATTTGAATCTATACTAATATTATTAAGCTGAAGAGTTTGTTTGTTTGTTTTTTGGTTGAACGCGCTAATCTCAGGAACAACTGGTTCGAATTGGATATTTTAGTGTTGGATAGCCCATTTGTCGTGGAAGGCTACAGGCTACATAACATCACACTACGACCAATAGGAACGAAGCATCAATGAAAAATGTTGCAGAAACGTGAAAAATTATTTTATGTGAAGCACGACGACGAAGTTGCGCGGGATAGCTAGTATAAATATATACAAACAACGCCTGAAAATATACCCAGATTCAAAACTAGAATTCATTGACGACATATTTTTGTCCCTTGCGAAAATCTGACTCGCAACCAATTAAATTATCGTGCCATCACAACTGACTGTTGTATCTTCTCTAATATTATAACAGCGAATGTTAGTTTTATTGTTACTCTTTCGCGCCTAAACTACTCGACCGATCATCATGAATTTCACACACACATTGTCAGGGGAACGGAAAAGGACATATGGTACCTTTGATCCAGAAAAAGCACTGACTTAACCTATCCTAACCAACATTTACACAGGTGAAGTCACAGGCAAAAACTAGTAAAATAATAAAAAATACACATACCCTCCATTTCTCGTTGACTGTATACTCGATACATATACCGTAGCTGGTAACGTCAAGTATGGTATTCTATTCAAGTCCACTGTATCAGAATTTTCACCAACATTGAAGACCAGGACCAGTGTATCGAAGGTTCTGAGGTACCTCACCAGGTAGAAGGTCCCATCAGATAACGCCCTGATGTCATACTCTCCGTGAGTGAGGGTTGTTTCTTTGAAAAGTTTTGTTAGCGCTTGGTAGACCTATAATTGACAAGGAATATAATCAGTACTATATTATGATATCAAGAAAATTAAAATTGCTAGGTGCAATAAACAAATCTTATGAATTGTAAATTGAATGATTGCATTCAAATCGAATTGAACTATAATAATCGAATATTTAATTTCGATGAACGTGATCACTCTACGCCATCTTTAGATCAAAGCTACAGAAAGTTCACAATCTTGTGTCGTGTTCCCACAGTGGATTTCCATAGCCTCTTAAGAATGCGTCGTGCTTTCACCAGTACTAAAAGTCTTGCTCTCTTGCGCTAACAAAACAGTGTCATTTTGTTTGTAGGCTATGCAATTACTGCTATGATACAACTAGGGAGAATACTAGTAGTAGAAATGCTTATTTAACTGCCCTTTTCATCAGGAGAGTGGATGAGTGAGATTCTTGTTTGCCACTATTGTAAAATCGCAAATAGTTCTTTTCATGCTCTTTGATTGTTAATGAAATTGCTTTTAAGGAAAAATTATTAGATAGCTACCTTATAATGACTTCTAGCATCTTCCTTTTGCTTAGCCAGATTAATTTCCATGTAATCTTTAGCAACAGGTAACCAGGTTTTCTCGCTAGTAGAGAACCCAGCGCTGGTCGAGTTATTCCAATGATAAGGTGTTCTGGCAGGGTCGCGGGAGTAAAGATGGTAGGTGTCTTCATCACCTCGGTTGCATGCTTCGACATCCACGGTGTCTTCCCAGCTCACGTAGCCGTCCCTCATGCCGATCTCCTCACCCTGGTAGGTGACTGAAACTCCTGGCAGCATTATGTTCAAGCTGTTCAAGCCATCAACCATGTTGGTACGGAAGCGAGTCGGCATTCTGTTGTTATCATGGTTCCCAAACTGAAATTTAAATAGTCGTGTGTTTTTGTATATTATTTTTTGTTCAATTTGCTCTTGTAAATACAAATATGTGTGTACAAGAGCAAATTCGATTAAAAATAAATGTTTTGGTGAAAAGCAGTATCAAAATTGGTTAAAAACAAAGGAGTAAATAATATTTTAAATTTAGAGTCTTATTAGAAAAAGTGGGACTGTAGTGGGGATATCTCGTTATCTCCCTCGGACAACTGCATTTAAATAGCGGTTACGTCACAGTTTGATTCGTGCATTTTTTTTGTCATTTTACATTCACCAACAACCATATTTGTAACGCTTGTATCTTATATATTTTTGAGAAAATTTAAAGAAATTTTCTTATTTTGGGTAATGTAACTAATTAACATAAAAATTAAGAACTACCCTATTCAAATAATTGAATTTTACTTCACATTGTAACAGCTATAAGTTAGCTTACGAGAACAATTAAATCAAATTTATCGGTTCAGGCAGCTGCTGCAGAAAAGTAAAAAACGATATCGAAACTCTGTTTAATGGTTTAACTATATTCTTACTTTTTGTAAGAGGTACTTCAAAATCATTAAAACTTTATGTTTGAAACAGTTAAAATATTGCTTAGATACGATTTTATTTCAAAAATAACATTGTAAATTGTATTCCGCACTACGGGCGAGAAACAACGAAAGGAGTGATTTTCTTTGAAGGTTTTTGGCTGTAATAATGATATATTGAATTGGTTGTCATTTGGCAAACTCCCTTAAAAACTTTTAATTAAGTAGAGAAACCTATCACACACCTTCCACTTGTTAAGTACACACGGCATAACAATTCTTTCTTCTTTCTTTCCTCTATATCCCACTGGGTTTCGAAACAAGCAACTTGCTATAATATCATAGAGTAACGCCAGCTCTTTACAAACGTAGGCCGTAATACGGAATATACTATTTCTGTCATATTCACTATTTACACATTCCAAACATCCTTTGTTTTAAAATATTCCATACCTAGTCTTTCTTCAAAGCTTTCTTTTATTTTCTCCAACTGTTTCTAATTACATTACATATTCTCCTGCCTGTAATTACTCGAAGGATTCTTCAAACGCTTATTATACCCTCATCTTACAGCTATGTTTAAAGGAGTCTGCCCACTACACCGTCTCATACCATGACCGTGCTAGGAACGTATCAGACACGAAAAGCAACACGATACGCCCTGCTATAGGAACTGCTGGTCGGTGACGGAACGGTCTAGTGGGCATAGTCTTATACATTTCCTTACAAAGAATATTTTATTGCCTGACACGTTTTTAGCACGGTTATGGTATGAGACAGGGTAGTGGGCAAACTCCTTTAGTAGTAGGAAGTCTATCATCTATTACAGCTCTTACATTAATTTCTTGGTTATATTCAACATTTTGGTTTTCACAGAAGTACTTTTGAGTTTTTTCAACAAATGATTGCACGGATGCCGAAATGGTTAAAGTGGTCTCCTCCCCACTGCCACTGCCCCTAATATTGTGGTTTCGAATCCCATATAGGACAAAAAATATTATGGTCTACAAATGGTTGTACTGAGTGTGGTTCTTTGTGTCCTTTGTTTAAATGTCTATAAGGTTACTGTGACACAGGAATTATTTCTATAGCGGGAGATGTCTTTATAAAAAATAAAAGAAATATGAATATTGAACATTATATATGTAGTTTTCAAAGAAGTACTTCTGAGCTCTTTTCAACAAGCCATCAATCACTACTTTGTCAAGCACGCAATGCTAATTAGTAGGAATCACACCGCCACATATTTGAACAATAACATAATCAGTAAAGCGTGAGAGTATGTAATAGCTTTCGTTTTATTTTTAAAAGGCACATTGTTACTTGTATTTTAGTTTTATTTTTCGGTAGGAAATATAGCTTAGGATTATGTCAATGAAAATAAAACTGTTCCTAGTTATGATAACGATAATAAAATTGAATTCTTGACCCCTTTGCAGCAGTAACGATTACAGCGATTGCCAATCACTAGATTTTTGGATCAAATAAAATAATTAATAACAGAGCTGATATTACAGATAAAATCTACGTGTAGGTACCTGGTCTGTCCTATCTTAAACGTGGTTTAATTCACATCACGTCACAAAAACTTATACCACAATGAATTTGTGTAAAACAACTACTTAACTTGTTTGAAAATACAGGCATGCTATGCATTACACGACCATTAAATCCCTGAGACGTTCTGGCCAAATTGACACTAGACTTTACGCAAAAAGATCCATCATTATGAAGAAAAATATATCAAAGGTACTTACTTGCCAATTAGGCGTGCCACCAAAAGGCATATAAGTAAGCCATCTCAGGATAGTGTACACGAAATCTCGGGCGTTGGACTTGGCAGACACTTCGGTGATGAAATCAAAGTTGAAGGGGAAATGAGAACCAATGGCGCCTTCCTCATTGCCGTAGTACAACATTGTCATAGAGACGTTAGCATAAGCCTCTGAGAAAATTACCCTAAAAATTATAAATCAATATATATCACTGCTGGACACGGGCCTCTTCTCAAGATGAGAACGGTTAGACCATAGTCCACCACGCTGGCCCAATGCGGGTTGGAAGATTTCACATATCTTTAAGAACATTTAAGAGTACTCTCAGACATGTAGGTTTGCTCAAGATGTTTTCCTTCACCGTTTTAGCATGCGATAATTAACTATTTAATCCGCACATAACTTCGAAAAATCAGAGACAAGCAAACAAACTCACATTCGCACTTATAATATTAGGTAGGATGCGAATGTGACTTTGCATGTACGCTTTCACACCTTAACTACTCGACCGATCATCATGAAATTTCGCATACACGTTGTCAGGGAAACAGAAAAGGACAAAGGTACCTTTCCAAAAAAAGTATCATTACTAATCTGACCTGACCTACATTTACTCCAGGGAAGCCGCAAGCAAAATCTAATAAGTATGAGTATAAAACTCATGGAAATATATTAAAATATCATCGACGTAGGTTTACGTATTTAGTTTCCCAAGATTTCTTATTTATGATGAACCCTTTAAAACACCCTTATAATAAAGAAAACTTTATATTAATAGGATTATAACTTCAGCTTAATATCTTTTCATAATAAACTTTGTCTTTTAATATAATTGTAGATGCAATGAAAATGAAAATCATTAAGAACGAAAGTATTTAAATTTGTAAGTTTTTAAGCTGTAACATCATTAATAACTGAAGCGTACCTAATTGTTCGAAGACATTTAGATGAATTAGTAATACTTATATTCGTATTGAATTGTTAAAGAGCTTAAATACTTAAATAACAATTCGATTTAATAAGTATTCCTCTATTCGCCGTAGATTAATTGATCACTAAGTTGATATTTGGTCGGCCATTTTCAATTTGGATTAAATTTTAAAAGATCATTTCTACTCGATAAAATTAACTATAGAACTTCATTAATGTTTAATGTTCTGCAGCTTTCCTTAATCTGTAACTATTTTAATTAATGAAAATACGAATAAATTAATTTCAAATATAATATAAATTTCTTTATGGTTTTTAATCGTCACACTACTAAAATCCGATGCATAGTGCATGCTTAATCTAAAAGTATATTATAAAAACGGAAGATTATTTAATTTTTTTGTAATAAATAAACATGAAAACTAATTACCAATTTAAAAAAATAATTTACCTTTGGAAAGCAGCTGTGATAGCTCAGTGGGGAGACCAGCAAACTGCAATGCAGAGGGCCTCGGGTTCAAACCCACGTCGCGCACCTCTGACTTTCGGAAGTTAAATGACTATTCGAAATTATGTGCGTATTGATTGACAATTATCGCCTGCTCCGTGCCTCGGTGAGCACGTTAAGCCGACGGTCCCGGCTGCCATGAACATCTATGGCAGTCTTTATTGGGAAGTCAGTGCCCTATAATATCCGGACACTGGTCTAGCCTTAGGCTATCGTTAGCCTTTGGGTTGCGGAGGTCAGGTGGCATCCGCTCCGTGTAAAAACTGATATCCAGTCAAATCCGGTTAGACCATAAAAGCCGATCCCAAGTGACTTGGGAATAATAAAGGCTAGGGAGAAGAAATTCACCGTTGGAAAGCTACAATATCCAGAAGTAAAATAGGCTATAATTAAAATCATGCTACGTACCACGGGAGCGGAGCAGTAATCATAAACATAGGCGAAACCACGGGAGAGAGCTAGTCAAAGTAACATTTCAAAGTACTAGTGAGTACTTACTAACTTCAATCATTCTCTTTAATATTTAACTAACTAACAAATACTGACTGCTTAGCAGTAGACGTAATAGAAAATTATCATTACGACATTAAAAGGATAAAATATTACTAACCTCGTATCTCCTCCATGCTCTGCATTGTACTTATCAATGTACTCCCTCCACTCATAAACAATATCGTACAACTCTATCAAATCCTTCGTATACAGCGGGATCGTGTATCCAAGCTGATGCGACTCAAACTCCATCATCCCACTCAAAGGATCATCCGGATACCGTCCTCCATGATCAGCAGGATTAGCTTCCATCATATACGGTAAAGCGTCTAGTCTGAAGCCATCAGCTCCTTTGTCAAGCCAGAATTTCAAGATATTGAACATTTCATCCTTAACCGCTTGGTTTCTAAAGTTAAAGTCTGCTTGCTGGATGGCGAATTGATGAAGGTAGTACTGCTGTCTCGATTCACTCCATTCCCAGGCCGACCCACCGAATTGGCTCACCTTGAATCGAAATTGTCGATTACAAATTCAAATTTTGTTAATCTGAGTAAGATATGGACACTAAAAATATTGGTGAAGTAAAACATGAAAACGTTTAAATAAATTATGTTTATTGACTAAGCTTTGTTTGCCATGGAAGCAATTTTAAAAGTGAGAAATGGTAATAGTCTTTCTGAGTGGGTGGAAAGGTCAAAGGTTGTGAGGTCGGGCGAGTCCATTTGTTAAGTTTCTCCTTAAAGTTGGGACCCTTGCCTTTGCATACAACTTTTAACCTTGTTCATTAATTATGATGGCTGCTACAAACCTTACATTATGTGAATAAATAATTTTATTTAATGTAAGCTATTATATTCTGCTTCTTTTGTTGTGGTTCCTCGTAATTAAATATGGTGTTTATGTGTCAAAATACTGTTTTTACCTACTGCAGATGTTTTCTAGTAAGTAAATAAAGTATCAAAGAAGTTTTATTGAGAGAAATTGTTGCAAAATAAATCACAATTTCGAATATACCGGTTTGGTGAGTGAGTTTAAATGGTAGTTGCATTGAGCTATTGCGGCGAGACCTGATGTTGGTAATTTTAGCGAACAACTCTACGTTCTAATTTTGGAGCAATGCGCTCGGTTTAGTAAATATTGGAAGAGTGAAAATGGAGACTGTAATTGTGTGCCCAGATCGCACATTTAAATTTTGTATAAACTTTGGAGACTATAAATACGAAATAGCGAATGGTTATGCCACATATATTTAGCAGCATACTGCAAAAAGTATCTTAACGTTTAAAAATTGTATAATCCACAAATAGTTCCTATATCCTATACTGAGCGTACTTTGAGTTCATTATTTTCGAGTTTTGTAAATATGGGATTTCTCCGTAGTGCAAAATTTGCTTTATATGATAATAAGTAAGATTTTTCAGAAGGCCTACGTATCATTAACATTTTGTAAGGCAGGTTATAGGATTTTGGAAATATTATTAATAGATTTGTTGCTTAGTCAGCTTTTAACTCGTTGAGTTGGTTAGGACGACACTAGGACTAATGCCAGAGCTGCAGGATAAATGCGCGAGCAATCACTGCTCCCCGGCCATAGATTATGAGAAGAACACCGTGGTGGGCTTACTCGGTAGGACCCAGTACTTCCCATCTTTTCCCGGTTAGCCCCACATATCCCTTCCACCCATCTCGTGCAAGGCATGCCCTTTATAGCCTAAGTACCTACGTAAAAAAAAGGACGACGCAAGGACGGTTATTTTATGGTTATTTTTACCAGTTTATAATATTATACAGTCCTTACCCAGTTTGAAGGTGGTAGTCTTCTGGTAGGGTCTTCAGGGTCAGGCAGAGGATCTGCCCACATGAAAAAGTCTCTATACTGAGGGTCATCCGCTTCAGACTTGACGAAGTAGTCTGCTTCTGTACTCGCGTGGTTCGGGACAAAGTCAAGCAGCACTTTGATGCCTGAAAATTTTATAATCAATGTTACGTTGTGTAGCTTATTAAAATGCTCTGTTTTTCCTCACAGGCGTTTTTAAGTCCTATGAAAAAAGGCACGACTATTTGCCTCAGCTAGTACTTTTAAAGGACGAAGGTATAGCTTCTTTGTTTATGAGCCTAATGTTTTTTTGCCTTGGATTCAGTTTACCTTCAAGGTGGTTCTGTTCATATGCTTACGAGAACCTCTGGGTCACCAATCCGATTCATATTTTTCCGATTACATTTTTTTATTAAAATGTTATTATTGGAAGCAAATTCGTGGAATGATAATGGCCGCCTACTATCAATTATTTCGTGGTGGTACGAATGAGGAAGGTCACCAGAAAAGACCTTACATCCTTTTACAGGACATGCCTTAAATAGTTTAGCACAGTTAGTGCGTTTCGCCCGCTGCGAGAAAATGACCGAGTTTCACATACCTAAATCACAATTTCTTTCCTTTCATCTCAGCATTATTTCCTTTGGTCGGTGTTTTTTATTCCTTTGTCATCCGTACGTTGGCTACGGATAAGTCGACGTGATACATCCACATTTTTCGTTGACGAATCGTGGTAATAATGGATTTGGCATTTCTATATTCCATTTAAGGTAATCAATATTATAAATAATTCCACATTGTTTTTCAATTGCCCGTGAATAACAATTAAGTTATTAATTATTATAATTCGGTACTATCTAATCTACAGGTATAAATGCAGTATTATAAAAAAAAACTGTTTCGT
Organism: Catocala nupta; assembly: GCA_963675205.1. Taxonomy (NCBI): domain Eukaryota; kingdom Metazoa; phylum Arthropoda; class Insecta; order Lepidoptera; family Erebidae; genus Catocala; species Catocala nupta. The sequence goes on along the minus strand of OY776089.1, from coordinate 1,985,769 downwards.
TTCGAAATATGCCCAAAAGTGTTGCCAGTGCAGCTTTAGATATATTTTATCGTATAATCCGTCGATATGATTTGTATGAATTTCAATATGGACTGAAACTGAATTGATTGACTCGGTAGGGCAGCAGTGAATGTTACACCTGTACACGAGATCTTAGATTTGATTTCCAAATCAGGCAAAGTGTTATTTATTGGTGTAGTGTTTTTTTGTCAAGGACTTTTATAGTAGATTGGCTTTTGCTCGCGGCTACGTTCGTGTAAAAGTAAGTTAGCTTAAAGTAAATTATAGCCTGTGTTACTCGATGATAATATAGCTTTCTAATAGCGAAATAATTTTTAAAATCGGTTAAGTAGTTTTAATTAAATCATTACAAGCTAACAAACTTACAAACAAACAAACAAGAAATCAAATCTTTCCTGTTTATAATATTAGTATAGACAGTAGCATGAAAACTAGGATTATATCAGGTGGACCGCAATGGGTTGCTCCCTTTTAGGGACCAAGAGTTAGGGAGATGGTGGTGTTACACACTCCGTGCCTTGGCAAGCATGCAATGCCATTGAGTGCACTTGTGTTGCACAGATACTTGCGCACTATAATATCTCCTGCGCAGATGGCCAGTCTCCGTTAAGATAGGCCGCCGGTCTGAACGACCTAATTATCATAAATTTGCATTTAACCCAGAATCTAATAACAGCCGAGCTAATGTAGGTATATTCTACCACTGACTATCCCTAAATACTTATTTATAATAATATTATAAAAAGGAAAGAAAATATTTTTTGTTTATATGTTTGTTTGTAAGGATTTAAATCAAAAACTACTCAACCCATTTAAGAAATCTTTCACCATTAGAAAGCTATATTATCACCGAGTAACATAGGCTATATATTATTTTTAAAAGCACTGTCACAGTGCTATTGCCAAATAAATGATTGAATAAATTATCATAATTGTTATAAAACCGGATAAATAACAGTGAAACGAGTAATCTTCAGATTGCGAATTGATACGCGGTATCAGTTACCAGAATCTACGTAATTATTGTTGTTGTTGACTATTTTCCAATAGTTTAACATTGTTTTTAATATTACACTTTCATTTCATCAGATTACGCAATCATTTAAAAACATTATTTGATACTAGCTTTTGCCCGCGGCTTCGTTTGCGTAAAAGTAGGTAATATTACGTTTGTAACAGTACTTTTTTTTAAATAAAATGTAGCCTATGTAAATGTAGCTTTGTAATGGTGAAATTTTCAAAACGTAAACGTTAAGTAATTTTTTAGTTAAATCTTTACAAACAAAAAATCTAATCTTTTCTCTTTATGTATGGACTAGACTATTTCGGTAGTGTATGCGACTACTGTCTTTGGATTTCAGTTCGATTCCCGGATCGGGCAAAGTAGTATTGGGTTTTCCGGTCAAAAAATTCGCAATAACAGCAATGAGTTTAGAAATGCTACTGAAAAACTAGAATGGTCTCTCCCTCTATTATGTAGGACCAAAACCATAGGTGACAAATTCTGGCTATGTTATATATAACCTGATTTCACCAGTTTTGGGTAATATATAGTCCACCCTGCTGGCCCAGTGTGGGGAGCACTGGGCCAAAGTGTTGGACTATTTTTTTTTTTTTTTTTTTTTTACGTGGGGGAATGCTAAGACGCATATCCCTCCGCGGGGGCGGGCGGAGGGATTATGTCGGACTCGCCGGGGTAAAAGAAAGATGTTGAAAAGATAATGTACCTCCCGGAATACCGACTAAACCTACCACGGTGTTCCTCGACAAAACCACTATCGACGGGGCCGCGCGAATCGCTTTCGCATGCGGTCGCGACCCCGCCGCGGTTACGGCCCGCCGTATGAAACGGCAGGCCACTACACGAAAGACCTACCCAAAATAGGTACTACGTCGCATAAAACCCTACTGTCTCCCCTAGAGGGGAGACGGACTCGACACAGAGGCGCGCGTGGGAACACGCACGCCGCCTCTCGGACCTGGTGCTGAACGGATGGCGGGCAGGCCCACAAAGCCCGCCACCCCAAGGTCAAACCTCAGGGTGGCTGGAGGTCGTCTCGCGCCCTCCGGCGCCCGGCTTTGCGGTTGGGGAGAGGGTTTAAACGCTCCCTCTCCCGCTCCGCCGCCTCCTTGATGGAAAAACGTGTTGGACTATGGCCTAACACTTCTTCACTAAGAAGAGGCCCGTAACTAGCTGTGCTCTAACCACTCTCTTCCTGCAGGATCATAGCGTGATGTTACAGGACTATGATACAACTAATCGTTTTTCCTTAATAAATAAAATTATAAATAAAGTACTCTGAGAAGGAGCTCATGTCCAGCAGTTTATACATATAATCAGATATATCTATAATTAAATTAAAGTATTTTAAGAAGCAAATTTTTTTCGTTAAAACACTTACCTAGCTCATGAGCTCTCCGAAGCAACTCCTCGAACTGTTCCATGGTGCCGTACTCATGGTGAATGTTGTAGAAATCGCTGATGTCATAACCAAAGTCTACCATGGGGGATGTGAAGATTGGAGACATCCATATGGCGTCCACACCCGACTCCACAAAGTGCTCCAGTTCACTTATTATACCTGGAAGTATAGTAGTATTACGTTAAGGGGTGGGTAGAGGTGTTTCTCGACTGTCTAATTTATCTTTATCTTGAGGGGTAAGGAACTTTAGCCCTCAACATAAAGTTTAACGTTCGGTTGCCAAATCAAATAATATAAGCCGATAAATATGTTTTTGGAATCTTCTGTTAGCAAATTCTTAGCATCGGCGAGGAATTTATTTATAGGTTCGGCAGACGGAATTAAGTTTGACCCCAGTCAAGTTGAATTAAAACTTAGCCTGTACCTAATACACCTCAGTCTAGTGAAGTTTAAGTATATACAGGCGCCATCTATGTGTGTATGTATATGCGAAAGCAAATATGGCAAATTGTAATCTCTTCCGATTGGTTGAGCCGCGTCAAAATATACTCAATTTGTAGATAGCTGTTCAGAATATCAGTGACATTTATTATCATAGTATTTTATATAACAAATTATACCAAACCAAAATACATATGTATTACCATTTTGTTAGTAAGTGTCCCACCACATAGAAATATTCAAACCGAAATAATACGTAACAATTAACTGAAACGTTTTTACATCCAGCCATCTGCATTTTTATATTTTGTGACCAAAGCGTAATACATTTAATGTCATTTTAAGTGGCGCAAAAAGTATGTACATATGTTTTGGTCTGTTGACTGCTCGCTAATGGTGATATAATATCAGGAAGTCGCAATTATGCGATCACTGCTGGCCATCTGTAGTTAAACGGTCGACAGGACAAAAAATAAAAAAGGTTCGTAATTTTTTCCTAGTAGTTTTATAGGAGCTAGCCTAGTACAGAGAACGTTGGATTGCAAAACTCGGCAAAATATGAAGATGTCAAACGCCATGTTCCTGCCTGATTGTTGATGCCACACCGAAGATATCATTAAAGTATTGTCGGCTTTTAGAATATAAAATAAAGATGGGATTTAAAGAAAAGAGTGGAAGAGTCTCCAGCATATACACACTTGGCTAAATACAGTTAGAGTGCTACTGGGTCTACTCTTACGCCAGTAGTTCTTCCCAGGCCGAGTCAGCTCATTTGTATCGTCATCAAATAATAGACATAGGTACTTCATCTCCAAGGAATCTTTGAAAACATTATGAAGCACTGAATGTTGTTACGAGTATCAAACTTTTCTGGCTCTCTTGAAAACTTGCATATTTAAGAATGCTCGAGGTCATCTTTGACCCTCCAATTATGCAATGTAAAAGATGACTCCGTGGTATCGAACTCAAGATATCTCCAAGTCCAACGATCTATCTACTAATCTATATTACTATTCTATATTGGTCTTCCTTCTAGTAGCTATTGCGAATAGCAATGCTCCATTTAATTTAGCTTAAGATTTTAAAATACTAAGCTAAGCGAGACTACATGTAGCCTTTAACAACTTGAACGTGAAAAATGTTTCGTTTAACAACTAACCAAGAGAAATGGACCCTTTTAAACAAACATTTTTCTTGCTTAGTTAGGCTAGTGGTCGCCATCTTGTAAAAGGAGATGTAGCGGATTTAATTTAGACAACTTAAACTGTTCACAACAAGATTTACCAAACTGTATTATTCAGATACCATAGGTTTAGCTGTGTCGTGTTCGAACCCACGACATGAACTTCTGACTTTTTAGTTATTTGCGTATATTAGTTCATTATCGCTTACTTTATTGGTGATGGAAAAATATCGTAAGGAAACCAACATGTCTCCTTAGATAATTACGTAAGTCACAAAGTTTTCGTCTTTCATTTTTATTATGTGCATAATTCTAGTGTATATGTGTATAGTGTTGGATTGCTTGTGAAATCTGTCAACTTAAAATAGGAAACCGTTGGGCTGCCTCGCTGAGGTCGCGAGTTCGATCCTAAGACACAGACACCTAACTTGTTTAACCCGTTCTGGACCAGCGTAGTAGACTAACAACTAATCCTCATAATACGACATCTGCGCTTAAAGTTCTCTTAGAAGCAATACCTCAATGACACGTGACATGTTTGCAGACTGTAATATAGTCTACTTAAAGATAAATCTTTGATAATTGGTTGCTGTAAACCGTTTTAATTATAGTAAAATAATTAGAAAGATCAAAGAAGTGCAAAGAAAGCTTTGAAAAAGTGGCTGATATTTGGTCTCTATTCATTTAAAAAAGATATTCACCATTCAAATCCCCAATACCATCACCGTCGCTGTCCTTGAATGACCTGGGGTAGATCTGGTACAGCACGCAGTGCTCCCACCAGTCCAGGGGGATGATCTCTAGCGGTGGTGGTGAATCATCTCTTGAGGCTAGGATACCCCATGTCAGCAAACCTGTATGAGGAAGAAAGGCATTATTGTATATGATATCTCTCACTGTTGACCACGCTTCTCTTTATCTTCTGAAAATCGAAAGAATGATATTTTTAAAGTTAACTCATTTGTCCAATTTAGTCCTATGGTAAATGTTTGAATTTATTTCAATTGTGAAGTCCTGGAATCGGTTTCTACGTAGTTGGAGGGAAAAATATTTTGGTATACTGGGATACAGGTTCAAATTTACCAGATTTTCATTAATATAATATGAAGAGTTTTTAGAAACTCGAAGGCAGTTTCATAGAAAGTATTGGTTCTACCATTGAGAATTCGTAGTTTCGAATCCTACTTCAATGAGTAGGACTTCAAACTATTTTTAGCGTGTAGTGCAATCACTACCGACGTAAATCCACTCCTAACAAAATCATGCGTTTCTTTTTTTTTCTCTACCTGGTTGAATGCTTTGCCGCATACCTCTCCGCGACGCGACGCGACGGAGAGGTTATGTCGGACTTACCGGAGAAAGATGGTAAGCGAAATACAAGAATAATCATAATTTGTAACCCATATAACTAAGGACACTTTAGATAAAAAATATGTTTTTATATCGATTAATCTATTTGATATGATTATCAAAATAATACAGCACAAATATTCCTGCATATATTTACGTGTATAAATAAAAATACCTACTTGTTATTGCCAAACAATTCCATCGCATCAAAACAACAATTTACCCACAAATATGTGCCATACCTACCGTAATCTATTTATCTTTAACCAGATATAATATTGATTACACTAATTACATGTATTTGCTCACACGTCGATGTTTAATCAGCTTATGTGGGTCACATTTAGATTTCAAGATACCTTTAAGTAGCTGATTCGCAAAATGTTTATCAAGAATATATATAGCATACCTGTTAATGCTTTTATCATAGGATCTATTAGGTCCCCTTGTGTTGGTTATGCCCAGAATGTAGGTGTCAAAATGAAAACTAATTAGAAAAGTCAAGGTTAGATTTGATAATATGATATGGTAATTGCAAAACTTAGGACTTAAATAAGACGGTGAAATTCGTGTTAAATACCTTATTCGCAATTTAAATACAGATAATCTAGGTACCAAATTTATTAGGTCTTTCGTGTAGTGGCCTGCCGTTTCATACGGCGGGCCGTAACCTCGGCGGGGTCGCGACCGCATGCGAAAGCGATTCGCGCGGCCCCGTCGATAGTGGTTGTGTCGAGGAACACCGTGGTAGGTTTAGTCGGTATTCCGGGAGGTACATTATCTTTTTTAACATTTTTATTTTACCCCGCCGAGTCCGACATAATCCCTCCGCGCCCGCCCCCGCGGAGGGATATGCGTCATTGCATTCCCCCAGGTAAAAAAAAAAAAAAAAGGTACCAAATTTATAGTACTTTTGAGTGTATGTTTGTCAATAGCTGTAATGTCTGGTATTTTATAATACGCAGATATAGATCATCAATTTATCAAATAAGGCAACATACTTTTATTTTAGTAACGAAAATAAATAAATAAAAATGCTGTCGGCTGAAATTGTACGTATTCGGCCAAAAATGTGGTCTATCACCCTACGCTTGAGGTTCATTTGAACGTCATGATCCAACAAGATCGATTTCCCCTTGCAGTAATATTATAACAGTGACCGTTGCTCTCTTTATCATGTATTATATTTAAGTCATGCCATGTGCCAAGTTAATCTATATATTAATACGTGAAGTAAAAACTTTGTACCCCTTTTTACGAAAATTGCGCGAACGGAGGAGTATGAAATTTGGCACAGTTAAAGTTTATATGGAGAAGGAGTGGCAAACCGTAATATTTTTTAAAATATGCATTAGAATTACATTAAATTAATAAAAAAACACTTCACGCACACAACCATGTATTTGACACACGCAGTCGTACTATTCTTCGTAACTATGGTTACATATATTAATATAATAATTTGTTTGACAATTATTGTCGAATTTCGACCACTATGCGACCGCTAGTTAGTATAAATGTGTCATGTGTCAAGTTAATTAGAAAAGTCAACCTTATATAATTAGATTTCAAAGATACTTTTGTCAAAACTAGTAGAACACTTTCATGGCAGACCGTACTAGGCATATAGATAATAGTAAGCATACGATGTATTATTTTAACATTTATTCATATTAGAAGTTCTAATTCACAATTTAAACAAATACATTTTTAATTACTGACAAGAAGGGGTTTTTTGGTACCGTATTTTCAACTTTTAACTTAAGAACCGTAACAGCTAGAGACTCGCGGTCAACGCCATTCGACTCAACGTAGTCGATATATCCCGAATACCATTCTTTCGAACTCTAAAATTTACAGCAATTCATTGCCATTTCTCACTTGTTTTTCACGAAATTTCTCAGAAGAAGCGTGTTTATGAAAGTGTAATATCTATTTTTGGCAGACTGTCGACAAACATATAGTATTATATATTAAGAGCGTTTTAACGTCACAAATAAGTTTCATATTCAAAGAATTTTAAATGTAATAAATTTATTTGGTATTTATTATCATATTATAGAAAGAAAGAAATCTTTATTGCTACACAGCTACCAGATGGGCACAATGTGTATAAGGAAAAAGGAAAAATAATAATCAAAAAAGAAAGAAGAAAATATATTATCATATCATATTACGGTGGAGGGAAAAATCGTGAGGGAACCTGCATGTCCGAAATTTCTCCAAAATGTTCTCGAATATATGTGAAGTCTGCCAGCCCGCACTGGACTAGCGTGGTGGCCAGCAGTGAAACGGTTTAATACAGGGCTCATATTATTATTAATTTCAAAATGTTTTTAATGCCAAATGCTTTTTTTGTTTTTAAATTATGTTAAAAGTGTATCATAAATGGAATATAATTACATTTGAAGTCCTTTTACAATGTAAATAGTTGGTCGAAATGTTTTCATGCGAAATGTTCATAGTAAAATAACTATAAATATAATCATATTCTATTTATGATACATTTGTTTCTTAGTCTATAGAGTGTATTTAAATATACTGAAAATAATATCCAAGTAAATGAATTACATTTAAAAACTTCAAAATATGACAATCATTTGCTACGTAGCCATTCGGAACATGCCACAACGCGCAAACGGTCTTAATTTATATACAAGCGTGTGTTCATCTATGCAAAGTTTAATTATTTTTATACGACTAACCCGCCCCTGCACGGGTAGTACCAAACCTTAACAAATTATACACCTAAACCTGCCTCATGAATCACTCTGTCTATTGGTGAACACCGCATGAAAATCCGTTTATTAGGTTTTAAGTTTATCGCGAATACACATACAGACGCATCAGGATACTTTGTTTTATAATATGTAGTGATAGTGCAGAAATTCTATACTAATTAGATTTACACAATTATTCTCCATTACGTTTGCATCCGACTATGTTATAATAACTTATACCTGTAGCGAAGCACGTCAACTGCAGAAGTAATTAACCGCTAATTAATATGCTTCTGCGGTTCGATACACTCACATCCGTATAGCCGAGGGGGTAAGCAGAGCTCTGTTATGTTTACACATCGCTAGCTATGTTTTGTTTTTCGTGTAGAGGAAGGGATGGATTTCGTGCTACCACTAAGAATTTTCTTAGACAAAATAAAATTTTAAAGGGAAAACGATATCGGTACACGATCGTCCTTTATGCTACAAGAGCGTATGCTTAACATATGCTACAAGACCCAACGCTGCATTCTGTAGTCTGAGATAATAATATACGAAATTAAAGCGATTCATAACGATTAGACATTCTATTGTGTCTATCAGACAGCGAAAGGGGTATTTTAATAGTACTTTAATATAAACTGCAATTTCAATACTAAAAAATACTCTAATTTGTAAATAAATACTGAACTAAAATAAATCTTGACAAATAAAGAAGACAAATGTACCGCCTCACCTGTGTTTCCTTTGCCTATTTATATATCGATGTATACAAACGTTTGAAAATATACAATAAACTAAATTTACGCAATGTTACCTTAACTAGGTATATTGTCAAATGAATTTAAATAAACAGCGGACTTCACAACATCTAAAATCTAAATAAACTAGGTATTCTTGTGCACAAAATTATGTGTAACAATCGAACTGACAACACTATTGAAAACCTTGCCCAAACTTAAACGTGGTAATATATTTCGCACCCCACAAAGTTAAACGAACTATGAATTGTTAATTCTTTAACCTTCGAAGGGACTCACGAAATAAGGAACAAATAGTTCCGGTCTTACCCCAAATAAACTTTGTTATAATCCCGTTGGACAAGAGTAGGTTAGATTATTTTTAACACGCTTTTATAAGCTTTATACGTATGTTAGTATGTACATATGTAACGGAAACTTTGAACGTGATTTTTATCACTTTCAAACCGACGGATTGATTTGAAACTGTGCTCACTTATCGAGAAACGAAGACAATACAAGAATTTAGAAAATAGACAAATAATAATTAAAAAACTAAAAAACACGCTTTCTAAGATATTATGACAACCCCCACCCCACGCTTTTTATATTAAAATTATTAAATTATTTTCTAATTTTAGTATGTTTTATTTTATAAAGCGTGTTTTTAATTGTAAACTATTATTTACTATTCAATGGGCACTGCTGGGTGGGTCACTGATTTAGTTTCAGTTCCAGCGACCCCAACACCATACAAAGCAGCGAGTTGGCACATCGTAGTGATTTTAGTCGGTGGGCCGAAGTCTCTGGAGAGCCCCACATAACCTTCTAGCCTCCCTTTATGGCGAAGAGGAAAGCATCAGGAGCATATCAACAAGTTAAAAAAGTAAAATCTAAATCATTACCTGCGATTACCCCCAACACTGCCACCACTCCGAGAATGAGACCAGCTAAGTGTAATGTCTTCATATTGACTGCTTCAAGACCACTGGCGGCCGACTGTCGATCACCTGTAGAGTTATCAAGAATTAATAATATCTACACGAATATTAGATATAAATACATTTTTTACGATTGTTTGTTTGTCCTTGACAACAATGACTAGACATATTTAAATTATAATTAGGATGAGACTGCCTTGTTCATCTTGAGATATAAGTTAAAGAAAACTTTAAATCGGTACCTATTCGTTTTATGCTCCAATTTCCTAATCGGTACCTATTCGTTTTATGCGCAAATCCCGGGCAAACCTCTGTGTAGAAGTTTTCTGGCTTGAAGAAAGGTTTGACTTTTTTTTTCTATATAATATATTGATTTTGAAATGTAATTTAAGATAGATATCCATAAAGGCATAACGCACAGAGACAGCCTACCAAAAATTATATAATGCCTTAAGTAGGTTCAAAGAGCAGCGATAGCTCAGTGGGGAGACCAACAGACTGCAATGCAGAGGGTCTCAGATTCAAACCCACGTCGCGCATCTCTGACTTTCGAAAATATGACTTTTCGAAATTACGTGCGTATTGATTGACAATTATCGCCTGCTTCGTGCTTCGGAGAGCACGTTAAGCCGTCGGTCCCGGCTGCCATAAACATCTATGGCAGTCGTCATTGGGGAAAGTCGACACAAAAGATCCCACTGGGTCAAAGTGTCGCTGGTCTGTACTGACTAGCCCCCACACAAGATAAGACAAGCAGGTTCAGAATTTTTCATAGTGTATAAAAATAATAAATAAATAAATTATCAGCCAACACCGCGTTGCTATCTAGTATAGATAAATCATATCAAATGTGTACTTATATTATTACAGACTGTTATTATAATGTTATTATTATTATATGCGATGAGATAATCATTTATATATTATAATTATGGTTCCCACTCGCGCAGATTGGCGGATATATGCGCGTATCGCGTGATTTTGTAAATCTTATAATGCTTGTACTAGAAGCAAGTGAACGCGAACATGTGCTTGTTACTCCGGATATCTATATCTATGTATACTAATATTATAAATAGGAAAGTTTTGATTTTTGTTTGTTTGTTTGTAAGGATTGAAATCAAAAATTACTTAACCGACTTAAAAAAATAATTTTCGCCATTGGAAAGCTGTATTATCACTGAGTAACATAGGCTAGGTTAAAACTAACTATTACTAACATAACGTAACCTACTTTTACGTGAGCGAAGACGCGGGTAAAAGCTAGTCTTGTTATTTATTAATATTAGCTCTGTATATAAATGTTCCCACTGCTGGGCACGGGCCTATTCTCAGTGCGAGAAGGGTTAAGCCATTGCTACCATGCTGGCTATATATAAACTTCAGTAACCATAATGTTCAAAAATTCGAAATTTTGTTTCACATAATTATTTTTACTTCGAAAACTATTCTGTCATAATATTGGGTACCATAATAATTTAAACTCATAATTTTGCATGAAATAAAGTCATATGTCCTAAGTATTGTATTATATAATGTGAATTATTCCGAATATTCATTTATAATAAAATTGTTAGTCCTAAAACATTTGCTAAAAAGTAGGTTGTAGTGTCAGAAACGAATTGCTGTGAATCCGACTCCACGCAGTCTTGTTTGACCTACCCCTAGTGTAATTTAGAATCGCGAAGGCGCGTAGGGGCAAAGCGGCCCGCGGGCTGAGGACCAGGAGGCTGCGAGCGAGCCGTGGTGAGCGAAAGCCGTATGCGACGCTAAGCACGAGTGGGACCGACGGCGACCCGCAGCGCCGGAGCCGTGACAAAAGCCAAGCTTTGTAATACAAATAAATTTTAAAATCATTATTAGATAATAAATATTAAATAATTTCAATTTAGGACTTACAACTTTCATTTAAAACGGTTTAAAGTCTTTTGTATATTTTTGATTCTAATATTTATGACAAATAAATTTAGGGCATATTGTATTTAGGGATTTTAATTGTGTGATATGTGACATTAAGTTCGTGCAAGTTATCATTCGGACAAATGATGATTAGGACAAAAAAAAATTGGCACTTCAGATTATGGATAAAAAACTTAGGTAATACAATAGAGAACCGTGCGTTATAGTTACGGACATACAGTTACAGAAGAACCACTCAATAGAACGCAAGTAAACAGTGCACTCACACATGCATACAGCGATTTCGTATAAATTTGAATATAGAACTAAAGTAATTGACATTGGAACAATATAATCCGGCATTTGTCTCTTGTTTGTGTAAGTGCGTGGTATCAATGCAGCATTCTGTAGTTGTGTAATTTGTGGTAGCGAGTTAAAATACAGGTTTCGACTATAACGGTACATAGAAGGTAAAAGTATAACTAGTATATACGCTACGCTACATAACGCTTCTTTAAAAAAAGTTTTCGTACTACACGTGGAAATGACAGTGTTAGTGGCTTCACAGTCGCCTCTTTTTCTGTTGCCAGTGTAAAAAAATAGCGTCAATTTGGTAGAAATATAAAAGTAGTACAATTTAAGCACCGGTTCAATATAGGTTATTCTCCCCTATATTTTTATTGTTAAAGATAAAAATTATATAATACATACTTTTGCTAACCACCATATATTCAGTTTTGCTGTCGTTACCTCGCTGCTTACGTAGCCATCAATATTTCTTTTCTTTTTCTATATGGCCAAATTGCCGCAATATGTATTTAAAGATTCTGTAACAATTTTAAATAAAATATTTGTTCCATAATTCTGAATAAATAGCCCACAATTATAATGAAATTTGCCGGCATACATATAAGGCCTATTTAACACTTTGATCTATGATTACATTTTGAAAAATACGTATGTATCTTGTTCTACGTAAAAAAAATTAACCTATAGATGCACTTTTGTATTTACAATATTAGTAGGGACTTGGCTTGCTATTAAATACACAAGAGCACATTTTAAAATAATATGATCATGAAATCATATTATTTAAAAAAAATATATAATTTATTTTATTGTGGTATAAGTATTCTGACTTGTATTTATAATTAACTTATACTTAATTATCTTCATTGGGAATTCAAAAAACATTAATTATAGACTGTTAACTAATTAAATATAATTCCGAACACATATAGAAGCATTTATTATTCATCTTTACGCTTATAAAATCTTTATTTGTCCGTCCAATAAAGTCACCTACAGCACGGAGGTCATCTCTAGAACGGAAAATGTCTCTATAGATTATATATCTATACTAATATTTTACAGGAGAAAGATTTGATATTTTGTTTGTTTGTTTGTAAGGATTTAAATCATAAACTACTTAGCCGATTTTAACAATTATTTTACTATTAAGAAGCTATATTATCACCGGTCATATTTTAATTTTTAAAAAGGAACTGTTACTAACGTAACGTAACCTACTTTTACGCTGGTGAAGACGCGGGCAAAAGCTAGTCTTGTTATATATTAATATTAGCCCTATATATAAACGTTCCCATTGCTGGGCATGGGCCCCTTTTCAGTGCGAGAAGGGTTAAGCCATTGCTACCATGCTGGCCCAGAGCGAACATTCACATATATTCAAAAACATTATGGAGAACTCTTAGATATGCAACCACCATATTGACAACAAATCACAACGATACGTACCTCTTTTCACACTAAACTGAACACAAAATTATTCACTACACAAACCAAGACACAAGAGCTATATAAAAACATACAAGTCGAATATAGACTGCGAATAGAAACGAAATCTTATAAAAATACCAATAATTTCATCTAAAATAAACGTAACACCTACTTACTCGTCAATATAATATACTATTACTAATACGATACTAAATAAAGAAATTCTACAGTCCATAAATAGTTTACTATACTAACTAAAATATTTGATAATATGTACGTGTCACCGGCCCGAATACTACGAATCAATGACTAGTGTGACATTGATTCTAGTGATGCGGAGGATATTACCGGTTTTGTTCATACAAGGTCACTCGAGAAAATTGTACATAAATTACTTATAAGTACTTTTATAAAAGAGGTTTCTAACAATAGGTTGTGTATTAAATCGTCGCATTTTTAAATGCTAGCTAATATTATAGATGCGCATGTGAGTTTGTTTGTTATGCATACACGCCTTAACTACTCGACCGATTGTCGTGAAATTTCGCATACACGTTATAAGGGCGATAGTTAAGAGGAAACACCATGGGCGAGAGAATTGAAAAATAGGTATTTGTAAAATCTATTGCTGTCGCGCAGTGCCCGCAGAGCGTGATAGAGACAACTGCATCTTGGACCGAAAATACCTATAAAAGTACACAAAATCAACGTTTCGTAGTCTCCTGATTCCTTCTCCAACACTTGACCGATTTAACTACTTATTTCATTAAAAATTGAAGAAAGGCTTTGGCCTTGTTTCTATGTTTTTCTTTTTTTATATAATCTACTCAAATTTGTTTTCTGGATGTTTGAACACAGCGGAAAATCTGACCAATTTTTGAGGTTTTTGAAGGCTCATATCTCTTTTAATAATTAATTAATGAAAAAAAGGAAAACATAGGGACATGCCAATTGAGGCTATACATGTTAAAATATTGTTCTACTGGCATTATCCAGGGAGGAAACAGGGGACTACATTTGTATGGAAAAACGGCCCTTGTGTTTCCTCTTAAGGACATAGGGTACCTTTTATCCAATAAAGTACTGTTAATAATCTAATCTAATCTACATTAATCGAGCAAAGCGCTGGGCATAATCTAGTACTACATACTATGTCTGTATAGTCTGTCTAAACTCAAATGGGCATCAATGTTTTATTATGACCACGTTTTTTTAAAAGGCTCTCTCTCGCGTCCTGTTTATGAAGGCCTATGTCACGGGGAACTTTACATACATACGATTAACGACGCAAAGTACAACCAGACATCAATCGTTTTTGAAATAATATTTAATAATATAATAATATTCTATCACATACACACAACACCATCTAGCCCAAACTAAGCAGAGCTTGTACTATGGGTACTAGACAATGGATGAACATACATACATATATACTTTTTTTGTAAATACATACATAGAAACGCCCAGACCAAGACAACATCCATGTTCATGCACACAAATTTGTGCGGGAATCGAACCCGCGACCTCAGGTGCCCGACAAAATACACAAATAATTCACTTGAGCTCACTCAAGTTAAGTAATTCGTCTAACCACTGGAACATCTCAATGTTGCAATGCTAGCCACTGCAACATATAGATGTTGACTGCGATTGCGACTGGTAATCCCTCTTCATTAGCGTAGGCAAAGATTACATCTATGTTATAGTCCCCCATACCAGAAAGCGAGTCTATTGCATATTGTTAGGCTACGTGCAGTGCCTAGAATTTCCAAGAAATTCCAATAATACTTTGTCATCGGCGGACATCGTACTTGAGAACTCATAATCGGCTGCATGCTTAAAGTCCAAGTCAATCCCACGGAAATCATATGAATATGTGTATGTGATAAAATATTATTTAAAACGATTGATGTCTGGTTGTACTTTGTGTCGTTAATCGTATGTATGTAAAGTACCCCGTGACATAGGCCTTCATAAATAGGACGCGAGGGAGAGCCTTTTAAAAAAACGTGGTCATAATAAAACATTGATGCTTATTTGAGTTTATATAGACTATACAGAATAAGTATGTAAGTATTAGATTTTGCTCACGGTTTCGCTCACATAAATGTAGCTTAGGTAAGATTCGTTTCAGAAGTTTTTCTGAATGAAAGGTACCCTTTGTGCTTTACTATTGCCCTTACAACGTGTATACGAAATTTCACGATAATCGATCGAGTAGTTAGGGCGTGAAAGCGTAACAAACATATAAACAAACAAACATGTTAGTTTAACAGCTCTTCATTGAATTAAGTGTTTGAATATACCAGACCATGCAGATCTTATAGTAACTAAATTAAACTGGTAGTCTAATAATAAATGTTGAAACTCTTACATGACAAAATGTGATAATCAAAGCATCCACTTACTTCTTAACTACATTGTGGCTTGCAACGAAACCAAGTACTAAAAAGACGACAAGAGAACCAAGCAATCAATCACAACCTTCCTTTTTCTCATGTTTTTAACTCCGAACACCGCTTTCAAAACTTTCACCTACATAATTTGTAAACCTACATGCACCCCGATGTTTTCAAGACAAAATTGATTTCAGTAGCGGCCCACATTTTTTCTCTTTAACCATTAATCACTGGTCGGTGGCCGCTTAATTAATCTCTTTGCTGCAAAAAGAGGTTGTCGATAACACTCTCCTCCCCCGCACGTATAAAATTTGCGGCTTTAGCAGCAACTAGTTTGCGGTCGTGACACGAAAAAAACCGCATTTGGGCGGCAAAATACGGTTTTTTTCGTGTACGCACTTTTTTCCATTTATGTCTATGGGGTTGTGACGGTTTTGTACGCAAGGGGTGGTCGGTTGTTATTGGTGTGAGATGTACGACCATGGTATTAAAGTTTTTTACCCGAATGGGGGACGTATTCAAATATACATACGTGCGTGGGTCTAGAATGTCTTTTTGAAAATAAGGTCACTCTACTTTTAGGGTCTGTACGAGATGTTACGGGACTAACAGTAAGCATGCTAGAATCAATCTAAGTGTAGAATGTTTGTTAAAAAGCAATGCAAGTTTAATCTTTTGTCAGCTAAATAACATTGAAATTTTAAACAAACAAGCGGTAATCTTAGATATTTACGAGGCAAATACAAAAAGCTGTGATAGCCGAATGGAGAGATCGTTGGACAACCACTCAGAGGTCATGGGTTCGCTCCTCCGGCACGCACTTCTGACGTTTTGATTTTATGTGTGTATTATACTAAATTAACTGTCTTGGTACTGGAAAATATCGTGAGGGAACCCACATGCCCACATTATATTCTCAAATATGTGGGAACGTGGTATATATATCTTCGTCTAACCCTTCTCATAAAGAGAAAAGGCTGCACCCAGCAGTAGGACAGCCTATAAGCAGGGCTAATATAATTTTTAGTATATTATGCGAAACAATTCTAAGCACAGGCATTTGAACCCGAAGATGTGATGGTATGTAGGGTAACTGCTCCAAGTCATCTACATAGCAAAGCCAGGGGCAGAACCAATTTGCTGTCGACTGTATGGCGTGTAACATAAAGATGTGGTTATATTTACTGATCGTAAAAATTGGTGTTAATAACAGCGTGAGGTAGAAAATAAATTTTGGAAATGATAATCTGAAAAACTCGTTTAATACTAATTAACTTTTGCTGTGAAAAACACAATTATAAGCACAACTTCTAATGATTGTGCTATATAAAAATTATAAGCTGTATTTATAGTTGACATCAATATCAGAAGAATTTTATAAGAAGTTTACTATATCAAAAACTTTTCCAATATTCCGATTTTTCTTATATTATATTAAGGAAAAATATAATAGGAAGAAAAACAAAGACAACATGACACTTGTTTCAAGAAACTTACCTCGTATTAATAGCATATATTTTTAGTCCCAGGGTCCATGATACGATATTAAAATATAACCACACATAACACGCTGTACATAACAAATAACATGAATACATATCATATCTCATACAAAACTGTAAATATGTGCGTGCTATGATCAGTATTGCTTGATAGACGAGCCCTTAAGCCTTATAACGTAAATACGTGCGTTTCGCCGATACGTGTTCGCAATACGCGATACGTGACGTGATATTATTGCGTATCGCTGGCACTACGCCGCTAAGTGGGGAATTTAGGAGCAGTCGCTTGAATTATAAGTGGCGAAGATGGCTCAACTATGGCGACGAAGAATTTACGATCATATTTGTCGTAGTTTAAGCCCATTGGACAGCTCAATTAACCTGTTAATTCTTGGTTTAGAGACCTGTTGTGTTTGTTCGCTGGTGTTCTGCTGCGACTAATGCGAGTGCATCGAGAATTCTAGGTTCGATCTCTACGTTGGACTGAAAATTTCGTGGGTCTATTCTTGTTTACTAAACCTACGTAAAAGTTGAAACTATCTTACTGAGTCTTGCCAGTGAGTAAAACTGCCGGAGGCTTATAACTTACCGATCCCATTCCTTTTTCTTTTCAATCTATTTTCCCTTATCCCTTTTCCCTAAAACAAGCAACAAGCGAGCGACACCCTTAGTATTGCTGGCGATCTGCATTTACTAGGCACTTAATTTCCATCTTGCTAAAAAATAACATAATTACAGCTACAAGATAAACTTGAAATCAAACATGATTAATTTTTTATTTATTTATTTAGCAGTTAAGTTCACCGAAAACGAAGAATGTTTTATTGATATATTGATTGCAAATAGTGTTATGGTTAACGTAGTAACATTAAGTGTAGTTCAGTCCTTGATCAGAAAACGGAACAAATATTTGATGATGAATGAAGATGAATCTTCCTCAGTCTTTGCTTTAACCCCTTTCTTTTCCTTGAGTTGCTCCTTAACTTAGCTAGCATCACCTCTTTTTTTAGAGAATGCTTTTTACTATACTAGTACAAATTTCTTAGTTCAGTAGTTGGCTCAGCAAAAACCATTAAATTCAGAATATTTTTTAAAGTCGATAGCTCAGTGGGGAGACCAACAGATTGCAATGCAGAGGGTCTCGGTTTCGAACCCACGTCGCGCACCTCTGACTTTCGGAAGTTATATGACTTTTCGAAATTATGTGCGTATTGATTGACAATTATCGCCTGCTCCGTGCCTCGGAGAGCACGTTAAGCCGTCGGTCCCGGCAACCATGAACATCTATGGCAGTCGTTACTGGGAAGTCAGTGCCCTATAATATCCTGACACTGGTCTAGTCTTAGGC
Organism: Catocala nupta; assembly: GCA_963675205.1. Classification (NCBI taxonomy): domain Eukaryota; kingdom Metazoa; phylum Arthropoda; class Insecta; order Lepidoptera; family Erebidae; genus Catocala; species Catocala nupta. The sequence goes on along the minus strand of OY776089.1, from coordinate 1,967,059 downwards.
TATCGTTAGCCTTCGGGTTGCGGAGGTCAGGTGGCAGCCGCTCCGTGTAAAAACTGATATCCAGCCAAATCCGGTTAGACCAGAAAAGCCGACCCCAAGTGACTTGGGAATAATAAAGGCTAGGGAGAAGAAGCTAAATGACAATTATGAAGTTCAATTCAATATCTTAGTTTGTTTATTTTATATACTTAGTCTCACGCGTCTATCTCAGAAGGGGTAAGCAGCAGTATATTATTCCCACATTACACCAGATATGGTTTCAGGTGTCACGTTTTGGGATACGTAACACAAATGTATGTAAGCACAACAATATATAAACCAGATGACAGTGACAGACTGACCCGGGATTCTAACCAAAGATCTCATGCACAGCTTTAGCATTTAGTACGGCTGCAGCATCAAAGCTGTGTAGCTTATTATATAGGCTTTGTCGGCCTCGATGGCGTAGTGGTTAGTGTAACCGACTGCCACGCCTGAGGTCGCAGGTTTGATTCCCGCACAAGTGTCTTGGTCTGGGTATTTCTATGTATAATATGTATGTATTTACAAAAAAAAGTATATACATATGTATATATTTTTTTGTAAATACATAATGGTAAGTCTTATGTTGCCCGAAATAATGGGAAACAAAAGACTTACCAAGAAAGTATATTATCAAGTATGAATAAAGAACAGCCAAATGGGAAAGACTTAGACAAATGTTCTCTGATAACATCGGACAGGGCAGGTAAAGGATACCCTAAACTAAACGAACGTGTGTGAAGAATATAACGACAGTCAATGAAGCAAAAGAGATATGCCAGAATCGCAGCTAGTAGAAAGCTGTACTGTCGCCTTAGCCCTCCGGGAAATAGGCTTGAATCGTTATTTTTATGTTTTGCCGACTTTTCAAATCACGTGTGGTGTGTTGACTGGTGTGAGCTCTGCGACGACTTAGGGAAGTTCTGACGCTAAGTGTGGATTACAATTTACTCTCTCGGTACTTCAATATTCAACACTAATAATCTCTTCACACTGACAAACTTAGTCACTGTGGCCACGTTTACATTTGATAATGACTGGATTCTAAGATATTGACAATCGGTACCTACCCTGTTGGCTAAAGCTGTAATGTTCATCTGATTCTGTTTAGTAAAACCGATGATATAGTGTATATACATATATTAATGTGAATGACATCAACACGAGGACGGACACGCGCGCATATGCTAGTAAATACAAAATCATTACATGCGTCCATTATTTGACGTTCACAAAATACTGTAAAATGGACATTTACGCCCACCACTAACCGGTAGTCATTAAAGAGCCGTGAAAATATTCTCCCTCCACAGTAATAAGACTCGTAAAATTTGTTACAAAATCCCGTAACGAGAAACGTTCCACTGCCTCTAATACTTACATTGTCCTAAAAAACAAATAACAGACAGACACCGAAGCCCGATATTAGAACAAAACATAGAGAAAAAAATTCCTTCAGTAGCTACGTCGTAGCTGCTACGAGGGGCCTACGTTGCTACGCGGGGCGCGGGGTGAACGACCCGGCGGTATAATGGCGCGGGTCGATACCCTTGCCGCCCGTCCCCCGTCCCCCTCACTCCTTCTAAAGAGGGAGTACTCTCCCGACTTCGTTTAGGATGAGTGAAGTGCTTTCCAGCCCATTATCCGCGAGACTAAAAGGTTTCATATAAAACCTTAAACATATTATCTGAGGAAATTCGCTGGTATCATGAATTCACCTCAACGTGTAGGCTTTAGAGTTAGGTTTATGTTTATGGAACATTCTGGTGGGCGAACACTGGTGTAATTATATGTGTATGTCGTCCCTACGTTTGCAAACGGAGCCGCGCAATTAGCATATATACAAGCTGCCGAAAACAAGTTTTATAGAAACAAACTTATATCTGTTTGTTTTTGTGCCAACACTAGCGGTTGAACCGCATTTCAGGTAGGTTTTAGTTGAGAATTATTTGCAGGGTGAAGCAACTTTGATGTGGTTTAGCGTTTAGATTGGTGATCATTTACAAAGTTTAAGAATATGTATGTATATAAGTATATTGTATGCAGTTGACAATTATTTACATAAAATAAAAAGATATTACTCGATCTCTTGGCTTAAGCCTGCATTTTTATTAGCCTGCGATCTTGAAGTCTTTAGATATATTTCGGGTCGGGTTTGTGTTAATTACCGAGATTTCCTTTCAAAAAATTCTTCGTAGAAATACTGACTCTGTAATTCTGCTCAGTAGAGAGCAGAAGCATTAGCCCCTAATACAATACACCTAAGCACTGCTAGCAAAATTTGTATATATCTACTAAATTAAATGTATGTATGTAGCTGTTTTATCAGGAATTTATATACAATTATTCGTATTTTCCCGTATGAAATAGTTAATTATTACTCGCTTTAATGATCGAGAAAAACATTTAAATTTTCTCCATAATGTTCTCAAAGATGGTTGAAGTTTGTAAGCCCTCACTAGGCTAACTTAGTGGACTATCACCAAACAGTTTATAAACAGAGAAAGTGTGAATAGAGCTGATATTGTTATTATACACATTGAATTTGCAAAAGTAGGTGAACGCTGCTAACCCGCACTCGCCAGCGTGGCGGACTATGACATGACCTTTCCTACACCGAGAAAAGGCTTGTGCGTAGAGAGACAGATTAGAAACTAATATGATACTTATATCAATCATCTTCAATCAATTTAATAGCCTTGTTTTTGTCGGTAACACCTCCAAATTCAAATTCAAATTTCATTTATTTGCTAAACACAGGTTTAAAAGATGACACAAAAAAATAAATGAAATGTGCAGTTCTGTGCCTTGCCAATATTGGCGTACAAATATTTACATATTAATAATAAACGGTAAGTAAAATTAGAAACACAAATAATAAATGATCTAGAAATAAAAATCTTAATCTAACAAATTTAAAGATATAATTTTTTTTTTTCAAATTTTGTCTTTAAAATATCGGTGATGGAATAGTAACACTTTTCAGCCAACAATATTCTTAATTTCTTTTTAAAAATACTTATGCTTAATGTTTTTATTGCCTCTGGCAGTTTGTTAAATTTCCATATCTCTGTATGTGTGTCTCTCCTCTATTTAACTTCTCCTTGGTCAACCCTATCCTTTTCTACCTTCTATTTTCCCTTGTAACATGGTCTTTATAAGTAGTCATGTTGCATCAAGTGTTCCAATATTTTTTCTATTCGATTCTTCGACTTATAAAATATATATATTTATATAAAACATGTCTGCACACTATAAATCTTAAGCTCTCTTTATAGAAGTTCGCCACTACAAAACTTGCTTTATGGCTAGTTGCAAAGCACTTTATATATCTAAGTTTAGCCAAGTACTTAGGTGCTTGTTCAAAGATTTTCTTGTTCGAGGAAATTGTTCTTGTGTTCACCGACACACTGTTCTACTGCAACAAAGTTTTATTTCAGGCTGTGTAAGACAACCTCTGTGGTGCAGTGAAAGTAAATGCGTCTGCTGTGCGTGTGGTATCGGGTTTAATTCATTTGAGCAAAGTGCTATTGGGATTTTATGTCAAGAAGCTCTCAATTGCGGAATGGAGTCTGGCATTCTGTCGACATAATATAAGGACATAAAAATTGCTGGCTCTAATTTCTTCTGTAGGCATCCAGTTCGTCTGGCCTTCTTCTATTGGTGTCCATCGTCTGGTTACCTTAGCTACACAGCTCCAGACCATAGCTCTTCCGGCATACGACATACGTAGGCTGTCTAGAATTTTAATCTGGCCGCTCAGAGGCCTTCATGTACAATTACTGTTTCGGTAAAATAAAGAAAATATAGAACTCTTATAAATATATTATGGTGCTTCTAAGCTGTCTCGCTGCAGCCTTAGTGAATACTTCGGATGTGCATTTTATTTTCAGAGCAACTTTGCTCTGAAAATAAAATGCACATCCGAAGTATTCATATTATAAATAAATTCTCAGTAGTAACACGAACATGGTAGACGGCAACATGCTTATTATTTGTGACCTAAAACTGTTATTGGCAAAATGTGGGTGTGATACAATTCAGCTTCTTCGGATAATAGGCGTGCGTATGTACGAGTATATGTGTAATATTTTTAAATAAACATTAATTGGAAAAGATAAAAAGAAATCCTGTAAATGTACACAAGTATTTGTGAATGTTTAGAAATAATCATCGCTGAAATTAAACTACTATATACGGATTTTATCGCGGTGTTTATTTAACACTGTGTTACATAATTTTGAAACTGTTACACTACTACTATTGAATTTTACTAATTTATAAGCTAATAAAATTATTAAAACTATTTTTATTTATGTTTACACTTTGCCTGACGTTTCGGTTGCTTTTCAGCAGCCATGGTCAGTTTCAAAATTATGTAATACAGTGTTAAATAAACATCGCGATAAAATCCGTATATAGTAGTTTAATTTCAATGAATAACATTCGCGGAAATAGAAGACAATATTAAATAATCATTGCCTTATTTGTGAGCTGTTCTCTCGCGCCAACCATTTATCCTATTTCCAAATTTATCCAAACATTTTCGAAGTGACCGTCGCTTTTCTGTCAATAAATTCATCGCTATACCTATGCCATTTCTTTTATCACTCTTAACTAAGTGATACGGCGTGTAACAGTTACTTGTGGTCAATTATATCTGCCTGGGTGCACAGTGGTAGTAAATGTGACACATATTCGATTGCCGTGTCGGAAAAAGTTTTATTAAGTTTTCTCTTAAAATATATTCGGTAGCAGTACGGTGTCTGAGCCAAAGTACAATATTTTGTAAACAGCTCATCTCCTATTTAGTGGCATCTAAAACCATACGTTTTTAAATGTACCTCTATAATACCACATTTTTATAAAAATCTATTTAGCAATTTACTCTTTAAAACATTTACTTGATGTACGTAATTACGACGTCAAATGATTTTTAAATAAAAATTGTATAACGTCATATTTTAAGAGCCTACGTACATTACGATCCTTGATAAATATCATATCATTGATACTTTTTATTGTAGTATCATCTAAATGTTTCAATTCAAATGTTTTGGTCTCAATAAATGTTACTATTTCAATTCATATGTTTTGGTCTTCATAAATATTTTTATTATGTTTATTATGTTATGTTATCGAGATAAAGGTTCTTTCGATGCGGATTATATTTAGAAGGGTGACCACTTAATTTGAATGCCGCCACAAAATGCAAGCTACATTAAACCTAACTTATTTTGTTTGATGCACTATAAGTATTGAAATTAAACTACTATATACGGATTTTATCGCGTTGACCATGGCTACTGAAAAGCAACCGAAACGTCGGGGAAAGTGTAAATCAAAAATAAATAGATTTAATAGTTTAAATAATTTTATTAGCTTATAAATTAGTAAAATAAAATCAATAGTAGTAGTAGTGTAATATTTTCAAAATTTTGTAATACAGTGATAAATAAACAACGCGATAAAATCCGTATATAGTAGTTTAATTTCAATTAGTAACATTCGCGTAAACAGAAGACAATATTATGCATTATAAGTAATTAATAAAGTTAAGCTCTTTTCGAAGCGGATAAAATTTGGATGGGCGATCACTTAATTTTAATGCTACATTGTTTTTCAGGCTTCATTAAACCTACAGTATCCAAAATACGGTAACAATTCCAACGATAAACCACAACAATTCGAGTAAATGCTGACCGATATTTTTCCCGTAAATTCCTCCGTTCCGGAATTAACGGAGCATATCCTCATTCTTATCAGGAATACGTTACGTGTTCGTTACGCGTGCGGTTACGCTGCACATTTTACGCGTCGGTGGCGCGCGTAACTCACCCGATATTATAGAGTTGGCGATATTACAAACATTAATTATTTCGATAACTTACAATGTTCGCTGTTATGACTGTAAATTATGGCTTGAGTAAGTCTATGCTTCATGTTAAGCTATAGACAGTCTTCTTTTAACTATCGATCCTACATTTGCTACTAATATAAAACATGTGAAAGATTGTGAAAATCTTTGAAAGTTAGGATATTTGTTGAACAAACTACGAAATAAAAACATTGAGAATTTTAATAATTTTTGGGATACTATAGTTTTTATTAAGCATGTGTTAACAATATTTTAGCATCATCAAGGCCTAGTGTAGTACTATTCACATAATTTAGAGAAAATTAACCACGTATATATTGTATTTCTTTGCCCAATAAATACTTCGATCGAAATATAATACGAAAATCTTTATAACTGGAAAGTAAAAATATCGCAGAATAGACGTGGAAGTGGTTTGTGTACTCCGAAGGGTATTACACCTCTGGAGTACACCTGGACGTTTCTTGTACACTTTATTTGACTGTTTTAAAAATACTAAAGCATGATCCCCGTGACACCAAAGGCTTAGTGTGGGAGTCCACACAAAGCCTCCCATGTCGCGGGGATCTTTAGAAACGTTAAAACAACGGATACTAAGAATATCTTGACTCAGAACAACAATTTGTGGACCACAGAGAAGTCCCCCACGATAAATAAATTTGACCTAATGAAGTGTGGTGTGTATATACGCAGCGATAGCCTAATAGGAAACTGTTGGACTGCCACGCAGAGGCCTCGAGTTCGATCTCAAGGCGCGCATCTCTGACTTTTGAAAGTTATGTGCATATTAAATAGTTAATTAGCGCTTGCTTTAACGGTGAAGGAAAACATCGTGAGGAAACCTGCATGTCTAAAAGTTCTCAATAATGTTCTCGAAGATATGTGAAGTCTGCCAACCCGCACTGGGCCAGCGTTGTGGACTATAGCCTAAACCTTCTTACACTGAGAAGAAGCCCGTGGTAATACAGGGCTGATATTATTGTATAATGAGCTGTTGTCGTGCGTTGTTTTAAGACAATAATGATAAAAATGAATAAGCACAAAGATGTTCCGACAGCGTATTTTTGTTGTGAAACATCAAATTTTGTATAAAGATCTTATTAACAGTATTATGACGCTGTCTAGATCGATCTTTTACTCAAAGTTATTTACCCGGACCTAAACCTAATTTCCCGAAGTAAATAAAACCAAGCCATTCTAACCTTTATTTCTAAATATACAAGGTTGAGAATTATGATTACTTATTTTACGGCCCATAAAACAGACCTCGTAAATAATGTTAAATAGATTTTTTTTTAATTTAACTGAGTAAGCTGACGTATTTTGTTTTGTCCTAATTTATTAAAGGTCTGTTCGGGACTCGGCCTTCCATTACTTATGCAACGCAGTTTTTTAGGTTTTTAAATGTTGTGTCGATTGTTTTTCATGTGATAAGGGTATCCTTATGTATATATATATACGTAATCTTACGTCTATATCCTTAAAGGAATAGGCAGATATGTATTTCAGTCACATTTTGCCAGTTAGTCAGACCCAATAGCTTATTGGGTCTTACATAAGGGTGGGCTATTGCCGTCTGCTGCACACAGTTTCAGGTTTGTGTTGCTTCTGAGAATTCCTTGACAGAAAAATCCAATAAAACTTTGCTTGACTTGGGAATCGAATCAGAGACCCCATGCACAGCAATCTCGTATATTATCTTCCAGACACCGAGGCAGTCAACACTGCTAAAAAAAGGAGAATTAGTATCCATTTTAGTAAACGATTGCTAGTATAAAACAATATGCACAATTGCATTCGAATATATAGGCAATACTTCACATAAATAAGTGCTTTCTAATCCAAATATCTTAAAGCAAGTGTCCTGCTCCATCCGTTTGTTTTACAATGTAAGACAAAAACGGCACGACAATTGCTCTATGGAAATTGCTTTGCGTAAATGGTCTTTCGCACAATTGTATTCGAATATAAATAGGCGTCTCATTACTATTATCATAAGCCTACACGTAAGCTCGAATAACGAAGTATTGGATTCAATTTCTGGATCATAAAAAGTGTCAAGCAATCTTTCTGTGTGACTTTTTTACTACTTATGAAAAAAGTCTATGCTTTCATCGCCAACTATTGCATCTAAAATTCTGTTTGAACTTACGATACCAAAATCCTTTACAATCTGTCGGCATCTAATAAACTTTTAAACTAAAATTTAGTTACATTATTAAATACGCAACACAAAAGCTGAGCACACAGCTTTCGTCCAGCCTCGCTTTTTGTCCAACCGTGGTGGACTTAACCCGGTTTTTGTACCACCCCACCTTTGCTTGTGCCGCGGTCGGTTTCGGGTTGTTTGCGGCGGCAGAAGGCAGCGTTTGATGAAAATTGTGGCGTTATTTAGTTGGCTATATATTTTAAAAGAAAATCTTTATCAAAGGTTATATTATGTTTACTTACTGCTCCTGAAAAACCAAAAGATTAGGGGAGTTTTTGATAGGCGTCTTTGGCTATACAAGTCGTTTTGCGCTTAGATTTGAAAATCTGAAATGGCTTCTGTCGACTACACAAGTTGTTGCTCTAACTTCTTGTAAGCTTCTGCACAAGGATTAAAGTACATTATTTACTGCTTGCCAAAGTATATAAGCTGAAGTTGGTCACGGAAAAAAAATCAAGGGTGTGTCCAAGTATATAAGTTGCAAGGTACAAATTCAAATTCAAATTCAAATTCATTTATTAATGCGTACCTGAGAACTCTTCAGATATAATTATAAAGAGTCATTACGTCACCCTCTGACAATAATCAAAAGCATGGCGACGCTATTACCTAAACACCCTTACAATCCCAAAAACAAAGGCTCTCTCTTAACCTATATGACAATAACTCAATCTATTACAATTAATCAGATTACAGGTCTTCAAACAAACCTCAAAGGTCTCCATTACCCCAAAATCCGTCCGCCTATCCGATATACGCCATCGTAGTTACTGTACTATATTCCATCACTGGGTATATATAAATCGAAGGGCCGGGTAGGGGAGCGGGGCGAGTAATGCACGTCGAACGGCTGTCTGCGTCTGCATGTGGGTCATTGTGTCGGTTTTGTAACGAGATACGATAGTACAGGGTAGCTCTTGGTTATTAGATGGATTAGGTTTACGTATGTGTGTGTTACAAGTTGTGATTGTGTGTGTGGTCCTTTTGAGTTTGTAGGAAAATTGGAATTTTGCCGGTCGACTTGTGTTGTGGTTATATGTTTTAATGACACAAGGTTTCAATCCCAGGCGTATATGTTTGAATAGATGGTATTCTTCTATCCGTGTGTTACATGAAACTCATTTCGGGATGTGAGTATATCTTTGACGTGACTGAATGTCAAGTTAGATTACCAGTATCGGTGTATATAGTGCTCACATTGTACAAAAAACTAGGTAGTCTATACAGGTAGAAAGCGGCTTAGATACTTACTAAAGAATCAGGCAAATTAATATAATTAATATACCGTTTAACAAATAATTATTGCTAAATATTGTTTGATGTATAAGAAGACTGCCTTTTTGAGTATTATAATATTGCGCATATAATTACGGCTGAACATGATCTATCGGGTTAGAAGCCTGGACCGAGAATAAGTTCTATTACATTTTCCTAGGAATACTCAGTAGCATCATTTGTTATATATATATCATATTTGTGGATCATATATATTATATTTGTGGACGTCGCCGATGACGTCAAGTGACACGACACTCGTGGTTGGAACTGAAAATCAGTACTGGGGTTGGTTATGCCCAACTCAGTGTATGTGTGTCCATCCAGATTTCTTAAACACGACGTATCTTTCGCTAATAACTTTGATTAAGTATTATTGTAACTATTCTTATAATATTGGGATAATTAAGTCTTGAACATACCCTGCTGCCAAACCATGCATTTGACAGTTGACACGTGGTGAACGCCACGTAGGTACAGATTTAAAAATAAACTTAAAAGTAAGGTATATAGGCCATAGATTATATGTACTGATGGCATATTTGAAACGTGGCATTTGTGGCGCAGCGCACGGCTGTCATTTGTATTAATTAATATTTATTATATATGTATTCCCTTCTATATATAATATTGTATGTAAAAGCTTTCGAGATTTTAAGAAATAAAATGTTGTTTTCTTTCTTTCATTCAAATGCATCCAGCAAACGGGACACACTTCCTATGCGAGACTCGAAGATAACTTATTATCAAAAGGTGGATATAATAAATTTATTCCTACCACTCTTATAATAAGTGTGAGCGTACACATGTATTTGGAGTAAACATCAATAGTTTTATTTGATATTCTCCATCTCAAAGTCTCATAAAAATCTTTACCTCATAGTTTACCAAGCGCAATATCGAACCCTTTCCCCACTCGTCTGACAGCTCAGCCTAATGTCGCTTTCTATTTCACCTGTCTCGGGGCTTATACGTAAAATACTTGCTGCACAAATTCCTTTGACAATATAAGCCCCTGTCGGATTCTTTAGAGGAAAAAGGTATGCACTTTCAGCTTTAAGTATTTTAAAATTGTCCGATGCCGGAGTGCATTAAGCTTCGAATACAGTTCAATTATAGTTCTTAAATAAAGTTAAGAACTAGTTAAATTGTATAAACGAAAGATACAATGGTTTATGTGGTCGTCTTGCCACTGCCATAGCGCCAAGTGTTGTGGGTTTACTTCTCGGAACCTACATGGGAGGAAAATCGTGCTTTTCTCAATTATATTCTTGAGTAGTAGAGCCTCGCTGATTTAAGCATGAATGGGTCGGCTCGACCGCGGAAGGACTACCCTCTCACAGAATATCGACGTGAAATAACAGTATTCCTACTGTTGTGTTTCGTTTGGTGAGTGAGAGTGTCAGATGCCCATTTACCCGCTTTCCCCATTCCCACTCCTTCTCCTTCCCACTTCCTTTCCTAAAGGGTCGGCAACGCGCAGGTGATATCTCTAGTGTTGCAGGCGTCCATAGGCTACGGTGACCACTTACCATCAGGTGGGCCGTATGCTTGTTTGCCACCTTATCTGTACAAGAAAAAACTTGTAGCGAATCTGGGCTTTCTTTGTATACGTTGTTTGTATGTTTGTAGTCGCTCACCACACATGAATAAATCATAGTAAAGAAGTTTTTTTTATGCGTATTTTGGCCTTACTATATCGACAACCATACAATGTAATTACCTTAATGCCACAGCAGTGGTGTATGCGGCTGCTGTGTATTTGGTTTCGTGTTGGATTCCTATTGGGCTGTGTCATTGGGTTATTCGGTTAAAATATTCTTTATAGCAGCATGGAGTCAAAAACTGGGCCCGGTAGTCAGTAAAGTCTTGCCTATCATTACGTGGAACCTAAAAATATAGTTGACGTAATGTAGCTATAATATTCAATCATATACACACATCACCATCTAGCCCAAACTAGCAGGGCTTGTACTATGGGTACTAGACAATGGATAAACATATACAGGTTGTCCGGTAATTAATGGATAACCTTGAAATGTCATAGTAGAAATAAAAGCCGTCCAGAAAAATTAAAAAAAAAGAAAAAACAATATATATTTTAAAAAGTGCAAGCTATATTAGCATAGCATACTTTTGACTGTCTATCTATTAGCATAATTAGTATTTAATAATAAAACAACAAAAAACCGATGGATTTCAATCATTTATGTTCGTAGTATACAAGAAAGTTATACATGGTAATTAAAAAAAAACACATATCTCAGGTAGAAGTTAGGATAGACTTATAGTTACAGTTCCACTATAAGACATATCCAAGTTATTCATTAATTACCGGACACCCTGTATATATATACTTTTTTGTAAATACTTACATTTTATATATATGTAGAAACACCTAGACCAAAACAAACATCTATGTTCATGCACTCAAATGTTTGACTTGTGCGGGAATCGAATCCGCGACCTCAGGCGTGGCAGCCGGTTACACTAACCACTACGCCATCGACTGTCGCTGAAAACCATCTCTACCTACCCTTTGCAAATAAGTCTATGTTTGTATGTTTATTACGCACATCCGCGTAACTTTACACAATAACACTCAAATATATTATAGCGCGATATTACTTTATATTATATTTATACAACGGCTCTCCCCACTCGCGGATATATCCGAGCTCATCAGGTGGGTCGTAACCGCCATCTGAAGTAGCAATAACTATAATACAAAATATTTACTGGCGCTAACATGGCGCCTTCCCTTTATATGTTCAATTATAACTAGTTCGCTGTGGTTATCAACATCTTTGGTATAACACGAGTTGGTATTATAATCCTAACTTATATTATAAATGCAAATGTGAGTTTGTTTTTACCCTTTCATACCTCAACTACTTTTCTTTTTCTTTATCATGACACTACAAAATTATTGTAACGGACCTGACGGTAAGCCCAATACAGTCCAGAGACAGTGACGACGAGGAGAAGATAGATGTCTTCTAGTCGTCGTCAGTATCAAGCCGGTCTGACCAGATGCTTCTTCACACTACGTTTGAAGGACCCAATGTCATAGAAGGGAGGGTATGGTACGGCATGAAAAGGAATTGCTGAATCTTTACTTTTTACTTAGCCGATCTTCATGGGATTTCGCATACCCATTGTCAGGGGAACAGAAAAGAACATAGGGTAACTTTCATCCATAAAAAAGTACTGTTACTTATCTTATCTAATCTGTCCTACGTTTACGCGAGCGAGGCCGCGGGAAAATTCTAGTAGAATGTAATATTATCAGTAATTATTACCTGTGGTGTTAGAGTTTCTATATATATCTTCTTCACGCGTGATATCCACAGAGGAATTGGCAAAGATGTGTGTCAGCAAAGAAGAGAAACTTATTACCTATGGCTGGTTACCCGATGAGTACAATCTGGACGTTTTTAAGTCGCGAGTGAATAGGTACTTCCTAGGCAAGCGAGCTTCATCGTCGACCATATCCTCGCTTTACATCAGATGGGATCGTGGTGAAACGCAAGCCTAATCAGAACTAAAAAGAAGCCACATTACGTCATCAATAGTTGTTAATTATATTATTAATATTAAAAGCGGCGAGCCTATTGCCAAGCCCAATTCCAGAATCCGCTGCAAATGAAAATTTCAATTAATTTTTTTAATAAGCGTTTGCCATGTAGCTAACCTAAAATGTTGTATGTTTATTTGCCAATAACAATAATAATGCTTATTGTCACTAATTTTTTTTACAAAATGCTCTTATTTTAGATACATAAGTAACCCAAAGCCAAACTAAGCAGAGCTTGTACTATGGGTACTAGACAATGGATAAACATACATATATACTTTTTTTTTTTTTTTTTTTTTTTTAAATACATACGTATTATACATAGAAACACCCAGACCAAGACAAACATCCATATTCATGCACACAAATGTTTGACTTGTGCGGGAATCGAACCCGCGACCTCAGGCGTGGCAGTCGGTTACACTAACCACTACGCCATCGAGGCCGACTGTTAAAAGGATTTAGTTGAAACACAGATAATTCAAGATATAAATAAACGCATACGAAATTTTCATATTTTCGACAGTAAATCCCTTAGTCCTGTGTCATTCCTGTGAAGATTGCAATTTCTAGAAATTTCTTCTTATTACCATTACTTATAGCATTCTTATTGCATACAAGGAACCAAGATCGCAAAATAAATTGTATTGATATGTCTCATTCTAGCGCATGCAATAACAATGCTATAACAGGCAGTAGTTCGGCCCCTGTTAGGAGAAAACCATTAGTATTTGTCACTTGCCCCTATGGACTCAGTAGGTCCATTTTTCTGAGGTAGGTCACTTGTGTTATGTTGCAAGCATATTGATTGCAGTAATCGTGTACAAGGCCGCTCGTAAACTACCTAGTTTACTATAACGATATAGATTTATAAGCAAATAATAATTTTACTTTGATAAACAGAGTAAATTATTAGGCGCTTTGGTAAATAAAAGCTAATAAGAAAAATACATTAATTAATTTGATATTAACAAACTCTTGACCCTTTTTTTACTACGGTTCTTTTTAACCCCTCCTAAGCTAATGCTCATGTTAGGATTGGGTTCACGTCAGTAGCACAATATCAGCGATTTCAAACCGCAATCTATTAAAAACAAGTCCGTTGCCGTATCCATACTACCATTTTCATATTCTGTGAGAAAAAGTAATGTGTGAATTACAATTCTGATGAATAGAACTTATTCATATTAGAATCAGTCAATTAATAGAATGGGCCTAACGAATTTACAGTGAAAAGCGAGAAATATCACTTTATTTGAACCATATAAAGTATTCTCGTTTGTCTACAACTCCTAAATCATAAGTTGGTTATCCTGCCATCTTGATTCTAAGACAATTGTATTGTCCAGATAAGAATCACGCTTAAAACTTATCTATTTCCACGAGACATGATTCAACAATTGCAAAGAATTTAAGAACTAAAAAAAAGAAAACAATAGAATAAATACACCGCTAAACAAACAAACATTATAATTTACCACCAAAACCTGACACAACTACTCAAGCTAATTCGGAGTTACGTACAAGCATCTCCTTGATGCGAAAATCGAATTTAAAGTCTGGCAACCCATTGCATAGAACACTTTGATAGTGGCAGGGTCACCACTAGAACCACGGCATCACCCATGCAGTCAAAGGCTTCTTAAGCTAAAAGGCTATTAAGGCTAATAGGATCGCAGCATAAATTGTAGTTTATCTTTTTAAGTCTCCAACATTATAACGACTAGTTTAGCTGAGCTGGTAAATAAAATATTATTATAAGGATTTCAAAAGCAGCAAATGGAACAGTTTGGAGGATTTACTTTGCAGGAGATTGCAGTTAAACAACTTTGTCTTTTGTTCCTAAGGTGACCAGGGTTTTCAAGCTTCTTGAGGAAGTCTTCTTCTGTCAAAATAAGACTATTGTATCGGATACTAAGATGCTAGTGGCAGAGCAATAAATTTTTGGAAGAGTCGGTGATATTCTTGACTTGGGAGCATCCAAAACTACGGTAACTGCTTACAAGGCTGACCACATGGTTTCCGTAATTAAAATCCTTTAGATTACACACATAGCCTAACGCTTATATTCCCAAAGGGTTAGCAAAGCTATCGTATATAGATTTCGTCAGCTATGCTTTAAAGTCACATCTAATAGATAAAGCCTGTTGTCGTCTACCAAGCATAATTCCAAACTCCGTGTTGCTACTAAGAATTCTTCTTCAAAAAAACTCAATAACATTGCTCGAGCTAGAAATCGAACACTAGACCTCGTAAAAGTTGTATGCACTCAGTTTACTCTGTTATTTAAACATTCCACTGCTAAGGACCACGAGCGTCGGATACAACTTAATGTCAGGTAAACTGCTAAATCTGTCACCACGAGGAGCAAAAAATGCTCGTCGGATTTTCTTAAGAGACTATAGCATAGGGTTCAACAAAAAGGGCTTAAAGAGGTTTTTGCAGCGTCGGCAATGTACGAGTTTTTGTAAGCGTTCATTGCCAACGATTAACCCTACCATCACAATCGAGTACTTATGTACTAAAATGTCTTAGCTACAAAAACTTTGTACATCTTTTAAGAACAAAATATATTTAATTGTTTGCATTACAATGATGTTTTAAAAGCAATAGCTCAAAACTGATTATTGTGTGTAATAAACGATTTGCAAATATTGAAACCATTAATAAAAAGAATCGAGTCTCATCATAGATTATCTGCGTTTAGATCGAACAGACAACAGTTAGTGCAGTGACGATAATGTAGTGACTACATAAGCGATGTGCCGCCATTCCATTTAAATATTTTAGATGTTTCTCATACATTTATAAAACAGACAGTTAAATATTGTCCAAATTTACTAGATAAAAAAATGTAGTCTTCCAATTTTGGTAAGTTCTTTTTTATAAAATGACAATGGCCGCACGATACTTAATCCTTCGTCACGGGGGACTTCTCAATTTTTGGACACAAAGAATACCCAGACTCGAATCATCTATCGGAATTACACTTTCTGACCCGTCTGGGAATCGACCACACAACACTTGATGCAGTGATAGTGGTGTTGCGACCACTTAAACCATTATTCTTGGTATCATTTCAGAAGCACAAAATTATCGTGACATACTTTACCTTTTTAAGATTTATGAACATCGTATTTCTTAATATCATCATAAACTTTAATAACATCTTGGGATGCATAACGAGAGAGCAACAGGACACAAGATTACTTACCCTCTTCATTTCCTGCAGACGCCTGCAGTAGACATTGTTTCACAGATGGACTTTAAAATGTTTCTGTGAGAGACAACAAATTGAATAATTCATTCGTACAACTGAAAGCCTCTGGACATTTAGAAAGAGATGCATAGCACGTACATTACATCAGTTGCTTTTCAAATAAAATCTTAGACGAGTCTATTGGGTTACACAGTAATGTTCTACTAAACAGTAATGTTTCGATTGCAGTATACACATTGTGCAATGTGTACATACTGAAATCGAAACATTACTGTTTTCTTATTTTTTGTTAAGGCTATTCTTATCCTAAGAACTAATAGGGTGTCGCTATAGAATATTATACAAAAACAGAAGCAAGAAAATGCAATACGGTAGAACTAACAACAAATCACACAAATATTTGTCTTCGTAAAAATATCGAATTGCAACTTTTCCCTGGATTGGCAAAGATTTCGATAACTCTAAAGAGGCGCTGTGCAATCTACAGGATTGTATAATCTTGATCTTAAAGTTAGTAGCATTAAGACAATTTTTATTATTAGTAATGACATAACTCTCAGTTAAAAAAATCTTTAAACAGTGATTGTACAAGTAAATACATAGTCTTAGTTCATGACCAAATTAGTATGGTGAAAGTGGCACCTGTCGACCACCATGCTATAAATGGGAAAAAGAAAATCCAGCCAATCTCAGGCCTGTCCTATGGTTTGTAAATTTGGCGAGTTTTCCTTGTGCACCACCATTACTGTTGATTGACTTGCAGTAACAGTGAAGAGTGGTTACTCATCAAGCCCTCCAATTTACCGAGCACTACGTGACCGCTTCGGGAAACATCGGGCGACGTCGGCTGATTCCGACAAATTCTTACTAAATTGCTGACAATAATGAATGGAGGGACCTTATCCTTATTTAGGAAAGGATCTTTCGTGTCCTTTTTTTGTATAGTTTGGGTGTGGAAGTAATTTTCTCTACAATAATGTCCATTATGGCAAAGGACAAAAAATACTTGGCTTAAAACTAAAAGGAGTAAGGATAAACAAGACCAACTATAAAGTTTTATATTTTAATACAAAATATAAAAACAATAACTTAAACGTACAATAATAGTTTAAAGAAAGAGGTCCCTATAATATTTGTGTCCTCTAAGCACACAATTAATTTACTCATATTGCATGATAATAGAATAACTTAAGCATTTATTTAATTGTCAATTCCGTAAATACGAAATTATGTTATTACACTCAAAATCTCTGCAGAATTTATAAATTTAAACGTTTTGCGTCCTCTACGTCTAAATTATTAATTCACAAAATAATTACAAAGCATACTGACAGTAATATTTTTATATATTATTCAGTTTTTAATATGGTAATATTTAAAACACATCGAAATATTTGACAAAACAGAATTCGCATATATTATTACGAATCGTGATTGTTCATTTCTACATATATAAACCATAAACATTTGCATCGTTTCCTGTCCTGCAGGATACTAACAAAGTTACATTAAATCCTAATCGTCTCACAAAATCATCAAATCGAATTTGCAGATTAAACTAAGATTATCAGTTTCAACACGTTTACCAGACCAAATATGATTAATATCTTTACAAAACTCAATAACACATTTTCCTTAACGACTTTAGTGATCTGCGTGTTGGATTCAATGCGTCAAACTCTCGCACTTTCTCTAGAGTCGTCATAGAAACCCCTTATCACACAAATACAATCCGCACTCCAAATAACTTCACCGGTCACGTCACAATTTCAAAAGTCTTTAGCATCTTATCTACAAGTCGTGATAACACGATATCTTTGTATAGTCGGACGTGCTCCAATATTTACTTAACTCTGGATTCCTCAGTTTAATGTTTATCTTGCTAAATATTCTTATTTGAGTTTACTTTTTGCTTGTGATTGCATTTTTGGGTCTGGCGTATAAAAATAATATCTTTTAAAAAGTATGTTTGAATCCAAATTCGGTTAAATTGCTAAGGCTGTCATTTTATATTGAGCTAGACTATTCCAATAT
Source organism: Catocala nupta (assembly GCA_963675205.1). Classification (NCBI taxonomy): domain Eukaryota; kingdom Metazoa; phylum Arthropoda; class Insecta; order Lepidoptera; family Erebidae; genus Catocala; species Catocala nupta. Next base: position 1,948,845 of record OY776089.1, on the reverse strand, counting down.
ATTCTTTTATTAAGAATTAAAATCTTTAAACTCATCTGGGACATAGTATACTGGGCGTACACATTCTCCAACTATCAGTACTCTGCATTGAGCTTTTAAAAAAGCTACTTTTAAAAAATTGTGGTGACTTACATAAACCAATAAAGGATTGGTATTAAAAATGTCTTGTTGAAATGTTCTTACCATCGCCATCTCTAATTGGCAATGTTTCTCGCAACACGCTTGTATTCCGGCGTTTTCTTATTCAAATGTTATCATTTCTTCCACAACATAATATGGTGTTCACTCGTTTACGATTCCTTATCTTCCCTATTTTTATCGTTCGCGCGTGTCTCGATTTGATCGTGGTTTTCATCTTGCGATATTTTATCTCGATTGTCGTCAAATAGTATTATTAGATTTGGCTGAGTTGATGCTTGGCTTAATGGTGTCAAGTAACATTAGAAATACTACTATGTAGTATTGTTAATATTCCGTTTGGTTAAAGTAGATTTAGTTAGGCCTTGTGTTATATTGCACAAAGATGCTTTTTTTATAATTAGATATGTTATGATATGTTATGGTTTTTAAAAAAATGCATCTTCTGGTTATCATGAAAACTTGAGACTACCTTACATTTTGGCCCTCATAATATGGCTCCAACCGTTTTTCTTACTTTATTTGTTGAAGAAATCAATGAAATCGTTGACTTCTTTATTCATTTTAGCTGCTGCTGTTACAAAGAATTAATAAACACACGATCATATCCGTGTCTTCTCAAAGTCCCACTTCACCATTACACCACAAAAACCTACCGTTTATAGCATATCACCAAACCTTTCACTTTGCATTTCAACTTAATTAGTATACACTTCTATATTTCCATTACTATCAGTATGCACGTTTATCACAAGTTGAACGGATCCTGTTCCAACACCTGTGTTAGCAATAACGTCCATAGGCACCTCCAGTCCTGTAGTGACCCCTGACACCATAGTACCCAGGAGACGGCCAGTCGGGGCTGATGATGTACTGGCTATAAGGATCAGTAAAGCCAGTAGTAGATACTTGGTAGTCCTGAAACGAATAAAGAATATTGTTAGTAAGGAATCTTATTTCAAAAAGGGTTGAAGAGATTAGGGAACTGCTCTTGAACTACTTGAAATAAATGGGTGTCGGACAAACGACACGCTAGCTAGACATACATGCTATCAGATCCTCAAAATAAAAGTAGGCTTACATCCCTCTACTCTTATAGTTTTATTAGATACTAATACGAACCTATACTAATATTATAAAGCTGAAGAGTTTGTTTGTTTGGTTGAACGCGCTAATCTCAGGAATTACTGATTCGAAATGAAAAATTATTTTAGTGTTGGATAGCCTATTTATCGAAGAAGGCTATATAACATCACGCTATGACCCACGGCAGCGGCGCAGTAATCATAAACGTGGCTAGTGACACAGCTAGTTTTCTTATTTATAAGGAAACTAGCTGTGTCGCTAGCCACATTTTAACATAAACCGTCTGCCGGAATTATTAAACAAATAGAAAATCTTCAAGGCGTTCTGCAGAGAGTACTTTTGCAAATCAACTTCCTGAAGTCGCAAACGTTTATTGATTTCAGTAAAATTTTCCATATTACTGTTACTATCAATATAAATGACAATATCTGGATGAAATGAACCAGCTACGACGTTTAAAGCTTTCTTCGAATCTTCAGACACTGACACTATTATATTATGAAGACGATTGAGGATCTCTCTCGCTTATTATTGGGGATCCCAGCAATCAGCAACAGCTAATAGAAAGTTAAGATGTCGAACGTATCCAATTAATAAATTAATTTGTGTAGCTTAATATAAAACACACACAGGTAAAAACTACCGATTTAATAACAGTGTCACATTCCATTTTATTTCATATTCTATTTCATTTTTAATATCACTAAGTTATTTACTCACATATCTAAAACCGCAGACCAAAGTCTGCAGCTAGCGGTTGATCTTAACGCTTGCTAGCTCCTCTAGGACTGGCAGCGAACCAATAGATAAACTGTTCTAGATAGCATCTAATCTATATCTCATCATCTATATAAAAGACTAAACCAATCGAATTCCAACTCTAGTTCATAAGTTACAAAGTAGATATTACTTTAAAAAGAACACCTGAATGTGAGTATTACGTATCTTAGGAATAGATAAATATGAAATGTTTCCTGATGCTGATAAATTTTGGTCATTGGTTAATCGTGGGAAACGACGTCAGAAAATTCTTTAGCAATGATTTGTTTTATACACTTATGCTCAATACCGATTTTAAAGTCAGGATCTTCATTTTATTTTTATAATTACTTTTTATTGGTTGTCTCAAATTGATCTGGTGTACCATCCACATATCAAAATATAATTACACAGTTTTGTGACGTCATCAACGCTCAACCTTAACCAAATTTTTATTTAACAGATCCATAAATTTTCTGAACGAGCACTAAAGCTAGATATCGAAATTTTGCAAATTCAGATAGTTCTGTTTTAACACGCGAAGTGAGACGAATAAGCTTTTGCTCTTCAGAAGATAGTTTTAATATACGTTTTATAACCATATTATAATAGTGCTACCGCGCTGCTGCAATTTCTAAACGTTCATCATCATCAAATACTAAAGTGCACTATCTCTTTGTCCCCAGATTATATGGACTCCCTCTGCAAGGACCACTTCCTTCAGCGTCAATACCGCAAAGTGGATGGAGGAGTGCTATGGTCGCGCAACGAGCGGAATCTGGACTGTACGGTGACGTTCCAGACTCACAGCATTCTGCAGCGGTTCATGCTGCATTTTGAACTACTGCAGTTGGACTGCAACGATCATCTGTACGTGTACGATGGCGCGCATGCTACAGCACCGCCTAAGGTCAGTGTCAAAATTTTCTACACGTACTTGGTATTGAATCACTTATGATAAACTACAATAGATTTTCTATTGTGTTTACCAAAGACAGCGATAGGGTTAAACAAAAATTCGACTGCATGGATGGAGTAGCGGGTTAAGTGGTCGCCACTGGGTTATGGGCTTGAGCCTCAAACGGAATAAAAAAATGAGTAGGTGTTCTTTATATCCGTTGATTGGATGTTTGTAAAGTTCCCCGTGACTCAGGAATTAGTCCTAATACGAGAATTGTTTTTTAAAACAAAAACATGGACACTGAACGAAACAGCAACATACATACATTTTCAAGAAATGGTTGCCGATTTTTGGTATTGTTTGAAATTAGTGTGCTTAATAAATGAGAGAGGAAAGAGTCTGCCCCTTCCATCATCACTTTCTTTCATCTTCCTTCATCTCTCTGGGTCTGCCCAGAAGGGCATTCACAGGTCAATTAAAAGAAAAGGCGAAGGTCATATCTTATAAGGAGGTCAATGTACTGGCCGAAAATCGAGAAAGATGGCGTATACTCCACCGACAAGAGCAAAGCTCTTAAGTATAAAGAAGAAGAATAAATGAGAACGTATTTTTAGATAACGTAATTACATATACTTACTTTTTATCCCATAAGGACGGGTGTACTACGATCATATTTTGCCATGTATTTCATAATTCCTCTGTAATAAGGAGGGAGTATTTCGTCATCTACATATTTAGGTACCATGCTGCTAATAAGAATGAAAGCAATCTCTGATAACACTGTGGCTGACTTGATAATCGAAACCGGAACTTTACGATTGCACGAAATCATAAGTTCAATCTAATGTCGCGGACTAATTAGGAAACCATTATGTGTTAATTACTGTGTTACATGACACGCCTATTTATTTGATACGTTTTTAAAATGTTGGTGATAATGAATATATCTAGACAGAAAAAGTAGTATTACATTTTGTGGGCAAATAATAAGATCTTGTTGGCAAATAATAAACGAAGGAAAGACGATGTCTTAAAAATGCACAATAAGGACATCCGCATGGTATCTAGATTGATAAGCAATGAGTCAATGATGTTTATAACTTTTTAAAACAGCCAGATTTTAAAGTAATAACCACGTAGAATAAAATAGTAACACCAATGTAACTAAATTCTCTCAGCTTTGATTCACAAACTGTCACAAGCGAAGGCTTCATCTCATTACTTCCACTACAAAACGCTCTCACACACAAAAATGTCGTCGGTTTCATCCGTCCGTTGAAAACTGCAAAAAGAATTCCGTAATTTTCAGTCCTGCAATAAAAAGCAACCAAAGGATGCCGCAGTTAAATCGTCTCACTTGTACGTGGACGACATGTTTCAAGCTACCAACACAAGTTCTTTTAATAGATTTTATGACGAATAAAGCTAAGGACTACTCAGGATGATATTTTATACAGGACGAGGCACATATGATACGTTTTATATGTTTATACGCAAGATGAAGACTCGCAAACATCCCAATTAAGAAATTTTTTACTGGTCTTAGAACAAAATCGGTTCAACAAAATTCTTTGCAAAACGGTTAACCTCTCAACAAACGCTAGGACGCCGGCATCCAAGCTTAACTAGTTTATTTGAAACGTAAATTTTCTTTTGATAGCCTACTTTTGTTTGAATAATAATTTTGTATTTTCGTAGATTTGATAACTGGGTTAATTAAGAGGTTGAAGCATAATTATTCGAACGATAGCTATATTTCTCGTAAGCTCTTTCATTATCCGATACGCTATTTATAAGTTCAAATTGTCAACACAAATGCAGTTTATGTAGTAACATGTATTAATCCTAACTAATAAATGCAAATGTAAGTTTCTTTGTCACGCGTTCACGCTTTAACTACTTGACCGACTATCATGAAATGTCGCATACACATTGTCAAGAGTACACAAAACCCTGTCGAACCATTAAGGGCTTGTTTCTCACTTAAAAAACATGCTCAAATAAAAAATACTATATCAACGTAAAACGTCTTCATAATATTTTTAAGTATATTATTGATCAGCATTTTTACCCTTAAATTACTGAAATTTCGCACAATCTAGCAACACTCCATTAAACTTGAAAAGGACGTGGAGCGTGGCATACTTTTGGCAGCATTTTTCTAAGGCGTAGGAAGGTAGGCGCGGCATAGCGCGATACCTAGGTATTATGATTAATTAAGTTTTCAGTGTTGTCATGGGTAATGTAATAACATCTTATTTTAAATAAATTAAATTGACTGGGGTAATTTTTTTCATGGATTTTTATAAAAGGATGTCACTTACGTACTCATAGTAAGCTACTCTATAACACCATTAAGGATCGGACAGGATTTATTATACACACTGTATACTTTTTTTTGTAAATACATACATATTATACATAGAAACACCCAAACCAAGACAAACATCCATGTTCATGCACACTAATGTTTGACTTGTACTTAATACTTATTGAATTACAACCTAACTCAGTGCAGTCAGCAGTATAGCTACAAATAAAATTGAAAACTCATAAAAACAATTAACAAAAAAATAACAGCTTAATGAGCGCGATTCTCGATACTCTTTATTCTGAAGACTTCTATTAAGTTAAGTGAGGCCAGATTAAGAGTAAATTGAATTGTCAACGACTTAGGCCCGAAGTCTAGCATTTCTCATTAGCATACCGTTGGAGGCATCTTTAATAAATTAGTGATGCGATCACGACACGGCGCGGCATGGGGGCCGGGACGGGTACGGAATGAGACGGGATCGGTATGGTCGTGAATTGGAGGGTAATTGCCGCCTTGGATTCCCTCCAAATTAGTTATTACTCGTTTTAATATTCATAGGTAGGTAATGAAAAATAATAAGATTTTGTTGGTTAGATTTATAAGAGTTATATTTGTTTTACTGTTTTATATTACTTATAGTAAAATGCATGATGCAATGGGTTGATAATATTCCTAGCCAACTTTTGTAGGTGGTGTGATGATCTTCAACGGTTAGGAATGGCGTAATCAAGCATTGTACTTGAAATTTCTATATAAGGCTCTCAAAATTTATGACTATACGTCTGCCTATTTACCAATGTAGATAAAACCATTGTCACTATGATGCTCCTTTTCTTGTGCCAACACAAAACTCATGTTTAATGATGTAGGTAATTTCTGCGCCTTGCCGGATTGGATAATTACTTGACGATCTTAAAAATGAACACTATATCAGCCAGGCTCTGGTTAAAAAACCAAGATGTAATTGGTAAGATAAACCCGTTATTCATTATCTCAATAGACAGGCTAAATATGTAAGCTATGCAGGGAGAGAGTAAAGGTGTATTCAAACGGCATATTAACAGTGAATCTTTGTATAACGTGTATCAAAATATCAGTAAAATTATAAGCGTTTTTATATAAACAGATTTTGTTATATACTTACACGAAAAACAATTAATAGAACTAAAACATTAGCAAAAATATAATCCATTGTTTGTCATTGTTCTTCCAAAAATTATGTTCTATAATATCAGAACATGGTTATTGCTCTAAATGTACATAAAATATGCCTTTTTATATAACACTAGCTTTAGGTCGCGGCTTTGCTCGCATAAAAGTGTAACTCTTATTTAAATAAATTATAGATGATACAGCTTTCCAATGGCGAAAGAATTTTTAAAATCGGTTGATTAGTTTTTGAGTTAAATCCTTACAAACAAACTAAAAATCAAATCTTTCCTCTTTATAATATTAGTATAAAATTATAAATAAAAAAACACAACTAAGTTGGCAAGCATTTCACTACTAATATACATCGTGCCAACCTTATACACAAATACCTACAATTATCTCAAATGCATCTTCAAAACTCCTTTTACATAAAACATGAATTATCACCGCACGAGTTTCTAACTTAGTATATATTCTATCTTCATCTCCACATCTTTCCGAGTCACGATTAAAGTAATTAGTATAATTTCAGAGAGTCCCCGGAGGTCATTATAGATTCATGCTATGTCCCTCCGAGGTATATTAAATACGACGCCATTTTACTAAGTCCTCACATACCACACTGGCTCCATTCCCAGCATACAATACTTAAGAGGTATATTCCATTTATTTGCTGTTTTTAGTTAAAACAAGACAGAGTTATGCACTTTATAGTCAGTATCTCATTACTGAAGATACTCTAGAATTCTTTGCGTGCCTAGGAGTTGTTTTAATGCTGAATAATTATATAATTTGAGCATCAGCTATTATTTCATCTTGCCATAAATTTGGGTAGATATTTAGACATAGGATTGATAAAGAAAGATGTATGAATAGGACCGACGACAAATAAAGATCTCAATGAACTTTTTAATCAAAGACGCGATTTCAAAGAGGCTCTGAACAAAGGTTAGTCGGATCAATAAGAGTAATTAAAACGGAAAACCGTACATGAAAATTGTAATTAGAGATCACACTAATCACAATTTCTATCTGAAGAGATATAGGGTTTTAAAGCTTCAGTCATGTAAGAAATCATATCAGGAACAAAATAAACGGTATTTTGTAGTGTTTGCTGAGCTCAGGCCTAGATTGTTATACATATTAGTATTGATGTAATCGTATTCTAAGATACGTATTGATAAATAGCAGCGAGCTGTGCAGCATGAATCACCGAATCAGATCACGTAGCTCACTGATTCGTAAAAGATAGACACGCTTCTTCTCCCTAGCCTTTATTATTCCCAAGTCACTTGGGGTCAGCTTTTCTGGTCTAACCAGATTTGACTGGATATCAGTTTTCACCTGAACTCCGCAACTCAAAGGCTAAAGGTTAAACATACCCTAAGCCTAGACCAGTGTCAGGATATTATAGGGCACTGACTTTCCAATAACGACTGCCATAGATGTTCATGGCAGCCGGGACCGATGGCTTAACGTGCTCTCCGAGGCACGGAGCAGGCGATAATGGTCAATCAATACGCACACCATTTCAAAAAGTCATATAGCTTCCGAAAGTCAGAGGTGCGCGACGTGGGTTCGAGTTCGAGGCCCTCTGCATTGCATTCCTCTTAATATTTCTAAAGCTTCTCGCCATTTACCATTTTCTATTCATTTTAAATCCAATAAAGGCTAAGAACAAGTTAATTTGCATCAGAATGTAAAAATCATAAAGTCACCAGGTGATCGCAAATAATTAACAAAGCAGAATGCGATGCAACTTCTGTCAATTTTAAATTCAAATTTCTCAAGTTCTTAGCAACGGTTCGAACAAAGACTGGCCAAGTTTTGGCTCCTTTTGTACCTCGGGCAAGTTTGCTAAGATGTTTATTTTCTTCAGCACAAATATTTTTACTTTGAAGATTGTGAATTAATATTATAGGTAAATATTATGTTTTGGGGAAGCCGTAGCATTGATAAATAAGATAACGGAATGAATAGGCAAGGTGTTAACAAAAATATTTATTTAAATAAGATTTCCTTCAAAAGATTTTCAGACTACAGAAAGTAAGAAGCTTTATATTACGAACAACGTCAACATTCGCCAATAGATGAATAAATCAAATTTTCTTCAAATGTTGAAGGGAAAAGAGGAAGTATTGAAATTAATATCAATTGCCGTTCTTATAATACATAATTATTTATTAATCTCTTAACCGACAATTTCGTAGAACAAAAAGCAAAACGCATTAATTGCTACACAGACACCAAAATAGCTTATTTCTTTGTTATATTATACAGTGCTTAGACTTATTGAGCGAAGCGAAAATATACTAAGTCTATGAAAAGTTTATAAAAAATGATGTTGTTGTCTATACTTTAATATTATAATGAGGAACGATTAGATTTTTTGTTTCTTTGTGTTTAAGTCAAAAACTAACCAACCGATATTTTAATTTCTTTCACCTTTCTCAACATAAAAGTCTCCGTTCCTTCCCCTCCTTTCTCTGAAAAACACTCAACTGGTGATATGCGACAGCCTCTCCATCTTCGATATGGATCTTTGCCGTTCCCTTAATCACAAAACCTACATCGAGAGCGTCACTAAGCAAGCTTCGCGAAAACTCGGAGTGGTGAGGCAGGTGAGGCGGTTCTTCGCGCCTGGGCAGCTGTACCTATTGTATAAGGCACAAGTGCACCCTTGCGTGGAGTACTGTTCTCATCTTTGGGATGGCTCCGCGCACTACTTGCTAGACGCTCTTGACAGGTTACAGCGGCGGGCTGTCCGTATCATCGGAGATCCAGAGGTCACGAGTTCACTGGAACCTCTGCAACTCCGTAGGGATATTGCCTCATTGGCATGTTTCTACAGAATATACCACGGGGAGTGCTCTGAAGAGTTATTCCACCTTATCCCGCCCTCCTCTTTCCTATCCAAAACAACGCGTGCTGGGCTCAGATGCCATCCTTACACGGTGGAGTCGACTAGAGTGCGTACCAACAACTTTGGGTCCTCATACTCTGCCGCACAATCAAGGCATGAAATTCTCTGCCAAGGCGCGTGTTGCCTTCTTCCTTCAATCCTGGGTCCCTTAAGCGGAGCGTGAAAAAGCACCTTCTCAGGCCGTCAAAGTAGAGACCTCGACATTGCCTCGGCTGCTACGAGGACGATGTGGAGGCCACTGCTCTTAGACCACACGGCTGCTTAACATCAGGTGGAGTGTGGTCATTTTGACGAGCAAAATAAAAGAAAGCTATGTATATTATCACCGCTTAACATAGGCTATATATATTTTTTTATACTTTTACCAACATAACCTAACCTATTTTTACGCGAGCGAAGCCGCGAGCAATACCTAGTACTAGAATAAATAGTGAAAGCGTAAAATAGAGTTTTACATTTTAATAAAATATAAAATTTGTTTAATACTCTAATTTAAAATTAACTCTCTCTGGTTGTTACATTTTCACGCCTTAGTCGCTCAAATGATTTTAATGAAATTTGAAATGAAGAACTCGATCGTCGCGAAAAGAATATAGGCTACTTAAAAGCATGGCCGCCGGACTAATCAATTAGCATCTTTAGGACAAAGCTTGATCATTCGTAAATCAGATTGTTTGTCTATTTACCACATCTTCTTTTAAGATCATATTATTATATACTGCAGAGCTTTAAATTACCATTAATTTCCTACTTTTATAATATACCTCATGTCTGGTCTTAAAAGTAAGACCTCATTTTACATACAATTTACTTAAGAGTTATTAAATTGAATTCAGACAGTCACAGACAATGACAATCTAACTTTTGATGAAAGAGCATAGCAAGCAAAACAAATAGCACCAATCACTTCAACATTCAAACTCAAAGTGAATGAAAACTTTCATATGTAAAATATATCCTCGTATTCACAGGGACGTTCGACAAAAGGCAAAGTTATTGCCAACTTGGATTACCCAGCTCCAACTTGCCACTAAAGTACCGGCTAGTGCTATTCTTGGTGCTGTGACGTCACAAAGTTTGACGGTTATATTCAAATGAAAGTTTTAATGAAGAATTGGATACGTTCGTCGAGGGTTCTGAAGTCATTTGATTGGATCTGATGTTATTGTAATGGAAGAGCAAATGCATTGTGCATTTAATTAAATTGAATATGAATCAAAATTTTAGCAGCAGTATGGAGTCTGAAACTGTTGATGTCACTAAGTTTAATCCTATTACGTGTACCCTAAATCATAGCTGGTGGTATGATTTAGGCCCTTTTGAAAACATGGGCTTCAGACTTTGTTATATATCATAATCCTAATCAATATTATAAATGCGAATGTAAGTTTGTTTATTACGCTTGAACGCCTTAACTATTTGACCGATCATCATGAAATTTCGCATACACGTTGTCAGGGCAGCAGAAAAAGACATAGGGTACCTTTCATCCAGAAAAAGGACTGTTACCAACCTAACCTAACTAAGCCGCAGGCAAAATCTGTATGTAATTAATCCTGAAAAAACATACCTACGTTTTTAAAATTAGTTAGAGTTAAATCTAAAACCATGCACTAAATTCATCGCTATAATCACGCACTCTTTTTGTTTCTTTGTTATAGAACTTTTACGCACAGCGGATGTCAGTTCCATCGTTACTTGAACATATTGCTACACACATATCAATCACGCACTCTTGATACAAGATTCACGATATGCAACATAAGCACAATATCTATTTCACAATTTCTATTTCCCCGTGAAATATGAAACTTGAATTCTGATTTTACATTTCAATCCTCAACAAACACTGCATTCCGAATACCGAAACATCGAAACTTGTACATTCCGCTCAAAAAATTCCAACTACAAAAATTTCACACGAATATCCTAAAAGCAAACACAGCGGCAAAACTTAAATGGAATAAATTTGTAACCTCAAAGTAACTATTTGCAGGATTCGTTACGCACAAAGGCTGAAACTATCTAGTAAAACCACCTGTACGAAGTTGTAAACTATCCAGCGACAGAGCCGACAATAACTAACAAACTGATGGGCAGTATCCATGCTTTGAATAGTTTTGAAGCTATGCGGGCAAACATGCTTGTCAAATGAGACGTGGTTAATGGTATATGTGTTGTTAAAGCCGTGGCTTTTGAACTGTAAATAGAAAAGCAAAACGATGATTCAGCTGTGTTTATAATACTGTTAAGTTTCATCAAAATCCGTTTAGTAGTTTTTGCTTAAAAGAGTAACAAATATCCATCCATCCACACAAACTTTCACATTTATAATATTAGTAGGATACAATCGATTATAAAAAAGGTAACGAAACATTAGAAATAGCTTTAGAAAAAGTACAAATACATTATGTAACTTCCATCACATTAAAACAACGAATACGCGAGCTTTTACTAATAATTAAAACGAACAAATGTTTCGAAACTGACAATATAAATACTATTGCAGATCTAAATTTGCTTTTAATTATTTATGGACTGTTGTTGAATTTAACAATTGAATTTAACACATTCGATAAAACCGAACATTTCGAATTCTGTAATCCCGCTCAGATCTGCCGGATAAATGACTGGATAATTTTACATCGAATTCATTTAAATCAGTTTACATTTGAGTCTCTGTTCATAGTAGAGTATCCAATTAATAAAGTCCTTATTTAAATATCGCATTAATTGCTCGTTTGTTCCTGATATTAGATATTCATTACGATTACGCTGTAAATTAGCTTATGTTATATTGATATTTAATTATGTTCGTTCATTAGTAGATTCAATGCCTTTAAGATCTAATTATATTTTATATCTATCTATCAGTACTAACATTTATGAAATGATTTAAAAAGCAAAATTTATGTAAGGTTCTATATATCCAATACGCTTTTCCCATACAACACGAGTAGGCTTACGATCGTTAATGTAATGTAGTTCACGTTCACACAATCTTTAAGAAAATTAAAACGCTTAAGTAGTAACTGTTTCAAAAATGGCATCGAAATATAGTGCGCCTGTTTATATTCCGAGTCACGTAGTTAGAATCGATTTAGAGAAATAAATTACTATGATACATCTATCAATACTTAAATGGCAACAGCCTTTCAGTACATTATTTTTATTAATGACTATAAAATGTTTGGAGGTAGCAGTACTGTTATTAAAAAATATAATTAATCAACGCCAGTTATTTATACATACGAGGGTCAACCAAAAAATTCTGATAAGTGCACATGAATATAATATTTTTGTGGGTAGTTTAATATTTATTATAAAGAGTGCCAATCACATAATATTTACACTCGATTTGGTCGTACCGTTCGCAAGTAATAAATTATTTACTATTAAGCGTTTCTAAAAATCCTTAAATATGGAGAAAAATAGTTATGTGCAGTTATAAAGTACCCGTGCTTGAAGAAACTGTCCACTAAAGAAATATTTTTGGATATCCAGCAGACATTAGAGGATAATGCTTTACAATATTCTACTGTCGCTTATTAGATAGATCGAGATCGGTAGATCAAGCTGTGAAGATAATCCTCGTTCCGGGCGGCCTTCAACCTCCGTTACGGAAGAAAATGTAAAAAAAATTGAAATGTTGGTTTTGGAAGACAGAAGAATTACTATAAAACATTTAATCGAGATTCTAAAGATATCATTTGGCAGCATTCAATCCATTTTAACCGATTCTCTGGGTTTCAAAATAGTGTCAGCAAGGTGCGTTCCACGAATGTTAACCGATGAAAACAAAAAACGTCGTTTGGAAATTTCACGGCGCATTCTCGAAATGTTGCAGTCTGATCCGGATTAATTTTGCCGTCGTATTGTCACTATAGATGAAACAAGGGTCCACCATTTCGATCCCAAAAACAAAAAAAAACAAACCATGTCTTCGAAACGACCATCCTTACTGCCCATAAAGAAATTTCGAGTTGCTCCTACAGCTGGCAAGGTTATGGACTCTGTGTTCTGGGATAGTGAAGGAATTATTTTCATTGATTACATGCCGAAAGGGCACATGATTACTGGACCGTATTATGCAGGTATAATCTCAAAAATGCGTAATGCAGTTAAAGAAAAACGTTGCGGGAGACTGTCATTGGGTGTGTTGTTTCTTCACAATAACGCTCCTGCTCGTTGGTCGGCAGTTGCGCTGAAGGCAATCCGCAATACTAGTATTGAAATTCTTGAGCAACCACCATATTTTTCGGACATAGCCCCTAGTGATTTTCACCTATTCCTCAAATTAAAGGAACATATCCGTGGGACTAAATTTGAGGATGACGACGCAGTTATGGCTGCCGTCGACGAGTTTTTTGAGAGTCAAGAAAATGATTTTTTTTTGCGGAAGGAATTAGAAAGTTAGAAAAGCGGTATTCTAAATGTATTGAATTAGAAGGAGATTACGCTGAAGAATAAAATAATTTTGTTTATGATTTCTCGTATTTTTATAGACATTCTAAGAACTTTTTGATTCACCCTCGTATGTAGTAAGCAATTTGTTTTGATTTAATACATACATGCTTAGTCTCACACCTGAATGTCCAAAATGTAAGCAAAATTGTTTTAAATTTGGTTGTTTACGTTCGTTTCTTCAGTTTAGGTCCATATAAAAAAGGGGCAAGCAAATTGACATATACCGGGCACAGAACTGAACTCCGTGCCACTACTCAGAATTTTTTTAGTGAAAGCCCAAAATCACTTTGCCGAACACAAGATTTAAACCCAAGACCACTCATACAACAGTCGCATTCACACACACATCGCCGTGACAACCATAATTATACCATCTTTTTTATTCTTTTACAAGGGATAATTCCTATATTACGGCAAACTAAACACATATCAAAGCCATTGACTCAAATAAGCAACAGTATTATAACATAATTACAATATAAACCTAACAGTATTAAAATCGATAAAAAATATACCTCCATGATATATTACATTTTTAAGTAATATGGGAGAGTAATTTTCCGTGTCAGTCTAAATAAAGATGTTTTCTTTCCATAATGTTATCTATATTCTATGCCGATACTGGCTCCAACACTAAGTCTACCAACCGCAACTTTTCCAAGAGCTTATTTAGCTTCGCGACTGTAAGTCTCCATCGCAGCATCACGTTTCAAAGTTAGCGTCTCTTGTAACTAGAGTCGGTCACGGACTCTGAATAGCAAGTAGGTGCAATCTTCACTTGCATTGTGCAAGACTACTAGTTTTGTCATCCTTTTGTTGGAAAACCAGGTCTTCTTAATAAAGTGGGGCTAGCGTTGATTTTGTTTTAGGATTTGTGTCTACAATATGTAAATGAAAGACTTCTTTGAATGTTAAAACGAAAATACGTATAAATTCGTGATTCAGTGTCTATTTTGGTAGCTTACTACTTGTTTCAGTCGTAATAATCGACGTAACTTGTAATTATTGCTCGTTTCAATGAGGTTTTAAAGAAAGTAAAATAATTACACTAACCACTGCCTGCAGCGGTAGTAAAAATAGAATTGATTTACTAAAATGAACTCGGTAACTCAACTGCTTGTCTATAATTACGTAATTTTCAATAAGATATGTGTATAGATAAAATTATAAAAGATATAAGAATAATAAACGTAGAAGGAATGCTTCTTGTAAAAGAAAGCTATTCACAGGGAAAACATATTTTTACTGAATTCACAATAGACAACCTAAAGAAAGAGCTTAATGCACTTTACCTCTCCTTGCAAATGGACATAGAAATGTCTGAATGCTGGAATATAAAAAGTCCCTTTTTACTCTCTAAGTGTAAAACTAACAAGACAGTGGCAAACAAGAACTTCCAAACTTTGTAGTTTCAGAAAGAGAACTCGTTAACTCATTTTGTGCAAACTTTCAAGTGTTAAAACTGATTCTGCTTGCTGACTAATTAAAACTGTGTTTTAGGCGAGCGATAGCTATTAAAACCTTTAATACGGGCGCTCGAGGCATAGTTTGCATAACAAAAACCCTTCTTAATTCATTCCTCGCCGTAATCTGGAGCCAAGGAAGAATTTTTAATATCAACCGGAGAGCTTTATTAAACGCAGTATATAAGAATAAATGCAAGTCCACTCTTTGAAATGCAAGAGGGGTAGGGTGCAAGGGGTGTCCGGCTAGACGTGATGTATGAAGAGGGGTTCAAATCCGAGGGTCGTCACGTCTTCGCTATCGTTCTCGTTGAAATATGACAGCGATATAGTCCGGACATCGTCAGTAAGCCCGGCTCGATGAAGAAAATATTGCTGGCGCATGAGCGCTCAAGCGAGTGCCACCAATTTATATAGACTACTCTGTAAGGCTTGATTGAACAGCGTGGGAACGACGCGGCGTCGGATATTATAGACAGCAACATTATAGGATAAGTTGTTTGATTGGAACATACGTCGGGGTATTATAAGATTGAAATTATAACATTAAAATATAGATTTAGCTGTTCTAGAATACTATTAAAATAGTATTAGTATTTCGTTTTGGTATTGCTTACAAAATAAATGAGAAAATGAACTGAATATTGCAGCTAGCGATGCCGGTCACGTAAGTTATAAGATTGGTATGTAATAGCTACGTAGATGACTTACTGGTACACGGCTTAATTTGATAGAAGTTTGAGTAATTGCTTTCATAAACAAAAACGTTGGTAAAATGGAGTAAATAATTAAGACCTTATTTTTTATTCAAATATTAGAATAATTAAAGACAACGCGAGGTTTAAAGGCTTAGTGCTAAGTTATACAATTTATAGATATTAATATTATAAAACTGATAATTATGTATGTTTGAACTCCACTACCGGCCCGATTTGATTATTTACTTGATATAGATAGCCCTTTTAATGACGAAAGTTGTATAACTACGATTCAAAGGATTTATTTAACGTGACCCACGTTAAATAAATCCTTATAGCTAGCTTTTATATAACATTATTATGACAGCATAGCAACAGTCATTTACGAAATCAGTATCATTGAATTATTCAGTATTCAAATTAAGGTCAATCGATGAAGTAATTGTAATAATAAAGCAGTCATATACGTAAAACCTTTTAGTTGTATTGATCATAATGTTTTATTAATTGCTTACAAATGTCAGTACCAGGTTTCAATACATCATTTTTTTTTATGAAAGCTATTTACTTAATGATTTCGATCTAAATTTGTATACACTTAATTGTTTACATACTTTTAGTTCAAATTATTATTTGCTTGACAATGCTGACGTTTCATTATTATAATTGTCTCCTTGTAAAAATTTTGACTATAATTGAGATATTTTTGTACAAAATGTTTCTAGTTGTGTATTGACGTTGATATAATTATCTTTAATTAATTTAAATAATTATCAATATATCAACATCATTCGAATCATTTAAAAGTTCTAATGATTTCGATAAATTATCATATAATTTCAAATGTCAATTGCATATCTATAATACATGCCTGTTTTTCGCAGCTGGCTTGGCAGTGATTATAAATTTCTACTAGCTAGGATCCTGGCATATTTCTATTGCTTTATTCACTTTAATTAAATTCTTTATGCATCCGCTTCAGTTAAGGGTATCCCTTACCTGGTCTTTTCCCATTATATTTACGATGTGGTAAAAAAAATTGTCTGTCATCGCTAAGGTCTTCTTCTGTTAACAAACTATAATCCTCTTTAACATATACTCAACAACAACCATAATCCGATATATCAAACAGCTCAACATTTGAATTCAAAACTGCTGATCTGGAAATGCACAGTATGTATCCTATCCGTGTTTCCGTGTTTCATCACAACAGATCAACAGTACATTGTAATACGTCAATCGAGACGTTTGCTACATTGGCACTCCCCATGTGTGCTCACGCCAAAACGTCTTGAGTGACAAATGGAATTGTCTGTCGGTGCTTCGGCTAGATTTGATGGTTGAATAGTGTTTGGTTGCACTACCTATTACATCAACTAACATTTAGTTGCGAACACTAATCTGAGTGACAGACGTGATGGCTGTGGCAATTTAGCTGTTAGTGTTGGTCTTCGAGCAATTTTGTCTGCATAGATGGGAAAGATTGTTTAAGGGGTCACTTAGCCTCTGCTAGTTGTTGGTTGCGTCTTCATATAGAAACAAAGTATGTGATCTACAAATAGTTTTTCCAATTCTAAGTGTTCTTTGAATCCACTTTATTGGACTACAAACATTTAAACAATGTTTGCAAATTTCTGCGATATAGGTGATGTTCGGGAGTAAAAGAGAGCAGGAGCTCTTTCACTCTTTCTCCCTCTCGCTCTCTCACACCCTTTCTCTTGCACTCTTAGAGTGCGAGAGTTTTTTTAAATATTTCTCTATCTTGATCTGACGCTCCCTTTCTCTTCCACTCAAGACTTTAAAGACGTTTGAGTTTGACACTTAAGTTTTACTTTTATTATTAATGTGAAGAATTTTTTAACGAATGGTTGTGTACCTTTTTCATACGATCTTTCATCGCTTATCTTCTTTACACAATATGAATGAATGCGTTAGTAGATATCTGGTTGTGTTTAAACTTGTCAAAATTTATGTGTTCTATGAAAAGGGAAAGGTATGATGGAACGAGGTTTCCCTTGTCACTTTTAAGCCATCCTGAAGGGAAAATAAACTCTTCTTAGAATAATCAGTACTAATCTGGTATTGGAAGAAAACATACTTGTATATTTTCTTTGAGTCAGCTGCGTTGT
The DNA here is from genome assembly GCA_963675205.1 of Catocala nupta. Classification (NCBI taxonomy): domain Eukaryota; kingdom Metazoa; phylum Arthropoda; class Insecta; order Lepidoptera; family Erebidae; genus Catocala; species Catocala nupta. The sequence goes on along the minus strand of OY776089.1, from coordinate 1,930,815 downwards.
CACACGAATCTTAAGAAATTTGCCTTAAGGAGTAGGGTTGTTGCAGGAATGTATAACATTTTGAGAGAAAGAATAACATAGGGCGTAGCTTTTGTGTATGGACCGATCTCTCATTTAAATTATAGTTTCTGCCCGCGGCTCCGCCCGCATGAACGCCTAGAAGACGGATTATCAGAATAAATAATATTTTATGTTTTACACCATATTTAATATATTCTGATGATTTAATACGGTAACCCGGGCTCTGAGGCCTATTTACACCGCTACTACCTAATGGAAGACTGAATAGTTTTATTGATCAAGGTTATGATTATAATGATGATCATTAGTGAATACACTGCCTCTACAGGAATTAGTTTGCTAACTGGGTCGAATCAAGTAGCTATGACTCTTTCTAAAAATAATCTAAGTAACATTAGCGTGGGACCTGAAAGTGTGCTTAGCAGACGGCAATACACTTTACTCTGTTATGTGATCTTGCTGAATGTAGATATAATATACCTACAGACCATATTCTACTGCGATCCCTACTAATTGTAACTTACTTTGTAATATGAGAAGCAAGGCGCCTATTAGGAAACTAGCGTGTACTGTGCTTTATAAAGCTGTCGTTTGCCAGAGGCTCGTATACGAGCCGCTACATTGTGTACCTCTATTTACTAGCGGCTCGGATACAATCCACTGAATGCCACGCCACTTTAAACTTTATTCCACAAAGCTTAACGCTTACGGCTACGAACGGATTTTTTGGGTAAAGGACACGTTGTAAAGAATTATGAAAATATAAACAAACGCTAGGTAAATACATCTCTGCTTACCCCTCCAGGGATAAAGATATTAACATTAGTTAATAACGAAGTCATATCATTGTTTATGTGCCAAAAACGTTCTGAACGTAAGACGATGATCAAATTTATGAAAGTAATATGGAGGTGGTGTGACATAATAATGTTATGGGATGTTCGGAGGGGAAGCAAGGTGAGGTGGAGAGGGGTGTTGGAAGTGTTTATCGATGTCATTACTAACAGATGAAGATATTAAAATGTCCGCCTTAATAACATAAGCCCTTCTTAATGAATTGTGTTAAAATATCGACCTCATAAACGATGCCTTGGAAGTTATTTAGTCATATCCGTCATTAAAGCTTACGCAGTGAATTCGACTTCTGTGTATATTGGTATCGGGTTTGATTTTTAGTTTTAGATTTTATTTGGGTAAATTATTATTAGGAAATAAATCCGGAATGGCAGCACGGATTCACAACACACAACACACAACAGTGCCCAGCCAACGGCCTACAGACTCAGCTACCATTATGTGGACCCTAAAACTAAATTTTTCATATCTCACTCTTTGCGCTATCTACTTGAATATACTTTTATCACAAGTATTTGGAGAAGTCAATCATAAATGACGAAATTAAACTACTATATACGGTTTTTTTCGTATTGTTTATTTAACACTCTATTACATAATTTAGAAACTGTTACACTACTATACTATACTATTAAACTTTACTAATTTTAAGCTAATATAACCACCAGCTTGGGATCCAGTACTTCACATAGTCAAACCCATGGTGTTAAAACTTAGAAGAAAACAGTTGAATTATAACGTAATCAAATTATATAGGTTACCATGTTGGCTTTCTATAAGATAACTAAGTGATATTCAATTTAGTTGTATTATACTCTGAAAGTTGCATGTGACAACCGCTAGATGACGGGGAAATCAGTTTCTGAAAATTTCACTTTATTACCAATTTTTTAGCATTTAATACATAAAACTATTATCAAACAATAATTTTGTTTTTAAAAAGGAAGTTCTAAAGTTATCGCTTACCATATTTGATTAATGTTATTTATTTTTTAACGATTCGGACCTGTCACATAGATAAAGCTGTTGTCAAATTTGACATTTTGTCATTCCGTTATTCTCTCTTGAATAATAAACTCAAGACCTTGTTTTATTTTTTACAATTCCATACTTGCCCTGATCTTGGTTTTCATTTTTAAGTGAATGTACAGGCTAGCGAATTTTATAGTTAAGTATACACATTCTTAACTATAAACTTCGCTAGTCTGAAAATTCATTAATCACTACATCATTATAATAGATATATTATATACCCACACATATGTTTGTATTTGAAAAAGTTGCTTGAACCGAACGCCAGTTGGCGCTAGTATCGCCAATTCATTGAGTGACGTCTCTATATTCCTATATACAAATGTACTCTGTGGTCAAACCCAAGAAGAAACAAACCACAGCTAGACTTCATGATACTTTGAGCTCATTCTGCGTAAATAGAAACACCAATAACTAAATTATGTTCGGGTACTTTGAAATAACTACACTGGAACATTGAGACAACTACCATCTTAGTCTCCCCGTGACCATGGCTGCTGAAAAGCAACCGAAACGTCGCGGAAAATGTAAACTTAAAAATAAATAGATTTGATAGTTTTAATAATTTAATTAGCTTAAAATTAGTAAAGTTTAATAGTATAGTATAGTAGTGTAACAGTTTCTAAATTATCTAATAGAGTGTTAAATAAACAACGCGAAAAAATCCGTATATAGTAATTTAATTTCAATGAATAACATTCGCGTAAACAGAAGACAATATTACATAAATGACGACAAAAAAAGAAGTAAATAAAAAAAGTTGCATTTCCAGATTATTTTAAGCTAGTTTTAAGTTTAGCGTTACTTAACCAATACTTTGGTATTCAAACAACGGACAAAGCACACCCAAAGTCCAGAGTCACAACAACTGTTTGTGGATTACACTAATGTATCTTCCCTATGGGGATAAAACCTGCAGCGCTCTCTGAAGTAGCAGTGGTGAATCAACCACTTAAAATTTTCCAACAATACGTATAATTTAAAAAATAAATTTTTCAAACGTATTCTTTTTATTAGCATCGAACTGAGAATGAAAGAAATACCTACACCGACCAGTACATATCATTAAGTAGATGGATTCTTTTTATGTAATAGTTACACGTATACTTTTTAGCGTTTTATTATTATGAATCTATGTATGTATGTATGTATTGTTTTCATGCCGCAGGCTGACCTGTCATGCCGCAACACCAAGCAGCAGGTTGGCGCGCTGTTCACGCGCAGCAATTTTGTGACGCTCAAGTACGTCACCGACAACTGGGGGACCGACGCCAACGGGTTCCGGCTCGTCATCACCTCCGTCAAGGACCCCAGTAAGTATATACATTTTGTTGCCATCCACAGCTTTTAGATGATCATCTGGAAAACCAGCAAAATTAAAATATTTTGCTAAATATTCTCTGGAAAACCCTTTTTTTTTCTACATTTACATTTTCCTACATTTGCATTGATACACCAGTCAACTTCAAATATTGTCTACATTTTTACTGCAACACCAGCAAAATGTAAGCTATGTTTTCATTGGAAAACCAGCAAAATCATAATAGTAACTCTGAAAAGTAAGAGGTGCACGTTGGTAATTGCACTCGAGACTTTTGCGTAATAATCCAATGTTCTCTCAACTAGACAATGTTTTTTTGAATTATTGCCTATCTGTTTGTTTCGATGATATGTAAAACCACTTAACTGACCTCGGTACAGCTTTTCTAATCTGAAATCTTAAGACTTATCTTAAAATCTAACCCACGTTTAATCTAATTCTGTATCCCGAAAATGTTAATCCGCAAACTGCCATGCCAAACGAAAGAAATATTAAGAATACTAACATAAGAACTAACATAGATTTTAGATTTATTTCTTTCAATATGACGTTAATACGTTGTTCGGATAACTTCATGGTAGGGTTTAAGACGATCAAAACGTTACTTCATTTATGTAATAGTTGTAACCAAACGAAACACGAAAAATCGGTCCGAAAATAGGTAGAAAACTGTATTTCACTAGGCCAAAATAACGGGTAAAGGCTAATTAATGTTGATCAAAACTTTGAATATTCAAGCACAATTTAATAGATTTCGATATTTCAATAAACATATATAACAAGAAAAGAAACCAAAAGAGTTATAAGCGTTGAAAGCCACAATAAATAAATAACGAATTGAAAACACTTCATATAATCATGATTCGAATATTAATAACCGTGGATTGATCTTAATCAATTTTCGTTTACGAACTTTCACGGAAATCATTGTAAACCGTTTAAAGTTTAAGCATGTTTATTCGAGCACGTTTAACTTCAAAGCATTTTGTGTATTGGTATTTTATATTACAATAATTGTCATCGACATTAAAAGCTAACAATTAATGTATAAATAGATAGACAAGTTAATTTACGTCTATCAGCGAAAGAATAGGCATTTCACTACCCATATTTTTAAGCCTATGTAATAAGCGGCTAGCCTATTCCAGACTGCGTGCCGAGAATTGTCTAACTGAAAATCCTAAGAATCCTTTGCCGAAGAATCAAACTCGAGGCTTTGTGATCACACAGCACGTACAAGTGTATAATTATGCCACCAAATCAATGAGAGATAGTAGACAACATAATAAAATAAATCCATCTATTAAGATGTTTGGATGTTTGTTACTCAATAACACCTCAGCTGTTGAACTGATTTAAAAGAAACTTGGCACAGAAATAGACCATATTATGGATTACCACATAAGATAACTCTTTAACCCAGTATTTCTTTAAATTGAGACAGAAACAAGAAGAGGAAAAAACAAATATTCTTATTAAACTTAAAACGGGAGTTGGAATCTTAGCGGTACATCTTTCACACGAAACAAAAACAAATATTATTACAATGCAGATCATAATAATGGAGAGCGAGCCAACACTACTAAACTCAAACAACTCAACTAAATTACTTCAATTTCCTCCCGTTGCCTCTGAGAGGTCCCTAAATTGTTTAATTACTCGTAGACTTTGAATTTCCACTGAGAAAATGGAAGAAAAACAGATGTGAGAAACGAAGGAATAAGATTTACTTGAATTTAAAGTGATACTGCAGATAGTGAGACAGGCAAATAGTCTTTGAGAAGTGCTAAATCTTTTGTTTAAGTAAGCGCTTTCAGTATCTTTTCGTCGACACTTTGTCTTATGAAATATCCAGTTTGGATATCAATGTCTGGGATATTTTATACATTCTTATGTAGATTTCTTCGATGTGTGACTTCTGTGCATGTTTCGGGCTCGATTCCAGATAGATAACAATGGCAAATATTGCTCTTATAAAAGCCTACTAGGCCCTAATGAACTTAAAAGTAGCTTTAATACTGAAGGACTGTTTCGGTGGCGCAGCGGTAGTGATTGTGCCTGCTGTGCTTAATATGTCAAACACAATTTCAGGGCCTTTTTGGCTGTCAAGAAATTCTCTGTAGTTAGTATTTCTCTGACAGATGTGTAGTGAACTAAACCTCTAATTTCGTAAAATGTGGTTCAATCTCACTGAATAAGGGGCGCGATGCTATTGTCGTCTAAAGTGCATAGTTTTAAGCTCTGTACCTGCTACAGAGAATTTTGTAACAGGAATACCCAATAACACTTTGTTCAAATCGGGTATCAACCCTCATGCACAGCCCACGCATTCACTACTGCTCCTTCACCCAGCCAGTAATATGAATACATAGATATATATTTCAATATCGTTCTTGTATTCCTTTACTAAAGATTCTAAGGCGCTTTTGTTCGTTTATTGTTGCCAACCCGACAATATGAAGACGTTGTCCCACTATACAGTGATTGTCCTATCTAAGGCAGTACTTCCCGTTGTCTTATAGATAGACAAACCAGCGATAACATATTGATAGGTGATAATATTAATTTAATTAGTATAAGAATTTAAAAAAATTGGAATATAAGTAATTAAGTAAATGTTTTCAATATCAAAGTTGTCGTCTTCTGTTTACGCGAATGTTATTCATTGAAATTAAACTACTATATACGGATTTTTGACCATGGCTGCTGAAAAGCAACCGAAACGTCGGGGAAAGTGTAAACCAAAAATAAATAGATTTAATAGTTTAAATAATTTTATTAGCTTATAAATTAGTAAAATAAAATCAATAGTAGTAGTAGTATAATATTTTCAAAATTTTGTAATACAGTGATAAATAAACAACGCGATAAAATCCGTATATAGTAGTTTAATTTCAATCAAAGTTGTCTTTAAAAATGATTTCTATGTTCATTAGAGTTAAGAAGAACATTGCCAAAAATTATCTACGTTTGACTGATGGAATGGATAGAATAAACCTCCTTGCCACTATTAACATGGCAATAACCGTGCGCGTTCCCATGAAACAATATGTGTATCACATACATTCTTGTTCGCATCTGGGTTTTCTTTGTATTATATTTGACTAAAATTGTCTTTTATAAAAGAAAAGAAAGAAAATCCGATGTTAGGACATATTAACCAAAAATTTAATGTATTTACAACTTTAAAACAAAAACTCATTATATTCCAGATAACATAATTTAAACAGACATAAATCAATTTCGATACCGACCATCTTCATTTCCTTAACAACAATCTCTCAAACCGTCTTCCTGAAATAAAAAGTAATTGTTTCACATTATGCGAACTAACTTAAACGGGAAGATGAAGTAATAGCCATTTATTTGTCCCAATAAATGTGAGTTGCAGAAGGATTCTATACAAAACAGCGCACGCCCGAGACTCATCGTCACCCTCTTTAATTTCACCAAATGTTTATTTATTTGAACAAACAGCCGACAGGACAGTTCGTTTGCACATTCCACCCCGTTTTTTATACGTATTTATAGATTTTTTATTGTGCGGATTCTAGGCTGGCTTTGCTTAAACCTGTTGCAAACGCGGCTGCTCTCTCATCAATTTAATAGCGTTTGTATTCAGCTATCACTATGATAACTTGTTGATCTGTGACATGGTAATAAATACATTGACGTTCATGTTTTAAGAATACTCTCAAGTTAAGAATTATCCATTTATCGCGGTGAGTTTTGCAAATATTGAACTGTGAGTCACAGAATGTTCTAACATATAGGTATCGAGGCTGTATCACTTGACGCGTTGGTAAATGTGAGATAACTTAAATGGCTCCGTCGTTTGTTCAGTTGATATGATACCGTAACGTATAGCCTAGTCTACTTAGATATCTAGGTCTTGTATCTCTGTCTCCTTTTCTCTATCTGCTAAAGATCGGCACTAAATCCATTTTGAAGGTGAAAATATAATCGTTAAAATTTCGGCAGATGGAAGTTTCGGGTACCATGTCTCCTTTATTCGGTAACGTTCTATTTCAGTTGTATGCTACACTCCTATAGTGCGACCCACTTAATAAATACAATAAAATACAGCTTCCCCTCCGAATACCTCTATAATACGATTCCAATCTGATAAAAAATAACATCCGCTAACAACCGATACACTTCCTTCCCCAATTTCAATATCAGTCGCACGTTTTTCCTGCTTCAACACTTCGACGTCGATTAATTTATCCAGTTTATAACGTAAACGGCCATTGCAGTCATTATTCAGCTTTTAATGATCAGCTCTGTGAGCATGGTCATGTGGGTCGTTCGATTTTGTTCATTAACTGATGTACCTCCCTAATGTTCGTTACATTCGTTATTGATATTGCTATTTAGATTAATTTATGATTTAACGTCATTGATATAAAGTCCAAGTTTAATTATGGTAATAAATTTGTATAACATTTTCTATAAACATGCGAATAATGAAACCTTTGATCTTACGTTCTTAAGATCTATCAATCCTTTGATGCTGACTTGGCTTTTGTACTTCTCAACCTTTATAACATAATTTTAAGTCGGAAACTTCATCTTCCGTGTTTGATAAATATTGAAATGAATTCTGAAATATAAATCCATTTGAAATATAATATCTTCTGCGATAAGGTTGGATTAGATTAAGCTATAATATCTTACGTCACTTTAATTTCTCTTATAAGCTGTTTATTGGATTCTATGTGGTTTTCAATGAGTTCTACAAGATTTGTGTGATCAAATTCTGTATGTCTACATAACTAACGTACTTATCCCAAAGCCCCCACTTTGCACATATCACAAAGAAGACACTAACAATATCATCTTAAATAGTTCAAAGGCGACGTCACGAAGACATCCCCGAAATTTAATTACATCCAAGGACACATCTCTTTCACTCAAGTATGCATATGAATACGAAAGACAAAGGAAGCAATTAAGTTGTCCAAAAACATTATTGAAGCAGAAATGTTTGTTACTTTGTTTCGTCTACACCTTTGAGCAAACAGCGCCAATTTGATTTTCCGCTTGGCCGAGTAGAAAAACATACTCCAAAGGATTTGGAAACATGTGAAGACCTTAAAAGGATCAGAGAAGAAGACGAACACGATATCGAACATGATTCGGGATATAAAATAGAGTTTTAATGGGTATTTTATTCGGTGTCGACAGTTTTGTCGGCTGATTTATTTGGAAATGGGTTTCCCTGCGTGTAATGTATAGCTATAAATAAATTTATACTATAAATGTGTTCAACTGGTGAAAGGAAACGGGTTCGGCATATAAAGGTTAGTCAAGAAAAGATATTGCAAAGAAAATTAAAGAAAAGCTTATATTAGATATTAATTATTGAAATATAGGATATAAATCTTTATAATTTGCATTCACTCGTACCTATGACAATATTGTCTAGGTAATATCAGCGGAAAGAGGCAAAGCAAAAAATAAATCTACGTAAACACACAGCACTTAACAGTTTCATAAATATAATGGAAAAAGTAAACATAAATAATACGCACATGTTTAATCTTAAATGTTAGTCCCAAAAACTTAATATACACCTTATCAAAGGCCTTTCAAAGGACAAGAAATAACTTGCCTTTGTCCAAATATTCATTCGCACGAAATTCCGGATTGAGTAAAAATATCTAACGTTCAGTGGAGTATAAACGAAGTACAATGATACATGGTTCTTTTTCATGGGGCTGGAATTGGAGGAAACACAATAAAATTCTTTGTAAACTCGCACGATTTTTTCTAAAATCTTATTTATTTACTTTAATAATGTAACTTCATACTTATCTAACGTAAATTTGTATGCTTGCGTAGTTTTGTGAGATCTGATGTACTTTAGGAATAATACACAGAATTATATAAAGACTTGCGCTAGTTGCCCGAAGCGGTAGGCAGAGACTACAGATTTGTATTTACTACGATACTGCCATATCTCCACTTACTTTATTAATTCTCATCGCATTTTTCATTCATACTTTTTAGTTGGGATTACACCTTGACCTGAGTGCTTTCCAGAACAAGTCTGATCTAGTAAAAGAACGTTAGCGTAGGTCTTTACCCTTAGGCTTTTGTATTCACATTTACCTTATATACCTTCGTGGTTAATCTTTTGTCATCGACGTCACACTCTCAATAAAATGAGTTTATATCAAAACATCTCTAATTATTAATTGACTTTACTATAAAGCGTATTAATTAATAAGCTGAACAGATTTTAAAACACTGCTACAATAACTCTAACATTAAAAAAGTTACAAAGATAAATGATCGATCTTAAATAACAGATAAATAAGACAAAAAAAATAGCATACTTTTATGCAGTCGTCTCGTAATTGAAACATAAATACAAATGAGAAAGAACATCACGACCTCTGTTAAAATACTAAATGTAACAAGTGTCATAGAACTACATTCAATACATAAAGCAGATAAGGACAAATTAGATCTCACTAACAATACTGAATAGGTAAATGTCAGAACACCAAAATGCACCGATGCATAACATCAATTCGACTGGCGTCAACCACACCTATTATAAACAATGTGTGTATCGAATGGCCGTTATCGAGCCAATAAACCAGACACATTAAATTGATCTCCGGTGGATGAGGTCGCGTATCATTTTTATGTTATGGACGTTAAATCTGAGCTCTTATATCTATGAGAACATTGAATATTAATTGCACAGGTACGCGCAGTGAATAAGTGGCTGACGCGACGATTGTTATGCGCCTGTATATGATCCTCACAGACGCCATACATTTACAATTTTTCCGCTGAATCTATATGGTTATTGTGTCCACGGATCAGGCGATAGACATTTCTCTGTACCCGATGTCGATCAAATAAGAAAGATCGGAGCTTATAATTATAATGTTTGGTATAAATAATACATATAAGAGAAATCAAACAATCTTTAAAATATCTTACTAATAAATACACAGCAGAAGATTTTACCTAATATACGAAATAAAGTCTAATAAAATTAAAGAAATACTCGACATTGCTAAAGAGATCTGATTTTTAATTAAATAGTTTAAGTCTTTGTGTTTCATTGAGCTTTGTATTACATTTTCCAATTAGGTTCAAGCTAATTTGATGCTTCTTTATTAAGTTAATTACATTGACAAGTTGATCAACTTTGCTATAAATAGAAATAATAATGTTTATATTTGTTTTGGACATAAGGTTATTAATATAAGATAAATTTTAATATAATTTGTCCAGTTATATTTTACTCTATGTATCTACTTAGAAGGTGACCAAACATAATTGGATATTAGTTACTTTCACGAAGTGTCTGCAAGCAATATAAAGTCAAATATATTGGTAAGTATGGTCACAAAATGTTGACTAAACTTCTCATATTGTCTATCACAGTTTTATGACGATAAAGATTTTATTTGCTTTTAGAGGCGTAATTATTTATTAGATATGACACCATAGACCTTCAAACTTAACAATTACAGACTGTGGCAATGTTGTCTGACAAAGTTTAGTCTTTCGTTTAGTAGGTGAATGTTACAAATTAAACTGTTATAAGCATACAGATATATTAATGTTCACTTTTTAGAAATATACTTAATCACACTACTTATTCCTGCCTTCATATAAACACTCTAATGAAAATTAAATATTCCTTGAGATCACAAATTTCATCAAACTTCCTTCCTTCATTACGACTCCAAACATTTGACATCCAATCTCGAATCAAACAAAACAAATCAAATCTTTGGACGGTGTCGGGAAACTAGCTGTGCATGTGTCGACTGCAACTTAGTCCATATCGCTCTCGATAATGAAGTGTGTGCCCAACTTCGGCCATTAAGACATACTTCGTAAGCGACCCCTTAGGAAGTTGGTAGCCATTGGGCGCTTTCGCACCTCCCCCGGCTTCGCTTGTGCATACTTACAAAGATTGCTCGACAAGACACTTGGAGATTCGAGATAGTTCTTCAGATTTCTTTGCCGTTTTGTTCACTGATGAGATTTGTTTCTGTTTCGTTGTTATTGATTTGGTGACATGTGTTATTGTTCGACAATGAGTATACTTTTCTTGGATGCTGGCAAGTCGACTGTAGCATAGAAAAATTCTGAAATAGTATATTGAAGCTGAAGAAGTCTGTTAGATGACGAATGGTATTTGGCAAGACACTAGATCATGTGTGACTATGATAGATAAAGAAGATTAGAATGACCTAACAAGAAGTGTCGATACTGTTAAACTAGTACACCTAAACCAAATTCCCAAAATACAGCGACAAGTAGAATAAAGGAATAAGGGAAAGTGATGTTTGTTATGCCTTCGCGAAAAGGAGCGAATGGTGACGACTTTTATTTCCTCGATGACAATGATATTATTATAAAGCTTATATTATGGTACAGGATCCCTTTACATACACTGCCTCTTAAATTATTAATCGGTTTCCAAAAAAAAACACTATAAAAATGGTCTTTCCAATTTTGAATAAGGATTTTCTATTTTTCTTGTTGGTTCGTCTTGTTATTTCCCATTTATATGAGAAGCTCAACCGTAATGTATAACATTCGCATAAATATAAGACAATATTACGTCTCTACAGGTATATGAATGGATATTTGAACTTTCACTGAAAGCACAACAACGCGAGCTGCTCCACAACTTTTCCTTTGAACCCGCAAATTCAACTGGTGATCCTACACAAATTCTTCATCAAGCACCATCTTTAACTCTCAAACAATGCGTTTGAAATTATACTAAAGCCGGCTGTTTAAAAATTCCGCTCAACACAAGCTTGCTCACAAAGCACAATATGTTAAGCGCTCACATGCCATTGAATTATGCAACAAAAACGCGCGATGCGACACCGCCCGAGACGCCAGAATAAAATTTTAAACAATGCATTTCATACATGCCGCGGTCTACACAAACAAGTCCCCCCATATCGCCTACCTGTACACCGATGTATATGCGACAGGGAGAAACAATCCCCCTTGGAGATCAAAAGCTTTTCCGTAAAGATCTCCACCGTCTGTTTTGAAAGAAATTTTATAGCTTTTAGAAATTTTGAAGGACGCAATTAAAGGTTGTAGGTAGACGATTAACATTAACCGTATCGCTGGGTATCTGGTTGGTGGCTCGTTACGCGGTTGCCATTGTTCGAGTCTTTTGGTACAATTTTTCCCCGACGATGAATACCCAATTTTGCCCCAACACTGCGTCAGCAGTTTGATTGTCCGATTGTAAGTGACGGGTTTTAAATATACGGATATATTTTTAACGGATAACAGTTCGCTCCTGTTTTTGTGGTTTTCCTATTTACTGAGTTTTATTTAACAGCGGTTTGTGGTGTCAATAACGGCGTTTATGGCTGCTGTAATTATTGTTAGTAATTTTAACAGGTTTGTTTTTATGATCGTGGTTAAAGGGTGATTTATTTCGTGAAATATATACTCAGCGTCGGAAGTTGCTAACCAGAGTTTTATGCCATAATCCTCTATGACATAATAAATGTAAGCCATTAGACACAGTGGTGTCAATTCTGTTGTCACAAAATTCTCTTATCTTAGCTAAAAATCTCTAAAATTTAGTTTAGTCCTGTCACTTTTAGCGATTTCAGAATACAAAATGTCGTTTGTCAGAAGTAATCTAAATTTTAGAGATTTTTAGCTAAGATAAGAGAATTTTGTGACAACAGAATTGGCACCAATATATTGTCTTCTGTTTACGCGAATGTTATTCATTGAAATTAAACTACTATATACGGATTTTATCGCGTTGTTTATTTATCACTGTATTAATGGGCACGGGCCATGCCGTGACCATGGCTGCTGAAAAGCAACCGAAACGTCGGGGAAAGTGTAAACCTAAATATAAATAGATTTAATAGTTTAAATAATTTTATTAGCTTATAAATTAGTAAAATTCAATAGTAGTAGTAGTGTCACAGTTTCAAAATTATTTAATACAGTGATAAATAAACAACGCTATAAAATCCGTATATAGTAGTTTAATTTCAACCATTAGACTCAAGATTTTTGTTAACTATTACTTCATATATTATGTAGTAAACAAAAAACAAAAATACATCAAGAATCAAATCAATTGAAATTTCCAATTCTACTTAGGTTTCACTTTTAGTTAACTAATTAGAGCCGCACTATTGATTTGGAGACAACTAACCTATAAGTAAATTGTGCGACTTCAGTAAACTCATTAAGTACTAGACTATGATGTTCATCAGTGTTACTTTGTAGCCTAAATGAATAAATGATTTTGTATTTGACGTTAGCTATGACTCAGTAGCTAGTTTGGCAGCTTTCACCGATCATCACCTAACGATGATTTCACACATTAAATCATCTGCTTTTCAAGATTCACATTTCTCTACTTTTACATACTAAATTCCTACCAAACACTTTTTCAACAGAGACAAAAGATTTTACCGTCCGTGTGAAATATTGTATCGAACGAGTACAATGGGAATAAGAGCTTGCTTATCGACTCCAGATCCCAGATTTTCCCACTCAACCGCCAATAATTTCGCGATGATAAGAAAAAGCCTGTTCCTTGATTTCCCGGTCAACAAGTATATTACAAGTATATTTCCGTTTTGTGAATGAAAATATTTCAATAACATTGAAGAAAATGATGGCGAAATGTATTTTACAAATTGTATCTTTCAAAGAATAATATATTTCCAGCGGATCCCTGGAAATTGGAATTGGTGGGTAAATGATAGTCTGTATTGCTAGTTCTTGCGGTCTGGACTATAAATAAACCTCATCTGTTCCAGTGGGTATCGTTGGGGTAACTAAGGGATAAAAGAGCATTAGGAAAACTAGGGAAACATACAAGATATTTCTTATTACCTTTTTATGGTTAATACTAATAATGTCAATGGGATGAAGAGAAAATTGAACACCTTCGGTTAGTCTTTGTGTAATCAAATACAAAAAAACGCAATGTAACTAAAACTTTAATGTTTGTAAAATACCTTAGCTTACTACTACACGCCTTCCTTGATTTACTAATTGTATGCGTTTTTATCAGAATTTGAATAACTCTTAAATATTTGAATCACTAGTTGATTTGAAATACGTTTTGAGAAGGTTATTTTTTATATTAATCGTACTGGTGATATTTTTAGATGTCATTAAAATCTAAAACGTGTGATCTATATAATAAATGTTTGGACCCACGTTATAAGCTTATTGCCATCTATCGAAAATATTACCAGACATCTTGTTTTCACTGAGAATTGCCTAACAGGAAAACTTAATAACATGTCCAATCAGGCAACTGACATCGAGCTGTAACGATCATTTTGAGGATTTGAACATTTAAATGATTCGAATATTAATTCGATAAATCGTACACACACGTATGTAACTATGCTACGATAGTACTCGACGCAAAAAATAACAGACTGGTGTTATAAGTTTAACGAGTATCTGTGGCATCGTAGTACTCAAACGAATGAACCGATTTTGATTAAGTTTTTTGTATATAAAAGGTGACTGTATTGAGGGTTTTCTTAACAATGATTCAAAAATGTCTGTTTGTAGATCTACTCCCTAGCCTTTATTATTCGCAGGTCACTTGGGGTCGGCTTTCTAGTCTAACCGGATCTGACTGGGTATCAGTGTTTACACCTGATCTCATCTGACCTCCGCAACTCGAAGGCTAACGATACCCTAAGGCTAGACCAGTGTCAGGGTATTAGAGGGCACTGACTTCCCAATAACGACTACCATAGATGTTCATGGCAGCCGGGATCGGTTTAACGTGCTCTCCGAGGCACAGAGCAGGTGATAATTGTCAATCAATACGCACATAATTTCGAAAAGTCATATAACTTCCGAAAGTCAGAGGTGCGCGACCTGAGTTCGAACCCGAGACCCTCTGCATTGCAGTCTGTTGGTCTCCCTACTGAGCTATCGCTGCTCATCTGTTTGTAGATCGTCAGCTCTTTTTAAGTTGATGAAGCGAAATTAGCTACTGCCGCAAGTCTGACCAAATTTGGTATCTGGTACTTCACTGATATTGCAAGAACATGGTAAAATTTTGAGTTTTTTGTCTTTTTGTGTCGGAGGATTTATAAATTTTTAATTTATGTAATATGGTCAGTGGTTTGCAGAAGCAAGAGCACTGTATATGTTTTCACCGATCACTGGCAGATATTCGGGTCAGTACGCTTCGCTTCCATTATGCCTTCACCCGCACTGAACATTCGATACAGTATAGGAAATCGACGTGTATTCATTTTATTCCCATTTTCAAGACTTTTCAAAATGAAATACGTGATTTTTACTCCGGTACGTTTTCAAACGATATCGAAGCAGTTCAGATATAAGTCATTTCAAATAGATTTGAACGTGACCAAGAAATGAACCCGTTCCTATGTAGCAATATAAAGAAAGGTGAATGGTTCAAATCACTCACATATATTTGTTAGAGGCTAAATGTTTTTTTAATGCTTCTTCAGTTCTGTAGGAGGTAAATGATATGGTTTCGGCTTCTTACAGATATAATTTGTAAAATGAACACTATTGTAAAATTGCCGATTAAAGAGCATAAAGAAAAGCAATGAGTTTCTTATCCGGTCTTCTCATTGGTTCTACGTAAAGGTGATAATGGTAGGTAAATGTAAATTCATAGAATAGTTAGTGTAACGTTGACATTCATTTTGATTTGACACGCACATCTATAATATAGGATTCAGGGTATCTCTGGAATGGAATCGGCGGTAACCCACTGGATTAAGCATCGAAATCGCGATCGAGAGGTCGTGGATACCACCAGATAACACTACCAACGTGAACCCAGTCCTTACACAAGCATAATAGCTTAGCTGGACGGATTAACAAGAATGAAAATATTTTATAAAACTAATTTCTAGTAAACTTAAAAAGGAACTCAAAGCCACTGCTTGGTATCCCTTGGGTCCAGTAGGCTATCACTGCTCACATACATGATGGTCAAAGAATAATTCTGTAAATGTATTTTAGATTTTCTTATTGTTCCAGAACATGGGTGCAAGGAGTTCAGGTGTAAGCAGCGTGAGTTCTGCGTAAGCGCAGACCTCACCTGCGATGGCGTAGACCACTGCGCTGATGGCTCCGATGAGGACACCGCCGTACTTTGCCCAGGTGAGTTCAATTATCCTGACTCTTTTATTAAATCATAATGTCAAAGCTTCCAATCAGTCAAGTCCTGGAATGCCACACATAATTAAAAGTCTATTGTGTCTGACCGCCGGTGAGCCGCTGCATCTTAATAGGTTAATCGTGATTACGATAGATACAGATTGAATACGAGATACTGTAATCTAAATCAATATCATCAAGAGAAAGGTTGCCGTCGAATAACTTTGTAGTTCATTGAAATTAAACTCATTTATACGGATTTTATCGCGTTGTTTTTTTAACACTGTATTACATAATTTTGAAACTGTTACACTATTACTACTATTGAATTTTACTAATTTTAAACTAATAAAATTATTAAACTATTTATATTTAGGTTTACACTTTCCTCGACGTTTCGGTTGCTTTTCAGCAGCCATGGTCACGGGGAGACTTTGTAGTTTGCCCACAGGATAATAAGCGATTACCTTGGAGACTGTTAGAACTTGTGGTTTTCCAGAACTTGCATGACATGTTGAAGCTCAGCGGTCATGTGTTTCTTGTCACAGATCTTGTAGACTCTCCGAAACAATGACAGTCAGCAGAAAGGCAGCTGTATGAGCTTGCCGAAATTTACACCAAAAGTCGAACTACCTAAAACTCTATCTTTATTCAGCAATCTTATAACGTTGTTCGTATCGCGCTGCTGTTGGAAGTGTAAGCTGTTGCCAATAATAAATAACCTATAAAATTACAAAGTAAGGTTGCATCAGTTTTATATTCGAATTTAACGACCAACTTTATAACTTTGTTGCAGCCTTATGGTATTCTACAGGCAATTACGACAGGCAATCTTAGTTTCATCAATACAGTGGTGTGGAAAAAGACATATTTTTTGGACAACCGATTATTGATTGATTGCTCAGAGGGCCTCTTGCCATGCAATCTTTTTTGATTTTCCAGAATCTGACAGTGATTTTTCTGGACCGCGAAAGTCTAAATGTAGGTGGTACGGGACCACCTAAATTTAGACATTCGCAGTCCAGGAAAAATCACTGTCTGATTCCATTTCTTACGCCTGCCATATAAGTAATTCAGCATTGTACGTGACAGAATCAGATTTCACACATAATCACTTCACAAAACACATTTTAATAAACTCCAATTAAAACAAAGCTGTTGACTTTTGGATATAAAAGATGACTGATGATGACACCCTGTGATACAAAATTAATTAGAGTTTATCAACCATTAAAGCATCCAATAACAATCAATATTATTCGAATACATTCGAATGACTTTATCATTCAAATACTTAATCGATAATCTCACACCACTACTTCAGAGAGACTCCAAATTTGAGACAGATAGAGTTTTAAAGACCTGGTTGTAATGTTCCAGAGAGCGGCGGCAGCGGCGCGAGCGGCGCATGGATGGCGATAGGCGCAGGCGGTGCGGTGCTGGCAGCAACAGTGGCCGGCGTCGCCGCCTGTTGCGTCTGTCGGCGTCGCGCCAACAATCAGCGCACGCGTTTACATTGTGAGTATGCCATGACCACCTCGTTGAACCCGTGGCATAAGCTTGGGGCTGACCGTGAAGTCCCAAGTGAAACTCACAGGTAAATGTATTTTTCTGATCTAAGTTAATTTTCAGTTCTTAAATGACGGCATAAGGCTAGCTTTTTAATATGTGGGACCATAAAACATAGCTGGCGTTATTAACATATAATACGACTGCCTTTTCATGAATTTTCGCGTGATGCTATATATATATTTATTTATAACAAGTATAGTCCGTAAACATCTCTATCAAAACACCAAACACCAGTCCCCTGACGAAAGTACAGGGGCTTTTTAAGAAGCATGTAACTCACCGCAGAAATACTACACAAGGTTCTGTAGAGCCGATGTTCTCACCAATCTAATCACGCCAGAGAACAGATATATCAAGGATTCCTACATATAGTCTCATGCCTATGTCCTCGGGCGTAAGGTAGGCATATAATTCGCCAGATAAGGTTTTATGTTCCACGTAATAGGAAGCAATCTTATTACCATTTACGAGCAGAATGAGATAGACACAATGAGAATTTTCGACAGAAAATCTAAATTACATTTCGACCGACCAGAAAGATAAATCAAAGAGATCACGCACAGCAGTCACGTTAACTACCGCTGCGCCTCACACTGGCACAGACGTGTAATATCCTCATTTCGCAGTCGCATTTTTTTTGCATCTTCACTAACTATTAAACTCAGCGTTGCTACTGAAAATTTAGTCCAATAAATCCGGGCATCAAAGAGTGAATATCATGAACATAAACAAGGAATAATTTAACTGTCATGACAGACATTAGTGATGCGTACAATTACATGCGACTGAAATTTAAGAATTCTAACAAAATTTTAATATCATTCGAATATAGCTGTGCACAATGCAATACTTACTTTGCATCGTCCCATGACCATCCAAAGTAATAATTATAGCATGTATTGCTGCGCATACACTTGTGTAAAGTATTGTCAATACAGTCGATTATATTTCGAAAGCGATTCAACACATCGCTATTAGATAATTTAGAAAGGTTTCTGAAAGGCCAATCAACACAAAAATTCCGTAGCAGTCAAACACTTGTCAACTAGTTGACTAACTGAATCACCAATCAAATCATTTGACATGCGTTTGATCTCATAAACGTTTAAGTACATAAGTGTTTGATTGTGAACTAAACGAGTCCATCAAATTTATCTTTAACTTCGATTTTTACTGTTTTAGTCTGCCTTTTAAAAACCTTTTACTTTTTGTGTGAGCAATCATCAAGTTATTAGGTGATCATTTGATGATGGTGGTCAGGTTTTAATAACATTAAACACCCGTATTCTTTCTCTTGCACTTTGTATTCCGTGGCCACGGGATTCTTTTCAGATTGCTCTGCAAAAACCTTGGACCAGTCATTACTGTAATTAAGTAAATCCCTGTGTTGAATTAACCCTGTGCATCTGCCAGCAGTGCAAGAGATGGCGAGCAGTAACGGCGGCGGTGGCAGCGGCGGGTGCGCGGGCGGCGATGGCGCGACGCGGCTTCCGGGAAACCCGCCGCTCCCTGCGGGCCCGTGCGGGGCGGCGCGGGCGGGCCGCCTGCGGCGAGCGGCCTGAGTGCCGCACCGCATAAGGACGAGTGGTTCGTCTAGCGGCCCGGGGCCCGCAGGGAGGGGTCCGCCCACCCCCGACGCCCACGCCACGCGCGCCGCCACACAGCCCCGCGCGCGGCGCCGGCGCACAATTCGGTGTTACGCAATGTAAATTTATCAATATGACATTAAACATTTTTGGCTTATCGTTCGTATGTTATTGGGTTGTCATTTCGATGTTTCTCGAACGCCCACCACTCCCATCCTTGTTTTTGTAAACATGTGTAAACAGGTTGTAATTTCAGCGACTATAGATATTATAGAGAATAATTGTAATCATCAAAATAAATAAGTTTTTCGTATGAGTTTTGAAAATTGCTATTTATTCCTTTGTCCCTGTTAGGGTCCATATCCTGATGAGCTAAACGAGCTCCACACCTCGCATAAATAAGACTACATTACATAAGAAAATAGGACTGTTTCATGCAAAATCCGAGGCTCGAATACAACTGTGACGTCTGACTTCGCATTTGATGTCCGCCAACATCCATTGATTGCTGATGTCGACATATAAGAGCAACGTACTAAGTCTAAGTAAGGTCCGCCAAAAATATAATTCAGGTCAGACAATACATTATTGGCTTTTTCTAATATATATCTATATTAAATGTTGTGGGCAATCAAGCCCAGTGTTGCGGCAACTTAACAATCACAATAAGCGAACAGAAAGTACATGACTACCGAGTACCACAGACTCAAGATAGTAATTTGTGAATCACACAAATAATTGTCACGTGTGGGATTTGAACCGAATACCCAGCGCGACGGCAACGGCGAAGCGTCAGCTTGCTTGCTACGCCAGCCATGCAGTCAGTTATTAAGAATGGCAACATGAGATTTCGCATCTAAATCACATTATACTACAACCTCTTCGTCTGCCACCGGCTAACCAATCATTGACTACACCAGTCCAAACATTACTTGGCATTCTTCTCAACAAAACGTCAACATTGACGTTTTGAGAAAGACTGCCTGAGAAGTTTCATCCGATACGACCTTCATTAGGTGTTACTAGATTTGAAGTAACCGACATCTTTACTAATATTATAAATCTAAAGAGCTCTTTTTTTTTGTTTGGTTAAACGTGCTAATCTTAGGAACTACTGGTCCGAATTGAAAAATGTAGTGTTAGATAGCCCATTTATCGAGGAAGGCTATAGGCTATATACCTAACATCACGCTACGACCAATAAGAGCGAAGTGGAAAATTCTCTTATGTGACGCAGACGAAGTTGCGCGGATCGCCTAGTAACCGATATAGTTAAAGAGTCAAAATGGCACTTGAACATGTTTCGTATAATATATAGGGTGTGGCGTAAATAACTGAAACTGTCCACTGCCCAGATTATCATCTATCATTTACCCCACTTATATCACCATATGCCAATATTCATTTTTTTTTTTCGATACAGGTTTCCAAAAATGCATAATTCCTTAGAAAACATGTTAAAATTTGAGAATAAATATTTTTTGCGAAGTTGTCTTAAATTATAACAAAAAACCTGATACTGGTCTGATGATACAAGTGAATACTTGTATCATCAGACCAGCATCAGGTTTTTTGGAGTAAAATAACATAGGAGTAACATAAAAAATAGAACGAAAAAATGTCCCCAATTGTAGAAATGTCAGCTGATTTTGTATGAGTAAGTACGATTTTTATTTAAAATATCAAAAATATCAATAATTTGGTCATCCATGGGCATATGGTGGTATAAGTGGTGTAAATGATAGATGGTAATCTGGCCAGTCGACAGTTTCAGGGTTATCCATTATTTACGCCACACTCTGTACATACAATACTATAACATGTTCAACTTCCTCTGTACTAATAATAAAAGAAGAAAATATTTGTATTCCTTCATTACAAACAAAGTTTTTATATTTATTCATTACAGACAATAAATAAATATAAATACTACTGGACTGATTTTAAGTGTTTAGTTAAACCCAAGAAGAATAAAAACACAGCAAGACTTCACGACACTTTGAGTGAGCTCAAAGTGTCGTGAAGTCTTGCTGTGTTTCTGCGTAAGTACCACCAATAATAAATTATTATGTTCGGGTATTCTGAAATAAGTAATAACACTTCAAGACATTGAGACTACTTTCTTAGTCTCCCCGTGACCATAGCTGCCGAAAAGCAACCGACACGTTGGACAAGTGTAAATTTAAATAGTTTAATAATTTATTAGTTTCAAAATACCAAAACCTAGTACTATTTAAGTTTAATTTCAAGGTATAACATTCGTATAAACGTAAGACAATCGTGCCAATTCTGCTGTCACAAAATTCTCTTATCTTAACTAAAAATCTCTAAAATTTTGTTTAGTCATTTCACTTTTAGAGATTTCATAATACGAAATGTCGTTTGACAGGACTAAACTAAATTTTAGAGATTTTTAGCTAAGATAAGAGAATTTTGTGACAACAGAATCGGCACCAATATCTTTACTAATATAATAAAGCTGAAGAGTTTGTTTGTTTGGTTGAACGCGCTAATCTCAGGAACTACTGGTCCGAATTGAAAAATTCTTTTAGTGTTAGAAAGCCCATTTATCGAGGCAGGCTATAGGCTATATAACATCACGCTACGACCCACGGGGAAGGCGCTGTAACTACAAACGCGAGTGAAACCGCGGGCACAGCTAGTTATTAGATAACTAGATACTTTATTAAGAAGTATATAGACTAATAACATTACGCTACGAGCCAATGGAATGACAGCAATAATCATAAACGTGACTTGGTAAGAAATTATAAATGTGCAAGCTCGATATATCGTTATCTTATCTTGTGTGGGGGCCAGTCAGTACAGATCGGCGACACTTCGACCCAGTGGGATCTTTTGTGTCGACTTCCCCAATAACGAGTGCCATAGATGTTCATGGCAGCCGGGACCGACGGCTTAACGTGCTCTCCAAGGCACGGAGCAGGCGATAATTGTCAATCAATACGCACATTATTTCGAAAAGTCTTATATAACTTCCGAAAGTCAGAGGTGCGCGACGTTGATACGAACCCGAGACCCTCTGCATTGCAATCTGTTGATCTCCCCACTGAGCTATCGCTGCTTTTTAAGCTCGATATAACAAAGCTGAAGAGAAATGCCTGTACGAATGATGTAGTGGTTTTAATGGACTCCCCGCCACTGCCACCGCTCTGAGTGTTGTGGGTTCGATCCCGACACGGGCAAAAATCTGTGTGATCCACAAATCGTTGTACCCAGTCTGGGTATTTTTTGTGTCCATTGTTTGAATGTTCGTAAAGCCCCCCGCGACCAAGAAATTATTCATAGTTGTCTTCATTAAAAAGAAGAGATATATGTGTTGTACTAAGTAATTTGTTACAATGCGGTTTGTTATACTGGGTGTTTCTTAGTATAAAGAAAACCTCTCAGGGAAAGAGCAAAAGTTGTTCATAACAACAAGCATAATCACCCCTTCAGAGGTTTTTACTATACTAAGAAACACCCAGTATAGAGATTAAGTTGGTCTACGATTCTTTTTAACAAGTTAGTAAAGAAAACTTGTTTAGTAACCTCGACATTGCGTAGGTACTCATCTGCTTACCCTTTACCTATACCAAACGATTTCTACTAATAAATGAAAACACATTTAATAAAAACACTGTATTTTTGATTAAAAAACAGTTTATACAATATTTGATATTGCCCGCGGCATCGCTTGTGTAAATGTAAGTTAGGTTAGGTCCTTAGTTCCTAAAGTGGTCCAGGTGGACCCTCAGGGGCCCACGGGAGACTCGACAGAGATCTAAGTAGACGTGACAAAAAAATGCGGGTTCACAATTCCTAAGCGAAAATTTATTTGCTTTCGATAGTGAAGAACTAAAATGTTGCTTTGACTTCACCTATCAATGTAGGCAGATAATGACGGATATTTTGAGGAATACCTACCAGTAGATGAAGAACCGAGAATTTCTAAAAAAAAAATAGTCCGTAGTGAGTTAATAACTTTTTGGTCTGAATATACCGATTTTATTTGGCGGATTAAATTTCTAGCTGCAAGGGGTCCACCGTAACCAGCTAAATTTTGAAAATGGTCTATGAGAAAAAGTCTGGGAACCTCTGGGTTAGGTAAACAATAGTGTCGCTGAAGTAATTTCAGTTCCAGCGACTCACCCACCATCTAAGGCAGTGAGTTGGCATACCTTGGTAGGTTTAGTCAGTAGTACCCGGGACTACCTTTTCTACCTTTTGATAAAAAAAAGGTGAACAATAGTGTGTTTTCTGGATGAAAGGCACCCTAGGTATATCCTTTTCTGCTCCCTTAACAACGTGTATGCAAAATTTCATGATTATCGGTCGAGTAGCTTAATTTAAATGGGTAATATTATCATTAACGATAGATATCACGAATTAAAATGTAGGTATTGAAAAATATAAGATGACAAAATTTGTTAAATGAAAGAAAATTATACTTTCTAGTTATATTCTGCAATGATTGAAAATCTATACTAATATTATAAAAAAGGAAAATTTTAGATTTTTTGTTTGTTTGTAAAGATTTAACTCAAAAACGACTGAACCAATTTTAAAAAATTCTTTCACAATTAGAAAGCTATATTATCACCGAGTAACATAAACTGTATTTTATTTGAAAAAGTACTGTTATTAAGATAACGATAATTAGTTCGTTATAAAGAGGTTTTTAGATTTTGCATTAAGACCTACAGGTTTTCGAAGTTCCACGGGATTTCGAAGAATTTGTTAAATTGAGGAAATCGATATATTGAGGCTAGTTATATGAAGGTTACACTGTAGTACTTAAATACAGGGTGTCCGGTAATTAATGGATAACCTGGAAATGTCTAACAGTGGAACTGATGGCCGTTCAGAAAAAAATATGAAAAATGTCTATCCTAACTACTACCTGAGATATGTGTTTGTTTTTATTATCAACTATGTATAACTTTCTTGTATACTACGACCATAAATGAATGAAATCCATCGGTTTTTTGTTGTTTTATTATTAAACACTAATTATGCTAATAGATAGACAGTCAAAAGTATGCTATGCTAATATAGCTTGCACTTTATAATATATATATAAATATATAATCTTTTTATTATAATTTTTGTTTTAATTTTTTCTGAACGGCCTTCAGTTCTACTTTAAGACATTTTAAGGTTATCCATTAATTACCGGACACCCTGTATATGCTATTTTCATACACATACGATAAAATTTACATGATTTACTAAATCATCTGACCTAAATTTAAAGGTACCTCTCAAACACGGTCCTCCATTAAAAATGTAAAGGGTACACGGGTACAAAAACATTCAATTAACCCTAAAAAAGAGATGTGACTGCGCCAAATTAAAAGGGCTTCGTGTAATAAATTAACTGACACTCATATATCTGGATTTTCTGGAAATGTATTCTAGGGTTAAGAGATTTAAAGATTTTTGGTATAAGTACATTTTTGTACCAATCGATGTATCGAATAAGTAGCTACAAGATTTTATTTTATATTATATTTTACCCGCGACTGCGCTCGCGTAAGTGTAGATTCGTTGAGGTCAGTAACCAGTACTTTTTTATAGATGAAAGGTACCTTATTTCCGCGAAATTTCATGATGAAAGCGTTACAAACTCACATTCGAATTTATAATATTAGTTAAGTTGGTGGCAAACTATGCTACAGCCCGCTTGATGCCAAAAGAATAGTGTAATTTTAATCGTTAACAATACCAGGAGTATTTGTTTGTATATTTTGTTTTTAAAATTATAACTTATGCTCTAGAAATAATTTATGTGTCGTCTTACAAACATTCAAACAACAGACACAAAGAATACCCAGATTCAGAAAAACTATTAGTGGAGCTCGTAAATTTTTGTCCCGTTTGGGAATCGAACCTGTAGCACTAGGCATAGTGGCGAGGCGATCTTTCATTTTCCGACTTTACAGTTAATCGCGTGTTGCCTAGATGGCGCTGCAGGTCTTAACTGCGAGTGCAACTGTGACCGGCTGTGGAGTTTATGATGCAACACATTGCAAAGGTATGTTAAAAATATATTTGAGTGTTTAATAAATTGAAATGCCGATTGATTTGGCTTAACCCATAGATATGTTTATTTCAATGGATCGTTAAAAATGAACGTTGAAAATAAATTCTGAACCTCACTATTTGATTATTTATACATATATTAATCAAATTCGTGTTAGTATGTAGTTAATAACTATTTTAAAATATTATTAGCTATGTTTAAAAGTCATTACCGCATTAGAAGCAAATAATTGCTTTTAATGCTACCTAGCGGTAATCATGGACAACTCAAAAATACAATGCAAGCATTGTAGTTTGTATACTCAACAAAAGATAGCGCTGTTCATAATTTTGTATATTATATTGTTTAAGTTTTAGCAATTATTACAAACTTCTTTAGTAACTCTTTATTTTGAATGAAACAGTAAATAGTTATTTAACTTCCTTTGGCAAACTCATCACCTTTTAGTAATAATAAATACGTAAATACATTTCTAATAAAAGACAAATAAAGAAAGATTATTGAAGTTATGATATAAATATCTAGTATATTATTATGATTTATAACATAAACGTTTTAATTTTATGTTGTTTACTTAATAAGAAACCTACACAAGGAACTAAACTTACATATCTACAGGCATTGCCTGGTTTGAAACCAATAGTAATTGTATTTAGAAATAATTTAAGATTTCGGGCAAAGAGATTTATTATATGTAAACAAATATTACTTGTATTACTTATAATAACAATTAAAAGTAAAAATAATATTGTTTCCCGAGTGAATAAATATTATAGCGCCATCTAGCGTCAGATAGCAAAACTTTTAAAACCTGTTTCGTCACTACATTACAACAAGAGCGGTTCGAGCTTTGATTTGAGTGAAGCTTAAAAGCTCGTCAACTTTAATTTACAAGTTTTGAATGAAAATTACGAGAATAGTTGTTTATTTTGCTGTTATTCTTGATAATTATGATTTACGTTTACATTTACCCTGATGATAATATTTTCTAAGTTGTTGGGTTCATAAATTTGATGTTTAAAAGTTCCATGACCGATCTTCCCAGGCAAAACGAAGTCGAGCAGTGTCCACTGTCCTGTCCGTCAGTCGCTCGCGAGCCGCGTTTCGTGTTGTGTGTGAGTTTTGTCACTCGCTGTGTTTTTATCGTGCGTAAACTTTTTCGTTCATTTACGAAGTGTTATTTTTCTTAGCCAACAAGTTCACGTGTGAAATATTAATATAAAAATTACGTTACGTATATATTTGTGTAAGTTATGCAGTAAACTGTAATCTTTGTGTGATTTGTGTAAAAATGATGTGTAAATAACGGTGTTTTGTTTTAAAAAAGTGCGTGAATTGCGTGATAGTGACATTATTTTGTGTTTGTTGTTGTGTAATGGTTTAGGATGTGGTTGCGGTGGCTTTGGGTGGCCCTGCTGGTGACAGCAGTCACTGCCAAGGCGAAGAAACATCGGCACAACAAACCAGGTGAGTTTACGTGCATTTTTGTTATAGTTAATCGGTTTTTTAGGTAAAAATATGCTTTCAAACAGTATTGCTAAAGATAAACGGTTTTTAAGGCACAAAATATAAGATATAAGTAACCGAACTGATGGATTGTCGCTACCCTCGTGTGATTATAGTGTTCTGTAAGATGTTCACGATGTCGCGGTTTAGAAAATAAACCATGAAATTTTTAACGACCTGTACGTGCATTTTTAATAAAGTTAATCAGTTTTTTAGTCAAAAAATATGAGAAATAAGTAATCAAATTGATGGATTGTTATTACCCGGTGTGATATTAATGTCTTTGCAGGGTGTCCATTTAAGTCAAGGCTTAGAAAATTAAGCAGAAAAGAATTTTAACGACTTGTGTTTACTTCTATGCCAACAAGTGTTCTAACAGTTCGAATAATTTACTACAAGAATAACTGAAAAGAACTGGGTACCCAGATCTTTAATTTAATTATATTATAGGTATTGTCTCCCTTCTTTCTTCCATTACAGAAGAAAGAAATAGAATTAACTAACCGTAAGAATCATATATGTAGGTATTTCACATTCAATTAATTTCTAATATTATAATAAGTAACTTTACAAGAAATTTGATTAAAGCACCAAAATATGATATAATACGACGGACATTTATTTAAGAGATTTTGTTTTCAATTCTATTCTCACCCACCGCAACTAACGAACTTTATTTTGCTCCTAATTTAGTTGAACAAATGAAATGCATAAAATTTTTATTTTTTTAAATTTGTTATTTCGTTTTGTTTTTGTTTTAATAATAATAATAATAATTTATTTATTGATTACAGTGGTAAAACATGAATATAGTCCATAAAGTACTTAATATAGGTAATATAATATGGGTGCCTGTACTAAGGTAAACCTGTGCCACAAGCGTTAAGGGCACTTACAATATACTACTAGGAACTAAGTTATATACAATTAACCATACTTATTATATAAATATATGCAAAAATAGGCCAAGATTATAATTATTATCATGGAACTTGTTATAACTTATTTAACAACAATTACCAAATCTTCAGTATTCTCATAATTTAAAGTTTGTAAGTACCGACATATCACGTTGGTTAAAAAGCATATAAGTTTACGTTTATGACTGTAACCGATCATCGTTCCATGTTCGATTCATGGACCCAGAAAAGCATGATTCGTTTCAAACAAAAGCACAGACTTATACCATAATACCAATGAAACTGGTCTAAAAAATCTTATGCCTATCTAGGTACCTGTCTAAGTATATCCCCTAACGTCTAGGCAAAGGTTGTATTGCACCCAAATTTCGCCTCCTAGGTAATTAGGTACTTTTAGGGGGCGAGCCTATTGCCAACAACCAGGCACTGTTCTCGACTCCGAGAATTTCTTCACAGAAAAACCCAAAAACACTTTAATGGACTCGGAAATCGAACCCAACACATGCACAACAGCCGCATTCACTAGTGCTGCGCCACCATCTATCAATAATATACAACATGTATCTAACACAATAAACGCACATCCTGAAAGTAGTTTCTATAAAATCGGCTACTGAATCAAATCCAGCAATTTTTAATACAGGTAATTTTTTTATACCTGAAATAATTAAAACGAATTAAATTATAGTCACCCATTTATTAAACAGCTGAAATTAACGAAAATGTATCATATCATAATTCAAGGCAATAAGGTTTTTAGGTGAGAAGGGTTAGGCCACAGTCCACCACACTGGCCCAGTGCGGGTTGGCAGACTTCACATATCTTCGAGATCATTATGGAGAACTCTCAGACATGCAGGTTTCCTCACGATGTTTTCCTTCACCGTTAGAGCGGGCGATAGTTAACTTTTTAATACGCAAATATCTTCGAAAAGTCAGAGATGCGCGCCTTGGGATCGAACTCGAGAGCTCTACGTGGCAGTCCAACGGTTTCCCACTATGCTATATATTACACTTTATATAAAATCCAAGACTACTACTTTTACAATGCCCTTAATATTTAATGAAAGTCATTAAATATTAATGTTAATTACCATAAGCTTATGATGATAGCTAAATAACATTCCCAAGGGTCTAAGCAGATGTGTTACTTTCAGTATTGGCAATCAGCTATTAACTGTTACCTACCTACTTTGAGTTTTCACAAGTCTATAAAATGGGTAATTGCCTAGATGGCGCAAAGATACCTGTATATAGGATCTCTAGTTTGATTTCCAGGTCAAGCAAAGGGTAATTTGATTTTTCTGTCAGGCAATTCTCTTAGTCTAAGAGTCTGGCAAAGTCCGGTGCTGGGCTATAGAGTCGTCACCTAATGTTAGATCAGAATCCATAGCTGGTGGAATCTAAGTGTAAGCCATCTCACCTGACTCCTTAGTGTATATACAGGATGTCCGGTAATTAATGGATAACCTGGAAATGTCTTATAGTGGAATTGATGGCCGTTCAAAAAAATATATGAAAATAAATCTATCCTAACTACTACCTGAGATATGTATTTTTTTTTTAATTACCATGTATATCTTTCTTGTATACTACGACTATAAATGAATGAAATCTATCGGTTTTTTGTTGTTTTATTATTAAACACTAATTATGCTAATAGATAGACAGTCAAAAGTATGCTATGCTATAATAGCTTGCACTTTTTAATATAAATATATATTTTTTATTCATTTTTCTGAACGGCCTTCAGTTCTACTATAAGACATTTCAAGGTTATCCATTAATTACCGGACACCCTGTATATGTAATATTATTTTATATGTATCTTATTCAGTTCTCAGTACGGATACAAAATATCAAATTAGGAATTTGGTAGTCTGCAAGTTGTTGACAAAAGAAATTGAAAGTCTAAATAACACTCATGCGTAGGATACATAGGTTGTAAGTACCTATGTATTCTGGTATTATATACTGGTCAACAATCATAATATCAGGCCTGTTTGTAAACTGTTCAAATGCTGGCACGGCACGGGCCTCTTCGCAATGTGAGAAAGATTAAACCATAATTCAGTCCGTTGGGCCCGTGCGGGTTGACAGACTTATAATATTCTATCACATACACACAACACCATCTAGCCCAAACTACGCAGAGCTTGTACTATGGGTACTAGACAATGCATAAACATACACATTTTTTTGTAAATACTTACATTATGTCCTCCATGACCGAATTTCGGTCACGGCGGCCAATCTTAACGGAGACTGGCCATCTGCGCAGGAGATATTATAGTGCACAAGTATGTGCGCAAACACAAGTGCTCTGTTCCTTAACCCTCATGATCCGATGGGACGAATAATCTGACACGACCGGAGAGAGTTCAGGCGCAGGACCAACGGCTTTACGTTCTTTCCGAGGCACGGGGGTTTCTAACACCGCGAATTTATTAACTCCGAGCTCGTATTAACATTTCTGAACAGAAAACCCAATAACTTTTTGTTGGCCTGACCTGGGATTCGAACCCGAGACCTCATGCACAGCAGTTGGATTCACTACCGCTGCGCCACGGAGACAGTTACATATAATAACATAGAAACACCCAGACTAAGCCAAACTCCATGCACACAAATGGGTTACTTGTGCGGGAATGGAATCCGCGACCTAAGGCGTGGCAGTCGGTTACACTAACCACTACGCCATCTAGGCCGCCGAAAACATTATGGAGAACCTTCAAACATGCAAGTTTCCTCACGTTGTTTTCCTTCACCGTTAAAGTGAGCTATAATTAAACAAAAAGGGTAAAAATCATTAGGTACTAAGCATAACCATAAAAAAGCAAGACTTCAAAAAATTTAATAATAAAATTACCACTATTCCTAAAAAGGTTCGAACCTTAGACCGTAGGTAAAAACTGTCAAATAAACCACAGGACAAATAAAGTCAACCGCATAATGTAGTCACATTGTTTAATTAGTGGGCCGTGTAAGCACCGGTGACATTCCTTTGGACCCTTCCAGGAATTGGTCACCCATCCGAAAAGGTTCACCGGTGTATAGTCGTTTAGGATGTTAGTTCGACAATTTGTATGAAAACTGGCTGTGTTTTTGGTTGAATGTGTGATTTTTTGATGTGGTTTAGTTAATATGTAGGTAAATATTTTTGCCAATGTTTTCTTGTTTGGGAAACAAAAAGCAATTTGTATGTATAATTGTCGAGGAAATTTTGGTAGGTACTTTTTATTGGAAAGAAAGAAAAGAAAGAAAGAAACATGATTTATTTTGGCACACAAAAGGGCACACCCAAAACATGTAACAAAAAAATAAAAAGAAACGAAAGCAAAACAATAAAAAAAACTAGAAAAATAAAAATGAATACTAACACTGTAATAAGAATTGGCTATAATAGTTGTACTTAATTATATTTTATTATTAATGTTTTTATTTATTTTATTGTCTTTTGCCTATTTTCAGTTGTTTGTTATATCCTTTTTATTATTGTTTATGTTTCTTTTCAGTTAATTGTATTTTATATCTTTCAATTGTGGCCTTTTAAAAATTTTACTGACTTGGTTTTAGTAGAGTCCCACGTATTGTTCTCATATGGAACTAGTGTTATCGGCGTAATTCCGTAAGGAAAATCGCAATAGTACCATAGAATTTGATTTCATAAACGTAACTGCCAAAATTTGGATGTACATATACACTTCTGACTATACCTTTTGAGACTACCAAAGGCGCACATATCTACACACGGCTACACATCAAGTTAGACACCCTGTATACGCATAACTACGATACATACAAAATAGAGAATTGTCGGAAAGGGACAGTGCATAGTGGTGTCGATGTAATGGTAAGGATAGAGCGTAACAAAAATATAACGCACTCTCTCGCACGATTAGCAGCGTTCAACTTCTAATAGTTCAAAATCCAAACAATCTAGGCTGATGTGTCGCTATGTGTACCTCCCAAGTCCCATTCCTATTAACCCATCTCTTAATATTTTGCCGTAGATTTGGCGCGTTAATAGGTACCTATTGCAAGCGATCTTCACTTCAGCTTTGGTATGGCTCGGTCGAGTAGTTATGGCGTGAAAGAGTAACAAATAAACAAACAAATTGACATTCGCATTAATAATATTATAGTTAGGATTAAGATAATGCTATTTGCAATATACAGCTTTTGTTACAAGAATTAGCCGTTCGATCTGATTTCAATGTGATATCTAAATATCACGACGCGGGTATCGAACCGTGTAAAATGCATCGAGCTAAATAGACCAGGCCGAATGTGAATGGACGTCGTAATTGTTTCTGCTGAGTCTCGAGTTACATTACCGGGAACTTGATCCTTTTGGGATTTTGTTAATGTGATTAAGAAATCAGTCTAATGGAAATGGATGCTGTTTTGTAGACGTGCATAGTATCCACAAAGAGGTAAGCAGAGAAGTATTACACCTAAATTTTATTTATTTATTTACTTCATTGGTACAAAAACAGTTACTCATTAAATGTAATGCATACATTTTAAATAACTAAAGAAAAGAATGTAATCCACACTAAAGTCCGCAAGTTAATATTAAACTAATAGGAATAAAATAAAATAAAGACGCGCCATAATTGAGAAAGGGAATATCTAACTATAATAATTTTATCAATTTAATAGCTTGCTTACGAAACTTTGAATACTAAGTGCAAATATATTTAAGTCTATAAGGTGTGTGTTATACGTTTCAACAAGGCGACGAAGAGGCGCCCGTGTGCCGGCGTTAAATACAATGTAACCTAATTGATTAGTGATTAGGGGGAGTCAAACTTATTGTTATATAAACTGTACAACATTGTGGATGCAAGTAATTTTCGTCTAGATTCCAGGTTCAAAACTTCGTATTTAAACAGTAGTTGCGTATATGATAGTTTAGGAAGTCGGCATTTAAATTGTGTTGTTCGTATAATATAATATAATATAATAATATTCTATATATATAATATAATATAATATTCTATCACATACACACAGCACCATCTAGCCCAAACTAAGCAGAGCTTGCGCTATGGATACTAGCCAATGGATAAACATACATATATCCTTTTTTTTTTTGTAAATACATACATATTATACAAAGAAACACCCAGACAAAGACAAACATCCATGTTCATGTACACAAAATGTTTGACTTGTGCGAGAATCGAACCTGCGACCTCAGGCGTGGCAGTCGGTTACACTGACCACTACGCCATCGAGGCCGGAATTTTTCGGAATCATTTTAAGTCTTTTGATATTGATCGTACAGAAGTGATAGAAGGTTCTAGATCCCACGTAATAGAGGGCTGAACTTATAGCCATCAACAAGGCATAATGCTAGACGTCTTTTATTATATTTTCTTTTTTTTTTAAATTGGAACTCCCGTATTTGGAATAAAACCTGTGTCGCGGTGACTTTACAAACATTTAAACAACGGACACAAAGAACAGGCAGACTCGGAACAACCGTTTGTGGATCACACAAAGTTTTGTCTCGTGTGGGATTCGAACCCACAACACTCAGTTGCAGTGGCGAGGCGACCACTTAAACCACTGCGTCATCGTGCTGCTACAGCAACTTTTTTGAATCTAAATACATTTTACCCGGCCTGGGAATCAAACCCGTGATCTCATGCACAGCTGTCACATACTCTACCGGGCGACCTTACTGCCCGAGAATCAAACCCGTGATCTCTTGCAAAGTTGTCACATACTCTACCGGGCGACCCTAAGGCCCGGGAATCAAACCCGTGATCTCATGCACAGCTGTCACATACTCTACCGGGCGACCTTACGGCCCGGGAATCAAACCCGTGATCTCATGCACAGCTCTCTCATACTCTACCGGTCGACCCAATTGTCTCCAACCGGGCGTTTCCAGACTTCGTGCTGCTAATAAGGATTTCTTAGAGTAAATCCAAGAATGTTTTGTCCGGGAATCGAACTCACATATTACCCACGGCAGTCGCATACTCTACCGGTGCATCACTGAAGATTCACTGATTAACAAAACGAGATAATAGTCCTAGTTTTACGAGCTTAGATATAATCAACTATTACCGATTGAATGATTCCCAACATTGTTTACAAAAAACGGTTTGCTTCCCACAAATTTATTACTGAGTTTACAGAGTTCACTAAACATAAATTAACATTAATTTACATAAATACATTGCCTTATTAAAAAACAAACAGACCTTGTTGATCCCGTGGCATAAATCCTATTACTTAATACGTATTATAAAGGTGTTTGTGGAGGTCTGTTTATCAGTTACGCGTAAACTGCTGAACGGATTTTGATTAAACTTTCGCACACAGATAGACCATGTTCTAGATTAACACGTAGAATACTTTTTATAGCAGTATTCGTTCCCGTGATAGCGTGAAGACACGGGCAGAAACTAGTTAAATTATAAATTTGTAATTAACTAGCTTTTCCTCGCGGCTTCGCTCGCTTAAAAGTACGTTAGAAGTTAGTAGAAAAGGTTTTTTTTTAATATAGCCTATGTTACTCAGTCGGTTTTAAAATCGGTCGAGTAGTTTTTAAGGTAAATCGTTACAAACAAACAAACAAAAAATCAATTCCTCTTTATAATATTATTATAGATATTGTGTTAGCTCATAAGCAACGCTGATCTGGTGGAAGACCTTTTACACTGACTACCTTGCAGAGGTCTCGAGTTCGATCTCAAATTCAAGGCATCTCTAACATTTCGAAGTTACCTTATCCCGCCCTATCCTTTCCTATCCAGAACAATGCGTGCTGGGCTCAGATGCCATCCTTACACGGTGGAGTCGACTCGAGTGCGTACCAACAAGTTTGGGTCCTCATACCTCTGCTGAACGATTAAGGCATGGAATTCTCAGCAAAGGCACGTGTTTCGTTCTTCCTTCAATCCTGTGTTCTTTAAGCTGGGCCTAAAAAAGCACCTTCTCAGGCCGTCAAAGTAGAGACCCCAACATCGCCTCGGCTGCTATGAGGACGGTGTGGAGGCCACTGCTCTTAGACCACACG
This sequence comes from Catocala nupta, assembly GCA_963675205.1. NCBI lineage: Eukaryota > Metazoa > Arthropoda > Insecta > Lepidoptera > Erebidae > Catocala > Catocala nupta. The sequence goes on along the minus strand of OY776089.1, from coordinate 1,895,759 downwards.
ACAGCTCACCACAAAGCGGCACGTGATCAAAAAAAAAAATTAAATCTTGGTCGTATATGTAGCCATATGCAAAATCTATAAAAATCTAAAGAATTTGACTGCACGCCATTTCCTTTGCGTCAAGTGATGTGGGCTCGAATCCCACACGGGACAAAACTTTGTGTGTTCCAGAAATGATTGTTCCGAATCTGAATGCTCCTTGTGTCCGTTGTCTGTATGTTTGTACAGTCCCCCGCGATACTGGAGACATTCCTAGTGCGGAAGATGTAATTTTTTAGAAAAAAAAATATTCGTATTACTTACTTCTTTTGCCGCGTTTTTTCTATGGTTATCGCGATGCTAAATATATGTCTGAATTTAAATATCAAATAGCAGCATAACTGTATTCAATTTTGTTATTTTCATACGTCAAATATCGTATTTGGTACATACATTTTGACGTATGACGCGTTAGATGTTTTTGAGCTGGTCCGGTTATTGCAAAACATTGTAGCCACATATTGCATTAGAAATGTTGCCATATAGCGCTATAGAACGAACAAGATAAAATCTAGTTAACAAGTAATTATCGATCTAATTAGACAATCTAGACAAGATTTGACGTAATGCTTAGGAGTCTTAAGACATAACTGGATATAGCTGCGGACAGGTTGAAATCAATCTGGTACTAAATACAAGATATTGATCATGCTAGGGTTAACTCCAGCATGGTACTTTGAAATTTAAATACTTTATACGACTTTCATCATGATTTACTTTATAAGAATTATCTTATCTTATCTTGTGTGGGGGCCAGTCAGTACAGACCGGCGACACTTCGACCCAGTGGGATCTTTTGTGTCGACTTCCCCAATAACGACTGCCATAGATGTTCATGGCAGCCGGGACCGACGGCTTAACGTGCTCTCCGAGGCACGGAGCAGGCGATAATTGTCAATCAATACGCACATAATTTCGAAAAGTCATATAACTTCTGAAAGTCAGAGGTGCGCGACGTGGGTTCGATCCCGAGACCCTCTGCATTGCAGTCTGTTGGTCTCCCCACTGAGCTACCGCTGCTCTTAAAAGAATTACTTTTAATCTAATTTTAACTAATAAAACTATTTATACGAAGTCTGATGTTTTAGTTGCTTTTCAATAACCATGGTCATGTGGAGACAAAATGATACTAATCACTACGCATTATAAAACAAAGTTCCCTGCCGCGTCTGTCTGTCCGTTCGCGTTAAACTCAAAAACTACTAAGTACATTGATTTTCATGCGATTTTCACCAATGGCCAGAGTGATTCATGAGGAAGGTTTATGTGATAATTTGGTAAGGTTTTGTTCTACCGTGCGAAGTCGGGGCGGGACGCTAGTTAATTATAAATCTAAAGCTTATGAAGATAATAAAGATATTTGGATCTTTAACGTTTGATACTCAATGATTAAAACTGCCTCGTTTGCACAGCGGTAGTGAAAGCGACTCCTGTGCGTGACGTCTCGAGTTCCATTCTCTGTATAGGCCAACTGTTTTCCTGTTAAAACATATTCAGTAACAGCAGGGACTCTGGATCTGTGGCTTATAGACGGCAATAGACCCGCTCCCTATTACGTTGTACATAAGAATATCTATGGTCAAGTGTGATTTGTAATACTCGTCTGCCTACCCTTTAATCACTACATATTATAAATTAAAGTCCTGCGCCGTGTCTGTCTGTCTGTTTGTACGCGAAAAACTCAAAAACTACTGAACGGATTTTCATGCGCTTTTTACCAATAGACAGAGAGATTCATGAGGAAGGTTTAGGTGTATGATTGGTTTAAGTTTTGAACTACCCGTGCAAAGCCGGGGCGGATCGTAGTAGTTTTTAATATTTTGTACGCCAGGGAATGGCAGAATGGATGAAATGATTAACAACTGTATACGCCCATATTCGGACAAATAATTATTAATAATAATAATATTCTATCACATTGTGTGTAACAACACTATCTAGCCCAAACTAAGCAGAGCTTGTACTGTGGGTACTAGACAATGGATAAACATACACATATACTTTTTTTTTTATAAATACATACATATTATACATAGAAACACCCAGACCAAGACAAACATCCATGTTCATGCACACAAATATTTGTCTTGTGCGGGAATCGAATCCGCGACCTCAGGCGTGGCAGTCGGTTACACTAACCACTACGCCATCGAGGCCGACAATTATTATTTCATTTAATTTCTTTTCCTTCAGGGATAAAGGCGTGAGACAAGAGTTTGTATTATTGTATAATATATTTAATCACGCGTAGAACATTGAACAGATTTTGATAAAACTACATACACAGTTTATTTTATTATATTCATGGAAAACTTACAGCTAATTCAACATAACAGTGATCATTCTAGTATCCAGACAGCCAATTACAAGACTTCACTTTTAGATGACCTACTAAAAGAAGTGTGAACAGTCTCGGCAGAGAAAAACAACAATAATAATAATGCCTATTCATTGGTCTGTACACAAAGACAGAAAATAAACAATAAAAAAGCAATAGGAACAATATTACTGTCTATTCTACATTTTTACTAAATAATGGTTTAACTGACCAAAGAAGTTAAGGCTCAAGCTTTTCCTTGCCAACGACTTTGAAGTAAAAACGGGAACCTTTTGTTTCGACTAATTTTTTGCCCAAATTTTGATTGGCATAAAGTTATAAGATAAGGCATATATAACTTGGGTATCATAGTGTAAGAATAGGTTAGGGTACGGCGGGGGTGGCTCTGGGGCCACCCCTAAGTCACCAACCTGTTTATTTCATATACGAAAAGTATTTTATTAAAAGCAAAACACAAAATACACAAACTTTCAATGCTTTATAATAGTATGCTTAACAATTATTATGCTTATAGTAATTATGCTTGAAAAATTGAGCCTAAACAGTTATTCCAAATTAATATTGTACGTAACTATTATTAGAATAAGTAAATTATGACATACAATTTTATGCGAATAAATAAGGAACCGATAAAAACATCAAAATCGTGCTCCTTGTATAACTTGCTAAAATTGCGGACAAACAATTTTCGAATTTTCAATCAGTTGTCAGATGTCTTGAATTAACACCACTATGTTTATTTTATCTTTGGTAGCCCTACAGAGTAGATAAGCTCGTTCTACGTAGTCTATGGTTTAGTTCCTGTTTTGACGCCCGAAGCTGTTGTCGATGGTAAATGTGAGGGCTGATAACTTGTGACTTAGAAATCTTTTAGATATCTAACACTGCCTCTTTGGAACGTGTTGGTTAGTGCTTTTGTTTGCGGCTGAGGTCTTGGTGTCGATTACAGGGTCAGACAAAAATATTAAGTATCGGTTATACCGTACTTTATTTATGGACCACTAGATGTGCCCGCGGTTTCAGCCACGTTTATGATTACTGCGCCGCTCCCGTGGGTCATAGCCGTTGTTATATAGCCTATAGCCTTCCTCGATAAATAAGCTATACAACAAAAAATATTTTTTCAATGCGGACCAGTAGTTCCTGAGATTAGCGCGTTCAACCAAACAAACAAACTCTTCAGCTTTATAATATTAGTATAGATATGTTTGACTAGGTTTAAGTAGTCGCCTTGGCACTGTCACAGCGCCGAGTGTTGTGGGTTCGAATCCCACACGGGACAAAACTTTGTGTGATCCAAAAATGGTTGTTCTGAGTCTGGGTGTTCTTTGTGTCCGTTGTTTGAATGTTTGTAAAGTCCTCTGTGATACAGGAAATATAAAAGGTGCAGGAGCAGTCCTTTTTAAATAATAATACTATCAGCTCTGTATTAAACTGTCCCACTGCTGGGCACGGGCCTCTTCTCAATGTGAGAAGGGTTAGGATATAGTCCATCACGCTGGCCGAGTGCGGGTTGGCAGACTTCACATATCTTCGAGAACATTATGGAGAAGACATGCAGGTTTCCTTACGATGTTTTCCTTCACCGTTAAAGCGAGCGATAATTAACTATTTAATACGCATATAACTTCGAAATGTTAGAGATGCGTGCCCTGGGATCGAACTCGAGACCTCTGTGTGGCAGTCCAACGGTCTCCCACTAGGCTATCGCTGCTATAAAAAAATAAATTAAAAAAAATGATGGTGGATTAAAAGAAACGATGGTGTGGTCCAGTGTGCGAATCCAGGGTAGAGTGATTTTGCTTATATAAAGATGAGAGCAGGAGGTCTGGTAATGTGATATGATAAGTGGCAATAATTGCGGTACCATTACGTGTAAAATAATAATTAAATATAGATTATTTTATTACTAATCCCAATCCTAGATAACGATATGAAGATAATATTAACATCCACAAAGGTATAGATATAGACAGACATGAACAATAATATCCTCCAGACCGAATTTCGGCCACGGCGGCCATTCTTAACGGAGACTGGCCAACTACGCAGTAGATATTATAGTTCACAAGTGTGTACGCAAACACAAGGGCACGCTCTGTGCCCTAAGTCTCATGATCCGATTAGACGGTAATCCGACACGACCGGAGAGAGATCAGGCGCAGGACCACGAGGTTTACGTGCTTTCCGAGGCACGGAGGTGTCTTACACCGCCAACTTCCTAACTCCGGGCTGCTATTGAGAATTCTTAACGGAAAAACCCAATAACTATTTGTTGGCCCGACCCGGGATTCGAACCTGAGACCTCATGCACAGCAGTCGCATTCACTACCGCTGCGCCACGGAGGCAATACTGTAGATGTGAAAAATTCCTAAGACAATTAAATGTTTGTAACTTAATCACGAGGAAACAGATTTGGATGAAACTCGGCAAAGAAATAAGTAGACCATGTCCTGAACAATTCAAAGAATTCCTTTATCCCGTTTCAATTCGTTTCCAAAGTAGCAAACATATTTTTTTTTATACAACTTAGGTGGCAAACGAACATACGGCCCACCTGATGGTAAGTGGTCACCGTAGCCTATGGAGTTAATGGACGCCTGCAACACCAGAGGCATTACTTGCGCGTTGCCGATTCTTTAGCAAAGGAAGAAGACAAAAATGAAGTGGGTAGGAGTAGAAGCGAGAAGGGAGAAAGAGGGTGATTGGGCCTCTGGCATATCTACAGACCAGGTCCTGCTATAACACGTTATTTTTATCCTGGTATACGTCCTTATCGCATTCACGCGGGCATACCCACGGACAGTAACTAGTTAAAAATATAATCGCCGTACAAATCTCGTCCCTATAATTCACGCTTTGTCAATTCAGTGTATAAGTAGTATTGTCATAAATAGATGATGTGTGTGTCACACGCGTGCGCACGCGCACAGTGCGGCGGTGTTCGGCGCAAGCGCATGTATTTATAGATGTGCGAGACGGCGGGCGATAGTGGCACACTCAATGCTGTTGAGTGATTGCACCAGTTACTGATGAACTTTGCGGGAATCGTTTTAATTACTTTATTAATTACTAGTTATTGCACGCGGCTTTGCTCGGGAATATAACTATTTCGCTGCATGAAATGTACACCTATGTTCTTTTTTGTAAACCTGACAACGAGTTTGCGAAATGTAATAATAATAATAATAAATATATATATTCCCAAGAAGACAGAGGTGTATCGCACCAATATTTTGTAAGCTATACTTTACGACCAACGTTATAGGAGCAAACCTATTGCCATTTACTGAGCATAATACTAGAGAACTTACGAAATAATATTATATTTTTTTTTTTCTAATTCAAACCATTTATTGTCAAGTAAAAGTACATAACGCGTTACAATGATATGAGTAGTGCTTATAATTTAATACCTAACATTTATGGAATTAAATCAGTGGATTTTTACAATCGAAATATTTAAAACAACTTTCAACTATTTTATTTTCTCCAGACTCCAGGCTGTTACTAAATATTTCGAAACAAAAAAATATAATATTTTACGTACCTCATCCGGAAAGAGCAGCGATAGCTCAGTCGGGAGACCAACAGACTGCAATGCAGAGGGTCTCGGGTTCGAACCCACGTCGCGCACCTCTGACTTTCGGAATTTATATGACTTTTCGAAATGATGTGCGTATTGATTGACAATTATCGCCTGCTCCGTGCCTCGGTGAGCACGTTAAGCCGTCGGTCGCGGCTGCCATGAACATCTATGGCAGTCGTTATTGGGGAAGTCGACACAAAAGATCCCACTGGGTCGAAGTGTCGCCGGTCTGTACTGACTGGCCCTCACACAAGATAAGATAAAATACCTCATCCGGGATTGAACTCGTGATCAGAAGCAAACTTATACCAACGAACACGGCAATAATTCGAAGTAGTATTACAATACTACTATTCGACTTCAATCTATACGAATAAGCATTGCCATTCAACGTGGCAATGCTGCCAGTCTTCTGGGCACACTACCAGTCGACTGTGATGCGGAGGAATTCTATGATGCCTAAGAAGGTTTTAGTTTTCTTTTCTTTTTTATTTCTATTTTATAAGTTAATTTTAAAGAATTGTGTTTATTGAGAGTATCCAAATAAATCTATATCTATACTAATCTATACTTCTATACTATTTTAATATTATAAAGCTGAAGAGTTTGTTTGTTTGTTTGCTTGAACGCGCTAATCTCAGAAACTACTAGTTCGAATTGAAAAATTATTTTAGTGTTAGATAGCCAATTTATCGAGGAAGGCTATAGGCTATATAATATCACGCTACGACCAATTGGAGCAGAGCAGTAATGAAAAATGTTGCAAAAACTCCAAGAGTATTGGAATCCTTGGCCTCGACATATCAAGTGATGTACAGTTCCGCAGTCATTTAGAGAGCAAGGTCAAGCTGGCTTCCAAAAAGCTTGGTGTGCTCAATAGAGCTAAGCGGTACTTCACTGCGGGGCAAAGACTGCTTCTATATAAGTCGCAAGTCCGGCCTCACATGGAGTACTGCAGTCATCTCTGGGCAGGAGCACCAAAATACCAGCTTGATCCTTTTGACGCAGTACAGAGACAAGCATTGAGAATTGTCGGTGAGCCCAAACTCACAGACGGTATTGAGCCACTAAGTCTCAGACGGGATTTTGCCTCCCTTTGTGTGTTCTATCGCTTATATAATGGATTGTGTTCTGACGAGTTGTTTGAGATGATGCCCTCAGCAACTTTTTATCATCGCACCGCTCGCCATCGGCAGGGATGTCATTCTCACACCTTACAAACTTATTGGTGCCGCACCAAACGGTTCCAAAGGAATTTTCTCCCGCGGACGCTCAGGTTGTGGAATGAACTCCCTGCCCAGGTTTTCCCACAAGACTACAGTATGGGGTTCTTCAAAAAGGGCGTTAAAAGGTTTTTACAAGGTCAGCAACGCGCAAGTGATGCCTCTGGTATTGCTGGCGTCGATAGGCTACGGTAACCATTTACCATCAGGTGGGCCGTATGCTCGTTTGCCACTTTAATAGTATAAAAAAAAGCAGACGAAGTTGCGCGTGTCAGCTAGTATAAATATAAAGAGGAAAGATTTGATTTTTTGTTTGTTTTTAAGGATTTAACTGGAAAACTACGCAACCGATTTCAATAATTCTTTCAACATTAAAAAGCTATACAGTGTGAGTCTTTATAAAGTGCACATATTAAAAAGGGTGAAAATATAAACCATTTTATGGACGGAAAAATGTTTAAAAAAATTAATAAAGCAAATTTTCTTCAAAAAATCATTAATAATTAATATATGCGGTTTAATTTTTTAAAATATTATGGCTTTATTAGCTCGGCCTATTATTCGAGATTATTATTAATTTTGTTTTGTTTTAATATTACATTTAGTTTAAAAGTAGTAACACTTTGTTTGCATGGGGTACCAAGACGAGAGTAAAAAAATTAAGTCCATAAAAATATTTATTTTTTTTATTTTTTTAACATTTTTTCCGTCGATAAAATGGTTTATATTTTCACCCTTTTTAATATGTGCACTTTATAAAGACTCACACTGTATTATTATCGAGTAATATAAGCTTTATTTTATTTTAAAAACATAAGTACTGTCACTAACATAATCTAACCTACTTGATGGCGAGCGTACATATACTTCACAGGCTGTTCTGAGTCAAAACGGGTTACCGTTGTTATCTTAAAGTCAATAAAAGAATTACTATTAGGTACTTTTATTTGCATAAAGAGAGCATTAAAAGTTAACGGTTCAACATAAATCTTATTATCTCCATATTGAAAAGCACAGCATTGTTTATTTATACAACTATGCGCTTACCGAAATATGTAAAGATTCGTTTAGAATGTTCTCTTTTGTTTAGAACTGCCATCTGCTAACTAAAAAGACATTTAGCCATATGTGTTTCATATCACTTAACGTTTTTTTTAAGTTAGTAGACGGTATACATAACGTTTAATGAGTATTTTTTGGTTATTCGATTTATATATGACTTCAGACGATTTTCTCTATTATTTATTTATCCAATTAAAACGGTTTTAAACATTACCAAATACACTGAATAATTTAAAATAAAAACATTCTTTTACAATAAAAAGGCATACAGATAAGGCAAAAATATCGCAGTTCGAGTTGGCCTCGACAAGTTATTATCATTACCAATATACCTATATTAATTACTAGTTTTTTCCCGCGGTTTTACCTGCGTAAGTGCCGTTCCCGTGGGAATATCGGGATAAAAAGTAGCCTATGTGTGAATCCATCTGATCTGTATACTTCTTTCATATTCTTCTTTTTCTTCCTCTTTTTCTCTTTGCTTATATTTTTCTATAATCTATACTAATATTATAAGGCTGAAGAGTTTGTTTGTTTGGTTGAACGCGCTAATCTCAGGAACTACTGGTTCGAATTGAAAAATAGTTTAATAATAGGCTATATAACATCACGCCGTAGCATGATGTTACTTAGCGTACAGCCTAATATTAATTTTCATTGATTTGCCGCTCCCATTGGTCGTAAACAATTGGATTCGTTTTTTTTTGTTACCCATGGGAGCGGCGCTTCAATGAAAAATGTTGGAAAAACGGGTAAAATTCTCTTAGGTGAAGTAGACAACGAGTAAGCTAGTATTGATAATAAATTTGTAATTTTCTAATCAAGTGACCAACGGTTTTTCTTTCTTTCTTTCTTCTTTCATGTTTTCTTCTCTATTTTCTATAAGTTCCATTATTTATCTGTTCATTTGCTCTCCTTAAGATTTCTTCATAAGTATTTTTGTCTGTCTATAAATTTTTTTCCATTCGGCGCCAACGCCACATTTCAAATGCTTCTTATCTTTTTCGATCTCTTTTGGTTAGGATCCAGGTTTCACAAGCGTATAAGGCAGTGCTTCATATAAACATAAGTTATAATTTATGTATTTCTTATGTTTTTTATGATTGTCTGTATGCCGCCTTACTTATCGAAATGTTTTGTATTATAGCCGGCCAACGTCTACACGTAGACAGTTTTATTTTATCGATACTGTTACGAATGATATAATAATCGTTTAAATGTCACTTCCGTATTGGTATTCTGTCAGCTTGATAAATACCTATACATATAATAAAATTGTAACTTCTCGATGTCTGTACATAGAAAATATTTTAGACTATCTTTTGCTCGCAACTTCGCCCACGTAAAAGTACGTAGGGTTATGTTAGTAACAGTAGTTTTTGAAATAAAATATAGCCTACGTTACTCTCTGATAAATATAGCTCTCTAATAGTGAACCATCAAGGAGGCGGCGGAGCGAGAGAGGGAACGCTTAAACCTTCTACACAACAGCAGAACCGGGCGCTGGAGGGTGCGAGATGACCTCCAGCCACCCTAAGGTTTGACCTGGGGGTGGTGAGCTTCGTGGGCCTGCCCGCCACCCGATCGGCACTAGGTCCGAATTAAATCTGGTGCATATTTCACCTTGATATGCCTTCTAGAAGTCGAGTATTATGTGTGCAGAACAGCTTCTAACACGAAAAAATAGAATAATATCTATACATAGGTCAGGTTAGGTTACCTATTTCTAAATTCCACGTGTACGAAGTCTCGGGCAAAAGCTAACCTTGTCAAAAAGCTATTGATGACACCTTGTGTTGTGTTTCTGCTGTGTGTAAGGCAGCCAAGCTGCTTCTTCAACTCTTACGATAAAGAATTACCGCCGAATTAAAACGCCCATGTAAAAATAAATGCTCTTACATTCGATCGCCAACTAGCGTTTGCGCGCGGCTCCGCCCGCGTGGTACTATATTAATAAAAACTAGCCTATGACCTTCTCAAGGTTTTAAACTATCTTTGTACCAAATTTCATTTATATCGGTTAAGTGGTTTAGCCGTTAAGAGGTAACAGACAGACAGACAAAGTTACTTTCGAATTTATAATATAAGTAGGGATTATTCGATTGTTTTGCGGCAACATTAAATAAATTAACATTCGAATACAAGATTATACAGTTATTATTATTTCTATACACATTATGTAATAATAACGAACAGGGAAAAAACCTATTAACCCAATTTCTCTAAGCTGTATGGAACTGGAGATTTAATAATAAATCATAGATTAAGTCGCGATCAACTTTTTAAACCTATTAAGTATTGAATATAAAGCCGTTACTTTGAAATAACATACGATTTTCATGAAAATCGTTATTAAATTGCATTTTATAAAACACGTCTCAGATATTAAATAAAAACAAATTTCTAAAATATTAATTTAAATTATGGACTACTAGCTATAGCGTGCGGCTCCACCCGCGTGATACCTACATTAATAAAATGTAGTAGTTATAACATAGTTTACATTGGTGAAGAGATAGTTTAAGACCTGGAGAATAAACCAGGTTTTAAACTATTTCTTCACAAATTTACATCTAAATTGGTTGAGTGGTACCTATAGCGTAAATAGGTAAAATACAGACAGACAGAGTTACTTTAAAATTTATAATACAAGTAAGGATTAGAATTAATATTCACAATAATTTTTTGATAATCGAATAATTTAATAATCGATATTCCGTAAAGTCGAATTTTCACATCACTATTTCAAAAACATACTGCTCTTTACCTCACGCCTTAACTTATTTATATAACCTTTAACCTAAAATTAAAAGTTTACAGTATGTTTACAATACTTTCAAGCAGATTAATAAAATTTTACGACATCTTCGCTTTTAAAACTCAAAATGTTTACATTCCTTATAACTTTATGTTAATTGATCATTTAGTAAAACACCGTTACACGTTGCTTCGTAAAAAGTTCATGTCATAAAAACAATGTAGATTATAAACATAATATAATAAAAATCTTTTGTATAAATTCAAAGCAGCGATAGCCCAGAGGGAAACCGTTGGACTGCCACGCACAGGTCTCAAGTTCGAACCCAAGGCGCGCATCTCTGACTTTTCGAAGTTATATGCGTATTAAATAGTTAATCATCGCTTGCTTTAACGGTGAAAGAAAACATCGTGAGGAAACCTGCATGTCTGAGAGTTCTCCATAATGTTCTCGAAGATATGTGAAGTCTGCCAACCCGCACTAGGCCAGCGTGGTATGATGTCCTAACCCTTCTCACAGAGAGAAGTGGCCCGTGCCCACCAGTGGGACAGTTTAATACAGGGCTGTCATTATTATAAACTCAAAATCAAAGTTAGAAATCAAGCGAAGCGGCGAGCAAAAGCTAGTTCTATAATATAATTCTATCATTCAACAAATCCATTCTTAAAATTGTTCTGTCATAAAATATGCCATGTTTTTACAACAAACAAAGCACGTAAACCTTACTACCCAATAACGGAATCACACTCGCTTTAAGCATGACTAGTCAAACGCTTTGTGGGGTAAGCAGGTACCCCGGTCCTTCAGAGAAATTGCTAGACCCCATTGTCTTGTGTAATTAAGAAACACCCAAAGCAGGGTGATGATTGTTTACTCAAAGTTATAAAATACTTTTTGAAGTGTTGAAGGTGTTTTGGTGATGGAATTGTGTTAAAATTAATAGCCCAGTAATAATAATAATAATAATAATGTCCTCCAGACCGATTTTCGGTCACGGCGGGCAATCTTAACGGTGACTGGCCATCTGCGCAGGAGATATTATAGTGCACAAGTATGTGCGCAAACACAAGTGCACTCTTCTGTTCCCTAACTCTCATGATCCGATGGGACGGATAATCCGACACGACCGGAGAGAGATCAGGCGCAGGACCAACGGCTTTAAGTGCTTTCTGAGGCACTTCCTAACTCCAGGCTCGTATTGAGATTTCTTAACAGGAAAACCTAATTAGATTTCGGATTCGAACCCGTGAATAGCCATGAATAGTACTTCTTACCGATAAGAATAATTAATTTAAGAGCGTTTTTAAGAATTTTGATTGTTTGTAATTTTTATTTTACCTAGCTATGGAATAAACGTAACTAAGAAGTGACTACAAATATAATTATACTAGCTTTTGACCGCGGCTTCGTTCGTGGTAGTTATTCAATTTCTATTCCTCGGGAAACGTACTTATTTTTAGATTTCCTTCTTGATCCTTTTCTGTACCCCTGACAACATGTAAGCGAAGTTCTATGATGATCGGTCGATTAGTAACTAATCGTCAGATGGGCAAACGTAACAAACGGACTCACATGCGCATTAATTTGTTATATTGGCCGGCCGCTGCGCAGCGTGGTGTTTTCTATTATCATCCTTAGAGCAGTGCTGCGTGAGGCGGGTCTCCCGTCCCAGGATTCCCACCCGCTTAACGTAGCGGATGGCTTAAAGATTCTATCTACGATACATTATTCCTTAGTCTGTCTTCTTTCTTTTTGTGTTTAGTGGCCAACCTGTTGTCAAGAGTTGTTCAAGCCGCCCGTAGGCCTCTGACATGGCTAAACGACTGCTGTCAATTTGACAACAACCGGGACCGACTTTTTACGTGCCCTCCGAAGCACGGAGACGCTCAGATGAAATACCACTAAGCGGTCACCCATCTATAGACTGTCCGCACCCAACGTTGCTTAACCTCGCTAATCGTTTACCCATCAGTGAATGCAACTGGCTATGAGCGTATATCTGTAGAGTATTAAAATCATTTTTACATACTTATGTGCAGCATTGCCACGTAAAAAACCAAGAGGCGTAAACGCTTTTAAACGGTCTTCATGGAAAAACAAAGCAGTTTTTTTTAAATTTTGATTGAATATTCAAAAGTTTTTTTTTATCTCGGTCAGCACTAATACTTGTCGACTCTAGGATATGACCACGACTTATAGCTACACGCTATATATAAAGCCCGATTCACCGTTGGAACATGTCAAGAGGCTGTCAATGTTGTCGTATTAACTAAGTGATACTTTGTAATTGAGCGTACGACTTGTACGAGCGTCTTGTGGGCGCTCAGTGTGGCCCCAGCTTTATAATGCGTTGATTGAATCAAGAGTATACTTAGGTTGGGGATACACTTCTCTTTTAGGTGATATGATACTTGCTGTAGTTATGAACAGATATCGGTGATGCAACGATCGTCAATACGACTGCTGTGCGGTCTTGAGTTTGATGCCTAGATTGTGCAAAGTGTTATTCGGATTTAGATATAAAAATTTCAGCAGCGGCACAGGTAATCCGTTCTGAAATAAATATAATATATTTTAATAACAGTATAGTCGAATATTCAATCTAAACTAAGACCGATATACCGTTGCAACATGTCAAGTGGCTGTCAAAGCTGTCGTATTAATAAGTGCCACTTTGTTATTAAGCATAAGCGTCGAGCGCATGTTGTTGCATGCCTCGTGGGCGCTCAGTGTGGCCCCAGCTTTATAATGCGTTGATTGATTCAAGAGTATACTTAGGTTGGGATGCACTTCTCTTTTGGTTGATATGTTACTTACTATAGGTTCTGTGTATGGGTGGGACCAGGGACAGTAGTAGTGAATATGTCGGCTAAGCAAGAGGTCTCGGATTATACATTCACAGATAGATCTCTGAAGTTAATTCTGGTTTCAGGTTCCACGAAATAAGGGAGCAAGTCTATTGTCGTCTACGGTGCAGTCCCAAACACCATGACGCATTTAAAAATGTGTTGTCAGGAAATCCCAATAGTATTTGGCCCAACTCGATAAACAAACCCAAAGCTTCATGCACAGCAGTCGCTTTTACTATCGGTGACACTAAGGCAGTTAATTAGCCTGATGACGTCACCAATAATAAAAAGAAACAAAATTAATATAATATTCTATCACATACACACAACACCATCTAGCCCAAACTAAGCAAAGCTTGTACTATGGGTACTAGAGAATGGTTAAACATACATATACATTTTTTTTATAAATTCTTACTTACATATTATACATAGAAACACCCAGACCAAGACAAACATCCATGTTCATGCACACAAATGATTGACTTGTGAATCGAACCCGCGACCTCAGGCGTGGCACGTCAGTCGGTTACACTAACTACCACGCCATCGAGTTTCATGTAGGTCACAAAGTAACACTTATGAACGTCAAATATAATATGCCTATCTCGGCTCGGTGTACCCCGAGCCTAATATCACATAAATGGTTGCTGCATAATATTGATACGTGCTTAAGTAGGCAAAGTGAAGTCCGATCTTTCAATGGAGTATAAATACGCAAGAAATACCGTCGTCCGATAGTTAAACACGGGAATGGTTAGAAATGTCAACAAAAATGTTAAACATATGACCAGTTGTAGAACTAAGAGGCCAGTATTTGTTCTGCCAGATTCCGTCTCGGCACATTATTTTACTTAGACACGTATATTTAAAAAAAGAAAAAAAAGAATTGTCTGTTTGCTACAGCTTTTCATTGAATGCTTGTTATTGTATATACGGTACTTATATAGAAATCAATTTTGAAATGTTTGTCTGTCTGTCTGTTTGTTCCGGCTAATCTCTGAAACGTAACGGACGCGGCGAGGCCGATTCTGATGGCACTTTCACTGGCAGATAGCTGATGTTATAAGGAGTAACTTAGGCTACTTTTAATTTTGAATCTTTTTTGTTAAATTCCACGCGATCGAAGTCGCGGGTATCAGCTAGATTTAAATAAAACAAATAAAATATATATTTTGTCATTTACTTAGTTCTGGTTACTGTCATAAGTACATCGAGAGTTTTGTATGTGTGCGTGCGTAAAGTGTCGATGTGTTGTAAACAATCGAACGTTATGTTCGAAATTCCCGGGAGACGATATTGTTCTCTCATAATACAGATTGTTTCGAAATCTAGCTAAGAGAAGAAAACTTCACTGAATGTTATAATATGTCATACATTTTGTAAATATATATTTGTTAGAAAATATATTATTATTATTTTCTGCTAAAGAAAATGTACTATATAAAATAAAACCATATTTTTATATGTTTGTATTTTTATTTTATTATATTATATACCAATTAAAGTAATCATACAAAAATCAGTTTAAACACTAAACTTTAATTATAGAATATCCGTAATACTTTCTGCTAACACATTATCTGAGACAATAAAGAGTATTATTATTATTTAATAATGGCTACATGTTATTACTTTTTAATACTGGACTATTACTGATAATAATTTCTTAACAGAAACTCCAAACAACATCTTGTTCGACCCGGGAATCGATTCGTTACCTCACGTTCAATCGCAAGTATAAAAACCAGCTACTGTCACGGGATCGAAAAACCAGTATTTTAATGTTAATCCTTAATAAAACACCTTTAAACCTGTCATAATTCAAAGCATTACGGAGCGATTAAGTTATAATTTCGCTTTCACGCCAATAAGCTGACATAAGCCGCTACAAACATGACTTGTCACGAACACACTTTGACAGTTGACAGCTTTCTGTCAAACCTGTCACGGTGACATCGACGCCATGACAGTTTGTAATTGAGCGTAGAAAATAATAATTATACACGTATTACTTTTATTAATTTACGACAAGTTCTTAGAGACTCATTATGTGGCATGTTATAAGAACCTAAGGTTAAGCAATCTTAGACGGGGTCAGAAAATGGATGGGTTACCTGTAACCGTGAATTAGTTAGTAAGAGGTTACGAAGAATGGAATTAACAACATATTTTGGGTTAGCAATGCAGAAAAATCCAACTTGCCTGATTTTATCGAACCCGAAATCACACGACCGGTAGTTGCGTTATCAATACTGTGTAATACGTTTGTATACATTAATTCTATAGGATACTATTTTAAGTACATATTTATGTTTTACATAAAATTATCTTACGTTTAGGCGAATGTTATTAATTGAATTGAATCCGTAAAACGTAGTTTACTTTCAATAGGTATTTATATTTTCCAGGTGGTTTAAATTACATTATAAAAGGAAAACATATTATCTTTTTTGGCAGCAATAAACCATTATTTTGCTTATTTGCTTGGTTTTTCTCGTAAAACAGTCAATCAAGACATTTTTCTAGTTCAAACAAACATTAAAATCACTAATCAAATTCGGCTAAAACGGTGTTTACAGAATCCCTGATGTGCGTTTGAAGTGAGCTTGACTGATGGGTATACACACAACGTCCTGAACCACTGACAAACAGCGCAGTCTCATGATGAGTAGCTTCCGAGGTGAGGGTTTTTATGGAGATCATACTTCTAATATTATAATGCTATCATATTACTAATATTATCATACCATTAATATGTATTATTTGTTACTTAATCAAGCGTAAACTGATGAACGGATTTGATGTTACGAAGCATATGTCTTGACTAGCTGCGCCCCGCGATTTTACTCGCGTAAGTCCTGATGGCGTGGGCATATCGGGATCTTATCTTATCTTGTTTGGGGGCCAGTCAGTGCAGACCGGCAACACTTCGACCCAGTGGGATCTTTTGTGTCGACTTCCCCAACAACGACTGCCATAGATGTTCATGGCAGTCGGGACCGACGGCTTAACGAGCTCTCCGAGGCACGGAGCAAGCGATAATTGTCAATCAATACGCACATAATTTCGAAAAGTCATATGACTTTTCGAAATTATGTGCGTGTTGAAGTTATATAACTTCCGAAAGTCAGAGGTGTGTGACGTGGGTTCAAACCCGAGATCCTTTGCATTGGAGTCTGTTGGTCTCCCCACTGAGCTATCGCTGCTCTTGGGGATATCGAGACACAAAATAGCCTATATGTTAATCCAGGTCTCCAGCTATCTACATACAAGTTTCATCGCAATCGGTTCGGTAGTTTTTGCGTGAAAGAGTAACAAACATCCATACATCCATTCTCACAAACTTTTACATTTATAATATTAGTAGGATTGAATTGACTGCACTGATGACGTTGTGGTTCTAGTGGTCGCCTTGGCATTGCCACCACGCCGAGGGTTTTGGATTCGATCCCCATACGGGACAAAAATGTGTGTAATCCGTAATATTTGTTCCAAGTTTGGGCGTTTTTTGTGTCTGTTGTTCGAAAGTTTGTAAAGTCTTATAAATAAAATATAGATAGACCATTTCCTATATAAATACACTAGATTTGTAGCGGATATCCTGGTAGTGCGATTCCGAGTTTACAAAGGCAAAGTCGTGGGCAAAGATTATGAGGACATTAGGATGAATAGGACTTATTAAAAAAAAAAACCTAATGTCTAATACTTTTTGTAGTTAAAATACTCGAGTGTAATAAAATTGCGGTAGAGGGAGCGCTGAAACCCTCTCCACAACCGCAGAACCGGGCGCCGTAGGGTGCGAGATGACCTCCAGCCACCCTGAGGTGTTGACTTCGTGGGCCTGCCCGCCATCCGATCAGCACCAGGTCCGAAAGGCGGCGAGCGTGTTCTCACGCGCGCCTCAGTGTCGTGTCCGTCTCACCACTGGGGGAGAGGGCGGGGGGACAGGCGTACGACAGAGGCACAGTAGGGATCTTAAAAGTGAGCAATGCCTAAAGGGTAGGTCTCTTCGTGTAGTGGCCTGCCGTTTCGTACGGCGGGCCAAAACCTTGGCGGTGTCGCGACCGAATGCGCAAGTGATTCGCGCGGCCCCGCCGATTGCGGTTTTGTCGAGGATAACCTTGGTAGGTCTAGTCAGTATACCGGGAGGTCCACTATGATCATCCTTATTCCAACTTTCTCTTTTACTTTGGTGAGTCCGACATAACCCTTCCGCCCGCCCCCGCGGAGCCCCCTCCGAAGAAATTTTTTTTTGGAATCTATTGATGCATCTCTATGCATCAATACATTCCAAATAAATATTTTAAAACTTTCTTCAAAAATCATTATTAATAAACGTTCTGTAAACCTTAATTATAATACAGCATTGGCATTCTTATGCATTTTTATGAGCAATCATTTTCATATATAAATTTATTTCTTGAAATCGTTTCAGTGGTATTCAGGAACATAGTTTATTGAGTATCTAATACTTAATTATTTTACAAAATTAATTCATTTATTAAATTTCTTTATTTAATTTAGCTACGTCTACAGCCTAAAAAGTTAGGTCTGTAAATAAAACTTTATTAAGTTTATTTTTTTATTTATTTATTTATTTATTTATTTATTTATTTCAAAACTATTAATCTATCATTACAGGTTCTTAACCTAATGCGATAGTATAGCAACATAACTAAAATCTAACATTTAAATACAGTAATATAATAAAATATCTTAAATCTATTAACAATAACTTAATATCCAGTATATAGCCTTTGTGAATTCGCTCACTGAACATGAAAATAGATCGATCCGATCTGATACGGTATTAAGCGCACGCAGCGCCCGCGTCAGCGGCGCGTGCTGTAAGAGATTAGTGCGCGCGCGCGGCACCACTAGCAACGCCGGCCGCCGCCGTCGCCCCCTATACTCATCTGGGACAAAAAATTGAATCTCCTGCAGGATGGCTGGGTTATGTATTTTACCTCTTATAAGTTTAAATAAATAGCAGACCATGGCTGCTTCTCTACGTACTTCTAGTTTATGATAGCCTACCATTCCGAGGGTAAATAGAGAAGGATACAGTAGTGGATATCCCGGGTAAACGCCGTACAATTTTGAATATAAAAATCTAATAAATTTATTTTGTATCCGTTCTAACATAGATTTGTATTTGGCTTCGTATGGAGACCAAATCACTGCATTACACTCCAAGTGACTTTTGACGAGAGCCTCAAATAACGCTTTCAAAGCCTTAATGTTTGTAAATTGGTTAGCTTGACGTAAAACAAACCCTAAATTTCGATATGCCTTTTTACAAAGCTGTGTAACATGTTTTCGAAAATTTAAATCGACCGTAAAATGAATTCCTAAATCTTTAACCTCATTGACACGCTGTAGTGGTGTCCCATCTAGGTGGTAGTGGTGATGGCGTGGGGTGCGTGCACGGCTGAACGACAACACTGAACATTTGTTTACATTAAAATAAAGTTTATTTTCTTGGCTCCATTTTGCAACTCTATCGATATCACACTGGAGTATATTGCAGTCCGTTTCCTTCTTCACTTCAACAACCAGCTTCAAATCATCGGCAAATAATAAGCATGTGGATTTATTTATGACTGCAGGTAGGTCATTTATCATCAAGATAAAAAGAAGAGGCCCCAAATTACTGCCCTGGCTCACACCCGATCTAGTAAGGTAAGGTTCAGACAGGTATCCGCCACAGTCGACATATTGACATCTATCTCGCAGATAGTTGGCGAAAAATTTTAGCGTGTGTGGTGTGCACCCGAAGCTGGCTAATTTCGATAAAAGGATGTCGTTGTCGACCGTGTCAAATGCCTTTCTAAAATCTAAGTACGCAACATCCACTTGTAAGCCGGCATCTACAGACGGAACTAATTGTGACATCAGATGCATCAAGTTTCCTGTTGTTCCACGCCCTGGGCGAAACCCGTGCTGCGCGTCGCATAGTTGGGCACTTATTTGCGCATAAAGACAGCTGTGAATGACGGTTTCGAAGACCTTGGCTGGAGTGCACAAGATTGCAACAGGTCTGTAGTCACTGGGTGTCGGACCTCCCTTACCTTTCGGCACAGGAACCACTCGTGTGAGTTTCCATCGGTCAGGAAACGTAGCTGTATCTATACAAACATTAAATAAATGTAACAAGGGTTCCACTAATGTCATATGACAATCTCTAAAAACAAATGGTGGAATACCATCTGGCCCCACGGTGCGCTTAGGCGTGAGGCGGGCGAGCGCGCGCCGTACGTCGCTAGGGCTCAGGCGCGCGAGGTGTGTCCACGCGCTCGTCGGCGCTGCCGCCGCGACCGCCGCCTCCACGCTCAGCGCCGCCGGGGCACTATTATATACCGAGTGAAAAAATCTAGCGAACTCAGCGGCGCACTCGTGTTCCGACAAAACGCGTCCGTTATTTGTTAATTTCTGTTTGCATAATCTACCTTTCCTAGATCGCATGTAAGCCCAGAACGCTCGTGGGTCGGTTGCCAGGTGATTTTGTACACGGTCACAATATAAGGCATGTGCTTTTGTCGTTTCAGCCTTTACTCTCGCCCTACTTTGAGAGAAAGCATTATAATCACTACGCGATTTGCTCGATTTGTACTTTTTATGAAGCTTATATTTTAACTTAATTTCTCTAATAATCTCGGACGTATACCATACGGGATAACTGTATCTATCTGTATTTATTGAGTGAAACTTCTTTTTAGGGACACAAATGTTAAAAACTTCATATAACTTATTATAAAATAAATTAAGTACTACGTCAGGATCATTTATATCGTACATATCACTCCAGTCGATTCTAGTCAACAGATAATATAAGTGATTAAAATCAGCTTTCATAAAGTTCCATTGTTTACCTATTGTCGGTGTCGGGTTATGGTTTTGTGGTATATGTGGCGACGTGAGTACAGGGGGCGCCACCGGCACCCGCGACGCCGCTCCGCCGAGTTCGATACGTACCGCGAGTGGCGGGTGATACGCGTCCACGGGCTCCAGGGCCTCGTCCGCCTCGCTCACCGACACGCCGCCGCCACCGCCGTCGCGCGCGCTCAACACAAGGTCCAATTGCCTTCCACTACAATTAGGCACCATATTGCTTTGACCGAATTCACAGAAGGCTACAAAATATTCATAATAATTACGAACATTTATATTGCACGAATATAAATTGAAATCTCCCATTATAATTAAATTATTCCCATATTTTATACAAAGTTTCTCTAATAAATTAAACATTATCATATATTCATTTTCCTCTGTTTGTGGCGGAATATATACTACACAACAAGTAAACAAATATCGGCTTTGTTTATAAAATGTAGCACAAATCAACTCGAACCTATGACTGTCGATATCACTAGTATTCGGCATTGTTACTTTCCGCATCTCAATCCGCGGTGTGGCCACTAAAAGTACGCCGCCGTGCTTACGCCCATCCGCGCGATCACATCTTAATACTTGATACTCGGGTAACACGAACTCCGCATCTTGGATAGCTTCACTGAGACCAGTTTCCGTAATTGCGAATATATCTGATCCGGATGATTCCAGTAAGGATAAGAATTTTGTTGTCTTAGTACGTAGTCCGCGAACATTTTGATATAAGATGTTAAAGTTTCTTGAATTTGGAACTTGTATAGAGTAAATCAATTTCTAATTTGGATGAAAGATTATTATTAAAACTTATTGCACTACACAGGAAGTATTTCGCCTGTAATTAGTCGAACAAAATAGAACGACTAACAAAGTGCGCTCTCTAAAAAGTTTAAATTTGGTAGAAGACCAGGACAATCGATAGAACCATTTGCGATTTTTACTCGATCCGAGAATCGTATCTGAGACATCACGATCAGCTGTGTGTGGCCATCAGCCCCACAGCACGAACGAGGAAACTATAATCATTCCATTCTAGTGATACACCCATACTTATGATTTCTATGCAGATTTGCTCAATGAACCGCTAAAAGTAGGGTCGAAGGATAAATAGTACGAGACGCCGGGAGAAGGGGGGGTCGCAATACAGATATAGACTGCCGTAAACGTCGCAAAAACAACCTAACTCCACTTCAAACCAA
The DNA here is from genome assembly GCA_963675205.1 of Catocala nupta. Classification (NCBI taxonomy): domain Eukaryota; kingdom Metazoa; phylum Arthropoda; class Insecta; order Lepidoptera; family Erebidae; genus Catocala; species Catocala nupta. The sequence continues at coordinate 1,873,807 of OY776089.1, read as the reverse complement.
GCAATTTTGAATCTTATTACTGTGATTATAGGATTGAGTTTAGATTGAGAATATAAATGGTTGATGTACAGTGTTCCCTAAATTGTTGGACGTGAATCATCGGTCACTTACCCCCGAGTGGTTAGAAAATAAATTTTCTAGATAAAATTGTTTGTTGGCGACATTATTGTTTATGTTTCCTATTTGCGTGATTTATGTTGTGTTGGCAGGCGATCCCTAGCCGGCACAGGAAACTGTTGCCAGGTGGACGATTGACCTATATTTTTTTAATAACTCTTTTTTATGGACGTTTAAAGTGAGTCATAGCTTCACGCCTGTGTTACTCTGAAAGTGATGGCAGAAATGTAGGTTAATTTTAATTCGCTAATTGCTGTGTCCCTAGTAAGTTATAGATACGAGCCTTATGTATAAACGACATGGAATGAACTAGCTTTTTTCGAATGTATCCCGCGGTTATAAATACGTGGTTACTTAATACATTACTAACATGCGCGCGGCTCCGCCCGACCTACACCAATAAAAAGTAGCCTATGTCCTTTTCCAGGTTTTAAACTACCTCTGTATCAAATTTCATCTAAATCGGTTGAGTGGTTTAACCGTGAATAAGTAATAGACAGACAGACAGACAGAGTTACTTTTAAATTTATAATAGTAATAAGGATAAGCACATTAGAAAACGTTTTGATTCTCTTCATCCCCAACAACCTGGCCGTAAGTGGTCACACAGCTCATGGACTTACAAACAATGATAGGACGACCTTAAACCCACCCATACTACAATGATTAATTCGTGGGTCACACAAATAATTGTCCTGCGTGGGACTAGAACCCACAATCCACGGCGCATCAGCAGTAACGTGGCGACCACTTGACGCTTGAGCGGTGATATTGTTGCCGACTTTCAGGCTCGGTATCCATCAAAGCAGAGAGGAGAGGAGACGAGAGATGTGTTTTGAATAAACCAATTAGATATCGTTATTTCCATATCTCCTCTCCGCTTAGCTTCGGGGGAAATGGATCAAGCGGAGGGGAGAAGAGATATCTCGTTGTTCTATAGAATTTTGTGCCGCGAGCGAGCAAGCGCTCATGCGCTCTGTTCCCCGTTGCTCTCTCCTCGCGTCTCGCTTACCCGAAAGCTTCACTCGATTGACTGGTTTCGAGCTCTCACAGTTACAAATAACCTGCCAGCTTCCCAGCTCTTCTCCTCTCGTCTCCTCTCCTCTCTGCTTCGGTGGATACCGGGCCTTAATGAACGTAATCGCTTTTCTTTTCTTAATATGCGTTAAACATAATATGTCGAAAATACTATTTATATAAAGTAAGCCATTGTTACTGCAGTACATAGAAGCCATTTAAAATTAGTCACGTCCTATCATTGCTTCCTTTCTAAGTACTTTCGCATTTACTTGTAATATTGTTTATACCCGTGGCTGCGCTTCTATAATGAATAACAACTATTTAACAAGACCACATAGGACTATATTTTTCTGGGATGAGAGGTAGCCCGTGATACGCCCCGTACCGTAAAATTGTGTCTATGCAAAATACATCGATTTATTGATTCGTTTCTATACCTTCACATTGATAATTATCAGTGGTCAAAAATAATTAAACGTTCGTAGTTAATAAAACTAAAGTTTTATATTTCAGTCGGCCTCGATGGCGTAGTGGTTAGTGTAACCGACTGCCACGCCTGAGGTCGCGGGTTCGATTACCGCACAAGTCAAACATTTGTGTGCATGAACATGGATGTTTGTTTTGGTCTGAGTGTTTCTATGTATAATATGTATGTACTTACAAAAAAAAGTATATATGTATGTTTATCCATTGTCTAGTATCCATAGTACAAGCTCTGCTTAGTTTTAGATAGATGGTGTTGTGTGTATGTGATAGAATATTATATTGTTATATTTCTGCTCTACCCTCCATAAACTTATTCGTAAACTTTAACTATGCCAGTCTCACACTTGTGCGTATTATAAACTATATCTTCTGTTCTATTAAACTGAATAAGATGAAAGATGATTAGACCATACTAAGGTATGGTTAGGCCATAGTCCACCACGCTGGTCCAGAACGGTTTGGCAGACTTCACATATCTTCGAGAACATTATGGAGAACTCTCAGACATGCAGGTTTCCTCACAATGTTTTCCTTCACCGTTAGAGCGGGCGATAGTTAACTTTTTAATACGCAAATATCTTCGAAAAGTCAGAGATGCGTACCTTGGGATCGAACTCGGGACCTCTGCGTATCAGTCCAACGGTTTTCCATTTGGCTATTGTTGCTATTCTACTATAATATTATAAAAGGAGAGATTTGATATTTTGTTTGTTTCTTTGCAAGAATTTCACTCAAAAACCACTAATACGATTTTAAAAATTCTTTCGCCATTCGTAAGCTATATTATTACCGAATAACATAGGCTATATTTTATTTAAAAATTACTGTTACTAATATTACCTAACGTTCTTTTACTCGAGCAAAGCCGCGGGCAAAACGCTAATAAACTAATCTATAATATCTTATATCTATACTATATAATATTATAAAGCTGAAGAGTTTGTTTGTTTGTTTAGTTGAACTCGCTTATCTCAGGAACTACTGGTTCGAATTGAAAAATTATTTTAGTGCGCTATCACGCTACGATCAATAGGAGGGGAGCAGCAATGAAAAATGTTGCCAAAACGGGTAAAATTCTCTTATCTTATATGAAGCAGACAAAGTTTCGCGGGTCAGCTAGTTAATTATAACTTCGATAAGTCAGAGATTAGCCTTAGGATCGAACCCGGGACCCCTGCGGTCAGTCCAACGGTTTCCCATTTCGACATTGTTGCCATTCTACTATATTATCTATACTAATATAATAAAGCTGAAGAGTTTGTTTGTTTGCTTGAACGCGCTAATCTCAAGAACTACTGATCCGAATTGAAAAATTCTTTTAGTGTTGGATAGCTCATTTATCGAGGAAGGCTATAGGCTATAAAAGATCACGCTACGACACACGGGGGCGGCGCAGTAATCATAAATGCAGGTGAAACCGCGGCCACATCTAATGAGTACATAAAACTTGTCGGGAGCAGTATTATTCTGGTGTGTATGTACTCTATTCTATATATACCGTAGACTGTTTCTATATATATCTTGTATACGGGACAAATGATTCACCACCATTGTGACTCAGAGATCAGCTGGCAGATCTTAGATTATGTTTTTTTGGTGTCTGTGGTTTATTATAGTGGGTAATGGGAGGTGGAGTGGTTTTTTTTGGACGTCATGGGTAATGTGTTGATTGCATTTTGTTTTATATACAAATAATGTCCTACAGACCGAATTTCGGTCACGGCAGCCGGTCTTAACGGAGACTGTCCATCTGCACAGGAGATATTATACTGAACAAGTGTGTGCGCAAACACAAGTGCCCTATATGTTCTCTAATTCTCATGATTCGATGGGGCAGTAATTCGAGACGACCAGAAAGAGATCAGGTGCAGGTCCAACGGCTTTACGTGCTTTCCCAGGCACGGGGGTTTCTAACACCGCCAACTTCCTAACTTCGGGCTGCTATTGAGCTTTCTTAACAGGAAAACCTAATAACCTTTTTTTGTTGGCCCGACCCGGGATTCGAACCCGAGACCTCATAAACAGCAGTCGCATTCACTACCGCTGCGCCACGGAGGCAGTACACATACATAGATTCACGCCTGTTTCCCAGAGGGGTAGACTGAGACTACTAACCATTTGCGACGATCCTGACACACTTCTCTGGCTTCATTCACGTTTATCAGTTCATCACATTCCTCATACACGCTCGCCGGTGCCCTTGAACTGGCTTTTCTCCTTATCTCTTAAATCAACCTGGCCTTTGTCCAGAACGCTTCCGATCTGATCGAGAATCGTTCGCCTAGGTCTTTCCCTTGCGACTGTTCCATTTACACTAGCCTTATAAACTTTTTCAGTCAGTCTTTTCTCGTTATATATACTCTATGTATGTAATAGTGCATAGCATCCCTAACCAATGCCTACTCAGCATTTCTGACTGCAGGCACCATTTTGAACATAGGCAATACGCTAGATCGTATCAATTATTCGCGCGTGAAACTTGCCTTTTAAATCGAGTCTTTAAACGAACGTCTTAATTCAATATTTTGTTTCTTTTTTTTTGTAAAAAGGCGTATGGCCCTTTTCTATAACAGTTCGGTCTCTGAGTTCTATCAAAATGTTTGTGATACAGTTATAATAACTAGCGGTCGGCAAGTGGTCAAAATTCGACCGAAATTCCTAAGCTTGCTACTTTGTTTTCTGTTTTTCTTTATTACATATAAGTAAGGTATAGGTAACCATAGTTACAAAGAATTGTACGACGTCAGACGAACAATGTCGAAATACTACGAACGCGATTCGACTGCGTGTGTCAAATGCATGGTTGTGTGCGTGTAGTGTTTTTTCATTAATTTAATGTATTTCTAATGCATATTTTATATAAATATTAGGATTCGTCACTCCTTCTCCATATAAACTTTAACTGTGCCAAATTTTATACTCCTCCGTCCGCGCAATTTTCGTAAAAAGGGGTACAAAGTTTTTGCTTCACGTATTAATATATAGATAAATATGAGGTGTATTACACGGTTGGTATGTTGTTAGATTCCACGTGATAGAGCGAGCTTATTGTTGATTATCGAGCATATTTGTTGTTGCTAAGAATTAATTTAAAGAAAATCTAGTAACACTTTTCTAGATGAGAATTGAATGAGAGAGACCTCGCGAACGTCTGCAAATGATAGAGGCATTTTATACAAAGGCATTTTAGTCTGAAAGTTAACATAGTTAAAATTGCCAGGTTGCTGTAAGTTATACAAATACAATGATTATTTGAATCTTCTTCTTCTCCCTAGCCTTTATTATTCCCAAGTTACTTGGGATCGGCTTTTCTGGTCTAACCGGATTTGACTGGATATCAGTTTTTACAAGGAGCGGCTGCCACCTGACCTCACAAACCCGAAGGCTAACGATATCCTAAGGCTTGACCAGTGCCAGGATATTATAGGGCACTGACTTCCCAATAGACTGCCATAGATGTTCATGGCAGCCAGGACCGATGGCTTAACGTGCTCTCCGAGGCACAGAGAAGGCGATAATTGTCAAATACGCACATAACTTCAAAAAGTCATATAACTTCCGAAAGTTAGAGATGCGCGACGTGGGTTCGAACCCGAGACCCTCTGCATTGCAGTCTGTTGGTCTCCCCACTGAGCTATGCCTAAATAAATAAATATTTACCTACTAATATCTCGAGAAAAGACTATATATTATAAATAATAATCAACATGAATCAATTTGTATAATATTTGTCATCGAAATTAGGTCGTTTGGTGATGGTTGCTGTTTTTGTTAATTGCAGAAACCATTCTTAACTTAAAGCCAAGCATCTATTCATGTAAAATAACATCGAATTTGGATATAATATTAAAAAATCGATGAACAATTTTGTATGAATCACAACACTACCGATTTTCTTCAAACAAAACGTCAATTTCACAGTTAAAAACCAAATACGTTTAGAAAACAAAATGCCATGCTATGTTACCGTCTCATACAGGTTCCTTTAACCAAAACCATACACGCCCCAACATTACAAAACATCTATTAACACACAATTATACATAGATTCCATTCAAGTACTCGACTACAACCGACTGGACCAGACCGTCGAGTAAACGCAGAACCGGTTCTACCCCAATTACCTCTCCCCCTACTAATTGGACTGCCACTGTGAGCTCAAGGTATTCCAGCTACACACACGGTACCACATTTTTAAAACAATTTTGTTCTAAATGCGACTCTGTGTTTCTACTGTGTGGGGTGCCTGTAAGCTTGTGTGAGGTTACCGTATTCCATTTTAGAACACAGTGTCAATTGTTTATTACAATATTGCAGGAAATAATTTTAAAATGTACTCTGTGTTTTGATTGGAATGTCTTTTGAATGTGTTTGTGCTGTTTGGTTTTCTATTTTCAAACACAGTGCCAATTGTTTAATACAATGTTGTTCGAATTTATTTGAAAATTTGCACTGTGCTGCATTTGTGTTGCGTTTGAATGTGGTTGTGAGGTCTCCGTTTTCCAGCAAGGTGCACAGTGTCAATTTCTTTATTACTTTTTGTTAGAATAAATGACACTGTGTTGTGTGAGTATGTGTACTGAATTTAGTTTGAAAGGCACCTGGAGATTCCTTGGATGGCTAAGTTTTAAGAATCCTTGTGATTGGTCTTACTAGTTTTTGTTCGAAGGTATTTTTATTAGAATTGTTGAAATTGTTTCGTAAGTGAAAGTTCTGGAGAGTTTGAAAAGGTCAATGTGACGTCACTGGGAATTAAATTGACGACTTAAATATTAAAACCAGCCACATTCGAGTCGTACTAACGCATAAGGGGTTCTGCACACGTGCCCGACAGTTGCTTGGTTATTTGATGCGAAAAACACGTAAAGCCGTTGGTTCTGCGCCTGATCTCTCCGGTCGTATCGTATTGCCATCCCATCGGATCATGAGAGTTAGGGAACAGAGTGTGCACTTGTGTTTGCGCACATACTTGTGCACTATAATATCTTCTGCGCAGATGGCCAGTCTCGTTAAGATTGGCTACCGTGACCGAAATTCGAGGTCGAATTCCGAGGTCTCAAGGTTCCAGCAAGCATAATGCCATTTACTGGCCAAAGCTTAAGACTTCGTGCTGCTGCTAAAAGTTCCTTGGCAGGTAAACCCAATTACACTTTGCTTGACCCGGGAATCGACCTTAAGACCTCATTAAAGCAGTAGTTTTAAATAATAATAAGAAAATTTATAATGGCGTTTAGCTCAGTCAGATTTTGTCATGCGACTGGTAGAGTGAGTCATATAAAAATTAGGGCCCTAATTCCATCTCTTTCTCACCTATATATGATAGATATAAATAAAATACATAAAGCTATATAATTGTATGTGGTAGTCGTTCCTCGGTACAGCTAACAATATATTAGTACAAATTTTTGGATGGGTGACCACACGCGTTGTTAATTAAGTAAAAGAGAACCTCGAAGGGCATCAGACCTCTGTTTGGTGAACAAATATTGGCCGGTTTTGAACCTTAGAATGTTTGGTTTAAGGCACGAGCGATTGAATTGATAATTTAAATAGATTTCGGTGGCAGTGAATGCAACTGCTGTAGGTACATTAATGCTAGGGTTTGAATCTCAGATCGGCATGTTATTGATCCCGAATCAAAATATCTGCAGATCATTCATTTAGGTATGTGGGACATAGAGAAAAGTCTATGATGTGGGAGGACCTAGCTTGCTACATTCCGTGCAAGAAATTGAACAAAATTTAAAAACCCGCTGTTTTATTTTAGACTAACGACTCGCCCTGGCTTCGCATGAATCCATGAAGAATGTTGAAGTGAATAATTTGTTAAGGTTATATACTACTCGTGCGAAGCCAGGGCCAGTCGCTAGTTTAAAATAAACCAGAGTGATTACTCTGTCTATTGGTGAAAATCGCATGGAAATCCGTTCAGTACTTTTTGAATTTATAGCGTACAGACGCAGCGGGGGACTTCATTTTATATTATGTATCACTACATAATATAAAATGAAGTCCCCCGCTGCGTCTTATATATATAAATAAGTTAAAACTGACTGCTTACTTACTGTTTTTAATAGGACTTCACACATACTTCTTTGGCTGATAAACACATTGCCCTCCTTTACATTGCGAAGGCGGGTTAAAACACATAAAAAAATACTATCCATATCAATACTTTAAAAAAGTAAAGCTATTTTCAAACCCGCTGTCGCTTATACCTTACGCCACTAGCAAGGTAGTAAGACCCGAGTCCAACAATGGTGGAATGGTGTTTACTACGAGTTGCTCAACCAACTGCCTCTACGTGAGAACTAGGCTGTATTTATATTCCTTACACGTATCAAATATACTTACATCTATATCCCAAAGGGGTGAGCAGAGATAGCCAGAGATTTCACAAACAAAAAAGTAATTAAAAAGACAATTTCAAACAAATTGTATTTGGCATCGGACCGAGAAAGATGGAAATTGCTACATCGACAAGTGCATAGCACATAAATATTGGATGGACGGACAAACGACCGACAGAAAGAATATCCAATCAACTATATTTTGGATCACATATTTTTTTTTATCAGGGATCGAACCCACATTTCAAGAACCGATGCCTACCTACTGACTACGACACAAAATTCAAGAATATATTTTGAGAATTTATGGCGAGAAGACCTGGACGTTTTTAAAAGGGTCTACGGATATCTACCAATAGAGAAATTTGGATGTTTAAGGGAAAGGCTTTTCCTCAGTGTTGGGACATGTCAAAATGCTAAATAAAATATATTGTAGTCCTTTGTGAGACCATAGTTTTGTTTTTTGTTTAAATAAGGTTTTAGACATTACATTGGCTAATAAACACATTACCGTTCTTTGCGTTGTGATGTCGCGTAAAACATATAAGAAACGGGTAGTATTTAACTGTACCTCAATTTTTTGCTTTTGTTCTATCAAAAATACTAATTACACAGCAAAATATGCTTATCAAAAATACTAATTGCACACCAAAACATATTTAAAGAGATCAAATGAAGCCCGCTTCGCGGGGTTCCTATTTTTGGGTGGAATTAAGAAGGAACCTAACATAACCGAACCGTTCCGAGACGGAAAGCAGTGATTTGAGGCGTATAGGTGCTCGTTATAATATATTTTAGTAAGCATATTTTGCTGTACAATTAGTATTTTTGGTGGTCATTATATTTAATCCCATAAGAAATTACGCTATTCATACGAATACTTTGAAAAAGTATCTAAACCTTTTATAACCCCAAAATGGTATTTATTAGTGTTTGTGCAATCAACTGCCTCTACATAGCGAATTCATAATAAAACAGCGACGTAACTCCGAATTTAAATATAAGGCAATTTGAACTCTAATTATGTGACTACAAATACTAACATTATATTTGTGTTAAGTAATTGTAATAGAGCTTAAATTTGTTTAATCCAAAATACTCAGATAGGTCTCTGTTTTATAAAGACTGATAGGAACTAGATTGTTTTACATTCTTCCAACATATCAGATCTTTTTCGCTTATATCCCAAAGAGACTAGGAAAAGATGTATGACAGATCTCCCACTGGACAGGCTTTGTCAAGTGTGGGGCCACTGAATACCGCATATTATTGTAAAGATATAATAATAATAATATATATACATATATAATAATATTCTATCACATGTACACACAACACCATCTAGCCCAAACTAAGCAGAGCTTGTACAATGGGTACTAGACAATGGATAAACATACATATATGCTTTTTTGTAAATACATACATATTATACACCCAAACCAAGACAAATATCCATGTCCATGCACACAAATGTTTGACTTGTGCGGGAATCGAACCCGCGACTTTAGGCGTGGCAGTCAGTTACACTAACCACTGCGCCATCGAGGCCGCCAAATTTACGCCATTGCTAGTTGAATGTCTGAAATATTATGTAACAATTACTTATAAAAAATCTCTGCATTATCTTACATCAGGGCATCCTTTCAGGATCCTTACGTAGTTACCCTGATCCTTTTCCTATTCTTTCCTTTGTCCTTTCCGTCCTTCATTCCTTTTTAAAGGGCTGGCAACGCACTTGTAACTCCTTTGGGGTTACGGGTGTCCATGGGCGGCGGTAATCGCTTACCATCTGGCGATCCGAGGGCTCGTTTGCCCACCTAAGAAATAAAAAAAGTTAAAAAATGGCTCCTTACACTTTACCCTACCCAGGCATCAAAACCCGGCCCTCACAAATACGACAACTTACACAGCCCCAACAAAGTGATCAAATATTAAAACACGACAAAAAAGATTCAATTTGAATAATCATCACAATATTGGTGATAAAAGTCTACCAACATTACGGAATAATTGAATAAGAAGGCTTACTTATAAATATATTCACGCTATGAGTTGTTGTTGTAAGGTATCTCAGATCGTATGGTCGGCCGACGAGCTAATACTTTAATCCTCTTACCTTATAGTACTTGGCAGACAGGCGTGGTTAACGACAATATATAACACCTGTTCGTTTTAATATTATCTACATATATATGTAAAAAAAGTAGTGGTTAAAGGCTTGAATAGCGCAATGGTTTCGTTGTCATTCATAACGTTGCACTAAGGCCCGGTATCCATCAAAGCAGAGAGGAGACGAGAGATGTGTCTTGAATTAAATAATCAGAGTTCGTTATTTCCATACCTCGTCTCCGCTCAGCTTCTGTGGAAATGGATCAAGCGGAGAGGCCAGGCATTTTTTGTACCGCGAGCGAGCAAGTAAGCGGCGCGGCAGAACGGAGATGTGTGTAGCGAGAGAGGCTGGGCGCGGGCGCGCTCTTGAAATAGTGTAGCATATTCGCCATGACTGTCACATTTTACATGGTTTCTTATCTAGAATCTATGTTTCCATCGATAATTTAAATATTGGAGAATTAATTGTGTTTCTTTAACCTCTAATTCCTCTTCCTTAAACAAATTAAGATATAACTGTTCTAACGATATGACGTCTTCTTTTCATAGACAGCACTTGACTGGTTCCGAGCTCTCACAGCTCACATCCCTGCTACACACAGCTTACATCTTAATCATCCAATACTCCTCACTACATGGTCCAAGAACCTTGGAGTGCAAAGTAAAAAATAATAATATTATTATTTAATGTTTGCGCACCAAGCGGGTGCGCTGTGCTGCGTTGTAATAGTCTTGGTGCGCTTCTTACTGGTGCGTTACAAACTGGTGCGCAGCATGGCATGCCTCAAATAGCTTTTTGAGTCCGAGGCTGGGTATTCTTTGTGTCCGTTGTTCGAATGTTTGTAAAGTCCCTCGCGACACAGGAATGAAGTCAGAGCAAATATGTAGTTGTTTGAGTCCGAGGCTGGGTATTCTTTGTGTCCGTTGTTCGAATGTTTGTAAAGTCCCTCGCGACACAGGAATGAAGTCAGAGCAAATATGTAGTTGTTTGAGTCCGAGGCTGGGTATTCTTTGTGTCCGTTGTTTGAATGTTTGTAAAGTCCCTCGCGACACAGGAATGAAGTCAGAGCAAATAGTTATTTGAGTCCGAGGCTGGCTATTCTTTGTGTCCATTATTTTGTACAGGAATGAAAAAGCCTAGAGTAAGCAAGTAAGGAAGTATGCAGGCACTCCAAGTTTTAGTGAGATATCGCGAGCGAAGCCGCTTGCAAGAACTAGTACTATTATATTTCGTTCTGTAATGAATAATGATCGTTTCCCATATTAGTCGTAATATTTCAAGAATATGAATATTAACTGAGGTCTTGTACCTTATCAGGAATATAACATGGCGGTTATCGGTGCAGGTAAGCTGCCGAGGTGTAATTATGGATTATTAGTCTCGATCATTATGAATTGACAACTAGCTTAAATGATTATGGACTATTCATAGTTTCGTGACTGCCCTATGGTTCAATGGTATCATATGCTGTTGGTTGTGTGGTCGCAAGTTCGGTGCTTGGGTCGACCAATTTTCTCGCTACCTTAGGCGTGGCAGTCAGTTACACTAAACACTACGCCATCGAGGCCGCCAATGTATTGCACATATTATACATAGAAACATCCAGACCAAGACAAATATCCATGTTCATGCACACAAATGTTTGACTCGTGCGTGAATCGAACCCGCGACCTCAGGCGTGGCAGTCAGTTACACTAACCACTACGCCATCAAGGCCGCCAATGTATTGCACATAATATACATAGAAACACCCAGACCAAGACAAACATTTAGGTTCATGCACACAAATGTTTGATTCGTGCGGGAATCGAACTCGCGACCTCAGGCGTGGCAGTCGGTTACACTAATCACTACGCTATCGAGGCCGCCATTGTGGGTGTATTGCACCTCTATATACCACTATGAATACATAGGTGTAAGACTGTATGTAATTACAAAACAATGCAATATCTAGGACAGCTATGGATTGATTAAGATTATATTCGAGAGCGATCCCAAGGCGCACATCTCTGACTTTTCGATATTATGTGCGTATTAAATAAATAATTATCGCTCGCTTTAAGAGGAAACACAAGGGCCGTTTTTCCATACAATAATAGTCCCTTGTTTCCTCTCTGGATAATGCCAGTAGAGCAATAATATTTTCCAAAAAATGTATGGCCTCTATTGGTATGTCCTTATGTTTTCCTTTTTTCAATAATTAATTATTTAAAGAGACATGAGTTGTAGTTGTCTCTATTACGCTCAATTCAATTCTCTCGCCCGTCGTGTTTCCTCTTAACGGTGAAGGAAAACATCGTGAGGAAACCTACATGTCTGAGAGTTCGACATAATGTCATAACATAACGTCGACTGCCAGGATGTTTCAAAAAGGCTTGACCCCTTGGCGCTGCGTAGAGATGTGACCTAGCTATGCATCTTCCATCGCTTTTACTATGGGGAGTGCTCCGATAAATTGTTTGGACTGATCCCTGCCGCTTCTTTTCGCCATCGACCTACGCGACAGCATTTCCATCCCCATCATTTAGATGGTTGGAAGTCCACAACTGTGCGTTTGACCAGAAATTTTCTGCCTCGCACGGCCTGCGCCCTCGCTTGCGGTATTTTCGAACCAATACGAGCTTCGAACCTTCAAGAAAAGAGCGTACCTACTCCTTTTTAAAAGGCCGGCGACGCACTTATGACTCCTCTGGTGTTGCGGGTGTCAATGGGCGACGATAATCAGGCGACCATCAGGCGATCCGTCTGCTCATAGGCCTTATAATCCATAAAAAAAGTGTGCTCGGAGATATGAGAAGTCTGCCAACCCGCACTGGGCTAGCGTGGTGGACTATGGCCTAACCGTTCTCACCCTGAGAAGAAGCCTTTGCCCAGCAGTGGGACCGTTTAATACAAAGCTGATATTATTAAGTGTTTGTTCCCAAATCGAATTGACTATCTCTACTTTAATAGTTACTATTGGAAGCAATTGGTCAATTAATTTAATTCTTGATGTGTTCAATTGGTCGCTGGGGCGATAAAATAAAATGGTAACTCTGACTGCCCGGTGTAGCAATACTATTTATATTCAGACATATATTATATATATTTATATGCTACCTTAGTAGCGATGGTGAATGTGTCTCGGGTTTGATGTCCGCGTCGCACAAAATGTTATTGGTCTGTCAAAAAATCCTCAGTAGCATCATAGAGTCTAGAACTCTCAACCCTTTATACGTGGGATCTAAAAACTTAAATGGCAAATGCCGGCCATAGCACAACTCTAGCCTAGCCTTTCGGGCATAATATGAGCCTATGTACACGTAGATAGGTTCTTTTTTTTTCTTTTTTTTGCCTGTCAAAATGACCACACTCCGCCTGATGGTAAGCAGTCGTGTGGTCTAAGAGTAGTGGCCTCCACATCGTTCTCATAGGAGCCGACGCGATGTTGAGGTCTCTACTTTGACGGCCTGAGAAGGTGCTTTTTCACGCCCCGCTTAAAGGACCCAGGATTGAAGGAAGAAGGAAACACGTACCTTGGTAGAGAATTCCATGCCTTGATCGTTCGGCAGAGGTATGAGGACCCAAACTTGTTGGTACGCACTCTATAATATGTACTCTATAATAATGTATATCAGGATATCTAGAAAATACAAAATTTTTCGTCCATTATAATGTATAACATATTATTAATTATATACATAATATAAACACAATTTTTTTAAACTAACATACCCTAAAATATTATAAAACAGAAATAAAAAGAAAAAGAAAACTAGAACCCTCTAATAGGCGTCATAGAATTCCTCCGCATCACATTCGACTGGTAGTGTGCCCAGAAGACTGGCAACATTGCCACGTTGAATGGCAATGCTTATTCTTTCCGCGAAATAAAGGCCAGCCCTCTGGTCACGGGAAGCGTCGATTAACCTATTCGCTATGTCTCTATAGAGAGCACGAGCACTGGAACCCCATGGCCCTAGCGTTTCGACCCCAAACGGATTAATTAATATATAATCCATTATTAGAACTAAAGTATGGTACTTAACAAACCCTAATGATTTGCAATTAAACTTTCTTTGTTTTAAATTTTTCTTTGCTTTTCTGGTCGCCCAGTGGCCAAAAGAAGTCAACATTCTACCGTAATTCTTCTGCACTCCTTCTTTATATAAACTTTACTGTGACAACTCACACATTATTCGTTGCACCCAATATATGTACTTAAAAAGCAGCACGTTTTCTGTTTACGTATAATATAAATATACAGGGTGATTTTGAAATCGTGTAATTCTATTTAACCACCTTTCTACTGGTGATATAGAATAACTCCAACCATATATTTTTTTAATTATAATTATGTTTTTCGAAAAATTAATGTACCTACTGATTTTTTTCATGAAATGGTTTCAGATAGTCATATGTTAACCACCCGACACAATCTTAATATTTTACTAATTTAAAAATAATAACATAACAATAACTGATGTCGTAAATAATAAGGGGCAATAAAAAGGACCGCCCGTTATAATTTACGACATTAATTATAGATATGTTATTTTATTTTCATTAGTAAAAAATTAAAATTACCTTGGTTGGTTAACATATGACTATCTGACACCATTTCACGATAAAAATCGGTGCATTTATTTCTTCCAAAACATTATTCTAATTAAAAAAAATATGGTTTGGGTTATTCTATACCACCAGTGAATGCGTGGTTAAAAGGAATTACACGATTTCAAAATCATCCTGTATATATAAATAAAGATTAAAACATATCGTCGCATGCGCCGAAACCACACTCTAACCAATTCAAATTTTACGACACTTACTACTACAAAGCAATGTCGTAAATTACAACTATTGGATACATCTGAAAATATTTGGATCGCTCCATCCGTATCTATACACCTTAATCTTATAGTAATAAAGGCGAAAATCGCTCGTGCTTCTCAGATTACGCACTAAAAGCTATTTTTCTCATTATCCAAGACAAGGATTGGAGACTGACAATAATGTTTCTTAAGACATTTTAATGATAAAACGAAATGGACAAGTCTGTTTCGGAAAAACGACTTATGGGTTCCGTATGTTCCGTTGTAATACAATACGTAACAAGTTTTGTTTAGTGGCAACATACTTGAAGATTTTATTGAAATGAATAGTAGTAATTGCGATTGTTGTGCTTGAGGTCTAGGGTTCTGTTTCCGCGTCTGGTACAGTGTTATTATGTTTTTTTTGTCAATTATACATACATAATATTGTCTTCTGTTTACGCGAATGTTATTCATTGAAATTAAACTACTATATACGGATTTTATCGCGTTGTTTATTTATCACTGTATTACAAAATTTTGAAAATATTACACTACTACTATTGTTTTTATTTTACTAATTTATAAGCTAATGAAATTATTTAAACTATTAAATCTATTTATTTTTGGTTTACACTTTCCCCGACGTTTCGGTTGCTTTTCAGCAGCCATGGTCACGGGGAGACTAAGATGGTAGTTGTCTCAATGTACCAGTGTAGTTATTTCAAAGTACCCGAACATAATTTAATCATGGGTGTTTCTATTTACGCAGAATGAGCTCAATTATACATACATACAATATTTTGTGATCCTTGTTTAGACCTCTGTATGTATTAAAGTGCAACTCAAGCCGAAGAATCTAGAAGCTTTAAATTTATCTTATAGATGCGTATTTCGGGTTACTTATTCATCCTTTAAGTGTGTGTATTGGGGTCTTTAAATTAAGCAAGACCTTTTTTTGTTAAGTCGTCTTTAAAACACACATTCACAATCTATAGCTTTGCTTTGTTATGAATACTTACAATAACATTAACTTACGTTTAAATGTTACACATTAGAATTGAAATACTTGTACGGATTTTAGCGCTGTTTACTTTTTATGTACACTGCCGTTGAACTATTTTTATTATAGTAATTCTTCTCCCTAGCCTTTATTATTTCCAAGTCACTTGGGGTCGGCTTTTCTGCTCTAACCGGATTTGACTGGATATCAGTTTTTACACGGAGCGGCTGCCACCTGACCTCCGCAACCCGAAGGCTAACGATACTCTAAGGCTAGCCCAGTGTCAGGAAATTATAGGGCACTGACTTCCCAATAACGATTCCCATAGATGTTCATGGCAGCCGGGACCGACGGCTTAACGTGTTCTCCGAGGCACGGAGCAGGCGATAATTGTCAATCAATACGCACATAATTTCGAAAAGTCGTAATTTCCGAAAGTCAGAGATGCGCGACGTGGGTTCGAACCCGCGACCCTCTATATTGCAGTCTGTTGGTCTCCCCACTGAGCTATATATATTTTTATTATAGTAATTATTGTTTTTTTATTTTTATGACTAATATTGCTCTATAAGACATACTGAATAGTATTTAACCATTTTTTTTCTTATATACTTATGGTAATAAGTAAATATATAGTTTTACTATATGTATATTGCAGCTTCTTACAAATAAAATTTGTAAAAACCAGCATTGTGTACTTGGAGATTAAAAACAGTGACTGTGGGTTTCTTGCCCGTTCTTCTCATTGGCTCTACCTCCTAGCTTTGCTGAACGTGACAACAGGTAAATTTAAATTTATAGTATAGTTCAGTGAGTGTAACTTTGCCGTTACTTTGTGACCTAAAATATATTTTTTACGGTTTTACATATCTGAGGAACCCTAATAATGTAGACTTTCTACTAAATTTTGTGTGATGTCAAGTTTGTAAAACGTCGGCTCTTTTGTACAAAGAGGTTTTATTTTATGTTTATATTGGAATGAAGTTGTTGATTGGCCTCTGTTTAGTGAAATATCTTAGTGGAAGTCATACGTTCCCACGACTAGCAATCCATTCGAGTTTTTCACGTATCTATACTCACCAGCACCGTCTACATAGCCGCGACTCCAGGGGTAGCCTAGACCCAAGGGGTATCTAAGACCCTGGGGTACCCTAGATCCCGGGGGTAGGTACCCGAGACCCCATAGTGGTAATACGGATATCGGTGAGACTTTTAAGATTCGCCAGTTAGCAGGGGTTGGCTATAAGGGGACATAAACATTTTAAATCAAACTTAGATTGAATCTGTTCATATTCACTTAATATTATAAAATATGAATGTGAGTTTTTCCATACGCTTTCGCGTCTTAATACCACGACTGATCGTCATGAAATTTTACAGAGAAGTTGCCGAGGTTACAAAAAAAATATAAGGTAGGAAGGCTAATTTTCAAAGCGAGCGAGCAAAGCCACGGGCAAAGGCTAGACTCGAATTGAAAATTTCGCGCCAAATAATATTTTTTTGAATTGAATTTCAATTTACTTGAATTAATTTTGGTGTATGTATATTTAAAGAAATCAATATATTAGCATAAGCATGTATAATTATAATAAACATGTATGTAATGATATGCGCGTGGCTACCACATAATTACAGCTCGCTGCGGCGCGCAGTGCGCGTGCAACATGGCTCGCGCTATCTGATCGCGATCTCTTGCACCGACAACCGGTTCTGACGAAACCGCTGATAATGTGGCCAAAGGGTTTTTGTTTTAAAGATTTGTACCTAAATATTGCGTGCCTCTCAGAGAGCGCGTATTGGCGTGAATTTTCCGAAGATTGAAGTGCTAAAGGGGTAGCGCCTGATGTAAGAGCTAGTGGACAATATAATTCTTGCAGAAACAGCGATATCCCTATCTGATCGTGATCTCTTGCACCCGACAACCTGTTCTGACGAAACCGCTGATAATGTGGACAAACAGAAGGATTTATGCTCTAGAGATTTGTGCCTAAATGTTGTGTGCATCTCAGAGGGTGTATGCTCGTGAGTTTTTCGATACAAGAATAAGGCTTAGGGTCCTTTCACACAGACCGGCTCGGGGAGGAGAGCAGATTTTTATCACGTTCGAAACAGAGTTTTGAGTAATTGTAGTAAGGTTTATTTTTGCACGTGCACTTCTTTTGTCATTAAGAATGCTTGAACGCGCTTCGTGTGAAATAATAAGAGGAGCCGATCGGCTCCGATTGCGTGCTCTTTCTCGCTTGCGCAGCCGATCGGCTCTCATGGATCTCTTCCAGCCGGTCTATCTGAAATAGTTGGCGGCTCCGCTCCGGCTAATTCCAAGCGTATACGATCCGGTCTGTGTGAATAGAAAAAAGCGGGCCGATGCTCTCCGAGCCGGTCTGTGTGACAGGACCCTAATGCAGCCTAAGATCACTCGTAATACCAGACGTGTCACTACCAGATAACAACAGCATGAGTCCTTACGTGTCGTGTTAGCGTTTTTTACATGCTCAACTGTTTGTTTACATGCTCTTGATCTGTACCAAAACGATAAATCATAAATATATTTATTGATAGAGGTCGTGACCTCTTCAGGAATATAGAAGTGTGTATATAAGAGATATAATAAAATGGTGGATAGGCAAACGTTTGTCTGATTGGTACCGTTACCGTGCCTTATCATCCCTTGCAGTACTTACGATATTATTATCTGATCGCGATCTCTTACACTGCCTAACTGTTCTGCCAAACATTAGGGTTTATGTTCTAGAGAATTGTGCTTAAATGTTGAGTGCTCCTTAGAGGTCGTGTCTGCACTGCGCGTGTATTTTGCGATACAGAAGCAATATTAGGGGTGCCATTTCACTGGCCAACACTGGCACCAACGACTTCCTGTGCAGATTGAGATTGGCAAACAATTTGATCTGCAGAGCCTGTGTTGAACAGGACGAGTCCATATCGCACCTACTATGTAAATAGATCCATCCTCAATCCAGCCAACGCTGGATAGAGGATGTGTCTAATGGGATTGGCATATCCAAGCCCTGAAGACTTCAGGCTTCTCCCTATGAAGTGTACGCTGCGGCTGATGCAGTACATTCATAAGGAGATAGCTAAGGAATAGATCTTGGGCCGACACAAAGGATCCCACTGGGTCGAAGTATTGCCGGTCTGCACTGACTGGCCCCCCACATAAGATAATCTATAAGATAAGGGTTTCATTTTCAGATCGCGATCTTTCTGGATGTAACTTTATAAAATCTTCGAGATTTGTGCCTATATTATTAATTCCTCTTAGAGAGTACGTTAGTTTATTTTTTTGTGTCAGTATGATGTTATTTAACAATAACAGTTTTTGAACACATATGAGCTTGTCTCTCTGGGGATATATACCAGGCGTATGTTAGGTTAAAACGCATTTAAAAAATTTATTTTCTTTTGTAAAATTTTCTTAAAATATATTTACGGTTAACTTATACATTCACAGATATTACTAAAGATAAAAAGATAAAGATAAATATAGTTTAATTTGTTAAAACGTCGTCTACAATGTTATTTAATCCTACATCTTAGAACATAATGCTCAATATTGCTGGCACTATAATAAGATCTCAATTGAGAAACTTGTTTGCCAGGATGTTTAAAAGCGTTAACCCGATGTCTAGTCATTTATTTGATTGAAGATGTTATAAAACAAAATGGTAAATAAGCATACGGCACACCTGATGATAAAGGTTATTGTAGTTTATGATCGCTTAAAATACCAGAGGACTATCAGATCGCCATCTTACTGTACCTACAACCTTTTCTAACGTAACTGCTGGTAATATGGACAAATACAAATCCGTTACGTGTAAAATATTTGTGGCTAAATGTTGAGTAACTCTTAGATGGCGTGTTTGCGTGTTTATAGATTAGCAGGCAAGGTTGTTTCATATATATAAATAAGACTATAACATATATCTCTATCTCTTTTTTCTGTCACTCTCTTTTTCCAAACTGTATGCCTTATGGCGTAGTCCTACAAGTGATTCTTTTTAGTAGCGTTAATCTTAAGACATAAAATATTTATGTTTTAAATTTGTATATTGTGAGATTGATGTTTTAAATATTGTAACATGAATAATAAACTAGCTTATATCTGCGTCTTCGCTCGCATAATATAGCTTTCTAACGGTGAAGTAATTTTTGAAATCGGTTAAGTAGTTTTTAAGTTAAACCCATACAAACAAATAAAAAGTCAAATATTTTCGCTTTATAATATTAATATAGATAATAACCTACTGACCCTGTACTGTAAGTATTATAATTATAATTCTTCCTACAACAATATTTATTCATTGCCACAAATCGTAAACATCATAATATAACTGTTAATTTCCCATAACTAAGTTAAGTGTCACAAATCCGTCAAAACAAATTAAAAAATCATTTACAGCCATCAACCCACCGGGACGTCGTATTAACTCATTCAAGACCGTTACATGAATTAACCTTTCGACCTACCGTTTTCAAACCAAATGGTGAATCGAATAATTAATCGTCCAATTTAATTACATATGTCAAATAAACAATCAACGTATCATCATTGATCTTTAGGCGTTCCGCAGACGACGGCCATTGGCGAACCGGACAACTTGAACTTGAACTTGGAATCCTATGTACCAGTTTATATGATGGACAAGAAAAAATATCCATTAGTACCTAGTACCAGCGGGGAAAACAAATCGCGAGTACCCACCGTAGCGACCTTGGAACCGCGCACTGGACTCTTGTGTTTGTTGGAAAAAAAGACCGTCGTCTGCATAACGCCTTAATGCTAAACGTTCATAACAGTAAAAACTAAGAAACGTCGTGTCTGATTTATTTTATTTTCTATGTTTATGACACGAGTTCGACATAAAAACAAAGTTACCACTAAACATACGTATATTATGTCAAACATTAACTGTTAAGTGCAAACTCTTGTTTGTTACGCAATCTTTACACGTTGGGTACTTTGTTTATTATCGAGGAAGGTGACCGTTTGAACCGGAGGGATATTAGGATAAGATATAAATGGATACAAATATTTTTATCACGAGTTGTTTATTTAGAGTTCGTTTGCGTTTATGGATTTTATTCTAGGGTTCAAGCTAAGGGTCAACATACAAATATACAAATGTTTGTAATGTTGTGCTCACATCTCTGGGCAGGGGCCCCCAAATACCAGCTCGACCTTACTTGACTTCCTACAAAGACGGGCAGTTCGAATCGTCGATGATCCCAATCTCACGGATAAATTGGAGTCGTTGGAGCAACGGAGAGACTTTGGGTCTCTTTGCGTGTTCTACCGACTCTTTCACGTGGAGTGCTCTGAATAACTGTTTGATTTGGTACCAGCGGCCCCTTTCTATCACCTTACTACTCGACATTGAAGCAGGGTTCATTCATATTACCTGGAAGCGTTCAAATCCAAGACGGCACGCTTACAGCGATCATTTCTTCCACGTACGAGCAAGCTCTGGAATGAACTGCCTGCTTCGGTGTTTCCCGAATGCTATGATATGTCCTTCTTCAAAAGTTCTTCTTTCACGGTAGGCAGCGGCTTTGATGAGCAGCAGTTACCACTTTCCATCAGGTGGGCCACTTGCTAGTATGCCACCAATAGCAATAAAAAAAAGTAGGCACATTGCGAGAATTTGTATTTAGTCGGCGGCGTACGAATTAATATCCCCAGAAGCTATATTGAATCGAAGTAGGCGTTACTTGGTAGAAGACGCATATTTTGTGCTCGAAACAATAATAGTTGGAGTAGGTCTTATCTTATCTTAATGAGGTCCTTCTGCGAGGCTGTCATCTCGCAAAAGGAGGCGGCGGAGCGGGGGCGTGAGGAAGATCCTTACGCCCCGGACATCCGCCGCCGAAGGAGGGGGCGCAGGAGACGCGCTTATGTCGCTCTCCTGCCCCCCACCTAAGGGTTCTGGGTGGCAAGGCCTCAGGGGACCCTGCCACCCGTGAGTAAGAACCCACAGAGGGCGCGCGCGGTGTTCCCGCGCGCCTTCTAACGTCGAAAGGGGAGAGCAGTGAAATGCTCTCCCCCGGGGACGAGAGGAGGTCGGGTCCGATTGACCCGGCCGGCACCCACACGGGGGGGCCTGCTATGGATGAATCTTTTTAGACTCCCAACTGGCCCCCCCCATTGGGTGGGAGAGGGAACACCCCAGGTTTTTTTAGTGGGTATCCCAGCACTAGGCTGGTGAGTCCCACACGCCCCGCCGGTGCCGTCCCCTAGCCGGCGGGTAGTGCATCAAGCATTTTTTCCTGGGTATCAAAAAAAAAAAAAAGGTTAGGTCTTATCTTATCTTGTGTGGGGGCCAGTCAGTACAGATCGGCGACACTTCGACCCAGTGGGATATTTTGTGTCGACTTCCCCAAATAACGACTGCCATAGATGTTCATGGCAGCCGGAACCGACGGCTTCAACCGAGGCACAGAGCAGGCGATAATTTCGAATCGCAAGAAATCGCATTTTGTGTTTTTACGCTTACTCAGTATCGAAGTTCGTCAAAATCGGTTTAGCCATAAAAACTTAACGCTCTTCGAATTGCTGACCGTCGTCCCCTCTCATCCTGCTACGGAGAATTTCGTGACAGAATAACACGAACGGGAATCAAAACCTGTATTGCAGTCCTTAACTAGAGCTTAGCATTCGATTTGGAGTTCGATTCCCAGGACAGACAAAGCGGTATTGGGTGATTCTGTAAGGGAATCAGTATCATAACGGAGTCAGTAAATGTGCTCGGTAATGTCCTCCAGATCGAATTTCGGCCACGGCGGCCAGTCTTAACGCAGTCTGGCCATCTGCGCAGGAGATATTATAGTGCACAAGTATGTGCGCAAACACAAGCGTACTCTCTGTCCCCTAACTCTTATGATCCGATGGGACGGATAATCCGACACGACCGGAGAGAGATCAGGCACAGGACCAACGGCTTTACGTGCTTTCTGAGGTACGGGGTATCTAACACCGCCAATTTCCAAAATCCGGGCTCGTATTGAGATTTCTTAACTGAAAAACCAATAACTTTTTGTTGGCCCGACCCGGGGTTCGAA
Organism: Catocala nupta; assembly: GCA_963675205.1. NCBI lineage: Eukaryota > Metazoa > Arthropoda > Insecta > Lepidoptera > Erebidae > Catocala > Catocala nupta. Next base: position 1,850,851 of record OY776089.1, on the reverse strand, counting down.
CCCGAGACCTCATGCACAGCAGCCGCATTCGCTACCACTGCGCCACAGAGGTAGTTTAGATAACTCCCCCACAACAGTATCAAACACTACACACACTTAAAGTCAAACAGACATCTTTACTTGTCTCTTATAGTGGTTTGTTTGTATTTTACGAGAGTTTTAACGAGCCAGCCGCCTGTTTGAACATCCCGGGGCTCAATGATAGCCTTGTGGTCTTTAAATCAAGTTCGGGGATCGTAAATAATGCATTAAGTTGTTATAAGACCTTCTTGTACCCTTTAAAGGACAAGTCTGTGTTGAACAATTTATAGGCACAGGGAACAGCGATAGTCCCACTAGGGAGGCTGATAGTCTGCCAAGCAGAGGTCTCGAGATCGAAACTAAGAAACGCATCGCTGACTTTTCGAAGTAATGTGCGTGTTCAGTTAAATATCGCTTGCTATAACGGTGAAGGAAAATGACGTAAAGAAACCTGCTTGTCTAAAAATTCTTTATAATGATCTCAAAGATGTGTGAGGTCCGCCAATCCGCACTGTGTCAGCGTAACCCTTCTCATTCTTAGAAGAGGCCTGTGTCCAGCCATGAAACAGTGTATATATATACACTAGATGTGCCCGCGGTTTCGCCCGCGTTAATGATTACTGCGCCGCCCCCGTATGTCGTGGCGTGATGTTATATAGCCTATAACCTTCCTCGATAAATAAGCTATCCAACAACAATAAGAATTTTTCAATTCGAACCACTAGTTCCTGAGATTAACGCGTTCAACCAAATAAACTCATCAGCTTTATAATATTAGTATAGATATATATAGCATATATCATCATTATTTATAGGTATTATCAGAGCTCTTATCTATCGTGGCAATGTATTGAAAACAGCGGTTTTCAGAGTAGGACAGTACGCCGTCGTAATACGGAGAGTTACGAAAGTCCCAACCTCTTACTAGACTCTAGCGTAAGAATAAGAAAATAATCGCCCGTCCAATTATTGCAATAGAAAAAGGTTGACAATAAAGAACTCCTCTCAATTTCTAATATTCCGCTTCGATCCCAAAGTATGCGTCAACTCGTATAACGTCTCGTCGCGCGAAACTTCCTTAGGACAGTTTACCAACGAATGAGATCATTATCCATAATTTCCTAAACAGTTAACACTTTGCCTGACGATAATCGATCGCAAAAAACCGCAAATGAAATAGAACCGGCATGGCAATAATAACACAAAAATTAAAAGAAAAAAAACACAACGACGCAATCGGCCGACTTAAACCGTTACCTCATCCATACACTCAGTCATTATATGTCAGAATATCTGTCCTTTTGAAACGTTCAAAGGACCGTCAATTCCTGATACAAGCGATACGTTATCTCAATCCCTAAAGGCCTGAGGCTTCGGCCTCAACATCTTCAAATACCGACCAACAGTAAATAAAGCCGCGAGGCCTCAATCACCGCATAACAACTTATTTTATACTTAATACCAGTGCTTTGTTTGTTATAAAAAACATTTCTCCTTTCAATTAAAGATGCCGCTTGTGTTTAAAAGATTTTTACATCACACGATATGAACACGACTTTTTGAAATGAAGGACTTATTCATTGATTGGCGAAACCGCGTCGACTTAAATGCACTTGTAAATTTACTGAAAGGAGTGATTTAGGCCCGGTATCCACCAAAGCAGAGAGGAGAGGAGACGGGGGGACACAGCTCATATCTCTGCTGCAGCTAGGTACACGCAGCTCACATATCCTTTCGTCTCCTGTCCCCTTTGCTTTTGTGAATACCGGACCATAAGTGTACGCCGAGTATTTTGATTTCGATTCCCACAAGGTATGTAAGGTATAATAATAATAATAATATAATTAGGTTAGATTAGTAACAGAACTTTTTCTGAAATGTCCTTTTCTGTTCCCCGGACAACATGTGTACGAAATTTCATAATTATCGGTCGAGTAGTTAAGGCGTGAAAGCGTAACAAACAAATAAACAAACAAGCTCTACATTTATAATATTAGTTAGGATAGTTAGGATTTGTAAAGTCCCTCGTGATGTAAAGTATTGAAAAATAGTGCATAGATATAATCTATATCATTAATGTAGTCCAATATAGTTAGGTTTTAGATTCGATTGAGAGACATGTTTTGAGGTCTAGTTCTTGCACTAATCATATAAATCCACTTCAATCATAAATAGATTACGGGACGCGTCAATGTTACTGTATGTATGTACAATATTATATAGTAACCTCATTTTTTGTTTGTGACAAATTGTGAAAATAAATGATCGGCATATTACTATTGCATTGCATAAGTACCATTTTATTTTTTTTATTCTTCGTAGTGACGTCGCATTTATACGAGTACTGTGCCTTGAAGCGATTATCGTATTATCTTTGTCTTACTAGCAATAGACGAACTACGACACTTATTTCTAACAAACTTACCTTGTGTTTGAACTTTTAATCTGAAAATCAATAAAATTCGGTACAAAAATATTGTTACGTATCAGGATAGTGGAATTATTATTCAAAGCCTCTGAACGCAGTTTCCAGAGTTATAGGTTCAGGCCCAATTCGGCATGTACTCAGAAACATTATATTTTCGAGACATTTCCTACGTACCTATGCGTATCAACATTATTGTAAGAATAAGTCAATAGTTTAAAAAACCTTTGCACACATAAGAAGTAAATCATATCTATACAAAAGTACAGCTCACAGAAGAAAAACTTCGAACGCACAGTAATATTACATCCGTTTTCCTCCAACGTCGTTAATCAATCGTGTCGCCCCCGTATCGGAGGTCTAAAATCACCCAACGATTCCCACTTCAATTAACAAGTGGTATATTAATATATTTGTATGGATTATTATGTTTTGTATGAGATGAATAGTACGCGGGTCCATTAGGGAGGGCCGTCACTCAACACTGCGTTGTATGAAGCGTTCCCTTTAAGCGAGGAGGTCTTTTTTTACGAACCGTGGGATAGACGAAGGGAGTGAAATGACTGTTGAAATAAAACGTAGTAGGTTTTAATGGGTTGATTGTGGGAATGGTGAATTGCTTGCACGCCTTTGAGTGTGGCATTGATTGATTGATCGGGTTAAGCGATGAACGGTAGCGTAGTGAGCAGTTTAGTCGGTAGAACTGGGAGGTCGTCATTTTTCCCCAAGTGTGACCGACCTAAGATCTCCACCGCTCCGCGGAGTGATATGAGTCAATGCATTCCCACACGTAAAAAAAACCTAGTGATTGGGACTGGCTGGCCGAATCGATTGGCGACAGTAGGAATGAGCTGACTCGGGAAGAAGTTCCACCTTCTTACAGACAACCACTGGCAAAATTGCCGTTTACCACAACATAATTTGGCTGCTAATCCGGCCTGTTGTAGGGTGAAAACTGCCTCATTATTAGCATAGCGTAAATTTGCTATGAATCACGAGCTTAGTTTTCTTCTGGGTCAGGCGATATATTATTGGGATCTTTTCAGGCAACTCTCGGTTGCAGCATTACGACGACGGAAAATTACAATAACCTTTTGGGTAGCACACCGGTGGACAGATAAAATAGGTTTTCAATTATTTCAGGCACTCCAATAACAGGTTAAGTGCTATCTAAAACATACCTGACGATGTGTGGGTGTACCTTATGCTTCTCAAGCGGTCAAATCTTAACAATACTTCTAAATAATGGTAAGGTTATTTACTCTTGGTATGGGTATATTAATTAATACTATTTATAATACATCTATATTACCATAGCAATATTGTAAGTATTAGTGTAACTGTGATTTCATAATGGTAATATTGAACTCATTATTATTTATAAATACCAAATTATTAAACCATGAGTGGCAACACTTTGAACCGATAATATAATTTAAATATCGAGAATGACATGACGCATTGAGCAGTCGAGTCGGTGATATTTAAAATAAATCCGTATAAAACTTGTGGATACTTGTTTCTTTTTGAAGAGTAGATCCTTAACTAGCTACTTCCATTATGTATTTCTAATACATAAATATATTAAACACAAAAACGTTACCTCATCTTTTTACTGTATCAGCCAGGAAGAAATTCTATTGGTAGTATCCAGATTGGTGGTATAAGTGAGACGGCGACGGCGGCAGGTAGCCGTGTAAGGCGTGCTCGTTACTGCGGCCATATTAGGTACCGCGGCGCATGCGCATGAGACGTTTACACCGCACGACGCGGGGAATTAGGAATTGTGTCGGTTTTTGCTGCGTTCGTGTTAAGAACTTGACGGATGTATTTTGCTTTAGTTGTGAATTGTTGATAATGTTTTGAATAGAAATATTTTTAGCTAATAGCTCACCGCTTCGCTTGTGTGTTTCCCTTGGAAAGGCTCATCTTGCGTAGGTGATTCTTTCGAAAAGTTGTACCGCAATAAAATATGTTCTGTGTTATATATATATATATATATAACACAGTAGTGATAGCTCAGTGAGAAGACCAACAGACTGCAATGCAGAGGGTCTCGGGTTCGAACCCACGTCGCGCACCTCTGGCTTTCGGAAGTAATATGACTATTCGAAATGATGTGCGTATTGATTGACAATTATCGCCAGCTCCGTGCCTCGGAGAGCATGTTAAGCCGTCGGTCCCGGCTGCCATGAACATCTATGGCAGTCGTTATTGGGAAGTCAGTGCCCTTTAATATCCTGACACTGGCCTAGCCTTAGGATATCGATAGCCTTCGGGTTGCGAAAGTCAGGTGGCAGCCGCTCCGTGTAAAAACTGATATCCAGTTAAATCCGGTTAGACCACAAAAGCCGACCCCAAGAGACTTAAAATAATAAAGGCTAGTGAGAAGAATATATTGAAATTAAACACTTTATACAGATTTTGTCGCGTTGTTTATTTTACTTTAAACACTGTTATTACATCATTTTGAAAACTAACACTACTATTATTGAACTTTACTACTATTTAAGCTATATATTTTCTAATTAAAACTATTTATATTTAAGTTTACACTTTGCCCCGACGCGACGTTTCGGTTGCTTCACAGCAGCCATGTTCACGGGGAGACTAGTTCTCCCCGTGAACATGGCGTCACAACGTCGGGGCAAAGTGTAAACTTAAATATTGTGGTCGCTGTTAAATATAAATAGTTTTAATTAGAAAATATATAGCTTAAATAGTAGTAAAGTTCAATAATAGTAGTGTTAGAGTTTTCAAAATGATCTAATAACTACATATGTCAATGTATAACATTCGCGTAAACATCAGACAATATTATGAGAAGAATATAATTATATAAGACAGTATATTGTATACTTGTGCCAAGTTTTGTTCAAATCCGTTTCATGGTTTAGGTGTGTTTGAGTAACATACATCCGACACCCCAAACTTTTTACATATTTTACATTTGTAATATTCGTAAGATTGCTATGTATTGATAAGTGAATAACCAAAGGTGCTATAATACAATAAAAGAAGAGAAATTACAGTTTCCATATGTGGCGTATATTGATAGAAAGCTGCCAGTTATATAAACGGTCTATAAGCTTATTTGCCAACTTGTGTCAAGTAAAAAGAATTTCCTTGCGTTTACGTGTCTTGCTATACATATTATTGGCATCAGTTAAAGCTAACAATCAAGTTCTTGATGCACGTGACCACTATCTTTTCTAAATATTCAAGACCGTCTTTCTATGTATTTGAATTCTTTTACTTTTTTTTCTTAGAAAGTATATAGAATCCTTTATAATTTTATTTACTCGATTATATTTTTGATTGAATTTCTGACGGGTTTCAAGACAGTTTAATCATCCCGAAGACTTCACATGTGTCTTAGGGACTTTTATGTTCACTATTGCTGAACCTCAAGCGTTACAGCGATAAGAGTGGCATGGGATTAGCCACAAACAATCGTTTTTGCCACCCAGTATAAAGAAAATTACAAAACTCAACTCGACGACTGTATGACCAATTTTACACGGTCCTTCATCATTGTTTTAATAATCAAATAGTCCTTTTTAGTTTCAGTTAATACCGAATCTAGTGTAGGAGTTCTAGAACCATATATATTTTAATCTATATTATCGTTATAAAGAGGACATTTTTAATTTTTAGTGTTTGTTTGTAACGATTTATCTCAAAAACTACTCAGCTGATAAAAAAATTCTTTCTCCATTAAAAAGCTATATTATCACCTAACACAAGCTAAACATATTTTATTTTTAAAAGTATTTTCTAACATAGCTTAAATTACCTTTAAGCTAGTTTTTAATAAAACTATATAAGCTTACACTTAAACCAAATAAGCGTGCTTAAAATGGGTGAAACAGACCTCGAATAGGACAATGTGCTACGTGTCGTGTGATGTAAAAGCCCTTTAAACAACCACATCTAACCTTTCCACATTACAAGCATTGATCAGCACCAGTTTGGCGACAATAATGAGCTTCACAAATGGTGGTACATGCAGCCCCATATACAGAGTCACGCCGTGAAGCCACCTCATTGTTGCAGCCAAGAATGCGCTGGACATTGGGCAATGAATACCGCTTATTATTTCCCTCTGATATGGGTAGTAACCCATATCAGAGGTAAATAAATCTCTTTTCAAACACAGAGTACTTTGTTTCTACTGTTATTGTTTGATAAGAGATTTAAAAAATTCAAACGTCTTTTGCAAACTTTTTTACTGATCTCCGTCGTCTGCTTTGGTTTGAGTCCTCTATAAAAATCTGCAGAACATTCCTTCAGCAGTTTTTTTTTTTTAGATTCAATGGTCTAACTACCTTAACAAGCATAGAATCCTTGTCTTCATAATCAGCAGTACAGCTTGCGTTGACACCACTGGACATTTCAAGCAGCCCAGAAACCAACTATATATCTTTGTCACTATCTGCCACCATTTGTCATAATTTAAACGTATTCAAAAGCAAACGAAGTGTGGGTAGTCTGTATTGTTCAGTTTATTTTAGTTTAACGACCATTACCAGTTATTGTTAAAAATGTGTGGTGTTCCTACTAATATTATGAATGAGAAAGTGTATTTGATACAAATATTTAATTATGCCCAAGGCCAAAAACAGCTTTTAAGGCCATGCTGTGGTGCGGTTTGTAGACTTTAAAAGTTACCTGACTTGCCGCAACTGTATCGAGCGTTTATACATATATAGCAATTTTAAGTTTCCTATATATACGTTACTTGGCAGAAAAATATTGAGCGTAGCCATGTTCACCCCATGATCATGGCTGCCGAAAAGCAACCAAAACGGGGCAAGTGTCAACTTAAATAGAAAAAGTTTTAATAATTAAAATAGCTTAAATAGAAGTAAACAGTAACTTGTAACAGTAACAGTGTTTATCAGTAGTAGTTAAAGAGTTTCAAAATTATTTTATAATAGTGTTTCAAAAATAAACAACGCGACAAAATCCGCATCAAGATTTTTTTTTCTATTCGTTTCATTTCGATTTTTCAATGGTTTACCTATTCTATTGCAACTTTATTATTTCAAAAACGGCTACAATTACCGCTTACTATCACGGTTGTTGACCACCTCGATAAAATAAAAAAAGTCATGAGACCGTAAACTGTTTGTCACATACCAACAGATATATGGTGAAAACTAACTACTTTGGACTGGAAATCATTAGAGATCACATGGAGTATTTTTTACCATTGCGTTATCCTTGTAAGTAATATCTCTATTATTATAATGATTACTGTTCACAGTGGCGCAAAAAAAAAAGAATCATTATCTCGTCTAACAAAGGCAGTCATTAATAGAGTTGGCCATAGATGTAATATTTAGACATCATGTTAAATAATGAGTATAAGTTGAGATCTTGTTAGGAAATTGTATATAGTGCATCGTACTGTCTTTACAAATAAAAAATACAGTACCTGTCCTAACTAATATTATAACTGCGAATGTGAGTTTGTTTGTTACGCATTCAAGCCTGACCTATTAGACCGATCATCATGGAAATTTCGCGTACACGTTATCAGCGTTACAGGGTCTCTCCCTGTAAAGCTGACACAGAGTTCTTTTAACATGCATTTATTAGTTTGGTATGTATCTATGAATCTATATAACGGAATCTTTGAACGTGATTTTTACCTCTTACAAACTGACGGATTTATTTGGAACTTTGAACACTTATCGAGGACCAATGCCAATACAATAATTTAGAAAAAAATAATAAAAATGAAAATAAAATAATAGGGTAAAATAAAAAGAAATAATAGTTTAAAAACCTAAAAAACAAGCTTTATTAAAAAAAAATTGAAAATCTATATTAATATAAACAAACTCTTCAGCTTTATAAGCTGAAGAGTTTGTTTGTTTGCTTGAAAGCGCTAATCTCAGAAACTACTAGTAATTTAATAATTTTAATGTAAAAAAGCGTGAGGTAAATGTAAAAAATATATTTTGATACTATGAGTCGACCCACCCCACGCTCTTTTACATTAAAATTATTAAATAATTTTCTACCTTTTTTAATAAAGCGTGTTTTTTAGTTTTTCAAACTATCATTTATTCCCAAAAAGTACTGTTCCCGAAGCATAGAAAATTGACATAACCTACATTTAAGTGAGCAAAGTCGCAGGCCAAAACCAGTGTTAAATATGTACACGGTTGGGAATCGGGAGCTGCATTAGAGGCGTTTATACCCTAGTGGTAGATCATTGGACTGCCACGTAGCGGTCACAAGTTCGACCCCAAGGCTTGTCCTCTGACTTCACTCATATAACTAGCTGTAATTATAGACCCACGCAAAAGGCTCGATTTTCTGTCAAGAATAAAAAGCTTCGGTGTCGCAGCGATAGTAAATGCGAATGTGATTGTATTGAGTTTCTGAAAAAAGAAAAGAAAAGCCTGTGCTTTTCTTAACAGAAACGCAGTACAAACTCAATGAAAATTTAGTTTGTAGTAGATCCGCGCTGGTTTCGGCATGAATGGGCCGGATCGACCGGGGTAGTACTACCCTCTCACAGAATACCGGCGTGAAGTAACGGTACCCGTACTGTTGCGTTTCGTATTGGTGAGTGAGAGAGCCGGAGGCCCAGTTACCCCGATCCTTTTCCTATCCTTTCCTTTGTCCTTTGTCCTTTCCCTCCTTCATTCCTTTTTAAAGGGCTGGCAACGCACTTGTAACTCCTTTGGGGTTGCGGGTGTCCATGGGCGGCGGTAATCGCTTACCATCAGGCGATCCGTCTGCTCGTATGCATATATGCATACATACAAAATAAAAAACAAAAAAAAGAAAATCCCAATAGCACTGCTTGACATGTGAATCGAACTTAATACCTCATACACAGCAGTCGTATTCATTACCACTGCAGCACCCAGACATTTTTATTTATAGTAGTTAATATCAGTCCTGTATTAAACTGTCCCACTGCTGGGCACGGGCTTCCCAGTGTGAGAAGGGTTTTTAGGGTTCCGTACCCAAAGTGTAAAACGTCTGTCACCAGGCTGTATCTTATGAAACGTGATAGTTAGACAGTTGAAATATTTTACAGATGATGTATTTCTGTTGCCGCTATAACAAAAAATACAAAAAGGAAAAAACAGAATTAAATAAATATTTAAGAAGGCTCCCATACAACAAACGTAATATTTTGCTCGATATTGATGGCAACAAGTAGACGCTTGAAATATTTACAGAATATTTAGTTATATATTCACTTTAAAAATAAATAATTAAATTAATTGAAATTAAACACTTTATACGGATTTTGCCGCGTTGTTTAACACAGTTCTTATCCGTATAAAGTGTTTAATTTCAATTTATAACATTCGCGTAAACATAAGACAATATTATGTAATTAAATTAAAATAAAACAAATATTTAAGGGTGGCTTCCATACAACAGACATGATTTCTTTTGCAGTTTTTATAGATAATGGTACGGAACCCTTCGTGCGCGAGTCCGACTCGCATTTGGCCGGTTTTTACTTATAGTAAACTAGCTGACCCGCGCAACTTCGTCTGCTTCACATAAGAGAATTTTCTCTGTTATTACAACATTTTTCATTGATGCTCCGCTCCTATTGGTGGTAGCGTGATGATATACTATAATAATATATTAGTATTTAGCCTTCTTCGATAAATGGGCTATCCAACACTAAAATAATTTTTCAATTCGAAACGAACTCCTCAGTTTTATAATATTAGTAGATATAAATAAAATTAATGAGAGTTCAAATTAAGTTTTAACATACAAGAACCAACCCCCGCGTTGGTTATCGGTCATCAACTAAATGATGCACCACGGTATTCTCTCACGAGAAATAATTTTACGAGCCCACAAGTGCTAGCCGTTGATTGCTAGACCGCCCAGATGCGTAAGCGCACGTTTGCGTTCAACGTTACTAAGTGGTTGTTATTACTATGTACTAGTGTTGTATTACATTCGTCGACTCATATTATCGACATCAAGTGTTTTATGTGCATAAATAGTTATGCATATACCTCAAAAAGAATAGGCAAATGTGTATTACAGCCACACTTACTGAAATTCGCGCAAAATATAGGTTGAGTAACTGTTTACCGGCGACATTTGTAAACCTAGGATTTTTTTTCTTTTTGTGTACATACCTTCCTACCTTTGATAGCTTCTTTGTTAATTTATAATAAAATTAATGTAATACTAGCTTTTGCTCACGGCTTCGCCTGCGTAAATGTAGGTTAGTTTATCCTTACAAACAAAAAAAACTCAAATCTTTTCTCTTTATAATATTAGTATAGATAATAATAGTGTTATATAAACAATGCGTCGGAATCTGTATTCAGTACTTTATTTCAAACCAGTAACATTACTTGAACCCAGGAGTTCATGATCAGTCACAAACATAACCATAGCTTAAGCCACAGTATCATCGAGATTATCGATGTTTCAAAGACCTGTCGCTAAACTATCGACAATATCGCCAAATAATTGTTTTCTCTACACATCACTACTACAATGAAATATTTTGTTGTTTGTTGGAAGTTAAATTAAATGGTCTGTGTTTTACTTTATATTACGAAATACTGGATGCTCTTTCATATGACGACCATGCCTTTGGCATTATGCATACAGGGTGTCCGGTAATTAATGGATAACCTGGAAATGTCTTATAGTGGAACTGATGGCCGTTCAGAAAAAAATATGAAATAAAATCTATCCTAACTACTACCTGAGATATGTTTTTTTTTTAATTACCATGTATAACTTTATTGTATACTACGACCATAAATGAATGAAATCTATCGGTTTTTTGTTGTTTTATTATTAAACACTAATTATGCTAATAGATAGACAGTCAAAAGTATGCTATGCTAATATAGCTTGAACTGTTTTTTTTTTTTCATTTTTTCTGAATGGCTCAGTTCTACTATAAGACATTTCAAAGTTATCCATTAATTACCGGACACCGTGTATAGAAGATAATTCCTGGTACCGATTACAGTAACCATATTCTATAACTTGAGACCTTAGTATGATGTGACTTTAAAGCCCTTAGGACACTTGTAGATTCTTATTGTATAACTAGGTTTTACTGACGACTTCTTACACGTAGAATTTGGAATTAGTTACCTATCTATATTATTCTTTCTTGGCCTGTAAGAAGATACTGATCTACACACATAATACTCGAATTAAGTTGTATGCTTAGTTTGGTCATTAATATAATTTAGGTTCATTCTAGACTTTACCATACATACCTATAATTTAACCTATGTGATTTCGATAGAGAGATAGCCTGGAGATTTTTCACACAGGTATCGAACCTAGAACAGGCCCCATAAAGTTTGATTTTGTAACTGTAACAGTTAGTACTCTATTCTATCTGTACTTAAAACTAAGTATGCACATATTGAGAGGTTTTTTTTTTTTGTTCTATAATAATAATAATAAATAACGTTTATTTCATACATTTTATACAGTCTATGCGAAGTCCCTGATACCTGTGCTAGGTGATAAACCTGTGTTACAGGAATCAGTGCCCTCTCCCTTACTTAGGTACAATAATAATCTTATGTAATAAGGTCATCATCAATTAGATACACCATAAAAATTTATTTAAAAGTAAAAAGAAAATAATAAGAAAACAACTGGAAAAATAAAACGAGAACAATAGTGTAAGATTTTAAACTTAAATTATGTGTGTGAGGGTGTGTGAGTGTGTGTTTCATGTGCATGTACCTATGTGTACTTGTATAGATGTGTGTTTCTGTGTGTATGTGAATGAATTTCTATGCGTTACAAGATGTTAAGCGTATTAAGGCATAACATGCACCAGATTTTGAATTAGAGGTCTAAGAATACAACTTCAATTTCCTGGAGTATTTTTTTGCGTGATACGCACATAAACATACAGAGATCAGACAAAATGCTAAAATATTTTATGTCTATTATATCTCTGACGAAGATATTATATTTTCTTAAATATCTTTTATGTTCAGACATCGAATAGTTACAATTTTATTATATGTATGTATAGCAACTGAGCACTGCCTTGGTTGAATCCGTGCGTATAAGTGCACTTATGTTTCAGTACATTCGTGAGCCCGTGTTCAATTTTTTTGGTCGGACAAAGTGGTATTGGATATTTGTATTTAAACATTCGCGGAGTTAGGCAATGCATCCTGTAGATGGCAATAGAAAAATGCAATGTTTGGGTGCTTTATCTACCTAAATCTTATATCATTTGGAGGATAAAAAATGTGCTTAAGGAAAACAGCACCTGTGTGGCAAATGATCCTCATGCTAAGCGATAACTGCGTAACCTATACTAATTACTTCTTCTCCCTAGCCTTTATTATTCCCAAGTCACTTGGGCTCGGCTTTTCTAGTCTAACCAGATTTGACTGGATATCAGTTTTTACACGGAGCGGCTGCCACTTGACCTGCGCAACCCGAAGGTTAACGATACCCTAAGGCTAGACCAGTGTCAGGATATTATAGGGCACTGACTTCCTAATAACGACTGCCATAGATGTTCATGGTAGCCGGGACCGACGGCTTAATGTGCTCTCCGAGGCACGGAGCAGGCGATAATTGTCAATCAATACGCACATAATTTCGAAAAGTCATATAACTTCCGAAAGTCAAAGGTGCGCGACGTGGGTTCGAACTCGAGACCCTCTACTTATTACTATAGGTACTAAATGCTTTGCTAACTATACAAAAAAGAGTATATTATTTTTAAAATGGCAATTTAACACTGTCTAGCTACTGCCATTTTTATACAATTAATTAATTAATTAAGCAAATTTAATATATTTAGCTGGTCATTAAATTCAACGGTTATTTTCACTGACATCCGGTACTAACCGTTTATTTCGGTTGCAGTTATGATTTCGGTTATTTATTTAATCTTTCCGGCATAGTGTTTATTTAAGGTCAAGACCTATACCTATTAATAATAAGGCAATAATTTAACTTAATTAGGGATATATAGGCAAGAAATGAACTGTCGATAGCTCTACTGCTGATTGCCGAATTCAGGTTCGATTGCCGGGTTCGCTAATGTTGCTAGTCGGTTTATATATTAATAAATTCTTAAAAATCAGCACTAAATGTGGAGCTATGCCTGCCGGACATAGGCTAGCCGCCTATTACATATAATCTAAAAACATATCTGAACTATATCTGATTTTTAAAAACAACTCCCGTACTAGAAATTATTCCTGACTGGACTTTACAAACATTCAAACAACGGACTCAAAGAACATCTAGTTCGGAACAACCATTTGTGTACCACCCAAATTTGTTCCGTGAGGTATTCGAACTTACAACGCTTATGGCCAGACCTTTAACTTACAAGTAAAAGTTATTCGAAAGATAAATCGCATGCTGTCTCACTCATGTTAGGTCAAAGAAGAGAAATAGCGAGACTTTTATCTTATAGATCAGAGATTCCCAGACTTTCTATCTCATAGAACACTTTCAAAATTTAGGTGTCTCCGGTGAATCCCCTGCAGCTAGAAATTTAATCCGCCAAGTAAAATCGGTATATTCGGACAAAAAGTTATAAAAGATTTAATCAAATCTCTACGAGCTGACTTTTTTTTTAGGAGAATTTCTCGGTTCTTCAGCGAGTGGTATTCCTCAAATATTATCTGCCTACATTGATAGGTAAAGTCGAGCCAACATTTTAGTTCTTCACTATCGAAAGCAAATAAATTTTCGTGGACCCCCGCTTACGAATTGTGAACCCCCATATTTTGTTACGCCGACGTAGACCCCCGTCGACCGGTGGACCCCTGGGACTCCACCTGGACCACTGGGAATTAAGGTTATAGATAAATGCTATCTGGAGGTGGTAGGGCAAGCCCTAAGCGTAGTAACAATGCCGAGGCGACTTAAACCACTAAGGGCCGGTTTTTCAATAGTCAGATAACGTTTATCTGAAGAATAAATATGGCAGTTGACATATTTTCTATACAAAAGCTGTCAAAACGTCAAACATTATCCCTAGATAAAAGTTATCTGACGATTGAAAAATCGGCTCGCCATATAAGCCTTTGCCTACCTCCTAAAGGATACCAAAACGTATGTAACTCTATTTAATGTTACATTCACGAAAGTCACACGACGAAATAATTTTATTAGCCTTTAATTCACAAATTTTATCGTCATAACTAAACATTTATACTCACTAAAATAAACATAAATACTTTGAAAGTTAATCACGAAAGTGACACATTTTATTATTATTACTATATTTTATTTTATGTTCTTACATAACTTAGATGTTTCATCAAGCAGTTCATGTTTATTAAGCCGTTTATACACGTGGGAATTAAAATAGGGAGGTAGTGTGGTCACGGGTTTATTTATAGGAGTAATTAAGAAGTGTTAATTGCTTGGTTTCCGAACGGTTCGCTTAGGGCTTTTATTAGAACTGTCAATGTTTATTAATATGGCTATTGGTATCGTGGATAGGGATATGGGAAAGATGGTTTCAAATTAAGGTTTCATTAATCTAACGAGTGGCATTAATTAGCGGATAGGCTAGTAGGAAAATCTTAGATAGCAACGCAGAGGCCTCGAGTTCGATCCTGAGACACGCACATCTGGGTTATCTAAGTATAAGTTAATATTTTAGCATATTACATACATTATATATGCTTCAAGTGGAAGATCCATAGGCTGCCACGCAGAGCTCTCGAGTTCGATCCAAAAGGACGTCGAATTCGAAGTAATGTCCTTATTAAATAGTCAATTATCGCTTTGAAATTAAATAAACTTTATACGGATTTTATCGCGTTGTTTATGTTTTATAAATACTATTATTAGGTACATAATTTTGCAACTTTAAACTACTATTGTTAAACACTTTTACTAGTTACTGTTTACGTCAATTTAAGCTATTTAAATTATACAACTTAGATTTAATTTTACACTTTCCCCGACGTTTCGGTTGCTTTTCAGCAGCCATGCCCGTGAACGCGATAAAATCCGCATGAATATGGATTTCATTTAATTCAGCTGACTATCAAAGTTAAAGTCAAAAACCACTCATACATTTAGGTCAAAGTAACACTTATGAACATTAAACTTTGTGACTTAGTGAGTTTACTGAAGTAAATGAAAGTTCATTTAGGTTAGTTCTGGTTCATTTAGGTTCTGGCTAAGGGTTGAGCCTATCAGAAGACTAACACTTACATTTTAAGTCGACAGCTATAATTTGTGTGGGTCTACAGTAACCACTACCATAAAAGTTGGTTACTATGGTAACAGACAAGGTGACAATCGAGTTAGAGATGAGTTTAAGACCGTATAATGGAGTTGTGGTTTCAGTGGTTTACGCCAAGTGTTGTGGGCTCGAATCCCACATTGTGCAAAACTTTATGTGATCCACAGATTGTGTTTCCGAGTCTGTGTGTTGATGTCGATGTTTGTAAAGTCCCCCGCGACACAGGAAAGATTCCTAGTGCAGGAAATGTATATAAAAAAATGCAGATTAGCACTTACAGGCAAAATTTGCAGATTAGCAGCAGGCAGGCTTAAAAAACTTACATCATATCTTAGTCAGAATCTAGTCAGACTAACGCCGGCATTTCAACTTCTTAGTAAGTCTTGGCATCCGCATACTCCAAGTAACGCTAACATTCTTTGGACCTTTATGTCACCCTTAAAATCCCATAGAATACACCATTAAAGGTCCGTCCGAGAGCGTTTTATGTACATCGGTCACGGCATCGCTTCGTACAAAGGACCTAAGAGCCATAAACTTTTAATGAAGTACCATTTAAGGACTTTTATTGCGAGCTCCAGCAGAGAAGCTGTTGTGAAAGAATTACTTTAAGGTAGGGAAAGATGACTGCCGACAAAAACACTTTGTTAATTATTATTATCGACATTTTTAGGGCTTGGTATTTGGTATAGCGGTAGTGTATGAGACTGCTGAGCTGACTCTCGAGTTTGATGCACGAGTCGAATAGTGTCATTGTGTTTTTTTATCAAGAAATCTTTAGAATCGTCACGGTATACCACAGGCTTAAAACCATAGATGATGGAATGTTTTCGAATCGTCTCGAACCCAAGTCCGTTCTCTTGCGTATATTTTATATCGATTCTTAGAATAGCTGTACTAAAATCGCTACATTTGTAATAGCCGAATAAATCCCATTCCAAAAAAAAAGGATTTTCAGTCCCGCATAACAGTATGATACGTCACTGTCGATCCTTTCGAGGATTTGGGCGTGAGGCTCAGCACGTATGTATTTTTTTATTGATTCGTCCTCTTAATATAATAATAATAAATAATATTCTATCACATACAAACAACACCATCTAGCCCAAACTAAGCAGAGCTTGTACTATGGGTACTAGACAATGGATAAACATGCATATATACTTTTTTTTTGTAAATACATAGGTATATATTATACATAGAAACACCTAGACCAAGACAAACATCCATGTTCATGCACACAAATGTTTTACTTGTGCGGGAATCGAACCCGCGACCTCAGGCGTGGCATTCGGTTACACTAACCACTACGCCATCGAGGCCGACAATATATACACACATATGACAAGTGCCATAGTGGAGCGTCTCCAATATTTAATAGCTTAAACAATCGTAAGACAACTTATTAACTGGCTTATAGACGAAGATCAACATACGCGATCATCATAAATTATATCCGCAAGCGAATAGCACAGAGAGCTAGAAACACGGTGCCCAAAGGATCAAAAAAATAAGTTCGTGGGTTCGAGTCCCAACCCATTGTACTAGTACTAATTTATTTATTTATTAAGATTCACCAACAGTTACTACAATACCACATACACATAAGATAAACATTTTGAGTCTAACCAATTGTATAACTAATTACAGGTGAATTCAGCATGCATTACGTTTTAAATATTACATAAATAATGTGACATAAGAAACAAAGATAAATATTAAAAGTGAAGAAATATCAATATAAAAGTTAAGTTTAGAATTATCTTATCATATCTTATCTTGTGTGGGGGCCAGTCAGTACAGACCGGCGACACTTCGACCCAGTGGGATCTTTTGTGCCGACTTCCCCAATAACGAGTGCCATAGATGTTCATGGTAGCCGGGACCGACGGCTTAACGTGCTCTCCGAGGCACGGAGCAGGCGATAATTGTCAATCAATACGCACATAATTTCGAAAATTCATATAACTTCCGAAAGTCAGAGGTGCGCGACGTGGGTTCGAATCCAAGACACTCTGCATTGCAATCTGTTGGTCTCCCCACTGTGCTATCGCTGCTCAAGTTTAGAATTAAATTATATTATATTTAAAATTAAATTATATCAAAATCCAGTAAACTTCATTTGTTTTACAGTCACATAAATTTGTATGAATTACTTTAAATAATAAATTCTAACAAATACTATAGTGCTACTAATAAAACGCTTAGTTGTTAACACAAACTAGTCATACGAAGCCATTGTTTATTAGTAATTTTAAATACATATTTAACTTGTCATCTATAAAAACAAAATGAAGAATCACGATTCTATCTACATATGTTTAGACAATCAAACCTACTACTATACTTTACACAAAAGATCAACCATAACTTACATTTACCACAACACAGAATACTTTTGCGCAATATATTCTGATCTATCTTAAAACATGACGAATCTCACCATTTTAAACGGTCAATTGTCTGGTAAGATCTATTAAAAAGCTACATGCGTTAATAGTACATCCCTTTGTCTGTTCTCACCCTCGTCATAGCCGCCGGCGCCGGCGCCCGGGGCGAACTACAATGCGTCTGCACAGGTAAGGCCGGACACACATTGTGCGCACGCGACGCTTCGACAAGGAATTGGTTTGAGCTATTGTAGTAAGAGAAAATATGTGTGGCTATATTTTTAAAGTAGTTATGGGTGTTCTTTTTAAAGATTCTGTTGGTGTCTGTGATATATCGAATTTTAAATGTAAGAAAATAATCGTTATTATATTTGGTTTTATAAAATACTAGTTGTCCACCGCGGCTTTACTTACGTTTGTGATTACGGCTCAGCTCCCCTGAAACGCAGCGTGGTGTTATATGTCTATATTACTGTTGGATATCGAAAATCGGAATCGGTGCATTAGTTTTTGAGTTTATTACAAACAAACATTGGAACAAACATTGGATTTATTACAAACAACATTATATACAATATTGGTTAAGATTTAGTTCATTGCATAAGCGTTAACCGTATTTAACAAGTAATTTAAAAACTACTTGCTTCTTGTTAATCACGCGAAAATATTTTTTACACTCGAGTCCTGGGATCGATATCCGGGTTAGATAAACTGTTTTCTTAGTAGCAACACGGAATCTGAAAGAGAACCTGATAAACGGCGATAGTCTGAACCTTTATTACATACGATTAAAAACATGGCCGGCAAAATTAGGTGTGCGATATTTAACACAAAGAACAACCATTTGTGGTTTAAACATATTTTTGTCCCGTGTGGGAATCGAACCCACAATACTCAGCGCGGTGGCAGTGGCTAGGCGTTCACACAATCCACTAAGCTATTCGTGCAGTCAATCTACCCTACAGACATTTTTAACGAAGTATTTTGGTTCCTACAGGCCAATTTTCTGGATATTCTACCTGTAAAATTCTGGACTTTATAGACTCTTTCCCTATAACGTGGGACCAGACACAACACACTTGATACATCCTACGCAAAAACGACAATAACAAGAGCACCTTTAGGCTTTTGTCCCACTGATGGAGATAAGCGAGGAGCGAGTTGAACTAGAAACAAATAAACATACATTGACATCCCGATTCAGTTAGCTGCTAAATACAACTATAATAATAAAAATTAATTTATTTACTTACAGTCTCACTCCTGCATCCCCGAAAAGATTCGCAGTTTTGCCGGCTATGTTTTTCTACATCTTTCGGGTCGTAAGACCTCGCATTGCTCAACGTGATAATAGATATCTTATCTTATCTTGTGTGGGGGCCGTCCCCTTCCTCTACGACTATCCCAGTTTATGATATAGCGATCCCCTACACCAACCGTTAGGTTATATTAGAGGAGCCGCTGTACCTTCCAGCGCCCGAGAGCACCTTCCGGGACCAGTTATAGACAGGTCTTGTCCCCAAATCTTGACTCTCCACCCTAACCTCAGAGATCCGGCTCTCGTAAGCGAGCTACCTCGTGCCCAAGTGACACTACCTATTCTCCAGATAGGTACCGGAGCAATAAAGCTGCTCACCACCCGCAACTCAGGGAGTTGCTAACGAAAACCTCGCTGAAGCTGACGGAGAAGCCGCCTCCCATATCTCCAGTATGGTACGGGAGCTGTGTAAGGCACGCTCACTTCCCGACATACATCCGTACGCCTACCCAAATAGGCCTACAAGCCGGGTGTGGCCCGAGTCACTCCAGCTGTGACTCTTACTTGCTGAGCAGGCAAGCGCCCGAGATGCGTTGCGGCAGTGAAACCACACTGCCACTTCGCTAAAGGCAACTCTGTGCCTCATGCGACCGACTGGTTCACACTGGCCGCGCCTGAGTCCGACGCTCGAACGCAACGTGCTTGCCGAGCAAACGAACATGTCGTCCTCAGCGGCCAACCACATACCCCTGCGAGTCCAACACCAATGTCAGGCACCGCGCACTCTAGTCAGCGGTCGATAGAACACGCCTTTCGAGGCGCAGTGGGCTTCCTGACCCCGCAGTACCCTGGTCCAAAGAGGGAGACCCGTAGTTCTCCCCCCGAAACCCTATCTACTCAGGTCCTGAAGATAGGGAATGTGTGGGGGCCAGTCAGTACAGATCGGCTACACTTCGACCCAGTAGGATCTTTTGTGTCGACTTCCCCAATAACGACTGCCGACCGACAGCTTAACGTGCTCTCCGAGGCACGGAGCAGGCGATAATTGTCAATCAATACGCACATAATTTGGAAAAGTCATATAACTTCCGAAAGTCAGTAGTGCGCGACGTGGTTTCGAACCCGAGACCCTCTGCATTGCAGTCTGTTGGTCTCCTTACTGAGCTATCGCCTCACTTGTGATAATAGATAAGGCTCATTCATCACCTGGCGGTCTGAGTATGCCTTGCGTGGAGGTTAATCGTGTGCTTAGAAGAAGCATATTTAGGTATGTGTTGGAAGCGAAATATTGCAAGTTGGAGTACGATCGAAACCCACGATGCGGCTGTAAATCATCAAGACAGTTCAGTATTCATTCATTCGGTCTATTTTCTTCTATTCCAATAGGTGGGCGAGTAATCCGAGGGTAGGTGGCAAGTCCCATTTACAATAATCTAGATAGGCAAAGACAACATGAATCAGTATCTTTTTTTTCTCTGTTTGACAACCGATTTTGTTATATTTTGTGTTTATTAACTATTGACGAGCTTTATAGTAATTAATAAAAGAAAATTGGCAATTAGTTACTTTCGTTATATAAATGTTTTCCTCAAATTATCAAAAATAATTCTCTTTAAATTTCGACCACTTGGCGAACACTAATTCTATTAATTTCACATTAACAACTTTGACGTTCATCTGGTCCTTAGTTATATTAATAAACATATTTAATCGCCAATCGCTTCCTAGCAAACGGTGGCACAAATACCTTACCCATATCATTTGGTACGCTCTGTCGCACAATGCGTCTGAACCCCTAACATGTCCACGTATTGGATGCCAATTATCTGAGCTGATTCACTGATTTGTTTGTTGTAATGAGGTGACTCAGAAGCACAGATTGCCTTTACTGGCTCGTTGGGAAGCGAGGTTAGGCTTTTTATGTGATTACTGCTGATGCTGACGTAATAGCTGCCGTGATTGACTTCGTTATGAAGGCTGCTAGAACGTAGTCATACTTATTATTAAAACAAAGTCCCCCGCCGCTGTCTGTTCACGATAAACTCAAAAACTACTGAACGGATTTTTATGCAATTTTCACCAATAGACAGAGTGATTCTTGAGGAAGGTTTAGGTGTATAATTAATTAAGGTTTTGTACTACCCGTGCGAAGTCGGAGCGGATCATTAGTTTAAACAATAATAATACCTAATATATTATAAGCTTTGCTATGAACTGTTTCAGTGAAGGTTATTTTTTTTATTTTTTTATCGTGCTCTTCAAAGTGATTGTAACGGACCTGATGGTAAGCCCAATTACAGTCCAGAGACGGTGACGACGAGGAGGAGATAGATGTCTTCTAGTCGTCGTCAGATGCTTCTTCACACTACGTTTAAAGGACCCAATGTCATAGAAGGGAGGGAACACATGATATGGGATACGGGCCTTATGTAGATGTTCTTTTTCAGTATAGATAAAGGGTTAGGTCAGTTAAAGCTAACTAAACTTCTTGTCTATTGGTCCAATGACCAAAATGCATGAGCTTGCAGTTATGTTTGCCGATCATTAGATACAGGGTTCGATATCCGAGTTAGAAAAAGTGTTATTGGTCTTTTTTTTGTGTGATCACTATCTGCTGAGATCCAGCTCTACGATGTGGGACTTTTAACATAAATACAAAATGTGTTTGTAAGATCCATCTCTGTCTCTCAGAGAGAGACAAGTTATGGTCATATTTTAAGATCATATTATGTACTCGCTTTGGCGAAGTATTCTGGGAGCCACTTTGTGGTTTCTGCAATACAAAATACTTAACTTTTACTTTTAAGAGTAAGAATAACGTATATTCGTAAATAAAAATTCTTGCTAAAATTGATTCTCATAGGAAAAAGCTTTTCTTACTTATTATTTGAAAGCTTTTAAGTAATAATTTAATCGCAACATCGATGCCGTTATTTAGTAAAATTTAAATAACCCCTGACCCATAATTCATTTGATACCCATATTGAGGGAGATGTGGAAAAATGGAATTCGCCATTTTGTGGTAGCGGCCATCTTGGATTTGAAATTTATCGTAGTGTATAGTATTCTACTAGTCAAGCCCTTTCATTTAATACTCATATTGAGGGATTTGTGAAAAATATGTAATCCGCCATTTTGTGGCAGCGGCCATCTTGGGCCAATTTTCATCAAACATAACTAAGAACACTCCCGACTAATTCACCTTCCAAACAAAAAAAGAAAATTAAAATCGGTTCATCCGTTTGGGAGCTACGATGCCACAGACAGACACACACACACACACACACAGACACGTCAAACTTATAACACCCCGTCGTTTTTGCGCCGGGGGTTAAAAATGAGAAATCATTGAAAAATATCAATCATTTCCGCATCCTAATATAACTGCGAAAGTAAGTTTGTTAGTTTTTTACGCTGTCATGGCTTAACTACTCGACCGATCATTTTATTCATTTATAGATTCATCATGGAATTTCGTAAACACATTGTCAGGGGAACAGAAACGGACATAGGATAACTTTAAACCAGAAAAAAAAACTTTTAGTAACCTAACGAATATTTAGGCGAGCGAAGCCGCAGGAAGAACTAGTTTATAATATTTACACGAACGGTCAGAAAAGACATCATATCACACCGTTTGTCTCGTACTGAGTTACGGCGGTTCCCGGCGCGACCCGGTTTTAATCTATGTTCCCTTTAGCTCAGAGGTATGTACCCGTGTGTATGGACTTAGATCTAAAACGGGATAACAGTTCTGATACTTAGTTTAGCCTTCAGGGCTGTGGGTAACAATCTTCTTATAAATACGCTTATCCTACTGATATATTGCCGATTTGCCATGCCATGGGACTTTGATGGCAAATGTGTTGCTCTAATATTGTATCACACTATCTGTATAAAAAAACATATTTTAGCCAATAAACGATTTGAATTTGAATATTTTATTTAATCATTGTCGGCCAGGATGGCGTAGTGTTTAGTGTAACCGACTGCTACGCCTGAGGTCGCGGGTTTGATTCCCGCACAAGTCAAACATTTGTGTGCATGAACATGGATGTTTGTGTTGGTCTAGGTGTTTCTATGTATAAGAGGTATGTATTTACAAAAAACAAACTTATCAGAAAGGTATACATTACGACCCTGAAATATGACATAGTTACCTAATCATCGCTCGCTGTTACGGTGATGGAAAACATCGTGAGAAGTCCTTCATGTCTAATAATTCTTCATCATATTGTGGAAGATGTGTAGTCAGCTGAGCTGCACTGCAATACAGTCCACAATATATAAATGTGCGCCATGCGGGCAGGCATAGGATCAACTGCTTATCGGACAATCAATTACGTCGATAAAATCCCAAAAATATTTTGCCTGACGCGGGAAACGAACTTGGGACTTCGTGATCGGCTAAAACGCAAAGTTATTCCACGAAAATCACGACGCAGATACTTATCCTGTTTTTATAAGAATAATCATCTTTAGCGGTGTTATAATTCCAGACAATAAATCTTAGTAATTTCCTCAGCCTTAAGTTATCCTGGAAGCTGGCTACCGAATTCTTAGAAAAGTATTATAATGTAGGTACTTGTGATAAGTTCTTAGTATTCCAAATGATATTCATTTCACATTGCCATTAGTACCATAATGCCATGTCTGAGAGTTCTCAAGAATATTCCCTGAGTGAGGTTTGCACAGATATCGCGAAGCTATTTATTCGAATGCCTCGCATTGTTTGCTTCGAATCGTCGAAACAACGTTCTCACTTCGGTGCGTCCGTTCGTTGTCCAGTCGTTCTAAAGACGCTTAGTGTGAAATAAAACGCATCATCTCATACAATTTAAAGCTAAAAACCAGATTTGTATTATGTTCGTACTTTTACTTTGTGCTTTATAAGTTAAAGCAAAAAGACAGACAGCGAACTTAGATTGCTTTTTGCTCAAGTTGAATAAGTCCAGAAGGACAAGCATTTCGAGCTTCTAGAAGATCGCAGCTAAATAGTTCTGTGATTTGTGCCTAATATGAGTAGGACGTTTAGAGTTCTTAATGAGGCCCTATGGCATGCTGGAGTCCCGCTAAAGCCTCGAAATGTTTGTCCCTTGCGTAGTTGCACAGCCACTTCTCTTTTGAAATCAACGTCGTGCCGTTCAAATTGATGATTCGAATAGAAGAAAATAAACAGGTTTTTATGAACAAAGGCAATTATGAATATTCGGTATGTTACATATTACGTTGTTCACGATTCGACCTGCACTACATTGCCTTTTAACATGGAAAACTGATGTTTGTGTCGGATTGCTTACTAGTGACTCTAATCAGCATTTATGTTGACATCTTAGAGATGTAACAGTATTATTGGTACCCCTAGTGTTAAAAGTACTGAAAAACTTAAGAAAAGCTTTCGTAATCGCTTACCTTGGTTGATTAAAAACTGTAATAAGCCTTCTTTCTTGAGAATCTTCACCAATTATAACAATGCGCCAACGCTGACGCCGCGATTAACAACTGTTTAATTATGATTATTACAATTAAAATGCTTGAAGATGTTACATACGTGTCGACTCGTCAGCTCGCTTTGTACGTGATCTGATAACGCCCAGTTTTTTTGGAACTCCTGCTGCTTTACTAATGGGGGTTTTGTATGCAGTTTTATTTGTCGCTTTTGCTTCGCGATGTCTGTACATACCTTTAACTTATTTATTGTGCTTTTTAAAGCGCATGCGCCTTATAAAAGATAGATCATTTCTAATACCCCAAAATTTGTACACAATATGATTATAATTTGCAGAGTAAAGGAGTCTGCCCATTACCCCGTCTCATACCATGACCATGCTAGGAACGTGTTAGGCAAAAAAATATTCTTTGTAAGGATATGTATAAGACTATGCCCACTAGACCGTTCCGTCACCGACCAGCAGTTCCTATAGCAGGGCGTATCGTATTGCTTTTCGTATCTGATATGTTCCTAGCACGGTCATGGTATGAGACGGTGTAGTGGGCAGATTCCTTAAAAAGCACCCTAATTTTAAATAGGACTTATCCGTTCATCTTTTCACTAGTATTATAAATGTAGAAGACTGTAAAATATTTTGCACGTGTTTACCGTTGTATTTATATGAATCTTGGCACACAAGTAGATCATGTTTTAGATAAATATATAACAAACTTATATCTATGGTTATTTCCTGAAGGATTTGCGCTAACAAATTCGCTGGCACAAACTCTGGTACTCTATAAATCTGGCTGGTACTCTATAAATCTATACAATCCAAGTATTTTACTGACAACTTCATAAGCGTTACTTTAATATGACACTTATACTGTCAAACTAATGAATCTGCTTTCAGCCATCGCCGGATTTGGCTGAAACACATAAGCACGCATACGAGTACGTCCTGGATTAACACATCTAACCTACTTTTGACCGTGACCAGAGGGTTGGTCTTTATTTCGCGAAAAGAATAGGCATTGCCATTCAACGTGGCAATGCTGCCAGTCTTGCACATCAGTCGACTGTGATGCGGAAGAATACTAACATGCCTATTAGGTATTTTTAAATTTCTGTTTCATGCTATTTGGTTCTTAGGTATTCTTCAACCGACCTTTTCTGGGTATACGTTCCCGTGGGACTTATGCGGGCGAAGCCGCGGTCAGCAACTAGTAATAAAAATATAGGAGTGAACCCTGCGGTTTCCCGGAGTCAGTTTATTGCATTCCTCGTCCACGAGGTTATACGCGCGATGTATGCTGAAGCTGTACGCGATACTATCGTGCGCTGATGCTGAGACACGATATCACTACGGAATTCTATAGTTTTCTAATACCGGTAACGCTTCGTACTCTCTACATCGTTTGGAGAAGTTTAAAATATGATTTTTTTTGAATGTTTGGAAATATAGCTAATCGTTTTTGTACGTGACTAGTGGATTTGACCGACGTTGTCGTGTCCAAACGATGGCTTGTATCCCAGTTACAGCGACACCTACCAGTTTCAATTGTGAATCTAAATCATTCAGGAACCACTCGGACACACATATATGAGGACTTTAGTATCATGATCACCGAAAAAAGAAACAATATTAAATAAAGAGTCATCGTGTCAGTGAGTTTTCAAAGATACATATTTATTCTCCAGATTTTGGCCGATTGCATCGGTAGTAGCCACGGGTTGACTCACATCTAAACTTACTTACACGATTAAAGGCCATTAACTAATGTTGTATTTATAATATAGCTGACATCGACTTGCAGTCCACAAGTCTGCTGATAAAGGTAGTATTAAAGTTTGTGCAAAGGGTAATGTTCATTGGTGCACTAGGCTTGCTAAGAAGTACTCTTTAAACACATTTACACAAAAATTTTTAATGATTCTTGTGTCGAGGAAGACTTTACAGATATTCAAACAACGGTCACGTAAAACACCCTACTCGAACAACAATTTGTTGATCACACATATTTTCTGAGGTCGATCTCACAACACTCTGGGCAGTAACAGTGGCCACTGCTTAAATCGCTTTGCCATCCGTGCTGTCTACTAACTTTACTTCCTTTTCGTGAAACATAATTATTCTTTACGAAATATATTATTTTATAGCCCCACTTTCTTTTGTATTATCTTCTAAAAACCTCATCCCTAGCCTTTATTATTCCCAAGTCACGTGGGGTCGGCTTTTATAGTGTAACCGGATTTGACTGGATATCAGTTTTTACGCGGAGCGGCTGCCACCTGACTTCCGCAACCCCAAGGCTGTCGATTTCCTAAGGCTAGACCAGTGTCAGGATATTATAGGGCACTGACTTCCAAATAACGACTGCAATAGATGTGCATGGCAGCCGGGACCGACAACTTAACGTGCTCCCCGAGGCACGGAGCAGGCGATAATTGTCAATCAATACGTACATAATTTCAAAAAGTCATATAACTTCCGAAAATTAGAGGTGCGCGACGTGGGTTCGAACCCGAGACCCTCTGCATTGCAGTCTGTTGGTCTCCCCACTGAGCTATCGTTGCTTGCTATTTTTGCTATTATCTTCGAAAAACCAATAACACAAAAATACGTACCTAGCAACCCTAGCAACGTGTCAACACAAACAATCATCGGGTTTGGATCGGACCGTTTATACATCGTGTCTCCGCATCGGTCCGTCTGGAGTGTCCCCACAAAAACGCGCCTGTTGTCCTTATTTGGTGGGGTCTAATGAGCTTAATGGACCTTGGAGGTCCGAGGACATCTCGCTCCCACGGCAAGGAAGGCTTTTTACGGCAACTCCTTTTTGGAGGACAATCCTTTTAGAGGGGAGACGTTTTTAGCGGGAACTTTATGATATTATTTTTTGTTTGGATACATATTTGTATGGGTTGTGTGATTAGGTGGGTGTATGTTATGTAGCCACAGATTACGTAGATGTAGATGGCCGTTCGTAGTCGGTCTTATGTCAGCAATTACATTTTCTTACGTCTTGAAAGAGTCATAGCCCTATGGTTTGAGTATGAATTTATTGCATGTGTTTATGAATACATAATTATGTTCTATTTTCAAGAAGTGTTATTAGATTCTTCTGTTAGAATATGCTGAGAAGCAGAGGAATTAAAAAACCATTTACAAACTATTAATTGAATACTGAAAAGTGTAATTAAACTACGTTATATGGGTTTTAACGCGATTTATTTGAAAACACTACAATTAAATAGTTTTGAAAACAATTAAAGTAATACTACTATTTAACTTATTACAATGTCCCCGACGTTTCGGTCGCTTTTCAGCAGCAATTGCCAAGGAGAAACTAAGATGGTGGTCGTTCTTGACGTGTTAATACAATAAAATAGAGAGAATTAGCTGGAATTCAGATATAATTAAAAAATAGCATTGTGTTTGGACACCATCTGAGAATTGCAAAAAATATTACAAACA
The DNA here is from genome assembly GCA_963675205.1 of Catocala nupta. Taxonomy (NCBI): domain Eukaryota; kingdom Metazoa; phylum Arthropoda; class Insecta; order Lepidoptera; family Erebidae; genus Catocala; species Catocala nupta. The sequence continues at coordinate 1,822,617 of OY776089.1, read as the reverse complement.
CACTCCTTAAAAATACTAGTAATAAGGCGGTCCCTTCAAGTAACCTTAAACTGCTCCGATTTCCCCAATACGAACTATGAGGCGCTCATGGCCAGTTGCACTCACTAATCGGTAAACAATTAGCGAGGTTAAGCAACGTTGGGTGCAGTCAGTCTATAGATGGGTGACCGCTTATTGGTATTTCATCTGAGCGTCTCCGTGCTTCGGAGGGCACGTGAAATGTCGATTCCCGATTGTTGCCAAATTGACAGCAGTCGTTAAGCCATGTCAGAGGCCTAAAGGCGGCTTGAACATCTCTTGGCAACAAAATGGCTACTAACCACACGAAAAGAAGAAGAATACGAACTATTTCTGTTCACCTAATAATCAAACCTGAAAGATGACAGCGACTAAAAAACAGCCACAATCTTCAACCACAGTACCCAAAGACAATTTTCTACAAACTACTACATTCAAAGCCATTTATTATCCTAACTATGTATTATTTAAATCAATTTTATGTCCGCCCGTGTGTATCCATGCTAAGTAAAAGAATTAATAACTTGGTATAAATACGTTTGACAATGGGTGGGCAGTAAAGTCAGTATCGTATGCGCGTGCATGTAGCAGCGCATATCGTGAGAACGACTCAACGTAACAATGCGCCGAGGGTTGCGGGTTCGATTACCATACGGTAAAAGGAAATAAATAAATTATAAAATCCTAACTAATATTATAAAACGTTTTTAGAATTTCTCGATTCATACGAATACTTAATCTTCTTCTCCCTAGCCGTTATTATTCCCAAGTCACTTGGGGACGGCTTTTCTGGTCTATCCGGATTTGACTGGATATCAGTTTTTACACGGAGCGGCTGCCACCTGACCTCCGCAACCCGAAGGCTAACGATACCCTAAGGCTAGACCAGTGTCAGGATATTATAGGCCACTAACTTCCCGATAACGACTGCCATAGATGTTCATGGCAGCCGCGACCGACGGCTTAACGTGCTCTCTGAGGCACGGAGCAGGCAATAATAAAATTAACAATCAATACGCACATAATTTGGAAAAGTCATATAACTTCCGGAAGTCAGCGGTGCGTGACGTGGGTTCGAACCCAAGACCCTCTACATTGCAGTCTGTTGGTCTCCCCACTGACATACGAATACTTAATTTAATACTATATAATAATAATAATAATAATAATTTCCGAATTTTGGTCATGGCGGCCAATCTTAACGGAGACTGGCCATCTACGCAGGACATATTATAGTGCACAAGTGTGTGCGCAAACACAAGTGCACTCTCTGTTCCCTAACCCTCAAAATCCGATGGGACGGTAATCTGACACGACCGGAGAGATATCAGGCGCAGGTCCAACAGCTTTACGTGTTTTCCGAGGCACGTAGGTGTCTAACACCGCCAACTTTCTAACTCCGGGCTGCTATTGAGATTTCTTAAAAGAAACACCCAATAAGTTTTTGTTGGCCCGACACGGGATTCGAACCCGAGAACCTGTGCATGACACAGCAGTCGCATTCACTACCGCTGAGCCACGGAGGCAGTTAAAAATACTATATACCTATTGATTGTCCGACGTTTCGACCGACTTGCATCGATCGTGGTCACGAGTTTTACGGGTAGTTCTTTATCTATCTATCTATTGGCCTTTTCATCTATTTAAGATGGACGGGTCGTTCCCTTCCCTTCAATATGGCGAAGGGGGCGATGGCTGGCCCATGCGTGGTACTCGTGAACGGGTGCTACTTGCGGTGACTGGTCGACCTTGGTTTTGTGGAATTTGATAATTTACTTACTACATTTTTATTTAAACAGTTAGATTAAACTACGGACTACAATCATGCCTTGTCTTGATTATTTATGTACATGTAAGTGGATGCTCCTATTTACCATACTGCTGCTTTAGAGGCTACCATCAAATTTTATTAAATGCTTGAGTATGTTCAGTAGTATGTCATGGAGAAATGGTTGCAGCACCTTACAGTTATGATTTGTAAACGAAATATTATTGTACACTTGGCGATTAAAAAGAGTGACCATGAGTTTCTTGCCCGTTCTTCTCATGAGCCCTACACCCTTGCATTGCTGAACGTGGCAATAAATGTAAATTCACAGAAAAAAAATATGTTATCTTGTAACCTTGAATAATTTGTTTTTTGATTTTGATTTCTTTTTTATTTTGATATTTTAAGCAAAGCGTGATTGTTTTAAACACTTCTTGAAGTGACTATTTAGTCCAATTCTGGAGCGGCAAGAGCAAGCAAGCGGCAAGGGCAAGTACGGGTTACTTGCCCTTGCCGCTTGCTTGCTCTTGCCGCGTAGTTAGTAGTTATTATATTAAGTAACTAGATTTTTGTCGCGGCATCGCTCGTGTGAATGTAGGTTATGTGAATCTCTTATCCCTTGGGAACAGTACTTTTGTCTGGATGTAAGGCAGCCTATGTCCTTTTCTGTTTCTTGATAACGTGTATGCGAGATTTTATGATGATCGATCAAGTAGTTAAGACGTAACATACGAATTCACTTTTATAATATCAGTTGCGATATGCAATGCGAAAGTTAAAGGGCTTGTATTACCACCTACAGATAGAATTTATCTATAAGATAACAGTCTCGCCATCTCTCTTCTTTAACCTAACAAGAGTGAGACAACATGCGAGTTATCTTTCGGATAAATAGTATTTGTTTGTGGTAGGAGTGGCCGTAAAAGTTAAGTAAGTAGTTCCGAGTCTGGATGTTATTCGTTTCCGTTGCTTAAATGTTTGTAAAAGCCACGATACAAGAATTAATCATAGTGCGGGCGTTGTCTTTTTTAGATTTGGACCTTAACAAACTATACACCTAAACATTTATCATGAATCACTCTATCTATTCGTGAAAACCGCATTAATATCCGTTCAGTATTTTTTGAGTTTGCGAACAGATAGACAGACGTGGTGGGGGGCAATTATTTTATAATATATAGTGATAGATAAACGTTAAACATAAGCTTGTATGATTATTGGGTAAGCCGAAGTGCATTACACCCATATTTTCCGATATGCTTTAAGGGGTCCCACATAATAAAAACAAGTCTATTACCGGGCACATTTCAGACACCCTGCTACTAAGAATTTCCTAATAGAAAAACCATTTTGTTCGACCCGGGACTCGAACCTGCGAACTCAAGCACGGCAGTCGCATTCACAGCCGATGTTTCACCGAGGCAGTGTATCTGTAACAAGATCTCTGCTTATGCTAATATGATTATGACTCCGCTATGATAACTTAATATACAATGATATGACATAAAGATGATATTTATCATGTATCCCGTTATGAAAGTAAATTGGATCGTGTGGGACGCAATACAACAAACTGTGAAATATCAATAAAAATAATAGCATTTAATATGAAATAAATAAATGTAACCATGAAATAATGATAAAATAATGGCTTTTAATATGAAAGAAATAAATATAACGAAGAATTATTAATGAAAATAATAGCTTTTAAAATGAAATAAATAAATGTAACTATAAAACAATGATAAAAATAATGGCTTTTAATATGAAATAAATAAATATAACGAAGAATTAATAATAAAAATAATAGCTTTTAATATGAAATAAATAAATGTAACCAAGAAATAGTATCAGCTATATTGGCGACTGTTATGCATGAAGTCTGGGGTTCGGGTCCAATACAAAGCAAAGTGTTTTTTTATTTTTATTTATTTGACTAACGTGGCAAACAAGCGTACGGCCCACCTGATGGTAAGTGGTCACCGTAGCCTATGGACGCCTGCAACACCAGAGGCGTCACTTGCGCGTTGCCGACTCTTTAGGAAAGGAAGTGGGAAGGAGAAGGAGCGAGAAGGGGGAAAGAGGGTGATTGGGCCTCCGGCACTCTGACTCACCGAACGTAACACAACAGTAGGAAAACTGCAATTTCACGTTGTGTTATTGGATGTTTTTGTTAACAAATTTTCTGCAACAGTAAGAAGTCCGGATATGCGCCCGGTGGCAATAAGCTCGCCTCCTATTATGTAGGACCTGTAACCATAGCTGGTGAATAGTAGGCGTGATACACTCTAGCCTTCCCCTTTGGAGATATATATGCGTGTGACTATGTATGTGTGTTGTTTGTTGACATGATAATAAATACTTTTAACTTTAGAATGTGACGATAATCGCCTAGGCGCCCGTCGAGCGCGAGCGCACGTCACTAGCCACCACCCGCGACCGGCGCCGGACTATATAAGCGGAGGACCGTGTCAGACACGTGAATCCTAACACAAGCATTCTAGCATAGCTGGAGGGTTTAACTAGAATTGGCATGTTATCTAAAATCATATCTAGTGAAATAAGGCTTTCATGCACCTCTGCTTACCCTGTAAAAGCGTGAGAATATATCTATCTTGTCACAAAAAGCAACTTAAATGCATATATTACCGCGCGTTATTTTAACGAACGCGCATGTAATTGTATGCGCGCAATAAAATAAATGCCTTTCTGTAACTTAATACAAAACGTCTACGCGAAACGTCACGACGCGTGACGTCGGAGCCGAGTGCGCATATCTTCACTACACTCGTAGATAGGGTAGGCAGGCAGACATAAAATGGTGGGATATGGTATTTTTAACACAAAGTGTAGGTAATGTATTATGGTCAATAATTTACGATCTTATAATATGAAGACGCCTTTATGTTACATATAATACATAATAGAAATATTTGAATATACAGTGTGTGTATATAAACCCTTTCCGATCCCTTAAGGGCTTGTTTCTCTCTTAACAAACATGCCAAAAAAATAACAAGAAATCTATATAATAATAATATAATATAATATTCTACCACAAACACACAACACCATCTAGCCCAAACTAAGCAGAGCTTGTACTATGGGTACTAGACAATGGATAAACATACATATATACTTTATTTTTGTAAATACATACATATTATACATAGAAACACCCAAACCAAGACATACATCCATGTTCATGCACACAAATGTCTGACTTGTGCGGGAATCGATCCCGTGACCTCAGGCATGGCAGTTGATTACACTAACCACTACGCCACCGAGACCGTCATCATCGTAAAACGTCTTCATAATATTTTTAAGTACAATATTGATCAGCATTACCCTTAAATTACTGAAATTTCGCTCAGTCTAGCAACACTCCACATGACAAAGACGCGGAGCGTGGTATACCTACTTTCGGTGGCTTGTTTTTTAGGCGTAGGTAGGCGCGGCGTAGCGCGGCGCGGCATCGTTGAACCTTTATGAACTTTATTGATACCTAGGTATTATGAAATTATTAATATATTACCTATTTTACATAAATTAAACTTACTAGGGTAATTCTTTCGATCGATTTTCATAAAAGGTTTATTACTACAATTATTAATATACGATTAAATAATTTAATATTTGATCAAATACCTTTATTGTGAAATTTTAATTTAATAAAATATTATTTAAATTTTATGATTTAATAAATTTTTATAAAAACTAGAATTAGATATTACGTAGGTACTCATAATAAGCTACTGTATAACATCTTTATGGATCGGAGAGGGTTTATTATACACACTGTATATATTATAATCAAATGGCGATTTAGAAGTGTGGCCAGGATTTTCCAGGTATCTTTTCATAGGTACAATGCTTGGCCTGAACCTAGCAATCAACCAAAATGTAAATTCAGTAACGGTCCGTAAGTCATCAACTTTGACGATAATGAGTGTTTGTGGTTACTATGTGACCTGGAAAGAAATGATTTTTGACTTTATTACACAAATTAAAAAGACAACAACTCTTTAGACACATTTTAGCTTTCTGCGTAAATTCTCCATATATAAACTTTCTAATCTTAAACTTTGTACCCCTTTTTACGAAAATTGCGCGGACGGAGGAGTATGAAATTTGGCACAGTTAAAGTTTATATGGAGAAGGAGGGGCGAATCCTAATATTTTTATAAAATATGCATTAGAAATACATAAAATTAATGAAAAACCTCTACACACACAACCATGCATTTGACACACGCAGTCGAATCACATTCGTAGTATTTCGACATTGTTCGTCTGACGTCGTACAATTCTTTGTAACTATACCTATACCTTATTTATATGTTATAAAGAAAAACAGAAAAGAAAGTAGCAAGCTTAGGAATTTTGGTCGAATTTTGACCACTAGGCGACCGCTTGTACAAATAAATACCCCATTCCTCCGCGCGCGCAGTACCTATCCTTAGAAAGGGATAGACAGTTTGGCCTCATATAGATTTGCCTACGATTTTATATAATACACACTTAACCTGCTTCTGACTCCCAAAAGGATAGGCAGTGGCGCATTTTTCTAACTAACCCACATTTCGCAGGCTTTGCAGAAATACAGCTTTCAAGCTGCTAATAAAAAATCTCTAATAACACTTACTCACATGACTATCATATATAAATATCATCATCTATAATTCTAAATACTATTGATTGCCAATATATGAGCAAATATGTAAAAGCGTTCTAGTGCTTCACATGGTCCAATGTTGGATTACTCCAGCAGCAACAATGTCAGTACGATGACTCCGTTTTTAACCGACTGCTCAGAACGAGGGTAAAGTTTTTTTTTATGTGTGTATGTATGTCCATTTCTTTGGCAGGCCCTACAGCCCAAATGGCTGGACGGTTTTTGACATATGAGTTGTCGTTAAATTCATCAGAATTGTGGTAGTGACATAGGCTATATAAATTTTCAAAATGGCGCTCACAAAGGGAAAAAATAGGGGTGTGTTTATTTTTTCTTACCTTTGCAATATGAGCGGAGACAAACATAATATTGGTAGATCTTTCTTTGCCCGTAAAATTTTAGGTATTGTTTGTCCCCGCCTGCAGCACCATAAAGTATTTAGTTTAACTAATTTGAATATACATATGTAGGTAGTTATTCAATTATTTGATAAAGTAAGCTTACAAAACAATGCATTAATCAGTCGAATTTTATATAGATATTGTGATACTTGTTTTTCTCTTTTCAGTTCATTACTTTTAAGCAGTCGGGTTTTTTGTTTTTATAATAATAATTTTATTAAAGGTCAGTATCGTTAAGGCTTGTGTGGTATCCCTAGAGAGGCAAGTGACCATAGCTACGATAACCGCTTGCCACCAAGCGAGCTATATACTTGTTCGCCATTTTGGTTGAAACATTACTAATAATGACACTGAAAAGAACTATGTAGTAGGTTTTAGTATTTTCATCTGTACTGTTTATCTGTTTCGGTCTTCCGCAAATACCACGGAATCGCAGCCTAATACACTTGAATTCGACCTACAGTATTAGCTACTAGCTTTTACATAAGCTTAATTTATGTTAGTAACAATACTGTTTTTTTAAATAAAGTATAGCCTATGTTACTCGGTGATAATAAAGCTTTCTAATGGTGGAAGAATTTTCAAAATCGGTTAAGTTGTTTTTGAGTTAACTCGTTACAAAAAACCAAACAAAAATTAAATCTTGCCTGTTTATAATATTAGTATAGTGGTTGCTTCTAATTCTGCACAGTAAGTAGCCTAGTGGGAAACCGTGGAACTGCCACGCAGTAGTCTCAAGTTCGATCCCAAGGCGCGCATCTCTGACATTTCGAAGTTATATGCGTACTAAATAGATAATTACCGCTTGCTGTAACGGTCAAAAAAATCATGAGGCAATTTGCATGTCTGAGAGTTCTCCATGATGTTCTCGAAGATACGTGTAGACTACCAATCCGCACTGGGCCAGGGTGGTGAACTATGGCCTGGACCTTCTTATACTGAGAAGAGACTCGTACCCAGTAATGGGACAGTATCTGTATTAAACTGTCGTGCGTGTGTTATTATTATTATAGACTAGCGATCCGCCCCGGTTTCGCATGGGTAGTACAAAACCTTAACAAATTATACACTTAAACCTTCCTCACGAATCACTCTATCTATTGGTGAAAACCTCATGAAAATCCGTTCAGTAGTTTTTGAGTTTATCACGAACAGACGCGGTGGCGGCCTTTGTTTTATAATATGTAGTGAAGAGATAGGATGCTTAATATAATCGTATACGAAACCTTAGGCAAACAAAGTCAGAAGAATATTTTTTGTAGGTATATTCTTTCCCACACGCCAGACATTATTTTGCCATCTAGCCATAATACTGTAATCTGGCGACCCTACTCGCAATGCCAATTAGTCTGGCGAGTGTTCATTTCAACGCTTTGAACGAGTGAACGAATGAAACGAATGTAAATCCTCACTCGCCGATACCGTCGGAGAACACTTCATTTGAATAAAGGTTTCTGTCTCCACAACCAATCAAATTAGCGCGCTCAGTTCTCGAGATTATACATAGATTAACGAGTGCTTGGCGCTTTATGTAAATATCAACATGTTTTGGTCCGCCACAAGTTTGCCTGTATGTTTGCACTGTAAGTTAAGTGTTGATGTGGTCAATTTCCATGTTGGACAGTTTTGGAGTATACAAAAACATAAAGGACATCACGTATACGCACCCGCAGGCTATTATTTTGTTTGTTTTTAAAGTGTTTTGTTATGTGAAAATCATAATTATTTATTCAAACAAGAGACACAAAAAATACTCAGACACGGAACATTTATTTGTGGATGACACATATTATTGTCCTACGTGAAGATCGTAGACCACTCTCATACAGAGCAATAGTAGACGACTAGTTAAGAGGAAACACAAGGGCCGTTTTTCCATAAAGACATTGTCCCTTGTTTTCTCCCTGGATAATGCCAGTAGAGCAATATTTTTCCAAAAATTTATGGTTTTCCTTTTTTCATAAATTAATTATTAAAAGAGACATGAGCCTTCAAAAACCTCAAAAATTGGCCAGATCTGCCGCTCTGTTCAAACATCCAGAAAACAAATTTGACTAGATTATATAAAAAAGGAAAACATAGGAACACGTCCAAAGCCTTTCTTTTTTTAATGCAAAATTAGTTAAATCAGTCAAGTTTTGGAGAAGGAATCAGGGGACTACGAAACGTTGATTTTGTGTACTTTTAACAGATATTTTTGGTCCAAGCTGCAGTTGTCTCTATCGCGCTCTGCGGGCATTGCGCGACAATAAAAGATTTTACAAATACCTATTTTTCTGTTCTCTCACCCTAATGTTTCCTTTTAACGTGTATGCAGATTACGCTGCACTGAAAACAAAATTAGTAGTAGGTATTATATTTATATTTTGATTCTCTAATTTGTTTTTGCCATAATATACCACATGCTTGGACGCTTTTCTATGCCACATAAATGGAAAACAAAAATATATTGTAGCTATAATCTAAACTAATATAATTAAGTTGAAGGGTTTGCTTGCTTTTCTGTTGGAATGCGCTAATCTCTTTACCAAAAGAATTGCATTTGTAAAACTCATTTTGCCTTAGAAGCCAATTCGTGGGGACGATTATAAGGTTATAGAATACGGGCCACGAAAACAGAGCAGTAATCATAAACGTGGGTGAAACCGCAGAGGACAGGTAGTACACGTATTAATATATGAATAGTATAGTTAAAAAGTGAAGCACAAGACAATAGCGTTAATTTAAGCAGTGCTGATCGATGTACGTGATAATGAACAGGTACCGGGAGCTGGTAACGAGGGTTCTGTATACACACTGTTATTAAAGAAACCTGTGTTTACACACCTCGCACTTTTCATCTATCTATTCTAATATTATAAAGAGAATTAGTATGTATGGATTTAACTCAAAAATTACTTAACCGATTTTGAAAAATTGTTTCTCCATTCTTCTTTTCCTTAGCCTTTATTATTCCCAAGTTACTTGGAGTCGGCTTTTTCTAGTCTAACCGGATTTGACTAGATATCAGTTTTTAAACGGAGCGGCTGCCACCTGACCTCCGCAACCCGAAGGCTAACGATACCCTAAGGCTAGACCAGTGTCAGGATATTAGGGGTACTGACTTTCTCAATAACGACTGCCATAGATGTTCATGGCAGCCGGGACTGACGGCTTAACGTACTCTCCGAGGCACGGAGCAGGGGATAATTGTCAATCAATATTATTAATTGACAATATAAATATAATTTAAACATCATTTCGAAAGTCATATAACTTGCGAAAGTCATAGGTGCGCGACGTGGGTTCGAACTCGAGACCCTCTGCATTGCAGTCTGTTGGTCTCCCCACTGAGCTATCGCTGCATTTTCTTTCGCCATTAGAAAGCTATATTATCGCCGAGTAACATCAGCTATATTTTATTTTTACGCGAGCGGAGCCATGAGCAACAGTTAGTAGTATATAATTTCAGCCATGTTTAAACTGTCCCACTGCTGGGCATAAGCCTCTTCTCAGTGTGAGAATATCATCTATATACTATCAAAATCCACAAAAATATACAATATCCAAACGGGACAGTTATTAATCTATCTATCTGCATGTAGTTGGATTTTCGTTATTGTATACCTACTTGATTGAGATTCCCTGTCGGATGAATCACATATGATACATAACAATAGATTTTTCTATTGTGTCTATCACGGGACAGCGAAAGAGCTAGTATCTTTTTCTGATTGAAAGGTACCCTATGTCATATTCTGTTGTATTTTGTCGTTTATTATTTCTACGTGATCATTATTCCTTTTCAGTTCTTGTACTATGAATTCTTATCATCACAAAGCTCCAAACAAAGATAAATTGGTATAAGAAGATTGTAAAATGGCCAGGGCCAACTTTTTTTTTTTATGTTGACCCGTCTCCTTCCCTTGGAATTATTCTGTGTCGTGGGGACTTTACAAATATTCAAACAACGGACAAGAACATTCAGACTCGGAACAACCATTTTTGGATCACACAAAGTATTGTCCCGCCTGGGACTCGAACCCACAACACTCGGCGCCGAGGCGACTACTACACTACGTCATCGGTGCAGCCATCCTACAGATTCAGGAAACCAGAGTCTATGTGTTTACCAACTGCGAATACATCACACTGTCTAAATGGATATGCAGTAATCTTGTTGCGTGTGGTCCCATTGAAGTCCTGAGGTCCCTTCCGACAGGCACAATTACCAGCTGGCCACACACCCTGTGTTTACAGAGCCTCTTCTTGCTATGTAATTATTTGTAGATTGTGCACTACACTTTGTAAAGCTGTGAGACTGGTTAATTACTGGGTGACATGACATTTAGAAAACGCATTTCTTTGTTTTATTTATTTATTTATTTATTTATTAAATGGCACACCAACAGCTTATAGGTAATAAAATTCAAAATATAAATAATGAATAAGTTTCAGACCAGCCTATTTGCCAATAACAGGTGTGAAACAGCATTCATAGCAAAGTCTTGTAATCTTTAAAGTACATCATGTTTACAATTAATGTTTATAGAACACGAATATATAAAACACGGAACACAAAATATAGAAGTTTTCGAGTGCCATGCATTGACTTAGTAGCGCAGAGGTACTGAATGCGATTATTATGCATGACTTTGGGTTTGATTTGCAGGTCGGGCTAAGTAATATAGGATTTCTATCTAGAAATTCTTACTTGAAGTCCGGTCTGAAATGATGCCCGGACTGTACAAGGCTTGGACAATATTATAAGGCCCAGAGTAACAGCAGGCGAAATTTCTTTATTTTTTATACATCTAAGGTGGCAAACAAGCATACGGCCCACCTGATGGTAAGTGGTCACCGTAGTCTATGCACGCCTGCAACACCAGAGGCATTATTTGCGCGTTGCCGACCCTTTAGAAAAGGAAGTGGGAAGGAGAAGGACCGGGCAGTGGGAAACAGCGTAATTGGGCCTCCGGCACTCTCACTCACCGAACGAAACACAACAGTAGATATACTGCAATTTCACGTCGATTTTCTGTGAGAGGCTAGTCCTTCTCCGGTCGAGCCGGCTCTACTACTCATAAAGAAATGTGTGTCCCAGGTGGTCACAAGAGGTACACAGAAGGGTACCTGTTGAGGATATAGGCGTAAGACTGTCTATATATTGTACAAGTAAGGTAGCTCGCCCGAGGAATAACCAACCTCTTACAGAAAACCGGTGTAAGGATAGTAACCACTGTGTGCTGGTAGAACTGTTACTAATGATTTTACGCCAAATGATTCTCCTAAAAGCCGCTGTTGTAGTTTCGAACCTCATATGGCACAAAGTAAATATAATATAATACAATAATATCAGCCCTGTATTACATTGTCCCACTGCTGGGCACGGGCCTCTTCTCAGTGTGAGAAGGGTTAGGCCGTATCCACCACGCTGGCCTAGTGCGGGTTGGCAGACTTCACATATCTTTGAGAACATTATGGAGAAATCTCAGACATGCAGGTTTCCTAACGATGTTTTCCTTCGCCGTTAAAGCAAGCGATAATTTAGTATTTAATACGCTTATAACTTCGAAAAGTCAGAGACGCGCGCCTTGGATTCGAACTCGAGACCTCTGCGTGGCAATCCAACGGTTTCCCACTAGGCTATCGCTATGCTAAATATGTGATCCATAGATAGTTGTTCAAAACATTCCTCGTGTCCATTATTTTAATGTTTGTAAAATTCTCCACAAGACAGGGATTATAAACAGTATGCCTATACTCTTTTCATCATAGTTTTCTACTCTCTCTGTATAACTACAGATAACGAAGTAGTTTGGTAGGTCTTACATATCGTGTGTGGTCCCAAGTTCAAACCAAACCGCAGACTCACCGCAGCCTCACTAAACTTATTTACGAAGGCTTTTGAACCTGGGAAACCTTTTCAACAGGGATTTTATGGACCCTTAAGTGTTTGGGCACAAATAAGTCGCCAACGAATGACTTATTTGCGACGCCGATGTTAATGAAAAGGGTCTGTTCTAAAGGATTGACAGACTGTTGACCTCATAAAAAAGTTCTAAGCCTTTCTCTTGGAAAGGCTGATCGGCGTTCCTTTACGTAGAAAGAGTGTGAAAGAAAATACTTAGAAGCAAGTCCTTACCGACATAATATAACATAGCAAATCGATATTTTATACTATTTTTCCTGTGGCTTCGCTATCGTAAATAATAATAATAATAATAATCATTTATTCAACTTAAATTGGTACAAATGGATACAGAGCTTAGGTTACATCGTAAAGGTAATATATAAGGTGTGCCTGTACTAGGATAAACCTGTGCCACAGGCATTAAGGGCATATACTGTATAATAAAGATATAAATTCTAAAAAATACTTATAAACCATTATTATTTGTATACAAAAACTTATGAATTACATTATAAACTAAGTGATTACTATGACTACTTAAAGAGCTATTTTATTGCGCAACACTTATTGAACAACAGTCATCAAATTTTCAGTTTGATCCGTAGTTCAAGGTTTGTAAATATTGTTGAACTAATTGCTTAGTGTTAGCATAATATTTGTCATAAATCGCAGTTATTTTGTTTATATTATTATAAAGAAATGGACCTAAAAATGCGCAAAACCTATTGGTAAAAATATACTTAGATTGAGACTGAGTAGTACAAACGATATCTTTCCGTCGCTTAGTGTTAGTTAGTTCTGAGTTATATCAAGATAATCATTGTTCATTAAGTATAAGTTGCCACAAATATGAATAATAATAGGTCTTAAAATAGGATATATCACTTTGCACGCCTGTACTAGGTTATACCTGTATCACAGGCGATATGTGCTATATATATTATATTATTATTGTGTCTCGATGGCGTAGTGGTTAGTGTAACCGACTGCCACGCCTAAGGTCGCGGGTTCGATTCCCGCACAAGACAAATATTTGTGTGCATGAACATGGACGTTTGTCTTGGTCTGGGTGTTTCTATGTATAATATGTATGTATTTACAAAAAAAAAGTATGTATGCATGTTTATCCATTGTCTAGTACCCATAGTACAAGCTCTGCTTAGTTTGGGCTAGATGGTGTTGTGTGTATGTAATAGAATATTATTATTATTATTATTATAGTGTAATAGAAAGAGCATTCTTAACTATATTTATCAAATATAGATTGTTCTATAATAAGTTTCTATTATAATGTAAATAATATTAATACATGTAGGTTAGGTTAGGTTAAAAACAGTACATTTTACTGGATGAAAGGTACACTATGTCCTTTTCTGTACCCTTGACAACGTTTATATGTAATTTCATGATGATCGGTTGAGTCGTTAAGGCGTAAAAACGTAACAAACAGACAAACTCACATTCGCGTTTATAATATTAGTTAGCATTAGGATTAAAATTTACTGCAGCGATGGCGTTTTGATTTGAGTGCTCGCTTCGTCATTATCACAACGTCGAGTGTTGTTGGTTCGAATCTCGCGTCTTTGAAAAATCCACAAATGGTTGAATTGACCCTTAATGTTCTTTTTGTCCGTTTCAATGTTTGTATAGTGCCTTCGATTTCTATTTAGACAATTTTTATTTACTTTAATTATAAATTGCAGAATACACAAAACGTTAATTATATTAAGTAGGTATTATAGCAGCGATAGGATAAGGAGAGACAAGTGGACTGCCATGTGGTCTGGAGTTCGATCCCAAAGCGCGCAGCTCTGACTTTTTGAAAATAAGTGCTTTTGAATTTGTTATTTATTATTGCTTTAACATACATAAATACATAGTTTCACGTAGGCAGAGACTACAGATTTCCATTTGGAACGATCCTGACACACTTCTCTGTCTTCATTCTCTTTCATCACATTCCTCATACACGCTCGCCGGTTTACGATGCTCTTAACCTGGCCTTTGTCCAGAACGTCTCCGATCTTATCAAGAAACGTTCGCCTAGGTCTGCCTCTTGCGACTGTTCCATTCACACTAGCCTTATAAACTTTCTTAGTCAGTCTTTTATCGTCCATTCTTTCTTTAACGTAAAGAAAAACATTGCCTGTTAATGAGACCGAGAGTTCTTCATAATGTTCTCGAAGACATATAAAGTCTATAAACCATGGGCCAGCGTGGTGGACTATAGCCGAACCCCTCACACTGAGGCCGTGCCCAGCGGTGGGACTGTTTATTTACAAGGCTGATATTATTATATTATATCATTATTAATTACGTTGTCTTATTTAAAAATAAAATGCAATTGTATGTTGAATACAGGCTTTAAAGATTAGGTATTTTACTTTTATTGAACAGTAAATAACATTACAAAAGGAAATAAAGTCTGTAGCGACACTGCTGAAGTTTCAGTTTCATATAGTAGGTATAGTTTATTTTATAACTATACAGGGTTTTACTTCTTTATGTACCTAATAAATTTGTTTACCAGTTTAGTTTGATTAAACCTAACCATATTGATGTTTTGATATATAATTATTGAAAATTAAAAGATTAAGTTGCCTATTTCATATTTCTTCTCCTCAAGTTGTTTCTTTCTTTCAGTAAAATTTAGATTTAGGAGTAAGATAGAATAACAAGTTTTAAGTAGGTACACAATTAATGTAAAACTGTTTAGTCCTAATTGTTATTGTCCTATCAGATAGCCTCGATACAGGCTTTGCTTAGTGTGGCTATCAATGTTAATGTTAATTGTAATTTGGACTGCGAAATAAACATTATTATTATTATATAGTCAGGCGCAAGTAAGTAAAAACGCCGCAGCAGTCGACTCCCCGCAACCAATCAGTTCGGTCGTAAATCAATATGTATTTATTTATACTAATATTATACAAAGGAAAGATTTGATTTTTATTTGTTTGTTAAGGGTATAACTTAAGCAAACTAAGCAGCGATAGCTCAGTGGGGAGACCAACAGACTGCAATGCAGAGGGTCTCGGGTTCGAACCCACGTCGCGCACCTCTGACTTTCGGAAGTTATATGACTTTTCGAAATTATGTGCGTATTGATTGACAATTATCGCCTGCTCCGTGCCTCGGAGAGCACGTTAAGCTGTCGGTCCCGGCTGCCAGGAACATCTATGGCAGTCGTTATTGGGATGTCAGTGCCCTTTAATATCCTGACACTGGTCTAGCCTTACGGTATCGTTAGCCTTCGGGTTACGCAGGTCAGGTGGCAGCCGCTCCGTGTAAAAGCTGATATCCAGTAAAATCCGGTTAGACCAGAAAAGCCGACCCCAAGTGACTTGGAAATAAGGAGGAGAAGTTTGTTAAGGGTATAATTCAAAAAACACTCATCCGATTTTAAAAGTTCTTCCATCTTTAGAAAGCTATATTATCACTGAGTAACAAAGGTTATATTTTTTTAATAAAGTACTGTTTCTAACATAACATATCGTACTTTTACGCGAGCGAAGCCGCAGGCAAAAGCTAGTTACAAATAAAATGTTGAAAACAGACAATAAAGATTACTTGAATGTTTTTTAACAGTAAACGATATTACTCAGAGCAATAAAATTTAATACTATTTTCAAATGTATGGTTGGCAACCCTGGGTAGGATATACCTACACCTAAGCTACAAACCACAATTATCTTGAACACTTAGTTCCTCTCACAAACACCACAAACCACTTCGGCACGTAGTCTCAACACAAATAAACATACCACCCTCCATCACTTCCTACCTTAAAATAAAATGGATGTTTACACGCCGGCGACCGTTTCCGCCATCGTGACCGTAACCTGGCGGTCTGCTTACCTCTTGTTTATGTTGTGCCGCGATGAAGGAAACACCACTGTAACCAAAACGTTAAAAAAATTCAATTTTCGAAAAAATTTTAAATAAGATCTTTGTTTGATATAATAGGGTAGTTGCGTGTTTGATTATTTGACATTATTTGACATTTAAGAGCAAATAATAATCGAGAAATCTTTTCCTACAAATATTATCAAAATTGGTTGTAAAATAAGGGAGTAGGCAATTAATATATTAAAGTGAACTGTCCACTTTGTATGGGGGTTTTGGCTTCGAATAGACAGTCACTGAGAATAATAATATTTTTTTAATTTAGAAGCATTAACCAGTAGGAATTGGAAAAATAACAAAGTTTTGTGTCCAGGTGTTTCTAATTCGTTTGTTGTGGTGGTTTATAATATAAAGGTATTTAAAATAAAAAATCATTGTTTTTGTTATTTTTTTTATTATTCTGATTCATATGTTACTAAAATGTTATCTAGGAACTGGGCTGGTGGATTTAAATTGTTTTGATATCTTGCCCAACTCAAAAACCAAACAAAATTACCTAACGGAAATAAACCGGAACTAAATAGTTAATGAATTAAAATACTTGAATAACAAAGTTTTTATCAGTTTATATTGATACAACTGAATATCATGAAAATCATGATTTAATTTATGATAATTTTTGGTATACTTGTCTTTATGTATGAATTCTGTTCACACTAAGCCAATAATGAACATCCCTTTGGATATAGAAAAAAGTGGGGTTGTAGCGGGAACATCTAGAGATGAAGGTTAGGTAAGATTAGTAACATTCCTTTTTTCCTAAATGAGTGGTGCCCTATATCCTTTTCTGTTCCCCTAACATTGTGTATGTGAAATTTTATGATTATCGGTCCAGTAGTTAAGGCGTGAAAGCGTAACAAACAAACAAACAATATCACATTCGCATATATAATAATATTTAGCTTAATATGTTTTATATAAAAGAGACCTCATTATTAAATAAATACCGCCAATTCCAGGCAATATCACAAATAATTCATTCATTTAGTTCACGAAATAACACTTATGAATGTCAATTTAGGCAATGTCACAACAGGCGGCGTTCGTGTTCCGCGCACGCTTCTCGATGTCGCAAAGGGGACTAGGTCCCCCCCTTTGTCTGTGTTATATTCTGTGTTAATTTGTGACTTTGTCCTGTATGTGTGATGGTTGTGTGGGACCCGCCACGTCCATTGGTGGGTCGAACCTTTGGCGGGTCGCGATTCGAATGCGAGAGCGATCCGCGTGGCCTTGCCATACAGGTGTGAGGAACACCGCGGTGGTTTTAGTTGGTTCAGCCCAAATCCATCTTAGGAGCTGGATCCCGACATATCCCCATCGCCCATATTTCCCCGCGTAAAAAAAAACAAAAGGCAATGCCACAAATCGTTCATTCGTTAAGTTCACGAAATAACACTTATGTACCTAATTATGTCATGTTTTTGGGATAAGTGAGTTTACCTAAGTTATCAATTTTATATTTTTGTTAGTTGCTTGGTCCAGGCAAAGGGTTAGGACTTAGATAAGATATCTAGAAAAACTTAAAGCTAATTTATTTTTTTAGAATTCAGTAGCAGTTCGGAGTCTGGAAACATACCTGGTAGATAATAAGTTTACTCTTATTACATAATGCCTGAAACATGTTGATAAAACATGAGTTTAATACACCTCTATCCATTCCCTCGGGAATATGAAGACGTTTTTTTTATACATCTACGGTGGCAAACAAGTATACGGCCCACCTGATAGTAAGTGGTCACCGTAGCCTATGGACGCCTGCAATACCAGAGGCATCACTTGCGCGTTGTCGACCCTTTAGGATAGAAGTGGGAAGGAGAAGGAGTGGGAAGGGGGAAAGAAGGTGATTGGGCCTCTGGCACTCTCACTCACCGAACGAAACACAATAGTAGGAATATTGCTGTTTCACGTCTATATTCTGTGAGAGAGTAGTCCTTCCCTGGTAGAGCTGGCCATTCATACTAAAATCAGTGAAGCTCTTCTACGAGATACTTTTAACAATACTGTATCTAATCTCCAAGATATCCGTATAATAACATTCTCACAGTGGGATCTCAAACATAGTGTTTATCACTTCATTGTATCGTCCATTACTGGACGGAAGTGACGTTCATGTAGAGGTACTCTAATTGATTGCGCAATGTATCTACAAGTGTTTCCTGTTATGCTTACAATCCCGGGAATTAGCGGCACTTGGGAATTGGTTACCGCTTTAAATATGAATGTGATGTCGTATTAACTGACTGGTTTGTTGGTTAACTGTCATGAGTTACAGGTTACGTGAGGTTCGGGATTCGATTCCCGGGTGAGATAAATTGCTATTGTTGGATGTTATTGGGTGCTCTGTTGAGAAAAATTTGTTGACCATTTTCGATAGTGCCATTGACATCGCCCGAGTCGTGAACTATGGAGTTTCACAAATGTCTGTAGGTATATTATAAAGAGTTCACTTGAAGTTGATTCCTATAACATCTATCTATCAGTTATACATTGCTTTTGCAGCCATTTTTATCGACAGTTTTTGAAAAAAAATCTGATGTGCCTTAAGCAATTTATTATATGGATTTGGAGCTTATTTTTTATATGGATTACTAGCTGTCCCGACAGAGGGTTGTCCTGCATAGACAAAAAAGAAACAAATCTAAACCATGCTCGAATCCACTTGAACACACACAAAAAAATTCATTCAAATCGGTCCAGCCGTTTAGTAGGAGTTCACTGTCAACACCCGTACAGAAGAATTATATAAATAAAGATATGGCGGCGTTTATTCTAAAAATACTACAATTACATTTTAAAATAAATAACAGGATAAAATCCGTATAAAGTAATGTAATTTCAATGAATAACATTCGCATAAACTTAAGAGAATATTATCAAAAATCGTATATTCATTCAGGTCACAAAGTAACACTTATGAACGTCAAAGGTTATCAGTTAATGAGTTCATTGAACACACGAACGCTAAAGCTACACAGTTGATTACTTTCCTTACAAAAGCGTCACATAAATTTACACATATAAGACATTTCATTAATCAATCAAGCTCATTGAAATTAAACATTTATTAAGGATTTTGTCGCGTTGTTTGTTTTACTTTGAAACACTTTTATTACATATTTTTCGAACTTTACTACTATTTAAGCTATTAAAATTAATTAAAACTATTTTTATTTAATTTTACACTTTGCTCGACGTTTCGGTTGCTTTACAGCAACCATATTCACGGGGAGAATAAGATGGTAGTTGTCTCAATGTTCTGAAGTGCACCTAGTTATTTCAAAGTACCCGAATATAAGTTAATCTTTGGTGTTCCTATTTACGCAGAATGAGCTCAAAGTATCATGAAGTCTAGCTGTGTTTTGCTTCTCTTGCTTTCTCTTTATTTAATCAAGCTCGAATCAACCTTAGCTTTATTCATTAATTAGCCGATAAGCATAAATCAAACACAATTAAAAGCCTACAGTGTTTAGACCCTGAGGTTCAAGACTTAGCGGAGTAACTAACAGTAATGAAATCCTAAAATTATCCTAACTTCCTAACTGATATTATAAATGCGAATGTGAGTATGTTTGTAACGCGTTCACGCCTCAACTACTTGACCAATCATCATGAAATTTAGCATACATGTTAACAGGGGAATAAAAAAGGACATAGGGTACTCTTCATCTAGAAAAAGTACTGTTATCAACTTTACCTACATTTATACGAGGGAAGCCGCGTGCAATATCTAGTAAAGTATAAACAAAGAAAAGATATCGGTTAAAAAAATTATAATACTTTGCCGAAAAATCGGTAGTCTAGCCAAATATTCTGCCGAATAAAATAAACCAGCCGAATAACGAATGTGAAACGAATATTCAGCCCATCCCTACAAATTTGCACAAACATTTTCAACTCAATGGAATAGTATCGATTGATCAATGTAATTGATCAGTCAATAAGACATCAATGACCTGCTAGTTTATTGACGCAAGTCACCACGGAATTGCTAAAAACCAACTTGATGGATATGGCATTTAAGTACCTACACACATGTGTGTACACGCATGTAGGTACACACAGCGACACATCAACCTAGACTGTTTGGACTTTGAACTATTAGAAGTTAAACGCTGCGAATCGTGCGAGAGAGAGCGTTATATTTTTGTTACACTTTATCCTTACCATTACATCGACGCCACTATGCACTGTCCCTTTCCGACAATTCTCTATTTTGTATGTAGCGTAGTTATGCGTATATAGGGTGTCTAACTTGATGTGTAGCCGTGTGTACTAATCTAGAATCAATGTTAGTAAAATGTGGGTGAACATATACCATTTTTCTTCTCGCTCTACTTTGATAACCAACACACTTATTATAAAAATCATTCAGTTACTAATTTCAGACTAAATTTGTTCTTTTATAAATAGAGATGATAAAAGAGAAAGATAGTACATAAATATAGGTTTCCGGTTTCCGCCATCCGTGCATCACATTTTTATTAAATTAGACAAATATGGAAAATGAACTGTGCCTCTGCTTACCTCGTCGATGGTGTAGGTGTGAGACTATCTATCTTTTAAATGCAATGGAAGGCTGACTCACATTTTTATATTATTGAAATTAAATAGTTGTCACCCATAATCTATAATACAAAGAATTTAAAATAAGATGACATGTATCTTATTTATTTTTATACACGACTAGATGTGCCCGCGGTTTGACCCGCGTTTATGATTACTGCGCCGCCCCCGTGGGTCGTAGCGTGATGTTATATAGCCTATAGCCTTCCTCGATAAATGGTCTATCCAACACTAAAAGAATTTTTCAATTCGGCCAGTAGTTCCTTAGATTAGCACGTTCAAGCAAACAAACAAAGAAACTCTTCAGCTTTATAATATTAATATAGATGTGTATCTCGGGGTAATTGCCAAATGACAGAAAAAGGATGCACGATACAATTTGTCACGTAATTGCTGTTTAAAGGTAGCAGTCCGAAGGAGATAGCGAGATATCCTCCACTATGCCGATAACTAAATTTAAAATATTAATTTCTCCTTTATTATCCAATACAAAATGTCAGAGGTGAGCGTTGGGTCGAACTGGAGATCTCTGCGTGGCAGTCCAACGTTCTCCCACGGGGCTATCGCTTCACCATTTAATCATGCTACTTTATTCGCCAGCACCTGTTTTACAGATGCTCAAAGACCACCCTATACGACACTAAATGCTCATTTGAGCATGCTTACATCACAGGATCGTGTATAGAGTTCCCACGATCGCTTAATTGAAACGTTGACGGCTTAGAAGTGGAGAAATGGGGTCTTAATTTAAGTGTTAATAAGTGAAGGAAGCTTTATATAGCTTGTGTGGGCGTGTAAGTAATGAAAACGTATGTTTTACTGTCAGAAACATCTCTGCAGCAATTCGACGCCTGAAAAGAGGACGTGGTATAACGACGTGAACCAGCACTATTCCTACTGTTGTGTTTGGTTCGGTGAGTGAGAGTGTCGGAGGTCCAATCACCATCTTTCCCCGTTCCCGCTCCTTCTACTTTCCACTTCCTTTCCTACAGGGTCGGTAACGCGCAAGTGATGCCTCTGGTGCTGCAGACGTCCATAGGCCATATTATATAGTGACCACTTACCATCAGGTGGGCCGTATGCTTATTTGCCACCTTAGATGTATAAAAAAACCTGAGAAATACCCTTACCAAAATCCAAAGGACGTGTTGGTACTGAGAAATACCTTACTAAAACCCAATGGCATTCTGCCCAAACAGCAACTCAAGGTCTGGAAAGATGTGAAAATTAAATAAGTATGTTAAAAACCCTTTTATGGAAAACCCAATAACGATTTTTGGTCGTCGGTGATAAAACCTTGACATCACCATCGGTGGCAAATTCATGCCACAAAATCAACGAGCATTAGCGTGAACATGTACCGGCTCCTTTTAAATTTTTCGTTTTTATTTGATGATGGATTTAAATGCCACTAACTTTAAATGGTGACCTAAGCTTATTTCAATATGTCACTGATAACCCCAGTCATACTTTGCTGTTAAAAACGCATATGGCTACTGTACCTACTATCAGACGGCATGGAATTATATGTGTGTAATTTATATTATTGTGTATAATATTGTCTTCTCTTTACGCGAAGGTTATTCATTGAAATTAAACTACTATATACGGATTTTATCGCGTTGTTTATTTAACACTGTATTATATAATTTTGAAAATTTTACACTACTACTACTATTGAATTTTACTGATTTATAAGCTAAGAAAATTAATAAAACTATTAAACTATTTATATTTAGGTTTACACTTTCCCCGACGTTTCGGTTGCTTTTCAGCAGCCATGGTCACGGGGAGCCGGGAGACTGATATCAGTATAGATAAATTATATAATAGTGTTAAATAAACAACGCGATAATCCGTATATAGTAGTTCAATTTCAATAGGTATATTGTGTATGTTAATATTTAATTAACTATATTTATGTTTTTGTGTTTAGTATAAATATAAGCGGATTGGTTGTAAATACTGTAAGCGTATATTTTATGAATAAATTATTATTATTAAGAAAGCATACTTGCCAGTTTGGCAGTACTAAAAATCGATATATACGCAGCGTTTGTGCAGGTACAACAAAAAAAATATAATAAGCTTTATTGTTCAAAATTATATGACATAAAATACAATATAAATTAAGGCTTAAGAATATGTACTTATCTAGAAACTGGCTCCTGAACTGGGTACATATACCTGTATTTCAGTAGTCGGGCCCCTCGTATTAATGTAGGTATCCATTGTAAGCCTCTATCATCTTATGAATCATAGGGAAAATAATACAAAAAAAAAGAGAATAAAACAAGAAATGCAAACAATTCCAATATAGGTTAGTATCAAGTGCGTGTGTGTGTGTGTGTGTGTGTGTGTGTGTGTGTGTGTGTGTGTGTGTGTGTGTGTGTGTGTGTTCCGAGTGTGTGTGTGTGTGTGTGTCGCCTTAGGTTCCTGGGTAGGGTAGTGTTATTGATTATTTTCTATCGAAAATACTTAGTAGCAGCAAGGAGTCCTACCTACCCAGTAAACGGTATTAGGGTCCCACCCTATTACGAGGTACCTAAAAATATAGCGACTTGTTGGTGTATACACTTGATAAACAAACTAATAGGCCAATAGCCACGGATGACCACTCCTAAGGTTAAAATCGCATAGCAGGCCAACATGGCACGTGACACGCCCCTTTTTTTGTTTGAGTTTTTTTACACTTTACATTTGTTTACTGATTCTAAGGCGATACAAACTCAACTGGTCAACTACGACCTTCTTTGTTCGAAAATTTCTTTTTGATTGGTTAACAAAATTAAGGGCGGGGTCACTTTGTCGGCCTCGATGGCGTAGTGGTTAGTGTAACCGACTGCCACGCCTGAGATCGCGGGTTCGATTCCCACACAAGACAAATATTTGTGTGCATGAACATAGATGTTTGTCTTGGTCTGGGTGTTTCTATGTATAATATGTATGTATTTACAAAAAAAAAGTATTTGTATGTTTATCCATTGTCTACTACCCATAGTACAAGCTCTGCTTGGTTTGGGCTAGACGGTGTTGTGTGTATGTGGTAGAATATTATTATTATTTCACATTTATTATTACTTAAAGTCAACATGTGTAAGCGAAAAATATTCTGGAATGGTCAACCGTCGCTCAAGTCCATAGTATCTATGTATACTTAGCTTACCAACAAACTACCCGTAAATAAAATTCAGCAGTGCTAAAACGCCGTATATCTATAGGCTCTCAGATCTTTTACTGTAACATAATATTGACTCATGCATGAATATTCACAACCAACATACATCATACTCGTTTTAAGTGGCTATAAACCATCAGCTAAATGTTCCCAAGCCCACAAGGAAGACATAGCCCTTTCAGCCACGATTTGATAAGTACTGTGTTAAGTGTTCGATATCGAGAGTTAATTGAGCATATTGATGTATGCCTTGCGTTGCGAGATAGTGTGATTTGTAAATATGTATTGAAATAGTCAAGTGTTGAAATGGACGCTTCCTTGGTCGTTAAGATTGCGATTTGCGCGGTGCGTGGTCTCGAGTTTATTTCATTTTTTTGTGATAGAGAACTCACGCAGTATGATTATTTTCTGTATCGCAGGAGACTTTGCAAACATTCAAACCATGGAGTCAAAGAAAATTGCATAAATTGTTGTCTCATGTAGGATTCGAACACAGTACGCCACGTGTATTCTTTTGACGAATTATATTTAAGTTTAGTACTTATATGTAAATGTATGCACCTAATGCATCACCCAACGGTTTTCTTTTCTTTATACCCATCATCATAGGGTGTTATAGCTCCTCTGTCGTGGACAGAGCCTACTCTAAGCAAAAAATGAGGCAGTCGTCCCATCGAAAGGGCGACTGTTCCTCCTATTCTACCAGCTACTATTTGCTTGGGCCCTGACAGGGCTATTATTTTACTACTAATACCTATTCGCGATTTCATCCGAGTTCTCTATTAACATTCCAGTTCTTACTTTTATTCCTCTCGTACTTTCATTCCATTCCTTTTATACTTTGAGGGATAATAGAGATTTGGGTTATTTTCTTTATTTATTTATAACATATTTTCTTACTTGCAAATTTTCTTATTCTAACTTATTTCTACTTTTATTTATTACATATTTGCTTACACTAGTTATTATTGGCTACTTATGCATCTATAGTTTTACTATTAACAAATACTAAACTTAAATACTATACTACGCTTTCTTTTATTAACTATATTTACAATTATTTGTGCGTATTTAATGAATTCCTCGGTATTTTCTTTAATTAATACAGATAAGTTTTCTATTATTAATTTGACTCCCGTTTCCATCTCTAATTCCATCCTATCTCTGCCGTGTATTGGGCAGTTTACCCAACGGTTGACTGTTAGATAATGCCCTTGCTATTAAGTCCGCCGATGCACTAATTTGTGCATAAAGTTATAAATAAATAAACGTAATGGGAATAAACGCGATCATGTATAATAAGTATCATCATAATCTCAGCCGAAAGACGTCCACTGCTGGACATCTCCCAAGGTTTTACATACAGACCGGTCTTAGGCCACTAATAAGTATATTAAGGTTTATTTTATAAGCATGTCCCATGGTGGGGTAGAATGTAAATTATAACGATGAAAAAGACAATAGATGGCGTAGTCGTTTAAATGATCACTGTCACGGTGCAGTACGGGTTTGATCCCACACGGGACAAAAATTGTGTAATCCACATATAGTTGTTTCGAGTCTGGATGTTCTGTTTGTTCGTTATTTGAATGTTTGTAAAGTCCCGAGGGACTATACTGGACATATTCCTGGTGTGGGAGTTGTCTTTTTAAATAATCCTTGTTGACAGTTGTTAAATTATTTATTTAAGGTCAACCAATAAAAGCATACACTAAAACATTGTGATAATACATAAATAGGGATACATTATATAGCGTTGCCTTAATTATAGTCTGCCGCGGCATGCATTAACAAAAATAAAGAATATTTATCTAAGCTCGTGTGTTAAAAAGAATACGAAAAAGTGAGATGTGAGTAATTCATTAAACAAGCGTAGGAACAAATAATGCCGATATTAATAGCAGCCCTGTATTAAACTGTCCCACTGCTGGGCATAGGCCTCTTCTCAGTGTGAGAGGAAGCCATAGACCGCCACACTGGTCTAATGCGAGTTGGGAGACTTCACATATCTTCGAGAACATTATGGAGAACTCTCAGACATGCAGGTTTTCTCACGATGTTTTCCTTCACCGTTAAAGCGAGCGATGAGTAACTATTTAATACACACATAATTTCGTAAAGTCAGAGATCACGCCTTGGAATCGAACTCGAGACCTCTGCGTGGTAGTCCAACGAACTTCCACTATGCTATCGCTGCTGTGTAATGCCGTTTAAATAATCAAATTAATGTCTAAAGAAATATAATATGTTGTGTCTAATATCTATTTATTTTCTTTTGTCCATAGGTCGAGCGGTTTTAGACCGGCTGTCAAGTACGGCGGTGGGCGAGACCACAGTGTCGAGCGGAGCGATAAGCGGACTGCTACCCGCTCCGCTAGATGTGGCGCCCTACTCCGTAGTTTCGGCGAACGCGAGCT
The DNA here is from genome assembly GCA_963675205.1 of Catocala nupta. Taxonomy (NCBI): domain Eukaryota; kingdom Metazoa; phylum Arthropoda; class Insecta; order Lepidoptera; family Erebidae; genus Catocala; species Catocala nupta. Next base: position 1,795,795 of record OY776089.1, on the reverse strand, counting down.
GTGGCGAGACCGGCGCTGAGGAGTATTGTCGGGATACGCCGGGGAAGTAAGTAAAGAACTGTGAAGCGAAGTTATAAATAGGCTTCGGTATCTATCAGTGTAATTGTATTAGAGATATTTGAAATGTCGTCCATCATTTACGCAACGAATTTTGAAGAGCTGGTTTTAATTCTCGTGTCGGGTGAAATGTTTCCTCCTATTTTTTGAGTTAACAAGTTAGTGAGTAGTATTCTCGTTTACCCCTCCAGCTTAAATATAATACTTGTGTTAGTACGGAGGTTAAAGTCAGAAGTATTAAGTGGCTACTAAAAACAAGTTTTTTATACCCACATAATAGGAAGAAGAGCGACACATGCGATGCGCAAGTTTACCAGCTTTTAAGGTATTACCTTAAAAGCTGGTAAACTTGACTTTTACCATTAGGTAAATGTAGTAAGGAGACCAGGATTTTTAAAAGTTCTATCATGCTGTTGAAATTACGAGAGCTCATCTAAGCTGTTTAGCAATGGATCTGTTTATAAACATCACGCCTACGTCTCCAAAACAGAAACCAGAGGCACAATACTCTCAGATTTCGTCATCTTTATTTAGGTCCTACATAATATGGGGTATAGATGCAGGCTCTACGTTGCGAGTGAGAATTTAATTACAGAAAATCCTAAAAATTTGTTTTGTTGATTTAAGCATCAAACCGGCGTTCTCATACAGTCGCATTCACTACCTTTGCACTATCGAGGCAATTCATTGTTACCAATAAATGGTTAACCCCTCTCCGCCTGTCACCCTATCACCTACCTTATCGGAAGTATCGACGTCCAGTGATGGATATACCATGGACAACTTTCCCTCTCAGACACACGCGAGTTACTACCTTAGTCGTCCGAGACTTAAGAGTTATACCTTAGTCGTCCGTGACTTAATGAGCTTTATGACTTTAATTAGTCGCTAAGTCGCGGCAAACATGTAATAGATATTTCGATTACTCAACTTTCTCAAATCTTGTAGAACTTGTATTAATAATAATTTCAACGGAGAAGGTCCGTTTGTTTGGATGGCGAAGTGATTTTAGTATTCACAAGGTATAAGATTCTCTGCATGAACCTGGGATTGTACTGCCGCATCCGAGATTCAAACCCGTAGCCTAATGGTTGACCAAAGCAGATTTAATTTTGTTTAACACTAGCAACCAAATTCCTAGTTTCCTTGTTAACAGCTAAGCTATATAAACATATAGTTCAGGATGTATGAGAACGTACACGTTGATAACGCATTGGTTAGAACTCTCACTTGCAATTCACAAAATAAACAAAACTATAATATTGTCTTATGTTTACGTGAATATTATACATAAAAATTAAACACTTTATGCGGGTTTTGTCGCATTGTTTATTTTACTTTAAAACACTTTTATTACATAAATTTGAAAACTCTAACACTACTATTAATGAACTTTACTACTATTTAAGCTATTTAATTTATTTAAAACTATTTATATTTAAGTTTACACTTTCCCTGACGTTTCGGTTGCTTTACAGCAGCCATGTTCACGGGGAGACTAAGATGGTAGTTGTCTCAATGTTCTGAAGTGTACCCAGTTATTTCAAAGTACCTGACCATAATTTAATCTTTGGTGTTCCTATTTACGCAGAATGAGCTCAAAGTATCATGAAGTCTAGCTGTGGTTTGCTTCTTCTTGGGTTTGAATATTTGTATGTATTACTGAATCCTAAGCTGGTGGTACATTCCAACCGTCTTCTCTATTGAAATGAGAATGTTTTTGAATTTCAATAGCCTCGCGAAGCATCCCTGGTAGGAATCGGTGTTCTTTTGCGAATATCTGTGGTTGTCAAATTGCACGTATTCACACACAGCAGACTTTAACCAAGAGAAGCATAGGCATAAAAGAACATATAGCTGATGTAAAACACCAACGCTTGTAATTGAAACAAAAAATTAAATTAAATAGCTTAAATAGTAGTAAAGTTCAATAATAGTAGTGTTAGAGTTATCAAAATTATGTAATAACAGTGTTTTAAAGTAAAATAAACAACGTGACGAAATCCGTATAAAGTGTTTAATTTCAATAAACAAAACCCACAAAGAAAATTTAGATACATAGTCTTATGCTTATATGTCCGAAGAGGTGATATTTTAAAATGCCGCTTACTGGAGGGTAAGCCTATTACTGTCTGCCAATTGTAGACTACGTGCTGCGAATTTCTTGACATAAAAACTCACCAACACTTAGCCCGACCTGGAAATTGAACGCTAGACCTCAATACAGCAGACGCATTGACTACCGCTGTGCTATATGCATACAAAGATATCATCTTTGCATATATGTAGATTTAGTTTATTAAACTCTGAGTCTTCTTCGAAGAGGTTAATGAAAACACTATGTGGGTCTGTGTGTCTGTCTGTTAGTGACAGTTTGTTAGTGACAGGCATAGCTCCGGAACCACTGGACCGATTGACTTGTACCTAGGTGTGCAGACACCTTAGGGTCATACCTCAGTCGATTTAGAATATGGGCCCTGAGGGTTAAAAGACTCGCGAGATATAGGGGTCACAAGGTCACATGTATTTTAAATGGAAAATATTGACTTGTAAGGTGTCTGCACACCAAGTCCAGACACCTTGGGGTCATACCTCGGTCGAGTTTGAATATAGGCCCTGTGGGTCAAAATACCCCCGAGATATAGGGGTCATTTCTTTTCATTACTTTTACATTTAAGACGAAGAGTTTGAATCCTGGGATTTTACACCCATTTCGTTTCCTTTTAAAAGACAAATCCGCACTAGAAAATAATGGACACAGGAGTGTCACGGGGTACTTTAGAAACATTCAAACAACGGACACAAAGAACACCCAGACTCATAACAACCATTTGTGGATCACACAAAGTTTTGTCTCGAGTGGGATTCGAACCCACAACACTCGACGCTGTGGCAGTGCCGAGGCGACGACTTAAACCATTACGCCATCCGAGCAGACATTATTAATTATATATTTTTTATTTACTTCATATGTTTTGATTGTGTGCCATACTGTGTGTCATACTGTTTCTTTTCCTTTAACACCACTTCAATTATTCTAAAGTTCTAAACCTTTCTTCTGTTCTCCAGACGCGGTATAGTGTGTGATGTCTGCGAGGGTCTGGATGGATCCTCATCCCGGAGACACCCGGCGAGCCACGCAGTGGATGGTGACCCTGCCACCTGGTGGCAGAGCCCCTCTCTCGCCACTGGAGAGTACCAGCATGTAGAGCTAGAAGCCACCTTGCCAGATGTGAGTACTTTGAGATAATCAGTTCATTTTCTGCTTTCAAGGTGATTTAAAAAGCATACAGTTCGCCTAAAACATATCGCATATAGCTGTCGCTGTATATTTTTATTTAAATCCGCAGTGTGTATACGGGGTGTCCGGTAATTAATGGATAACCTTGAAATGTCTTATAAGTAGTAGAACTGATGGCCGTTCAGAAAAATATGAAACAAAAAATAAAATAAAATATTAAAAAAGTGCAATAACTAGTCATACTTTTGACTGTCTATCTATTAGGATAATTAGTGTTTAATTATAAGACAACAAAAAACCGATGGAATTTATTTATTTATGGTTGTAGTTTACAATAAAGTTAATTAGGATAGTAATTAAAAAAAACAGATATCTCAGGTAGCAGTTAGGATAGTTTATTTTTTCATAAATTTCTGAATGGCTGTCAGTTCTACTATAAGACATTTGAAGGTTATCCATTAATTACCGAACACCCCGTCACACATCTTACGCGTGGTATTTAAAAGATGGTACCCATCTATATTTTCTTTCTTTGCATGTAAGATAAAGCTGTTTTTCACACATAAAACATACCTGTACATAGATATATTAATTAACAATACCTACAGAGAGATATATTCATTAATAAATAGGCAATGCACAAACTACACCCACTAAAATCTCAGAGATACATGCCTCGGGTTCGTACTCGAGATCTCTGCGTGGCAGCCTATCGGTTTCCCTCTCCTATTTATCATAAGCCAGTGGTCTTGTCGACCAAAGGAGCCAAATATAGATACATAAAACACTATTGAAATCTATTCAAAGAGCCATTTTTTTAACTTAAGCTTTGATTAAGCAGAAGACATAATTACGGAAACAATAAAAAATAAAAGAACACTCTCCTGCTTGCCTTTTTAAATAAGTCTTAGTATAACTAACAGTAAATTAAATATAAACCAAGATAATAGATAATATGCCGCGCCTTTACTAAATATTTCGTGGAAGTGCCGCAGCCGAGGAGTCAGAGAGCCGCAGGTTGCAGCCGCAGGTCGCCGAACATTGTCATAGGCTATTCGGCATAAGGTTTATTTTTCTTAGATGTCACGGATGCTGCTATCGTTGTGATCGCTTAGTCACTACGCCCAATCGCTTTATAAGGTTCGATCTCTGTGTGGGACAAAAATACATATGTAAAAGCCATGAATACTAAGTCCCGTGTCTGATGGAAGGAAAGGCACTTACTGTTAGTTTTAAATTAAGATTAGTATAAGTTCTTATGAACGATTATCTTCCAGTATAGACTTACTATCTGAATAATTTAGAAAAGTAGCAGTCAGCTGAGTTTTCTCAGATATTTTTTACAGAATCGAATTTCATCAAACCTACCTATTCAAATATTATTCAGTACATTCATAAAGTCATAAACTTCAAGAAAACTAGATATAGAAACAAAAAAATATTTAAGTACTTAATACTTGAGTAGAGTTTAAATCGTTCTATTTTTCTTTCTGGTTTTAACTAGGAACCGGCACCGGACTAGTAATAATTCCTGTATAGCCGGGAAATCAACAAAGAACATTTAGACTCGGAACACCCATTTAAGGACCACACAAATTTTTGTTCCGTGTGGGGTTCGAAGTCACATCACCCGGCACAGTGGCAGAGGCGAAGCGATCACTTAAGCCACTTTGCCATCCGTCCAGTCAGTTCTTTTCAACATGTAATTCTCAATTAAAAACCGCGGGTTCATAATTCAATAACCGTACAACGAACTTAACGTGAACATAAACACAGCCTCCTCAAAGCTCCTTAACTACATCTAGTCACACGATCGCATCTCCCCGCATCAATTTACATACTCATAACACTTCCTGCATGTAATACAATCATATACAACATACCTGTACTTATAACAACGTGTGTAGATACCCATAGTCGTAGGTGTTGAGACGCATGCGCAGACGCGCCCACGTAAGTCTCAAGTTATAAATAAACTTTGTCTAAAAAGCCAACACTTAAGATTGGGACGATATCTATGCCATTAAAGCGGCAACTTGTGAAATATTATCGCTTTTCTTTTAAGCTTTTAATACAGTGCGGTAATTACGATAGTGCTGCTCGGTTATTAGTGTAAATTATTAATGTAGTACCGCTACTCACTGCTAGATGGCGCTGTAGCAAATTATAAAGTTCTGTGGGGTATAATCATGTTAACAGACTAGATAATAAGTTATTTATTTCTGTGATATATTATGTAGTACCGCTTACTCATACGAGCGGGTTTATCATAACATTTTATAGCTCTGAACGCACTTCGACACTTGTTGGGTTTATCTACATATATACATTTTCTAGAAGCGCCTCTAGCGGTTATATTTATTAACTCACTACGAATCAATTATATAAATAATAATATGTAAATAATATAGCGTTTAAAAATAAATGTGTTTTAGCTTGACAACGATATAACATTGATGCGTCAAGACTTAAGAAAAGTAATGTCTAATTTTGTATATTTCAATGACAGTCTCGACGGCGAACTCGAGAATCCAATTTGGGAATCCCCTAACAATTAAAAGTGTAAGCGCAATCTATATCATGAGACCATTGATATCGTTTTAAGCACCTATTTTATCTATAAAATTTTAGTTTATATTTCGCTCATATTTAAGCACAATTAGTCTAAATTTCTCCGAGTTACAGAAACTTTTGGCGCTTTTTACATTTCGTCTTAAAATACATTAAGTATTGACGACGGCGTACTCAGTGGCGTAGCGTAGTGGGAGCGGCACTTTAGGGGGGCGGCAAAATTTCACAACATATAATAATAATAATATAATAATAATATAATTAATTATTTGAACCATTTCATGACCAACGAGAGCAATGGGCAGATGTTATAATGATGAATGTTCTTGCCAAAAAGTTGATTAGAATACATTACAGTATTATATTATAGTCTTTAAATTGAAATAACTAAATAAGAGAGCGGCAATTGTTTTTAATTTTTTTATTTCTTCTGACTCCCGTCCTACGGCACTGGGCGTACTACATACAGTATTTCAGAAAAGCTTCTAACTTTTTTTGATAGAGAAAATTACAAGATATACCGACGAACAGTCAACTGTATTCACGATCAGTGAAAAAGCTATGAAAAAATGTCATTTAACAGTTTTCTTTGCTATCAGGGCATAGACTGAAAGTTTAGTCTACACTGCTGGTGTAATGGTTCATATGACCAGCTCGCCACTGTTTTTACGCTGTCGTGTGAATTCTATAGAGGACGAAAAATTATGTCGTCGACTAATGATAGTTCTGCGTCTGCGTGTTTTTGAGTTCGTTGTTTGAATGTTAGTTAAATCCCCCTGCAAGACAGAAGTAATACCAAGAAAGACGTTGTCATTTTTAAAGTATAATATAAATAGCAGAGAGTGAGGAGCACTTCGGGGATAGGACCAATTAAATAAAGCAAATGAAAGACCCAATCATAGGCAGGGCGTGGGTGATAACATTAAGTTATGACTACAATATACAGAAGGCTTTCATTGCACAAAAAAGGGCTATAAGAACTATGGTACGTATAGATCAGCAAACGTCTTGCAAGCAATATTTTAAAGAATTAAAAATCGTGACAGTACCAAGTTTGTATATATTAGTATTACTCACTAATTTTTCAAAAAATATATAATTACGAAACTAGCGAGGAAAAGTCGCTACGTGAAAGCACAAGACGAAAAGATATGCCGTCTGTGATAGCGCCTACTCTGAATGTGGTCAAACACAGCTCATATTATAATTCAGTTAAACTTTTCAATAAGCTTCCATTAGAAATTAAAACCACTGTCTACAAAAGCGAATTCAAATCAAGACTCAGAGAGTTTCTTATTGATGGGTGCTTCTATTCTATTGAAGAGTTCACTAAATGAAATGTTTTCTTTTTTGTTTCACATTGGATATTTAATTTTGATTTTATATTTGCTATGAATTTTATTATGTTTTATGAATTTTAATATATTATGAATTATTAATGTTAAGAATAATATGTTATCAAGTATTATGTTATTATTTTATAGATTTTTATTATGAATTTGATTACTAATGAATTTGATATGATTTAATGTTATTATCATTGTGAAATTATGCTATGTTTTGTTTTTCAAATTAAATTAATCTATAACACTATGTAAAAAATTCAACACAATGTAATATTGTTTATGAATAAATAAATGAAATGAAATGAAAGTACGATTCTGATTAGTAGGTCTTAAAACTTTTTCATGGCGTTTGGCTCTATCGTTAACAGGATTTATAATTGGTTTTTAATAAGTAAATGATTAGTGGTTTATATTTCCTTGTTGCTTGGTTGTTTCACTAACTTGTCTTGGTCTAAAAGCCAATACTCGTATATAATTAAATTTGTTAAAATAGAGCCCGAAATATTAAATCTTGTTCAAAATAGTCTTATTGCTTGTAACATCACAAATGGTATTAAGGGGAATACCTGATAATAAGGGATTAAATATAATGACCATCAAAAATCTATCTCCGTCGACTTAGTTTGATCTCTTTTAATATATTTTGCTGTGCAATTTTTGGTGGAACAAAGGCAAAAAATTGAGGTACAGTTAAATACTTTCCTAATAATGATAATATTCGTACATTCTTCATTACACACAACACCATCTAGCCCAAACTAAGCAGAGCTTGTACTATGGGTAATAGACAATGGATAACCATACATATATACTTTCTTTTTGTAGATACATACATATACATAGAAACACCCAGACCAAGACAAACATCCATGTTCATGCACACAAATGTTTGACTTGTGCGGGAAACGAACCCGCGACCTCAGGCGTGGTAGTCGATTACACTAACCACTACGCCATCAAGGCCGACAAATGAAGTATAAACGTTAAATGTAAACATAAATAAAATTACATTTCAGTTCAATTCGACTAGATCGGAACTTTGTTTAGAAAATATTTTATTGAAAGAATTGGTCATTTGGTCATTGCATTTACTGGAATGCGACTGCTATGTATTGTCGATTAAGAAAATAAAAAAATATAAATATATATATATAAATATATATAATAAAAATAAAAAAATATCAAAAATTATAATAATAATTTATTTATTTATTTATTATTTTCAAAATTTTGTAATACAGTGATAAATAAACAACGCGATAAAATCCGTATATAGTAGTTTAATTTCAAATTATAGAAGGGCAAAGTCTGGAACATTGCCCGGTAGACGACAGGTAAGTTTGCCGCTTATTAAGTAGGACTTAGGTATAGCTGCACTTTGCGTTACTGCCATCTATTTTGTAAAATTCGCTGGATCCAGTAGCTAGGTAATATTACCTACTAAAACGGGCATTTGACTTTTTTATAAAATTAATTAGAACTTAGTGGAATATAATAATAATAAATACCCATAACCTTTTAAAAAATATTACGGAAAAATTAACAAATACACAGAACTGAAGGAAGAGATAACAAGAAGAAGTCAACAAAGTTTACATTGTGCCGATTGTGATATCCACCACCGGGGTAATCCCAAAATATTTACACCATAGTCTTAAATTGCTCGATCTAACACCAAATACCTATATTAACATTCAAAAAGCAGCTTTATTAAACACATGTAGAATAGTACGAAAATTTATGCAGAGTGATGAGACCGAACCGCGACACACAGAAGATAACGCTCTTATTATATCTTAGATGGTACTTGGTGTCAACCCGTAACCGTCATTAAAACACCGGCTTACAGCCGAGTATTACAACAATCCCCATAATAATAATGTCCTCCTGACCGAATTTCGGTCACGGCGACCAATCTTAATGGAGACTGGCCATCGGCGCAGGAGATATTATAGTGCACAAGTGTGTGCGCAAACACAAGTGCACTCTCTATTCCCTAACTCTCATGACCCGATGGGACGAATAATCCGACACGACCGGAGAGAGATCAGGCGCAGGACCAACGGCTTTACGTGCTTTCCGAGGCACGGGGGTGTCTAACACCGCCAACTTCCTAACTCCGGGCTCATATTGTGATTTCTTAACAGAAAAACCCAATAACTTTTTGTTGGCCCGACCCAGGATGCGAACCCGAGACCTCATGCACAGCAGTCACATTCACTAGTTATTCAATATAAACACTGTTTATACATATTATATAAAAACAAAATAAAACTTATGAATCATCGTAGGCACTTCAGAACATTATCAGTCACATCAAGTATTAAAATATATCACCATGTGTCATACTCATGTGATTATAAGAAATGAGTCACCAATTACTGTCTCATGTTGTCTTAATTAAAGATACATGTAATTATTGAAATTAAACACTTTTTACGGATTTTATCGCGTTGTTTATTTTACTTTAAACACTGTTATTACATAATTTTGAAAACTCTAACACTACTATTATTGAATTTTACGAATTATTCCCAGTAGTCCCCTCTAGCCCTGTCGCCCGGGGTGACAGCTAGGAATTGTCTTCCCAGTTGTCACCGGGGTGACAATTTGTGCCGACTGTTCCCTTTGAAAGCTGACTAGAGGGGACAAATGGGAAGTCTGTTTCTCAGTTGTCACCGGGGGGGTGACAATTGCTACGATTCCTTCCCAGAAAAAAAATGTAATTACCATAGATTTCAGCTTTTTTATTTGTTATGCTACATAGAATCAAAAAATTAACACAATGTCAACACGCTTACAACATTAGAAAAACATTATCTATTAAGTAAGTAAATAAAAATGTCAAAAAAGTTATAAAGAATCAAATAAAAAAATGAACATTATGTTTCCTTTAATAGGTACTACAATCACAGATTATTAACTTTAATTAGTACTAATCGTATAATCACAGATAATCACTAAGGGTAAAGTTACACGTGCTTATTAGTCGCATGCTTTTTTGAAATCTTGCTCATTGATTTTGTGCCTTGCGCCGCAGATGTCATGACACAAAATCGAACGACCGTCGATCTCATTTGGACTTGCTTATTTCAAGAATGCTTAGAGAGAGATGGAGGAATGAGATCGATTCGAGTCGTTTGATTTTGTGTCATGCTACCTGCCGCGCAAGGCACAAAATCAATGAGCAAGTTTACAAACAAGCATGCTACTAAATTAGCACGTGTAACTTTACCCTAATATTTACAATGATGTTTTTTGAAACACTAAGAATTATATACCTACCTACTAATTATGTACTATACTATAGACATAAACTTAATGTCTAAGTGTTTCCAAAAAATGTCCAACAGACATATTCCCATGCAGAAATTCCATTTGCATTTCTTGTATGAATTCGTCCTTGAGTACATATTTCTTCTGCCTTTCTTTAAAAAAAATTAATTTGTTTTTTATCATCGTGTGTCGGACTGTGACCAATGATGCATCCTTTTGTATAATGTTAAGAAAATGTACGATATTGGGCTTCTTTTTCCCTACTTCCCGATTCAATTTGTTGTGCCAGCCCTCCAAACAGTTAGTGGTGCGATGCTGACTTCCGAATACATTCCAAGTTTGTATAAAATCTTCTTTTAACCATTGCTTTGTCATATAGGCTCGAAACTTTATCATGTTCTCGTCTTCTGTTTGCTTCCGTGTGATATATGACCAACCGTTAATAACTTCGGATGGTGGTAGTAAAGGGAGTACAGCGCTCAATGCCACTTCCCGGATTTTTGCTGGATTGCTCGATTTCGTGATTTGGAGCTCGCGCCCTTTACGCCAAATAGCCTTGTTAAAATGATAGTAACATCCGCTCACTATTACAGATGGAAAAACTTTAGCGATGGCGCTCATAGCTGCTTTTTCATAATCAGTTTTGTATTTTGTGGGATTCCATCCAGGTACTTGGGATTTAATTAACGAAAATAAAGCCACGTAGGACGATTGTTGTCTATCACTCATTAGAGCGTACAACAAGTGGCACGATGTTTGTACTGTTCACCGTACTTCCAATATCACCATGTATGGTGTATAGTTGATCAAACGGTCTTGGACAAATTTTAAAGGTTCCATCGCTGTAATAATCCTCAACTGTAAGTAATAACTCTCTTGCTCTTTGTGAACAAAAGATAATGATTCGTTTATTATCGTAGTAATAATCTGCCATTAAGAAATCTTCATATCCGGGAATATGCTTTACAGCAGCCATGTTCACCGTGAACATGGCTGCTGTAAAAAAAAAAAGTAAAGCAACCGAAACGTCGAGGTAAAGTGTAAACTAAAATATAAATAGTTTTAATTAGAAAATATATAGCTTAAATAGTAGTAAAATTCAATAATAGTAGTGTTAGAGTTTTCAAAATTATGTAATAACAGTGTTTAAAGTAAAATAAACAACGCGATAAAATCCATAAAAAGTGTTTAATTTCAATGTATAACATTCGCGTAAACATAAGACAATATTATACATGTAATTAAAAAAAGAAACAGCCATTGATTGGCTGTATTATGCATATGTTTCTATTTTTGTATACCGTCTTTTGATAGAAATGCAGACTCCTCTAGCAACAGAAATACTTATTGTATCGGGGGTAAAGAAAGAAGAATATTTTTGACTTTACTGTTTAAAAAAACAACTGTCAGCGATTATGTAAATCAAATCAGATCAAATGCTTTACTTTGTGAATATAGGTATCGCTTATGTATAAATAATGCATGTTATAATATGTTCCGTCTATAAGCGTACACAATCACTTATTCAGGTTAAATACTTATATTAAACTGCTTTTGTCTGGATGAAAGATACCCTATTTTCTTTTCTGTACACCTGACTACGTGTAGCGTAATTCATTATGATTGGTCGAGTAGCTCAGGCGTAAAAGCGTAAACTGCGGAAAATGAGAATTTATTTTGTTGAATTTAAACTTTACATTAAATAACCTAAGTTACCAGCCTTGGTTATTGAGATATTCCTTCACAGAATCATACGCTTTCATTTAATAGATTATCTTCTCCCTAGCCTTTATTATTCCCAAGTCATTTGTGGTCGGCTTTTCTGATCTAACCGGATTTGACTGGATATCAGTTTTTACACGGAGTGGCTGCCACCTGACCTCCGCAACCCGAAGGCTAACGATACCCTAAGGCTAGACCAGTGACAGGATATTATAGGGCACTGACTTCCCAATAACGACTGCCATAGATGTTCATGGCAGCCGGGACCGACGGCTTAACGTGCTCTCCGAGGCACGGAGCAGGCGATAATTGTCAATCAGTCTGTAGAATTTAAACTTTACATTTAAATTACCTAAGTTACCAGCCTTAGTTATTGAGATATTCCTTCACAGAATAATACGCTTTCATTTAATAGATTATATAGTCTATTTATAAAGTCATTAATGTATTAATATGATTTTTTTGACTTGGGTTTTTATTATACAATCACCATACTTATTATGCCGTACATTTATCCGTAAAGGTTTATTTAGAGGTGCTTAGCACTCATATTGTACCATACAAGTTAAAGGTCCCGCGTAATAGCAGGCGAGCTTATGACGTCTACCGGGCACCATGCCACAACTGCTACTAAATCTATCATAAAAATAAAATAACATTTGTCCGACCCAGGAATCAAACCCGACGATTTGTGAATAGTCATCAATATAAAGAGAGATAAGCAGGGAGTACAGATTTCTACTTCTTATAGCATATTGGCCGCCCACAAGACAGGCTTGTCTAGTGTAAGATTTGTATAATAATTTATTTTTTTATCAAATTTGTGTTTTTCTTTTGTAATTTAATTATTTAATTTGTTATTACGTTTAATGTTAACTTAATGCATGTTGTATTCACCTATAATTAGTTGTGCAATTATGATTTTGAAAAATGATATGCTTTTAGCACAGTACATAAATATATAAGATAGTATTACCGTGCTTTTAGTGAATTTATTGTTGTAACAGCTGTTGGTGAATTTAATAAATAAATAAAAACCTAATGCCAAATTAATATTGTGCGTAACTATTATTAGGATAAGTAAAAAAATGGCATGTTAAATTATGACATATAATTTTATACGAATAGATAGGGAACCATTTTTGTCCTGTGTGGAGATCGAACCCACAACACATGGCGCGGTGGTACACTTAAACCACTTCGTCATCCGTGCAATCGAATTACTTCCTTACATTCTTTATCAACAGTGAAAATCACCTGCCTTTTCTTAACAAAACGGTTATCTGAACGCAACTGCCTACCCCTTTTTTGTGCGATATCTTTACGCTACACCGTGATCAATAACCCTATCTCAGTGAGCTATTAGTGCGTGATAAGAACACAAAAGCGCACGCTTCTCATTGAACGCTTATCTGTTAGTGGGCGATAAATCGCAATGCGCCTGCGCAGGTAGGGTGCACACGAGATTAGAAGATGCGGGATATATCTTTATCGCTTCTTGTGATAAATTCTAACGGGTTATATTTAACGGACTGCGTTTTAAAGTACGTTTAGAACTTTTTTGTACTTTTTATTATTAGTATCTTTAGATTGATTGCCTCGTTGGCCGCTTGATGTAAGTAAACGTTCATGTTTGCGGTCGATCGTGTGGTTCGGCGTTCGATGCCCGTATCAAGCAGTGTTATCGCGTTTCTTTCTCTTAGTTAATTCACTGTGGCAACATGGTATCTGAAAATATGTACGGTAGAGACTAGAGACTGTAATAGGTTCGCGCTCTATTTATCTTTTCTGTTATCCCATCTTTAATTATTACTTTTACATTTTTATATTTTTACCCTAGCATTGGGTTGACTACGCGCGAGTAATAACCCTGGTGACACACGCGATCATAGACTACAGTAACTTACCATTACTTACCATAAGGCGGACCGAAAGCTTGTTCACATAGATTGTTATAAAAATATGATAAAGTTTTTGAATCACTTATATGCCCAGTCGTCAAAATACACTTTAAATGTTTCTTGGCAGATTGTCAACATGGGTTCGTTAATTTTCGATCAACTTTTTTTTTTTTTTTTTTTACCAACCTTGCTACCTATATCGATGATATTACTTCTTCCCTCGATCGCCAGCGGCAGGTGGACGTTATCTATACGGATTTCTGTAAAGTTTTCGACAAAGTATCCCACCCAATACTGTTAAATAAATTATACCGCTATGGTTATTCGGGTCCCCTACTTTCGTGGCTGGAATCATTTTTGAGCGATCGCAGTTTCTACGTCGTCATAAATGGCCATAGATCAAGGACACGTAGTATAACTTCAGGTGTACCTCAGGGGTCGCATCTAGGTCCTATTTTGTTTAACATTTTTATCAATGACTTAGCCTCGTGCTTCACCTCTTCAGTCCCGTACATGTATGCCGATGACTTGAAAATTGCTAAAGAAATAAGTAATTTTGATGATGTTAGCAAATTGCAAGAGGATCTAAACCAGCTTTTAATATGGTGTACCCAGAATTGTATGCAATTAAATCACCAGAAGTGTTACTTCTTGCGCTTTACTAGAAAAATTAACCCTTTTGCTTCATCTTATAGCATACATAATAAGAGGCTGTCTGAGGTTGAGACGGTAAGGGACCTGGGTGTGATCCTTGACAATAAGTTAACATTTGTGCCCCACATAGAAATAACAGTTAAGAAGGCTTCCAAGATGCTAGGCTTCGTTATTCGTAATGGCAAAGCCTTAAAAAAATCTGCCACCAAAATATTACTGTACAATAGCTTGGTCAGAAGCGTACTGGAATACTGTAGCCAAATATGGAGACCACATTACGCCATACACTGTCTTCGGCTAGAAAGGGTTCAGAAAAGATTCTTATGGCATCTGTGTCGATGTGAAGGATTGTCAATTACATTAAAATCTTACGAAGATAGGCTCCATTATTTTAGGATTCTGTCCTTGGCTAAAAGACGAGACATATTAGACTTGGTGTTCTTATTCAAAATTGTGAGAGGACTTATAGACTGCCCGAATTTATTAAGCAGAATAAATATAAATGTGCCCTCTAGACTCCCTCGAAATCCAATTGCACCGCTCGCGGCACCATTTAAGAAAACTGAGTTTGGTAGATGCTCTGTGATCTCGCGTATGTGCAGACTACTGAATGGATCCAGCGCGTCAACGAACATTCACTTTGACTCGCTCGCTGCCTTCCGGAAGAGAGTTGGCTAGTAGGTACTTAATTTAATTTAATCTGATTTTATTTACCACTTTTTAAATTATGAATGTATTTATTGACAGCCGTGTTTGATTATTTGATTATCTATTTTTGTTATTTTAATCTTTAATTTGGCATTATATTTGTGTGTTTAATTTTAAATTGTTAATTATTATTTACTATTATAATTTATTGAATTATTTCATCTTGATATGTCATGAATTTAATTTGATTTGATATAATTTTTGATTTGGTATTTTATAATTTATTGTTCTTAATGAATTAATTTAAATGTTGTATCACTTTTACTATAATATCTTTAAAGTTGGTCTAAATAACCTTTCTGACATACACACCGCATACTTCTTTCTTTTTACTTTTCTTTCTAAGCTCATCTAATTGTGCATGCAGTGGCAGCCTTAAAAGGTTACGCAACCAACTAAAACTTGTCATTGTATTTTTATTTGGATTGTTGTTGTAATCACTGGTGGTCCTAAATAAATAAATGAAAAATAAATAAATCAAAATGTGTAATTATTAAATGAATGTAAATAGCCTAAAAACTAATCATAGCATCTGTTTAGTACCTATCTTTATATATATAATTCTTCTGTACGTGTGTTGACAGTGAACTCCTCGTAAACGGCTGGACCGATTTGAATGAATTTTTTTGTCTGTGTTCAAGTGGATTCGAGGATGGCTTAGATATGGTTTTTTTTTCTTCTGTACAGGACAACGTCTGTCCGGACAGCTAGTGTAACTATAAAGATCGTTGAGATCTGCCCAGCTTCTAAGTATACAACGAAGAACAAATGATATGTGGCTTAGCAATAAACAATGTATGTCGCATTCTGTGAGAAGACAACCTAACCTTGACTAGCTGTCCCACGCGGTTTCATCCTCTTTTATAATTGCTGCTCCGTTCCCGTAGCTCGTAGGATGATGTTATATACAGAGTGATTGGTAATTAATGGATAACCTGGAAATGTCTTATAGTGGAACTGATGGCCGTTCAGAAAAAAGATATGAAAGAAACTATCCTAATTACTACCTGAGATATGTTTTTTTTTAATTACCATGTATACCTTTTTTGTATAATACGACCATAAATGAATGAAATCCATCGGCTTTTTGTTGTTTTATTAATAAACACTAATTATGCTAATAGATAGACAGTCAAATGTATGCTATGCTATATAGCTAGCACTTTTTAATATATATAGGTATATATATTTTTTATTTTTTATTATTATTTATTTTTCATTTTTTCTGAACGGCCTTTAGTTCTACTATAAAACATTTCAAGGTTATCCATTAATTATCGGACACCCTGTATATAGCCTATGTTACTTCTGGATGAAGAAACTTAATAAAACCTAAATAATAATAATTATTATTATTAAATAATTATTATTTATTTTAAATGGTACATCGGAGTTAGATGATGCTTGACATGTATTGTTGCTTGATTTCAAGACACGTATAGTTTGTCTTGTTTGGTTCTTTAATTATCAAAAGCAGCAACCATTTGGTAATTATGACAAAATGAAGCAATTAATCCGGAAATGGTATGTCACCGAATTCATTTTTCATAAAAATTGTTTAAACACATAATTTATGTATAGTGGATACATGTTAATATAGTTAACCCAAAGTAACAATGAATTATTTAAATAACTATGCATTGTGAATTTAAAATAATTCTAAAAAAAAAACATAAATTTCATAGAGAATGACATATATAATGTACTAATATTGTCTTATGTTTACACGAATGTTATACATTGGAATAATACACTTTATACTTTACTACTAATTAAGCTATTTAATTTAATTAAAACTTTTTATATTTAAGTTTACACTTTGCCTCGACGCGACGTTTCGGTTGCTCGATGAACATGGAGAGTAAATAATAGGTAATAATAATAATAATAATATTCTACCACATACACACAACACCATCTAGCCCAAACTAAGCAGAGCTTGTACTATGGGTACTACACAATCGATAACCATACATATATACCTTTTTATTTTTGTAAATGCATAGGTAAATATTATGCATAGAAACACCCAGACCAAGACAAACATCCATGTTCATGAGTAAAGTTCAATAATAGTAGTGTTAGAGTTTTCAAAATTATGTCATAAAAGTGTTTTAAAGTAAAATAAACAACGCGACAAAATCCGTATAAAGTGTTTAATTTCAATATATGTACTGCATACACCAATACTTTTTACGAGCGGCGATATTTTAACCTAAAAATGGTGATAGGATAAAGTATACCTACACGACGCCAGCATGCATTTTCTTCGATAAAATTAGTCTACGTTACACTTCGGCTCATAACTATCACTATAGTAAACATAAACAGTACATATTCGTAGTGCGATAGACATTAAACAATAAAGCACCAATTCCGAGCGGGCAATCAAACCCAAGACCTCATGCAGAGCAGCCACATTGATCGCTAAACCGCTGCGCCAAGGATGCAGTCAATACAATTCTATATAATAACTTCTTTAATAGTAGACAACATTACTGCATTCCACATCTATATCTCCGGATACCCTTCAGAAAATAATTCATAGCTTTACATTTTTTAATTTAGATAAGTTATCCTTGCCCAGCACGACACAAATGGCCCAATAAGATTAAAAAAGTAGCGTCACCACTTACCGGACCGATAACTTGTTGGTCTCGATACTGAGGCCGGTAATAAATTACACGGGGGTATAAAAACTGTGGTCATGATAATATGGACTAGGCCACATGTTGTATTTTCTGAAGTAAACCCACTACGAACAACTCAAACAGTGATATTGTTTCAAGTTTACGCGAATTATACGTTGAAATTCCATTGCATTGTTTTATTAACACTTTTATTACAGGATTTTGAACACTACTATTTTTGATATATCTTCCCGTATCTGCTGAAAAGCAACCAAAATGTCGGGGATAGTGAAAACGTAAATATAAATAGTTTTAATAATAAGTAAAGTTTAATTCAAACATATTACTGCTTTATTTGACTTAAAATACGTTTATTTTCTTTTAACAGAAACATCTTTTGCTTTATTAAGCCATCTACAACAAAATAAATAAAATTGGCCATATAGCCAAAGTATCGCTGCATGAATAATGTCCTCCTGACCGAATTTCGGTCACAGTGGCCATTCTTAACGGAGACTGGCCCGATGTGCACTCTCTGTTCCCTAACTCTCATTATCCGATGGGGCGAATAATCCGACACGACCGGAGAGAGATCAGGCGCAGGACCAACGGCTTTACGTGCTTTCCGGCATATACGGCATATTTCCAGCATAGGCACGGGGATGTCTAACACCGCCAACTTCCTAACTCCGGGCTCGTATTGAGATTTCTTGACAAAAAAACCCAATAACTTTTTGTTGACCCGACCCGGGGTTCGAACCCGAGACCTCATACCCAGCAGTCGTATTCACTACCGCTGCGCCACGGAGGATGAATCATGCATGAATCTAAATTACTGATACGCAAGGAATTATTGACCTGGACATACGACGACAGCGAGTATTTTTTTAAAACCGTTAATTTGATTTTTAATGACTTCATTTATTTTGTATGTATGAACCTGCGTAACTGTTAATGTATTATATTTTTTATTAAATTTTTGCCATATCATCTATTATGTATTGCACATTGTATTAAAAAATAAAACATTCGTAAATTGCACACTGATCATCTGTAATGTTAAAACTTTTATTACACTGTTCAAAATCATTAACCTTTCTTCTTTCTTTTCGTGTGGTAAGTGGCCAACCTGTTGTCAAGAATTGTTCAAGCCGCCCGTAGGCCTCTGACATGGCTTAACGACTGCTGTTAATTTGGCAACAACCGGGACCGACTTTTTACGTGCCCTCCGAAGCACGGAGACGCTCAGATGAAATACCACTAAGCGGTCACCCGCAACCAACGTTGCTTAACATCGCTAATCGTTTACCGATCAGTGAGTGCAACTGGCTATGAGCGCCTCATTGTCATTAATTAAAAATAAGTAATTAGTATTTAAAAGTCTTTCTACGTGACAGTCTGAGCCTACTGTAGGAAGCTTTGTTAATTCCAACAACAATAACAGGTTCTTCATTTTATATGTACCTTCTGTCTGATTATGAACTTGTATTAATTGTAAGAACTTGTTGTATAATTGAGTGAATCGTAATTAAGTTATTATTATATTATTATTAAATCTTAACGCTAAATTTTGAGTAGTAAAGCCTCGCTGATTTCAGCATGAATGGACCGGCTCGACCGGGAAAGGGCTACCCTCCCACAGAAAATCGACGTGAAATAGCAGTATTCCTACTGTTGTGTTTCGTTCGGTGAGTGAGAGTGCCAGAGGTCCAATCACCCTCACTCCCCTTTCCCGCTCCTTCTCCTTCCCGCTTCTTTTCCTAAAGGGTCGACAACGCGCAAGTGATGCCTTTGGTGTTGCAGGCGTCCAAAGGCTCCAGTGACCACTTCACCATCAGGTGGGGCCGTATGCCTGTTTGCTGTATGAATAACTTACGCTTGCCACGCCATAACTACTCAACCGATGATCATGAAATATCGCATACACGTTGTCAGGGGTACAGAACATAGGGTACCTTTCATCTAGAAGAAAAGTACTGTTCCCGAGGAATATAAATTTATGGACTGCTCGGATGACGTAGTGGTTTACGTGATCGCCTCACCACTGCCGCCGCGCCGAGTGTTGTAGGTTCGATTCCCAAATGGGACAAAAATTTGTGTGCTCCACAAATAGTTGCTCTTTGTGTCTGTTATCAGAATTTTTGTAAATCTCCTAGCAACGTACGAATTAATCATAATGCGGAAGATGCCTTTGAAAAATTTACATATTCTTGCTATTTTAGAGTTTGTGTAATATGACTATTTGACTAAAATTCGACTTAAATCATAAAAAAACGTGAATGAACTTAATATTGTCTTCTGTTTACGCGAATGTTATTCATTGAAATTAAACTACTATATACGGATTTTATCGCGTTGTTTATTTAGCACTGTATTACAAAATTTTGAAAATATCACACTACTACTACTATTGATTTTATTTTACTAATTTATAAGCTAATAAAATTATTTAAACTATTAAATCTATTTATTTTTGGTTTACACTCCCCGACGTTTCGGTTGCTTTCTGTAATATTTTCAAAATTTTGTAATACAGTGCTAAATAAACAACGCGATACAATCCGTATATATTAGTTTAATTTCAGTGAATGAACTTACCTGATATTCGAGCTTATATCATAAATGCGAATGTCAATTTCTTGTAACGCTTCTTAACGAATCATCATGATATTTCGCATACACGTTGTCGTATAGAAAAGGACAGGTGTAGTACCTTTCATCCATAAAAAGTACGGTTATTAAACTAACCTACGCAATTGCGCATACACATTGCCAGGTGTATAGAAAATTACATATG
Organism: Catocala nupta; assembly: GCA_963675205.1. Taxonomy (NCBI): domain Eukaryota; kingdom Metazoa; phylum Arthropoda; class Insecta; order Lepidoptera; family Erebidae; genus Catocala; species Catocala nupta. The sequence goes on along the minus strand of OY776089.1, from coordinate 1,774,892 downwards.
GTACCTTTCACCAAGAAAAAAGGACTATTCCCGCAGAATAGAGATGTATTAACGCGAGCAGAGCCGTGAGCATAATCTAGTTTAACAATATTTCGAAGTCTTATCCTCTCTAAGTCTACGTAGAGTCATTGTCTGATCACAATAGAGTCTTGAGCGAACAAAAGACGCAAATCGCTTATAATGCTAGAGATCGGTATCGGCACTTATCGTAGAGCAGCTCGGTACAGGTAATGTAGCTACGGGGCGCCCCCTAAATCATCTGGTGCGCAAGAGTTCGGCGGGGGCGGGACTAGCCTGTCGCAAGGTCGTTACCCGGGTCGTGTGTTTTTTTGTGTGGTGTAATAAAATTGTGTTGTTATGTCTAAGGATTGCACGATGCTCACGATATTCTAAGTCTTATTAATATTATAATCTTATCTTATCGTACTAATCGATGTTTGTTATTCTTTCATGCACAAACTACTGAACAGATTTTGATGAAACTTCACAGGATTATTGTTTATACATCAGAATAAAAGTATCTGTCTTAAGATAAATCTACATAACGCGAGAGACGCCGCGGGCAACGTTTTTACGTTAACTTAGAAGTTAGATTTATTCACAGCTTCAAGAGACTGTAGACCTGCGTATATCGTTTTAATTTCAACTCGATACCTCCACGCGTTCCCGAGATAAAGGGTCTTGACATACGGACGGACGGACGGACACAGTGATCCTATAAGGGTTCCATTTTATCCTTTTGAGGTACGGGACCCTAAAAAGTATATTATGTTTAGGGATTGTATGATGCGGATGATATCATAACTAATATTATAAATGCAAATGTTAGTTTGTTCGTTGTCGCAAGGTCGTTACCCGGCTTGGCCGTTTTTTTTGTAGTGTAATAGAATTGTGTTGTTTTGTTTAAGGGTCGTACGATGCGCACGATAAAAATGTATACATTTCATATTTGTCTAAAAATGATTGATTTATACAGGTGTAACAGAAAAGTGTGGTCGTATTTTAGGGTCGCTATGTATATCTGATAAATAACCTATGTGCCCATACCAAAATATCGAATTTTAAATTTTATGACAATATCAATAATTTTATTTATTTGTTATTTAAATATTGATACAAAACGAGTTACAACAACTGTGCAACATCTGTGGGGTCACCGATCTATGTTAAAACGACCAGCTGTATTGTAAACAATGAATAGTTAACAGTATCCACATCTGGAGTAATGGTCAATGGCCCGGCCCTATTAAGATAGCAAAAGTAAACAAAAACGTCAAAAAAAGTCTTTTGTAATTCTTAGAAACAATTACACGTGCATGCAGCATAGTGCTGTTTACGTATCGATTAGAATATGCTGATATTTATATGTCGATAAAAAGAAAATTCAATATCTTCGTGAAAATAATGTATACAAATTTAATTCTCGCCGTTTTACGTTGTACATGGGCTGTATTATGTGACCCTTAAATATGACCATACCTTTCTGTTACACCCTGTATACGTATTACGTAATAAACATAAATATATTCACGCTTGTGAACCCTCCAGGGGTACCCAGAGGTGTATCAAACCCACATTTCGCGAACTATATTTTTAGATTTATGTATACACAACTGTGTCTTTCTCCAGAACAAAACTTTGGAATGAAATGTCGCTTGCGGTATTTGCGGACCAAACCTTCAAGAAAAGAACGTACTCCTTTTTAAATGGCCTGCAACGCACTTGTGGCGTTGCGGGTGTCCATGGGCGGAGGTAATCGCTTCCCATCAGGCGATTCGTCAGATCGTTTGCCTGCTATCCCATAAAATAAAAAATGCGGGACAATGGCAGTGACGAAATGGTTACTTGAAACACTGTGCAGTGCAGTCGAGCTCATTTAGAAATCTTTTTTAATAACGTACATTATTGCCTCGTTGGTCCTGTAGCTATGTCGCGCTAATAGTTGCATCTGATCGTTAGGTCTTGAGTTTGATTCCCGGATTGGACAAAGCATTATATGATTTTTATGTTAGGTAATTCATTTTTCATTCATTTTTGACATATTTTCGGAAAATGTGAATGTGTGTCACTGCTACTCAGAATTTCATGACAGAAAAACCAAATAACACTTTGCCTGCGAATCGAACAAGTGACCTCATGCAGCAGTCGCATTCACTGCCGCTGCACAGACGTAAATAAAACATGCCAGAGATGTTAATTACCGTAAGTAATACTCTCTGCCAACTTAACGAGACATAACCAGAACTAAAATTAACGGCAGTACCTCCAAAATAAACCTCCTTTTTAAAGACCTCAATTACCATCATTAGTTAACGTGAGGCCACACGTGCTGCACCTTAAAAAAACTTAAAACATGTTAGTGAACGAATAAGCACGCCAAATTTCCGCGGCCATTTTATCTGGGCCATCTCCGCGCGCGCAAAACGATGTAAAAAATATTCGCTTAAAGTTTGACACTAAGGTTATTAAGATCGTTTTTAAACGGCAATGTGTGAATGTAAGTAATTAAAAATATTGTATGTACAGTCGGGAACGATTTTATTTCGCAATAATGACAGACAATTGTCATCTTTGCAAAGGATCTGAAATGTTATAAATACTACAGTATTCCTCTCTATAACTGAAATGGTATAATCGTTGCAGCTCCTTACAAATATAATTTGTAAAATATGCAGCATTGTAATATTGCGGAGCGGGAGGGGAGCACTTGAACCCTCTCCCTAACCTCAGAACCGGGCGCCGGTGGGCGCGAGATGACCTCCAGCCACCCTGAGGTTTGACCTGGGGGTGGTGGGCTTCGTGGGCCTACTCGCCACCCGATCAGCACCAGGGCAGAGAGGCGGCGTGCGTGTTCCCACGCGCGCCTTTGTGTCGTGTGTCCGGCCAGTGCTCACGGGCGATTGGCATTCACGGGCTCAAGAGGACAGTAGGGTTAAAATATAGAAGTGACCATAGGGTAGGTCATGTTAAGGCACACCGTGGTGGGGTGCGGGTGCCTATGCTTCTTTTGGTTTGACCAATGTATGAGAGTCCAACAGTCTAACAGCCGCGCCGCCGTCACAGATCCCAAGAAATGCCAGCCACAGTCGAGCGCCAGCCTGCCATACTACCATAATATGTAAAGGGTGTCACTGACAAGATTGGCTACATCTTGAAGCGAGCTTCAATCAACACATACTTCAAGCCGCCAACGAAGATAAGACAATTTTTACCATCCGTCAAGTGCCAATTACCTTTACAAGATGCAGGGGTCTAAAATAGATTGTGACTGTGGACTCTCATACATTGGTCAAACCAAAAGAAGCATAGGCACCCGCATAAAAGAACATATAGCTGATGTTAAACACCAACGCTCGTTGAAGTCTGCTGTGTGTGAACATGTGCAACAGGGTACCAACCACTACCTACGATTTGACAAACCACATATACTCGCAAAAGAACATCGATTCCTTCCAAGGATGCTTCGCGAGGCTATTGAAATTAAAAAACATCCCAATTTCAATATAGAGAGGATGGTTGGAATGTACCACCAGCTTGGGATCCAGTCATTCAAATAGTCAAACCCAAGAAAAAGCAAAACACAGCTAGACTTCATGATACTTTGAGCTCATTCTGCGTAAATAGGAACACCAAAGATTAAATTATGATCGGGTACTTTGAAATTACTAGGTATACTTGAGAACGTTGGGACAACTACCATCTTAGTCTCCCCGTGAACATGGCTGCTGTAAAGCAACCGAAACGTCGGGGCAAAGTGTAAACTCAAATATAAATAGTTTTAATTAAAAATATGTATATAGATTAAATATTAGTAAAGTTCAATAATAGTAGTGTTAGAGTTTTCAAAATTATGTAATAACAGTGTTAGAAAGTAAAATAAACAACGCGACAAAATCCGTATAAAGTGTTTAATTTCAATGTAAATTCATAGTAAGTTATTATACATAGTTTAGTTAGTGTAACCGTGTGACGTTCATAAATGTTACTTTGTGTAATATGATGTTTATGAGATTTATTTTAAGACCAAATACAGCCATCATTACAGGTAATAGGTACTTAATTTAATGCAATGGATGCAGAATTTACTTAATATGTACAAATTATATTTAGGCACATACACCCTAATATTATATTCCTTAGTACAAATTTATTGTAAACTAAATAAACGGTTCTCCTTTTTTAAAAGAAAAAGGGAAAGAGTAAGATGAGAGGAAATGAAGTATTTCCCTTTTTATTGTGCGTTTGCACCCGAGTGCACTCCGATTTTTAATTGCCCCGATGAGTGCTACTCGGCCACTCCTGCGCATGCGATGCTTTTATCGTGAAGATTAATGTTCGTTACCGCTTCGACTGTCGCTGACTGTGATCTCGGTTGCTATATATCATCCGGTGGATAGCCGGGGGCGTGGCGAGGTTATAGGTTAATTTAGACGTGGGAAGTGAGGTATAAAAATGGTGGATCGGTAATCATTTTTCTACGTACGTTTGTTAAATTACTTCATTAAATATGTTTATTAGATTGCTTCTTTGGTTTCGTGGCTATTTTGCAGCATATCGGCCTCAGGAGGTCGCAGAGTTGTGGTGAGTTCAGCAGAGAGAGCAAAGATTCAGATATTAGAAGTATAGAGTGACCCATCGGAAGAGAGCAGGAAAGTGCAAAACGCAACAGAGCGCCTCAAGCATGCCTCCGCATACTTATCAAACTTCTTACGTCTGCCAGTTTCTATAATTTCTAGAAGGTTAAGCGTAATTTTAAGAGAAAATGCGGGCAGCCTTATGTTCATACAAATGTCTCCCTCTACATTATTTATCTCTGAATGACACTAGAACAATCAAGCAAAAACAAAGGATATATCTAATCTACATATTTATATATATTGCTGTTTTCTGTTTAGGTGTAGTAGTGCGGTGTCTAGAAAATTAAATAAATGTACTTAGTGTACTCGGACGGTAACAAGCTCGTGTAGCAGGCACAAATGAAAATGTATTGCTCGCAGTCATATATATAGGTGTTTAATATATTAAAAGTATAGGTGTTACATTGGCTGTGTACCGATAGTCTCGACTTCAATACCTAAAGTGGTGTTATAAGGTTTTCCTATCAATTATCAGTAACAGCACGAAGTCTGGAATTTTGCTCTGTAGATGATGGATGACCTCCATAGCGCGATCTTGCGATTAAAATGTGATCTAAAAAAATCGTTAGTGAAAGCTGAAACGAACTAAACAATCTGCCTAACGCCTGATAGAAAACATAAAACACCAACCCGCACATACAGGGGAAAGCAACATAAAATATCAATATCGCCAATTACATGCATGCATTCTCATGCAATGACCCCCAAGACTTTTGATTACCAGAAAAAACAGAAGTCGACATGCTAAATAACGAAACACAAACTGCCTATTTGACTATCGAGACATAAACGCAACCCAGACCAGGGCAAATAAATAAAAGACGTACGTCAACTTCCAAACGGTTTACTGTTGCTAACGAAAATTTATCAGGCGCTGTGACGATACCAAAGCAAAGAAATAGATTATGTATAATAAGCAGTAATTGCACAAGGGCAAATCTTCCTTTAATTGAAGAAGTCTTATCGAATTATTTTGATTACTGTAATTATTTAATACCCAAAAACACTATAAAAGACTTACTAAGCGCTGCTGAACATAAATTACACAACTTCACAATGTATGATTATTGATTGACCTGCATTGGACAGGATATATAATAGAATAATGAACATATTAATATTTTAGAAGATTTAAAAAAAACATTAAAGAACATTACTCATACAAACATTATTATATGTGCTCCAACTTACGTAAAAGGTGATAAAGGTCACTGATCTAGAATTACAAAGTTGTGTTAATTAACAACTTCCTTTATCTGGACATAAAACACAACAAATATGTAACTTTTTTGACAGTAATTACACCCATGTGTTACATGAGATGTTTTCATATAACACAGGAAGAATAAACAAATACGGATGGAGTGATATTTATAACCAGATCATGTCTTGCATAATGACAGACCATGACATTTTGGTTCTAGTGAAAATTTAGAAATAGACACAACAAATCAAATGCTCTCCAGCTCATATAACGAAAATGAATGCATACCACCGACAACGAGCGGTACTGAGTTTTTTTCGATTATAAACATTTGTATATTATGCATCAAAATAGAGCAGATCTCTTAAATAAAGCCGATTTGTTACTAATCCATATCCAAGAAATTTAAAGAAGCAAATGGATATAGACGTAGTCTGCATCACAGAACATTTTATATTATCTGGACAAGAGGAATTGATCGACATCACAAACTTTAAAGTCGCCGCATTCTACTCAAGAAAGGAGCAATGGCGAGGTGGTGCCTGTATACTAATCAAAAGGTGTTATGACTTTAAAGTATTTTTTTTTTTTTTTTTTATTTTGCTCGTCAAAATGACCACACTCCGCCTGATGGTAAGCAGTCGTGTGGTCTAAGAGCAGTGGCCTCCACATCGTCCTCATAGCAGCCGAGGCGATGTTGAGGTCTCTACTTTGACGGCCTGAGAAGGTGCTTTTTCACGCCCCGCTTAAAGGACCCAGGATTGAAGGAAGAAGGAAACACGTGCCTTGGCAGAGAATTCCATGCCTTGATCGTTCGGCAGAGGTATGAGGACCCAAACTTGTTGGTACGCACTCTAGTCGACTCCACCGTGTAAGGATGGCATCTGAGCCCAGCACGCGTTGTTCTGGATAGGAAAGGGGAGGGCGGGATAAGGTGGAATAACTCTTCAGAGCACTCCCCGTGGTATATTCTGTAGAAACATGCCAAAGAGGCAATATCCCTACGGAGTTGCAGAGGTTCCAGTGAACTCGTGACCTCTGGATCTCCGATGATACGGACAGCCCGCCGCTGTAACCTGTCAAGAGCGTCTAGCAAGTACTGCGCGGAGCCATCCCAAAGATCAGAACAGTACTCCACGCAAGGGCGCACTTGTGCCTTATACAATAGGCACAGCTGCCCAGGCGCGAAGAACCGCCTCACCCTGTTCAGAACTCCGAGTTTTCGCGAAGCTTGCCTAATGACGCTCTCGATGTAGGTTTTGGGATTAAGGGAGCGGCAAAGATCCATACCTAAGATGGAGAGGCTGCCACGTATCACCAGTGGAGTGTTCTTCAGAGAAGGGAGGGAAAGGAACGGAGACTTTTTTGTTGAGAACGCGCATGTCTGGGTCTTCTTGGCGTTGAACTGGACCAAGTTCTTGGCACCCCATTCAGAGATGCGGTTCAAGGTCTGGTCAAGTTCAACGACAAGATCCTGCCTTTTCCCCACAACCTCAGCCTGTTTGGCTCCAGGACGTCCGAGATATCGCCCATGCACGGTACTGTCGTCTGCATAACAATGTATGTTGCCGAGATTCAACATATCATTGATATGCAGAAGAAAGAGCGTAGGGGATAAGACGGACCCCTGAGGCACTCCTGCATTGACCTGCATAAATTTGGAAGCGCGACCGTCGCAAAGGACCCGAATACGACGCTTCTGCAGGAAATTTGCAATCCAGGTGCACAGTTGAGGGGGCAAGCCATAGGCCGGAAGCTTGGAAAGAAGAGACCGGTGCCAGACTCTATCGAAAGCTTTGGCTATGTCTAGGCTGACAGCCAAAGACTCGCCGTGCTTGTCCATAGCCTCACCCCAGAGGTGCGTGACGAACGCTAAAAGATCACCCGTTGATCGTTTAGCCCGAAAGCCGTATTGGCGATCATTGATCAACGAGTGATCCTCCAGGTAGCGGACAATTTGGGTGTTAATAATCCGCTCGAACACCTTGGAGAGCACTGAGGTGATAGCTATGGGTCGATAGTTGCCTGGCTCGGAACGGTCCCCCTTTTTGGGAATCGGTTGAACGTTCGCCTCCTTCCAAGCCTCAGGCACAATGCCTGCGGCGTAAGACGTCCGGTATAGGCGCGTAAGTGTGGGAGACAACTCCGCTGCACATTTTTTGAGGACCACAGCTGGGATGCCGTCAGGTCCACTGGCTTTCCGAACATCGAGAGACTGCAGTATCGCACGAACGTCACGTTGCCTGATACGTATATCAGGCATGGTGTAGCCGCAGTTGGCAATGTTAGGCGGCTGCGAACCGCAGTCATCGATTCGGGAGTTGGCCGCAAAGAGATTTGCAAGCAGATCTGCTTTCTCTTGCGGCCGATGAGCCAGTGATCCATTCGGATATCTCAGAGGGGGCAGCGAGGTCTGGCAGAAGTTGGACTGCACGGCTTTGGCCAGGCGCCAATAGCTACGACTGCCCGTAGGATGGGCCATGAGCTCCTGGCCGAACCGTGCGACGCGCTGGGCATCCGCTCTTAAGTATGCCCTCTTGCAGACCTTTGTGGCTTGGTTGAACGCTGCCTTCAGGTGATCCACGTTAGAGTCGTGGAGAGTGCGAGCCCTGGTCCAAGCGCGGTACGCTGTCTGTTTGCGTTCAACAGCATCAGCGCATTCACGACCGAACCAGGGCCTTTTCCTGCCACCGCTCGTGACATCACTGTATGGAATATAATATTCCATACCCAGGATGATTTCACCAGCGACAGCAGTAGCGCTCTCTGAAGGATCCCTGTTCTCAAAGCAGCGTTGAGCCCAAGGGATGGATGCGAAGTACTCCCGCATTCCATCCCAGTCTGCTGACGAGTAGTGCCACAGTCGTCGTCTTGCCTCCTCGGGTCGTGGGGGCGTAACAACAACAGCTGTGGCACAAACCAGACAGTGGTCTGAGGTGCCCAGAGGAGCACTAATCGACACACTGTACCGGTTCGGGTTACTTGTCAGCAGCAGATCGAGCAGAGAGGGCGCCTGACCTGCAATGTCCGGTACCCGGGTGGGCTGGAGTACCAGTTGAGACAGGTCATGCGTGAGAGCGAACGCATGGGCAATTCGTCCCGCGTGGTCTGTTTTGGGAGAACCCAACCAGGTCTCATGGTGGGCATTGAAATCTCCCAAGAACACCAACTCAGCATTCGGAAACTGCTCCTGCGCGTCGTCTGCCGCCTGACTCAGGTAATCAAAGAGTCGAGTTGTCTCAGCGTCTCCTGAATGGGATCGGTAGAGGCACATGTAGATTTGGCTGAAAGAGCCGTGATCTACGTGTACCCAAAGGACAGAGAAGGAAGGGTCCTCTAGGCAGTGTAGACGGCGACAACAAATATCCGCCCTAACAAACAAGCATACCCCGGCTTTCGCGAGGAAACACTCCTCTAGCACGTAGCCGGGATATTGCAGGTAGGTCGTGTCTGCAGGACGGCGTATTTGTGTCTCCGTTAGAAAAAGCATTGCCGGCCGAGCCGTCTCCAGGTGGTGATGGACAGCATTAAGGTTAGCGTGGAGTCCTCTGATGTTAATGAACTCCACGACACCGGAAGAGGAAGCAGCGGTGGGGTTACGGCGATTGGCTGCTGTTAAACGACAATGCTTTGTTCGTACTGCCATAGAGTGAATGGAAGGGAAAGCGTGAAAAAAAAAAGAGCCGGCTATTCTCGCAACAAAGTGGGGCAAGGCGCAGAGCAAGTTTCGTCATATTACTGTGTGGTATGGCGATAGCCGATCCGACGGACGGAAGGACCCCCGTACCCTCCCGAAAGTGGTCGCCGGGACCCACCCTCCGGTCACCATCCGGCACGACGAGCCACCTCGAGATTATGCGCGGCATGATGAGGCAGCCAACCAAGTTGGTTAGACTCGGTTGGGCCTCTGGACTATACCGCGGGCGGCCAGCAGAGCACCGTTTCTACGGCTCTCCCTGGCCGCCGGGTCGACTCGCGCCACCCACACAATGACTCTACGGATACTCTGCAGGTCCCTCGTAAGCTGCGAGAATCGTCACCTCATGCTTAGGCCTCCGGCACTCTCATTCACCGAACGAAACACAGCAGTGAGACACTGCTATTTCACGTCGATTTTCTGTGAGAGGGTAGTACTTCCCCGGTCGAGCCGAAAACCAAAATCATCAATTTCTCGCGTCATAGAATGTTTGCACAACATTCTATGACGCGAGAAATTGATGATTTTAGGGTTAAATAAGCAAAATTTAATCATTGTATGTATATATAGGCCGCCTAAGATGTCAAATTTCAATTTATTCTTTGATGAACTACAATCAATTCTTAAAAACTGTGTATTAAGAAAAATTAAAACGTGGTACTGTGCGGCGATTTCAACATAGACATTCTTAAACAAAGTAGGTATACGTTGGACTTTGAAATGTTACTTCTCAGTCACAATCTTAAGCTAGAAATAAACAACCAACTAGACTATGGAGTAAAACATGTCTGGATAATGTTCATGTTCGCACATAACTGTAGAACAAAATGCTATAGCGAAGTAATTGACTTCGCCCTTTCAGACCATTCAGCCCAACTATTACAAATTCACGTAAATAAAACGAGCTCAATCAACTCATGAGACGTGTAAAAAAACGAGATGTATCTAAAGATAACTTAATCAAGTTTAAAAGACACCTAAAAGATTTGTCATTCTCGGAAGTGTTCAGTACGAATAATGCCAATGAAGCATATGATAATTTGATAGAGCTATTTCGTCTACTATATGACTTATGTTTTCCAATTAAACTTATAAATACAAAATCTGACAATAAAGTCAAGTGGATTTCACGAGAGATAAGACTTTGCAGTAGAAAACAAAGACATTTACTCTGGAAATATAGACAAACACCTTCTCCTTAGCCTTTATTATTCCCAAGTCACTTGAGGTCGGCTTTTCTGGTCTAACCGGATTTGACTGGATATCAGTTTTTACACGGAGCGGCTACCACCTGACCTCCGCAACCCGAAGGCTAACGATACCCTAAGGCTTGACCCGTGTCAGGATATTATAGGGCACTGACTTACCAATAACGACTGCCATAGATGTTTATGACAGCCGGGACCGACGGCTCATCGTGCTCTCCGAGGCACGAAGCAGGCAATAATTGTCAATCAATACGCACATAATTTTGAAAAGTCATATAACTTCCGAAATTCAGAGGTACGCGACGTAGGTTCGAACCCGAGACCCTCTGCATTGCAATCTGTTGATATCTCTACTATGCTATGATGAGATATATAATATGAGCTAAATTTTCTACATCATAGTAGCTAAAACTCTTATGCCGTGTTTTAATAAAGTTTTTAATCTGATAGTTTGATAAGTGTTTTGTTTTGTAGTAATATTACACTCAGATTATACAATAAACTTAATTTAGTTTATTGTATAATCTTAGTGTAATATTACTATATTGTTGTTGTGCAAAATTACTTTTAACCGTTGGGACTGGATTTATCTATTCTTTTAACCGAAGGTTGAAAAAAGGGTACAGTGTGCTTATGATATTTACAAATACATTGATAGACAAATAATTTTCGATCACTTAGGACATCAGCATTTTCGTACAATAAGTTTGTAGGGTGGCAGACGGTAAGTAAAGGAGTACTTCAAGTACAGCCCGTTGTGCTCTTTCGGCCTCAACCAACCTTGTCTTTGCTGCTGTCTATGTAATACCAATTTCACCATCAATATATTGTTACCGGGATTTTTAGCAAACAAATTTCTGATTCTGATTCTGATGCCAATATACTGCCCCGTATTATGGCACTTAAAACTAACTGACGAAATGTGAACGTGATACACTTCTGGTGAACTTTTCAAGGATTTTGGTGTGAATGCAAATCGACTGTGAAGTGTTACAAATCTCTGCTTACCCTATCGAAGTAGTTCCGAAAGTCTATTTATACAGAGTGTCCCAGAAGTCGACGTCAAGCCAGAATCAGGTAACAGACTTATAATAGCTTCAGAAAAATATAAAAAAAAATGTGTCACAAATTTAAAATAAAAATTTACACCCTTGACGGTCTTTTCACTCATATTACTACAGGTATTTACTTATTGAATTATTTTTTTTGTTATGTAATATCGAATAATCGAAATAATCGATAGCTTAACGAAGCATTATTCGAGATTACATCCAGCTTGACGTCGACTTCTGGGACATTCTATTCTGTATATCTGGCCAATGTTGCCATGAGGAATTTTAAAGATTATACATGAAGTAGTGACGAAGGTTAAGTGATAATACATTTTAGATACAATGATTGATATGGTTTATCTCTCATCGTTGTCGTAATATTTACAGTGTACACTACTTCATACACATGTAACAGAAGGGCATAATCATATTTAAGAGTCGAGAAATTGAAGACTAGCATTTTAATCAGAATCGATGCAATAATTCAGATGCGTACTGCTTAAGAAGTTGTTTTGATTTTACCACCCTATTCATTTTTAAATTAAAAGTTAAATAATGACCGTCTTTTATTTTAGGGTTCTAGATGCTATATTCATTTCCCGAGATAAAATATTTTGCTTTCGGACAGGATTTCTTCGAATGCTTTCCTTCAATGCTTTAATCGCCTTTTTCGTATGAATACTACGTAGACGGCTAGATCTTTTTCTGTCACAAACAAAAGAGGTTTCATTGTACCTATCAATAGCCCGGTACACAAACATTCGACTAATACCAAGAGGATGGAGAGATTCAAAAATTGCATTTGGCTCCATACCTACTTTGTGTAATGCTATCACAGCAATTCGGTTCTCTTTATCACCCCACTCTATTTTAATATCAGAAAAATATTTAAAACCGATTGCCGCGAAAATGAGAAAATAATGAATATTCATATAAGAATAACAGATTCCAAATTCAAATGTAATGTTATGTTTTTTTAAATTGTTTCAATTGTAACAGTATTTATGGCCAGATTAAGTACTTACGTTTTAATCATAAAATAAATTAATAATAAAATATTTTTATAAATTTTGTTAAAATCCTAATCCAAACAAACAATATAAATGCAAATGTGAGTTTGTTTATTTGTGTGTTACGGTTTCACTCCTTAACTACTCGACCGAGCACCATGATATATACACCTTTCATGCAGAAAAAAGTAGTAGGTATTCCCGAGCAAGCGCAGCCGCGGGCAATATCTAGTTAAAACATTAAATAGAAAACGAAAACTGTTTTATATTGGCGAAAGGAAAACTTATTAATATTTAAAACACTTTAAATAATGTAAGTGTTTTGTTAAGCGGTGGAAGATTTAAGAACAGAAACACTTCGGTGGTTTTTACACTAGGGTCGCCTGTATCGTGAAGACTCATACTATCATATAGGTATTCTGTATACTATTGTCTAAATTTACTAGACTGCACGGATAACGTAGAGGTTTAAGTGTTCACCTCGCCTCTGCCACCGCACCGAGCGTTGTGGGTTCGATCCCCGCACGGGACAAAAAATTGTGTGATTCACAAAATGGTTGTTCTGTGTCTGGATATTCTTTGTGACCTTGTTTGAATGTTTGTAATACCCCAGCGATAGCCTAGTGGGGAACCGTTGGACTGCCACGCAGAGGTCTCGAGTTCGATCCCGAGGCGCGCATCTCTGACTTTCCGAAGTTATGTGCGTATTAAATAGTTAATTATCGCTTGCTTTTACGATGAAGGAAAACATCGTGAGTAAACCTGTATTTATGAGAGTTCTCAATAATGTTCTCAAAGATATGTGGAGTCTGCCAACTTGCACTGGGCCAGCGTGGTGGACTATGGCCTAAAGACTTCTCACACTGAGAAGTGGCCCGCGCCCAGCAGTGGGACAGTTTAATACAGGGCTGATATTATTAATTTAAAGTCCCCAGTACAGAAAATATTCCAAGCGCGAGAGAGATGTCGTACCTAGTAAAGACGTAATAGACAAGAATTTTGAAGTGTTGCAATAATCGACACATATAGGTGTATTTTACTTTGTAATTGAAACACTTGTAGTAAATAAGGTAAGGCGCATTTTTTGTAATACCTGTCAGCGTTGCATTCAATGACGTAATATAAATAGACGCGTCATGCATGAACATCACGGCACTCGAAAACAGCGTAAATACATATAGACAATAGACAGCTACCTACGACCCACGAAGAAAGGAAAGAAAATTTAATGTCTACGGAATTCCTGTTATTAGAGAGAGATAAATATATTTATTTAATTACGTTGTCATTCTGTGGTGCATGCTCATTAGCCGAGCGCGAACACGTGACTTATCTCAGGCGCCAGCCGCCATTAGAAGGCATCGAAAAAAATAAAATAAAATTCATTTCTCTTGATATTTACGCATGAAATTATACTTTTTTATCTTCTATCACAGTTGCAGTATAATTTTTACATTTCCTAAAAGGAAGGCATTTGTTTTTTTAGTTATTCACTTAAGTTATTTTAATGACACGTACACCCGCGGCACTGGTTGGTACGCGACTAAATGGACTTCTGGTAATTACCTTGCATTCATGTTGCCACTACAGAGCGCGGGCAACGTATCTATAGCTTATATATCATTGGTCGCATTGCACACCTGCACCATTGTATATTACTACGTAGATAAGTGATTCTCACTGACGTAGCAGTACGACTGGCAGTAATGTAGTGATGACGTAGTCTAGTTGAAAACGTTCGCGAGTGAAGGAGACGTACTATACGTTAGCGTTTATGTTTAGCGTTATCCTTGTCCCGTTCGATAAGCTCAGTATAGCTCTACTATTTGGTACTCCACAAAACACAATTACAACATAATAATTATGATAAACGATCACAGAGTATAGTAATTGTTTCCCTTAAGGCAAACCGAGCAAAAATCTATACAGGGTGATTTTGAAATCGTGTAATTCCTTTTAACCACGCATTCTACTGGTGATATAGAATAACCCTGACCATATTTTTATTTAATTAGATTTATTTTTTTTGAAAAATTATTATTCCGTTTTTTTCGTGAAATGGTGTCAGATAGTCATATGTTAACCAACCGAGGCAATTTTAATTTTTTACTAATTAAAATAAAAAATCATATTAATAATTAATGTCGTAACTAATAACGGGCGGTCCTTTTTATTGCCCCTTATTATTTACGACATCAGTTATTGTTATGTTATTATTTTTAAATTAAAAAAATATTAAGATTGTGTCAGGTGGTTAAAATATGACTATATGAAAGCATTTCATGAAAAAAATCTGTACTCTAATTTTGCCGAAACCATTATTCTAATTAAGAAAAAATATGGTCAGGGTTATTCTATATCACCAGTAGAATGCGTGGTTAAAAGGAATTACACGATTTCAAAATCACCCTGTATATTATACGTGAAGCAAAAACTTTGTGCCCGTTTTTACGAAAACTGCGCGGACGTAAGAGTATGAAATTTGGCACAGTTGAAGTTTATATAGAGAAGGAGGGGCGAAATCCTAATATTTTAAAAAAATATGCAGTAGAAATACATTAAATTAATGAAAAAAAATTACACGCACACAACCATGCATTTGACACACGCAGTCGAATCGCGTTCGTAGTATTTCGTCATTGTTCGTCTGATGTAGTAATTCTTCATAACTTTGGTTACATACATCAATAATTATAATTACATATATCAGCAATATCTTACAGGCAACCTTTGGGTAGATTGGAATGATGCTATTTATATTATAATTTACATATATTAACGTATTTATATGTAGTAAAGAAAACAAAGTAGCAAGCTGAGGAATATAGTCAATGAAAGAGTAGATATAATTAAGTAAATAATAATTTGTTTGAATAAGATAGGTAAATTAACCTGTATAGCCTTGGCGAAATCTAAATGAAATGTGATTATAAGGCTATAGTTATATAAGTACAATAAAATAACAGGATTAAATATAATGACCATCAAAAATACTAATTGCACAACAAAATATGCTTACTAAAATATATCATAACCAGCACCTATACGTCTCAAATCACTGCATTCCGTCTCGAAAGGGTTAGGTTATGTTAGGTTCCTTATTAAACCCATCCAAAAATAGGAGACCCGCTAAGCGGGGCTCCGTCGACTTAGTTTAATCTCTTTAAATATATTTTGGTGTGCAATTAGTATTTTTGGTAAGCATATTTTGCTGTGCAATTAGTATTTTTTGCTGTGCATTTAAATATTAGTCTAAAATAACTATCAAACTTAAAATTTAAATCAATTATGGTCGAATTTCGACCACTGGGCGACCACTAGTCATAATAAATCCATCATGAATTTAATTTTATTTCCCATATGACCATTGGACCGTGATAATAATTCCAGTCGTGAATACCTAAGCTACTCAGCAGTTCAGATAAATGCAGCGATAGCTTAGTGGGAAACCGTTGGACTGCCACGCAGAGGTCTCGGGGTCGATTCCAAGACACGCACCTTTGACTTTTTGAGGTTATATGCGTACTGACCCCATATGGGGGCGTCCGGGGTTCGAGAGGATTTAATTAACGCTCGCTTTAAAGGTGAAGGAAAACATCGTGAGGAAACCTGCATGTCTCAAGGTTTTCCTTAATGTTTTTAAAGATATGTGAAGTCTGTCGACCCGTACTGAGCCAGCGTGGTGTAGACTATGGCCTAATCCTTCTCACACTGAGTAGAGGCCCGTGCCAGTGGAACAGTGTACGGGGTTGACATTATAAAAAATTGCCTATATAAAAAAAAATTGGATACCTATACAGGGTGTAAGGGACGGTGTACCGAAAACGTTGCACAATCGTTCGTCCATAAGTACACAACTGAATGGAAATATCAATTCAAAAATAAAACGTACGATTAAAGTTTTATGCTAGTACATTGTAATTTACACTACGCAATGTATCGCTACCGATGCAATGTGTCCGCCCGCGCTATCGTACCGCGCTTCTCGCGCGACGCGCACCAATGCTACACGCGCTCACATTATCTGACGGAGCCCGGATCACCTATTTTAGTGATAACAATAATAATTTAAACGTTGTGACTAACAATCAGATCGCACAATTTTATTATTGTACTTACAAAAAATTTGAATAAACTGAACTAATGTCTTATAAAATTAATCTTATACGCACATTTCGTTAATATTTGTGTAGGTAAAAACAGAACGCCAAATGTGTTTTTATAAAATAAAAAGGTAGTGTGATTTACGATAAATTCTTTGAATTAACAGTAAATTGTGAAAGTAATTAAACCTTACCTTATGATCTCGCGGGCCTTATAAGATATGGTTCAAAATGGCTGCCTCCAACTTGTTCACAAACTTGCGCACGATTGAGTGTTTCGGCGTGAAGACGAGGCATCATGGAGGGGTCTGCGATAATGTCAGCTTTCAACTTTACAAATGCTGCTGTTATACGATTCCGCATTTCGTCCGCAGTAGTACACTCACCGACGAACACTTTTTCTTTGATATAACCCCACAAAAAAAAATCCAGCGTTGTTAAATCCGGTGAGCGGGCTGGCCACAAGTGAGGCCCGAATCGCCCAATCCATCTCCGAGGAAATGTGTCGTCAAGATATTGGCGCACTCTGAGCACGACATGCGGTGGCGCACCGTCGTGTTGAAACCAAATTTGAGGCAATTGAGCAAGCGGCAAATCTTCCATTTGATCCCACTCTGCGGCAAGGTCGGAACGTAACTCATCCAGGACAGTTGTCACGTCTTGCTGTAGAAATTCCAAGTATCAGGGTCCATTCATGCGTTCCGGTATAAAGTAAGGCCCTAAAATTTTGTTGTTATAGACCCCGGCCCATACGTTTACCGACCAACGCGTTTGGTGGCCCGTTTGTTGGAATGCACGTGGATTACTTCGCGACCAAACGTGCGAGTTACGTCGATTCCACATGCCATTCCGAGTAAACGTGGATTCGTCAGTCCAAATTATGTGGGATACAAATCTTGGATGTTGCCGCTGCTGACTCATCAACCACCTGCAGTATGCAACACGCCGAAATTGGTCGCCAGGCACGAGAGCTTCCACTTTATGAATACGGTACGGCCGTTGTCGATCTCTGCGTAAAATTTTATGCACAGTCCAGTGCGATACGCGAGTTCCGTGGTTATGTCGCAGAAGTTTAGCGGTGGTTCGCGTACCAAGGCGTGGATTACGGTGAACGGCATCGAGAATTCTCCGCTCAGTGGAAACTCTAATCGGCCTTCCAGAACCCTCCTGATGCGGTACTATGGGTAAATTATCAAGTACTCGTTGATACGCACGAGTAATCACACGGCTGTCCATAGGGTGACGTGCGTCAGGATAACGCTAGATGTAAATGCGAAGCGCCAACGAAGCATTGCCTCGTGCCTCCCCGTATGCCATGAGCATTTGTTTAATACATTTTTTTTCGATATCGATCATTGGTCATAGATCTGCCCTAGTTGAGTGGTAAAACGGTGCGGGCGGGTTTTTACACAGCACACTATTGTCGGTGCGTAAAAAAGTTTATTGCGTTGGTCATTGCCTTGTCCACGCGAGATCAGCTGACTGGTTAAACTGTGTTTATTTTGTATGTTTAGATTACATAGCTGTTTTTCGGTATTATGTAGTTTTAATTGATATTATTTAGTATAATGGGTCGTTTACTCGTTATGTAATCATTATCAGTTAGAAAATTCGATAATTTTCCGGTGGAAAATTCCTACGTTTTCCAACTCAGAATGATGGTCCGAAGCTAGTATTTCAGTTTTCGGTGAACCGTCACTTACACCCTGTATAAAGTCTAAAGTTTAATGCATACGTAGCCTATCGTATCTATACAGAATATCTCTATAATATTTATACTATAATTATGAACAATAAACAAATATTTACGCGTATTTTCCTAAATAACGTTTATCGTTATATCTTAAGATTATTTAAGATAAAAGGGGTACGTAACAAACTTATCACTATTATAAGTAGTTATAAACACCGGCGACCGGACATGACCGAATACTTTCGCACTGATTTTATACATTGTAATTCATATTTATATTGATATTCGCTTTTTTATTTATATATAATGTTCTCCAGACAGGATTTCGGTCACGGCGGCTAATCTTAACGAAAACTGGCCACCTGCGCAGGAGATATTAAAGTGCATAAGTGTGTGCGCCAATTTAAATACACTCTGTATTACCTAGCTCCTATAGTCCGATGGGACGGCAATCAGATACTACTGGAGAGAGATCAGGCGCAACACAAATTGCTTTACGTACTTTTCGAGACACGAGGTGTGCAACACCGCCGACATCCTACCTCATTGCAAATTTTTCGTCAGAATATCCTTAATCTTTTTGTTGGCCTGACTCAGGATTCGAATTTTTGCTGGCAACTCTCACGTTGCTATTATTGCAATGAAGGTTTTAGTATGCTGCCAGTGAAACTTACTACTAATCTGCTGCTAATAACATAGTGCCACTTTGAGATACCTGAAAACCGTACTCACCGCAAGTACACAACAATAAGATAGTTGGCAGCGATCTTCTTGACTTTCCTAGCCAGGCGACTGCATAATCGTAATCCCAGGTTAAAGTGAAGAACCTAAAATCTGATACCCCTCTTTATAGCAATGGTAGTAGACCCTCGCGGATTTCAGCATGAATGGGTCGCCTCGACCTGGGAAGGACTACCCTCTCACAGAATATCGACGTGAAATAGCAGTATTCCTACTGTTGTGTTTCGTTCGGTGAGTGAGAGTGCCAGAGGCACAATCAACCCCTTTCCCCCTTCCTGCTCCTTCTCCTTCCCACTTCCTTTCCTAAAGGGTCGGCAACGCGCAAGTGATGCCTCTGGTGTTGCAGGCATCAATAGGCTAGGGTAACCATTTACCATCAGGTGGACCGTATGCTTGCCACATTAGATGCAGCGGCGAATCTGCCATTTGCCCTCTGCGCCATTCGTGCACAATAATTCTACCCCCATTTCCACCATTATAAGTCCATATGTAGATTCAGCAGTGGTTACTAAGGAAAGTGTGATTAGTGGTTATAAGCAAATACCCGAGGAAAGATAAAGCATCTTGGAACTAGTAACGGAATTATTTCAAAAGTATACAGAAGGAGTTGGAGTAAAGAATTCCACTTTACTCTGAAGCAAAGTCGGTTGATTCATTTATTGTACTTAATTGGTTGATCTTAATCAGAAAGTTCGCAGGCCGTATTAATAAATAGACTCGCAACAGCACACCGGTGGCAAGACACATTATATTTTTAATTATATCTGGTATTCTAAGACTTGTTACATAACTACGGCTTTAAAAATATTTGCACAAACGTCATTTATATAAAACATTTTTCTAGAATATGGTGAAAACCCAGTCTTTTGACTCACACACCACTTATCATTTGTTATCGGTGATTCATTGTTATCTTATATTTTCTGTAAGGGCAACACCCGGTTATGATATTGTCTCGTATGAAGTTATCAAAGTATTGTTAGTTGTTTGCATGATAATATCGCGCCAGTCCACTGCTGGGCACGGGTACCTCCTACAGCGATACCTATAATATACAGGGTGTCCGGTAATTAATGGATAACCTGGAAATGTCTCATAATGGAACTGAAAGCCGTTCAGAAAAAAATATGAAAAAATCTATCCTAACTACTACCTGAGACATGTGTTTTTTTTTAATTACCATGTATAACTTTCTTGTATACTACGACCATAAATAAATAAAATCCATCGGTTTTTTGTTGTTTTATTATTAAACACTAATAATGCTAATAGATAGATAGTCAAAAGTATGCTATGCTAATATAGTTTGCACTTTTTAATATAGCTTTTTTTTTCATTTTTTCTGAACGGCCTTCTGTTTTACTATAAGACATTTCAAGGTTATCCATTAATTACCGGACAGCCTGTATATGAGGGATGCTACAACGATGGCAGGTAAAATTGATTGATTTGTTCCAGTCTGACTTTTAGTCTAGGCGGCCTTTTTGGTTTGAGACTAGCCGTCAGCGCGGATATTATAGCACAAATGTGTACGTATACATACCTGCACTGTAAGTCCCCGTGTTGTCAAATCCTAATAGGATGACAACCCGAAACGACTGGAAAAATCTGGACAATAAATAGCAGATTTCGAGTCTAATCTAGGTGATCATCGTTGACATATATTCACGCCTGTGTAACTAAAAAGGAGTAGACAGATATACAACGTTATTCTTACTTAGTACGAAACCTGAAAATAGTTTGTTCAAAATCAGCAATAGAATCGATTACAATAGTTTTTAAACTATATTATATTTTATCCCAAATGTCTATCAAAATTTGTTAAAATAAGACACACTATTTAATAGGTAAGAAACGGCCGGCCAGCGGCGGCCGGTAGGCATTTATCTAGCAAGCCACAATACATAGTTAAATGCTTAGATCATTCATAGTTTGGGAATTCCCCTTTCGGTGTGCACCCTGCACCGCTACCCGCACCCCCGTCTCGTCCTGCGGGACGTCCCGCCCGCGCCTGCAGCCCCCGCCCTGGGCAGTGAGCGGTCATTGGCGCATTGGGTGACAATATTTCCGCGAGGACAACGGTGCAATTATATCAGCTGATAGCTTAGTGAGGTTTTATTATTTCTGATTCTTTTTTAGTTTTATTGATTGTTCTTATAATAATATGTTTGGAGTGTTTCAGCTTTTGTACCAAGTAAGAATAACGTTGTATATAAAACCTATATCTCCGTAGATTAACTTACCAGGAAATCCAGCATATTTTGTATATTTAAATAAAAGCCAATTCAAAACTGTTTATCTTTTAGTTCTATAATTGTTACTTTGTTATCCCTCACTAATAATAAAAAAAATATTTAACATTGCTTATAATAATATCAGGCCTGTATTAAACTGTCCCACTGCTGGGCAAGGACCTCTTTTCAGTGTGAGAAGGGTAAGGCCATAGTCCAACGGTCTCCCACTAGGTTATCGCAGTTTGTAACATTGCTTAGCACAAAGAAAAAACAAAACCTAAAATTTATTTAAAAATAATTTATTTACAAAATATAGGTATGTTCATACATACAAAAAGCACTTACATATGCATTTTACGTATTCTTATCGTTAGCATCTAATTAACAGTAATTAACTGTTAATTAGATGGTATGATTTCATGGATAATTATCGTTTCATTAAACATTAACACAACGAGCACAACGTAAATTTTGGCTACCAGGCTAGGTAGTATACATTAATGTTGGTGTTGCCTCTTTCAGGGGACCGTGAAACTGTGTAAAGAAACACATTTAAGTCAGTAAAAGTCTTTTTATTTTTGGATAGTTAATATTGGACATATATTATATGGCAAATACGTCGTCTTGAAAAAAAACAAAACTTCTTTATAATGGTTGTGTCGCTTTGTTTATTTATAACACTTTCTTTACCTAATTTTGAACTATAACAATACTATTATTGAACTCTACTACAATTTAAATTAATTAAAACTATTTATATTTAAATTTACACTTTTCCCCGATGTTTCGGTTGCTTTACAGCAGCTGTGGTCACAGGGAGACTGAATGAAGTGCAGTTATTTCAAAATACCCGAACATAATTTAATCATTTGTGTTCCTATTTACGCAGAATGTATTTTAAAATAAAGAACGTGACAAAATCCGTATAAAGTAGTTTTAATTTCAATATAATACATTCGCGTAAACAAGACATTATTATGTCGACATTATTTATTTTCTTTTAAGTTTGAAATATTCTTATACAACAGCTTTGTCCGTCCATCTGTCTGTTATACAACTTTCAACTCAAGAACCAAAAGAGCAAGAGACTCGTGGTTAGCGCCATTTGACTCAGCATAGTCTATATACCCCCGAAATGACTATGACCTTTGACCTCTGACCTCAAGGTCACGTGATATCACGTGACTTTTGCATATTACTTGAACCATTTTTTCGAACTCTAAGATTTACGGCAATTCATTGCCGATTTTCACTTGCTTTTCTTAAAAAGACAGCTACCGCGCTATGAATAATTCCTGTGTCGCGGGGAACTTTACAAACATTCAAACAACGGACACAAAGAACACCTAGACTCGGAACAACCATATTTGGATCACACAAATTTTTGTCCCGTGTGGGATTTGAACCCATATTACTCAGCGCAGTGGCAGTGATGTGGCGACCACTTAAACCACCACGCCCTCCGAGCCTGTGTCTATTATTGGTAAAAGGCTGGACATATTGAAGGACGGTATTCAGTACTCGATTCTGGACCCGAATACTCTCCGCTACCGCACCCCGCACTCTCCCGAATTTACACCCCCGCCCGTCCTTTTCTTATCAAAGGTCACTAGCCTCGGTAGCGTAGCGCGCGACAGCTGTGTGCGACGCGCGCAGTGTTCACATTTTATGGATATTTCATACAAATTTTCATAAAGGTTTTCTTTGCAGGTTACACAGTTTTTTTATACGTTACTTTTGACTATAAATTATCATGTCCTTAAGTATGTACAATGTTTAACCAGTTACTGTATAGCTTAAATAATTTGTTTCTTGATATAGGAACCGTGCTTAAGTATTGCTTTTCTATTTCTCCATTGCTAAGCAAGGTACTATCTTCAAAGTTAAAGCAGACTACAAAATGAAAATACTATACATAGACTTATATAAATAGCCTTATTCTTGAACTTTTCTACATAAAAAGCAGAGAATAGGATGTAAACTCTAGCAGTATAGGTGGGTGTCTAACAATATATACTACAGAGCTTGAAATGTTTTTCAGACGAGACATGGTTTGTCGAGGTCGTTGTTTTAAACCCTATTTCATGAATTGACTTTTTGTTTGTTTATATTTTATGTGGCATTTAGATATAGAAACGCAACAAAATAGTGACTACAAAATTGATTTTACAAATATGTCATGCTATTTTTATATAATTAATTTGCTTTATTCGAACCATTTTTGTTAGTTACGATTGTAATTTTTGTCGCAGTATTTTGATTTTTACAACTTAACCTATATCGCAGACTACACAAGTTAATACATACATAAGCATAATCTGCGTATCGCATTAGAACAATAGTTTTGTTAAAATTAAACTACTGTTTATAGATCTTATCAACATTCGCGTTTTAAACGTAAGACAATACAATAATTTCTGCTAGGATGGGTGAGGTTAGTACCGATTATTTATTTGATTAGCCGGTATTTTCTGACAGTTGCCAACTTCGTTGGCAGTCGTTATCAGATTGCATGTATTGTCATCAGCTAACCTACTAACATAACATAATAGCACTTTTTTAGAAACTCTCTCTCTCTTTCTCTCCTGCACACACGCATATAGTCTTTCACTTTTTATTTATATAGAAATACATTTTTTGATCACATTTAAATCACCACTTAATTAAATATATCGTTTTCAAATTTTATTGTCCTTCGTCATTAAGTTTTACAACGATACCAAAGTTGCTTATTAGGCCCTAAAGATTCCTCCAATTTCGATCTCAGGTGCTGCTGCCCTTATAATCATGGTCACGGCTAGACCTATCACAGCTCCCAGGAGTACTCCCACTGCTATCGCCAGGACTCTTTGGGCTACTGGCCATTTTGAGCAGGCCCAGTACTGCTCACGGATCACACTGAAAAAGAGATCAATGTTAACTGGATTTGTTTCCAAAAATAGTGGCATCGTCAACGCAATATCACCAAAAGGGTGGTAGGGATATGTTACAGCCACGTATCGCCAGCCATGATTTTAGGTCCAATGCATAGGGGAGAGCGATTAATTGCCGTTGATCCAGCAACTGTTGAACAATTTCCTGTCAGAAATTGTGGCGTGCAAAGTATACAAATTATGACAATGCTACTAATAATATCAATGTGGAAGATTGTGCAGAAGTTTGGATGCTTGTTACCCGGTTAAGCGTAAACCGTTGACTGACTTTGAATGATAGGTTCAGAGAGACAGACCATGTCCTGGATAAATAAATTTAATACTTTTTATCCCGATATAAGTTCCCTTAAGACTCTCGTAGAAGGTAAGTTTCTCATGAAGACAATAAAACCACAGTTGAATGACCTTGTCTGTATTTCTGTTGCCTATATTTAAGCGATATATGGACCTGCTATCGATATATATATATATATGTATTTTGTGCTAATATTCGAAAAATTTCAAATATTAGTTAGCACAAAATACATTAAAGACACAGCGCGTCAATACATTCACATATAATTCGAATGCAGTCGTGTATCGCTAGCGGCACCCTTTAACCAAACGTTTACCATCAAGCGTGCCATATGCGTATTTTCAACGTTAATCGCATAAAACATTGCAAAGTAATAAACTTGTAACATGAGCGGTACATCCAGCGCCATAAATGGCACTTGAGATAAGCTTCGAGCGAACACTAGTGCTCCACTCCTGTCTTGGAATCAATAGCTAACGAACAGATAAACACCGACCGCTGATAACTTATCTGCAGATATCATGCTCTTGTCTGTAGTGAGGCAGACTTTAATATATGTGATAGGGAGGTTTAAATTTTATTTTAGTATTAGTTTTTGCCCGCGGCTTTACTCAGGTCCTTTTCTGTATCTTGGACACGGTGTATGCGAAATTTTATGATGATCTGTCGAGAGTTAAGGTGCGAAAGCGTATTAACAAACTCACATTCGCATTTATAATTTTAATCAGGATTCTGTGTATTGTGTCTGTCTGTGGGTGTAAATTATAACAGTGGAAGAAAAAAACCAGGAAGCAGTACTGGAATCAGCGAGCTCGACCAACCATGTGTCCGCTTTGCCAGTTAAGCTATTATTGGTTCTGCGTTAGGTATTGAAAATTGCCATCGTCTAATATACAATGAGATATTATAAGAACACAGCTGATTCTAGCGTCTAGGCGAAGAGTAAGACGAATGTCGTCTATGCTGTACCGCGCTGCCATATATGTATGTCCTACAAAAGTCTTATTTTTATTGCAATGTATGGCTGCATTATTGATGGCAACGTTGCCAGCAATGCAATGCAATGAACGGCAATGTTTTTTAGGTCGGCCATAGATTTAGCTAGACAGCCATATTTGGCATAAAATATTGCAGCTTCATTTGGCATGTTAATATAAATATAATAATAATATTTTGCTCGTTTAAAATCCCGTTTACGTTTTAGTAGATGCAAACGACATTTGCGTTTGAAATCCTTATTTATGATATTTTTTCGAAACACAGCCAGCGTAGAAAGGTATGAACTAAAAATAACTAGGTATGTTTGTACCAATTTGATACACCGATAAAAAATGTGTTTAAGAACGGTGCTTTAAAATTTTCGTAGGTTTTTGTACTTATTATAACTAATAGCAAGCATAACAGTTTCTTCTTGCCATTTTGGGGTATTCGTCCTTGCTTTACGTGGCAACAGGTAAATGTAAAATTATAGTATAGATTAGTTAGCGTAACTTTGACGTCCATAGGTTACTATGAGGCCCTTATGAAAAATGTTATTACGAATTTAGATTTTTGCATTTGGAACCTCCAAACATTAACTTCCAGATATGTTACTTTCAAAGTATATGCTATTTTTTACCAGGAACGTGCATAAATACATGCCGTTTTTAACCGACTTCAAAAAAAGGAGAAGGTTCATATCTGTTTTCTAGGTGAACAGATTCTGATGATTCCTTTTTTATTTGAAAGCTGGTGCTTTCCATTTGGTTTTATTTAATTTTGATCCATTTTTGACCATTAGTTTTCAAGTTATCCTTAATAATACGTATTTGGTTGACTTCGGCTACATTGATGATGTTCTAGTTTTTTGCAACAACAAAATGAACAACTTTGTAAGATGGTTCGGCGGCCCGTTATCCTATTTCGAGCAAGTCGAGGCTGTTTGAGACTTGGGCTAATTTGGTGATGGTCTCATAAAGATCTTCGGTTTTATAACACGGAATGCTTTAATAAATTATAATAAATCCGCCGTGATTGCTACAATCACATACATATATGTATTGTTTACACAATTCCAAATTGGTTTTTGATAGCATTTAATAGTATAGGGTTATGTGCAACTGTTAAACTCAACAAAGTATATAGATACACAAAGAAGCTAATAACAAAATTATTTATATAAAACTTTTAATATGACGCTGAAGCCATAAGGCATCGGAATAAAACATATCCCAACCGTATTTGGAATTATCATGAGATGGCCAAAAATGATTTAAACGGTTTTCCCGATTTTTCTGTCCAAAACATTTTTCAAAAGCCTATTTTGGCGCTCTTCGTAAGTCTCTTTTGAAATGGCCCTGGAGGTAGATTTCCTATTTTGAGATTGGCGTTTCTGCCTTTTCTCGTTTGGCTCACTTAAACGGCGCTGTCTCATGCGCAGCGCGTTTAGTAGGTCTGCCCATATTCAGACAAATAAAATCAGTTATCAAACTACAGAGTCACTAAAAACCGAGAAATAAACATACATTTTAACAAAAAGGAAAATCGCCTCAATACAGAATATTCTAAAAAAATGCACTAAGACGTTAAAAAATAATTGCGTATTCTTGTAAATAATTAAATTATTGTTATTTTTAAGTCGGTATCTTCCGCCCGCGCCGCGTGCTATGTCTATGTGTGTAATTGTGCATGCAATGTTATGTTTTAATTATAGTAAGACATCTCATGTTTAAGTAGTTACAAACCTACCTTGGCTGACACCGACTCCATTAATAACAATCATTTAATTATGTAAAAGAATACGCAATTATTTTTAACGTTTTAGTGCATTTTTTGTATTAGAATATTCTTTATTCAAGTCGGTTTTCTTTTATGTAATTTTATTTGTTTATTATTTATTTACTGTCCCTTTCGCTTTAAGTGTAGAATTTACTAATAATACAACAACTTGGCTAGGAAAATATCTCCAACCATGTAAGATCGAAGTCAATACCATTCTATTCTTCTGATAAATAGAGGTTCCAAATTCTTTGAAGATTTGCTTCTTATCAGTGAGGAACTAGAAACTTTAGTACTTTATATGGCAGCTCAGGAATATCTTTTTTAGTAATGCATTGCAAGAGCGTGCCCGCTAGTGTTCCTTGTCTATTTCCTATAGCTTACGGTAATCGTGATAAAGTGGACTGTAAGCTTATTTTGTCACCAGTAGAATGTAGAACAAGTGAGCTAACCACGATGACGGGATGTCATCAATTATGATTCGATACTTCCTCATTTATAATTTACGTATTTGTTTGATTAGTCATTAATAACTAACTATTCATTGATAATATAATAGTTCCCGTATTAAATAGTTAATTATCGCCCACAACTACAGTATAGGGAACATTGTGTCAAAGCCTTGTATGACTCAGAGTTTTTTATGATGTTATCGATCTTCGATAACATCATAAAAAACTCTGAGTCATCTGTCAGATATGTGAAGTCTACCAACCCGCCATCGTGGTGGTCTATGGCCGAAATCTGTTACCAGTCGTGTCGATGTGCCAAGATCTATGTAAATATATGGTACGCCTATCAATTGTTGGACTGCAGAAATAATTGAGAGCCTATTGCAACCAGCCGCTGCGAGTCAATAGATTTAGCAACTATTATAAATCCACCGAAGTTTCTTTCCTCCACACTAGATGGCGTTGTTAATTTATACGAAAATTGCCGTATTAAGAAGTGGTGCCATCTATTATCGGGGGAACGAAAACAACAACACGAAAACCGTCTACAGCGTTATTCAAAGAATGACGATATAATGCTCGCTTTAAATAGATCGCGAGGTAAAAGATTAGCAATGTTTAATAATGTTTATCTAAATAATAGCTTGCGAGGTATTGTCTAATTATATCTAATTGCATTGTTTAATCTTGTTGCCGATAAGATACGTTTGTACTTGATAATTATGTAATATATTATTCATTATGCATGACGTGTTTTAGACTATTATAAGGTATTCTATATGGATTATTAATTTATTTACTACATTACACATGTCAAAATTAGCAGCGGCTTTGGCACTAAGCTCGAGATTTGTATACATTAGTTGCTTAGCAAAGGCTATCAAATAAAATATAAAATCATTAAAGAAATAATATTCATTGCTTTTCTTTATCAATTATTAGTAAATATCAGCATGCAATATACTTTAAAGTATTAATATAGGATTACAGACTACAGACTATTTCTGAGTGCACATTCTCGTATTAAAATCTGTTGAAAATAGAGTGCCGATCCAGTCTCATAAAGTTTTAAGTTCCCGTTTGACGTTTAATTTTAATTTATGAGGACACTAATTGTGATATTTATGTCACTGAGAATAGCTTGGAACAGTTGAACAGGGTCACCTTGCTGATGCAAGCTAAATAGGAAACCCCCAAAATTTTCTATTTTTGGGGCATTGTTCCCACCCATCAAAATTAATTTATAAAGACAACCATTTCGAATCTGCAGTTGGGTGTCAACAAGGTGACCCTCTTGGACCAGTCATTTTTAGTTTAGCCATTCACCCAATTATTGAACAATTTAATTCAAAATTTAACATCTGGTACCTGGATGATGGGACCCTAGGAGGTCACATAGAAAAGGTTTTATAAGATTTGAAACTTTTAAAAAATAAATTTATTTCTAATTCTACTTAAAATTAATATTCATTCTGCTTATACAGTCATTCGTTATTGCCTCTTTGTTCCTAAATTCACACATGCCCTCCGATCCTCTCAATTTTGGTAGCATTTGATACTTTTAGAAAAATCGACGATACCATTCGGCATACACTTTGCAAAATTTTAAATTTGGCCTTGAACGACCGAATGTGGCTCCAGGCAACCTTACCAGTTCGCTTGGGTGGCCTCGGCGTTCGCAAAATTAGTGATGTCACTTTACCGGCGTTCCTGTTTTCGGTCCACGGCACTAAAGATTTGTCCAGGCAAATTTTAGCTCCCACACTGGTTAATTCTGAAGTTTTGTGTAAGTCCGACGCAGTGAATGCTTGAAAAATGATCTGTCCAAGCTCTGATTTGCCATCCGATCTATTGTCTCAGAGTCGGTGGGACGGGCCGCTCTGCAACATGGTGAGAGAACATCTCATGAACACATCTCCTAGTCTTTGGCTCCAAGCACTCCCATCGTTCCCATCGGAACGTTGTGTCGTCCAACATAGTGCCTATGTTCCGCATCGCTTCTTGCCTTCGTTTAGGTGCTCCATGTATTTCTCCGCATCGATGTCACTGTGGTGAAGCTGTCGATGACCTTGGACACCATGGCCTATCATGTAGCAGGAGTGCCGGTCGTTTTTCGCGTCACGCCAACCTTAATGACATTATCCGTTGTGCTCCTTTCACCGCCAGCGTGCCAGTTCATCTTGAACCTAATGGTTAGGCACGTGACGATGGGAAGAGACCGGACGGTATGTCATTGATACCTTGGAAGATGGGTAAGCCCTTGGTGTGGGACGCAACGTGTGTCGACACCCTTGCGCCATCACATCTTCCCAGCACGGCGGATTGTGCTAGCGCTGCTGCTGCATCCGCGGAGATTCTCGTCCGCGATTCGGAGTTTGGGGTCGAAACCTAACGAAAGGGTCATGGGGTCCCAGTGTTCGTGCTTTCTAATATAGAGACATAGCAAAAAGGTTAATCGACGCTTCCCATGACCAGAGGGCTGGCCTTTATTTCGCGGAAAGAATAAGCATTGCCATGCAACGTGGCAATGGTGCCAGTCTTCTGGGCACACTACCAGTCGACTGTGATGCGGAGGAATTCATGACGCCTATTAGAGTGTTTTAATTTCCATTTCTTTTTATATGCTTCATAATATTTTAGGTATGAGTTAGTTTTAAAGAATTGTGTTTATATGTACATAATTATTAATTTAAATAAACGATTTATTAGTATAAAACAAAAAAAAATATAGCATGTACGAGGAATCTGAACATGACTATGTACATATGTATAATTATACAAAAGCTACCATAACTAACAAAAAGAAAACGGCCTTGCGAAAGTGAATAATGCCCTTTTTGAATCCTATCTTGGGATTAAGATAATTAAGAGATCAGAGAACAGACATATTAGACCCTTTAATCATAATTATTTAAACCATCAAACACTTTTAAATATCCAGACGGCAATTTTGTTTCTTGCTTTTATAATTTTGAGATGGCCCAGCCACTGCAATGACGGTAGCAATCTTAGTCTACAGTAATCACTTACTATCAAGCGAGTCGTATGCTTGAATACCGCCTTTTTAAAAGATATATAAATTTACATCCAAATTAGATAACATAGATAATAATTAATTACATTGTGCTGATTAGAATTTGACTGATAAACACCACAATATCATGGAATTAAGTGAAAATAAACTTCAATCACTAATCAATTATCAATTATTTATTGAACTTCGAGGAAGCAGAACATAAAAAATTCAAGATATATTGATTAGAACTTTACCGTGTATATTTTTGAATGTGGTAAATTTGTTAAAGAACATCCTAAGCTATTCAAAAAAAGCTCATGAAATGTTTTCTAGGAATACTAGGCGGCCTGACAAAATTGTTTTACCAGTCATTCCTAATGTAGGAATGAACATCACTAAAACAACTTTGTATAACAAGAGTTGCAGATAACATTAGAGGCTTACAAATAAATAAATTTGTAAGAGAACTTAAATTTTGGCTAATAGAAAATAACTTTTTCTGTATATCCCACTTTTTAATTTGTTTCGTCATGTTTGATAATATTAAATTGCCTCCTAGTGTTATAATTAATAAAAATATCTAATAACACAATTATATTATAGATTATATAAATTTAAAATTATTTTTTTGTATTATTTTTTATATTTGCATGTCACTGTAATGACAATTGTTTTTGGATATGTATACTAATTTTAATAACAACTCTACCAACACTTTTTGGCAAATAAGTAAATTCTGATTTTAATACAGTGTGTTTGCATAAAGTGCACATATGAAAATGAGTGAAACTAGACAACATTTTATTGCTGAGAAAAATAATATAAAAATATTCTTCGATTTATACCTATTTATATTTTTCTTTAGTAGTTATGGACCTTGTACCAAGAAAACCTTGTAACTTTTGAACCAGGTGGTTAATCGTGTTAAAATAAAAACAGTAATAATACGCAATGTGTAGACAATAACGACGGTGAATGTGAAATGTGAATACTATTCACATCCAGAAAAATACCGATGGCATAAAAATAAGGAACATTTTAGACCAAAACTGAGTTTCGTACAATGTTTTTTTAAACATCGTTAAAAAACTTAAGAAAACGTCCCCGTAGCTCCTAGATTTTATTAATTGACGTTAATCTGTATCTAATAAGCTTTAAAACAACATGAAAACCACACCTGTATCCCAAACAAAACAGCTTTTATGAAGGGCTAAACAAAGACATTGCCGCCACCACGTGCATCTTTGTTTGAAAATTGCATTATCTATCTCAGGTAGTTTAGGGTGGTTTGAGGTGCAGGGTAAGGGATAAATTGCGGGCCAGGTCTACAGAAAGAATCAGTCGCTTCGAATCATTCGCCGCTGCTACTTGTGTGTTCTTGTTTTGTGATGCCCCGTTTGAGTGATTTTCCTCCGGCGCATATCGCCGATATTTTTATTTTATTTTTTATTTTTATTTTGCTCGTCAAAATGACCACACTCCGCCTGATGGTAAGCAGTCGTGTGGTCTAAGAGCAGTGGCCTCCACATCGTCCTCATAGCAGCCGAGGCGATGTTGAGGTCTCTACTTTGACGGCCTGAGAAGGTGCTCTTTCACGCCCCGCTTAAAGGACCCAGGATTGAAGGAAGAAGGAAACACGTGCCTTGGCAGAGAATTCCATGCCTTGATCGTTCGGCAGAGGTATGAGGACCCAAACTTGTTGGTACGCACTCTAGTCGACTCCACCGTGTAAGGATGGCATCTGAGCCCAGCACGCGTTGTTCTGGATAGGAAAGGGGAGGGCGGGATAAGGTGGAATAACTCTTCAGAGCACTCCCCGTGGTATATTCTGTAGAAACATGCCAAAGAGGCAATATCCCTACGTAGTTGCAGAGGTTCCAGTGAACTCGTGACCTCTGGATCTCCGATGATACGGACAGCCCGCCGCTGTAACCTGTCAAGAGCGTCTAGCAAGTACTGCGCGGAGCCATCCCAAAGATGAGAATAGTACTCCACGCAAGGGCGCACTTGTGCCTTATACAATAGGCACAGCTGCCCAGGCGCGAAGAACCGCCTCACTCTGTTCAGAACTCCAAGCTTTCGCGAAGCTTGCTTAATGACGCTCTCGATGTAGGTTTTGGGATTAAGGGAGCGGCAAAGATCCATATCTAAGATGGAGAGGCTGTCGCGTATCACCAGTGGAGTGTTCTTCAGAGAAGGGAGGGGAAGGAACGGAGACTTTTTTGTTGAGAACGCGCATGCCTGGGTCTTCTTAGCATTGAACTGGACCAAGTTCAAGTTCTTGGCATCTCATTCAGAGATGCGGTTCAAGGTCTGGTCAAGTTCAACGACAAGATCCTGCCTTTTCCCCTCAACCTCAGCCTGTTTGGCCCCAGGACGTCCGGGATATCGCCCATGCACGGTACTGTCGTCTGCAAACAATGTATGTTGCCGAGAATCAACATATCATTAATATGCAGAAGAAAGAGCGTAGGGGATAAGACGGACCCCTGAGGCACTCCTGCATTGATCTGCATAAATTTGGAAGCGCGACCGTCGCAAAGGACCCGAATACGACACTTCTGCAGGAAACTTGCAATCTAGGTGCACAGTTGAGGGGGCAAGCCATAGGCCGGACGCTTGGAACGAAGAGACCGGTGCCAGACTCTATCGAAAGCTTTGGCTATGTCTAGGCTGACAGCCAAAGACTCGCCGTGCTTGTCCATAGCCTCACCCCAGAGGTGCGTGACGAACGCTAGAAGATCACCCGTTGATCGTTTAGCCGGAAAGCCGTATTGGCGATCATTGATCAACATGTGATCCTCCAGGTAGCGGACAATTTGGGTGTTTATAATCCGCTCGAACACCTTGGAGAGCACCGAGGTGATAGCTATGGGTTGATAGTTGCCTGGCTCGGAACGGTCCCCCTTTTTGGGAATCGGTTGAACGTTCGCCTCCTTCCAAGCCTCAGGCACAGTGCCTGCGGCGTAAGACGTCCGGTATAGGCGCGTAAGTGTGGGAGACAACTCCGCTGCACATTTTTTGAGGACCACAGCTGGGATGCCGTCAGGTCCACTGGCTTTCCGAACATCGAGAGACTGCAGTATCGCACGAACGTCACGTTGCCTGATACGTATATCAGGCATGGTGTAGCCGCAGTTGGCAATGTTAGGCGGCTGCGAACCGCAGTCATCGATTCGGGAGTTGGCCGCAAAGAGATTTGCAAACAGATCTGCTTTCTCTTGCGGCCGATGAGCCAGTGATCGATTCGGATATCTCAGAAGGGGCAGCGAGGTCTGGCAGATGTTGGACTGCACGGCTTTGGCCAGGCGCCAATAGCTACGACTGCCCGTAGGATTGGCCATGAGCTCCTGGCCGAACCGTGCGACGCGCTGTGCATCCGCTCTTAAGTATGCCCTCTTGCAGACCTTTGTGGCTTGGTTGAACGCTGCCTTCAGGTGATCCACGTAGAGTCGTGGAGAGTGCGAGCCCTGGTCCAAGCGCGGTACGCTGTCTGTTTGCGTTCAACAGCATCAGCGCATTCACGACCGATTTTTATTATGGACTGTGTAATGGAAGTGCAAGAAGTGCTCGTACAACTTATTTAGCGACGTTTCCAACGAGATGACCAGTAGACCAGCGTTCATAGAAGATTGGCTACTACTGGACTTGGACCAAGTAGAGACCTTCGCGAGACAAGTGCTATAATCGACGACTCTATCGAAGAAGCTGTACTGCGTGATTTGTTTGCTGATCCAAATATCAGTACAAGACGATTAGCAATGGCACATGGCATATCGCAAACTTCTGTGTGGCGCATTTTAAAGAAAGAAGGTCTACATCTCTATCACTATCAGCGAGTGCAACATTTGCATGAAGGAACTGACGCAATCCCAAGGTGTGTTATGTCTGCATGGATTCAGAGACAAACAAGAGATAACCCGGTGTTTGCAAAAACTATTATTTGGATGGATGAAGCCCAATTTACAAGAGACGGTATTACAAACTGCAGAAATTTACATTTTTGGAGTCCTAAAGGAGAGAACCCGAAGCTAAAAAGAGCTTCCACTTTTCAAGTGAAGTTTTCGATCAATGTTTGGGCAGCTCTTATTGATGATATGTTGATTGGTCCATTAATACTCCCAAGAACATTAACTGCAGACAGATTTCTCCAACTTTTAAGGGATGATCTCCCATTACTTTTGGAAGATGTACCCCTATGAACACGACGTAGAATGTTTTTGCAAATGGACGGATGCCCTGCACATTATGCAAGAATAGTTTGCAATTATTTAAATGAAAGCTATCCCAATCGATGGATTGGTAGGCAAGGGCCTGTTGGGTGGCCTGCGCATTCACCCGATCTGACACCCCTTGATTATTTTCTGTGGGGGACAATGAAGCAGAGAATTTATAACTCTGCCATCAATAGTGAGTCAGAACTGCATAGAGAAGATTTTAAACTGCGCCAGTGCCATAAAGGAAGATCCAACAATGATAAGACGAGCAACGCAAAAGATTTTGCTGCGAAGTACTATGTCTTTACAACAACGTGGTAGTCATTTTGAAAACTTGCTACATTCAAAGTTTTATTTTAGGTTGATGAAACTAAATAAACGTGCTGATTTCTACTTGATATTTTTATTTATTACTTATTCCTTTCGTACCTTTACAGAAAAATAAGTGGCACTTGCAGCCCAAGTGTATGTTTAGTAATTTATGGCAAAGGATTAGACAAGACCTAATTTTTTACCTGAGATAGATAATGCAATTTTCGAAAAACCACATGGTTCAAAAGTTACCAGATTTTCTTGGTACAAGGTCCATAACTACTAAAGAAAAATATAAATAGGTATAAATCGAAGAATATTATTATTTTTTTTTTAATTATTTATCCTAGCGATAAAATGATGTCTAGTTTCACTCATTTTCATATGTGCACTTTATGAAAACTCACAATGTATTTTTGTGGCGTCACTCTTGCACACTTTACCAATAGTCTGGTGTGCAGGATATTAGATATAGGCTACTTTGCTATTTAGGGGCAGGAAAATAAACAATAGTGGCAAGCAAGCATACAGACCGCCTAAAGGAAGATTAAAGTCTGTTTACACAGGGATAATTTCTGAAAACAAGTGTAATACTATGCTTGCTTATACTGCCAAATAAGATAACACAACACTTCAGTAACTCGATCAACGAATTCAAAAAACGACTTGCTCGACTTATAATCACCAACCATTCATCATTATCATTAGGATAAAAGAAATTAAGTGAATGCGCTGAACAGGTATAATTATAATATTATGTACATACCTACAATAATTATGTATCATGTATTACCTACAAACTAACTGTATAACTTTCGATTCTTTTGTTATTTTGTGACCACGGACTTTGGTAATGTTTTATAAACCATGTTATCATGGAAGTGATTGTATATATCTTAATTATGAGAATAAAATGCCTTTGAACTTAACACTTCGTTCAAGTAACATTCCAACTTCGTCCGTTTAAAATTTTGCTTGTAATTAGATCATGTACATATATATTCGTTTAGAAACAAAACGCTAAGTATTGTTCGGTACTAGACGTAAGCTTGCTCATATGTTTGAGAGCGATTTTGAGGTCTCCGTTTCGATTTCCAGGAAAGCACTCTGTCTATTGGTGAAAACCGCATGAGAATCCATTCAGTAGTTTTTAAGTTTTTCGCGAATAGACGCGGCGGACATTGTTTGTATTTCTCGGTAAACTGTTTTCAAATTTATTGTTTAGTTAAACTGTGTAATGGTTGGTTCTGAATATTCCGTTTATAGGAGAAGTCACTTATATCTAATTGGGCACACATGACACAACATAAGGACACACACAGACTTACTGGACAGGGATCTCTCTAGCTGTTCGCTGAATGTTACAAAAGTACGCATTTGGAGCTTGCTTCTTTATTCTCCGATAATCTAGTAGTGGACAACAGAAAAGCGTAAGATTAAATATCCTGTAGCCAGCGATTGCAGAAGAAAACTTAGATCACTCCGGTTGAACATTAGCTACTTTCTGACACTTAACGCTGCTTAAGCATTTTCTACTGTTCCATAAGGGCCTCTGCACGTTGGACCCATGTGCCCGTGTAAGGGCCGCACTTTTTCCTAACGTACTAGGAAAATACCCGTGGAGAAACAAATCATAATTTCCGACAGACCTTATTCCTTTCCGTCGTTCAATTTTAAAGGAGACTGGTCATGTGCGAATGCAATAATACAATGCACAAGTGTGCGCGCAAACACAAGTGCACTCTCTATTCACTAACTCTATGTACGACAATCCAGCAAGACCAAAGGAAGATCAGGCACGTGACCAGCGGCTTTACGTGCTTGCCAAGGCACGGGAGTGTTAACTATTTTGTTCATACCATTTCATTAGAAAAATCAGCGATTTAGTAAGCCCGAATTGACGAATTATAAATCCTTTTCTCTGATAGTGCATTGATAAATGTCTTTCTTTTTAGTAATCTATTGCGCTGCAGTTCATAGACCACGATAAACACTTACTAATGATTGTAATCGAACGATATTCAATAACATTTGTGAATACCGGATTACCTACTTGACATAGCCAAGGATTGGTATGATAAGTTTTCAAAACATTCAAACATAATTCAAAGTGCACAATGCTATCCTACCAGGGCGGACTGAATGTTTTTTAATGCCATTTAAGAACACCACACCAAGATTAAACAGGTGTGTATAATTTGTAAAGCCGATTTTTCAATCGTCAGATAATGATCTGAAGAATAAATATGGCGGTATGAAATATTTTCTACAAAAAAGCTGTCACAACGTCAAACTTATATATAACAAATAAAAGTAATGTGAAGATTGATAAATCGACCCCATGTTCAATTATTTAATACAAGACAACTACTCTATTTTTGTCTAACAGGCAGAATTCCAGAGTACGGTGCTAAGGATATATTAAGAATATGGCTGTTTGAATTATCCGACATTCGAAGCAACACCGTTTCTCTCCATTTAATTTTCAAGTTCAAGTGTAAAATCGTCAATGATTTATGTATTAGTATACCTATCATTAATACCAGTGCAGATTATATAGCAATCTATTGGAATAGTTTATCTACTCATTCAGTAAAAGACATATTAAAATAAGGAAAAAACACAGTCTTTAAAAAGCCACCTTTTTAAAAAAAGACAAATTCCGCGACTTTAATAATATTTGTGCTGAGTGGCTTGATTTTTATCTCGTCAAGGGGAACTACAAACTTCAGTTAAAGTCATATTCAAATTAGGATAAGAGATAGTGTTTAAAAAGCTACCTTTCTATTAGAAAGACAAATATCGTGACATGAATAATTGTTGTGTATTTAGCGACATGAATTTTATACCACCATGAGGAACTTAACCCGCTAAATTATTACACCATATGACTTGTAATCTAATAGAAACAAATCAGCCATAATTCATTTGTAATCAATTTCATTGCTGATTATAAACAAATTATCATTTGGTGTAGAATCATCTGTGCATCGATACCTTAATCCAAAATCCTGTGAACACTCTAATTAGTATAAATATGAATAAACTAGATGGCGTTGTTTTATAAATATTGCAACGCGTACTCATTTTAGCAAATAAAAACACAGTGACAAAATAATGTTTGCATACGAACAGAATAGCGAATCATCAAAATTGTGTATAAAATAAATTTATAAATTAATTTGTAATTCTTTGCTTTTTTTTAAATAAACTATTGTGAATATAGATAAAATATATGTTTAAAGCAAATTTATCAAAATTGTGTTATTATGAAATGTACTTCTTTTAATTTATAGTCGCAGAGACTATAAATTAAAAAGAAGTACATACATCTATTACGATATAAATAAAGTACGTAACAGTTCTTGGATCGATTTCCGTTACATAGCATCAATTACCGGCATACTTTTTTAGATTTGAAATGGGTATGCATTTTTGCAGCTCACTGGATATTATGCTGAATGTATTGTTTTATTTCCTATTATAGATTATTAAAATACCAGGAAAAAGCATCCATTTGTGTACTGGTAATATTTTTAGCGTCTAATAATTACTTCTATCCTCATTACAAAACCGGTCTTTGTTTATTTCTAATTGAACATTACCCTGAAGTAGTAATTACTTAGAAGGAAACAAAGAAAAAGAAGAGATAAGTATCATAACTTATAATATTATAAATGTCAATATCAGTTTGTTTGTTTATTACGCTTTCATGCCTTAACTACTCGACCGATCATCATGAAATTTCGCATACACGTTGTCTGGAGTACAGAAAAGGATATAAGGTACTTTTCATCCAGAAAAAGTACTGTTAACTTAACCTAACTTACATTTACTCGAACGAAGCCGTGGACAAAAACTAGTCTTTAACAACAGGACAATGACCTGTGGCTATATCACTATCGCTTGAAGTCAAATGTCATTGCATGTGCAAGAAACTGACAAAGCTATGTACTGTGTAACATGCTCTCTCATTAATGCATGCAAAGTCAATTCTTTAAGAAATGATGTTAGATGTTAGTTAAAAGACAAGCATTGTAATTCTTTACACGACTGCGTCAGAAGGAGGGAAGAGGAAAGAGGAAATATTATTTTATGGTGCTGCAGGCGGGGACAAACAGTACTTTGTTACCTACAGGCAAAGAAAGATCTACAAATCTATACGGTACCATAAAGTATTTAGTTTAACTTATTTGAATATACATATCGTCGCTGATACTGCAATACCGCGCAACTTACAATAGACAATGATGCCAATTCTGTTGTCACAAAATTCTCTTATCTTAGCTAAAAATCTCTAAAATTTAGTTTAGTCCTGTCACTTTTAGCGATTTCAGAATACAAAATGTCGTTTGACAGTACTAATCTAAATTTTAGAGATTTTTAGCTAAGATAAGAGAATTTTGTGACAAGAGAATTGGCACCAATACCGCGTAACTTAGTTGTGGCAAATTTTACAGGAGAACGAAAAAACTAAATATCTTCTTATATACTTATCAATTACCTGTCTGAACTTTAAGGTATTTAGAAAAGTGTATTAGTTAACATATTTTATAATATATAATTCAATCCCATCAATATTTAGCTAGAAAATTCACTTACGCGGTTTTCCATTTTATAAGGCGTTTATTATTTGAATGTTTTTGGCATTTACGTGGAATTGGAGGGCAAATAAAGAATTATATTAATATAAAGAAGTTATATTTACTCAATAATCAGTCTCATAATTTCAAATTTGGTAGTTACTAGCTTAAATCAGTCTCGTCATTATAAAAACTCGCTAGGTACTTCTTAGCATAATTAAATGATCTAAAAAACAAAACACAGAGCTTACAAATCAAATAATTAAAGGCATTTCAATAGCCAGTAAAAAATAAATGAAATATTTGTGTATCTAAATTCAAAACATAACAATTAATAGGAACATCAAACAGTGGTTCATCCCACTGGTCCACATTCTTTATGAATTTATATAATCAAAAAATATATTTATTTTTCTTATAGGGTAAGTTATATATGAATAACTTTGTATGGAGAGGGATTTTTTCTTGCTTGTTTAATTAATGATGCGTACTGCGAAGGCAAAAATATTTCTATGTTTTTTAACTTTCTCTCAATTACAGAATGGACAGAGTCTACCTCCATCTGTGTGTGTCCCCTTTCGAGATATTTTTGTGTTATTGTAAAACTTTTATCCATGGCTAGTCTAAGTAGCGCATTTGAGACGATACTGTTTCGATTTTGCGATGTGCAACCATCTGTCCATATGACTACATCTTTTGCATTTTCATCTAACAAATTTGTTAGGTAATCCACAAAAAAAAGAAGCATAAGTGGTAGCTTTCAAATCACAAGTGGTTTCATCGAACCAATAGCATGTGACGTCGTCTGTTCCAAGGTTGTAGATAGTGAAATTATGCACTGCTAACTTGGTTTTGTAATATAGAGCACTAGTCGCCAAATAAGGACATAGTTTTACAGCTTGTAAATCAGCAGTAACAGTGTGAACGATTCCATTTTTTGCGCCTTGTTTATCCTTGCCCTTTTCCTCTCGCGCCAAGTTCTTGAGTTCAATATGACGCTGATAATCTTCTTCTAAGACATTGCCCACTTTATAAGAACAGCAAAGATCACACGCGTCTTTTTAGGTTGGAACAAACCTATATTTTGTTCTGCTAAAACGTCACAAAAAAGTTTCCTTGAAGCAACAGGTTTGGATGATGATGACGCAAATTCCACATATAAATTATAAAGCTGTGATTTGGACTAAATTAAAGGCTCCAAATATTGCTTCGTACTCGTTTTGCGACAGTAATGCGATAGTAATTTAGGCAAGACTGATAAATAGCTTTTAATAAAATCTCGCTTACTCTCTGTAGATACTAATAAAGGTGGTGCTCACATTTTTCTGTTCTCTTTATTTCCTCCATCACCAAGCCAATAGCGAACCGTCCATTCCCTTATACCAAGTGTATTAATAAATGTTATCAAGCAGACTCTTTCTCTTTTGCCTTCTATTTGAAAATAATACGCTTTAGAACTTGAACGTCTAGAGTCAGTACCTTTGGTTTTCCTCTGAGTAACAGTTTTATCCACCATAGAAGCCACAAACATCTTTCTTTCCGACCATGACATGCACCAAAATTTATTAAAAATAGACAGTCTCATCTCTTGTGTTAGGTGTGAGCAAAAAAATACCTTGCTATGAGCACAAAACTGTGAATTGCATAGAGAACCCATGGTTCTCTTAGGCTTAGATTCTGTTTGACGGTATTTATTATCAATCTTCTTGTATCCAAGATATTCTTTCCCTAACATTCTATTTTTGCTACTAAGCTCTCTTTTCCATGTTAACCGGTCAGCTTTTCTTTTTCTCGATCTTGACTGTCTCGCAACTTCTGCCTCAGTATCTCTCTCAGGAAACCATTCGATATGATCTAAAGATTCGATCGGTTGTACATCTGTAATGTGTGATAGTGGAACATAGTCAGGGTCAACAACAGAGTCATCTGACGAAAAATCCAACAGTGACTCAGTAACGACTTTCGGAAGACCTGATGAGCTAGGGACAGGTTCTAAAACTGTGGTCAATGTATCACAATCAGCAATAGAGTTTTCGATATTCGTATCTGTACACGGTATTGGGTCGACAGGATTTTGAAATATAAGCGGATTACTCACACGCATTTGATTCAAAATGCGGTTTCTTTTATTTACAAGTGCCTGGCGTCGATATTGAAGCTCTTGTAAAGTGACAACATTATTACTGACGTCGGCATATTTCCATACTACAGACTCGTCGACACCTGATTCTTCTTCCATGGTCGTCTAAAACGAAAGTAAAATATATTGATAAGCTCTCTAAAACTACCCACAAATTGGAATTATAATAAATACCAGGTGCTACATGTCTGCCCTAGAATAATTTATCAGAATAAAATCAATAAATACGCATAACTAACAAACACATTCAGTAATACATAAAAATTCAAAACCGCGGAACTACCATCACAACAATAAGTGCGAATTTTGGTTGAAACACAAGTTAATTTACAAATTCTAATATCTAACCAAGTTGATTGAGAAACAAGCAATAAAACAATATTAAAAACTTACCGATCAGCTGCGTATTACTATTAAAAATCTTTTATTTTCCGGAGCGCCTCACAAAAACTATACGTCTTCTTGTAATGATCGCGAGAATGCGCGGTATTGGTCAAATTATTTGGACAGATTCGCTCACGCAGTTTTAACTAGTTGTGATTGGTCGCCTATTGAATGGGCAATACGTCGATCTGTAAATGTCGTCCGTAGCCAATCGACAACGTTAGCTCATTGCCGCCAAATCTCAAATTTGATACTTTTGTACTTCCGCGGTATTATCCATTGTTATTTACGCGGTATTGCAGTATCAGCGACGATATATTATCTAGTATTTGATAAAGTAAGCTTACAAAACAATGCATAAGTCAGTCGAATTTTATATAGATATTTCATTTTTATTTTCTCTTTTCAGTTCATTACTTTTAAGCAGTCGGGGTTTTTGGTTTTATAATAATATTTTTTTAGATATATGATGTTGGTATATGCAAATAGCTAACGCGGGCTTTCAGCGCAATGTAATTAAGCGGGAAACATGCAAGTCATCTTTTGTTTTTCGTTTTATATTTTTATTGTGTTTTTATTTTTGAAATGAAAACTTCTTTAGGCGCGTTGAGCACTTTTTGGGTGAACAAAAATCATGGAACTCGCGTCATCGTAATCGAACGCTTTCCATGAGCTATATATATTCTGTGTATATATGTGTACTTTTTGGGTGAACAAAAAGCGTGAAACTCGCGTCATCGTCACCGCTAGTTACTTAGTTTTCACTTCTATCGGCAGTCCCCAAAGACTGCCCCACATGGTTTTTTTTGTTTGATGTGTTTATTTACGCCATGTTAAGTAATATCATTAAGAGCGCATGTCGCCGTTAAACAATTACCTACATTTGGCGAGTTTACAAATGTAATGAATCTAACTTACTATAGTACCTAAAGGAAAAAAGAAACTTCTTGCGTGTGTATTTTTTGTTGTGACCTAAAATGTTTGTATGCGATGCAAGTACCTAAAGTGGTTTACATGCACGAAGTACTTGCGCAGGAAGCATGTGCAAACTACTTGCGTGGGCAACATCCGCGAGTTACTACCGCAGGCCACATGGGCAACCTAAGTAGGTAACACGCAAGTACCCGGGAAATATGCCCGGGCTATATGCGCAACCTGCTTACACGTGCAATATGCGCGAGTTACATGCGATGATCCACACAACCCGCGCAAGTGCCTTGCTTATGTTATTCGCATCGTGTACTTATAAACATGATAGCCACCATAATTTTATGATTAACTAGATTTTGGCTGCAGCTCCTCTCGCGTAAACTTAGGTTATGTCAATGTTCTATCCCTCGGAAACAGTACTTTCATTTCGTTTCGTTTTCTGTA
Source organism: Catocala nupta (assembly GCA_963675205.1). Taxonomy (NCBI): domain Eukaryota; kingdom Metazoa; phylum Arthropoda; class Insecta; order Lepidoptera; family Erebidae; genus Catocala; species Catocala nupta. The sequence goes on along the minus strand of OY776089.1, from coordinate 1,730,850 downwards.
CTCCTGACAGCGTGTATGCGAAATTTCATAATGATCAGCCGAGTAGTTAAGGCCTGTAAACGTTACAAACAAACTCACACTCGCTCTCGTTATATTAGTAAGAATTATGATGTGCTATTTATTTTCCAGCTAGTACCCTATTTTCTTATATGCGAATGTAAAGTAGGATTCTAAATTCAGTGTTTAGTATATGTTATCTTGTGTGGGGGCCAGTCAGTACAGACCGGTGACACTTCGACCCAGTGGGATCTTTTGTGTCGACTTCCCCAATAACGACTGCCATAGATGTTCATGGCAGCCGGGACCGACGGCTTAACGTGCTCTCCGAGGCACGGAGCAGGCGCTAATTGTCAATCAATACGTACATAATTTCGAAAATTCATATAACTTTCGAAAGTCAGAGGTGCGCGACGTGGGTTCGAACCCGAGACCCTCTGCATTGCAGTCTGTTGGTCTCCCCACTGAGCTATCGCTGCTCTTAGTGTGTAGTATAACTATGATGCAAAGCATTCTCGGACAATTTTTTTAAAATTCTGTGTTACTGTATCTAACTAACCAAAAAATACCCTTCGTATATCATTTTGTTAATACCTTTTTAGCTTTATTATAGATTAAATAATCATTTGCTAACGTCACATGCAGATAAAAAATGATTACCTTATGTAATGAATTCAGTAGTGACTTAAAACTAATATTTATTCGCGGTTAATTGTTAAAACCATTAACTCCATTATATGATAAATAATAGTAATTATTTTCTTTTGTTGATTAGACTTAACTGACTTGATTTAATATGATGAAATACGGAAAGACGTTAAAAAAATTTATAGAGTCGGACTTTTAAATAATAAATTTGTATGCACGAATAGCGTAGTGAGTTTAGTGGTCGTGTGACCACAGATACTGTGGTAAGTGTTATAGATTCGAATCCCATTCAGGACAAAACTTTGTGTCATCCACAATTGGTTGTTCCACGGCACAGGATGTGTCTCGAGTACGGGAGATGTCTTTAAAAAAAATCAAATTTTGTATGGTCTACAAAAAGTTGTCTCATTTCTGAGTGTTACTTGTGTCCATTCTTTGAATGTTTGTAAAGTCCTCTGTGGTACACACGGCTACACATCAAGTTGACACCCTATAAAGGATGTCCGGTAATTAATGGATAACCTTGAAATGTCTGATAGTAGAACTAAAGGCCGTTCAGAAAAAATGAAAAAAATTTATAAAAAAGTATAATAAAAAGTGCAAGCTATATTAGCATAGCATACTTTTGACTGTCTATCTATTAGCACAATTAGTGTTTAATAATAAAACAACAAAAAACCGATGGATTTCATTCATTTATGGTCGAAGTATACAAGAAAGTTATACATGGTAATTTAAAAAAAAACACATATCCCAGGTAGTAGATAGGATAGATATTTTTCATATTTTTTTCTGAACGGCCATCAGTTCCACTATAAGACATTTCCAGGTTATCCATTAATTACCGGACACCCTGTATACGCATAACTACGCTACATACACAATAGAGAATTGTTGGTAAGAGACTGTGCATAGTGGTGTCGATGTAATGGTAAGGATAGAGCGTAACATAAATATAACGCACTCTCTCGCACGATTCGCAGCGTTCAACTTCTAATAGTTCAAAGTCCAAACAGTCTAGGTTGATGTGTCGCTTTGTGTACAAGATTTAATACTAAAGCGGGAGTTGTTGGAATTGAAAATTCGTAGGTTGAAATCCCACCCATTATATATCAGTCTACCGATTAAAACCTACTCCTGACATAAACATTATAGCTTAGCTGGATAGATTAATGAGAATGCTAGTAATTTGTCAACCAAATAATTAGTAATACAATCATATTATATTATTTATCATATTATCATAGTCGGCCTCGATGGCGTAGTGGTTAGTGAAACCGACTGCCACGTCTGAGGTCGCGGGTTCGATTGTGTGCATGAACATGGATGATTGTCTTGGTCTAGGTGTTTCTATGTATAATATGTATGTATTTACAAAAATAAAGTATATATGTATGTTTATCCATTGTCTAATTACTATGGGTACAGAACAAGCTCTGCTTAGTTTGGGCTAGACGGTGTTGTGTGTATTTGGTAGAATATTATTATTATTATTATATTGTATACCAGAGATAATTAAAAATCTATTGTGTATTGCCGCCGGTGTGCTGCTCCACTCAAAAGCTTAATAAATAATTATATAGATACGCATATTTGTTTGCCTTTATATCACGAAAGGGGTAGTCAGAGGTACTTATAATGTTCATAAATAAAACCACACTCCGCTTGCTGTTTCTTAGGTCCCATAAAACATTTAGGCATGTTATAAAACTCCTTGTACTACAAAAAAACTTAATAACACATTGCCAAACCTAAATATCGATCCCACACATACGATCAAGAAACATCAACGCAAACTTTTAACCCAATACATAAACCACAACATCGCTGGTTACTCGCATAATTTTAACATCAGTCTTTTATCATTGAACGCGCTTGTTAAATAAAGGTTGACCGACATGACATAATTATGTACCTTTAAGAACATTATGCAGAACTTATAGATTAAAAACATATTTACATACATAGTCTCACGCCTGCATTCCCAAAGGGGTAGGCAGAGGCGTATGACCCCACATTTCCTTAGATATTATTTTAGGTCCCAGATAAGCCAGGCGACTGCCGTCTACCGGGCGCAGTTTTACAGATGCCACTGAGAATTTCTTATTAGATATACCCAATAACACTGCCTATATAGAATCCGAGACTTTTTGCACAGCAGTCGCATTTACTACCGCTGCGCCTACCCAGCAAAATCAGCCATAGGTTTAATTTAATATTCTACCACATACACACAACACCATCTAGCCCAAACTAAGCAGAGCTTGTACTATGGGTACTAGACAATGGATAAACATACATATATACATTTCTTTTTTTTGTAAATATGTACATATCTATTATACATAGAAACACCCAGACCAAGACAAACATCCATGTTCATGCACACTAATATTTGTCTTGTGCGGGAATCGAACCCGCGACCTCAGATGTGGCAGTCGGTTACACTAACCACTACGCCATCGAGGCCGACAATATCTATAAATAATCTCACTGATGGGCACGGACCTCTTTTCAGTTTATGAAGGCTATATTCAACGACGCTGGTCCAGTGCGAGTTTGCAGACTTCACATATCGTCGTTCTAGGTGTGACCTTTCGTAACTAAAATCTTTTGGTAAAATTAGATTTTTATGCAGAATGATCCGAAAAGTATTCCCGGTGTTACCTTCTACATGCCTCCTGCATTATAATTCCATTTATTTTCAGTTCTTTGTAAAAACGTAATCTTATATATAAAATTCTCGTGTCACAATGTTCGTTCCCGTACTCCTCCGAAACGGCTTGACCGATTCTCATGAAATTTTGTGAGCATATTGAGTAGGTCTGAGAATCGGCCAACATCTATTTTTCATACCCCTTAGTGATAAGGGTTGTCCACCGCTAAAATATTTTTTAAATCTTTTGGTCAAAAAATTTTTTATGGCAAAACAACATTTGCCGGGACAGCTAGTATATATCTAATATACTTTGTTAATAAAGCAATTTTTGTCTCTCCTGGAAAGTTGCTTAGCTTGCAAATCTTATATACGAGGGGTCACATATATTTAACATCATTATGGAGAGCTCTCAGACATGCAGGTTTCACAACGTATCCTCCACATGCGATAATTAACTCTTATACGCACATAATGTCAAAAATTCAGAGATTGTTTATTTTCTGACTTGACCTTGACCTCTTCGTAGCAGTCCAAAGCTATTTCTAATATTGTATTCCACATTTTTTATATGTAATATAAAGCTTATTAGTGAGGATCAGTTAATGGCTGTATGCTACGTAATAATTTTGTATAAAAATAATAATAATGCTGTTGGTTTTCCATGAAAAATAAATAAATAAACTAGTCAAATATTAGAGATAAAGAGCAGCGATAGCGGGGAGACCAACAGATTGCAATGCAGTGGGTCTCGGGTTCGTACCCACGTCGCGCACCTCTGACTTTCGGAAGTTATATGACTTTTCGAAATTATATGCGTATTGATTGACAATTATCGCCTGCTCCGTGCCTTGCAGAGCACGTTAAGCCGTCGGTGACGGCTGTCATGAACATCTGTGGCAGTCGTTATTGGGCAAGTCGACACAAAAGATCCCACTGGGTCGAAATGTCGCCGGTCTGTACTGACTGGCTCCCACACAAGATAAGTTAAAGTTAGAGATAAAAAAATACACACCTTGTAGGAGGCTCCTGTATCCTGGGTTCATTAACACTGTTCATACTCCCAACATAAGCGTTATTCACGTACACAAACTCACTACTTCTTCTAGAACTCTTGCTTTTACTTCTCATTCTCCTTTCGTAAGAGTCCGCTTGACTCTCCTTTCTATTATTCCGAGGATTTTCAACTTTAACATCTTGCAGCACTTCGTTTTCGACGGAGATGCTTTTATTAGACATTTTTTCTTAGTATATGTGTGAGTTGGTTGACATTTCGCGGGTGACTGAGTACTATGCGTTATCTTGGTTGAGAGTTAGGTATCTGATAGGCAGGTGCTATGTACTGCGATAACACTGAGGCAATTTATTTACAATGATTTTATTTAATGGCGAATATTTTGACGTGACTCATATATTATATTTAGTAGGCAATGAGGTTTTTCTTTTTGTGGACTGGATTTGTTGTCTGGAAGGTATTTGTCGTTGTAGTCTGGACGTGGAATAGCTAGAGTTGCAAATTGTGTTACCTATAACGAGTATTTTAACACTTATATGCACAAAAAATATATTATTTCTTGGTATTGGGGCCATACGCGACAAAAGAACTATCAAAAATTAAAACAATATTATCAAATACACTAACACACACCACAATTTCTTAAAGCATACTTTGAGAAATTGTGGCACGGAGCTCTACAATATATTGCTGACGCAAAAACGAGACAAAATTATACACTGTAACACGCTATCTTGTTCCCGCGCGTGCAATAAATCATAAAGGCATGGCCCAGCTCTAAAATACTGCGACGATTGTCGTTATAAATGTCTAAATGATAACTAAATAAATGAACCGCATAATATTTTTTTATGAACATTAGATATAATTAATTGCATGATATTAATTGCTGTATATATTAATTTAATTGCATTTGTAATTATTAAGTAATTATTATTGTGGACGGCATGGTGTGTTAAGGTCTTATAATCTACACTTAACATTATGGTTTTAGGGTTACGTACCCAACGGAACCCTAAAGCCTCTGCTGTCCATGTCTCTGTCAGCAGGCTGTACCTTATGAACCATTGTATCAAATTTTTACTACTGGTAGAGGATTACATTTTTCACTGAGTATCTATTTCTATTGTCGGTATAACAACAAATAATAAAAAGAACATAGTTTTATACCTTCTACGATGGTACGGAACTCTTCGTGTGCTGAGGCCGACTTACATTTGACCGGGTTTTTACCATATATTTTATTTCACTGTTTCCTTAAATATGGATGCTCAAGTAATGTAAATGTCAAAGGATTGTCAAAGATTGTAAATAAAATCTACCGCAATAAATTCTGTTTAGACACAAATCTCTTCTCTTTTAAGAATTATATGAACATAATGCTTGCCTCTCCTATCTCTTGAAATTATCTAGTTTATTTAAATCTAGCCATAATTAAATAAATATTTATTTATATATTAATTTCATTTTGTCGGTCTTATATATAATAATATCAGCAAGGCGTTCATAGCCAGTTGCACTCACTGATCGGTAAACAATTAGCGAGGTTAAGCAAAGTTGGGTGCGGTCAGTCTATAGATGGGTGACCGCTTAGTGGTATTTCATCTGAGCGTCTCCGTGCTTCGGAGGGCACGTAAAAAGTCGGTCCCGGTTGTTGCCAAATTGATAGCAGTCGTTAAGCCATGTCAGAGGCCTACGGGCGGCTTGAACAACTCTTGACAACAGGTTCGCCACTAACCACACGAAAAGAAGAAAGAAGAAGCCCGTTATTAAACTGTCCCACTGCTGGGCATGACTTAGCACTAGGTACTCATACTGTGAAGAGACCCTCTTCACAGAGTAAGTACCTACTGCTAGGCCATAATCTACTACGCTGGCCCAGTGCGGGTTCGCACTTCACATACTTCAAGAACATTTTGGAGAACTCTCAGACATGCAGGTTTCCTCAGAATGTATCCTTCACCGTTAAAGCAAGTGATAATTAACTATTTAATACGCACGTAACTTTGAAAAGTCAGAGATGCGTGCTGTGGGATCGAACTCGAGACCTTTGCGTGGAAGTTAAACGCTCTATTTTTTTTTTGTTATATATTTTATTAGGATCGAGGAACTATTGAAATTAAACTACTATATACGGATTTTTTCGCGTTGTTTATTCATCACTGTATTACAAAATTTTTAAAATATTACACTACTACTACTATTGATTTTATTTTACTAATTTATAAGCTAATCAAATTATTTAAACTATTAAATATATTTATTTTTGGCCATGGTCACAGGGAGACTCCCTGTGACCATGGCTGCTGAAAAGCAACCGAAACGTCGGGGAAAGTGTAAACCAAAAATAAATAGATTTAATAGTTTAAATAATTTTATTAGCTTATAAATTAGTAAAATAAAATCAATAGTAGTAGTAGTGTAATATTTTCAAAATTTTGTAATACAGTGATAAATAAACAACGCGATTAAATCCGTGTATAGTAGTTTAATTTCAATAAATAACATTCGCGTAAACAGAAGACAATATTATGTAAATCGAGGAACTACTTTTTAATACCCATACAGGCAGTTATCTACAAAGTTATTACAACCAATTACGGTACCCAAATTTAATCACTTGGATACAATGGTGACCTACATCCTACTGTTGACTTTAACAATTTGCGCACAGATAACATACTGATAAACTGTTTTCCTTCAGATAATATTAAAATAATTTTCTTTGTTTTTCTTTAATAATGCGGAGGTCACACAACAGTCTGTGGTGCGTAAATATTTCTTATCTGTGTGGAAACTAAACGGCTGGAAAAAGGCTTTTTTGTTATTCTTTGACATGACATTGTCAAGACACATATAAAACTTGAAAATAAAGATTTAATGACGATGTGCACCCACCGTACCAAGATCGCGCTAAAAAGAAGAAGTGTGAGCTGACATGTTACACTTACATGATAGAAATCGACAGTGTAGAATTTTCAATATGAGTGAGCGTTATAATATTAATACATACGTTTGTAATTCAGATGTTATGTTGTTATATTGACTCTATGTGTCGAATGACAACTTCACGTCAGAAAGCTGGCTATATTTAAACAAGCATATAATCAATATTGCCTTTAAAGTAAAAATCTGAGTGTCGTGGAAACGCACAAATACAAATTTAGAATAATGTTATTAATAATAAGTATACTTCCAGACACGTCAGAATTAAAAATAATAACATTCAATAAGAAATCATTGGCTATCTCTCATGAGAAGAATCAGACAACAAACTTCAATCCTATGCATTTTAGTCTACTTTAAATGTTTTTTTTTTTTCTCATCAAAATTACTTTACTCCGCCTGATGGTAAGTAGTCGTGTGGTCCTCATAGCAGCTGAGACGATGTTGAGGTCTCTACTTTGACGGCCTGAAAAGGTGCTTTTTCACGCCCCGCTTAAAGGACCCAGGATTGAAGGAAGAAGGAAACGCGTGCTTTGGCAGAGAATTCCATGCCTTGATCGTTCGGCCTTCTGCCAAAGATGAGGATCCAAACTTGTTGGTACGCACTCTAGTCGACTCCACTGTCTAAGGATGGCATCTGAGCCTAGCACGCGTTGTTCTGGATAGGAAAGGGGAGGGCGGGATAAGGTGGAATAACTCTTCAGAGCACTCCCCGTAGTATATTCTGTAGAAACATGCCAAAGAGGCAATGTCCCTACGAAGTTGCAGAGGTTATTTATTCCTATACATATGTACCTAATATATAATATATTTATCTATCTTCATGACTACGTTTGGCTGTGGCTTAGTCAATTCAAACCGCTGGGTCTAGACATGCATATAAATCCTGAGACTAATGGAGTCGTTTCAATAATGGCGGCAAGGTACCGACACGTGAACTGTTGTAAAGTACATAATTATAACAATCTGGAATAGAGATGCGGTCGCCAACTATAACTTAAGTTCCTACGCAATAAAGGGCGAGCATATTGCTATCAGTATTAGACTCCTTATTACTATTGGTATTTTTGTCAGTAAAATACAATGCCGCTTTGATCGATCCGGGAATCAAACACTAGACGTTATGTCCAGCAGTTTCATTTACTACCACTGCGCCACCTTCAATAGAGGTCAGAGTCTGGGTATATGACCTGCACACTGGAGCAGACTCGTTCCTCATTTCGGTACTTAAACATTATAATAGAAAAGTGGGTGTTGTACACCTAGGTTTACTCTGCCTACACAGACGTGATTCTATGTATGTATAAATGTCACGCTACACTTTTTTTTTGTTTGTTTCTTGGGGAATTCATTACGCATATGCGGAGAGGACGCAGGGGCGGGCGGAGGGATTATGTCGGACTCGCCGGGGTAAAAGAAAGATGTTGAAAAGATAATGTACCTCCCGGAATACCTACCGACTAAACCTACCACGGTGTTCCTCGACAAAACCGCTATCGACGGGGCCGCGCGAATCACTTTCGCATGCGGTCGCGAATACCCAATATAGGCACTGCACACTTTTAATCCCTACTGTCTAAGACACAGACACAGAGGCGCGCGTAGGAACACGCACGCCGCCTCTCGGACCTACGCTACACATAACGTATGTGTGATCTACAAATAGTTTAATCCGTTATCTATACACTTTGAATCTACTTTTTGTATGGGTACATACAAGAAAATCTTACGCTAATTAAAAACAGCAAGAATTTTTACCCATCTTAAAGTCCTTAACTTAAGGATTTATTGCCCTCCTGGACTCCAACGGCTAATTAAAGGAGTGCCTCATTAATTGTGCGATGCATTGACCGGTACGACAACCCGGGACAGTCGTAACACGTCCATGTATGGCACAACTAATGTGCCACGAGAGTTGCCAGCGTTTTTGTCGCAAGTTTCTTGTTATTGAAGATAGTTGTTGGAACCCGTTGAGGATAACTGCTTTTCTTTGTGTCATTACCCTGCTATGTTGTGTCTGCCTACCTTGGTGGCGAAGTGGTTGTAAATGCGACTGCTGTGCGTGAGGTCTTGAGTTCGATGCCCGGGTCGCGTGTGATTTTCTGTCATGAAGTTATTAACAACAGCCCGAAATTAGGAATTTGACGATGTTGCATACCGCTGTGATCCGAAAAGCACATAAAGCCATTGGTCCTGCTTCTGATCTCTTTCCGGTCATGTCGGATTGCCGTCCCAGTCTATTATGTGAGTTAAAGAATAGAGAGTGCACTTCTGTTTGCACACTTAACTTATGTTCTGCGCATATAGCTAGTCTCTACTCTCCAGTGAGAATGGTCGACGTGACAAAAATTCTGTCAGGGATACATTCTGTTATATGTATTTTACTTCACATATATTTATAGTTCTTGCAGAGATACCGTAATAGTGATAATACAAGTGTTATGGTGGTTTTAACATACATTAAAAATACGGGATTCAAAATATGTTGAACATAGACTTAAGTAGACTTTTTTGTTTTTATTATACGGCTAAGTTGGCAAACAAGCATACGGCACACCTGATGGTAAGTATCACCATAGCGTATGGACGCCTGCAACACCAGAGGCGTTACTTGCGCGTTGCCGACCCTTTAGAAAAGGAAGAACTTAATCCTTTAGGAATACAGGCTTAAGACTATGTATGTATGAATGTAAATGTGTTTAATGTTAAGCTATTGTTAACATTTTAAAATTATAATACATAAAATACTATTTAATTATAATCGATTAGATCCAAAGATAATTTTATTGTCTCTGGTAATCATTTCTGTCAAACTGTTTTATGACAGTTGGCACTCGGGGGACGATGGCGGCACTTTGGTTTTGGTTGTTGCGAAGGAAGAAGTTCAAAGTTGTACGGTTGACCCGATTATTATCACATATTATTGTATTTAAAATAATTATTATGATGTAATAAATCAAATGTTATATCTGAATCGTTTTACCTGTTGGTTGTTTTATTTTAAACTATCAATTAGACTGTTTCAGTTTTGTTTTAACGAACGGGGATTCCTTTGCGGTTTTCGATAATATTTTTGAGGTTATCAGATTTACTGCAATGATATGTATTTATATCTAATTATTGGGCTTTTACTAATGAAGTTGTTTTTTGTTTTATTTGTTTTATTTGTGAAACATAGGTGGTAACAAGTTATAAGATATTTAAAAAAGTATCACTATGTTTCGCCCTGTGGGGCGTACAAATTAATATAAATTATTAACTATACATAAATATTTATTGAATTTTAAATTAACATATCATATAATTATCAAATTAATTACCAATATCATAGTATAAACAACATTAAGTATATTGACTATATAAATCATAATCAGTAATATTATTAATTATTATTTTCATTACAATTAAATCATGAAATTAGACTAATAATAAATATATGCGGTACTAATATGATATTGGGATTACAAATATATCGGATTCTCAGACATTTAAATTTGACTAGTCATCAATAAACTCATTAATCGAATAAAATGTTTTTTCAAGCAAAAACATGTGAAGGGATTTCTTAAATTTGTTGATATCCAAAGATCTTACGTCTTTGGGGATTTTATTAAATATTTTAGGAGCCATGCCAAGAAAACTTTTAGAAAAAAGTGCATTTTGATGTTGCTGTATCCGTATTTTGTCTTTATGACGTCTGTTAGTAAGGGTTTCAAATTGACTCAAATTACTTTTAACAAATAAGGCTACCTCATATATGCACAGACTGGGAGGAGTCAACATTTTAAATTTTTTGAAATTTTTATTGCAGCTGTTAGTACATTTTAACATACATACTACTCGAAGGCACTTTTTTTGGGCCTTAAATGCTTTATCCGCGTCAGTCGAATTACCCCAAAATATTATACCGTATCTGGGTGTAGAAGAGACATATGCGTGGTATGCAGTAAGAACAGTATCACGGTCTGCAACCTTAGTTAAATTTTATAGAGCATAGAAATACTGGTTAAGTTTTTTATCATATTGTCTATATGTTTTTTCCATGTCATGCTTTAATCTAACCGAATTCCCAAAAACTTAGTATGGTCAATTTTACTAATGGTGTTGTTATCATAATTTATATTCATATTAGTATCATTGCTTTTCTGCCTATATGTCATTGTGTGGGTTTTCTCGAAATTAATTTTCAAATTGTTTTCGTTTAGCCACAGTATAATCTTACGTAAACTATCATTTATTTCTGACTCATAGGTGTTCAAGTTTTTCCCAATAAATATAGAAGTGCAGTCATCGGCAAAAAGAGTCATGGGATGTTTTATGGCTCTAGGTAGATCATTTATGTAGCACAAGAATAATAACGGGCCAAGGACGCTCCCTTGGGGTACACCGGCATTTATATTTCTTTGTTTTGATTGGTATGTTATTTCAGTTTTATTGTGATGACATATCTGTGTCATACAAGTTATTTGTCTTCTATTAGTAAGGTAAGACTCTATTAATTTCAAGGCGTTATCTCTGATACCATACTTATATAATTTTTCCAGTAGGATTTTATGGTCAACAAAGTCAAAAGCCTTAGACATATCCATGAATAAAACCGTCACGGGTATTTTTTTATCCATATTCGTAACGATATTATTAATTAATCCATAAATGGCTTTGAAATTATTTATCATTGATAAATGTCGATTTGTGAATACATCTTTACTGATTCTCTTTATGAATCAGTAATATTGTATGGTGTATTCTCATCATATAAAGTATTTCATATATATTTTTTATGGGAAATTTCGAATTCAGTCATTTTAACATGTATTGCTTGATAGGCCAGATATTGTTCGTCTTAAATTGTCGAATACAGCAACCTTAACGTTATTATGACGAAATGAAAGTTTACTAACCGACCTATCTTACAATTCAATTCAATTCGTTTATTGCACTCCATAATGTATATACAGGTCTTATAAATGTAGAGAGAACAATTATGAACCCCGTCGGGCACGACAAAATTAGGAGAGAAGAAAGAAGATTATTAACAATACTTGTTATAAATAATGTATATAAAATTAACGAAATCGCAAAAAAAAATGTAGATGTTTGAGGAGAGGAATGTTTTGGTAGATCATCCGCATCATTCTTTGAATAACCAACGAACAACTCTTTTCAAAAACCTGAAAATGCGTACTGGAATTTTAATCCTTTATTAGAAACCGATGCATTGGAACGAAAACCTAAACTGGCACCTTACCGAAAAGATGAACCCTTTTAAAAACCGAACACATATTTTTACCGGTTTTCAATCGCTGAACTGTATGTAAATATGGCAATTTGTTTGCTCTGGGACCTAATCTCATTATTATCAAGACAGATTACTTTCTCGAAAATTATATTGTATGTTTAACTTGCGATTAAATCTTTCTATGAATGACAAAGCAATTGTATTTGTATTACCTATATTTGATTCAGTGATCAGATCTTTTTAAATTATAAAATACAACTCCCGCAGTAGGAATAATACCTGTTGTGAGTTGTCGCGGGTGACTTTGCAAACATAAAAAAAACAGACGTAAAGAACGTCCAGACTCGTAACAACTATATGTGGATAACACTCAAATTTTAATCCCGTATGAGGTTCTAACTCAAAACACTCGTCGTACTGGCAGAAGCGAGGCGACCTCATAAACCACTACCATCCGTGCATTCAAAAACCGAATACAATTGACAATGTCATAGGTAAAGACGTATTCATCGATTGCTTTCTTGAAAATTACATAATATTGTTTGTTCAACTTGCGATTATATCTTTGTATGAATGATAAACTAATACTTTTTGTATTATTTTGGATGCAATGTCAGATATTGGGTAGGGCGAGACTAGTTGAGCAATTTTTCACTTGAGCGGTCATAACTCCTCAACGATAAGTCATAATCTATTGTTATGCATACTGATGGGTTAAAAGTTTATCCCTTTGCAAAAGTGTCCATAGTAATTTATTTCTAATAAATCGCATTTAAGAGTGTAGCTATTTAAGTAAAGAAAGTCAGAGATGCTCAATGTACCCCATAAGTGAGGTTAGTTGAGCAAGGGTATGGGGTAAATTGAGCAGAGTTTTTTTAATTTGTTATTTTGCTTGTCAGAATGACCACATTCCACCTTATGGTAAGCAGTCGTGTGGTCTAAGAGCAGTGACCTCCACACCGTCCTCATAGCAGCCGAGGCGATGTTGAGGTCTCTACTCTGACGACCTGAGAAGGTGCTTTTTCACGCCCCGCTTAAAGGACCCAGGATTGAAAGAAGAAGGAAACACGTGCCTTGGCAGAGTAGGTTACATGTTTACTAGACATTACATTACAATCAAATTTTTGGTTGCTAAATAAACAAAGGGTGCTTATACTTCACTCGATCGCCAGGTCGTCACTGGCGGTCGCGCAATGATTTCCTTATCCGCCACCGCATCTTTTCATAATTTGAAGTGTTAGTGTGCGAAGTATAGTCTCTGAGATATTTCGATTGCCCAATTTACGCGTGTGCTATGAATATATGCTCAACCAGCCCTCCCTGGGCTGGTTGAGCATATATTTATTGCAATTCTTACTAATATTATAAATTCGAACGTAACTCTATCTGTCAATCTGTCTGTTAGGCAGACAGCCCTACCTACCCTACACATGTATATTTATTGCAATTCTTACTAATATTATAAATTTGAACGTAACTCTATCTGTCAATCTGTCTGTTAGGCAGACAGCCCTACCTACCCTACACATGTATATTTATTGCAATTCTTACTAATATTATAAATTCGAACGTAACTCTATCTGTCAATCTGTCTGTTAGGCAGACAGCCCTACCTACCCTACACATGTATATTTATTGCAATTCTTACTAATATTATAAATTCGATAGTAACTCTATCTGTCAATATGTCTGTTAGGCAGACAGTTTGACACCTCTTCACTGCTAAACTACTAAACCGATTTGAATGAAATTTGGTTAAGAGATAGTTTAAATCTGGGAAAGGACATTTACCACATGGGCGGAGCCGCACGCAAAAACTAGTTATCTATAATTATCTTTTTTTAATATGGTTACTAGCAATGTAGGTTGCATATTGCTAGTATTTAGTAGCTTATGTTACTGAAGGCTCATGTCGGTACAGCAATGGGTGGAAATTGAAAGTCCAATGTTAACAGAGGTCACAGTATACTCAAGACCCGGACAGGACTCAAAGATTTAAAAATCACATACATTTTTGTTCCGTGTAGGAATCGAAACCACAACACTTGATGATGGACAGTAGCGAAGCGATCACTTAAACCATTGTGCCGTCGCATTGTAGATAGTTAGCTTAATTCGTAAAGAGGTGGCAAAACGGAATTAGCAGTTTTTGTAAGTACTGATTTCTTTTTTTTAAATCGACTGTTTCCGATTCCGATTACCGTATTTTTATATTCGATCCATTTTTTTTTACTAAGAATATATCCTGTGTCGCGGGGCACAAACATTCAAACAACAGTCACAAAGAACACCCAGACCCGAAACAACTATTTGTGAATCACACAAATTTTTGTCCCGTGTGGGAATCGAATCCACAACACTCGGCGCGGACAATGGCGAGGCGACAACTGAAACTAATACGCCATGCGTTCTGTCCATCCCGTCCAGTCCAGTATGATATAATAGCACATTTTATTTAGTACTTCGACGATATCTAGGTCTAGGTATTTATGAATAAATATATAATTACCTCATTAAATACAATGTATTTAAATCAACAAGATTAAACCTATATATCAAGATAACAAAAAATCAAAAACGTCTACACTTACGAAGATTGCACTTATCAAAATAAACTTGATTAATTTTGATCTCTAATATTCTTAAAGTATATACATATACATATGTGTGATGTGCGACAGCTGTGCATGAGGTCTCGATTTTCGGTTTGGTTCGAATCCTGATTTATCCTGGTTATCCTATCAAGAAATTCTCAATCGCAGGCTGGTGATTAGAGTTTCTGTCAAAAAAATCATTCATACCGTTACATGTTGGGTTTTACGCCTAAGAATTTAAACAATATTACCCGCTAAAATACGTATTATTCTAGCTAAATTTGAAACACAACACACACTACTTAAACACTTTTCGAATCTAACTGTTTCAAACTCTGTGGTATTTTCGCTTCCGTTCACTCCGATGAACTTGACCGCTTACGGTTGTAATCTGCCTTGTTGGTGCATTGGCGCCGTTTATATAAGTGATTAAAAGTGTTTCTGGAATTTTCTAGAAGCACCATCGCCGGAATGTTCCTCAAAGCAATACGAGAAAGTGCTAGAACACTTCGCGTAGGTATTGACAAGCTACATACTTCAATAAGACGTAAATAGATGGCGCTGTAATACATTATTTGAAGGCCAGGCGCTTCTCCACAGTGCCAAGAGATGGCACTGGCTGTAGCAATACAATAAACTTTTGCTCATGATGGCGAAATTTTGCGTTAGACTAGCACATCCGTATTTAGATTTAGATTTTATCACAATAACTCAACAATTTAATCAACATATTTAAGCTTATTATGTGATATGTATACCTATTTGATATATAGCTAATTATATAAATAGAGTTATGTCTGTATATTTTCGAAGGGGTAGTCAGAAGTGTTTAGCACCACATTTAGCCAGCTATACATACATATAGTGAGTCTCCATATAGTGTGCATATGATTTTGGGTGAACCTAGGTATAATATAGACGACGGTAAAATAATAAAAAGTTTTTTGGATTGGCGGTCTCGATGGCGTAGTGGTTAGTGCAACCGACTGCCGCGCCTGAGGTCGCGGGTTCGGTTCCCGCACAAGTCAAACATTTGTGTGCATGGACATGGATGTTTGTTTTGTTCTGGGTGCTTCTATGTATTATCTGTATGTATTTATAAAAAAACAAATACATATATATGTATGTTTATCCATTGTCTAGTACCCATAGTACAAGCTCTGCTTAGTTTGGACTAGATGGTGTTGTGTGTATGTGATAGAATATTATATTATATTATTATTAACCTCTGAGTCTTCTTCGAAGAGATTAATGAAAACACTATGTGGGTCTGTGTGTCTGTCTGTTAGTGACTGTTAGTGACAGGGATTGCTCCTGAACCACTGGACCGGTTGACTTGTACCTTGGTGTGCAGACACCTTGGGGTAATCCATCGATCGAGTTTAGGAGTTTAGAGAATATGGGCACTGTTGGACAAAAGATTCGCGAGATATATGGGTCACAAGGTCATTAGGTCAGGGAATATCCACCAACAGAGTGATTTGGAAGTCCAAGGGAGAGGCTTTTGCTCAGCAGTGGGACATTACAAAAAGCTGATGGAAAAAGAGAAAAAAAAAGTTCACACGAAGACGAAGAGGTTGAATTCTGGGTTTTTACACCCGTCTCGTTATTATGTAATACACGGAAACATTTATTTTCATCATCGAACGCCCGATTTTCACGGAAATTCGCATACCCGTTTTGCAAAATTTCACAAAAGATCGTTTAGTCGTTAAGGCGTGAAAGCGTAAGAAACAAACAAACAAACAAATTTACATTCGCATTTATAATATTAAGCTAGGATTAGTATATATGTATATAGTGTAACGCTTAAATCCCCGAAACCATTGTCAAAGATATACCTCTGGCTACCCTCAACACTTAAGGTAGCTAAACTATAGCTGGTGGAATCTGGTTGTAATACATAACACCACATTTTGCCAGCTTAGGTTGTCTAGGTTATGTAATAATAATGTCCTCCACACGAAAATTTCGGTCACGGCTGCCAATCTTAACGGAGACTGGCCATCTGTGCAGGAAATATTATAGTGGACAAGCGTGTGCGCAAACACAAGTGCACTCTCTGTTCTTCTCTCTCATGATCCGATGGGACGGTAATCCATCATGATCGGAGAGAGATCAGGCGCAGGACCAACGACTTAACGTGCTTTCCGAGGCACGGGGGTTTTTAATACTGCCAACTGCCTAACTCCGGGCTGCAATTGAGATTTCTTAACAGAAAAACCCAAAAACTTTTTTGTTGGCTCGACCCGGGATTCGAACCCGAGATCGCATGCACAGCAGTCGCATTCACTACCGCTGCGCCACGGAGGCAGTTCAGCTACATTATATATGTAGTACTCTAACTCATTATTCTAAATTCATTCAATTATACTATAACTACAAAATTATAGACACTATGAGCATATTATATTCCCTTATGTTTATTTTGTTCGAGTGCGTATCTAGCACTATCCTAAATTCGCTTAATATTGAGTACCTTCAAATTACAGAAGATCGCAGAACCTAATGTTGCCTCCCAATTATAAGTACCAACTCGAGAACTCCAGCGCAAAAAGGAACTTAAGATATTACGTGAAAATAAAAAATGTTCTATGCTATAGACACGTTTATTCAGCTTCAGGCGTTTGTCATTTTTATGGATTGGATTTAAAGATCCTTTCTTTTGCTGTTTACCGAGCACAGTTTCAGACTCCGTGCTACTGAAAATTTATTTACAGTACACACTAATGAGTCTTTACCAGATCCGGAAATCGAAACCGAGACTTCAAGCACAGCTGTTGCTGCGTCACCGTAGCCGTCTGTTATCAAAGTATTTAAAAGATAATAGATTCATATTTTAGTTATTTAATTACTTATATTGGAATATCTTAGTAATCCGAGATATTCTGAAAGTGGTGATTAGATCATTGACCAAGAAGTTGGGTCTGATACGTTTCACTGACGCTAGGGGAGATAACAGCACTGATACTGATATTATGAATTAAATTGATTTTAATTGCACTTCCGGGTTTTTGTAACTAACATACATACAAACAGAGTCTTATGCATATATCCCCGAGAGCAGAAATACATTCACCATCAATAAAATGTATACGGTACACAGTTCCATTAATTTCATCCAATTTTGGATGCGATATTCTACATTCATCATGCCAAAATTGAATAAAAGCTGGCACATGAAAAGATCATGTCTGGACGTAAACATAGCATAGTTTTATTCTTTTGTGAAAATAAAGCTGTTAAAGCTGTGGATAAAGCTAGAATTTTAAGCTGGCTAGTTAATATTGTTGTATATATTTTGAGACTAGCTTTTGTATAGATATTGAAAGTAATAAAAATGGTTAAGAATATCATCATACAGTCAAAACCGGATATAACGACATTGAAGGGACCATATAAATTCGGACGTTATGTCCGATAGTTGTTATAAGCAATATACACAAGTATGAAGTCATATTAATTGTCAGAGTTAAATAATAATTATTTAGAATTTTTAAATATGTAGGTACAATTATGTAGTATGGGTATAGGTTATACTTAAAACTTGTTTTCAAATAAAATGTCGTAAAACGAAATAAAAATGTTTATTCTGAAAAAACTTATACACATATATACTAAGTGTAGTATATAAGCTGTATTTAGCTTAAAATATTCCTTCATAGATAGGAATAAATTAAATTTTAATAATTAAATTGTTCGTATTGTTTTGTTTTGCTGGAACAAGTAAAACAGTTAATCGCTAAAGCCAATGAATATAGATAAAGTTTCGTCATTTCGTATGTCGATGTATCCGATGTTGTTATTGACGGTATGATTACTTAATTGTTTATATAGGGATTCGGTCGGGATCTTGCCATTCGGACGTAAGTTTAAAGAAATAAACTTTATGGTATTATTGCCAGTATAGGTTGACTGTACTAAAAAAGAGAATAAAATGTCCACAAATTCGCGCGTCTTATTATTATCTCTGTAGAAAAATGTGCATTACGTTGTGACGTTATAAGTGAGTTTGCTACATCAACTTTTAGATTGACGCTTCGACTCTACGATTGTATAAATCCACACTAAAAGGGCTCTAACCAACATCAAGAAAACCCTGCGAAATATTATATTAATATTCATTGAAATTAAAAAACTTCATATGGGTTTTATCCAGTAATTTAAATGGATGGTTTGACTATATATCTGGTTACCAATAATACAATTATAGTCAAACCCAAGAAGAAGCACAGACATCTAGACTTCATGATATTTAGAGCTCATATTGCGTAAATAGAAACACCAATGATTAAATTATGTTCTGGTACTTTGAAATAACTATCATCTTAGTCTCCCCTTGAACATGGATGCTGATAAGCAACCGAAACATCGGAGCAAGTGTAAACTTAAATATAAATAGTTTTAATAATCTTAATAGCTTAAAAAGTATAAACTTCAATAGTATGTAGTAGTGTAACAGTTTCAAAATTATTAATTAAAATGTTAAATAAACGCCGCGATAAAAGTAGGTGAATGAATAAAATTTGCGTAAACGTAAGACATTATTGCTAAATCAATATTTTTATAATTTGTTACAGAAAATGGAACTACTTCACGTGATCATCAAATCCGGTCCATCACCTCGGCCTCTCGCGTGGTCTTTAGAAGTCTCTTTAACAGAGACTGGTGAGGATTGGCGGATGATCAGAGCGTTTGGAGACAGAGATCACTGTCGGAAGCTGTGGGACTTGAGGCCTGAGAGGAGAAGACGGAAGGTTAGGGCGGCGAAAAGAACGAACAGAGCTGACAAACCAGCCTGTTCTACGCAGTTTGTCAGTCCAAGACCATTGGAGAATGGAGAGGTAATGTTGATTTCCTTGCTCAATGTTTCTTATTGCCGTGTAGTCAGTGTTGACTTTTGTGTCAGAGGTCTATCAGAAGAATATTGACTGTCAGCTGATTGGTTGAGCTTACCCGGCACGCCTATTGTTACATTTATTTATGCATACCTCTCTACGGGAGTAGAGAAGCAAAAAGGGTATGCTGGGCTCACCTGGCGAAAGATTGAAATCTCGGTTCTTACTGACTAAACCTACCACGGTGTGCCAACTCGCTGCCTTTAATGGTAGGTGGATCCCTGGAACTGAAACTACTCCCCCGGTTATCAGTAAAACTTTCATATCTGATAATTTCAGATGGTTATCAGTAACCCCTCCATGTCTTATAATTCCAGATGCACGTGGGTATAGGTGAGGGTGTGTCGGCTCGGCGCGTGCGCATTTCGTTCCGCGCCGCACACCCCGCGCCGCCGCGCCAGCAGTACTACACGGTGCGAGCGCTCACGCTGGCCGCCAGGTGTCTCTGTCATGGTCACGCCGAGAGGTGTGATGTTGATGCTAAGGTTTGTAGCTGTTCTGTATTCTGTGTAAATTTCAAGTCAATATATAAATACTTTTAATGTTCATTACTCTTGTACAACACATAACTATACGATAAGAGTATTACGCCTGTACGACTTTGCAATCAGCCCCTCCTTTCGTTCCTTCTCCATCCTCTTCACATCCCATAGGCTACGGTCACAGCCTTCTTTAAAATAGCAGATTGTGTGCTTGTTCGCCACCTATGGGATGGGGTTTAAGATAGGCGGCAGCTTGGCTGTAAAGAAATTTTCCGATAAGTCATAACTTTTTCATTCCTAGATATCAAAAGTTACGATTCCTTAAAGGCATATCTTTCCAGGGTGCGAAATGCGAGTGTATCCACGGCACGTGCGGCTCGCACTGCCATCGCTGCTGCTCCGGTGGACCGTGGAATCCCCACCAGCCTTGTGAGGATGACGATCGGACAGAGTGCTCCTGTGGCGAGAGAGGAGCTTGCTCCTATGACGATTCTGGAGCTATACTCTGTGTTAATTGTACGGTTAGTACGTTTTATTGATGCCGTAGACTCGGCTTTGCTTGTGTCTGTAATAAAACATATATTATAGTATTGCTTGATCCATAATATGTATTAGTTAATTATATTTAATCTAACGCCAGTACCTACGCCTTAACGATGCTTTAGTTGATCGGACCGCTGTCTTGACATGACTCGTCGTTCGATGCCCGCGGTCAAGCTGTGTTATAAGATTTTCAGTCAAAAATATATACGCTCATAGCCAGTTGCACTCACTGATCGGTAAACGATTAGCGAGGTTAAGCAACGTTGGGTGCGGTCAGTCTATAGATGGGTGACCGCGACGTCCTAAGGGCGGACTGGGGAGAACGGCTTGCGCGACCAAATGCAGGGCACGCCGCAATAGCGGCGGTAAGCCTGATCTTGGAGGAGTGGCTGGAGCTGCGCCATGGCGCCCTGACCTTCCGGCTGATGCAGGTCCTCACCGGGCATGGATGCTTCGGGAGGTACTTGTGTCGTATAGGCCGGGAGGAAACGTCTTGTTGTCACCACTGCGGTGACGGCTCCGAGGATACGGCGCTACACCCACTCGTGGAGTGCCCGGCTTGGGAAGAGCAGCGCCGGTCGTTAACCGGGGCACTGGGTGTCCAAATCCTCTCGCTGCCGGAAATGGTTCTGTCCATGGTCCGGAGCGAGGGTGCATGGGAGGCCGCCGTCGCCTTGTGCGAGGCAGTGATGTCCACGAAGGAGGTGGCGGAACGGGAGAGGGACTGGTCTCTCCCCACCCAAACCGCAGGAGACGTCCAGGGCGCCGCCGTAGGGCGCGCGCAGACCTCCAGCCACCTTAGGGGGCAGCCTGCGGGTGGTTGACTTGGCTAGTCGGCTGCCCGAGCAGCACAGGCCCGAGGGAGGGGCATAAGCGTTCCGCGCGCCCCCCCTCAGTGGAGGGGAGGGCTGTACCATCTGGTCCTCCCCCAAAGAGCTGGGGCCCGCCTAGTTACTTGGCGGGCTAAGACCTGTCGGTGTCGCGGCGAATGCTAGCGCGAACCCCGTGGCACCGACACTAGGTACTGGAGGAACGACGTCAGGGGTTTAGTGGGCATTTCATTAAAAAAAAAATAGATGGGTGACCGCTTAGTGGTATTTCATCTGAGCATCTCCGTGCTTAGGAGGGCACGTAAAAAGTCGGTCCTGGTTGTTGCCAAATTGACAGCAGTCGTTAAGCCATGTCAGAGGCCTACGGGCGGATTGAACAACTCTTGACAACAGGCTGGCCACTAACCACACGAAAAGAAGAAAGAAGAAGAGTCAAAAATATTTAAGCAGCACCACGGAGTTTTAAGTGTGTCCATTAGACAACAATAAGCTTGGCCCCTATCCGCGTTACTAGCGAACTGTGTGAATAACACGTCTGCCAACCGATTGGAATCGACTACATATATAGTCGTAGGATTATGTATGTGTGTATTTATAGATTTACTAGCTATGCCCGCGGTTTCACCCGCGTTTTAATAGCTACTGCGCCGCCCCCGTGGGTCGTAGCATCTTATATAGCCTATAGCCTACGTCGATAAATAGCAAACACTAAAATATTTTTCAATCGAACCAGTAGTTCCTGAGTTTAGCGCGACCAACCAAACAAACTCTACAGCTTTATAATCTTTACTAATATTATAAATGTGAAAGTTTGTGAAGATGTATGGATGTTTGTTACTCTTTCACGTAAAAACTACTGGACCGATTGCGATGAAACGTGGTATGTAGATAGCTGGAGACTTGGATTCACACATAGGCTTCTTTTTTCTTCATCTTTTTATCCCGATATTCCCACGGCAACGGGACTTAAACGGGTGAAACCGCAGGCAAAATCTAGTATTAGTATAGAAGTATAGATTACTTACGTAGAGTCACAGCAACCGAAGAGGTAGGCAAAGTGGATTAGTTCAGATACATTTCGTCTAGTATGTGGAATTGCTAGAACACGACAGAAATCAATTGACTTTAGTGCTGTCAAACCCCTTAAGCCAAACGGACGCGATTTGAAACATTATTTGAGATACATTATTAGTTAACTAGCTGACCCGCGCAACTTCGTCTGCTTCATGTAAGATAAGAGAATTAACCCCGTTTTTGCAACATTTTTCATTGCTGCTCCACTCCAATTAGTCGTAGTGTGATATTAAATAGCCTATAGCCTTCCTCGATAAATGGGCTATCCAACACTAAAATAATTTTTCAATTCGAACTAGTAGTCCCTGAGATTAGCGCGTTCAAACAAACAAACAAACAAACTCTTCAGCTCTATAATATTAGTATAGATTTCGCATACTTTTGCACCCTTACTTTTGGAACCAACGTTCCAGCCGATCTTGACGGTTGGGAGTGCTGGTACCAAAAGCTTTCAGCCATTTTCCAGTAAATAAAGAATCCAGTCCAGGATGGAAAGAAAGAAAGAAAGAAAGAAAGAAACATTTATTTGCACAGAATACAGGTGGTACCAGATTTTACAATGGTGAATCGTTCAGGCTATATTCTGCCTGTATTAGGCATGCAAATATTAATAATTATATAAAACAGTTAAAATTTTATTAACAAGATGGCAAACTATATTATTATTTAGAATATTTATCATTTATTATCATAAATCATTACATTATATTAAAATTTACAAATAATCAGATTCATTAGTTTTATTTTGCATGAATTCTTCTATTGTATAAAAACACTTATCTACCAGCCATTTTCTTAACTTAAATTTAAAATATTTAAATGGAAGTTCTCTTAGAGTCCTAGGCAGTTTATTAAAAACTGATATGCACATGTGATAAACATTCTTTTTATTTAAGGTTGTTCTACAAAATGGAATTAATATTTTAGTAGGATCTCTTGGTCTGTATTTAGTAACATGATCCCTCTTAAATTTGAAAAAATCGTTATACTTCCTTACAAATACTGATACTTCAAGAACATACATGCAGGTCAATGTCAGCAAATTAAGTTTTTTAAATAAAGGTTTACAGGAGTCAAGTGGACCTACTCCACAAATAGCTCTTAAGCATTTCTTTTGTGCAATGAATGCTTGACCAACGTCAGTTGAATTTCCCCATATTATTAAACCATATCTAAGGATTGATTCTACATAGCCTTTATATGCTATACCTGCAGTCTTTTCATCTGACACGGTTCGAAGCTTTCTAAGGGCGTAGACAAATCGGCTTAATTTGAGGCAAACGTCGCTTATATGTTGTTTCCAGTTACATAATTTATCCAGAGTTATACCTAAGAATTTTATACTGTCAGCTTCTTCTATACTGTCATTTTCTATCTTTATGTTAATGATATAATCAGATTGTTTACTTTTATTCGTGCCAAATTTTATTAATTTAGTTTTTGACAGATTTACATTTAATTTGTTTGATTTTAACCATCTTAATACCGTTTGGACCTCTTTACTAATTTTCATTTCGTGAGATGTATCTTTATCCTTATATGGCACTATTATAGATATGTCGTCCGCGAATAGGACACTTTGACAATTTATTGAATCTGGTAAGTCATTTATATATATTAAGAATAACAAGGGGCCTAAAATGCTCCCTTGTGGAACGCCATATTTATTGACCCTGGATGGAGACCTATGTACACTGCATTCATTCATATCATTTAAACTAGTGATTTCAACACATTGCTGTCGATTGGTTATAAAACTTTGTATCCAATCTAATGCTACACCTCTAATGCCATATTTTTCGCATTTGGTGAACAAAATGTCATGATCTACCAAATCAAAAGCCTTACTCATATCAAAGAATATGGCTACCACCGAAATTTTCTCATCGATATATTCGGTTATATTTTTAATAAGAGAGAATGCTGCTAAGGAAGTTGATTTATTGTGTTGAAACCCATTCTGTTCTTTTTTAATGATATTATGTTTATTTATGAATTCAATTAATCTGTTGTAAAAAACCTTTTCAAAAATTTTTGATATTATAGGTACAAGAGTAATAGGACGATAGTTATTAGGTTCCTTTCTATCACCTTTCTTATACAGTGGCTTAACAATAGAATGCTTTAATTTATCTGGAAATATTCCTTGAATCAAAGAATTTGTAATTATATGGTCAAGGATTGGGGCAATGATACGCGCACTTGCTTTAATTATTTCTGTAGAAATAGAGTCATATCCCACAGCTTTGGTGTTATTTAAAGATTTAATAATATTTATGATTTCAAGGTCCGAAGTAGGTTTTAAGAATATTGATTTATCATTAGCATCTATTTGTATTTTTTGATAGTGTTCATTAGGAGAATGTAAATTATTACCGTTACTAACATTAATAAAGAAGTCATTAAGTAATGTTGCTATTTGAGTTGGATTATGGATAATATTTCCATCTTTTTGTATTGATGTTACGCTGTTAATCGAATTGATGCTATTATTTTTATCTTTAATTATATTCCAAGTGGCTTTTCCTTTATTTTTTGCTCGATTAAGTTGTTTTCTATTAATATTTTTTTTAGACCATATGATGCATTTCTTTAAAATTTTCTCATAAGTATTATATTTTTTAAGTGTGTCTTGTTTCTTATATTTATAATATAAAAACCTTAGTTGTCCTTTAATGGCACAGGCTTTTTTCAGACCTTTAGTAATCCATGCAGGAGATTGACTGTTTGAAGTCATTTTAAATTTATAGTAGGGAAAACATAACTCATAATACAATTTAAGTTCCTCGTGAAAAATACTAAATGATTTATTTACGTCTGTTTCCGCGTAGACTTCATGCCAAGATAATTGTGATATGTAATATACAAATTTTTCTATATTTTCATCACTAAAATCTCGTTTTCTAATGTACCAAAATCGTGATATTTTCTCACACTTTCCTGGAAATTCTAACACTTGTGCAGTGTCGTGATCAGATAAATAGAGCCGGTGGACTGTACCATGCGCCTCTTCATGATTACTTGCTATGAGAATCCACAAGCTTATCTATAGAAATGATTGTGGCTCCATTTGTTTACAGGAGAACCGTGCAGGCCCGCTGTGCGACAGATGTCTATTCGGATACTACAACAGCCTGCCTGATGGACCCTGCGTGCCTTGTGACTGCGACCCTCAGGGATCAGACGGTACGTCATTATAATGAGTTGGTTGTGCAATAACCTTCCTGCAATGGTTTGCTGGTGGAGGAGCTCGCTATAGCCATTTCTTTGTTGGCTATATACTTATTTCTTTTATCCCCTGTTAAATACAGTTTTCCTAGTTGTACCGACTTTATGTCCATTGATTTAAAATTTGTAGAATATTTTGCAGAGAATAAGGATTGTGCGCAGCCAATACATAAAAAACTATGTATATTATTAATGTTATTAAACATTCAACTTTTTTTAAGCTAGAAGTTACTTATTTTAGGATCTTACCTACAATCCCTCTCGTGTCAAAAGTGTTGTAAAGAGAAACATTGAAAAACGGACACAGAGTACATCTAGACTAGGAACAACCGTTTGTGATTCACACAAATCGCATGCTTAATATAACAGCGACTTAACTCGAAATTTGGGAGTATGGCAATTCAAACTCTAATCCTGTGACAATAAATTCTAATAATATATTCGTGTTAAATTATGGCAACAGAGTTCAAATTAGTTTGACCCAAAAACTCAGATACGTCTCTGTTTTATTAAGAATGCGAAATGTTTATCTCGTGCTGGGATCAAACCCGCAACATTCGGCTTCCCATAGAATTAAAGTGACTGCCATTCGCCATTGCATTCGCCGCTGTGCATTCTTTTATTCATTATTGAAAATGTATTCATGTTCCCAGGATCTTGCATTTGGGACAAAAAGCACCACCAGATCACTTGCACCTGCTTCCCTGGCTTCACGGGACACCTGTGCGATGTCTGCGAGGACCCTGGGGCTGTGTACCCTAACTGCCAGGTTATCACCACTCCCACATGCAAATGTGACCCTCGGGGAATCGTGGACCCTAGTCGGGTCTGTGATGAAGTTTGTGAGTGCAAGGTGAGAGTATGAAGATTACATTCACAAATACTGGCCTGTCGCTGTATTACACATTTTAATTGCTGTGTGCCTATTTTAGGTCTCCTCCAGTTTATCAGCTATTGTCAAAGTCCAACCCAAAAATTATTCTCATATATTTAACATTTCTTGGACATGGCAATTTAAACTATTTAAATTTAAATTATTTATATTTGCAGGCAAAACTGTAACAATGGTGTTATTAAATGAATAAAATGAATATTGTTTATAAAAAGAAGAATAATGAAGTAAAATGTTGCATTAAAAATGTCGTCTATCTAGACTACATCTTACCTCTGAAAAACCATGATTGAACAATCTTAATACGCGTGACCTTACGTTCATAGTAAGAGTTACCAGCGCTGCGCTAAAGTGAGAATTTTGTACTGGACTTACTGTAATCTTCTCTACAGGACTCATATCTAAACTCTGTGATTTAAGAATTTAAAAACTGAATAAAATTTTGTCAACGGAACCTAATATCAACGGAAACTTATGAGCGCCAATATTTTATATATTACCCACAGGCAGAGGTTACCATATGTACTCATGTTTCACCAGCTTTATTCTTGTACCGAACACAGTTCTAGACTCCTTCTCGAGAGAAGATCACAAAAGCAATGCCCGATCCGGGTACCCGAGTTCGATCACAGTAGTCGCATTCCCTACCAAAGCATCACCAAAGTAGCCTATTAATAAAAACTCTTAATTTCAGTCAAACGTGGTAGGTGATCGTTGCGACGCATGCGCCCCAGGTCATTACGGACTCAGCGAGGAGTTAGCAGCAGGCTGCAGGCCCTGTTACTGCTCGCACATCACCGACTCCTGCAGTCTCGCCACGGCTGAGGAACAGGAACCGCCTAGAGATGTTAGTATACTGCCTATTTGTTCATGATCGGCTTATAAGCCCAGCTAAAGGAGAATTGTTTGGAAAAATATTTTAAATAAATATTATGAATTATATTTAAAACTTTGTGAAGATGTTTAGAAGTTTGTCTGTTTAGACCGTTTCCATGCAGGTGAAGCTTATCTATACTAATATTATAAAGCTGAAGAGTATATCATCACGCTACGACCCACGTGGGCGCCGCAGTAAACATTAATGCGGGTGAAACCACGGGCATAGCTAGTATAAAAATCTATTTTTGATTGTTTGTTGTTCAATCATGCGATCAAAATTCGATTTAATGAAACTTTACAAACAGAAAGACGCATCTTGTTGTCTTGGAGTTACTTAAGATTGACCTTGGTATCCGTTTTCTTGAGATTCATGCAGGCAAATTGTGGGTAGACACTATGTTCATACGTATAGTCAATTTTATCTTACGTATTTGGGTAAACAAACAATTCATGATAAAATAAATTAGTAACTGCTTGCCTACTACATTCGCCAAACCAATAGAAATAACATAAAAAGAAAAATAATTCATAAATATGGGTCTCTCTTACGCCATATTTGTTTGTTAAACTTGACTTACAAGCATAAATATATAGAAAACATAAACATGATTCAGAACAAAAAGTTCTTGATCATGTTTATGTAAGACAAATTGTAAATTTGACAATAAATATATTTAATATTGTCTTCTGTTTAAGCGAATGTTAAAGTTACTTTGCAAAGTAACTTCAGTAACGTAAGTTATTTAAATAACTACACTGGAACATTGAGACAACTACCATCTTAGTCTCCCCGTGACCATGGCTGCTGAAAAGCAACCGAAACGTCGGGCAAAGTGTAAACCTAAATATAAATAGATTTAATAATTAAAATAATTTTATTAGCTTATAAATTAGTAAAATAAAATCAATTGTAGTAATAGTGTAATAGTTTCAAAATTTTGTAATACAGTGATAAATAAACAACGCGATAAAATCCGTATATAGTAGTTTAATTTCAATGAATAAATATATTCTTGAATATTTTTAAATCGAAATTGGCTTTACTTGGTGGCAATCCATAGTAATAAAATTATTGGG
This sequence comes from Catocala nupta, assembly GCA_963675205.1. NCBI lineage: Eukaryota > Metazoa > Arthropoda > Insecta > Lepidoptera > Erebidae > Catocala > Catocala nupta. The sequence continues at coordinate 1,701,852 of OY776089.1, read as the reverse complement.
ATGAGAGGAACCCGCCACGCACCCTCGGATTTCCCACACTAACTATTGTAATAGAAAAAAGGTTTACAATACCAAACTCGTTGCTCATTCATTGTCCGTTCTGAAGATGCCGCGCATTAAGACCAAACACGGGTCGACGCATATTTTGTATTAATACTGCAAGTTGGATTACGCCCGGGTCCCACGACGTGGCTGTCCCTAACCAAAAGAGTTCGATATTGTCAAACTTTTTCTATTGTTGGGGTGAGCAAACCAAAGGTGCGTGGCGAGGTCATCCCTTCTCAATAATCTTAATAAATATATATTATTAATATTATATTTATATAAGTAAAAAAATATACCGTTAATCTATACTAATATGATAAAGCTGAAGAGTTTGTTTGTTTGTTTGCTTGAACGCGCTAATCTCAGGAACTACTGATTCGAATTAAAAAAATATTTTAGTGTTGGATAGCCTAATTATCAAGAAAGGCTATAGGCTATATAACATCACGCTACGACCCACGGTGACGGCGCAGTAATGATAAACGTGGGGGAAACCGCGGGAACATCTAGTATCTAATAAATAACTGGTCTGGCAAAGTTCCTTGGCTGTAAGCTATCATAAGCTACCTAACCTTCAACAGTAGGCAAGCCGCAAGATAGTATAGAAAATATATAATACTATCTGTTTCAGGTGATACTACCTCTAGGAGAAGCATGGATGATCACAGACGCTCAAGGAAACGAGACATTGGAGCCATCAGTCGATGAGCAGGGAAAGCCGTTTGTCATTAGTTACGAGGTGAGATATTTTTTTATGGTCTACCAATTCTGCCTTTTGGCTATTAAGACCTGTTGGTATCAAAATATCGTAGATAATCGTAGATAATTGAAGTAAACAGTAACTAGTAAAAGTGTTTAACAATAGTAGTTTAAAGTTTCAAAATTATGTAATAATAATGTTTTAAAAATAAACAACGCGATAAAATCCGTATAAAGTTTGTTTAATTTCAATGTATAACATTCGCGTAAACATAATACAATATTATATCGCAGATAATTATTCATAGATAGTTAGATCTATTATATACAAAATGTTTTTTTTTGAATAGCATACAAAAAAAAATTGTTGTAAAACTAAGAAGCAATTAATATTTTAAATATGGGTATGAGAAATGTAGGGGCATTTTACGATATCTACATATCTATCTTCTTCGTACACCTGAATTTAAATAGTGGTTACGTCACAATTAAAGACAGGATTTTTTTTTGTGATTCGGCAATGACTTGTTTATCTTGCCTTATTTATTATAGAGTGCATTAAAAATTATTATTATTAGTCCAGATTTTGGATAACGTAACTTACTGAATAAAATTAAAAGACGATCGTCCCTATTTAATAGTCAGGATCTCTTCAATGGCGCAGCGGTAATGTGCTGTTGATTGGATGCTGCTGAGCAATGTGGTCTCAGGTTTATTTCCCGATCGTGCAAGTGTTATTAATGCCTTTAAGAAATCAGTAGCAGCACAGAATCTGGCATTAGGCCCGGGAGATGGCAAGTGGCTCAACCCTAGTGCGTAGAGGCGAGTCAGTTGCCATTAATTGCGCTTAGAACTATTACAGTCTTTGAATTTAACGCTGGCAACATAGTGATACTTTCTAAAGGGTCGTGATACTTGTGATGTTGCCAGCATCCTAAGGTTACGGTAACTGCTAACCATTACCCATCGATTTTCAGTTTACCGCCTTAAAAAAAATAAGAACTCTTCTTCTACTCCCTTCCAATACGAACATTGATTATACATTTGTGTTTCAGGTAGAAGGCTGGGAGTACTTTTACTGGGTATCGAACTCGTTTACTGGGGAGCAGTTGGGCGCGTATGGCGGTGAGGTCCGTGCTTCGATGTACTGGGGCATCGTACGGGGAGATACGGGCGGCACTCCTACCTATGGACCTGATGTTATATTGATTGGGACTGGTAAGTATGAGGCAGTATTAAATCATTAGGTACCGCAGCGTTAGTGTGTTTAAGTTCTTAGATGCCATTGCCTAGTGGGACAGTGTTATTTAATTGTTCTGTAAAGTATTTTGTAAATGCTGTCCCTGTCTGAGGTGTCGGGTTCGATTTCCGAGTCGGGTGCTGTTTGGATTTACTGTCACTAAATTCTCAGTTGATGGAGTCTAGTGTCTGATAGATAGACTCGTCGTCTGGTACGCTAGAACCATACCAACCAAGTATGCGGTAACGACACAAATAGGCCGGCTCATCTAGGTAAGTATCACCGGCTTAGAAAACCAGGTAAGGATAGGAACAATATTACTGCGAAAGGTTCGGTAGGTAAGACTTCAAGAGGCTCACATACCTATCTCTCCCATTCCTTTCTTTCATTCCTTTTCCCTAGAGTTGGAAACGCAAGATGATAACGAGTCCTACCTCTAGTATTCAGATCAGATCAGGGGGCCAATTTACGTTGCCCTTCCCTAAAGAACCGATCGTAGTGCCACCTACCGGGTCAAATTATGAATCGAAACCATCCAGGAATCCACTTAAACAAACACGAAAAAGGTAATTAAAATCGGTTCAGCCGTTTAGCAGGAGTTCTGTGACATACCTACACAAATACAGACGAATTATATAATTATTAAGATTAACTATATCATGGTTGGTCTAGACGTCGTATGTTGATTAGCTACTTTTGCTGCAACTAAATGAGCTATTTTACAAAATATATTATCATTTTTGTAGACGGCACGAAGCTCGCGTACTCCAATACAAGCCACGAAACTCCTGGCCAACTGCAGATAACTGTGCCTCTGGTGGAAGGCAGCTGGTTTATCATGGGTGAGGAGCCGGAGACAGCCACCAGGATACAGCTCATGGATGTGCTGAGAGACTTGAGGGGACTCATGCTGAAGGCGCATTACCATTTTGATCAGGATGAGGTGGGTTAAAGTGTCAAGCTTATAAAATCTGATGGTCTATGGGGTTTTTATTGATACTGGTGTATATTGTGATGATTTTAAGCAATTTTTGCTAATTCGCAAACAATCAATAAGATTTTATGATTGTGAATAGAGTATTTTACTCTATTAGGCAAAAAGCAGTCGGAAAACGTTAGTTTTGGTTCATTAAATAGCAAAACAAAATTTTAAAATTCTGTTTAAAGTTTTCAGTTTTTTTAATCGGTTCATAACACCAGTATAGTAGTCGCCATGTTATTACGTCATACGGTTGTGTAATCTAAAAAGAGTCAACTAATCAGCGTACCTTTAATCTCTATAGGCTATTCTATATTCTTGATGGCCTCGATGGCGTAGTGGTTAGTGTAACCGACTGCCACGCCTGAGGTCGCGGGTTCGATTCCCGCACAAGACAAATATTTGAGTGCATGAACATGGATGTTTGTCTTGGTCTGGGTGTTTCTATGTATAATATGTATGTATTTACAAAAAAAAAAGTATAGTATATGTATGTTTATCCATTGTCTAGTACCCATAGTACAAGCTCTGCTTAGTTTGGGCTAGATAGTGTTGTGTGTATGTGGTAGAATATTATTATTATTATTATTATTTATTATTTTTATTTTTGCATTCATGAACAGCACACCAACGATAAGTAGAATAATAACTCATTTTTAAAATATAAACAATTAACATAACATACAAAATATCACTGCATTTGTTCATACAGCCAACTGCCGTCATGACCACAGAGCAACTATAAGGCGTCCACTGCGTCCAGCGTTTTCGTCAAAATACGCGCGAAATTTCAAAATGCAATATTAAAATACATTTTTATGGCACTTATCTATTGAATAAAAATTTTGTGAATTTATTAGTGCTTCATTAGCATTATAGAATCTAATTGAGACACTTTTCAAAAATGGATGTAATACCCTATTATAATTAGGCCCTAACATACTACCTTGTGAAACGAAATTTTGTTGCTATGTTTGGTTGCTAAATATGAAGGTGGTCTACTAATAACTTCTTCAAGTAATTTGTGATCTTTCAAGTAAATGATTACTACTTGTAAGACTGCAAAAGATAACTGTAAAAAGATTTCCATATGTAACTCAAGCCTCAAATGTCACTTGGATAATAGCTATGTATCACAATATTCTTACTTTGGATGTCGGAGTAAGTTCGAAAGTGTAATCTTACAGAATACCATCAGTGATTTCACCAAGTGCCTTCAAAATTGTATGTGTTGTGTGCAGGTGCGGCTGGAGGGCGCGGAGGTGCACGGACCGGCGACGGTTGTAGGCGAAGTGTGCGCGTGTCCCGCCGGGTACACGGGCGCGCACTGCTCGCGCTGCGCGTGGACACGTGCGCGCGCGCCGCGCCCGCCCGGCGTCGCGCCGCGCTTCGAGTGCGTGCCGTGCGCCTGCAACGCGCACGCGCACTGCGACACCGGTGCGTACAGCCTCGATGTACTACTACGGTTACACAGGCGCGCATTGCGCGTGGAGGTCGTGGATTCGATGCCCATCCATTTTGCTACTGACATGTGCCACATAACGAAATTTCCTTGATTGGAGAAGATAACAAAAACAAATAACAAAGTTTTACAACAAGCGAAATTTTTGAATTATCTACAAACCTCTAGCTGTATAAAATTACAACTAACGTTTATATTATTATTATGAATTTATGACAAATGACAAAATATGTATAATTTGTTTATTTTGTCGCATTTCTAACGAAGTCCCGTGACAATAGTATGCGAACATGTTTGTAGTAGAGGCAGTATTAAGAATTTAATTTCATTCAAATGTAAGCTAGAAATTAATAATATAATGATAATATTCTATCACATACACACAACACCAACTAGCCCAAACTAACCAGAGCTTGTACTATGGGTACTAGACAATGGATAAACATTCATATATACTTATTTTTTATAAATTCATACATATTATAAATTTTTTTAAATTTTTTTTTATTTTGTTTGCCAAGATGACCACACTCCGCCTGATGGTAAGCGGTCGTGTGGTCTAAGAGCAGTGGCCTCCACATCGTCCTCATAGCAGCCGAGGCGATGTTGAGGTCTCTACTTTGACGGTTTTTTTTTGTTCATGCACACAAATGTTTGACTTGTGCGGGAATCGAACCCGCGACCTCAGGCGTGGCAATCGGTTACACTACGCCATCAAGGCCGTTAATTACAAAGAATCTTTGTGTTACAGTGGATGGACCTTGTGGTCCGTGTCAGCACAATACTACAGGACCACACTGCGAACGATGCCTGCCTGGACATTACGGGAATCCTGTTCAGGTAATTATCTAACCTTATCTTTATTTATGAATAATTTTTATTACTATAGTACACTATGTAAGTTTACAATGTCGTACAAATCAATGTCCTATTTAGAACAGGCCACAAGGCGTGAAAGTTCTTAACCTATCCATTATTGGAATACCAGACAAGAGCTTTTACTCACGGCTTCGCTTGCGTAAACGTTCATAGGTTAGGTTAGATTATGTTAATAATCGGTATTACCGGGACGTCGCTCACCATCATTCCCCGGTGAGTCCGACATAACATCTCCGTTGCCTCGCGGAGAGGTATGAGTCCAAGCAATCCCCCAGGTAAAAAAAATGTTAATAATAGTATATTTTTAATAAGTTGTAGCCAATGTTACTCGGTGATAGGTACTATAACTTTCAAATGGGGAAAGATTTTCTTAAATCGCTGGCGTAGTTTTGAGTTAAGAGGAAACACAAGGGCTGTTTTTCCATAAAATAGTAGTCCCCTGTTTCCTCTCTGGATAATGCCAGTAGAGCAATAATATTATTCCAAAAAATGTATGACCTCTATTGGCATGTCTTCGTTTTTTCATTAATTAATTATTAAAAGAGACATGAGCCTTCAAAACCTCAAAAATTGGCTAGATTTTCCGCTGTGTTCAAACATACAGAAAACAAATTTGAGTAAATTATATAAAAAAAAGAAAACATAGAAACACGGCCAAAGCCTTTCTTTAATTTTTAATGGAAAAAGTAGCTAAATCGGTCAAGTGTTGGAGAAGGAATCAGGGGACTACCAAACGTTGATTTTGTGTACTTTTAATAGGTATTTTCTGTCCAAGCTGCAGCTTTCTCTATCACGCTCTGCAGGCACTGAGCGACAGCAATAGATTTTACAAATACCTATTTTTCAATTCTCTCGCCCGTGTTGTTTCCTTTTAACCCTTAAAACCCTTTCACACAGACCGGCTCGGAGAGCATCGGCCCGCTTTTTTCTATTCACACAGACCGGTTCGTATACGCTTGGAATTAGTCGGAGCGGAGCCGCCAACTATTTCAGATAGACCGGCTGGAAGAGATCCATGAGAGCCGATCGGCTGCGCAAGCGAGAAAGAGCACTCAATCAGAGCCGGTCGGCTCCTCTTATTATTTCACACGAAGCGCGTTCAAGCATTCTTAATGACAAAAGAAGTGCACATGCAAAAATAAACCTTACTACAATTACTCAAAACTCTGTTTTGAACGTGATAAAAATTTGCTCTCCTCTCCGAGCCGGTCTCTGTGAACGGACCCTAAACCCTTAAAAACAAACAAACAAAAAACCAAATCTTTCAAATTCTCATCTTCATCTAGCGAATTGAAAACCTAATGTGTGTGGCGGTTGGTGTGCCGCTGCGACATAATAGGTTTAGTGCCGCTATAATCATCATCTGTCCGTGAACAATAGCTTTTCTTCTGAGTCTACTGCGTGCTAAAGTGTTAAAGATAATTCCATGTTGTAGGGTGCATGCAAACCTTGCGCTTGTCCACTGTACGAAGCGAGCAACAACTTCAGTCCGAACTGCGCGCTGGCGAGCGCCGAGGGGGACGAGTTCGTGTGCACGCAGTGTCCTGATGGGTACACTGGGGACCATTGTGAAAAGTAAGTGCTTAAGTACACACTAATTTACTTTGTTTCTTTGTTTTTTGAGATAGGGGCTCCTGCACTAGGATTAATTTCGCACTAGGATTATTGTCGCGGGGACTTTACAAACATTCTAAAAGTACAAAAAACAACCAGACTGTTTGTAGTTCATAAAAGTTTTCGTTCCGTGGGCATCCAACCCAAAACACTCGGCTCTGTGGCAATGCAACTACAAAATTATTACGTCATCCGTGCAGTCAGACAGATCATTTTACAAAATCAATCTGGATTTTTGGGCTTATATGAAGGTACGACCTTTTTCATTTATGGTCAGGCAAAGTATTATAGAGATTTTCTGTCAAGAAAAACCTTATAACACTTTTACTATCCTTAATCCGGCACGGAGTCTGAGACTGTGCCCGACAATGGGCTCATTGGTATAATGTGGCTTAAATAAGGTTCCTTAATCTAGGCAGATGACATTAGCATCACATGATTTACTTTCAATACATCATATTCAATACAGTAGGTACATCATACACTATACCTTAAACTGATCTAGAGAATTTGGTTGTAATACACCTTTACCTTTGTTACTGTTAATGTGGAGGGCCAAACGTAATTAACACGTAAACCAAAATCTTATATTTGATGTCATTTTCGCAGCTGTGACTTTGGCTACTGGGGTTCTCCTACCACTCCAGGTAGTCAATGTCAGCCATGCGCGTGCGGTGGCTCACCCTGCCATCCCACGAGTGGGCTCTGCCTTACCTGCCCACCGCACACAGAGGGCGCGCGCTGCGATCTGTGCAAGGTAAGTAAACTACAGACACAGTACATAAATATACAGTATTGTAACTCGGCCGTATTTTTGAAATAAATGCCTACAGCCGCGCGGTACGTAAACATGCGACGATAGGGCTGCCCACCTACAGCATTTTAATTAAATCTGCCTACTTTGAGTTTCTATCTATTTTTGTAATTGTAAATATTTTTTATTTTATTTAGGGTAGATTTTTCAATCGTCAGATAACTTTTATCTGAGGAATATATTTGACGTTGTGACAGTTTTTGTATAGAAAATATGTCATACCGCCATATTTATTCATCAGATAAAAGTTATCTGACGATTGAAAACCGGCCCTTAAACAAATGAAATAGGTACTTAGTGAATGGAATAGGAAGTGTTCAATAAAAATGCATGTTGTTTTTTGATTGATAGACTTAATTTTAAAAAATATTATAGGTTACTGTATATTTATGTACTGTGCTACAGATCCTACTTAAATTACGTACTGTTTCAAACCCTGTCTGTTCCACTGATCCCATTGAGTTGTGCCATGGTGGTACAATTGTTAATTTTTCGTCCCATAAGATAAGTAGCACCGGTGTTTCCTTGCTTATGGTTTATTGATACTACGTATAAAACTAAGATCTTGTTCTGTAGGAAGGCTACTGGTTCGGTCCGACGGGGTGGTCGGGCGCGGGCAGCTCGTGCGTGGCGTGCGCGTGCGGCGCCGGTGCGCTGTCGGCCGCGTGCGACGCGCGCTCGGGGCAGTGCGCGTGCCGCGCGGGCTGGACCGGCAGAGCGTGCGACAGCTGCGCGCCTGGACATGGAGGTAAGTGCGCGTGCGACGCGCGCTCGCGGCAGTGCGCGTGCCGCGCGGGCTGGACCGGCAGAGCGTGCGACAGCTGCGCGCCTGGACATGGAGGTAAGTGCGCGTGCGACGCGCGCTCGCGGCAGTGCGCGTGCCGCGCGGGCTGGACCGGCAGAGCGTGCGACAGCTGCGCGCCTGGACATGGAGGTAAGTGCGCGTGCGACGCGCGCTCGCGGCAGTGCGCGTGCCGCGCGGGCTGGACCGGCAGAGCGTGCGACAGCTGCGCGCCTGGACATGGAGGTAAGTGCGCGTGCGACGCGCGCTCGCGGCAGTGCGCGTGCCGCGCGGGCTGGACCGGCAGAGCGTGCGACAGCTGCGCGCCTGGACATGGAGGTAAGTGCGCGTGCGACGCGCGCTCGCGGCAGTGCGCGTGCCGCGCGGGCTGGACCGGCAGAGCGTGCGACAGCTGCGCGCCTGGACATGGAGGTAAGTGCGCGTGCGACGCGCGCTCGCGGCAGTGCGCGTGCCGCGCGGGCTGGACCGGCAGAGCGTGCGACAGCTGCGCGCCTGGACATGGAGGTAAGTGCGCGTGCGACGCGCGCTCGCGGCAGTGCGCGTGCCGCGCGGGCTGGACCGGCAGAGCGTGCGACAGCTGCGCGCCTGGACATGGAGGTAAGTGCGCGTGCGACGCGCGCTCGCGGCAGTGCGCGTGCCGCGCGGGCTGGACCGGCAGAGCGTGCGACAGCTGCGCGCCTGGACATGGAGGTAAGTGCGCGTGCGACGCGCGCTCGCGGCAGTGCGCGTGCCGCGCGGGCTGGACCGGCAGAGCGTGCGACAGCTGCGCGCCTGGACATGGAGGTAAGTGCGCGTGCGACGCGCGCTCGCGGCAGTGCGCGTGCCGCGCGGGCTGGACCGGCAGAGCGTGCGACAGCTGCGCGCCTGGACATGGAGGTAAGTGCGCGTGCGACGCGCGCTCGGGGCAGTGCGCGTGCCGCGCGGGCTGGACCGGCAGAGCGTGCGACAGCTGCGCGCCTGGACATGGAGGTAAGTGCGCGTGCGACGCGCGCTCGGGGCAGTGCGCGTGCCGCGCGGGCTGGACCGGCAGAGCGTGCGACAGCTGCGCGCCTGGACATGGAGGTAAGTGCGCGTGCGACGCGCGCTCGGGGCAGTGCGCGTGCCGCGCGGGCTGGACCGGCAGAGCGTGCGACAGCTGCGCGCCTGGACATGGAGGTAAGTGCGCGTGCGACGCGCGCTCGGGGCAGTGCGCGTGCCGCGCGGGCTGGACCGGCAGAGCGTGCGACAGCTGCGCGCCTGGACATGGAGGTAAGTGCGCGTGCGACGCGCGCTCGGGGCAGTGCGCGTGCCGCGCGGGCTGGACCAGCAGAGCGTGCGACAGCTGCGCGCCTGGACATGGAGTTGGTTATTTTTCGTACCCTACAATGTAACTTATACATAACAGCATTAAATATTTTCCAATTTTCTTTAGCTTGTATTACCGTCTTAAGACGGCATTTCTCAATAATCAGATAATTCATAATAGAGTAAATAAACTAGAAGATTTTATATACGAAATCTATTAAAATCATCTAATATGTAGGTAAGCTAATTGATTGATGATTAAAAATCGGATCTGTCATTTTCTTTCTCCTTTACGTCATGTCATGTCGATTATAATTATGTTACCATCAATCACTATTACCTGACAATTTATATATAAACAATATTCCCAGGTGTATCTGCCGGCTGTCCAGCTTGTCGCTGCGGTACAGCAGCTCTCAACGACTCTTGCAATCCTGTCACAGGAGAGTGTATGTGTGCACCGGGCGCAGCAACGCCATCTTGTGACGCCTGTCTAGACGAACACTACGGGCTGAACGCGAGCGGCTGCTTGGGTAAGTCTCTTTGTAGTACAGCTAGTTGATAACAGATGGCGAATCATTAGCGTGTTATTTTTCAGAATCTCGGTTACGTTAATTTACCTATCACAATTAGTTTTAATTATGTTTGTGTTTTTATATATTATATAAAATATATATCAAATCAAATCAATCAATTATATACACCGGTCGATATTTTTAATAGATTTTTTGTGTTAGGCAATTAAAATGTAACCTAAATCTTACAAATAATATGACAATTAATTAGACAAATCCTAAATCGTCCGTCTTTCTTTTCTACCGTATATGAAACTAACTGGTATACAAAAGTAATGTAAATCTACTTATTTAATATGTAAGCTAATTGATAAATGTAAAACTATATTTTTTATTGTTTGTTTTCTTTACACTATTTAAATATTACGGTAAGACGAAACTTATAAATTAAATTAGGCATAGAATGTATGAATTTTACAATTATTTCTGAAATAAGTAAAAAAATGTTAAATGATTATCATGACGCATGCCACGGCACAGATAATAATATAATACTATACTAGTACACGGTATTGTAAACAGGTTTTATCTCTGCTTATCTGTGCGTAAAGCGTTTACACGCGCTAATCTCAGCAATGGCTGATCCAATTTAAATGCGGTTTTCTTTTGTATTTTGAGAATTTATAATAAGATTTGTGCAACAGCCAGTCTTGATTTTACATAAAATTAATATTAAATATAAGAATCTGTACCTAAGCTTTAAGAAACAAAAGGATACATAAATAATGTTTAATTTTATTAATAAATCATTATGTACTTTAAAATGTATGTACCTACTATCGACGTGAGCGACGGTTGCCCACTTACGAAAAATTTCGCTTACACGTGTTGACTTTAAGTGACTCCACCCTTAAAAAAAGGAGGAGTGGTCAACCGTCGTTCAAGTCGATAGCACCTAACTACGATTTCATATTTCTAAACAGGAGTACATACCTACATATAAAACCGTCAGCGAATAAATATAGGTAACTCTAGTTCAACTCACAAGAAAGATATTATTAAAACCATATTTTCCTTTTAAAGGATGCATTCCATTAAAACCGGATTGATAATTATAAAATAACTCGGTTGTGATTTATTTCATTTAGTCCGCCCCACTGTTTCTAATTAACAGCCTAAGGGTCAACGCTCATTAAAATGTTTTGCTTTTAACAACCTAGTTAACGATCTTAACTAGTTAAGATATAAATCGATTGCTACGACCTTTGGGTGCCATACTTGTATAGGGAATACGTATTAGAATAGTTGTGACCGTCATTTTGAGCCGAATATATTTTTAAATTAGAGCATTTCAGCATTTATGCTACCGCTGCCATTTTAAAAAAAGATTCATATTTACTGGTAGTAAAAACGATTTTGAAGAACAAGCTAATTCTCAGTTATATATAGGTACAAATTAAACTGTAGGGTCATTTAATCGATCGAGCTGTCTAAATAGTCTTATTTCTTAATATTTAAGGATACTGTATAGTTTATAAGCTCTTTAAACCGAATAAGTAGTTTCAGTACCTATGATTTTTTTGTACAGCGATAGAAACTCTCTTATTTTGTTGGCGATAATAAATATTTTTGTGGACAAATTAGCTAACAGTAGAAGATTTTAGTCAAGATTAATTGGAAAAGAATTTCAAATAAAACATCACCAATACCGTCATGCCTATCATGGCAATTTTAGAAGAAAATGGCGACATGTAATTCACGTCTTGATTGATCTGGTAAATTAATTACCTTTATCGCGGTCTGGCTAGTAGATGGAAGATCTTTCAAACAACCACATTCTCTCCATGCCTCCAAGAGAACATAAAGCCATCTTACCTTATGCTACGACATCAATGTGACATTCAAATTAATATAAGAAATCTTAAATCTTTAATCTTTCTTTTCTACCCTATGTAAGAAAGGGACAACAAAAGATAATGTGTCATTCAAATTTATTAGGCAAATCTGAATATTATGCATCCTTCTTTTCTACCGTATTTAAGAAAGGGACAAATGCAGATTAATGTTAGTCCGGTGTGTTATTCTGAACTAGCTCTAATTATGAGTTTTATCTATCTTCTAGGGGAACTTGAAACATGTTTACACAGTGCATAGCGTGGAGCCCTACCACGCACTTAGTCCGTTACCTAGGGCTAGGCACAGGCTGTATAAACTTGTACTCACTCGCGCACTACAATTTGCGTAATTTGAAAACTACTCCGCATATGCCCTTAGAACAGAGTTGCTCAAAGCTTGCTGTGTCGTTATGTGGGATGCCCCATCCCACTTCTGCACTTTGTTTACAGGTTTTGTAGGTGAATATTTAGTCTCAGAGTCGATTGGGACCGTTTATATATAAGAAACGTTTGAGATAATCTTTATATTGGGATCATTAATATCTAATTGTTTAAAGACCACTCTTAATTCTCAAAAGATTGACCGTTCAAACAACTTACACGAGAAGTCATGTCGATGTAATCCCAAAGCGGCAGGCAAATGTGTCTTATACAACTAGATTTTGCCAGGTTTACATATATCGGATTTAAAATACGAACGAAAGCACAAAAACATATTTAACCAAGTCCAATATAACTTTTTAGGGCTACTTACTTTAAAGTCGTTGTGCTGTCAAAAGGGGAGACAGTGTCTGGGCCTCCTGCGTTGAATCGCCGTTTGATGCCAACATGCGAGTTATACTTTCGGTTTTGTGAGCGTCCAAAGGCCAGCTTTATTTAAGCATGTTACGAGATTCGACGTCACCTTCATGGTACAAAAGTACTGTCATATAGTCTTGTAATAGCAACAACTAATTCAACTTTGAGAACCACACCCCGGACCCACCGCGACGACGACACCTCCAGCTATTTACTGATTACCGCACATACATTGCTTGTTCCCTTCACATGTATTACTGGTATACCATTGCTAACGATCGATGTACATCACGCAATGTATATTGTACACCACAAATGTAGGGCTTGGTAAATTATGAGGACATGCCATGGAAAGTGGCAATTTGTTTGATAACGCGAAATTATTGGGTAGTGTGTGTTTTGTGGCGATTTATTTTAATGTACTTTACTGTGTAACGTGAACTTGAGAGGTCTGAAAAGCGATAGCCTAGTGGGCAAACCGTTGGATTGCCACGCAGAGGTCTCGAGTTCGATACCAAGGCCCGCATCTCAAACTTTTTGAAGTTATATGCGAATGAATTAGTCAATTAGCGCTTGCTTTAATGGTGAAGGAAAATAATGTGAAGAAACCTGCATGTCTTAGAGTTCTCCATAATGTTCTCGAAGATATGTGAAGTCTGCCAACCCGCACTGGGCCAGCGTGGTGGATTATAATAATAATAATATTTTTTTTATTTCATAAAGCAATTGTAGTACATAATAAGTTTTCACAGAACTCAAGTACAATATTATAGTGCATACAATCTGTGGTTAAAGCACTGTTCTCCTAGCTAGGTTATGGAATAACCTGTAATAAGGAGTAACAGACCCAAACCCCAATTCGATGGTAGGTATTATACTATCTTAGAGTACTATATGCTTGATACAAACTTATAACAATTTTAACATAAAGCGATTTTACAGTAATTAATAAAACAATATGTGAGTGTGTGTGTGTGTGTGTGTGTGTTAGTGTGTGTGTGTGTGTGTGTGTATGTGTGCGTGTGTGCGTGCGTGTGTGTGCTTGTGTGTGTGTGTGCGTGTGTGTGTGTGCGCGTGTGTGCGTGCGTGTGTGTGCGTGTGTGCGTGTGTGTGTGTGTGTGTGTGTGAATTTGTGTTTGCGTTTCTTACGTATGAAGATAGTTTTCGGTTTCCTCGTAGGTTTTATCTTGCAGAAATGTATTTAGTGTCTTTTTGCAGTTGTAATATGATAAGTTATAAATTGTACATTTTTGGCTAATTTTGTTGTACAAAGCTGGACCCAATAAATAAAAATATCTTTTAGTAAATGAAACCCATGGATGTGGAATAGTACAAACTTTGTCCTTCCGGCGTTTGCTGATCTCCTTATGCGGCATATTATAGTGCTGGAGAAGAACTGTTTGTTTAATAAAATGTTGCCGAACGTTTAGTACTCTGCATTGGGTGTATAATTTGTCAGTGGGGAACATAATTGGACGGAATGTTGCTACCTTTAAGATGGCTCTGTGAGCAATTTCAAGAGGTTTCATTAAGGTTTTGGCCGCAGCCCCCCCAACATGAAATACAGTATGTAAGAATGGAAACACACAAAGCAAAGTATACATTGCGGATTATTGTAGGGTTAGCTATTGATCTTAGAGTTTTAAAAATATATATAAATTTACGTACTCTACCTGTTACGAAATTGATGTGGGTTTTGAAATTCAGATTTTTATCTAGTATTATGCCGAGATATTTAATATGATCCAGATGGTCTAGGTTGGGACAGTTGCATAAAGTTTTTGCTGAAGGACAGCAATTATGTGCTTTTATGGAAATTGGGATTTGAGGTTGAGATACAGAACGAATAGTATATGTAAGTAATTTAGTTTTTGAGGTATTAACTGTAAGAGTATGTGAGTATAGCCAATTTAAGGCTGTATTTAGTCCACTCTGAGCGTAGTGCTCAAGCTTTGACCAAGTATCAGCTTGGAATGTAATAGCTGTATCATCTGCGAATGACACTATTTTGGCATTCGGGATGTTAAGATCACAGAGATCATTTATGAACACCAGGAACAGAGTAGGGCCCAAAATACTGCCTTGTGGCACGCCGTAATAGATGGGAAGCTGGTCACTAATATAATTATCGATTTTTACAGTTTGGGTTCGATTCGTTAGGTAGCTCCTAAAAAGATCGAGTTGTTTTCCCCTGATTCCCATGCCTTCAAGTTTGTTTAAGAGGATAGAGATAGGAACGGTGTCGAAGGCCTTAGTGAGGTCCAGGAATATGGTAAGTATTTTCTTATTAGAGTTTAGGCCTTGTACGACGTGATTAGTCAAATCTTGTACAGCATCACAGGTGGATCTGTTCTTACGAAAACCAAACTGTTGTGGTGACAGTAACTTGTGGTGCTCAAGATAGTGGACAAGTCTTTTGTATATCAGCCTTTCGAGTACCTTAGAAAATACACTAAGAACAGCGATAGGTCGGTCATTGTTAGGCATATCGCCATTTTCACCTTTATGGATAGGGTGAATAATAGCTTTTTTTAGCGAAGTGGGAAATACAGCAGTGTCAAAACAGAGATTAAAAATGAAGGAAAGTATAGGAGCTAGTAGAGCGACGTATCGTTTTAGAATTATAGGCGAGATACCATCCCAGCCAGTAGCAGCATTCGATCTGAGAGATTTAATTATAAGGGTAGTTTCGTCAGGGTCTGTATAGTCCAGAACAAAAGATGATGCGGTTTTCGAATTTTGTAGCATTTGCGATGATGAAGATTGCCGGTTACGCAAGATATTGTCGACAAGGTTTTTGCCGATATTGGCGAAAAAAGAATTTACATTATTGCAAGATTCGATGGGAGATAGAGAGGAATGGAGTAATTGAGTAGATATATTCTTAGGCTGGTTAGTGTGTGTGAGTCTTTTGATAGTGTCCCATAGAGTTTTTGGATTATTACTAGCTTGTGCTAATTGTTGTCTGTCAAATGTCATTTTTTGTTTTTTCAATATAGTGGTACAGAAATTTCTATAGCGTTTATATGTGGTTTTAAGTATTTCGTTATCCGGTGATTTTTTAAGTTTCCTATGAAGCGCGTCTCTGTTCCTAATACACCGTAACAGACCAGGCGTTATCCAGGGCTTAATAATTCTCTTTTTGGAGGATATTTTCTTGACTACAGTGTTTTTCTTAATAGATGATGTGAGTAGATATCCCAGTTGATCGATAGCAATATTTGGATCTGTATTGGTATATATAGGGGTAAAATTCAATTCTCTCATAGTTTCGTCTAGCCCTTTGTAGTCAATCTTAGTAATAGTAAGAATAGCAGAAACTCGTTCACATTCATGACTAAGACAAAATAAAGATGAGTAGTGGTCGGTTATTGAAGTGTCATAAACAAAGCAATGGTTAGGGGATTTTGTTCTTAGGATTATGTGGTCCAGACAGTTGTTGTCTCTAGTAGGAAGACTATGTGCTGGCAGATAGCCATAAAACGCTAGAAAATTTAAGTAATCGTGAGCACGGGTGTCAAGAGTAGAAGGCTTAATGTCTATATTTAGGTCACCTGTTATAACGACAGTCTTAAAGTGCGATAGAGTTGGAAGTATGTTGCTCATGGCCGATAAGAAGTTACTAATATTGTCATTAGATGGGGATCGGTAAATGCTAATTATGGCCAAATCTGAGTTAATCTTAAGTATAAGACCTGATGCAGTTTGACGTAAGTCAGGTTCTTCACATGTGGCAAGTAAGTTTGATTTCATTTATACCACAACCCCGTCACTTTGATTTATGTGTTTAGTGGTGTGAAATGTGTTATAATTTGGAAGCACCGGGATAAAAGAGTTACTAGAACACGACAACCAACACTCAGTCAATACTACTAGATCACAATCAAACGAAAAACGGTGTAATAAGGTTTGTAGGTGAAGGAAGTTACAGTTGATTGACCGGATGTTTTGAGATAAAATTTTTAGGTAATTGGTAGGTTTTATTAGGATATTATGAGTATTTTCCGGGATGCATGTATGTGTAGTAGATATAGAATGATGATCTATATTGTCCATTAGACTGGTAACGATATTATTCATTTTTATTTAATTTTGTTATGCTCAAATAGTGGGGACTTCGAAGCGCTAGGATTAATTTAAAAGTTGACGATGTACATGCATATTGTAGTTGACTGTTTTGGGTGTAGTAATAGACGCATATAAACACGTAATCTACGAACCACCTGTGTATATAATAGGTTTGTTTAAAGGGACACAGAATTGTAAGATTTATGTTTGAGCGTAAAAAGTAATAATTTAAATATCTTAGTAGTAAGTATGAAAAATGGTAATGTTTACATTTTATGATAGTTGCCATACGTAAGTGTTTTTGAGTGTTGTGTATAGTGAGTGAACGTAAGTTATGTTTGCAAAATTTGTTTGTGTGATAAATGGTGTATAGTAGTTCATGTAAAGTGTTATAGTACAAGATGGATTTATAAAACTGCATTGTAGAAATAGTAAATAACAAAATTTAAATAATGTTAGGAATAGTAAACTTATAAATAACTAGTCATACATTGTCTCGTGCAGGTAATTCTTTGAGTTGGTTTTCAGTTTTTATGACGATGGACTGGCTTTCTGGGCCCTTTTTCA
The DNA here is from genome assembly GCA_963675205.1 of Catocala nupta. Lineage (NCBI taxonomy): Eukaryota > Metazoa > Arthropoda > Insecta > Lepidoptera > Erebidae > Catocala > Catocala nupta. Next base: position 1,684,191 of record OY776089.1, on the reverse strand, counting down.
TCAAAATACGTCCGTTAGACGTCCAGCAGTATTTGTACTCGTTTTCTTTAGCGAAGTTTCGGGCTAAATAAAAAAGTCGCTTGGAGTATGCTGTCAGCTGTTCAGTAATGTAGACGGGAGTGTTTGGTGATATACCCAGGGTGGCCGAGCTCAACTTGTTACTAGGGTTTTGCTTATTGTAGACTTTTACAGCTGTCATAAAAGTACTTTTAGTGAGTGTATTATTAAATTCCACTGTTATTGTCGCATTAGGGTTTTCCTTTTTTGAGGGCTGCCGTAGGATGTCCCGGATGTCTGTATATTGTAAGTTGTAACTCAGGTGTTTAGATAGTTCCAGCATAGAATTATAGAGCATCTCCTTTGTTTCATTTGGCCGTTTTGGTACATTGCGCAATTCAATACAGGTTTTAACGATGGTGCGATCAAATAACTCGATTTTTTCTTCGAGAGTGGTTAGCTTAGAAGCGATAGCATTCCTTTCTTTCTCGAGCCCCGAAATTTTTGAATCGAGTGTCATTAATTGATCAGATAAGTAGGACATAGATTTTTCGATCTCAGAGTTTGTTTCATCAATCTTGGTGTTTATTGTTTTTATTTCTATGACGCGGTTTTCTATTTTGTCCATACGGGCGTTTTGCTGGCTTATCATGTCGAGAAGCAAGTCCCTCATTTCATTTTTAAAGTCGGTTAAGTAGTCATATGTAATATCGTCACTAGACGGACAGCGTCGCTTTGATATCTGAGTGATATTTGTGCCTATATTCATTGTGTTTACATCTTCAGCTGCTAGTAATGTATGAATGTCGGACTCGGATCGCGTAGGAACATTTTGTTTCGGAGGAGTTCTCGCTAATTTCGACATTTTGCTTATGAAATAGCTTACTTGTTTTAGAAACAGTTAAAATATATCACAACAAGACCAGGCGGAGCGTTGTGGGTTTGAACTCACGACTTAATAGCGTAGCAGTCGTTCGAGCACACGCTTACGCCACGAGGCTACGATTGTCGCTACACGAAGTGGCGAAATTGGTGACCAGTTGGTGCTTGTAGAGATATACACTCGGCGGGTAGCTCAGTTAACCGCTCGCTCGCTGTGAGGGTCAAACACTGTTTACGCCGTACAAATGTTCACTAGTCACTGATCCAAGTAACGAACTTTTGAAATGTTTATTGTATATATTGGTTAGTTTCACTGATTTTAAATATTGATCACAGTTTAATCGTCTCTGTTATGTTATTGTTATGAGGTATAACGGCAAAATTATGCATAATACACGTCTGTTCGGTAGCGCGCCGAGCGGGGGGGGGGGGGGGGGGAATATAGCCAGACTACAGAATATAGCCTGATCCTTCTTAAAATGAGAAGAGGCCCGTACCCAACAGTGGGACAGTTTAATACAGGGCTAATATTATTATAGGTCCAGCTACGTTGCCACCATCACTTTTAAGATCGATTAGCATTTCTGACTGCGCGGATGGGCAGTAGCAGCGTAGCAGCAGTGGCAGTGGAGAGGAGATCACTTAAAAGTCGCCTCTGTTCTGCCACTGTGACGAGGGTTGTAGATTTGATTCCCGTACGGGATAAAAATGTATGTGATTCGCTAATAGTTGTTCCGAGTCAAGTGTGCTTTGTGTCAGTTGTTAGAATGTTTGTAAAGTTCCCCGCGACACAAGAATTATTTCTAATGCGTTGATAGTCTTTTTAAAACAACAACAATAGTTACCTTGGTGTGTACGACACCAAGGTAACCATTGAATATCTATCCATCGTGATTGTCATGAACATTTACGACAGTCCAGATGGGGAGTCCGATTTTTTGATATTGTAACATCTATTATCACATCTTAGAATATTTTTGTTCCGTTAGGTTGCAGTAGTCTGATGCAGTTGCATCGAGCAAAACTGATATATAGCCTGCACTTTTATTTTCAATCAAGGTTGTTTCCGTTTTCTTCATTTTTTCAGTGTGTCAAAGACTACCTCGGTGCGGAGCGGTTATTAATGCAAATGCTATGGGGACCCGGTTTGATAGGTATCAAGGTACCAGGTGGTATGAGCAGAAAACATTGGTTTCCCAGTAAAACGTCGCAGTAGTAGCTCAGGGTCTGGTGCTGTGCCCTTTAGATGGCAATAGGCTTTGCTCCCTATAACGTGATACAAAAATATCAGCCAGAGAAATGTACTTATTATTTCGGAGATACGGGATCTCATAAGCAATAAGCACATTTCGTAGGACAATCTGTTGCTCTTTAAGAAATTTCTCGAACTAAACCTTGTGTCAGGAGGGAGATCAAAAGAATTCAAACATCGGACACAAAGAACATCCATACCTACTACGGAACAACTACCTGTAGATCACACACATTTTTTTTAGGTTTAAGAATCATTTATTTTCTCAAAAGAATTTACATAAATTCACTTACTGAGAAAACTTATAATCTATGAACAAACTATTTACAATAAGTATCACACATCACTTCAAAATCAAAACTTTTGGTTTAATACAAATATAAAATATACATTTACCATAACAATGAATGTGTTTACAATTACTCCGTGTAAAAAACTTAAAATAATTAATATTTTCGCCAACAAAATTAGGTAAATTTGCACGTAAAATGCAAAATAGTAAGCTCGTGTTACGTGATTTTTAGATTATTAACAGTACAAATGTATCATATTCTACAGCTTAAACGAAACATAAATAGTTATATTACAATTTGTCCGTCCCAAATATTTAAGTTATTGGTTGATAATAAAGATACATGTTTATCAAAAAAGCACTTCAAATCCTCCATACAATGTAACTATGGCGGCCGCGCGCCGATTTGAATATCGAGCTCTGTCATTCAGTCCAACCGCATCTTACGCTCGGCGCAGTCTTAAAACAAGTGTTTTAGAATAAGATTTATAAACTAGATTTTTCCCGCGGTTTCACCCGCGTAAGTCCCGTTCTCGTGGGAATATCGGGATAAAAGGTAGCCTATGTGTGAATCCAGGTCTCCAACTACCTACATATCAAGTTTCATCGCAATCGGTTCAGTAGATTTTACGTGAAAGAGCAACAAACATCCATACATCCTCACAAACTTTCACATTTATAATATTAATAGTATAATATATAATAAGTATAGATAAGTTCTCAGATTTTTATTTTCAGACCACTACGCCAATCGTATATGTATGAGATTTTCGGCGAATGCTCTTTCTAATAGATAATCCAGTAATTCAAATAGTCAAACCCAAGAAGAAGCAAACCACAGCTAGACTTCATTATACTATGAGCTCATTCTGCGTAAATAGAAACACCAATGACTAAATTATGTTCGGGTACTTTGAAATAACTACACTGGAACATTGAGACAACTATTATCTTAGTCTCCCCGTGACCATGGCTGCTGAAAAGCAACCGAAACGTCGGGGAAAGTAAAATTAAATCTAAATAGTTTTAATAATTTAAAAAATAGTAAAGTTTAATAGTAGTAGTATGTAGTGTAACAGTTTCTAAATTATGTAATAAAGTGTCAAATAAACAACGCGATAAAATCCGTATATAGTAGTTTAATTTCAATGAATGCTCTATCTGTTTTATTTCTCATAGCTGACCCGCGCTACTTCGTCTGCTTCACACAAGAGATTCTGCCAGTTTCTGCAACATTTTTCATTGATGCACCGCTCCTATTGGTCGTAGCGTGATGTTATATAGCCTATAGCCTTCCTCGATAAATGGGGTAACTTATCTTATCTTGTGTGGGGGCCACTCTGTACAGACCGGTGACACTTCGACTCAGTGGGATCTCTTGTGTCGACTTAGTGTTCATGGCAGCCGACACCGACGGCTTAACGTGCTCTCCGAGGCACGGAGCAGGCGATAATTGTCAATCAATACGCACATAATTTTGAAAAGTCATATACCTTCCGAAAGTCAGAGGTCCGCGACGTGGGTTCGAACCTGAGACCCTCTGCATTGCAGTCTGTCGGTCTCCCCACTGAGCTATCGCTGCTCTCTTATAAACAATAAATGGGGTATCCAACAATAAAATATTTTTCAATTCAAACCAGTAGTTCCTGAGTTTAGCGCGTTCAACCAAACAAACAAACTCTTCAGCTTTATAATATGAGTATAGATATTAAACTTTAATAAAACAAAATACTAAAGCAGTGCCATATATACATACATATGTAGGTACATATTGTAGGCACGTAACGGAAATGAACTAGTCTCACTTAAAACTGTATGAATCACTGAGAAACGGAATTATGACGAAAAAATATATGAGTATAATTATCTGTACGTGTCACGTTTATGTGCAGATGATCATAATATCTGCTTGCATAGATGGCGCAATAGTTTAAATTGCCACCTAGCCACCATAATGATCTTTTTTTCAGACAAAAAAATGTGTGGTCCACTAATAGTTATACCTGCTTCTTTGAGCCTTGCTGATTTCAGCATGAATGGGCTGGCTCGACCGAGGACGGACTACCCTCTCACAGAATATCGACGTGAAATAGCAGTATTTCTACTGTTGTGTTTTGTTCGGTGAGTGAGAGTGCCGGCGGCCCAATCACCGTATTTCACCCTACCCGCTCCTTCTCCTTTCCACTTCCTTTCCTAAAGGGTTGGCAACGCGCAAGTGATACCTCTGGTGTTGCAGGCGTCCATAGGCTACGGTGACCACTTACCATCAGGTGGGCCGTATACATGTTTGCCACCTTAGTCGCATAAAAAAAGCTATGTTTTGATGTTTGTGAAGTCCACGGACACAAAAACAATTCCTGTTGCGAGAGGAGACGGCTTAGTAGTCGTTTCGCAAATGTACAATACTTCTACTTTTATTAGCATACAAAAGAAAACGTGGGAATGGACACCTGCGTTTTCAGACGGGAACGATTCGCATGAAAATATATTCCATGTGTGCGAAACGACAACAAAAAATAAATTATTTTACAAAAGTGTCTATTCGCACGATATGTGCGAACAAATTCGTGAGTAACGACTACTAAGCCGAGGTGACACTTAAGAAATATATTAGTATCTATAGATAAATTTGCATGTCGGCGGTGTAAATAGGTAGATATGTTAGGAATCTTTGAAAGATTAACAAAGCACACATCAATAAAGTGTAAAGTGAATTTATGCTGTTTTAAAGAATACTAACAATTTGACATATACATTTTGTTTACAAGGCTACATAATTATGTAGTCGTCTTGCCAGTGCCATGTCATGTTTTTTTTTCATACTACTAAAGCTGCAAACAAGCATACGGCCCTGATGGTAAGTGGTCACCGTAGCCTATGGACGCCTGCTACATCAGACCTTGTAAAAACCTTTTAACGCCCTTTTTGAAGAACCCCATTTTTTTATGCTATGGATTGGAAAACGAGCTGACTGATCGCCTGATGGTAAGCGATTACTGCCGCCCATGGACACCCGCAACCCCAAAGGAGTTACAAGTGCGTTGCCAGCAAATTAAAAAGGAATGAAGGAGGGAAAGGACAAAGGAAAGGATAGGGAAAGGATCGGGGTAACTGGACCTCCGGCTCTCTCACTCACCAATACGAAACGCAACAGTACGGGTACCGTTACATCGCGCCAGTATTCTGTGAGAGGGTAGTACTAGCCCGGTCGATCCGGCCCATTCATGCTGAAACCAGCGAGGATCTACTACCAGTAATTGTTGGTATGATCCATAAATGGGACAAAATTTTGTGGAATCTGCAAATAGTTGTTCTGAATCTATGTACGTGTTTTTTGTGTTCATTGTTTGAATGTTGGTAAAATCCCCTACGATACAGGAAGGATTTCTAATGCTGGCCTTGTCTTCTATACTCGTATTAATATTATAAAGAAAAATGTTTTGAATTTTTGTCTGTAATAAATAAAACGAGAACAAGAGGCCTGATTTCAAAAAATCTAATTTGATACTAGAAAGCTTCATAATACAAAAGTAGCGACCACTACGAGCCACGGGATCGTAGCAGTAATTATGAACATGGGTAAATCGGCGTAGAGATAAAAACAAAGTGTTAGCGTCCTCTGCTTACCCCTTCAAGGCCATAGCCCAATGGATAAGACATTGGACTTGCGATCGAGAGGTTGCAGGCTCGAATCCTATCCACTACTGACGTGAACCCACTCCTAATACAAGCCTTATAGCTTAGCTGGAAGGTTAACAAGAATATTAGTAATTTGAAACCCAAATTGCTAGTAATCTTTAAAAAAAAATATTATCTTATATTTTAAGCGACATTGAAACCCGTACTTATTAAGTCAGATGCCGTATCCATTGTGTTGCAATTTCAGTACACAGTTTAGCTGTAACAGTGTAGGCGCACCAATAAACCACGGCTTGTATCGGCCCTCTAAATACATCGAGAGATATAATTAAGTTGTACACTGTACGACAGAATAATTGACGCAGACTTAATAGGTTTTGCTCTATTATGAAAGTATCAAATTATGGTTTAAGGCACTAAGTCGTTGGTCTGGTGGCTTAAATTTGTGGCCTATCGTGATATGATTCACGGATAGTTGTCTCACTTCGCCATTACCATTGAACCGATTATTGTGGGGTTCGATCCTCACCTGGGACAGACATTTGTGTAATATATTATGCCGTGTTCCGTTATTAAAATTATTGTTAGGTCCCTTGAGGCACAGGACTTATGATAAGACTTCACGGATGATGTAGTGGTTTAATTGGTCGCCTCGTCACTGCGCCTACGCCGAGTGTTGTGGGTTCGAATCCCACACGGGGCAAAAAATTATGTGATTCACAAATGGTTTTGCCGAGTCTGGATGTTCTTTGTGCGGACACATGCGGACATATTAAAAAAATTCAAACAATCATATGTTTGAATGTTTTAAAGCCTATGACACAGTATTCTTTCCTAGAGTGGGAGATGTTTTAAAAAATGTGTCCGATTAACGGATTCGTCCTCGCTCCGTATTACTATTAAAATCGCTACACATTTTTGGTTATTTGCCGGGTTGCAGCCAATGAGGAACACATGTTGTAATATATATAATTTACTGGTACCGGAATACATAGTTATTGAAATATTATTATATACTTAAATGCTATATGTTAACGAATCGAGTGCAGGAGGCTGCTGGGCAGCGCTTATACAATCACGCGCCTGTATATAAAACAAATGAGTCAGCAGTCTGTCTCTACATAATATGTGTCGCTACAAATTATTTTTATATTTTGCTCTATAGTTGTATAGATTATGTCCTGCAGTGTACAAAGGGTTGCTGTTTATTTTCAATCGCGCGCTGCCAAATACGCGAGCCGAGTAACGCGGCGCACGGCAGCCACTTCAAAAGAGCAAGGTATACTAACGCAAAGATTAACATGTAGACATGAGATCATTATCATGGTCTTTGTTAACTACTTTTTACAAGTCCCAATAAACGAACAAAAAGTTCCTACTTAATTACTTTTGTTACTTAATTTTATTAATTAAACAGATGTACTATCGACATGAGCGACGGTTGACCACTCCTAAGGTTAAAATGGCATAGCAGGCCAACACTTGTTTGAGTTTTTCACAAGGGTTTTTTTAAGGGCGGAGTCACTTAAAGTATTAACTTTAAGTGACTCCGCCCTTAAAAAACCCTTGTAAAAAACTTTAAAAAAAATCGCTTACATATTAATATATGTAAGCGAATTTTTTTAAAGTTTTTTTCTGAATTGGTCAACCGTCGCTCAAGTCGATAGTACATTCACCTATAATAGTGCATGGATACCTTAAGGTCCGAAATCCTGTGAACTCTCGAATTAGACTGAATATGAATGAACTAGATAGCGTTGTTTTATGAATATTGCATCGTTTCATCAAAAAGGTGAAATTTATAAGAAGTTATAATCTCAACCGAAGAGACACTCAAACACAGGGACAAAATAATGTTTGCGTACGAACAGAATAGCGAGTTATTGAAAGTATTTATAAAATAAACTACCCACTATACATTTATTTGTAATTCTTTGCTTCTTGTTTTACCCTGAAATGTGTTCTTTATAAATAAAATATTGTGAAAAGAGATTAAAAATTGTTTAAAGTAAATTTATCAAAATTGAGTTATAAAAAATCTACTTATTTTTATTTTATATTGCACCGCCATCTTCTACGATATAAATAAACCACTTATCAGTTTTTGTATCGGTTTCCGTTAGATGGCGTTAATTACCGGCTTATACCTACCATTTTAGTTTTGAAATGGGTGTGCATTTTTGCAGCTCACTGTACCTAATAATATATGTTTTTTATTATTTGTGATAACTTAAGTAAGGCTGTAATACACGGCTGGGTAGCTTAGCGTGCAAGTAGTCGCCTGGTCGCTGCCGTCGCGTCTGTTATAGGTTCTGACTGATATAGGTTCGAATTTTAGTAACTTAGTAAACTCACTAGCCTATATATTTTGACGTTCATAAGTGTTACTTTGCGACCAAAATGAATAAAAGATTTTTGACTTTGACTTTGAGTTTGAATCCCACACGGTACAAATATTTATGTGATGTACAATTGTTCAAAGTCTGTGTGTTCTTAACATCCGTTAAATATATATTTCTAAAGTCCCTTTCAGGGACCGATACCTAGTGCTCGAGTGATTTTCAAAATGAAGAATGGTAATAGTAGCACGGAGTCAAGTAATGCGCTCGATCACAGTCTCCTATTTTGCGGAATTTTAAGACATAGCTGGTAATCTATAGCTATAATACACCTCTGTCTACCCTTTCAAAGATGTATGTATATTGTATGCGAAAGTGTTAATTGAAAGGATTGTGAAAGTAACCGACGAGAAAATATGGGGTGCACAAACGGGATTTCGAAAGGGTATGGGATTACGGAGCATAGCCGAGAAAGTTTTGGCCAAAGTTCAAAAGGTCTATTGCGCATTCGTGGATCTGGAAAAGGCTTATGATAAAGTGGTGAGGAATGAACTTTGGTTGGTTTTGTCCGTGTATGGAGTGAATAGCAACCTCACACGAGCTCTAAAATCTCTTTATGACGATTCCAGAGCTTGTGTTAGGATAAATGGGACTTACACAGAATGGTTTAATATCGAAAAAGGTGTTAGACAAGGATGTGTAGCGTCACCCTGGCTGTTTAACCTATATATGGAATTGTCCATGTTTGAAAGATTTAAAAGATTGTGAATGGGGATTAAGAATGAATGAGTTACTTGTCAAATGTCTTCTTTATGCCGACACCAAGTAATACTTGCGTCATCGGCGGAAGAGTTGCAGGCGATGGTAACTATTATGCATGATGCTTTTGAGAGTAAAGAAATGAAAATGAATGTAAGCAAGACGAAAATAATGGTATTTGAAAAGGAGGAGTGCATGACGATGTGCAATATTATGATTGATGGAGAACAAGTGGAGCAAGTGAAAGAGTTTGTATATTTGGGTACTTTGTTTACAAGGGATGGTACACATGAGGGAGATATTGAAAGGAGAACGATTGCTGGCAATAAAGTGAATGGTGCTCTACGCGCTTTTATGAACAGTCGAAATGTATCCGAAAAGGCACATTTGGCTGTTCATTGAGGACTATTAGTGCCTACACTTATGCATGGAAGTGAAGGTTTGGTATGGCAAAAGAAGCATGAGAGTAGAATAAATGCTGTAGAAATGAGAGCGCTGTGAAATATATGTGGTGTGACTCTGAAAGATAGAATAAGGAATAGTGTGATTAGAGAGAGATGCGGCATGAAAGTGGATATAGTGACAAGAATAGAAAAGGGTATGTTAAGCTGGTTTGGGCATGTAGAAAGAATGGACGAGAAAAGACTGACTAAGAAAGTTTATAAGGCTAGTGTGAATGGAACAGTCGCAAAGGGAAGACCTAGGTGAACGTTTCTAGATCAGATCGGAGACGTTCTGGATAAGGGCCAGGTTATGAGCACCTTTAACCGGCGAGCGTGTATGAGGAATGTTATGAAAGTGAATGAAGCCAGAGAAGTGTGTCAGGATCGTAGCAAATGGAAATCCGTAGTCTTTGCCTATCCCTCTGGGAAACAGGTGTGAATCTATGTATGTATGTAATTATCGAATAATTGGACCATTATAATAAGATTGTAAACGCGGAACACTTAACATCGGTCCGCATAAATTATACACATTACCTGATGCGGGAACGAGATAACAAATTAGCATAATGACAACTATTGGTAGCAGGATAATTGATCATAGTTATTATATAAAATAAAATTAAGAAATATTTACTACAAATTATATTTTGCGAAATGTGCAGGCGATATCAGGTCTTTACCTATGAAATAACCATATTTATACCACATTTATTTTCGGAATTTCTTTGTAAAGATATTTTGATAATTCATTTTTATTACTAGAAAAGTCTATAAATATATTACTAGCTTTTTCCGTGGCTTTGGTTATGCTTTCACGCCTTAACTACTCGACCGATCATCATGAAATTTCGCATACACGTTGTCAGGTGTACAAAAAAAGATATACGGTTAGGGAACCATTCATACTTCATCTAGAAAAAGTACTGTTTCAGGGGTATAAAAAATTGACATAACATACATTTACACGAGCAAAGCCGCGGACAAATTATAGCATCAAATCAATAAAGTCAATTCTGCGTACAATTCGTAATCTTTGACTAGTACCCGACCACAAGTGAGTCGGTGCAAAATAAACGTCGGCCATTAAATAATCGTCGTACAAGCCGCCATTGATCGTTTCTGTACGTTTGCGCATGGTACACCCGTGACCCCTTTATTATGCGGTTATACGATCCCGAATGAAAAGAACCAGCTTCTTCCTTTGCTTTCTCATGTAGTAAACATGCTTTTGCGATGACTTCACTCGCGTGAATCCCACGGGAATGCATACTATAATATGTTAATCCGTGTCTTTCACAAATATGTTCATCACTTTTACCTGTTCGTTTAAACTTGAGCAACCAGCAACAGCGGGGCAAATGTATTCTTTTTTATGTGTACCATCTCATCAACTCACTGGTGGGTGGATCGTTGAAACTGTAACTACATCACCTATCCTGCGCGAAACGACTCTGAAGAGACGTCTTGGCACATCTTAGGCCGAGGCCACCAAACACTTTTAAAGCCGCCTTAACAATGGGCGGAAGACTTCCGTTTTCTTCGCAAGGTAAGTACCTCGGACCAGCAGAAACCGCAGACCATCAAACTTTAGTTATGTTCCTCCGGTAAAGGTCCTATGTGCGAAAACAGGGGACCGATGATCTTAGTATAGAAAGAGCGTAACTCGCAGTTATTCTTACTGCTAGCTTACAGGCGGTTACTGCTTTTTAGATGTTGTTAAAGTCAGCGTAGCTAAGCAGTGCATGGAGAAGATTCTGACCCACATCGTCTGGCACCTAAACACGGTCGGTCATGTCAATGCTTTTTAAGTACATCTCCCGCTCTAATAATAATTCCTAAATCGCGGGGGATTTAACAAACATTTAAACAACGGACACAAAGAACAGACTCGGCACAATCATTTGTGGATCACAATTTTTTTTGGCCCGTGTGGGCTTTGAACCCTCCGCGCAAAGGCAGCGGCGAGGCGACATCTTAAGCCACACTACGTGATCCGTGCAGTCAATTCCGATATTCTAAAAAATCACGGGTCAATGATTAATATTGATTAGTTGCCTGGTCTAATGTACTAACTAGTTTCTTCAGTCCAAAGTAGTATATCAGCTAACATATAAATTAATTGTTAGCTCTCACTGGAAATTGGGATTGCTAAGTGCTCGTTGGCCTGTGTCGCTGGAGGCAATTGTGATGTAACACTTTCATCGAAAGTGTTGACGTAAGGGTGCGCAGTGATTGAGAGCTTTGAATAAAATATACACAGTCTGACTGTCTCAATGGCAGCGATCGTGTATGTGATTGCTGTGCATGAGACCTTGGGTTTTGGATAGTCAGTGGACATTACTGGAATTTTCTGTCAAAGAATTTTCAATAGTAGCATGGAGTTCAGAACTGTGGCAGATAGACGGCAATAGGCTTACCCTCTGTTATAATTAAAAAATAACATTAGGTATCTAACATAAATTACCTTCTCCCTAGTCTTATTATTCCCAAGTCATTTGGGGTCGGCTTTTCTGATCTAACTGGATTTGACTGGATATCAGTTTTTACACGGAGCGGCTGCCACCTGACCACCGCAATCCGAAGGCTAACGATACCCTAAGGCTAGACCAGTGTCAGGATATTATAGGGCACTGGTAAAGTAACGACTGCCATAGATGTTCATGGCAGCCGGGACCGACGGCTTAACGTGTTCTCCGAGGCACGGAGCAGGCGATAATTGTCAATCAATACGCACATAATTTCTAAAAGTCATATAACTTCCGAAAGTTAGAGGTACGCAACGTGGGTTCGAATCCGAGACCCTCTGCATTGCAGTCTGTTGGTCTTCCCACTGAGCTATCGCTGCTGTCAAGATTTCTAACATAAATAATTAACAAAAATAAAAACAAATGTATATAAATTCATAAAAATGTCAAATGAAAAAATTTAATAATATGTATAAAAGATTTAGGCAATTCATTAAAATGAATAATATGTGTACAAGTTTCCAGCTACACGCCAAGGAAGGTGCGGGTGGCGGGGAACTCAGCATACTTCGGTATCGTAAACGTAATACCACGGCTCGAACGCTGTGGGCTGGCATTCGTGCAGTCAGACAGGCCATTTAGTCACAGGTAGGCACCTCTTCAGGAATATAGACGATTTACTAAGTATGTTAAACAAACTGAAAGTAATAGACTATTTATTCAAACGGCGCAAATACAAAAACCTGGCAGGGGATTATGTTTTTGAGCCGTTTGGGATCGAAACGCTAGGGTGATGGGGTCCCAGTGCTCGTGCTCTCTATAGAGACATAGCGAAAAGGTTAATCGATGCTTCCCGTGACTAGAGGGCTGGCCTTTATTTCGCGGAAAGAATAAGCATTGCCATTCAACTTGGCAATGTTGCCAGTCTTCTGGCCACACTACCAATCGAATGTGATGCGGAGGAATTCTATGATGCCGATTAGACGGTCTTAGTTAACTTTTTCATTTTTATTTCTGTTTTATAATATTTTAGGTATAAGTTAGTTTTAAAGAATTGTTTGAACCTATTTAAAACTATTTTATTTAAGTGTAAATTTAGTCTAGAGTAGTAAATTATACTATACATTATTGACAACGCTATATGCATAAGTCTATTGTATATGTTTCTTAACCAACCAGACTTGATATCGTGTTGTGCCCAATTGCATTCGAAAATCTTTCAAATGCGATTTACTAGATTGATTGCTAAAATACAAATTGTGTATTTGTACTCTAGATCTTTTAATAAAATTAGTTTAAATTAGTTGCCTTTCAGACATTGTTCGCATCCGAATTGTTACATTACACGCCGATGCTTTCAGTCAGCACTGACCTTTAGATCCTGAAGTGTATGAATTACGAAGTGTCACAGTGTAATCGAGAAGTCTCGCTCATTGAGACAGAACAATCGTTTAGATCGTACGATACGCCGATACGTTGTGTCTAAGCGTGAATTGTTAGATATATAGCTTTTCTATTTAGATTGGCTGTTAGAGAAGTGCTCTACATATGTAGATTCCATGAAAGGGTAAGCAGAAGTGTATAAAACCCATATTTTGCTAGTTGTCTTTAGGTCTAACAAAATAGTGTGCGAGTCTATTGCCGTCTGCTGGATACGTTTTTAGACTCCATGTTTTAACGAGGTCTAGAGGTCTCGGGTTCGATCTATTGAGTGAGTTATTATTTTTTTTTGTTAGGAAAGTCTCAGTAGCTTATGGTGTCTGGAACTGTGTACGGTAGACGCTAAACGTCGCCATGTAATGGGGTATAATGTAATGTAATAGAAAAATAGTAAAGTATATAGATATATACAGTGCGAACTTCCGAATCGAACGTGATATTGTACCAAGCGTCGTCCAACTTCGTCTGCTTCACATAAGACAATTTTCTCCGTTTTTGCAACATGTTTCATTGCTGCTCCGCTCCTATTGGTTGTAGCGTGATGTTATATAGCCTATAGCCTTCCTCGATAAATGGGCTAACAAACAATAAAAATTTCAATTCGAACTAGTAGTACCTGAGATTAGCGCGTTCAAGCAAACAAACAAACTCTTCAGCTTTATAATATTAGTATAGATTTGAAATGGTCCCTGATTTAAGAAATATGACCCATATAATATTATACGCAACATTTTGTTGCACAACATAACCACATGTGCAACATACGATGTTTATGTGAAGTATCATCAAAGGTGAGGTGAGCAGAACTCGCGCTATATACACTACGCACAAGTTTTTGATCGTGTTGAGTAATTATAAACATTAATATTACAACGTGTGGTTATAGTTTAAGAGGAAATGCCGCCATCAAAACATTTTAAGAAAAGGTTCTTAAGGTGTCTATAGCTGTCGCGTTTGGCTCGAACGATATATCAATATGTAAAAAGAATAACTACAGTTCGAATTGATTGTAACTCTAAAATTATCATGCTGTATTTCCTTGTTTCCTCCTCCGAAATGAAACTGATTTAATACGTTTTCATCAAAAGTATTAGAAGAAGTACGTTTTTAAATATTTTATTAGTTTCGTTAACTGGACTTCTGGAAAAACAGTAAACAGTCCTGGTATTTATACGTAGTCATGAAGTAGCTTGCTACAACGTGAACCGAAACCGTAGGTTTTGGGGACAATACCTATTTATATCTGATCCTGGCCCTCTGTCTTAACCACATGGATTGCGAGAGACCACTATTTCATTAACTGATATAGTTATAGTGGTTTAGATGAATAGTTTAAAGAGGATGATAATCTTGCTGGTCCAAACGTAGCGAGCTAAGAACACACAAGTAGCGGTGCGTCTCGGTTGGTCTCCTAATCAGTCCACATATCAAAAGACGGAGGAAGTGATACGATTGTTCGCAACGTCCATAGACATCAGTAAACTCCAGGCAGGACATAAGCTTGCTAACAAAAAAACCCTTATATTATTTTGTTTAGTACTCACTCAAGAACAATATTGTTTTATTAAAGCAATACAATCTATTTTCACTTGTAAGCAGTACAGAAATAATGTGGTCGCAGCCAGCACCAGATTCCGGTACATTAGTCATACGTCGCACGCGCACATCGACGCAGAGCTATGCGCGCGCGCCGTCACCCTGTCTGTCGGTGCTGTCGCCTGCGCAATTAATAGCCCGCTTCGTCTTATTGTCTTCCTATATCACATTCATGACGGTGCTCATTCTGGTGGCTTGTATTGAAATGAGTTTAGAATAGTCTCTTTGATGAATCAATTCAGCATTCATAGTCTGCTGCCGAACTTGCCAACAACAAGCCTCACTGTTAATGTCTTAACGTCTGTCGTTCCACTTTTCGCATCAAGATATATATCCTTTTTATTTTCATCACAAAATTCTGCATGCTCTTGCGGTAGACAAACCGTTGACTGTTTTTGAAGAAAACTGGTATATAGATCATATCCGTAATCGGGATCAATTTATTTTTAAAAGGAAGCTAATAACTCGTGGATTAAAAATACTGGTTTCTTTAAATGTAATGTTCAATTACTACCTCACTTACACGCACTCACACTTCCACAAACACTATATTCTTTTTTTATCGCCCTCCAACCGCTCTGTGTCAAGACCAACGAAGAACGCTTATAACAAAATATATAGATGGTGAGAGTACCATCTATATAGTTTGTTATAAGCGTTATCTATAATCAGATTGCTGTCATGTCTTTGGCCTTTCTCCTGTTATTATTAACATTCTTAAAAATACATTTTATTTCCGAAGTAAGCAGATTTCTACTAGACCCACGTTTCGTCAGTTGATTAGTTCTACGCAACAGGGAGTTTAGCTTCGATGACTTTACATATTTAAAAGTGGTATCCAACAGAATTGGCACCAATACTTGCTAGCAATATAAGAACAGATGTATAGCTAACAACGTCGTGAATAGACCTGATTCTGAGAAATAGATGAGAGATAGCTGAACAGAGACGAGGGGAAGAGACAGATCATTATCGGTATAGGTTTAGCTTGTTTCGACGTATGTTTATCTTGGTTTACTTTAGTCTCTTTGCAATACTACAAATTTGTCTGCAAACATCGGTTGCTCTGCGTCAGCCATTTTCCTTAAGTTTATCACTTATTAAAATGTTAATTATAAAATTATTCTATTGCACGAATGGGAACTATCACACACATTTTGCGAGAAGATCTCGTTAATTTCTAGATCCATAATTGGTTTTAAACCTGGATGTTCTTAATGTCTGTTGTTTGAATGTATGTATGTTAAATTCTCCACAATACAGAAATTATTCCTAGAGTTGGAGTTATTTTTCTTGGTCAGACAAAAGAGAGCTGGAACATGAAGATTTATGCTAACTTAAAAAGTTAAGAAATCAAAAATATTTATAAAAATGGGTAAAACATATTAGAAAATATAACAATTATTACTAATGTGATAAAAAGCCTACGGCCTACCCATTTAACTGGCAGAATCTCTAGCGGGACTTAAAGATCAGCCAGAAACATAACGTAAACGTATGCTTGTCTCGCTGCCTTCTTATAATGGAGCCCATATCAAGAAAAACAGCTAAAAAGGGTAATATCCAGATAAATATCCAGGTAGATTATATATAAGTATACATATAGATCCAGTACACTCGCCCTATATTACGTGGGACGATACATATGTAGAATATATACATAGCTTAAATAACCATAATATGTTTGCCGCCCTTCACAAATAACTGTCATTTCTTTCTGGCGACATGTAGTTCAGATACTCCTCAACAATAAACTATAAATATAATTATAGATTCAGGAATTTTGTTATTTAAATTGTATTAAACGTAAATAACCGAACCCTTCCCGTAGGTTTTCTAAGTATGAGATCTATTTGTGACGCGTGGAGCTCGCGACAGCAACACAGACTGGGCGACGCGACGTTGCGTGCCTTTATTCTATAAATAACAAGCTAGTGTATAAACATTGGACAGAAACTTTACTACTATCAATTATATTAAATTGTTGACTTTCTGCCATCGTTCTGAATCTCAATTAATATAAATTAATAATAATAATAATATTCTATCACATACACACAACACCATCTAGCCCAAACTAAGCAGAGCTTGTACAATGGGTAGTAGACAATGGATAAACATACATATATACATTGTTTTTTGTAAATACATACCTATTATACATAGAAACACCCAGACCAAGACAAACATCCATGGTCATGCACTCAAATGTTTGACTTGTGCGGGAATTGAACCCGTGACCTCAGGCGTGGCAGTCGGTTACACTGACCACTACGCCATCGAGGCATCATATAAAATAATAGCTGCATCGATGCGGATGCTGTGCGTGAGATCTTGGGTTCAAATTAAAAATAATTTCGGGTTATTTAGGTGGTAGCACAGAGTCTGGAGTCGAATGTGCCTGCTGTGCATGAGGTCACGAGTTCCTTTTTCGTGTCAAGCAAATTGATATAGCGTTTTCTTTCAAGAAATTCTCTGCAGAAGCACGGAGGTAGCACTCGATTTGTCTGTGGAATAAATACAGGTGTCCCAGAAGTCGACGTCAAGCCGGAATCAAGTAACAGGCTCAGTTATAATAGCAATCAGTAATATAAAAAGTAAATAGTTTTTTATTTTAAAATTTATAGGCATTTAAAAAAGTCAAGTATATCTACATCATGTGACGGTCTTTTCATTCCTGTTACTACAGATATTTATTCTTTGAATTAATGGTTTTTTATGTAATCTCGAATAATGCTCTCGATTTTTTCGATTATTCGAGATAACACAACAAAAAGAAATAATTCAAAAAGTAGATATCTTTACCGACCTGGGAAACAAACGAGAACACATGTTCTCATTTGTTTCCCAGGGCGTGCAAATTGTTAAATTGCTTTTCGGTCAAGATGTACACTTTTTGTAGAATTCAGTGGATTCTGAATTGATCATACATATGTGGGTACCATACTTAAACGCGGAAAGAATTTAAGGTAACCACCGAAATTTTAAGAAATTTTACCGTTGCCAACGTAAGCATAGAAAAGGGGGATAAGAACTTTGCACACCATTGCTGACAAAGGGGAGGGGGACGGGTGTTAAGATTAACTAAAATCCTGTTTACATAATACTTAAAAAACCCATAAGTAAAAATAATAAATAGACAGACTATCTATTTTCTAATATTAGAATAATCTAGGTCATAGTTTACACGGAACCTTTCATCAAAATTTGTGCAGCGGTTCTTGCGTGACGGAATTAAATCCATCCAAACATATAAGTACTAAAGTTTCAAATTTATTATATTATAAGGATAACTTCTATATTTATAATAGGATTAACCTTGTTTACAAAATTTCTCCCTGCTGGTGACGGGTCTTCGCTTCTAATAGTTTCTTGTCAGGATTCTTTTCATTGGCTGGAATCCTTACTTGGCCTTAATCAGGTATTTGTAAATACACAGATTTAATGCTGTCGTTATGAGTTCCGTGTTATAAGCTTCGGCTTATTTTTGCGTGGGATGGTAAGGATCCAAGTTCGATTTACTTTTAGGACCAATTTCTTTTTTTATAAGGCATTTCTTGTTTTCAGTTCGTAGTCTGGTAATTGAACGTAATTGAACTCACTATTCCGTAGGTCCTAAAAACAGATAAATATTCTTTACTAGATTTTTCCTGCGGCTTCGCTCCCGTTAATAAAAATTTCATCAGTTAATTCTATCCTTGGAAACTGTCGGGTCGTAAATCCTTACGTACTTTTTCTGGAAAAAAGATCCGATACCCCTTATGCTTTTCTGTAACCCTGTCAACGTGTGTGCGAAATTTCATAATGATCTGTCTAGTAGTTAAGGAATGAAAGCGTAACAAACAGAAAACAAACAAACACACAAACGCAAATTTTATTCATTGATATTAAACTACTTACTATATACGGATTTTATCGCTTTTTTTATTTGACACTTTATTACATAATTTAGAAACTGTTACACAACTACTACTATAGAACTTTACTAATTTTTAAGCAAATTACCTAAATTATTATTAATTATAAGGTCGCGGGTTCGATTCCCGCACAAGTCAAATATTTGTGTGCATGAACATGGATGTTTGTCTTGGCCTGGGTGTTTCTATGTATAATATGTAAGTATTTACAAAAAAGAAAACGTATATACATATGTATGTTTATCCATTGTCTAGCCATAGTACAAGCTCTGCTTAGTTTGGGCTAGATAGTGTTGTGTGTATGTCATAGAATATTATATCATTATTATTATTATTAAAAATATTTATATTTAGGTTTACACTTTCCCTGACATTTCGGTTGCTTTTCAGCAGCCATGGTCACGGGGAGTCTCCCCGTATTATGTAATAAAGTTTCAAATAAAACGCGAACAACGCGATAAAATCCGTATATAGTAGTTTATATCAATAAACACATACGCATTTAAAATATTAGTTAGATTTCGTTTATGGGCTTTGTAACACACAGCATATACCAGTCTTATCGTATCCTAAAGAAACACATTACTCAACAATTATACCTATCATAATAGGTAGTTGTCAGAATGTGGGTATTCTTCTTATCGTATCGATAGCAACAGTTTTTAAATGATTTTAGTTAGAAATCATATTACAATGGTACAGTTCTTGAACTTTATTACAGGTTTGCTGTAGGTACTTTAGGCACGATTGACTACTTTATCTCCTTGCCAATAAGGTTGCATATTATAATAGGAAACAATTTTCCATTGATCCCGTACTAAATGCAATTTCCCCAATGGATCGTAGTACAAAGGTTGATCGCCGCTAAATTGGGTAATGTTGTTAGATGCTATGCTAGACCCGAAGATACACATAAAAAACATCAAAGATAGTGCCAGGCTAATGAGTTTAGGACGCTTCATTTTGTTTGAGTGCACTCTGGTCGCTGTAGATATTGTTTCGATTGGCTTATTATGATTGTCTTCTGTTACCATTGCATAACTTGTCTCGATCTGCAAAATAGATAATTTTATTATAGGACGCTTTATTATACCGTTTTTGCAAACAACGTGCCAATTCTGGGCTCGAGGGGCACGTCAGCAAATGATTCCATTGTCTGTGGGGATGCACACATATATATTATCCTTAGATCTGCCAACCTGGGTACGTAACCTGTGTAGTGCCTTTCAGTTTGGCCATGGAAGTTTATATTCCGGAGATAATCGCCGGTGGGATAAAGGTAGGGATGGAGAATGTGGGTGAAATGCATCTTTACCTATCTCCTCGGTGATAAAAAGACATAAGTCTTTTGAAAGAAGTAGAAATTTAGGTTAAACTATCCAAGATTGTAGTTAGTCAATGAGTAGTATATCACTTAAACAAAGTGCGCAGTGCGCAGGATTCATGCGCGCGCGCGCAGATTAGATTGCATGCGCTTGCGCCGCTCTCAATCTAATTATTGTGCGTATTGATAACGTAGAATGAATGAATTTTATTAGTATAATAGAATAAGTTAAACCTTTAATTTAAATGCTAAATTTTTTCCGCTGCTTCGCTCGCGCTTATGTAGATTTTCTCAATAAATTACTATCTCTCGGGAACAGTACTATTTTCCTAAATAAAGGTTATCCTATGTCCTTTTCTGTGCCTCTGACAACGTGTATCCAAAATTTAATAATCGCTCAAGTAAAATTGTGAACAAACAAATAAACTGACATTCGCATTTATAGTATTAGATAGGATTTAAAAAATAAATGCATAACACGAGCTGTGCCAACGTCTCAATGTGCTAAATGTCGCGACAATAATAAAAATATAATTCGATTAATCGAACATACTGATACACATAAAAATAATTTTAATATGAGTCGTAAAAGGTTTTATAAATTCGTTAAAGTTAATCGACAATTATTGTCTCACTTGTAATCTTCGGATTAATATATTTATTATATATATATTTATATTATATATTATTATATATTTATATTATATATTATTTTTTCAAAAGCGCTAATCTTTAAAAATTTCGGTCGAATTTGAAAACGCCGTTTGCTTTGGACAGCCATATTCTTGAGGAAAGTTATAGATTATATAACATTACTAGCTGATCCGCGCAACTTTGTCTGCTTTACATAATAGATATTTTCCCGTTTTTACAACATTTTCCATTGATGCTCCGCTCCTATTTGTCCTAGCGAGATGTTTTATAGCCTATAGCTTTCCTTGATAAATGGCCTATAGAATACTAAAAGAATTTTTAAATTCGAACCAGTAGTTCCTGAGATACGCGCGTTCAAACAAACAAACTCTTCAGCTTTATAATATTAGTATAGATGATACGAGGCATGGAAGTGGATCAGTTATCAGAAAAATGGGCGAAACCGCGGAGAACAGCTATTAACAAATATTGCTTCACAACACAATCAGTTTAATCTGTATTTCTTCCATTACATTAATATGTGCTTTGTACATTATTACTAGTAATTACATAATTTATTCTTCTTCTGCTGATATTGACAGTATTTGACACGTCGTTGTCTTTCAAATAAATCACTTTTTATATTGTAATAGACTTGCGTTTGAACGCGATCTCACCTGAGTGCCGAGTGCGAATTTATTTTATGTTAACGCGATCGGCACGTTTATGACGTTCGGCGCTCTGATTGGCCCGCTTCAAGCTCTTAACCAATCAGATAGCCAAACGCGTTAACCGTTTCGATCGCGTTAACGTAAAAACAACTCGTACTCGGCACCCTGATGTTAAGTGACGATGCAGTCGACGATAGAGCTCGCTTGCTTAGAAGATACCTATTTACTCGCGACTTGAAGACGTCCAGATTGCACTCATCGGAAAACACAGACTTCGGCAATGAGGTTCCACTCCTTTGCGGTAAGGTTATAAAAGTGGAAGCAAAGCGCATTACGAAGCGATTTACGTAAATGTGGTATATCCACCATTGTGCCGCTAGTCTGTTGTCTGATCGTCCGATGGTAGAATGAGGAAGGAGGAATCAAATTATGCAGTTCCTCTGCACACTCTCCGAAATGTATCCGATAGAAAACCGAAAGACTGGCAACCTTGCGAAGATGCTCCAAGCTTTGGAGTCGTGCGTTGACCAGTTGGTCATTGCTGATAAGTCCTGGCCTTTCGCTCAATTGACTCCAAAGCCTCCAGCTAAAATTTTTACTTGACAGTTTGATAGTTTAGGGTTCATAATAAAATCTAAACCATCGTTTCATCGAATTCTGTTTAGTAGAACCAGAGTCATGGTGCATAGTATGGCCGAACTGTTCTCCTTACGGACGGAGCCACGAACAAAAACTAGCCAGACATTAAAATACAATTCATATTCATTTTAAATTATAGCACGCACTTAAAACCGTCGTAAATATTAAGGGCCCATCTAGCCGATACCTGTTTCCAATATTATTTTTATATAATTATACTTGTTACAAATTTTTATTTGCCATAAAACTGAATGCAGCTTTTTCAGAAGCAGTATAGTTTAATAAGGACAGTTTATAGAAACTTTCAAATATAAAACTCTTATTTTATTTGAGTGGCATAACTCACTTGGTGCGTATTGCTTTTGTGCTTGCCAGTCGGCGCCACTAGCCAGTAAGGTCCTGTCAATCCTGTCACAGCTGCTGTCAATTTTGATTTGGTGGTAATAACTCTCTGTTTTTATAGTTACTGTTGAAGTGACTTTAGAGTATGACGTCTAGAGACCTCACTATTCACTGGCATCTCTAGCGGCGAATTTAAGCACAAAGTCCTCATTTTTTAATACCATAGAAGTAGGTACCACTCTCTTACATCACATTGGCGTAAGAGTAAAAATACCATTACTGCGTGTATAATTCTCTTATTTCTTTCATTTCATCTCACCTTTAACTTTTTAAAGTCTTCCTAGACAGCGATGGTTCCGGATATAAAGAGTAATCGGGACAAATCTTTAAGTCGCATGAAATTGGAAACGAACTTACAACATTTGCATGGCGATGAACCATTTAAGCCACTGCACTATGCGAAGTCCATTTAAAAAGTTATTTATTTGACATATTGTAGAGTTCTAGACTAATAATAAAGAAGGATTGTTTGTTTTTGTTTGAACGCGCCAAATTCTGGCACTACCAGTCAGATTTTAAAATCATTTTAATATCAGACTTTGCACTTGATATCTTAATTCTTGAGGGAGATTATAGGTCACATACAATTACGGTACGAGCTACGGAAGAGGAGCAGTAATCGTAATCAATTTTCTTCTCCCTAGTCTTTATTATTCCCAAGTCACTTGGGGTCGGCTTTTCTGGTCCAACCGGACCAGATATCAGTTTTTACACGGAGCGGCTGCCACCTGACCTCCGCAACCTGAAGGCTAACGATACCCTAAGGCAAAACCAATGTCAGGATATTAAAGGGCACTGACTTCCCAATAACGACTGCCATAGATGTTCATAGCAGCCGGGACCGACGGCTTAATGTGCTCTCCGAGGCACGGAGCAGGCGATAATTGTCAATCAATACGCACATAATTTCGAAAAGTCATATAACTTCCGAAAGTCAGAGGTGCGCGACAATCGTAAATCGTAAATAATCGTGGGTGAAACTGCGGAAAAAGAGTATTTTGATAAAATATTGTTACCATTGATATCAAATTGTGGGTACAGCGGATATATAACATAATTATATATACTATATACCATTATAATAACATTTAACACTAGCATCCCTGTTTAAACTGATAACAATTGTATGATGATTCATAGGCCTATTCCTAAAAGTTGATCTACTAAATAACGGATAGCGTTTCTGTGAATAATCGTTACATAGAAACTTATTATTAATATTTCATTGTAAATAGGCATTAAAATAAACGTTTTATTGGCTTCATATACAGGGTGTCCGGTAATTAATGGATAACCTGGAAATGTCTTATAGTGGAATTGATGGCCGTTCAGAAAAAAATATGAAAAAAATTCTATCCTAACTACTACCTGAGATATGTGTTTCTTTTTTAATTACCATGTATAACTTTCTTGTATACTACGACCGTAAATGAATGAAATCCGTCGGTTTTTTGTTGTTTTATTATGAAACACTAATTATGCTAATAGAAAGACAGTCAAAAGTATGCTATGCTATATATAATAGCTTGCACTTTTTAATATATATATTTTATTTTATTTTCATTTTTTTTCCTTTTTCTCAGCGGCCTTCAGTTCTACTATAAGACATTTCAAGGTTATCCATTAATTACCGGACACCCTGTATACATTCATATATATTAGCGGTCGCCTAGTGGTCAAAATTCGACGAATTAAGTTTAATCGTTGTTAAGGTTTTATTGTCTATAATTTTACCCTTATAATCACATTTCATTTAGATTTCGCCAAGGCTATACAGGTTATTTACCTATATTTTTGAAACAAATTATTATTTACTTAACTATACTCTTTCGTTGACGATATTCCTAAGCTTTCTACTTCGTTTTATTTTTTCTTTATTACATAATATAAAGAAGCAAAAACTTTGTACCCCTTTTTACGAAAATTGCGCGGACGGAGGAGTATGAAATTTGGCAAAGTTAAAGTTTATATGGAGAAGGAGGGGCGAATCCTAATATTTATATAAAATATGCATTAGAAATACATTAAATTAATGAAAAACACTACACGCACACAACCATGCATTTGACACATGCAGTCAAATCGCGTTCGTAGTATTTCGACATTGTTCGTCTGACGTCGTACAATTCATTGTAACTATGGTTACCTATACCTTATTTATATATAATAGAGATAAACAGAAAACAAAGTAGCAAGCTTGGGAATTTTGGTCGAATTTTGACCACTAGGCGACTGCTAGTATTAGTAAGTATTTGAATTTTAGTGAACTCACTCTTCCTAGTATGGACACTATTTGGTGCGATCTCAGTATTGCAAGGTTTCTATGATTGAGATCTTTACTAACGGCTTTCTCTTAATTATTGTCTGTATATTTTTTGCGATATCCCTTTTATGCAAACACGGGGCCTGCTCCACTTCCATGTACTCATTAACCGTGGTCGTGATAGGTTAGTCTGTTTGTTCAACCGCTTGCCTTTCACTACTTGCGTATATTCAAGCTCGTTATCTTTAAAGTAACAGACAGATCTTTGGCTGAATAAATATTAAACTGGTAGCCATTTAATGCGTTGCGTGATTTGTTGGTAAGGGGTCAGAGATTTCTGTTTAGATTCATCGTTTAGGGTTGTCGAGTTTAGTTCGTAATGTCAGTTATAGATTAAACCTTAAAATAGAGTTTAGACAGTCAAGATTGACGTATTTTGAATATGTCATGAAGTCATGATAGAAGTTTAAAATCTGGTTGTGTTTAATATATGATCCTAATTGATTTTATGAATTATGACAGACACAATATTTTAATAACGTTCTTTTTTTCATTAGCTTTTTATATGTGGCTCAGTGGGGTGACCAACAGACATGCAGAGGGTCTCGGGTTCGAACCCACGTCGCGCACCTTTGACTTTCGGAAGTTATATGACTTTTCGAAATTATGTGCGTATTGATTGACAATTACCGCCTGCTCTGTGCCTCGGAGAGCACGTTAAGCCGTCGGTCCTGGCTGCCATGAACATCTATGGCAGTCATTATTGGGAAGTCAGTGCCCTATAATTTCCTGAAACTTTTTTTTTTTTGGGATGGTGCAAATGCCCCTTATGCATACCGCCCCACTCGGGGGGAAGTGGGACATTTATGTCGGGCTCACCGGCCTAGACGACACGACCGGCATACCGACTAAAACCCCTCTGTGCACCGTCACCTCACTTTGACTAGCCTTAAGTTATCGTTAGCCTTCGGGTTGCGGAGGTTAGGTGGCAGCCGTTCTGTGTCAAAAATTGACATCCAGTCAAATCAGGTTAGACTAGAAAAGCCGTCCCCCAAGTGATTTGGGAATAATAAAGGCTAGGGAGAAGATAACGCTGAGTACTTTACAGAATAATTTTGGGACATGGGAATTTAACATTAAGATCCACTACATGAGAATAACATTTAACTGGTATTTCACACTCATTTTCACACAGTTATTGCGTCAACTAACGGACTGGGAATGCCAATTACATTCACATAGGTTTATTACTTGACCACTTGACATAAGCCTCATTTTATAACACTGCATAATTATTATTATACTAAATATTGCCCGCGGCTTCGCTTAAAGTCGATCGCTAAATGTACGTTATATTCAGTAACAGTAACAGTGCTATTTTCTGGATGAAAGGTACCTTATGTCCTTTTCTGTCGAAATGGCGTAGTGGTTAGAGTAACCGACTGCCATGTCCGAGGTTGCGGGTTCGATACCCGCACAAGTCAAACATTTGTGTGCATGAATATGGATGTTTGTCTTGGTACGGGTGTTTCTATGTATATAATGAATGTATTAACAAAAAAAAAAGTATATGTGTATGTTTATCCATTGTCTAGTACCCATAATACAAGCTTTACTTAGTTTGGGCTAGATGGTGTTGTGTGTATGTGATAGAATATTATTATTATTTTATGATGATCGGTTCAGTAGTTAAGGCGTGAAAGCGTTATAAACAAACAAACTCACATTCGTATTTATGATATTAGTAAGGATTGAGCCAGCTTTTACCCGCTAATCCCGTTCGATTTTAGTTGTTTTGAATGTGAATATCCAAATGCTTAAAGAAGTTATTAGTGCTTATAATTATGATCTTCCATGTCAAGTTTGTAGACTAGTAATGATACCTTGGAGTTTAATTACTTAAACCTAGCATTTAACTTGAACATTAACATAGTAAATTTTTTTTTATTTTTTTATTAATTTATTATAATTTTTGACGGACATAAATGGTACTTTGTGACCTAAATCTATATTCTATACTAATATTATAAAGTTGAAGAGTTTGTTTGTTTGAACGCGCTAATCTCAGGAACTACTGGTTCGATATGAAAATTTATTTTTGTGTTAGATAGCCTATTTACCGAGGAAGGTTATAGGCTACATAACATTACGCTACGACCCACGTGGGCGGGTAAACATAAACGCGGCTGAAACCGCGGGCACATCTAGTAAATAATATGCGTATTAATATAATGTAGTTTAATAAGAACACAAATAAAGCGAGTATCCTCTATATCTATCGTATCCTGAGGGTATTAAGAAATCCGACCTTATTCCTTGTCTGCATCAGAAAACTGCGGCACTTCACCTTTTTGGTTCTAAGGGTTTGAGCGTTTATAATTCCTTCAGTGAATATTTTAGGACTTCTCGTTTTATATATTAGACATTGTATTGATTTCATGCATAAATCTTATTAGAAGACCATGCACGAATGGCATTAAAGTTTAAGTGGTTAACTTAATTACACAACGCTGTGTGTTATAGGTTCTTTTAAAAGTAACAGTAATTGTAAATATATACATACATAGATTCATGCCTATTTCCCAGAGGGGTAGGCAGATACTACTAATTTTCCATTTGCTACGATCCTGACACACTTCTCTGGCTTCATTCACTTTCTTAAAATTCCTTATACACGCTCGTCGGTTTAAGGTGCGTTAACCTGGCCTTTATACAGAACGTCTCCGATCTGATCGAGAAACATTCGCCTAGGTGTTCCCCTTGCGACTGTTCCATTCACACTAGCCTTATAAACTTTCTTAGTCAGTCTTTTCTCGTCCATTCTTTCTACATGCCCAAACCAGCTTAAAATACCCGTTTCTACGTAAGCACTGTTTAGCAAGTATAAGATTGACGTTCATAAGTGTTACTTCGGGACCTATTTCTTTTTTATTCTTTAAGGTCACTTCCAGCTCAGTACAGCCAATAAGTAGTAGAACAAAAAATCCCGTAGTCCACGTTCCACAAGGCTATTTCCACGTACGTATATTAAAAAGCGGTTAAAGTGTCCTTGTATGCGAACCGTGAGCGTGTAACGGGCCCCTTCGTGAGGAGGGCGTGAATGCGACTGAATAAGATAACGGATGACGGCCTTTTTCTATTTCACAAGAAAAATGCATTTTACTCGCATGATAACCTATACCATTGCACAAGAAGGTAATCGAACTCAATACTTCACGTTTAGAAGATACTAGCGGTCATGTAGTGGTCAAAATTCGACCAGAATTCCTAAGCTTGCTACTTTGTTTTCTTTTTTAAACTTCTAACTATGTTCACTTATAAGTAACCATAGTTACAAAGAATTGTACGACGTCAGACGAACAATACCGAAATACTACGAACGCGATTCGACTGCGTGTGTCAAATGCATGGTTGTGTGCGTGTAGTGTTTTTCCATTAATTTAATGTATTTCTAATGCATAGTTTATGAAAATATTAGGATTCGCCCCTCCTTCTCCATATAAACTTTAACTGTGCTAAATTTCATACTCCTCCGTCCGCGCAATTTTCGTTAAAAGGGGTACAAAGTTTTTGCTTCACGTATTAATATAGAGATAATACTTAGCATATTTAAGCCACAGAGCCGATGATGCAGTCGTAGGCTTTATTTTAAAGAGTATTTTTTCATTTAAATCTCCCGCACTAGATATTCAAACAACGGACACAAGTAACATCCAGACTCTGAAAAACCATTTGCAAATCACACATATTTTTGTCTCGTGTGGGATTCGAACCGACAGACCATTTATGGATCACACATTTTTTTGTCTCGTGTAGGATTCGAACCCACAATACTCGGCGCACTGGCGGTGACGAGGCGAACATTTAGACCACTTCGCCATTTGAGCTCGATCAGATCGGAGACGTTCTGGACAAAGGCCAGGTTAAGAGCACCTTCAACCGATGGGCGTGTATGAGGAATGTGATGAAAGTGAATGAAGCCAAAGTGTGTCAGGATCGTAGCAAATGGAAATCCGTAGTCTCTGCCTACCCCTTTGGAAAACAGGCATGAATCTATGTATGTATGTATGAAAAATTATTAGTCTAAATTTATTTATGACAATTGTATTTTATTCAGACATTTACGGGCACATTTAACAGATATCAATATCCTTGATATTCATTACTTAAAGTTCATTGAAAACAGCTCTAAATTCTAACTCTCTTCACAAAGCCACTGTATCAGAACACGATGAATTTATTTTTTTTAGTTATTAATAAATATTTTCTGTTTTTTGTAAGTCATAGGGTCGACAATACAACCTTAAAATATTGATCAGAGGCATTTAATGTGATTTCTTTATGTTTATTTTTTACTTAACCTATTGAATAATTTACATCGAATATACGGAAATGTATACACGTCTGTATATAATAGACCGTTGTTGGTACTCTAGCTTTGATTTATCCCACTAAAAGATAGTGTGTCAATACTGGTATCAGTGTGATGGATGCTGCGCGGGACCACCCGCGGGTTTTATCACCGCTTATCAACGCGGCAATCTCCAGATCTGGACGCGGCCTAATTAGTGGTCTCGCGTGCCAGACCTGGGCCGATAAGATGCCGCTAGGACATGTGACGTCCGGTTGGCGAACAGGTTTCTTATAAGTTATATAATACGGGGCAGGTGGTGTAAGTTTGCGCTTCACGGCGATTGTATAGTTCCAAGTTTGATAATGAGTTAGGTTAAGTGTTTTTAGGGTTACAGAGAAAGTTGCAGATGCATGGAAAGCTGTGATAACATTAAATTAAAATGCTTACTAATAATTATAAACGTGAAAGTTTGTATGGATGTATGGATGTTTGTTACTCTTTCACGCAAAAACCACTGGACCGATTGCTATTAAACTTGGTATGAAGATAGCTGGAGACCTAGATTCACACATAGGCTACTTTTATCTCTATATTCCCACGGGAACGGGACATACGTGGGTGAAACCGCGGGGAAAAACTAGTACTTTATCCTTTTTATTGCGTCGTTTATTTTCAAAACACTATTATTACATAAATTTGAAACTATAAAACTACCACTTATAAATTTTACTACTTTTTAAGCTATTACAATTATTAAACTATGTAGATGTGAATTTAGACTTCAGTTGCTTTAGTAGCCGTGGTCACAAGGAGATCCCTTGACCATTCGCGTAAACGTAAAATAATAATTTGTTTTATTACTATCTTAACTAATATTATAAATGCGACTGTCTGTCAGTTTGTTACGCTTTCATGCCTTAACTACTCGACCGATCATCATGAAATGCCGCATACACGTTGTCAGGGGTACAGAAGAGGATATAGCGTACCTATCATCCATAAAAAAATATTGTTACCAACCTAAACTAAGCTACATTTACGCGAGAGAAACCGCGGGTTAATTCTAGTATTATATACATGATACTAGCTGATCCGCGCAACTTCGTCTGCTTCTTATAAGAGAATTTTCTCCGTTTTTGCAACATTTTTCATTGCTGCTCCGCTCGTATTGGTCGTAGCGTGATGTTATATAGCCTATAACCTGCCTCGATAAATGGGCTATCCAACACTAAAACAATTTTTAATTCGAACCAGTAGTTCCTGAGATTAGCGCGTTCAACCAAACAAACAAACTCTTCAGCTTTATAATATTAGTATAGATACTACACAAGAGTGCGCATCTCCTAAGTAACGGTCGATTTTGAACAAACTACAAACTGTTGGACTTTTGCCCAGCAGTGGGACATATAAAAAGCTGACGGATAAAAGTCATTACACATTCCAAAGTTCTTAATTAAGGCTTGAAGTCGATTATTTAAATCCAAGCTATATTTAGGTATTGCTCACATGATCACGTTTACGCATCAGTAATAACAAAATCAAATAACAGTTCTTACCAAAAACGTTTTTGAAGATGCTGCGGTTTATCTGCCCAAAGGTTATCTAAAAGTTTTTTAGCGCGTAATTGATTATGATAAAGTATTTGAATATTGGATATGTTTTTTCATATATTTGCAATGATTTCTCGCAGCCTGTTAACCGATATGGATTCTGCTATTTTATGTCTTTAAATAACCGACTGTGCTTCTTGGGATACGCGTGCCACTATGTGGCAAACAATGGTTTACACTTCTCATTTTGAGTACCTACAGTGCTTTTAGATATATAAAGCAGCGATTCCTAAAGTTGGTTCCGCGGAACCTAAGAGTTCTGTAGGAAAGTAACCAGGTTTCCACGAAATTATTTATATATGGCCGTTAAATAATACCACCCTTAAAACTAATATTATTTTGATATAGCACAAAGTATGTGACGAGAAGTAAAGTTTTTGTTCTTATTTAAATTCCAGTGTCTTTGATTCGTAATCATTTTGATATTGGGTTCCATAAAATGCAAGACATTTGGTGAGTGTTCCGTTATCTTAAAAGTTTAGGAGTCCCTCATAAAAAGGATGAATCGTTTTATTTTTTGAAAATTATTCTCAAGGATCAAGCTTTTTAAATAAATAAATAAATATTCTACCGCATACACACAACACTATCTAGCCCAAACTAAGCAGAGCTTGTACTATGGGTACTAGACAATGGATAAACATACATATATACTTCTACGCGAAGCTAAGCTTTTTAAACTTTATTATTTCTTGTTAAAGCCTTAAAGTTGTTACTAGTGGGCTCACGTCAGGAGTGCAACGTGTGAGGCTTGAACCTATGACCTCACGATACCGATCTCAACGGCAATAAGTCATACCTATTAATTGTATATCTAGCTGACGCTTCTTGCTGTAAAACACTATACCTTCCATACGTGATAATTATATTAAGGATGACACAGACTGGTGACGTGTTCTTTAAGACTTGGAACTAATAGATAAATGACCATATCAAAACTGTCTCGGTCGCGTAAGTGTGTGTGACTGGTGCTCATGTGGTCTAAGGTTCCATTCCCGGATGGGGCAGTGTTCCTACACAATGTTAGTAGTAGGACGGAATCTGGAATTTTGCCCTATAAACAACAATAGGCTCGCTCCAAATAATTTTGGATCTAAAGACCCTTTGGGATATAGACGTATGAATATATACGTATATGTGTACACTAGATGTGCTCGCGGTTTCACCCGCGTTTATGATTACTGCGCCCACCCCGTGATTCGTAGCGTGATGTTATATAGCCTACGGCCTTCCTCGATAAATGAGCTATCCAACACTAAAAGAATTTTTCAATTCGAACTAGAAGTTTCTGAGATTAGCGCGTTCAAACAAACAAACAAACTCTTCAGCTTTGTAATATTAGTATAGATAAATGTATTTTAGTTTTAAAGTGGTACCATATTTACTCAATTTTATTATTTCTTCATGTAGAGAGATCTAAGATTGACAGTTCTATTAGTTAAGGACTGTCAATCTTTCTACAAATATGTTTAAAATAGTTAACCAAATTTTTTGACAGGATAGTACCGATCACACACCTTTCCCGGTAACCGAGCATGACACTTCATGCTCAGCTTACACTTCCCCTGCGTTATCAAGGCCGAGGTATTTCCATTAAAAACCACACTGGCGAATCTAAACTTCGCCAGCGCGATCTTAGGTGCCCAGGACAGCGTGGTGCGTAGTCCTCTAGGCCGGAACAACGCGCTGAACTCTGCGGCACGCCGGCAGTCGCCGCGTCTCAGCCGGCGCGCGTACACGTGCCTATGGTATCGTACAGCCTTCGATATCGAACAATACACACGCGACAGAACCATTCAATGACAAACCGAGTCATTGGGAACTAAGCACGGCAATTTGACGACTAAGTTCGCTATTTAATAGTGTTTTTGACCCTCAAAATTATGATTAAGTTTGAAATAATTGAAGTTATGGTTAAATAAAGCTTCTTTTGTAGTGATTGACTACTATCATTCAACATTATTTTTGAAGTTAGTTTAAAAACTTAAAGTAAAGTCAAGTTTTTTAGATAGAAAAAAAGTTAGTTAGTTTAAAGTGAAGTTTCATTCATAATTATGATTAAAGTTAGTTTAAAATTTTTAAGTAAAGTAAAGTTTCTTGTATAGAAACAACTGATTAACTACGTTTCGTTCAAAATTATGTTTAAAGTTTGTATAAAAACTCACATAAAGTTTTTGAATGGA
Organism: Catocala nupta; assembly: GCA_963675205.1. Taxonomy (NCBI): domain Eukaryota; kingdom Metazoa; phylum Arthropoda; class Insecta; order Lepidoptera; family Erebidae; genus Catocala; species Catocala nupta. The sequence goes on along the minus strand of OY776089.1, from coordinate 1,651,088 downwards.
AATCAGTGATTAAAGGAGATAAGGATTACAGTGGTGACTAAAAAGTGTTAGTGAGTGATGAGTGTTGGATCATGGGTCGATGAGTGTTATAATGCGTTGCTGGGTTCTGTTGATGGTTGCCGCCATAGTGGCTGCAGCATCAGCGGCTACGCACCCGCGGCGTTGTGCGGGAAGGCTTGCCAGAGAGCGGCTGAAAGCGGCTGAAAAAATCCGGGATAAACGCTACTTCCATCTTTGCTGTTCCCTGCCGTGTGGGACTCCTTATAGAAGGCCCAGACCGGCTTCCACCACGAGGAGATACCAGCCATTCCATAAGACATGGCTTGGACTAAAATACGGTTGGTCTTGGTTTCTAAAGTTATTATCTAATCTTTACGTTGAATTGTCGCTTTTATGTTTTAAATTATGATCAGAATTCTATGACTATTCTTAAATATGGAACAAACTATAAACAGAGAGTAAGAGATATAATACAGCTTAGCTTCTTACAGCAAATAAAAATATTAAGACAACTTTAAACATTTATGTCATACCCACCACCAATTACCCCAAAAATGGAATGTATAGAATTAAGTCTATGTATACCCCGAAAATGGTAATCAGAATTGTATTAGGTACAGGTACATTTCGTCAGTCGTATTTCTAATCACATGCTGTGTTTTCTTCTTAGAAACCACTTATAACAATTTGCTTGACTCTGGAATCAAACCTGTGACCACCACAATGGATCGTAAATTAAAGCCACGAGACCAACAACGCATTTCAATGAAATTCGATACTTACAAATTAGGTATAATAATTTTAAATTCAAAATACTCTAACAAAATCTATGACATCATAAATTCCTATTACCATTTAAGTGAATCAACATTCTATATTAGGTCACTATTTTTTCTTTATATCTTTTTTAAACACGTAAATATGCCATTTTCGTCTTTTATTGTTAGTCGAAGACATATCCTTTCTAATATTATAAACGCGAAAGTTTGTATGGATGTATGGATGTTTAGATGTTTGTTACTCTTTCACGCAAAACTACTTGACCGATTGTGATAAAACTTAGTATGTAGATAGCTGGAGTCCTGGATTCACACATAGGCTACTTTTTATCCCAATATTCCTACGGGAACGAGACTTACGCGGTTGAAATCGCGAGAAAATCTAATCTATACTAATATTATACAGCTGAAGAGTTTGTTTGTTTGTTTGCTTGAACGCGCTAATCTCAGGAACTACTGGTCCGATTGAAAAATATTTAAATGTTGGCTAGCCTATTTATCGAGATTCGAGGAAGGTTATAGGCTATATAACATCACGCTATAACCCACGGGAGCGGCGCAGTAATCATAAACGCGAGTGAAACCGCGGGCACATCTAGTGTTACAATAAAAATACAATCCTAAGCAATGTTATAAATGCGAATCATCTATCACTCCTTAACTGCTTTTCATCAAGACATTATGCATGTTCAATGTCAGGGATATAGAAAGGGACATTTCAGGACCTTTCATCCCGGATAAAGCACTGTCTCCAAGCGATATAAATTCATTGACAAAATCTAGTGCCTTATAAAATTTGTATCTCACACAATACAAAATTATTCGTGTGATCCACATATTATTCTGATTCTGGGTATACGTTGAGTCGATTAATTGTGTTTTCCAAGTATCCCGCGATACAATGTTCTACAGGTAATTAATTTCGATACAGTGTTTGATCTTTAATGCGAAAGAAAAAAAGGACTGTTTGTCAGATTCCCAAAATTATTTTTGTTTTTATAGGCTAATAGGAAAATTATAGGTTTTCTACCATCGCGCTGGAACCCTTATGCGAATAGCAGTTAAAACGGCGGTACAAAGCTAGTGTAAAATAAAAGTGCCGCATTATGTCTCGGGTTTGATGGCGAGGTCTGGCTAATAGCACGGAGAGATAAGCTCGGTTCCTTTGACATGGGGCTTGAAACATATTTTACTAAATGTGGGTACATCCACATTTAGCAAAATATGTTTTCCTAATTTTAGTGAATTACAATTCACCTCTAATTTAGCATTATAAAGATTTGCCAACATTAAAATTCATCATCAGACATTCATAGATTTGATAATACTCTTTAATAAATTTTTTGTTACTGCTTGATAAAAAGTATTATGACCGGTTCGCTTGTATCTAAGACTGCGGTCGATCTTGATGTAGGTTCTATTCCTGGGACAGGTAAAAAGTTGTTTTTTTTTGTTAGAGCGTTCTGAGCGGCGGCATGTAGTCTAGTACCTAATTTGCCCGATAGATGAATAGACTTGCTACTTATAACGTGTCCAACGTAAATAATGTAGTTCAAAAGTGGGTGTAATACATTTCTGCTTACCCTTTGCGGTGAAATGTTACATATTTGCATGTAACACAATTACTTTGCTAAGTTTTTTTGTAAAAGTTATAACATAACTCGACTTCGTAAAAAGGAGATCTAAACAGGACGAATTTAAAATTTATATTAAATTCGTCCTTCAATTATTATTAAAGCCTATGTCACCCGGGCCATTATTACCAATCTATGATTACCTCATTCATTAAAATCGGTTCAGTAGTTTAGGCGCTACGGTGGAACATACAAACATACATACACAGACTGCCAAAATCATTAGCCTTCCTTGTGGATTCGCCGTAATCGGGTAAAAAAAATCTCCCGCTCTCAGAACTATTCTGTGTCAATGGCCACGAAGGACATCTATACACAAAACAACTATTTGTGGGACACAAATTTTTGTCCCGCGTTAGGATCGAACCCGCAACACTCGGCGCAGTGACAAGGCGACCGCTTAAACCACTACGCCATCCGTGGACTCTATTTATTTGTGGTTCACTCAAATAGCTGACCCGGGACTAGAACCCACGACACGGCCACTGTTTGCTCGCTACACATGGCTATGCAGTGTACCTTTTCGTAGCCGTATGTATGCCAGCTTCATTGTAAATAAATAAACGTTAGATTATCAATTAATGAAAGTTTAATTGTACAAAGAAACTAATTACTCGTACCTTTCTTATAAGAAAGTTGAAAGCGTTTCCATGATTAACGATGAAACGATACGTCTATCGGTAATAAAAACAATAAAAAGCAGCTTCAATACTCGCTTATGAAAAGTCAATTAAGAGAAACGCGAATTTATAGAATTTCTTCGTGAGTTTCTTTTATACGGGTTCCTGCACACTGGCGTTATTTTGCTTGGTCATCCCTCTATTATTTTAAAGAGGCAGATATCTTTACGCCTATATTTTTTCGTAACGATAGCCAGAAGTGAATCTTTGCATTACATTCATATATCGAGACCTTCATTTTAATTTTCCACGTAACGAAGAAGGATTCTCGAAAGTGTAAGCTATTGACTTGTATGAGGCATTTTACCAGAATGCGGGACTGCGACTAAGAATTTCTCAACAGAAAATAATAAAACGAGATGGATGTAAAAAACCCAGGATTCAACCTCTTCGTCTTCATGTGAACTTTTTTTCCATCAGCTTTTTTAATGTCCCACTGCTGGGCAAAAGTCTCTCCCTTGGACTTCCAAATCACTCTGTTGGTGGATATCCCCTGACCTTATGACCTTGTGTCCCCTATATCTCGGGGGTCATTTGACCCACAGTCCATATTCAAACTCGACCGAGGGATGACCCCAAGGTCTGCACACCAAGTTACAAGTCAATCGGTCCAGTGGTTTCGGAGCTATGCCTTTCACTAACAGACAGACCCACATAGAGTTTTCATTAAGCTATTCGAAAAAGACTCAGAGGTTAATAAATAGCGAAGTATCTCTCGCTCTAGTCATTATTTCTGTGTCGCGGGGGACTACACATGCATTCAAACAAGAGAGACAAAGGTGGAAAAAAAAAAGTTCACAAATAGATGTTCAAGGTCTGGGAATTTTATCAAGAAAGAAAGAAACGTTTATTTGCACAGAATACAGGTGGTACCAGATTTAACAATGGTGAATAGTTCAAGTTCATTAGGCAAGAGAGGCCACGATCGGTCTCCAACGCGCTGGATCGATCTTATCACCAAAGTTACGCAGTCAACCGCCATACAGTGTGCTCGTAATGTCAGTAGCCGCCAGGTGTGGAGGGACATCGCTCGACGTGCGGCAAATGACGTCAGTGCGCTGCTACCCTGTCCATCAATGATAGCCACGACCACTCTGACAAGAATGCCCGACTAAGAAGAATAAGAGTTCTAGCTATATTCTGCATGTATTAGGCATGCAAATATTAATAATTCTAATAGAAATCGATAAATCAACTAGGGGAATTGCGTAGGTAACTCAATATACAGCATTGGCCAAAAGTATGGAGCACCCCTATAAAAACTGCATTTTGTAAAAAGTTTTGTATAGAATGAAATGAAACAACTTGTGTACATTTTAAATGATCTTTACTTTGATATAGCCGCTAACACAGTAGCTATTCATCTTGTTTGTCTTTGTTGTTATTGTGTGGCGCCGGACTTTATGCTTTAGGATTCCCCATAAATGTTCTATAGGATTAAGGTCCTGCGACTGTGCAGGCCATTCCAGGATCTCAATGGAATTTTCACGAAACTATGACATTGTGCGAGCTGATTTATGGCATGGTGCGTTATCATCTGAAATTTAACTCCAACCATATAAATGTCACCAAAAAGTGTGAAAACGAAGGCAATAAAGCTGATTCCAAACACATTCATGTATTTTGTAGAGTTCCTTCGGCCCTCATACACAAACATTTCGCTGACTCCTGTATCAGACATGCAGACCCAGGTCATCCCGGTACCTGCGCCGTGTTCTACAGTCGGGACCACACACTCTGGCATAAATTCTTCTCCCCAACCACGACGCACGAAGGTAGCACCAGGGGTTCCAAAGACCAAACAAAAACAAAATAAATAGAGAATAACTAATCATGAAAAGACAACAGTATAGCTTTTTAAATTTCAACAATACTTATTTATCCATTTGGACATTCATATTATCTAACTTACTTCAAAGTTTGATTCGTCTGACAGCACAATATTTGACCAGTCTTGTTTAGTGTAATGTTGGTACTTTAAGGCCCATGCATAGCAAGACTTTTTATTATTGTCTGAGATCAATGGCTTCTTCCTGGTTCTTCTTGGTCCGTACACCCTTTGAGACCAGCTTCCTGAAGTATTCGACGAGTCGTTTTGGCAGAAATTGTGTTGTTACTCGCCACTGAGAACTCAGCAGCGAACTCAGAAGACATTTTTGTCCTGTTTTTCAAAGACTCTCTCACAAATTTTCGATCTTCACGGTCACTGGTAATACCTTTTCGTCCAGTTCTGGGCATATCGCTGTGCGTACCGGTAGTGGTGAATCGCTCAATGGTAAATTGCACCGCTTGGCGCGACCACTTAGCAGTTCTGGATATCTCAACTTGGGATTACCCTTGTTCATGAAAAGGTTGTATTTTCACACGTATTTGAAGAGATAGTTCGTATGTTTTAGGTATTGTGTATCGAAATTAATATAACTGAACACAAAATAATACAAGAAGTGCGCTAGATGGCAGTATGTGTACACAACGACGCAAAATAGTAAACTGAATTAAAGATTGGAAATTACTAAACGGATAAGATGCTTTGTATCGGATGTTTTATTAGCCCTAACTGGGTACACTATTCTTATAAATATCTTTTTAGATGCCACCTAATCCATATTTAAATAAAATGTATTGTTTTCTACTGCAAATATTACCCACGTGAAAAATACACGGGGTGCTCAATACTTTTGGCCAAGGCTATATAAAAGTTTAAAAACTATAACCCGTCTGCGTAGAAAAGGAGTCTAAAAAGGACGCATTTATAATTTTTTTAGGCTATGTCTCCCGGGCCATTATTACGAATCTATTGACACCTCATTCATTAAAATCGGTTTAGCAATTTAGGCGCTACGGTGGAACATACAAACATACATACACAGACTGCCAAAATCATTACCGTTCCTTTAGGCTTCGCCGTAGTCGGGTAAAAACCATTACCGGGTACCATTTGATTGATAAACAAATTGGCCAATAAGTACTCAATAATTACTTAATCGAATTGGGCGTCCTTGGGCCACTGTCCCGACCTGGTGATAACCCATTTTCTAACGGAAGCTAGCGCGATACGTTTTATTAATTAATTTTATCTTAATGTTTTTAATGTGGTGATATGGGTCGGCGATAATACTCTTATTTATTTGTGAATGAGATTGTTCATTCATACGACTTACGAAATTCTTAGTAGCGGATTCGATTCTCACAAGTGTTTTATAAACGGCAATGGGCTTGCTGTCTTTTATATGGGACTTTAAAGATAGCTGGTTAAATGTGGGTACATTACACCATTGTCTGTCCCTTCTGGGATTAAAATGTGTAGGTTATGTAGGTATTCCTTAAGTAGTACTTAAAAAAACGCTCTTTTAAAAATAGAGTATAATATTCGTGCTTAAACTTATAAATATTTGTAGCTGTCGTCTCTATACTTTTACCAAATGATGTTCAGAGTAAAATTGAAAAACGCGCTGTGTTATTTGAGGATTGACCCTGAGGCATCGCATCAGACATCTCCAATCACGATTGCTCAAAGGCATACACACATAGAGCTTACCTTAGACATCACATATCACCGGCTCCTTAACTGACGTCATAAAACGTGAGTTTGTGCTGTATATTATATTTCCAAACTGTTGTCTCCTAAGATGTTCCTAACTGAAAAACCAAACAACACTTCCTTACTTAGAAATCAAACCCAGAACTTCACGATCGACCGCAATATAACCTCATACTTACCAACAAGTCAATCACTCACAAAACAGGTATATTGATAATTATATGGAGTAGATTCCAGCCTCATTGTATGATCCCTTCACCGTCGAGTTTCTCCGCCTCCCAACAACTATATTTTGTGGGTCCAATTTTATGCAAATTCCGAGGTAATCGGACCACATTATGGACCAGTACGGACCTCAACTGGTTCCATTCGACCTTAGCCAACGGGGTCAGCACTTCCGCCCGAAATATCTTTATTTATCGCAATTATTATGACAAGTACTAACTTGTCTCTTTTAATGAGAAACTAAGTATAATGGATGTGTTATTTTTATTTATTGGATGTTCCGAAGGTTCAGTGTATCAAGTATGTACATACATATAAGCTGTATTGTGACATCCTGTGTCAGAGTTACGTGTTGGACTAAAGATTTTTGTGGGATAATTCTTAATAAAATCGGATCCTGAAACTATGTCCTATATACGGTAATGAATACACTGTCTCCTATAATTTGGACATGGGCCTTAAATATAGATGGCAAAATGTGGGTACAATATACCTGTAAAAGCGGTAATCTAATCGTCTAGTCTATCCATATATCTATCATCGAGTGTGTTATAAGAACAAAATTTTAATTTTTCTTCCTAATTTTTTTAATTTATTCTGTTAATCTACCTCGTTCCAATTCTGAACGGATTTTAGTAAAATTTCGTTTAGAGATAGATTGAGTAGAGTGAGTTTGAATCGTGAACTAAGTCGCGAGTAATACCTAGTATGTTACTAGCGCTTTCGCTCACGTTTATATTGATCTATCAATTTTCTATTCTCTGGTAACAGTACTTTTTTCTAGATGAAAGGTACCCTATGTCCTTTATTGTTCCTCTGACAAGGTGTGTACAAAATTTCATGAAGATCGGTCGAGTAGTTAAGGCGTGAGAGCGTAACAAACAAACAAACTCACATTCACATTTATAATATTAGTTAGAATTGCTTACAAATTGACTCCGTGGAAGGTGTTGTGGATTCGAACTTTACGCGGAACAAAAAAAAATGTGATTCACAAACAGTACTTCCGTGTATTTTATGGCCGTTGTTTCATGCTTGTAATATTCTTTTAGTGATACATGGCATTATACCTGGAGAGACAGTATCTTATTTAAAAAGTCCTTACTCACAAATATTGTCTTATTACTATTCAATTTAGCTGTGTTATATCTTTAATTATCTTTAAATAATATTAATGAATTCATTTGGAACTAATTTCTAATAAAATTTGCGTTGTATCAACAGCACTTCAAAGCATTTTACAATCAAGCAAGTATTACGTAAGTACGTTTATATGTTATAATCTAACGAACGGCTGGATAGATTTGTATAAAGTTTTTTCGCAAACGTAACAGGTTTGTCTTCCATTGACCTCACGTATTTATCTTTTAATAGGTTTTGTCGATCTTAACATAGCATCCAAGTCTTATAGGCGTAATTATTCGCAGGCGGTGGGTTGCGTTGTTATGGATGATGAATATAGATGAATAACCTAAAGTGGTATTATGTACGAGAGTGGAGCAAGGGTGTAGGCAGCCCTATGGTGAAAAAGGCTGGTTGAAGTCAAGGAGGTGACGATCAAATCTAATCATCGTATGGCTGAAGGTTTAAGAAGAAGGCCTCAAGCAATACAACTCCTTTATATCTTATCCCTCCGAGTATTGATTAACGTATTTATTTTATTAAATTTTTTCTTAGATTAGTGAAAATGCGCTATGGTATCTATGTAGGCAGTTCTAGTCACACCAACTGTGTGAATGTGACGCGTTGGCTGGACTAAGCATGGATCTGATGGGATTGGCATATCCGAACCTTGAAGACTTCAGGCTTCTCCCTCTGAAGTGTACGCTGCGACTAATGCAGTACATTCATAGGGAGATAGCTCAGGGATAGATCTCGGGGCCGACACAAAAGATCTCACTGGGTCGAAGTGTCGCCGGTCTACACTGACTGGCCCCCGAATAAGATACGATAAGATGTAGGCAGTCCTGTTCCAGGAAAGAGCAAAATGTTGACGTATGTATGTGTGTATTTAATATCCATGAATAAGTATGCAAGTATATGTTGCACTCACTTTGCGTCACGTCACCCAGCTGACGAATGGTGGGTGTAGAATCTAAAAACCTAGGCAATAGTATATTGCCTAGATTATACTGAATAAGAGCCTCAACATTACATCCACATTTTACCAGTAGAGCCCATGTAACTGGCCTGCTGCTGTTTACCTGTTAATAGGAAAATTAAATAACAATGCCCGACCACCTGAGAATCGAACTCGTGACATCACGATCTCATCGAAAACAAGCGCAAACATATGCCACGAGAACAACGAGATAGATGCAGGACTGTCCTAAACCTCTATGTTACGTTTTAAAGTGTAAACCGGTAAACCGATTTTGATGTAATTTGCTATAGACATAGTTTAATCCATAGGCATCAACAAAAACGCGAGCGGAACAGCCAGTTATCTATATTAATGTTATAAAGCTGAAGTTTGTTTGGTTGAACGCGCTAATCTCAGTAACTACTGGTTCAAATTAAAAAATATTTTAGTGTTGCATAGCCTATTTATCGAGGAAGGCTATAGGCTATATAACATCACGCTACAACCCACACGGGCGGCGCAGTAACCATAAACGCGAGTGAATCCGCGGGCACATCTAGTCTTTAATATAATACAAGTACCTACAGGCTCTGAGCCACACAATCTAAGGAAGTTTCATTGAGGAGCGCGCGGGCTATCGGCGGGCGGGGTCATTGACACGCGGTACCGTTGCCAAATCCATTCATGGATTGATAACAGCTTAATAGCTGGCCTGCTTGTTATTGGGACGTCGATACGGATGCTGGGATACTTACACTTGTTAAATATTGTTTTACGATTACGTGAATGTTATATGCTGAAGTAAGACTACTTTATACGGTTTTTTTATACGACTAATATGGCAAACAAGCATACGGCCCACCTGATGGTAAGAGGCATCATTTGCGCGTTGCCGACACTTTAGGAAAGGAAGTGGGAAGGAGAAGGAGCGGGAAGGGGGAAAGGAGGTGACTGGGCCTCCGGCACTCCACTCACCGAACGATACACAACAGTAGGAATACTGCAATTTCACGTCGATATTCTGTGAGAGGGTAGTTCTTCCCCGGACGAGCCGGCCCATTCATGCTGAAATCAGCGAGGCTCTATTACTCATATTTCATTTTATCGCTTTGTGTATTTAAAACAGATTTTGACCACAGGTACGCTCACCTAAATGTAGGTTAAGTTAGTTTAGTAAAAGTACTTTTTCTGGATGAAAAGTACCCTATGTCATATTCTATACCCTGACAATGTGTATGCGAAATTTTATGAAAATCGGTCTAGTAGTTAAGGCTTGAAAGCGTAACAAACAAACAAACTTACTTTCACATTTACAATATTAGTTAGGATTTTTAAACTACTGCTGTTACACTTTACTATTATTTAAGCTATTAAAGTTATGAAACTATTTAGATTCAGGCTTACACTTTCATTTTTCACGTTTCGGTAGATTTAGGTTTCTTATGTTATCTTATCTTATCTTGTGTGGGGGCCAGTCAGTACAGACCGGCGACACTTCGACCCGGTGGGATCTTTCGTGTCGACTTCCGCAATAACGACTGCCATAGATGTTCATGGCAGCCGGGACCGACGGCCTAACGTACTCTCCGAGGCACCGAGCAGGCGATAATTGTCAATCAATACGCACATAATTTCGAAAAGTCATATAACTACCGAAAGTCAGAGGTGCGCGACGTGGGTTCGAACCCGAAACCCTCTGCATTGCAGTCTGTTGGTCTCCCCACTGAGCTATCCCTGCTCAGATTTAGTTTTAAAGAGATCTTCATTATTACTCAAAGAACATTACAGTTCACTTAACGAGCATAACTTATCATTGAAAGTAAAGTAAACAGTAGTACGATCGTATATTATAAAATAATAACGAATGACTCAAAAAAATATGGTTCCGATTCCTATTAAGTACGTTTGATAACAATAGAAACATAATTTCATTTATTAAAATATTATGGTGTTTGCAACCATGATCACGGGGAGACTCCACGGCAATCTAAATCCAAATAGTTTAATAATTTAAATAGCTTAAATTATTTAATAATTGTGTTTTGAAATAAACAACGCGATAAAATCCGTACAAAAGAGTTTAATTTCAAACCTACACTTTTAGCCGATTTTATCCTATTTTAGGTACGGTAAGACAATAAATTATTCACAGTTACGCGTTACGTTTTTTTAAGTTTGAGAGCCTTGTAATATGTACTTACTAGCTGCGCTCCCGCGGTTGCACCCGCGTAAGTCACGATGCCGTGGGAATATCGGGATAAACAGTAGCCTATGTGTTAATCCAGGTTTTCAGATATCTACATATCAAGTTTCATCACAAGCGGTCCAGTAGTTTTTGCGTGAAAGAGTAACAAACATCCATACATCCATACGAACTTTCGCGTTTATAATATTAGTAATAATATCACTTTTGGTTTACTTTAAACATAAACTCGGACCGCATTTTATGAAGTGAAACTTTTTCGGATACTTGATTGTATTGAAGGATTGTAGTGAATTTTAACTTTTCTGGGTATGGTAGGACTATAAATTGTCTATCGCTACGCGTTGCGATTTCTTGTTGAGTTAAATATTAAGTTATTAGCTGCGATAGTGTAGTGGGAAACCGTTGGACTGCCACGCAGAGGTCTCGAGTTCGAACCCAAGGCGCGCAACTCTGACTTTTCAGAGTCATATGCGTATTAAATAGTTAATTATCGCTCGCTTTAACGGTGAAGGAAAACATCGTGAGGAAACCTGCATGTCTGAGAGTTCTCCATAATGTTCTCGAAGATATGTGAAGTCTGCCAACTGGACTACGGCCTATCCCTTCACACACTGAGAAGAGGCCCATGCAGGGTGCAGCAGTAGGACAGTTTAATACAGGGCTGATATTATACATTATATAAGTATTAAGTTTACCAAATTTACATTTATGTTAGCTGCTAAGTTCTGCCGAAGGGTTTAAGAGAAGATACTTCAAAACCTCATAACGTGGTTTTTTTTTAAATTGCAATACAATATCTTACTTTCATGAATTTTTAGAGGCTTATATAAATTTGTCTCTCGCAACACAACTGTTATACTATCAAAGCTTAAAGCGAAAGAGTAGTGGTCGTCTCTTTGTCTGAAGAGTTATTCTACCTTATCCCGCCCTCCCCTTTTCTATCCAGAACAATGAGTGCTGGGCTCAGATACCATCCTTACACGGTGGAGTCGACTAGAGTGCGTACCAACAAGTTTGGGTCCTCATACCTCTGCCGAAAGATCAAGGCATGGAATTCTCTGCCAAGGCACGTGTTTCCTTATTCCTCTAATCCTAGGTCCTTTAAGCGGGGCGTGAAAAAGCACCTTCTCAGGGCGTCAAAGTAGAGACCTCAACATCGCCTCGGCTGCTATGAGGACGATGTGGAGGCCAGTGCTCTTAGACCACACGACTGCTTGCCATCAGACGAAGTGTGGTCATGTTGACAAGCAAAATAAAAATAAATAAAAAAAAGTGTACCTAGTTATTTTTAGGAAGGTACTCAATCATAAATTAATTTAATAGTGTTACTATTAGCACAGAATGAGTTCATTGATACTGTATATTAATTATTTTATAGTTGTCACGGGAATATGTCTGTACGTAATGTTGCAAATAGTTTCGGAAAACTAATTAGGGAACCTATTTATGGGTCGGAACTCTTAACAATAGTTTTTAGGGATTAGTACGTTAGTTTCTTTTGTTCCGACATAACGTAAAAACCACCGAACGAATTTAAATGCGGTTTTGACATATTGATCACTTGGTATTCTCTACGTCAATACTGAAAACATTATTATCTTGATTGAACCTTAACCTTGTCGTAATGGGAGTGGCAAGTTGCGTCTTTAAATCACTGCACAACCGCTCAGTATAAATTATTATTTATTTATGTAATAAAGCTCGTTACGTGTATGATTTATTTTCCATGTTGGTACACGATCAGCATAATTCGAGAGGCATATATCGTCCAACAATTGAATAATAACAGCCCGTTATATCGATACTGTTGAAGTAGGGTGACGCTACCAATTTTCGGATGTTACTATTTATCTTAAAAATAAGATGCGTATTTTTATGATCGAATTACATATACACTAGTTTTTCTCCGCGGCTTCGCTCGGGAACAGACCTTTTTCCCGGATGACAAGTGTCTTATGTCTTTTTCTGTACTCCTGGACAATGTGTATGTAAAATTTAATGAATTTTTCGTCGAATGGTTAAGGCGTGAACGTGTAATAAACAAACTGACTTACACAGTTAGGAAGTTAGGATACAGAGAACGTATTATTGTGTTAGAAATACGCCTGGTAAGCAATCATAAGTTTACTGTTAAACCGTAAGCTATCATTGTTACCGCTTTTATTGCAAAAAAACTTGTTAATCTGTACAATTTAAACGTAAGTTATGATATATGACACAGGAACCTCCAAGAATTACGTAAACAAGTACATCATGATAATTCCTTCATAAAACGACAGCAATACCTTTTTCAGTGCAAAATTTTATTCCCTTTATTTATTTATATTATTATATTTTTATTACAATCTTAATTGACGTGTCTAGAAAGAGTTGCCACATTTTTATCGTAATAAAGATTTTTGACGTTCTATCTTTTCCTGGAAACAGGTGTGAGTCGTAATATATGTACCTAATATAAATGTCACGAGGACTGCAAGCGAAAGTTTAAAGTAATCATGAAGGTAATTAAAATAAAACGTTTGTAGCAAATTATCACACGTTTCTTGGCAAGCTGTCCAACAATTTCACTATATTAGAGTACGTAGTGCAAATTGCAACACTGGTGTCTGACACTAATCGAGCTGTTTGGAGCCGAGAGATTGTTGCGGGACAGATCTAGCAATAAATGTCACTGATATACATGTTCGAGAGGAAAATTACTTGAACGTAGGGCTGCCAGTACACGTGTTAAGAAATAAGGAGTTTATCTTTATTTAAAATACCAGCTTTTGTCCGCGGATTTGCTCGCGTAAAAATAGATTAAGTTATGTTAGCAAACATTTTTTTTTATATAAAATGTTGCCTGTTACTTGGTGATAATATAGCTTTCTTATAGTGAAATAATGTTTAAAATCGCATCGCTTCATCACGAATGGGCCAGCTCGACCGGAGTGATGCCACGGCTTCACAGAAAACCGGCGTGAAATAGCGCTTGCGTTGTGTTTCGTCGAGTGAGTGAGGGTACCGGAGGCCCAACCGCCCCTCCTCCCTCCTTCTGGTGGGGGCACATTTAAATGGAACGCAACGCACTTGTGACTCTTCTGGTGTTGCGGGTGTTTATGGCCGGCGGTAATCGCTTACCATCAGGCGATGAGTCTGCTAGTTTGCGACCTATACCATAAAAAAAATATCGGTTGAGTAGTTTTTTAGCTAAACCATTACAAACAAACAAAAAATCTAGTTTTTCCTCTTTATAATATTAGTATAGAATACTATACATAGACTTTAATTTCTGTATTCTTAAAGCGACAAGGAAGAGTGACAAGGACAGGTAAATTTTACCTCCGGTTTGGGTAAAGTGTTATTGGGCTTTTCTGTTAAACGTTTCTAAGTTATACTTACTTACTACTTTAACTAGCTGTCGCGACAGACGATAGTCCGACATAGGCGGGAAAAAAATCTAGTCTGTCCTCGAATCCACTTGAACACACACAAAAAATTCATTCTTGTGCATACTTCACGTGATTCAGAGGTTTTTGGCATTCGGATAAGAAATTACCCAGGAAAGGCAAGGAGTTTAAAAATATGCCCAATAGACGACGCTACGCTCTTCCTCTATTACGTGGGACATTATAATATAGCTGGCAAAATGGATGTAATATACTTCTGCCAAGCAAACCTATTTTGTTTATCGGATATAGATCCACCTTTTTTGAACAACTAAAGTGGCAATCAGGCATACTGCCCACCAGATGGTAAGTGGTCACCGTAGCTTATGGACGCCTGCAACACCAGAGGCATCACTTGCACGTTGCCGAAAACCTTTTAACACCCTTTTTGAAGAACTCCTTACTGTAGTCTTGTGGGAAAACCTCGACAAGGAGTTCATTCCACAACCTGAACGTCAGCGGGAGAAAATTCCTTGTACTGCTGCTGAGTATTTTGTTGCCTAAAAACTCTTTAGCACTTTACCCAACAGAAAATTGAAATGGTATAATAGTTGCAGCTCCTTGCAAATATAATTTGTAAAATAAGCTGCATTGTAAAATTGGCGATTAAAAACAGTAGCCGTGAGTTTTTGCCCGTTCTTCACATTGATTCTACGCCCTTGCTTTGCTGAACGTGGCTACAGGTAAATGTAAATTCATATCATTGTTTAGTTAGTGTAAGCGTTCATAAGTGTTACTTTGTAACCTAAATGAATAAAGAAATTTTGATTTTGATTTTGATTTTTTGCCTCGATATCTGATGCCCAGCAATCGCATTCACAATCGCTGTGCCACCGAGGCTGTATAATTACATTAATACGAATGGGACTAATTTTAATTAAATTTACAGCCGAACGGGCAATAATTAGCCATATGCATTTCCGTTAGCTTGTCAATAAACATCTTCGAACAGATTAAAATTATCCAATATGGCGTTTAGTCTCAGTTTATTATCCATTTATTAATACGTTTGAATTATATTTTAGGGTTCTGTATCTAAAGGTTGTCAACGGGACGCCATAACTAAACCTACGCAATCTAGACAGATATCTATCTTCTTCTTCTTTTCGTGTGGTTAGTAGACCAACCTGTTGTCAAGAGTAGTTCAAGCCGCCCGTAGGCCTCTGACATGGCTTAACGACTGCTGTCAATTTGACAACAACCGGGACCGACTTTTTACGTGCCCTCCGAAGCACGGAGACGCTCAGATGAAATACCACTAAGCGGTCACCTATCTATAGACTGACCGCACCCAACGTTGCTTAACCTCGCTAATCGTTTATCGATCAGGGAGTGCAACTGGCTATGAGTGATGATACAGGTATCTATTCTAACTATGAAGGGTGTTATCTTTCAAAAGGAGATTATCACAGAATACCTGTTATCATGGGAAATACATACAAACATACATTCTCACCTTTCCTTTGTATCTGGTCCCAAAGGTGGAAGGTTGGGGGGGAACACCCATATTTCACCAGCTATGCTTTTAGGTTCTACATAATAGGAGGCGAGCCAATTGCCGATTTCCGGGTTGAACAGTTCCAAACTCAGTGCTACGAATGCGATTTTTTTACCATTTTATTATAGAGGTATAGGCACAGTAACAGAAAAACAACCAACAGACAGAAAACCCAATAACTCTTTGCCTGGTCCGAGAATCGAACTTGAAACCTTATGCACAGCAAACGCATACGATACTAACTACTACATATATATTTCTTACCAGATTTTTTCTGGAACCTTTTTCTGGAGGAAAAATACCCTATGTCCTTTTCTGTATCCCTGAGAACGTGAATGTAAAATTTCTTAGTGATCGGTGGAGTAGTTAAGGCGTGAAAGAGTAACAAACAAACTCACATTTGCATTTATAATATTAGTTAGGATATTAGGCTCATAGGTAATCTATATATTATTACGTGAAGCAAAAACTTGCGCGGACGGAGGAGTATGAAATTTGGCACAGTTGAAGTTTATATGGAGAAGGAGGAGCGAATCCTAATATTTTTATAAAATATGCATTAGAAATACATTAAATTAATGGAAAAATACTACACGCACACATCCATGCATTTGACACACGCAGTCGAATCGAGTTCGTAGTATTTCGGCATTGTTCGTCTGAAGTCGTACAATTCTTTGTAACTATGGTTACCCTTATTTATATATAATAAAGAAAATAGAAAACAAAGTAGCAAGCTTAGGAATTTTGGTCGAATTTTGACCATTAAGCGACCGCTAGTAAATATAAATGTAATTAAGCTTGCAATAATCATAGTTTTCAAGTAAATCAACAACGGCGATCAGTAGGGATTATACAGAACCCTCGATGCACAAGTCCTAGTCATACGTGGCCAGTTTTTTACTAGCACTAACACAGGTCTGTTTAGTTAATAACCAAACAATAAAATCTTGCAGTTACAAACCTGTCTATACTATTATAGAAAAACGTTGTAATATTAAAATCCAGTCATATTTAACCGAGGTATGAAGACTTCAGATAATTTTCTCGTTTATTAAGCGGCTCGAACCGGTGAACCTTTGGACTGCCACGCAGAGGTCTCAAGTTCGATCCCAAGGCGCGCATCTCTGACTTTTCTAAGTTACGTGCATATTAAATAGTTGATTATCGCTCGCTTTAACGATAAAGGAAAACAACGAGAGGAAACCTGCATGTCTGAGAGTTCTCCATAATGTTCTCTAAGATATGTGAAGTCTGCCAACCCGCACTGGGCCAGCGTGGTGGACTATAACCCTTTTCACACTGAGAAGAGGTCCGTTCCAGTTTAATATAGGGCTGATATTATTAAGCGGCGGCAGTCCAATGGATAAGACATTGGATTCTCACTCAACTCATTACACTACCGACGTGAACCAACAGCTTTTTTTTTTCTACTTAGGGAAATGCTCCTTATGCATACCCACTCGCCACAAGGGGAGGCGAGAGGGTTACGTCGGGCTCTTACGAGACTGCGGGCCTACCGATTAAAACCACCACGGTGTGCCAACTCGCTGCTTTGTATGGTAGGTGGGTCGCTGGAGCTGAAACTACATCAGCGACCTACCCAGCAGTGCCCAACGCATAGATGCTGTGTCTGCGGGCGACGATGCCTTGGCACAACAGAGTCGTTCCGACTCAACGGCTGACGATCCCCGTTCTCCCACCCGCAGCCTTCACTACGGCGGCATAAGGTGTTCATATGCGCGTCGTCGCCGCCTGGGACGTCGGCGGCGGCTCGGATCCGCAAGAATACTTTCTTCACGAATCCGCTCTTCCGCCTCCTTCTGCGAGATGACGTCCTCGCAGAAGAATGCGACCGCTACCCACTTCCTCTCGCTGTCGACCATGGCTTTGATACAGCCGGCAGCGAGAGGACGTGAACCAACTCCTAGCACAGGCATTCTAGCTTAGCTGGAGGGGTTAATAGGAATACTACTAATTTGGCAGCCAATATTGCTAGTAATCTGTTATAAACAACTAAACGAACAATAAAATTATTTGCTGGTATTAATCAGTTCTTTTTTTTTAATAAAACTTCTCCTGAACTGGGAGTCATTTATTTTACAAATGGTGTTACCCTCAGGCTGGCTGGCAGTGGCGAGGTGACCACATAAACCACTACGTCATCATCTGTGCAGTTTCAATTGCACAAATACTTATACTAAATCGCGACACAGCTCACTTAATGAAACTTAATTATCTTTTAGCTATACGCTTTATTAGTTAAATGTTTAATGAGAATGAGCAGAATTACTATCTATCCTTACTAATATTATAAACGTGAAAGTTTGTATGCATGTATGGATGTTTGTTACTCTTTCACGCAAAAACTACTGGACCGATTGCGATGAAACTTGGTATGTAGCTGGAGACCTGAGACACATAGGCTACTTTTTATCCCGATATTCCCATGGGAACGGGACTTACGCGGGTGAAACCGCGGGGGAAAATTAGTACTTAATAATCCTAACTAATATTATAAATGCGAATGTTAGTTTGTTTGTCTGTTACGGTTTCACGCATTGATTACTCGACCGATTATCATGAAATATCGTATACACGTTGTCAGGGGAACAGAAAAGGTCAAAGGTTACCTTTCATCCAGAAAAGTACTGTTATTAATGGCAAGCGAATCCGCAGGCAAGAGCTAGTTATACTATTATATAAAGAGGAAATATTAGATTTTTGTTTGTTTGTATGAATTTACCTCAAAAACTCAACAGATTTTAAAGATTCTTTTACCATTAAAAAGCTATATTATGGCCGAGTAACAGGCCATATTTTATTTTATAAAAGGTACTGTGTCTGACAAAACCTGACGTACTCTACGCGATCGAAGCCGCGGGCTAAAGCTAGTTTAGAAATAATTAATTAACTTATTTGATGGACATCTACTTTATGACTGCACATTATCGCTCAGTAAAGGTGTTCTTAATTGAATTCTATAAAGTATATCCGCTAACATGCTGTCTTAGTTAGTGTTAACTTTAAAAGTTAATTACAAGTTCAAGTTAAACTACAATTGGTTTCTGATTAAGATACATTTTATTAAAAAGGTGGAGCACAGTAGGACTCAGCGATAGCTCAGTGGGGAGACCAACAGACTGCAATGCAGAGGGTCTCGGGTTCGAACCTACGTCGCGCACGTCTGACTTTCGGAAGATATATGACTTTTCGAAATTATGTGCGTATTGATTGACAATTATCGCCTGCTCCGTGCCTCGGAGAGCACGGTAAGCCGTCGGTCCCGGCTGCCATGAACATCTATGGCAGTCGTTATTGGGGAAGTCGACACAAAAGATCCCACTGGGTCGAAGTGTCACCGGTCTGTACTGACTAGCCCCCACACAAGATAAGATAAGTTACCACTTAAGTTGGCAAGATAGGACTGCCCAAGCAGCGCAGCGGCTGTAAATGCGAATGTTCTGCATAAGGTCTCGAGCGATGTGTTAATAGGTATTTCTCTTAAAAAATTCTGAGCAGGGATGTTGCGGATGCAGATATTTTGGCATCCGCGGATGTGGATACGGATATTTAAAGGCTCACCTCCGCAAATGCGGATGCGGATGTCCGAATCGATGCGGAAGCTCCGCAATTGCGGATGCGGATGTTGCTGAAAATTGTGCATCTAATTTAATAAAAAGTATCTAATATCACCTCTGCAGGTTGAAACCTGTTTTGCAAAGGTTCATAAATGTAGCTATACCATTTTCTAATGTTTATTGATTCTAATCTTTACTTGCAAAATCATCGCGCCATTAATCGGCCTACCCATTTTCTTTCTTGTCGCACCCTGCGGTATATATGGATCCGCATTAACATCCGCGTTGATTATTGCAGATGCAGATGTCCAAATGATGCTGAAGCTCCGCAATTACGGATGCGGATGCGAATATTCGCAACATCCCTGATTCTGAGTAGTAGCGCGATGTAAGCAGCTGTGCCCAAGACACAGCAATTGGCTCGTCACCTATTCCATGGGACCTTACCGTCCTCTCCTTACCGTCACACTCAGAAGTCATTTAACATGACATAAATAACTCCTTAGTATCTTATCTTATCTTGTGTGGGGGCCAGTCAGTTCAGACCGGCGACACTTCGACCCAGTGGGATCTTTTGTGTCGACTTCCCCAATAACTACTGCCATAAATGTTCATGGCAGCTGGGACCGAAGGCTTAACGTGCTCTCCGAGGCACGGAGCAGGCGATAATTGTCAATCAATACGCACTTAATTTCGAAAAGTCATATAACTTCCGAAAGTCAGAGGTGCGCGACGTGGGTTCGAACCCGAGACCATCTGCATTGCAGTCTGTTGGTCTCCCCACTGAGCTATCGCTGCTCTAACTCCTTAGTAAAGGTTTACTATATAAAATCACTAACTGATCTGCGCAACTTCGTCTGCTTCACATAAGAGAATTTTCTCCGTTTCTGTAACGTTTTTCATTGACGCTCCGCTGCTATTGGTTGTAGCGTGATGTTACATAGCGTTCCTCGATAAATCAGCTATCAAACACTAACATATTTATTCAATTCGAACAAGTAGTTCCTGAGATTAGCGCGTTCAACCAAACAAACTCTTCAGTTTTATTATATTAGTATATATAAAATCATTAATAAGAACTTAATTAAGCAATCATTAAAAGTATCAAAAGCAATATCAAATTCTCTACAATATATAAAACAAATAAACTTGAGTCCATTTCATACATTTGGTACATTCACCTTACTCCCGGCACAGGTATAGTGTTGTGCCCGCGCATACGATCAATCACTCGAATGAGACAATCAATCTCTGAGTACTGCATGCAAATATACAGGAACAATAACGCTCTAGTGGCCATATATTTGTGGGATAAACTTTAATAATAAAACTCGGATATTTGAGGTCGTTTGTTTTTTGATGACCCATGTAATAGATGTCGAGTCTATTTATAATGGACAAATTAGCAGACTCCATGCTTTTACTGAAAATGTTAATACGTAATACGCAATACAACGTGTATCGTGTGTGCTTAACCTGTAAATTTAATCCTGGATCTCTTTATAAAGCGCAATTTTTTAGGTGGATACCCACCAGTATGATAATATTTTTTCTTAAGAATAAACCTAATTGTATGTGTGTGGGTAATATTGCTTTAAGTTTACGCGAATGTGATACGTCGAAATTAAATTACTTTCTAGGGAATGAGACGACCATCGTCTTAGTATCTTAATGGCTGCTAAAAGAACCGAAACGTTGTGTAAATTTAAATAGTAAGTAATTGTATTGTCTTCTGTTTACGCGAATGTTATTCATTGAAATTAAACTACTATATACGGATTTTATCGCGTTGTTTATTTAACACTCTATTACATAATTTTGAAACTGTTACACTACTATACTATACTATTAAACTTTACTAATTTTAAGCTAATTAAATTATTAAAACTATCAAATCTATTTGTTTTAAGTTTACACTTTCCCCGACGTTTCGGTTGCTTTTCAGCAGCCATGGTCACGGGGAGACTAAGATGGTAGTTGTCTCAATGTTCCAGTGTAGTTATTTCAAAGTACCCGAACATAATTTAGTTATTAGTGTTTCTATTTACGCAGAATGAGCTCAAAGTATCATGAAGTCTAGCTGTGGTTTGTTTCTTATTGGGTTTGACTATTTGAAGTACTGGATCCCAAGCTGGTGGTACATTCCAACCATCTTCTCTATTGAAATTTGGATGTTTTTTGATCTCAATAGCCTCGCGAAGCATCCTTGGTAGGAATCGGTGTTCTTTAGCGAGAATCTGTGGTTTGTCAAATCTCAGGTAGTGGTTGGTCCCCTGTTGTACATGTTCACACACAGCAGACTTCAACGAGCGTTTGTGTTTAACGTCAGCTATGTGTTCTTTTATGCGGGTGCCTATGCTTCTCTTGGTTTGACCAATGTATGAGAGTCCGCAGTCACAATCTATTTTATAGACCCCTGCATCTTGTAAAGGTAATTGGCACTTGACGGATGCTAAAGAACACCGATTCCTACCAAGGATGCTTCGCGAGGCTATTGAGATCAAAAAACATCCAAATTTCAATAGAGAAGATGGTTGGAATGTACCACCAGCTTGGGATCCAGTACTTCAAATAGTCAAACCCAATAAGAAACAAACCACAGCTAGACTTCATGATACTTTGAGCTCATTCTGCGTAAATAGAAACACCAATAACTAAATTATGTTCGGGTACTTTGAAATAACTACACTGGAACATTGAGACAACTACCATCTTAGTCTCCCCGTGACCATGGCTGCTGAAAAGCAACCGAAACGTCGGGGAAAGTGTAAACTTAAAACAAATAGATTTGATAGTTTTAATAATTTAATTAGCTTAAAATTAGTAAAGTTTAATAGTATAGTATAGTAGTGTAACAGTTTCAAAATTATGTAATAGAGTGTTAAATAAACAACGCGATAAAATCCGTATATAGTAGTTTAATTTCAATAGTAAGTAATTGTTTAAAGTTTAAATTATCCAAAAGTAGTGTTTTTAAAATAATCCGCGTTTAAATCCGTAAACAGTAGTTTAATTTTAATGTATATGTGTAGGTCTTCAGTTCGATTTATCGCTTAAGCAAGGTGCCTTTTCGGCTCAGTAAACTACTAGTGACTTCGTGAAGTAAAGGTCACATGTACCTTTTATCAGTATCGCTTAAATTCTACGTAGTAGATTGTATGGGCAAGCCTATAATTACCAATTACCATTAATTTGTGCATAATTACTATAAACCCAATAGCTACCCATAATTTTATTGATACTGATATCGAATCTAAAAATAATTAAGTTAGTACCATATTAGATGTTATGGAATGATGGTATTTAAAATTTCCTAGCATGAAAGAATACCGCAAGAAAAGTAATAAGAGTTCGGTATTAGAAACCATCGGATATCCGAAATATCCGCATCCAAAACTTCACATCCCTGACAACTAAGTATTTCCGTAACGATTCACAAAATAAAACTAAATCAGCAATCGGAGAAATAATTTCCTCGATCGCTGTATAACCGCGTTCGTTTATCAAGCTGTTACCAAGATTAGGCAGGCTGCTATCTAGCGCGGTAAGAAACCTACTAGCAATGGATTAAGTATGTGATCAATATAAACTACCACCGAGGCTAGAGATTGCTACCAGTATCTTAATTTTTGTTAGTTATTAGATTCTAAAAGAAAATATGCGCATAAGGTCTCGAATCTCAGGTAATAAAATGTTACGTATTGGGTTTTCTGTTACTCAATTAATTATCAGTAGCACCACGTAACGTGGAACTGTGTTCGGTATACTCTAATAGGCTCGTATCATAATACGTAAAATCTGACATCAAAGCTGGTAAAATATGAGTGTTGTACGACCTTGCCTGTCTCTTCGCGGATATATCAGATATATGTATATCTTTGTCGATTATTGGATAGATACACAGGGTATGGATGCAATAATCAACAAAGATATTTGTATTTTACACCGCGTCACAGATAATATAATACTAGACCGCGTTTACCTACCGTACTATACTTACCTGATAATCATAATCGCCAACGGATCACAATTTGCAACAAATCAGCAATTCAAAAATAATGTACCGCTTTCATTTCATTAATCACGTTGTCACAGACCTGAAGCAGTTGTAAAGGAGTGGTCACTTTGCAACTAAACATATACCAAATATGTGTGTACATATCGTCGAATATTAAAACAAATATAGTCATGTGTATCCGCAATATCCGCACGTCATATCCCTAATCTAACCGCTTAAAAAATAAAACTAAATGGCAAATGAAGAAATAATACCCGCGCTCTCGTTATTACTGTCATTCATCAGCCAGTTACCAACATTAGGCGAGCTACAATCTAGCCCGACCTGCATTATTTCTTCATCAGATAATGTCCGCCTGATGGCTTCCTTGCATAATATTGTCATCACGTTACCGTAATCCGATAACGTGGTAATATCCAATAGGTCTCAATCAACTGAACGCATTTATCAATCATATCGATAGTGACACTGTGAGTTTTGTTTGTGGCAGGACAGTTTTATTTTATAAAACATCTTGTGCAATCAATTATCGTTATACACCTTTTGCCAACCATGCTTAGGCATCATGTGAAAGTGTGGCCTTGAACGTCTACTGGGCCAAAGAATACATATTAGTACAATGTAACTGGCCATAGCTCTCACTCTTAATAATAAGTAGTACATGAGTTCACGACAACTGCACTAAACTTTGTAAGAACTCCACAACACTAAACTGTAATCTTGAATTTACAGTTTAAAATCAAATAGCATAATTATGATACTTAGTGGCATTTTAAATGACTGTTAAATATGGGCATCTATATTTAAAATTGTTTGAAAGGTCGATCACTGTCGTAAAATTATGCTACTTTATTTTGTACTTGTATAATAAATATTTTCAAATGTTCTTGAAAATATTTTGGCTATTCTCAGAAAATCTGATGTGCTCACATCGAAAATCCTTTTTAAAGGATTGCGAAGTCACGTACTTATTTGTCGTGTTGGACATGCCTCTATACATGGTACCTGCTTACCACAGCATGCTGGTTGTCTTCTTTAGTATTATGTAAAAACGACTTCTGTACTTGTGTCACTTTAACACCACATTTTAAATCAACTCTTAAGTAACTCGTATCTAAATAACAAACGTGCCAAATTCACGGGCATCGTCGAAGCGTGGTCACCGTATTATTAACGGGGGCGTCCTGAACCGGTGCGACCGGCCGAATCACTCAACGGGACCGATTTATCGACATCCCATCACTATTGTCTCAATTCAAATATCGAATAGTTGGTACTGGATCGAATCGACCCACGCTTTGTGAAGTGTTGTTTATTGAGTTTAAAAATGGAATTCAAGTGGCTTAAATGATTTAGTTTTTAGAACGTTTTGTTTGATTTGGACGCCATATTGGTTTTGGAGTGTGCGCTTACAACATACTAACATACTGAATAAAATAAGACAAATAAGTTTTTTTAAATTATTTATAATATTAGGGTATTTAGTATACTTATTTTAAGTATTTTTAAGCGAGGTTCCTGTATCAAGTAACGAATCATTTTACGTACGGACAGTATTTTTTTAAACATATTCTATGAAAAATATGTCAGAATTTAACAGACTGTGAATTTTTGACACACATACTATGAAAAATATGTAGATTTTTACTGTCTGTAGTTAAAACGACTCGTTTCTTGATATATGAACCGCGCCTTAGTGGTTGTGATGTATTGTAAATATTTTAAATGTTATTGGCATTGATGACACTAAAGAGTTGTTTGCTTCAACGATCTTATATACAGTATCTTATTTCAAAGTTGGGTTACGATGGTTGTCAATGACCAATCTCTGTAGATCTGCGGTGCCTACGATGAAAAGACAATTTATTTGAAGTTTATGAAATATTACTGTTTCTAGTACCACAGATAAAACGGTCCTGTTTAGCTATTTGGCTGATTTGGGAAGGACCTATCATGATTATAGAGTCAGCCCGTCGGACCATAGCCGCCATAAAGCAACTAAGACGTTGAGGGAAAACTTCTTGTACTTTAAAAAAGAAAACTTGTAAGAACTCCTCAAATTATAAAATTGTAATAAAATCAAATATAAGTAGTTTAATTTTAATACATATTTACATAGGCTCTCGTCTGCCTGTCCCTAAGGTAGCCAAAGATGTATTACCCAGATTTTATTTTTCTGGTAACTACCTCGTAATTAGTGGCCTACTGCCGAATACCGGTCACAATTCTAGGCTCAGTCCTCCTACTAAGAAAACCTTGCCAAGAAATCCAATAACACTTTGTCCTGGGAATCGCCTCGTGCAATCACAACAATCGTATTCATCTCCTCTACATCACTAAAACAGTTCAAAACATGTATTTAATCAAATCAATCCACAGATGTTTTACATTCAATCAGTTGATCCTCAAATCGCGATAGCACGCACAATATTTATGTCTAGTTATCTACAACGATAGATTGAATTCATAACTTATAGTCGAATAAAGCCATTAAAAATAGTGCTGTTACTAACAATCGATAAATCATCGATCGTTGTTTTATTGACGATTGCTGTGTACGTAGTGTTGGACGAGTTATGTCGATACATTTCGGTGGTTTATCGATTGTTTTATTTGTTAGTTTTGATCATAAAGAACACATTACCGAATGTGCAAGACATTTTTCTCTCGTTACATAGGAATACATATACCTATATTAAGTTTTTTTTATATAAGGTCTTGTCAAAGTCAAAAGTCAGTTATTCATTTAGTTCACAAAATAACACTTATGGACGTCAGAATATATAGGTTAGGGAATTTACTTGGTTACTGAAGCTATATATAGGTTAGTTTACCTACATATATATGTATGTATATCGACCCAATATGATAAAATGTTTAAGCCATGATTAGTCGATCGTGTTATATTGGGTTCAATACTCGAAGTAAATAGGTTGAGAACTTTCTGACTACTGAGCCAATCTTAGTAATATTATTATGTTATTACATTACAGTAAAATTTAGAAGAAAATATCTAAAATTAGTTCCCAAAATATGAGTGTAATACATCTCTACGTCACCAAGAAAATACAAGCATCATGCAATATTTCGTATATATATAATCGTAACATTCTAATTAATAGTGTTGTACTTCACCAATGTATTTCTATCGATATCGATACTTCACGACTGTAGTGATACATTGATGCTGTCACATCGACCTCTCTGCTCAATAATGTCTCGGCACTGGTCATCCATCATGGTGCCCAGTTGTCATAACTTAGTCTAAATCATTGTCTAGGGTCTCTAATGGTGGAATAGAATTATTTCTATGGGTGTTTGGCACGCAAGGCCTGTGAAACGCCATCTATACCTAGTATTACGCATGTCATTAGTGGCTAGAATATTGCCTAGACTGCAGATAGCAAACCTCTTTAATTGTATTTTACTTTGAAGACTAGACAAACTGTTAGGATTAAAGCAACTGATTTTTTAGTAGCATCCCTTTCCTTTTTAAGATGTCTATCGCTTTAGTTATAATACCCTGTGTGGTCATGTTACAAATATTGATTCGAGATTCGAACCTGAGACCTTATGCACAACAGTCCCATACACTTCCGCTGCGAGATAGTAAAAGTTCAATTAATTATATGATATAATAATATTATTCTATAATAATATTCTATTACACACACACAACACTATCTGGCCCAAACTAAGCATTGTATTATGGGTATTAGACAATGGATAAACATACATATACACTTTTTTTTGTAAATACATTCATATTATACATAGAAACACCCAGACCAAGACAAACATCCATATTCATGCACACAAATATTTGACTTGTGCGGGAATCGAACCCGTGACCTCAGGCGTCGCATTCGGTTACACTAACCACTACGCCATCGAGGTCGTCATCGATGGTATGATACAAATAGTATTCAAAGCTTCACGTTCGTTAAGAAATCTCTTAACTTTACATTACATCAGGTGTAGCTCTAAACATCTCTTGATCGAAACTCCGAGGCTTTAACTACTAAACTATCGTCTTACATTATAGTACTCTTCTACCTACCGATCGAATAAACGTTCACTACTTTATCTATATGCCCCTTCCGCTGTGCAGTCGGCAATCCTTTACAGGCAACAGGAACAAACTAGCAATAACAAACAAGGCTTGTTTCATGACGGCTCAATCGGGCCGCGATTGTGAACATATTGTATGGGTATTATGTGATATACTATGCGCTATAGGCGCTCATTCAGCGCGCGTAGTGAACCGTGACCCCACTACGTTACAAGGAATCGGGCCATAGTGTAGATATGTACAGTAGAATAATTTATTTGGATGCCTTTGATTTTATTTCTATGATTTTTTATATTTTCTAAGAACTTCTTAACTTCTAACTAACTCTTTCATGCCTTAATCAGTCAAGTCTAGTATAACAGATACAATCAAACATATGTTGTACCTGGAAGTTGGTGTGCCCCTGTGACGTAATAGGTTAACTATTCGATCATAATTAAATTGCGCATAGACGTTATCAGGGGTACAAAAAAGGTCTGCTCTCGAGGAATAGAATTTTATCGACAAAATGTCTTCACCGAGCGAAGTAGCCTGCATAAGCTGTTAAATATTTAAATGAAAATATTTAAACGTTTTCCACAAAGAAATACAGTATGTAAATATTTCAAGTAAGTATATGCATATTATAACGAAATTATTTCTCAATAATAATAAATAATCAAACTATGTACAGATAAATACTAATTAATCTAGCACAAGCCTTGAATCAAAGCTATGACACACATATTAACTGTACCTTCGAATATTCAGTCATCTGCTCTTGTTCTTGGAAGATTTTTATCCGTATAAATAGCGGAGGTCTGTTCGCAGTAACTTCTTGGAAGAACTGTCATTTAATCTTATATAGTTAGTGTTTAGGTCGTCTCAACGGTACAACTAGACAGCCAGTATTCCCAATAATAACGTCATCTAGGCTAAGCTTATGAAATATATTCATAGTATCAAATTCGCCCACTACGAAAAACTGTCAAGTAAAAAAACTAAAATGAATTCTATTTGTTATTTATTCAATAAACCCTAACGTTGTTGAAATATTCGTATTTTCAATAAATTACCATTTAAAGTGATACATAAACGATTGAATAACATTGAAATTTGATATAGATTGCATTTGTGAGTCAATAGTAGAATATACAATGGCGCAATTTATATTTGATTTGTTTAAAACATGGTATACAATATTATGTTCTTTTAGCTTTTTAAGATAAAAGTTTACCTCCTTCACATTATGCCGTATGTTTACTATGTATTTGTTTGTTATGTATTTGTGTACGCGACAGTGCGTAAAAAATAGGACACAAATAAACATACGGCCAGCCTGACAGAAAGCGGTTACTATAGCCTGTAATAATTACAATATCAGAGGTAATAAACGTTAAACGGTAATAATGCACACTAAGACAAAAAGAAAGATGATATGAAAGGAAAGGAATGAGAAAGGAACTCTTACTAACCGCGCATAAAGTAGTACCACTGCTTTTACTCTTAATCCGGTTTCATATTATTCTTATATTCGTTCTGTCTTTCATGGAGGGTAACCTGAACTTTCAGGAGAAGCAGTTCTCCTAAAAGTTCAGGTTATCTTCCAAAACAAAGGCGTGAATATATAATGTCCTCCGGACCGCTTGGGAATATATACAGGGTAATTGAAAATACTAATACCCTTTTATCTGTGATTATTTATACCTTACATAACAACTTTTGTTCTACTACATTTCATGATTCATTATATTTCCATACAAAATATAAACTATATGGCAGCTCTAATCGCGCAACTAAGACTACACGCGGTTGCAAAGCAAATTGCAAAGCACAAACAAAATACTGCGAGGTGGAAGGCGTTGTGTGGCAGTCGGTTTACAAGCAAATTCTTTAAAATATGTTTTTTTTTTGTAAAGTATTTACCAAATTTTGTAAAAAGTATAATGCAAAGAAGACACGGGTAAAAGGTTATCAATATAATGTATTTAATCTTATACGCATCAGTGAACGTTACAGTGTGTCGCATAGAGGCGCGTCAGTTTAAACTTCCGTCACGCTTGTCACCCACAAATGGTTGTAGAACATAAATAATTGTTTTATTCGGTGTATGTTTCGACAGGTCCGTCTCGCTTCACAGGGCACGCGCATGTGTAATTGTATTGTGTTAAACGCTAATCGATTTATAACTGTTACGATTTATTGATTCGATGTCCGTTATACATTAGTATAAATTGATCTGTTTTCCTACTGAATTTCTTTTGGAAATAAGGTTGGGTATAATTTTATTTTAACCTAGAATTTTGCGATAGCATTTCGTCTAGGGTAGTTTGTATCTAAATCCTACAGAAACTCGGGTTCAAATAACTTTTTGTTGTATCCCTGCTTCGAGTATTCAGAGTATTTGAGTTTCCAGGCTACCTATGATGGTGTACAGTCAGCAGGTTGCATGGTTTTCAGGTTTCATGTTCTATTATTTATCTTTTAATATTCCCTGTTAAAACAATGCATGAGCTATATTCCTGCCTTTGCAAGCGTCGATCTTATCATTAGCATTATCATATGGATGCTATGCGGCAAATATCATACATCATTGGCACCTTAGCAATAGGTAAATATATTAAATACATTAGTTGTTACTTATTTATTATTCGCGTATATTTCATAAATGCAGTTTAGTTTAGTATTTGTTTAAATAAATAAAAAATATTCTATGTGTTACGATAAGCATTGTTTAAAAATTGTTTTCTACTTCTTCGTTTTCTCAACTTTATTAGTAGTTTATTACGTTAGTACACATAAATCACGATGTATCTAAATCCTTAAAAACAAGATCAAAAATAACAACCGCTCAAACCCCGTTGACGCCTTAAGGCGTCATCACTTTTGTACCCGTCAAACCCCGTTGACGCCTTAAGGCGTCAAGCAACAAAAAAAAGAGGGTCGCGCGCTAGTTTTTGCCGTTTTTGTATTGAAAGGCCTGTATTTAAAGTCTTGTATTGTATATCATTGTACTCGGAATGAACTGAGCTTTTCGAACGAACCATTTACTAACTGAATAATAATTGTCTAATATTGTTATTGTTATGTCACGTGACTTCGCGCCGAGCGTTCGTTCGTCGATGTTATTTGTGCCGCTGTTTACTGTCGTTTTTTGTAGGGCAAGTATATAAGTGTAATACATTATTGAAAAGCTTATTCTTTCTATTTTTAGAGACAATAAAAACAATACTGACTTACGTTATTTTTGTATAACAAACTGAAGCCCAAAGTAACCTATTATCATTTATCAGTTTTCTTGCCCTTTTTTATATTTGTTGTTTTTTAGTACAGTATTATATCGTATTTCAGGTTTCAATCACTATAATAGTGTTATTTATTAGTGTTTCTATAGAAATATCTGAATACAACGCACAAAGTTACGACGAATATTTTTTAACAAAAATTTCAATATTTACTTTTGCCGCGCTCTAAATGTCCTTGACACGCACGGTAGTGCCACTTTCAAATGTCAATATCTTAATTTTTTCTCACAGCCATATATAAATACTTCGTTTTACTATAAAGAGTATTTATCTAGAAAATAGAAAAAGTAAAAACTCTTCTTATTGCATTTATATTTCTTTAGAAACAATCATTTTCAATAACGAACAATTTGTACAGTTCTGCTTTGTTTATCCAGGCGTATAAACTAAACTATACACTTCAATGCGATGATTCATAATACTTGTCGTAGCTTACAATGTGTATTTCTAAGAAACACGAGCGATGTTATCATAACTCAGAGCTCAAAAACATAAACATCGATAGGGCGTGTCAAGTGGCGCTTTAAGTGCCGACCGCGCGACGGGTGTCCGATTACCGGGTTATCTGTTATTGTTTACATTAAGTGCGCGCGGGGCCAGAAAGGTTAATCCTTAAAGCTTACCTCATTTAATTTAGATTTTTTACAAAAACAAAAGCACTACCAAAAACAGATTAAAATTCAGATAATTATTCAACCATTAAAATCAATCTGCAGGACCCAGTAGCATCATGATCATTAATCATAAAACAATCATTCCCACCATTACCAATACCATAACTTCGAAATGATCATCAAAAATATATTGCCACACTGTTCTTTTTAAACTGTGGCGCCATATTTCTTCTTATAATTACACAACAAAGCGTCCTGATCGTAAGATAAGCGAGAAAAAAATGAGCTTTTTGACAGGACTTCGGCGGCCATGAAATGACGGTATGACGCGAGCAGGACGCGCATGACGTGAGGGCGATGACCTCCTCTATGATGACTAAGGACATTTTATATTTTCGCGTGGTTTTTGATCTACGTAGCTGATCGAACGTGTGGTTTTTTATATGTGTAGTGCGTACTTACAACTTCTATTAGTAATGTGCCGTCATACCTAGGATTCGTGTAGTACAGAGGTTTCCAGACATTTTCCCCTCATAGACCACTTTTAAAATTTTGCTGGTTCCGGTAGACCCCCTGCAGCTACATTTTTCATATTCCTTGACAAAAATTAATAAATTTGATCATATCTCTACGAATTCTCGGGACTAAACCAACCACGGTAGGCGGACTGAAATGTTCTCTGGTCTTTAGCGTAGCTATTCCTTAAAATAATTTTCGTGGACCCCTGCTTACGAATTGAGAACCCCCATTTTTATATCACGCCAACGTAGACCCCCGTCGAGTCTCCCGTAGACCACTGGAGGTCCACCTGGACCACTTTGGGCACTACTGTTGTAGTAGAACCTATAAATAGGCCTGTTTAATCGGATGGTGTGATGGTTAAAGTGGTCCTCTTACTTCTACCACTGCACCGTGTGTTGTGGGTTAAATACCCACATGGTATAAAAATTATGTGTAATCCACCAATGGTAGTTCCGAGTCTGATGTCCTTCGTGTCCGTTGTTTGAACGTTTGTAAAGATCCTGCGACACAGGAATGCCTAGTAATTGAGTGATCTTTTTATAAGAATACTAGCTGACCCGGCAAACGTTGTTTTGCCATAAAAAATGTTATGACCAAATGATTAAAAAAAATGTTAGGGGTGGACAACCCTTATCACTAAGGTGTATGAAAAATAGATAGTAGCCGATTGTCAGACCTACTAAATATGCATATAAAATTTCATAAAAATCGGTCAAGACGTTTCGGAGGAGTATGGTAACTAACATTGTGACACGAGAATTTTATATATAAGATAGTAGATACATACATAAACTCAAACGGGTAAAATCCTGAATGGATAGGCAGTAGTGTATTTCATTCATTTCAGTTATGTTTTTAAGTCTCACGTGTTAAGGAGACCGTGGACAAACGCGGCGAGCCTATTTAAGAAGATTGCATACTATATAAATTTTGTAACAGAGAACAACAATGACAGTTTGCTGAACTTTATAATCGAACCTAGGTTTAGCAACGCAATTTTAAACACTATGTACATTATAATACTACCTTTTTCCCGCGGCGTGGCTTGCGTAAAAGTAGGTTAAGTTATGTTTAAAAATATATGTTAGTAACAGTACTTTTTCACAAAATATAGCATATGTTACTCGATAATAATATAGCTTTTCAATGGTTGAAAACAAACTTAAAAAAAAAACAAGATATTAAACTTTTCTTCTTTAAAATATTAGTATCTATATCTAGATATATTTTTGTTATAAAATTATATATCTGTGCAATTTCCGTAATAATTATAAAGGACATTTATTATTTACATTAGCATACTCAATCGCTCTATCGTTATAAACTATGTCAATGAATAATTTAACATATATTAATTTTAACATTTAATTGAAATTAAACCGCTTACTTAAATATCTTGTTACAAAGTTGGATTTGAATAAATTGAAACTATAAACATAGTTTATTAAACAACTATTGCGCTGTAGTGAAAACTACGATTGCGTGTTCAGAATGATTGTTTATTCGGTCATCATGAGAGTATTTATATTATAATATTAAGAATGTGTGAGCATACACATATACACACATATAAACAGAAATACAAATACTTAGTAAAATATTTAATAATAATTCAGCACAATTGAGTAATACAATTGAGGTCGTAAGTCGTCAAAAAGATCGAAGTGACATAAAAAAAAATATGTAGGATATATAGTGCACTTGTGTTCACGCGAACACCTGTGCACTATATTTCCTACGTAAACGTGCACAGGTGTTCGCGTGAACACAAGTGCACGTTTTATGCCCTCTCTCACAGTCCAATCGGACACGACCAGAGAGATTTTACGCAGAATCAACGGTTTGCGTGTGTCCGTCAACTACTTCAAGGTGCTCCTGACAATATCTTCATAAAAGATGGAATTAACGGATTCTATGTGCTTTTAAAATGCTTGTTAAGTTTACCTGTACAAGTTGCTTATTCGGCATTATACACATGTATGCGTGTCACCGTTGCATCGGTGTAGTTCCTATCAACGGTTTTACGTATCATTCCTTATCGACTCATATATCATTTTATATCATAGTTACAACCTATCAATATCAAATATATTTAGTAGTAATACCTACTATTATAATGCATGATATCATTCGTCTTTAATTTTTCAGGCAGTCATGAAATTCTTAGTAGATTCCACTAGTCACTTTCATACGTTAGCTGAAGATTTACTGGCAGTTCTGTTTTTTTTCCAATAAAGCGTTTGTTGTAATTAATTTTCTTTTGTATGTAGTACTCTATTATTATTTTTGTATTCTCATCTGTCGTCATATTTTTACAGCTCTTCAGATATGAGTGAATATTGTTTTGATAAATTACGTTATAAATACATATTTGATTGCCTCGTACTTGCGGCTAAAGTTTAACATTGCGGATCATGATTCTTTCTTCATCATCTGCCAGTCTCAGGTTCGAATACCGGGCAAGGCCGGCAAAAGGTAAAACCTAACAAGTACAAAGTAATTTAAATTAACAGTATCACTTCCGTAATATTGACATAACACCACGTGTTATGACATCTTTAAGTTAGCCTACATTGCCTACAATAAGTTAGGAAAGTCGTGTTACTTTTCCCTACATACATTATTTTCAATCAAACCCAAACAAAAACACTAGATTTCTCTTATGTCTGGCCTATATTATCAGCTAAACATCATAAAACTACATTTTGCTAGTTTTGGTTAGTCAAAGTCAAAGTCAAAGTCAAAAATAATTTATTCACTTAGGTCACAAAGTAACACTTATGAACATCAAATGGGTTAGTAAGTTTATTATATTTACTGAATTTACATTTATGTTAGTTGCAAGGTTCAGGCAAAAGGTTGAGCATATGAGAAGATACCTGCAAGAAACTCAAGGCCACTCTTTTAAATCGCCATCAACTTATAATTTCAGTATTTTACAACTCATTTATGTACCAGGTGTTGCAGTCATTATGCCATTTGTCACTGTCCATATAAAACTAAATTCTAAAATAAAGAAAAGTTGGTAATATTATGTAAAAAAAGCATTTGAGATTTGAAATAATATTTATCAGTAGGTAGCCATTTGTAATAGACAGTAGTATGGCATGAGGACGCATACACTTACACTTTGTGACATGAAAGGTAGTTCGTGACTAAATGTAGTTAAAACAAAATTTACGTTAATACTTATAAAGTTTGTTTAAAAGAAAAGAAAGATACTTTAACACCACCAAATAAACACGAAGTACCTTCACATAACTAAATTGACTTATATAATACATACATTGTTTGAATCCTTTATGAAACAAGCAACTAGTTCCATGAGTTTTTATCATTTAAGTAATCATTGATTGAATAATAGCCCTTCCGGATAAGCTGACTTTTAACAGCACTTTTAAATTTTAGTAAAGGTAAACTTATAATATCAATCGGTAGTTTATTAAAAAAGCGTATACTGAGTCCCGCAAATGAATTGTGAACTTTATGTAAACGATGATACGGACCTGAATATCACTATTCTTATTATATAAGTGAATATTATGTTTTATAAACATAATATTCGTAAATATATATTGCGACGCAACAGTAAGTATACCAATTTCTTTAAAACGCTCTTTCAGGGAAACTCGTGGGCCTAAATTATAAATGCTACGTACTGC
This sequence comes from Catocala nupta, assembly GCA_963675205.1. Taxonomy (NCBI): domain Eukaryota; kingdom Metazoa; phylum Arthropoda; class Insecta; order Lepidoptera; family Erebidae; genus Catocala; species Catocala nupta. Next base: position 1,615,261 of record OY776089.1, on the reverse strand, counting down.
ACGCTTTTGAAGAATGAAAATTGTTTCAATATCAGCTGCCTCACCCCACAATAGTATGCCATAGGACATAACGCTGTGAAAATAACTAAAATATACTAGTCTCGCAGTGCCTATATATATCAGTAAGCTGTCTTACTTTCCTAACCGCGAATGCGGCTGAACTAAGTCTCCCTGCAAGACACGATATTTGAGCGCCCCACTGAACTTTATCATCTAAAGTAATGCCTAAGAAAACTGTGGATTGTACAAATGTTACTGTTTCATTATTTAAATTAACGTTTATGCTAGGACTCTTTATATTAGGCAGTGTAAACTTAATACATTTTGTTTTTTTTTAATTGAGTAGTAAATTATTCGCCGTGAACCAGTCCAGGACTTGCGCGAGTGAAGAATTAACACCCTGTAAATTTGGTGCCTTACGGTCTACTTTAAAAATAAGTGATGTGTCATCAGCAAATAATACAATGTCGCACAAATTCTGTACGAAGAACGGCAAATCATTCACGTAAGCTAGAAACAGAAAGGGTCCTAAAATTGAGTCCTGTGGCACGCCCATTGCGACTGGTAATCCAGAAGATCTACTTCCGTTGATTTCAACGTGTTGTAATCTATCGCTTAGGTAAGAACCGACGAGGTCGAGTGTTTAAATTAGTAACAGTACTTTTTCTGGATGGAGTGTACCATATGACTTTTTCCTCTGACAACGAAATTTCATGAGGATCGGTCGAGTAGTTAAGACGTTAAAGCGTAACAAACAAACAAACAAATTCTATTTCGCATTTATAATATTACTAGCTGACTCGCGCTACTTCGTCTTCTTCACATATGAGAATATTCCTCGTTTTCAACATCTTTAATTGGTGCTCGGCTCCTATTGCTGCAAGACTAAAATAATTTTTCAATTCGAACCATTAATTCCTGAGATTAGTGCGTTCAACCAAACAAACAAACAAATAAACTCTTCAGCTTTATGATATAAGTATAGATAGTTAATATATACATATACGCTGGGTTTCGATTTCTCTCACATCTAGAGTAAATAACCAGAACTATATGTTCATAAATTACCGCAAACAGCCTATCCTAAGAAAACGTTTCAAAATGTTCCAGATCGCTAATGGACTCGCATTTACATAATATAAACGTTTACATTTGGTACACTGAGTCCGTTTGTACGTTTAGCGTTATTTACCTTCCAAATTGAAGCCTTTTGGAATACTGGACAACATTATATATGTATATTATGTAATATGTTTTGCGTTTAAAGATATGAGGTAAGTGGGGAAGGAAACATGTCTTTAGTTTTCGACAATTATTTAAGATTTCATCCCTAGAGAGCTAATTATCGCTCAGTTTAACGGTGAAGGTATTCATTGGTTCCATGCCCTTGTTTTGTTGGCCGTGGCGGTAAGAGGTAAATGGAAATAAGTCATAGTATAGATTGTTTAGAGTAACTTAGACATTCATACGTGTTGCTTTGTGACTTAAATGATTAAAGTTATTTTGATTTGATTTGAAAACATCGTGAAGAAACCTGCATGCCTGAGATTTCTCCATAATGTTATCGAAGGTATGTAAAGACTGCCAATTTGCACTAGAGTAGTGTACAACGGCCCATGCTAGCCTAGTACGAATTAAACTTAACACTTCTCATATTGAAAAGAGGACCGAGCTCAGCAGTAGGTCCGTTTGTAAACGGAACGTTTTATTATTTCCCTCATTGAAACACATTTAATATTAAAATATTGTTCATATTTTAAGTCTGTTTTAATGTTATAACTAAAATAAGCAGTATAAAGACTCTCCGGCATCGCGAACAGACTCCAAGCTAGAGATGGTTACGGCTCTAGAGGAACCTCCCTTAAGACGGATGCCATGTCAAGCTATATGGTGTTATGCATGATTACCGTACCAGGCAGTCTTACTAGGTTTCTTATCAGGTTTTTCAGTCAGGAAATTCCCAGTAGAAACACGCCATCTTGAATTTTTCCTTTGTACGGCCATAAGCTCGCCCTTTTGGATCTAAAGCCATAATTAACGAAATTTTATTGTAACTCACCTCTGCTTACCCATTTGCTGATGTGGGTGTAAGACTACTTTACCATCAGATATTTTATAAGTATACGATCGCTCTTAGCGTTTGACGCCACATCTCTGAGACGAGGGAGGCTGCATATAATTTATCTATCACTGCCATCTCGTTATGATTTTATAGTCCAGGTAGAGGTGACATATAGTTTGTGGGACCGGCTCTGATGCCAGTTATTTTAATTAAATTGTATGTAATTATTACCGGAGGCTCTCCGACTTTTGTTGGCGGTTATCCAGCTTGTAGCTTGTGGCTGTGTTTACTATGTATGCGGTGTCCTTATTGAGAACCAAACTGCTACCAATGACTAAGATAAAATAATTATAATATTTTAACTCGCTTAGGAATGAGAATAGCCGCATACAAAGTTTTTTTTACAGAAACAATGAGCTAAAGTTCTTCTTAATACTGAACCGCCACGCTGGGTTCTCGTTTCGTGCACTATGACTTCGAGACAATATAATATTTTTTTAATTTCACGCGTGCTGTAATACCTTATAAGTTATAATGTTCTGCATTTAACATTATTAATGTAGTTATATATATTTTAAATGCAAGTAATAATAATAACAATATTCTATCACATACACACAACACCATTTAGCCCAAATTAAGCAGTGTTTATACTATGGGTATTAAACAATGGATAAGCACACATATATACTTTTTTTATAATTACTTGCATATTATACATAGTAACACCTAGACCAAGACGAACATCCAAGGCCCATGCACACAAATGTTTGACTTGTGCGGGAATCGAACCCGCGACCTCAGGCGTGGCAGTCGATTACACTAACTACTCTTATTATCACACTCGTTTGTTCAAATAAATAATTATTACACAAATGTAAAAGCACGAATAGCGCAGCGGGCTAGAAGGTCGCCGTTAGCGCCTGCCCAGTAAGGGTTCAAACCCCACGCGGCTGAATTATAAGTGTGATCTAAAAATAACTATTCTGACTGTAAATGTAATTTTTGTCCATTATTTTGTATGTTTGTAAATTCTTCTATAATACCAATGCGTGAGCTGTCTTCCTTAAATTAATAAAAGTAATTCTTAATCCAAACTTCATCTATCCATACTATCAGTGAGTAAGACACGCCGGAAACCCAGCCACTGATACGCACAGCGCTCAGTACCCGCAGTATCTATTAGTACGGCGTGTATACACATTAGTTAAAACACGTACGATACCAAAGCCAATCAGTGGACGATGCTATCTTCACGATATACTACCTCCCAACCCTTCATCTATTTACATTCGTAACTAACATCACTACCATATGCTTCATGATAACACTAGCAATCCGCCCCGGGTTCCTACGAGTAATACAAATCCTTAACAAATTATACACCTAAACCTTACTCACTCTATCTATTGGTGAAAACCGCATGAAAATCAGTTCTGTAGTTTTTCAGTTTATCGCGAACAAACAGACAGACAGACGAGGCGGGGGACTTTGTTTTATTATATGTAGTGATTGATTTTAATCAATTATTTTTCTCAGAGACAGATGTACAGACTGACTGATGCAGAGGTCTCGAGTTCAATCCCATCTCTGACTTTTTGAAGTTATATGCGTATTAAATATCAATGACTTAAGTAAAAACAAAGGCCTATGATCCGTAAGTCTAACGCACATGGATTCTATACACAAGGGTCACTAGCCTACAACTACAATCTGGAACAAAGCCTTCGTTGTCGACTATTATGTAATACAAGTAACTGACAGTATTTCTTTCGGCGCGTTCAGCTAATCGGCGTGGCGGCCGACATTGTTATTCGTACATGGTGTGGAGGTTACCGAATTTGGGACAAACGTATAAATACCACACACGTTGTGTATATGTATGTATAAAGAGAGATGACGCCGATGAAACTGTTAAAATTTGCAATTAATCTGTCAAGTGTTCAAATACCAGACGAAATTAAAGTAATAATAATAATTAATAATAATAATTAAAGCGCACAAACCGCAGGGCAGCTTGTGGCGGGCTGAATGTGAGTGGCGACACTGCGGTCCTGAATGCCTCAGAGAGTTGGTTTGGGCCTCGTCCCCGGCTTGCCGTTACTGGTTGGCTGGGGTGGAACTTCAAGAGCGCCCGTAGGACTCTCAACTCTGGCTTGCCTTGGTCGGCCAGTCAGAGGGGGGCCGCTAGAGCTATATGCTTGGGGGTGGAAGTGTCATTTTCAAGGGCATAACTACGGGGAAACCCGCTCCGGGTCTCCGTTGTCACGAGACCCGTGATGGTGAAACCGGCGCTGCACCGCTCGACACCCCTAGCCACTCGCACCGGTGTTGCCCTCTGCTGCTGGCTTGTATGCCTATAGTGGCTTATCAGGGGGCCCATCTAGTGAGTTGGCGAGTCACCGTCTGCCCATTGCATTGATGCTATTAGAGTATTCAGGGCAGACGCCGTTTTTCATCCATAGTTAGCAATATACCGGTCCACCAAACACCCATACCTATAGCCCATATATTAGAATCTATACGTAGCAATAGTCCTACGCCTGCTGCGGCTAGTGCCGCTGTAGGTGTTCCATCACACCTTTGATTAAAACTCTCGAAGGGCCTCTTCACGTTGGACCTATGTCTCCGTGTAAGCCTCCCAAAGGGCCAGGTATTTTCTAATATAATATGTTAGAAAGTACCTGTGATAAGAGAAAAATTAATAATAATAATTTTTATTAATTAAAAAATTTAATAATAATAAGTAGACACAGCAAAAAATAAGTAGACATAAATGAATAGAGTTATAATTATGGCTGTCCCGCATTTCTAAGTCGAAGTCAAAAATCTAAATTTCTATAATAACATGTTCTTCTTCTGGGACAAAATGAATAACAAAATAAAAATAAGTGCATTAAAAAGCCCGTTTAAGGAGGCGAGCTCTCATAAGAAGTAGTTAAAATACTCAGGGCCACTCTTTTTAATCACCAAATGTTTATATAATATGCTTAACTAAACTATTTGAAATTAATTAATAGCCAAAAAGAACACCATCTTATTAGCTAGGCTAAGCCAGAGAGGTCATTCAGCGCATTTACATTTCTAGAGATCTTGCTGCTATTGAAAATTGCTTTGCTAAATTGGGAATTCAGTACACCTAAATATTGTAGGGTCTGTGTGTCACAGAATGTCTGACATTACAGGGTAGGTATTCATATGGATCGGGGAGTACCTACTGCATGTTCAAGTATCTGGGACTATAAGTTATTTTATGTTTAATATTTCAATTATTGTGTAGCCTATTAACTCAGAGACCAATATAGCAATAGTAAATATTTTAGCTTTGATGAAATAAAAACTTGGATTATTTTTTGCCAATCCTGATTTCGGAAGGAGCCCGCGGCGTCCATTAAGTATGTTTGCCGAAGTACCCGCGGCAGTCTTTTACAAAAATAATGTAGTGTTAATATGCAGATTGAAATCGTTTAAATTTCCCGAAATCACCTTATTTTTAAATCAGGACGGTTATACGCATAACCATATTTAACCAATCGCAATTACAGCGTCATTTAACTATATTTATAAATATAATTAAAAACAAAATGGCGCGAACAAATTGGCCACAATTAATTTGGGCATGGTCAATTTGTGGGGAATTTGTCGATGGCAACACCGAGGCCGCGTCGCATCGGACCGCGGGTAATAAACGCGCGAAATGTTTAATATGGCGGCTGGAACGCGCAGGGTTGCCACTAACATTTGCGTTGCAAACTATTAAGATTTTATGGCGGTTAATGGTGTGAATTTACGTGTACAAGAAAATTATGAGGATGTTATCAAAATGGCTGCCTCGTTGATCCCTGGTTTAATTTGTGGTTATGTTTACTGCTGGTCGTTGACCTGAGGCCAGCCAAATGTTATCAGGTTTTTCTGTTAGGGAATTCTTAGTAACTGTATCGAGTTGGGATATGTGACTGGTAGATAGTAATAAGTTCGCAATTAACTTCTTAGAACTTAAAATATTGCTGGGGACATGTTTTGTTGTTACACCTTGATATACATAATATAACATGATTGGGTCCATTTTATAATGTCGTTATGTATGATATAGTTTTAAATTTCCATATAGAATATGTCTCTTAATTAACACTAGTTTTATTTTCGATTTATAAGAACCTACGCACTAAAAATTGTTTTATACCTTCATAATCGTGACGACAGTGAGAAAGACAACTACGTAGATTGAGTTTGCGAAGGTAGCCAATGCTCTATACTCAACGTAACCCTGTATATATGAATGGGCAAGCAGAGGTGTGTAACACTCAAATTTCATCAGTTTATGTTCCGTTACGTTTTAGGTTCCACGTAATTAGGGGCGTAAGTTAGGCTACCTATTACACATATCCAAATAGCGTGCAACTACTGAAAAATATCTGATAGAAAAAACTAATAACTCGACCGGGAAATTCAGAACTATCTGCAATCATAATCGGAAACGTGTGCCAGGGACCATTAAGGCTGTGTTAATAAAATTATTGGAAAGGGAGGAACCCGCCACGCACCCTCGGTTCGCCCGCTCTAACTTTGCAATAGAATAAGGTTTGATGTTTGTTTTTAAACGAGTTTGGTATCGTCAATACCAAACTCGTCTAAATAGCCACGACTTGCAGTATTCCGCTTCGAGCACAAAATATTCCTTGACACGTATTTCGCCACAACACGAGGCATCTTCAGGCACGATTGGCAACGAATCCAACAATTTTATATTTTTACTTTTTAAATATTTTCCACAGAGTAAATACAGTGTTGCGGGTACTTTACAAACATTCAAACAACGAACACAAAACGCTCACAAATTATTGGCAACCCTGGACATTAAAAGCGGCACAGGTGGGAATTTCATACAAGTTTAACAGTTAGTCTCGACCGAATTGATCTAACGGGTCGGTCAGTCACTTGCTTTACGACTAATTACCCAATATGCAATGGCAGTAATGATCGCCAACTGGCCATAATGTACCTCTTGCCGGGCTATGAACTGGGCTATACCATTGTGAGTTATAATGGCAACAGTTTATGGCAAAGCAGTTGCTTTGCTTGCATTGTATGTTGAAATTGACGGCATATATTACGCAATGGTTTTAGTCGTGATCCTGCTATGTTTTGTTCTTAATTGTGAGTTCGATCTACGCATGTGTGTGTTCTATAGTGGTTGGTTTGGTGTGCTTTTTATCCTAACTATCCTTACTAATCTAAACTAATATTATAAATATGAAATTTTGTGAGGATGTATGTATGTTTGTTACTGTTTCACGTAAAATCTACTGAACCAATTGCGATGAAACCTGGTATGTAGATAGCTGGACACCTGGATTCACACATAGGCTACTTTTTATCCCGATATTCCCACGGAAACGGGACTTACGCGGGTGAAACCGTGGGCAAAATCTAGTATTATTATAAATGCGAATGAGAGTTTCATTGTTACGCTTTCACGCCTTAACTAGTGGATTGATCATCATGAAATTTCGTATACACGTTGTCAGGGGAACAGAAAAGGATATTCGGTACCTTTTATCTAGAAAAAAGTACTATTAATAACCTAACTCACATTACACGCGAGCGAAACCGCGGGTAATGTCTAGTGTGGTATAAATAAAAGCAATAATAACTTGTTTTCCTGTGTTTTTAAAGACTTTTAATATTTTTCGTTAGAAAGGAATTTTTAAATCTTATCTTTAAAGCCGATCTGTAAATTTTTATCGAGAATCTGGGTACACTTTGTGTTGGAAGGTTCAAAGTTTGTAGACAGGGATTATATCTAGTTCTGAGGTTGCCATTTAAAGAGAGATTTTTAATGATCCCGTATTGTCTGCTATAGCATTTACTATATATGTCAATAGCCTATTATGAGGGAGTTACGACTACTCAAGAAAATGTCTTACAACACATCTATGCTTCACCTTTGCTGATAGAGAGGAGATATATACAATACTAGCTGACCTGTGCAACTTCGTCTGCCTCACATAAGATAATTTGCAACATTTTTCATTTATGCTTTGCTCCTATTGTTCTTACCATGATGTTAATTATAGCATAGGCATAGCCTTCCTCGATAAATGGGCTATCCTACACTAAAAGACTTTTTCAATTGATCCACTAGTTCCTGAGATTAGCGCATTCAACCAAGCAAACTCTTCAGCTTTATAATATTAGTATAGATTTTTTAGCGGTATGAAATATGCTTAACGACATATTCTCATGTCTAGAAAATACACATAAATTATTTTATAAAAATCGGTCGAGCCGTTTCGGAGGAGTGCGACCACAAACACGAGATTCTTATATACAAAGTGACGCAAAACTAATCACATTAAATGATACACTACCTTAAGCGGGATGATATAAGACGGTTAATATAAAAAAAAAACCTATATTCGCAGAAATTAAGAAATGATTTATTTGAACAAAATAAATAAAATAAAATTAGACACAAATTGGAACACCATTGTAATAAGTACAATAAATAAGTACACAAGATTATGGACCTTATTTCTTTTGCAATATGCTTGACATTGCTTTTGATAAGTTATTTGTTATTTTAGTTCTAGGTTTTGAAAGAGCGGCACCTAAGTACTTCATCTCTGCATTACACGTGATGTTCTAAATTATGAAAGCAAAAAAAATGTCCTGTGGCTAAACGACTGTATACTTTTGGTTCATAATTTGTAAATCGTCAAAGAATACCATGTAGTATATGTGGTATCAATTAATGTGACAACATTTGCGCCACTTTGTATATATGATATAGCTTAATAATTTAATAATTTTATTAGCTTATAAATTAGTAAAATTCGATATTAGTAGTAGTGTAACAGTTTTCAAAATTATGTAATAGGTACAGTGTTAAATAAACAACGCGATAAAACCCGTATATAGTAGTTTAATTTCAATAAATATTACCTGTTAGGAGACCCTGCTCTTCATTACAATAATAATAATTATAATTGCACAAGTTTCACAATACTTTAAACAAATTGTTAATAAATATAAACTTAGGTATATAATTAAATTTGTTGAGTAAATAAGTGTATGTATATATAAGTGTTGTACGGGCCAACGACCGTACATTTGCCGCGGTTAGCATTTAACGTCCAACGTGACGATTTTGTAACCATCAATAATTCAGTTCACTTTTAGCAAGCGTATCGTTTTCTCATTAGCATATCAATAATTTATCATAATTTAGCATAATTATCAAGTTAGTCGTGTTATTTCAGTAATCAATAAAATAGTGCAATTATTAATATTATCTATCATTTCTATCACTTATCAAGAAGTTTACGTAACCCGTACAAGTATGTTTGAAGTATCTTGGGTTTTATGTTGTAAAGAATCCCGTGGCATAGTAATTTATTTATTTATTTATTTGTACATACATACATACATAGATTCACGCCTGTTTCCCAGAGGTGTAGGCAGAGACTACGGATTTCCATTTGCTACAATCCTGACACACTTCTCTGGCTTCATTCACTTTCATAACATTCCTTATACACGCTCGCCGGTTTAAGGTGCTCATAACCTAGCCTTTATCCAGAACGTCTCCGATCTGATCAAGAAACGTTCGCCTAGGTCTTCCCCTTGCGACTGTTCCATTCACACTAGCCTTATAAACTTTCTTAGTCAGTCTTTTGTCGTCCATTCTTTCTACATGCCCAAACCAGTGAATTTGTGAATTGAAATTTGTGAATGCCAATATTTGTATACACCGTTACATATATTGTAGACACATAAGTGAATTATTATAAGTAATTCCTTTATATAGGTAGTACGGGAAGTGTATTTAATAAAAATATCAAATGTAAATACCCAACTACAGTTTGGTCGACCAAGCAATAGATGTGAGGTCAGCCACAAACTTTGTCAACTACCAAGTTGACCTTCTATTATAGCGAAATGTAAGATATATTACATCGATCACTATTAAAAGGTCCAATATGGTAAACCAGATCGCGTCTTGGTTGCTGTGACCGTTGGTTCTGCGAAGTGCCCACCCGCAACCGTGGACATAACGTGCCCCACTTGTGAACAACTTTGTAGCATATTTTCGCGCTACCAATCAAGACCGCGCCATGTTTGTTATTCAAAATTCGAATCAGTTATTCATGAATGTTACAAAGTAACCGATTCGAATGTTTCGTTTATTGTTAAGCTATCCTAACTAATATTATAAATGCAAATGTGAGTCTGTTTGTCACGCTTTCATGCTTTACTACTTGACCGATGATAATGATATTTCAGTATTTCCCTCAATTACCATAACAATGATAGATAATAATTAATTATTATGTCGATCCTAAAAATAAAGATTTTTGTAAATACGCCGTTGTGCACACGTTAGCAGTCTTGGTTTATAATACGTGCACGAGGCCTCGCGTTTGTGTCCAGGGTCGGATAAAATACTTTTTCTTTGTATTTGAAACTGTGTCCAGTACTTGGCTATAGGCGCGCCATTTAATGTATAAGTCCTAAAACGGATGTCATGCACTCCTGCTTACCCTTATATGGGTGATATATGCATGAGACATACTTACTGCTTGATTTTCACTATTTAAATTTTATAAACATTTTAATAACTTTCAGTGACGTTTACTTAAGTGAAAATCAAGATATGTGACTAAGTACTGAAATCTGAAATAAATGCGAATGTGAACTTGTTCGTTTGTTTGTAACGCTTTCACGCCTTAACTACTCGACCGGTCTATATAAAATTTCGCATACACTTTGTCAGGGAAACTGAAAAGAAACATAGGGCTGCATTCATCTAAAAAAAAGTACTTCTACTTATCTAACTTATATTTATGCGAGTGTAGACGCTGGCTTAATTTAGTATTTAATATATCAGAAAGCCACCAATGTAATATGATTGTTAGACACCTCAGTCAGTATCTTCAGGTCAGAATAGATACAAATAAAAAACACTTATAGAATTGAGAAGAAACCTTCTTGTTTAAAGTCAATTAAAATAACTGTAATCTGTTTATGCAATACTGACAAGTTTACAAAGTAGTAAACCATCTAAACTATGATAATTGAAAACCATTAATATTGTTTGTTTATCGAAGTAGCACTCGGGATTTGAGATCTAGAAAATATCACATACGATACTTTTATACAGACATAAGTGTTTCTATTCCTGTATACTGAAGTAATGATTATATTACATAGCTATTCATACACATCATACTATAATCTAATGTGTTTCAAAACAAACTAAAAATACTTTATTAAAAACAAAATGTTCAGAGAGATCACGAACATTTCTCATCAGTGTTGTTTAATGAAATAAATCCGAGCGGTCATCAGCATAGATCACCGCGCGGATAATCGGATATCACGCCCCCATCACTAATAAGAACACGCGTTAACGATAAATATTAAATGGAATAAGAAGAGTTAGGGATGGCGCGATTATAAATATCCGAATTGTTTGGATCTCGGATTAATTTATTATATGACTTGAAGACATGTTTTGCTATTGATATGTAGGTACTTAGTTATAATGAACTGACCTGTTGTCTATTAAAATAACAAGCGACATTTGGACTGCTACTAAAAATATACTAATCAGTCTTTCCCAAATAAAAAAATTAAATAAGCTTTCGATTTTAGATGCCCATTTAGCGCGTATATATGCTCAAGTTCGAATAAAATATAGTATCTAATAGTAAAAATGTATCATGTCAAAGAATTTCCACAGAGGAACCTATTCTAACTGTAACATACATATAATTGGCGAACAAAACGATAAGCAGGCGAATGTTACACCTACAAACCTGGCGAAAATAATCACTTTATAATTTGAAACAGATATTAACGCGATCATAAATGTCGACCGTATTTATATACCTTTTTGAAGGCTTGACCAAGTTGCACGCACCAGTCTGATAGAAAACAGTTGCAATGCAGCTCTGTCTTCCAATCATTCATCAAAAGGGTTACCGTTGAGAATATACATGCGTACACGAAGCTTAAAGTCAGTGAGCAATTAATAATTGTAATCCTTATAAGTATACCTCAACCTCACCTACACAGTATGTTACAATGTGTTATTTGTTCACTTTATGTGAAGTCAAGTGAATTCCAGTGTGGGCTACGTAATGTCTAATAAAATCACAAGGACTTCTTGAAAAGGTTGTAGGTGAAGGGATTCGGTCACCATTTTATTGCAATAGAGCGTTTGATCATAAGTCTGTTAGGTAATATATAGTATATAAATAATTTATGTACCTATATGACTGATTGCATTCTCTGCTGTTTCTATGGAGATTGTATTTTATAAATTGTAATTATTAGCGATATTAAAATTACGTTTTCGGGTATACGTATTAGTAAGGCAGATAAAATCAAAATATTTAATAAAACTTTTGCTCGCGGCTTCGCCCGCGTAAAAGTAGGCTGGCTGGGCTATCTTATCTTTTTTAAATAAAATATAGCATATGTTACACGGTGATAATATAGCTTACTAATAGAGATTTTTTTTTTAAATCGGTTGATTAGTTTTGAGTTAAATTCTTACAAACAAACAAACAAAATATCAAAACTTGCCTCTTTATAATATTAGTATAGATAAAAGAGCTGACAAACCCAAAGTAGCATTGCTCGCTTATTATCTTATGAAAAGTAATTCTGTAATTGTTAAACTCTTTCTACCCGAGTGACACTCATAGGAGGAGGCTCATATGTTATGTACCTCTTCTATTTATGTTCATTCGTCATATCTTTATTTACCTAGACAGCCACGACATTGAAAGTGGTTATTGCGACATTATTAAATTTAAATTTTCGCACTGTGAATTTTAAAGGAAAGGCACTATACTCTATTGTAACTAGCTAAGCTATGTAAATGTATAGGTTGTAATAATATACCTGTTACATATTTCTCGGATACAAAATATCCGCAAAGCGCATCACTATTCCGATGTGTGTAACATTGTATTATCACGGCGGGTCCGTTAGGGCGTGGGCATAAGGATCAGAACAGCCACTAATTCTTTGACCTTAAGGTCCCAGGCCCTCTACTTAAGCACCGCCGCAAGTACGTATTTTAATATTTGCGAAATTGCAGTTTTGTGCAATGCATATTATTATATCATTACTTAGCAAAATGCGTGTGGAGTTTAATAAATGTTATAAATGTAAGGTGGAGCATGCATTATATGTAATTTTAGTCTTTCTTTATTAGTCATCTTTGATGTTGTGCAGTTTTTATTAAGATACTAGATTTTACCCGTCGTCGTCGTCATCGTCGGCCTCGATGGCGTAGTGGTCAGTGTAACCGACTGCCACGCTTGAGGTCGCGGGTTCGATTCCCGCACAAGTCAAACATTTGTGTGCATGAACATGGATGTTTGTCTTGGTCTGGGTGTTTCTATGTACAATATGTATATATTTACAAAAAAAAGTATATATGTATGTTATAGAATTGTCTAGTACTCATAGTACAAGCTCTGTTTAGTTTGAGCTAGATGGTGGTGTGTGTATGTGTATTATTATTATTACCCGCGGCCTCCCTCGCATAAGTGTAGATTAGGTAGTAACAATACTTTTTTTCTGGATAAAAGGCGTATGCGATGTTTCATGATGATCAGTCCAGTAGTTAAGGCGTGAAAGCGAAACAAACAAACAAACAATCTCACACTCCCATTTATAATATTAGTTAGGACCGACTTATTTTTAGGTATAAAAAAATTATTTATATAGATAATAGTCTCTCCCTGCATATATACTGGAAGAGGTGAGTACGAGTGTATTGCATACAGTTTTCCTTCGTAACCGTCCACCGAATACAGTCCCAACCCTGGTGCTGCTCAGAATTTTTTGACACAGAACCTCAATAGCAGTGCTTTGCCTGGGAATCGAACTCGAGGCCTTATATACAGCAGTCGTAATCAATACCGCTGTGCCAACAGTCTAAATCGCAATCATTATATTATTATAAAACCCTGTATTGAATTGTCCCATAGCTGGGCACGGGCCTCTTCTCAGTGGTTGAAGGGTTAGGCCATAGTCCACCACGCTGGCCCAGTGCGGGTTAGCAGTCTTCACATACCTTCGAGAATATTATAGAGAACTGTTAGACTTGCAGATTTCCTCACGATGTTTTCCTTCACCGTTAAAGCAAGCGATAATTAACTATTTAATACGCACATAACTTCACAGGGATGCGCGCTATGGGATCGACCTCGAGACCTTTTCGTCACAGTCCGCCAAGTTCATCATATGAGCTAATATCAAAATCAAAAGGCATAGGTCTAATCCTACTTCTCCCTAGCCTTTATTATTCCCAAGTCACTTGGGGGTCAGCTTTTCTGGTCTAACCGGATTTGACTGGATATCAGTTTTTACACGGAACGGCTGCCATCTGACCTCCGCAACCCGAAGGCTAACGATACCCTAAGGCTAGACCAGTGTCAGGATATTAAAGGGCACTGACTTCCCAATAACGACTGCCATAGATGGCCGGGACCGACGGCTTAACGTGCTCTCGGAGGCACGGAGCAGGCGATAATTGTCAATCAATACGCACATAATTTCGAAAAGTCATATAACTTCCGAAAGTCAGAGGTGCGCGACGTAGGTTTGAACCCGAGACCCTCTGCATTGCAGTCTGTTGGTCTCCCCACTGAGCTATCGCTGCTTTCTTGGTCTAATCCTACACATGTCAATGAATAATAATGTTAATAAAGTGATCAAAATGTATTATTTCCGTTCAAGGCGCTTTTAAAAAGGTTGTGTGTGTATAAAACTCCAGAAATTAATATTTCTGCTCAAATGTATTTCAATAGGGTATAGAAGAGAAAGCCACCGGAGTATTTGTAACTGGAGAACCGCGTTAAAACTCAATGGAACGGACAGAATGACCTACATTATATACATATATTATATAGCTATCAAGTTCATTGATAATGTCCCTGTCAGTAGCCGTTTAAATACACAAGTAAGATATGCTGCGAGTTCGTTGCTCGTGCAGAGAAAATTTTGTCTACACCATTAGCTGATAAATATTATTTCAAACCTCAAATGCTTCATACAAAATATTACTAACTCTTTTTATTTTTAGAATTTAGTTTTATATGGACAGTGACATATGGCATAATGACTGCAACGCCTGGTACATAAATGAGTTGTAAAATACTGAAATTATAAGTTGATGGCGATTTAAAAGAGTGGCCTTGAGTTTCTTGCAGGTATCTTCTCATAGGCTCAACCTTTTGCCTGAACCTTGCAACTAACATAAATGTAAATTCAGTAAATGTAATAAACTCACTAACCCTTTTGACGTTCATAAGTGTTAGTTTGTGACCTAAATGAATAAATGATTTTTAACTTTGACTTTGACTTTGACTCTGGCTGTTTTAAAAATAAAACCAGTCTGCTACTGAAGGTCGTTGCGTGATGTGAGATAGCCTAATAAATTTCCATAAATAATAGGCTACAAAAAGCAAAAATAATCTTTTAAATATTAGCCTTTAATCCATAGAGTCGCAGCAGCACACGGGCAGCCAGACGCTAATAGGTTTTTAATCATGTCTGGCATTCCAATACTTGACAGGTTAATTAGCGCGTTCAAACAGACAAACAAGTTAGGTGGCAAACAAGCATACGGTCCACCTGATGGTAAGTGGTCACCGTAGCCTAGAGACGCCTGCAACACCAGAGGCGTCAATTGCGCGTTGCTGACCCTTTAGGAAAGGAAGAAGAGAAACAATACTGCTTGACTGAATACTGCTATTTCACGTCGATATTCTGTGAGAGGGAAGTCCTTACCCGGCCGAGCTGGCCCATTCATGCTGAAATCAGCGAGGCTCTACTACTCCAAAATAAATACCATTTAGGTCGATAGTTAGCCAAGCCTTCACAAATATTTTATCATCATATTAAGCTTTTGGTAGCAAAATTGTTATGCAATAAAAGTAGTCATACTAAAATCAATCCAATAAGTAATAATGACACAAATGTAGCATATTATAATTTCAATTGCGGGCCTCAATATGATTATATACATTGCATGCGTAACAAGCTAGGTATACTCAACATAATTTACTAATCTAATCTAGATACTGGATCTATGCCGAAGAATACTAAAACGAAACAGATTTATTCGAATGCTAAATTTAAATGGCGGCCTATTATGAATTACGCGCATAATAAGATTTTTGAAACGCTTGGGAATAACAAAAACAAGAATATTGTAACAAAATTCCTTATTCAAAATTTGACTCGATACGCTTACGCAAATCTGTAAGCCAAAATATTTAATCGAAATTCTAAATTCAAAACCAGAAACCAAATACTAAATTCAAATTTTTAACGGAGCATGTAATGAGTGGCGAGCTAAACGGCTAGTAACAAGTACACAGTGTAATATAATGCGATGTAAATAGTTTGTTAAGTCGCTGGCAACTCTCGCTTGACGTAAATCCCGGGCTAAGCCCGACAGTGATCTCGCTGAGCCGGGCTGGACGTCAGGCGCGCGTGTTTCAGCCCTAAACATGGCTTAACCTACTTAGTACTTCATGTTAACATTGATATACAGCCTGTTATTGTAACTAGAGAAATAGTTTTATTGATGAATTGAATTATTTTGATGATGCTGGTTAGATCAAATAGGATTGTTGTTTATATGTAATTTACTGGAGCGATTTTAAGAGAAGATTTATTTCATATTTTGCAGCTGCAGGATTCCCGTCTTGTCCGATTTCACTCAAACGAGACAGCTCGACCGGGAAATTGAAGCTGTTTTAAGAAAGCGCTATGTTGCCAACATAATATGTGATTTAGACTACCCTCACTTGCAACACAGCGACAGCTTTTTGGCACACGAGTGCCAATCCTAGTTTTGCAGTCATAGATTATGGTCACCGTTTGTCTCCAGCCAGACTGTATGTAGGTTTGCCATCTGAAATGTATAAAAAAAAAGGTTTGTTTACTTCGAACATTTATTTTATCTCATCTCATTGGTGATTTGGAGGAGTTTTATGCGTTATATCATAACGCATATTTTGTTTACCTTAATATTTATTGCCATAGGGTTTTTGCTTTACATAATTCTAGGTAGCAGTAAAAATTCTAAAACCTTGCTTTGTATAAGCAAACGCCACCATTGCACCCTGCCATGCGTTAGTCGTAAAATATAGTTGGCAAAATATGAGTGTAATGCTCTGTAAGTTCTCTGCTTAGCCCGTCGCCGATATATTGACGCGTGTCAGTAACTAAATACATTTTTTTGTTCAATGCCTTGATGTTCCACCTTGATTGGAGTAAATATAATAAACTAGAACACCCTGTAGCCGATAAATTGTAAACGATTCTTGAACTAAATAGTCAATAGATCTAGTATTTATTCAATAACCGAGTTCGACAAGACCCAAGTAATTGGCTTCATAATTTTATTATATGGCAATATTGATCGAGTGTAATATAAGTAAATACTCGGATTAGAATCGATAAAATTATTTAAATCGATTGAGTTAATTAGAATTACAAATTGACCTAATTTTCAATATGGTTGTAGGTATGACGCAGTGGTTTCAATTGTTACTTTTGCATTCATGTATCGTTACAGGTTCGTTTTCCACGCATACCAATCCGAACTAACCACACGGAAAAAAAACGAACTAACGTTATAAATGCGAATTCGAATTTATTTGTTTGTTTGTTTCGCTTTCATGTCTTAACTACTCGACCGATCGACTTGATATTTCGCATACATGTTGTCAGAAGAACAGAAAAGGACATAGAGTCCATTTCATCTAGAATAAAGTACTGTTTCCCAAGGATAGAAAATGTGCGTTAAAAAACGTGTGTAGAAAACGTGCGGTTGAAATATTTACACAAGCGGAGCTGCAGGCAAAGTCTAGTATTTCATGTTATAAGAATATCTTTGATTGCGTTCAGTGGCATTGCTCTTAAGTAAGCTCTCTTTACTATCGAGTGTGAGTTCTAAGGATCGATTCCTGAGCCGTGCAAATTTTAGGAGCTTTTCTGTTATACCTTTCATCCAGGAAAAAGTACTTTTCGTGAGGAATAGAAATTTATTGACATAATCCAGATTAACTCAAGCGATGCCGCGGGGAACATTTAGTTAAGCGTAACAATCAAACAAACTCACATTCTCATTTAAAATATTAGTTAGAATTTAAAATCTGCGCTAACTAAAACTACAGTACTAGTTTGGCTCCCGGGTTAAGAATTTTAGCTAGTCCGTTGTCTTGTTAACTATAGGATTTATCGCTCACGGATTATAGCCAAGTATCTGGTAACTTTTTTTAATTTTTTTTTGCTCGTCGATGTGACCACACTCCGCTTGATGGTAAGCAGTCGTGTGGTCTAAGAGCAGTGGCCTCTACATCGTCCTCATAGCAGCCGAGGCGATGTTGAGGTCTCTACAGGTCTCTGCAGCACCTTACAGTTATGATTTGTAAACGAAATATTATTGTACACTTGGCGATTAAAAAGAGTGGCTATGAGATTCTAGCCCGTTCTTCTCATGAGCCCTACACCCTTGCTTTGCTGAACGTGGCAGTAAATGTAAATTCACAGAAAAAAAATATGTGTAACTTTGACATTCATAAGTGTTACCTTGTAACCTAATTTGAATAAATTTATTTTGATTTTGATTTTGATTTTGACGGCCTGAGAAGGTGCTTCTTGACGCCCCGCTTAAAGGACCCAGGATTGAAGGAAGAAGGAAACACGTGCCTTGACAGAGAATTCCATGCCTTGATCGTTCGGCAGAGGTATAAGGACCCAAACTTGTTGGTACGCACTCTGGTCGACGCCACCGTATAAGGATGGCATCTGAGCCCAGCACGCGTTGTTCTGGATAGGAAAGGGGAGGGTGGGATAAATCCAGCGTGACTCTTCTTCTCCCTAGCCTTTATTGTTCCCAAGTCACTTGGGGTTGGCTTTTTCTAGTCTAATCGGATTTGACTGGATATCAGTTTTTACACGGAGCGGCTGCCACCCTGACCTCCGCAACCCGAAGGCTAACGATACCCTAAGGCTAGACCAGTGTCAGGATATTAAAGGGCACTGACTTCCCAATAACGACTGCCATAGATGTTCATGGCAGCCGGGACCGACGGCTTAATGTGCTCTCCGAGCCATGGAGTAGGCGATAATTGTCAATCAGTGAGATCCAGCGTGACTGGAATAGATAATAATAAACTTTATTTCCAAATATAATAGATCTGTTAGTAACTTCTTTTGAACCTTTTGAAGGCCGTATTTCCTCATAAGAAGAGCCTTACTCTTTTATAAATACTAGCGGTCGCCGAGTGCTCGAAATTCGACCAAAGTTTGCCTGTCAGATACTGCTGATATATAATTATAGTGTCTTATCTACGTGATATATGTCATTATATATTTATGTATGTAACCATAGTTACGCGTTTCGACTGCGTGTGTCAAATGCATGGTTGTGTGCGTGTAGTGTTTTTTCATTAATTTAATGTATTTCTAACGCATATTTTATATAAATAATAGATTCCGCCCCTCCTTCTCCATATAAACTTTAACTGTGCCAAATTTCATACTCCTCCGCCAGCGCAATTTTCGTAAAAAGGGGTACAAAGTTTTTGCTTCACGTATTAATATATATAGATTACAAAAATAACGGTGTCGTTGGTAAAAATCATTCATAAAATAAACCTATTCACGTTCATGGAACAGTCCCTGTGTCGCAGTGACTTCAACTTTAAAATAACCGACGCAAACCAGACTCGGATCTGAAGCAACTATTAGTAGATTACACTAATTGATCCGCGTAATAATCTCGGCGTAGTGACACTATCAGTCTTTTTCTCTAGTAGGGTAAACAATCGAAAGATTGCTTATTAACCTCTGAATCTTCTTCGAAGAGGTTAATGAAAACACTATGTGGGTCTGGGTGTCTGACTGTTAGTGACAGTTTGTTAGTGACAGGCATTGCTCCGCAATCACAAAACCGATTGACTTGTAACTTAGTGTACAGACACCTTGGGGTCATTCCTCGGCCGAGTTTGAATATGGGTCCTGTGGGTCAAAAAGCCCCCGAGATATAGGTGTCACAAAGTCATAAGGTCAGGGGATATCCACTAACAGAGTGATTTGAAAGTCCAAGGGAGAGGCTTTTGCCTAGCAGTGGGACATTACAAAACGATGATGAAAAAAAAAGTAAACAAGGGTCACATGAAGACGAAGAGGTTGAATCCTGGGTTTTTACACTCATCTCGTTAATATTAGCTTTTGAACAACAGCCCACCAGTTCACAACAAGTTAATCGCAAAAACATTCGAAATCGCATATCATCGACCATCGTTACAAAGTCACATTCCTAAACTTAACTAATACCGAGGCACGATTCGAGCGTGCCGAATCGATTATCGATTGAACATAAGATGTAATCGAACTAGGACATCGATGAAGTAATCGAGTCAGATTTTTCCGTGGCCTCAGAGATTTGTTTTAACAAAAACTGGTACGGAACAAAAAACTATGGAGTAGGTTCGGTTTGTAACGAATTGATTACTTTATTGGTCAAAATTAAACAGTATGTTGCCGTGAGAATGTTTTCTTTAAAACTTGTTTTATCATTTATGGCTTAACCCATCGTGCTGTAAGAGAGGGCAGCTGCTGATTGCAAGTTCCAAATTTCGATACTTAGAATCTTTATTAGATTGTATATGTCTTTTTTGTTTTCTTATTAGACCTTAGACTGGCATGCGTGAACAATAAGAGTGATTATGCTTTGAAGGTGTGTCAAGATTTTAGCAATTGGCCTGATATACTTTCTGCAAAGTCATCCGTGAAAAAGAAATGATTAAGGCAGGCAAATAGTTTCATTAGAATACATTCCAATATTATGAACAAATTGAAATAGAGTGTAAATCTGATCATATCGTAACAGATTACTAAGGGGTAGATAGAGAATACGAAATTCCTTGTTTTATATCAAATTCAAATTTATATCATTCTGCTATTCGTTAAATAAAGGTGCTGTTTATGTTACAATTAAAATTACACTCTATTTAGTAAGCAATAAGTATACTATTTCCCTGTAGACTGATTACATACATGCCGCCAATTATTGGGCATCAGCTCAGAATTATACCATATATGTCACCTCTATTTTCCTCTATTCTATGACACACACACACACACTCACATTTACATAGCTACAGTTACTCACCTAACGACTCAAACTTTTTTATAACCTAAAGTGAGAATTACAATCAAAAGGACAGATCTAGGCAATATATCATTCTGCCTAAACCGTAATCAGTGCGATCAAAACTGATGACGCATCGCTGCGCACGCGCAGTGATGTAGTGCGCAAGTGATCAATCACCCGGGCTTATATCAACAGCTCTGAATTATAACTGTATGTATTATTTATAGGGTTTTTATTTATAGGCTGATTCGGATTTGAATGAGCCGGTTTAGTTTGGCATGTACATACTTGTAGAGTGCGGTAATGACTATTATTTAACGTGTGATATAGTTCATATACATATATTATAACGTGTAGTTATTAATGACCTCGGTGGCGCGAGATCTCGAGTATTGATACCTATCTGCGTAGTTCCAGGCTTGGTACTTGACTAGCTTGGATCTAAGTTAAGAAAGAGAAAACAAAAAATATCAGGTAAATAAATTATGGTCAAAATTGGCCGAGGGCATCATATTCAACTTATTACTACATATACTATTTATTCAAATAATGTTTATTTTATAAATTTTATCTTTTTATATGCGTTCTCCATATATTGTAAAATTTCTATGTAAATGGGGTACAAAGTTCTTATCGTTTGAACATTCCTGTACAGTCTTCCTGTTTTGATATATATGTCGGAGAGTAGGACAGCAACTCGCTTTTGACATGATGAAGCAACAAAATATAGGCGTGGTATTATACTTCGTACGTATACTAATGATAGACAAATACAAGAGAAATAAAACAATAAAGGTTGACTGTGATTATCTCTGATTTGATCCGTAACGCAGTGATTTCGTCACCTGAATGTGTCCGCGTACGAGTCTCCGGCGCTTTTATAACGTCAATATGACACTGACAGTTATAACTGTCACTCCAACTGACACATTGGCTTTTTGCGACCTCACTCAAGCTTACGCTTGACGTTCAGAATTAAACCAATAGATGGCGCTTTATTCAACTCCAATTACAGAAATAAATTACATTCCAATGATTATTTTTTTGACGCTCCGACATATAGATACTAAATTGAAATAAATACTGGATTACATACATCCCGGAATATGAGTGGCGCAGCGAGCAAGCAGTCGCCTTGCCGCTGCCGCCGCATTGGTTGTTGTGGATTCGAATCGTAGGTACACGGGACACTTATTGTGTGATTCACAAACGATTGCACTCAGTCTGAGTGTGCTTTATGTCCGCAAATTGTATGTTTGTTTAGTCCACGACACAGGACTAGAACCCTAGTATAAAAATAGCAATTTTTTTGTAAATATAATCTCCCGCCAATATACCCCTTAGGTGTAGGTGAACCGTCATTAACGTTACTAGCATTGCCGTCGGCCGTGCCTATTGCCGCCTACATTTCTAAGTTCCATGCTGCCACTATACTATATCTTATCTTATCTTATCTTGTGTGAGGACCAGTCAGTACAGACCGGCGACACTTCGGCCCAGTGGGATCTTTTGTGTCGACTTCCCCAATAACAACTGCCATAGATGTTCATAGGCAGTCGGGACCGACGGCTTAACGTGCTCTCCGAGGCACGGAACAGACGATAATTGTCAATCAATACGCACATAAGTTCGAAAAGTCATATAACTGCCGAAAGTCAGAGGTGCGTGACGTGGGTTCGAACCCGAGACCCTCTGCATTGCAGTCTGTTGGTCTCCCCACTGAGCTAATCGCTGCTCCACTATCAATTTATAATCACTTCACCCAATTTGGGAATAAAAGCCTTACCTCACAGTCGGCAACAAACATTCGCGCAAATGTTTTTTTTTTGTACTTATAAAGTGGCAAACAACCATACCATCTGATGGTAAGAGGTCACCGTAGCCTATGGACGCCTGCTACACCAGAGGCATCACTTGCACGTTGCCGACCTTGTAAAAACCTTTTAACGCCGTTTTTGAAGAATCCCATTGTAGTTTTGTGGGAAAACCTGGGCAGGAAGTTCATTCATGGAGAAAAGCCTTTGGAACCGCTTGGTGCGACACTAATTAGGTTGTAAGGTGTGAGAATGAAATCCCTGCCGATGGTGAGCGGTGCAATGATAAAATGTAGATGATAAAAAGTAGCTAAGAGCCGCTTAGCCCAATTGGCAAATCAAAGCCAAGGCTACACGATCGGCAACGAACCTACGCGCAATGTTACCCCACGCGACTAACAAGACATTAATAATATCTTCGCATAAACCGTTATTAAACTAAAATCTAGTACAATAATCGTGGCATTTATTCTGCCATTACCGCAGCCCACTTGTGGGCATGACCTGTACTATATCACGCCCACCATTGTCAAAGCGACATCCGACCTCATTGGTGATGTCGCACCGCGAGATGACAGCCGATGGTATAGGTGAGATTGGCCCAGCGGCTTTGTCGCTATTATACCATAAATCGAGATAAGATAGTGGCAATTTAATTGGTTTGACTAGCTTTTGCCTTGGGCGTCATCTGTTATGGACTGTTATATCTACAAAAAACATTACAGCACTAAATAAAAAAATATTTAAGTCACAAAGCGAAACTTATGGTCATCGAAATAATACTTAAAAAACACTCTTATTTATTACTAACCGTCCGGGAATCAAAACCAAGACCTTATGTACGGCGGTTGCATTTACTAACCGCTGCCACTTAAATCTTTTGGAAATCGAATCCGGAATATTACCATCACTCTCTAAGTTAGCCTCGGAAAAAAACAGGCTCTCCATACATTTTTTTATGTGATAAAATCTCATGGTAACATTTTGAAGGCTACATAACACACTGGTTTTCCCACCTCATGGCATAGCAACCATTGTTAACATACCATTGTCATTAGTTCGAATCCTGGTCGAACAAAAATGTACATTGTCCAGTTTTATAGTCTTTTTTATTTACCTCTGGGGTAATTCTGACTGTTCATTACTACTTTAATTGCTTTTCTACCAAATTAAGACATTTATTGACAATTAATGCGGCTTTAAACTTTATAGTCTTTATTTTGTGAACCTTATTTTGTAGTGGATTTCATTGTGTAACGTATAGCCAGTAAAATAAGGCGAAACAAAGATTCGAGATTTAAATTGCCATCTTTCAAAATTATAAACAAAAGTTGTAAATAATTAAAATATTGTTGATTTAATTCAAAATGCCATAATACAAAATTGTAATTAAGATTTTCTAGTCATAAAATGCTTTAAAAATTTGCTTCTTATGTTGCTAACTGTACACATGACATACATAAAGACAAATATACTACATACATTGATCAGTTATATAGAACTAAATTAGGCATTGGCAAACATTCATACTAATAAAATTATTCCGAAGAGAGCAACCCAGCACTCTCGGATTGCCCACTCCAATTATTGCAATAGAAAAAGGTTTATAATACCAAACTGCTCTGATGAACAACAACCAACCGGCATCTGTGGAATCTGTTTGTACTTCAATTTTGAATAGTCCTAAGGATGCCTCGCGAATTCGAAAGTTCGAAGCAGAATACTACAAGTTGGTGTATGCCCGGAGGATCCTAGGTCTTCTCTTCCCAGCTGTCAATTTCATACTTGTCTTACTGGTTATTATTTTGTACTAATAAATAGTAAAACAGCTACACGACACTACGAGTAATCTTGCGGTCCATTCTTTCTATTTGTTCAAATAACCAAAATACACCTATTTTAAACACTTGTTACTACATATGTCTTTCATAAAAGAAAATTAATAAACATACACTGTCTCAAATATACATACATATTCTCAAGCCTATGTCCCTGAAAGGATAGACAGAGAGGTATTACCTCTGTCTACCCTTTCTCTAAATCTATACTAAATTATAAAATTGAAGAGTTTGTTTTTTTGAATGCGCTAATCTCAGGAACTACTGATTCGAATTGAAAAATTATTTTAGTGTTGGATAGCCCATTTATCGAGAAAGGCTATAGGCTGTATAACATCACGCTATAACAAAGAGGAGCGGAACATACATGAAAAATTTACAATAACGGGAAGAATTCTTATGTGGCGCAGACGAAGTTGCACGGGTCAGGTAGTTATATTATATTTGTTGGCTGTACTGTCGCAATAGATTTTTATTCTGCAAAGATAGCATAAGTTTGATTAAATAAATCGTTGTCAGAAGCGGCCAAGATGTTGTGCTGTGTGTTATATATATTGGATCAGTAGTATAGGAGAATAAATAATGTTATGTAATGTAGTCAATACCCAAAATTAAATACAAATTAATTAGTTTTTGTAATGGGGGCAACATTAACACTAAGTGACAAAGCTTCCTAAAAAACGAGAGAGAACACTAAATAAATTTTTTGCTAAATATGGCATTGCCTATTGCCGCCAACCGAGCACAATTCCCGACTAAATGCTACTACAGAACATTCATACCGAAAACCCAATAACAATACCCGACCCAGCCTTCAAATCCGAGACCTACACAGCAGCCATATTCACTACCAGTATCCCACTGAGACATTAATTATTAACAAACGTCTACCGCCTAACTAACTACCAACATACCTTCAAATCGGCATCAACAAACAACTTACGAGCACTGACATTTATTATGCATGAAGTACTCTAGAAAGCTGGCCTGATCTTGGCAATGGCATAAGTATTTTATCTGTAGCAATAGCACGCCATTATAATATAGTCTGTGGCAATGGAATAATGTTGGGGTACCGTCGTATATCATTGGAATGCGACAACCCTTTCACTGTTCTAGACAAGTCGTAGGACCGTGTCGTGTTTCCGGAACTTGTGATAGATGGAGGAATTAGAATGTCAACATTGTAATAAAGGTTTATTTTTATATATAATACATATGTGTAAAACTGGTGAAAATGAAAATGAGAATGCTCTGAAATGAATACGCAGGGTTATTAGTCGCGTTTATCTGACTCTAGGAAACAAGAATTAAAGATATGATGAAAGAAAAGGAAGGGCAGAGATGAGTTTGGTAAGGGTAATGAATGTTAGCTTTCGAATCTCTTACGAAGCTTTTGTTTTATTTTGCTCGCCAAAATGTCCACACTCCATCTTATAGTAAGCGATCATGTGGCCCAAGAGCAATGGCTTTCACACCATCCTCATAGCAGTTGAGCCCATATTGAGGTCCCTACTTTGACGTCCTGAGAAGGTGCTTTTTCACGCTCTGCTTAAAGGATTGAAGGAAGAAGGAAATACGTACCTTGGCAGATAATTCCATGCCTTGATCGTTCGGTCGATCGATTCGTTCGTTCGTAGCTTGACAGAGTTACTACTCATTAGTTTAAAGATATCTATAGTTCTATTAAAATACGCTAGAACCGATCGTTACTTAGTGGGTAGTTATTTTATTCTTGTTTATAAAAAGGTTGGTAACCTTTGCACATTATTTTAAGAGCTTGTGGTGTCAATCTGTAATTAACTGATACACTTGCTTTTTCATTGTACTATTTATTTGTATATGTATTAGTATAAACAGTTGTTGATTAACCTTAATAAATAAATAATTAAATTATGAGAAACTGTAATTTTGATGTAAGCCTGACTATTCGAAGCTACGTGCGTAAGAAATAGCTAATTGTCTTGCTTGCTTTAACGGTGAAGGAAATGATCGTGATGAACCCTGCATGTATAAGAGGTCTCCATAATATTCTCGAATATACAGGATGTCCGGTAATTGATGGATAACCTTGAAATGTCTTATAGTAGAACTGAAGGCCGTTAAGAAAAAATAAAATAAATAATAATAAAATTAAAAAAAAATATATACTAAGAAGTGCAAGCTATATTAGCATAGCATACTTTTGACTATCTATCTATTAGCATAATTAGTGTTTAATAATAAAACAAAAAAAAACCGATGGATTTCATTCATTTATGGTCGTAGTATACAAGAAAGTTATACAGGGTAATTTAAAAAAAACACATATCTCAGGTAGTAGTTAGGATAGATTTTTTTCATATTTTTTTCTGAACGGCCATCATTTCCACTATAAGACATTTCCAGGTTATCCATTAATTACCGAACACCCTGTATATGAATTGCCAACCTGCACTGGGCCAGCGTGGTGAACTATTGTCTAACCCTACCTTCTCACACTGAATGCCCAGCAGTTAGACAGTTTATATACAGTGCTAATGTTATTATATTCTATTCTTACGCCATTTTCCTGTAAGAGGAAACTCATGCTCATATGTACAGTACCGAATCATTGGTAAAAGCCAGTTGTTCCACGGAAGTCTGACCATTTATAGAAATACAGTCGGCTTGTATATGTTAAACATGTTGATCTGATTGGCGTACTTACCATACATCATTTGTAGGCACAACATCACCGTTATATCGAGTTCAGGCCACCGAGCCACTCGAAATATTCAAACGCCAGATGTGTTCACTATAAATACTAGCTCTGTTTGTGAATGAACTCGCTTCGGATTAGCTATCATCATTCTTATGATTATAGCTGGCTATTGAATGTAGTCCAATCAAATATTGCTTATCTGTTTTGCAGAATCATAGGGCTTGAAATTAAGTGAAAATGTTTCGGCGATTAAAACTTACATATCAAAATATATTGATACTTTAGGTTACAAAGTAATAACGTCAAGGTTACCACTAATTGAACTTCACCATGAATTGTTATGTAACTGTTGCCACGTTTAGCAAAGCTTGGGTGTAAGAGGAAAAGGTGTAATACACCTGTGTATTACGCCACCAGACTGATAATGCCAATAGACTGATGACTGCATTCAAGTTGGGTAAGCAAGCAGTACGAATTTTCACTTGCTGTAGCAAGTTATACTGGAATCGTTATTCTACTATATCTCTTTGGTTTCTTCGATTCTCATTACTTTCTCTGAAAAGCCAGCTCATTTGTATTGTCACCGAATAATTGTCAAAAAAGGTTTTGTCCACCCAAAAATCTTATTAGCACACGACAAGCTGTCTTCCTTTCAGTCTTATTCTAAGTAATCGAGTGTTTTATAGTGTGGCCATCATCTCAAATGATATTTCTGACTGTTTTACTTTTTATTTTTGTAATTGTAGTATTATGAAAACGCGTCGCTCGCACTAGAAATAATTTCTGTACCGCGAGGGACAAAGAACTTCCAGACTCGGAAAAACTGTTTGTGGTCCACAAAAATCTTTGTACCGTGAGGGGATCGTAATCACAACACTCAACAGGGCGGCACAATAGGAACAGTCAACTTAAAAAAATTATAAACTCTAGACATAGAAAGCACATTGTTAACCGAACTTACAATTTGCAATATCCCTATTACCAATTTCCAAAGAGACCGTTAGTTCTGCTTACCCCACTATCCGTATCTTGGCGATAAGATAAACGCCGCGGTGCTCATGAATGAGCGTACACAACATAAATCATAGTTATTTTATTAAGACGCGGCCTGACTGGGCTAGACCGAACTGTGCGTGGGCGCACCTACGCTAGGGCTGTCTCTACAATTCTCTTAAAATGTTATAAATATTTCGCACAAATATAATATAATAATGCCTTGTGTACAGCGGTACCTCGAAGTCTCGGGTTCGAATCTTAAGTTGGGACTTTTAATAGTATAGCGCGGAGCCCATAACAGTGTAGTCGGCAGACGGCACTCAACTGTTATTACGTGGAAGTTAAAATCGTAAATGGCGAAATACGCGTTTAAATACCCTTTTAGGAATAATCCTATCGGCTTGAGACTATGTATCTTATTTCATCTTGTGTAGGGGCCCAGTCAGTACAGACCGGCGACACTTCGACCCAGTGGGATCTTTTGTGTCGACTTCCCCAATAACGACTGCCATAGATGTTTATGGTAGCCGGGACCGACGGCTTAACGTGTTCTCCGAGGCACGGAGCAGGCGATAATTGTCAATCAGAACGCACATAATTTCGAAAAGTCATATAACTGCCGAAAGTCAGAGGTGCGCAACGTGGGTTCGAACCCGAGACCCTCTGCATTGCAGTCTGTTGATCTTCCCACTGAACTATTGCTGCCCTTTTAAGAATAATCCTCTAGAATCCTATAGGCTTAAGACTATGTAAGGTTGTACTAAAATATTTAGACAGATTTAAATATATCCTAGTCGGATGTAGTTACTATCTTCCTCTCTGAGAATAAATAAATCCGGTCCATTGCAATCGTGCTAGGATATTCGCCAGGGATATATGCCAAATCTTAGAATTAGTCACTTCATGAAGTAACGCCGTGCGTTTAGCTGTTCATATCGTCAACCGCTTTTATTCATTGATCTGGCCAGACCATATAATGATGTCAGAGCGGGTATTTTCCATGTCATGAAATACGAGTACAATTTCATGAAATGGTCGGCCACATCATGAAATGATCAATTCTGTGATCTGTCCACAATGTATACATACATAATCTGTGTTATCTATTTATTCACTTAAATTATATCAGATGGTCCTTCACGTTTCCGGCACTGCTAACACTCATGCTGTTTAGAATACGAACAGAGAAATGCATTTCTCTACTATTTACTTAAAGATATTTGCAGTGAACTGTTTACCATTTAAACGTATATTTTATATATCTCCCTTTGTGCATGGCCAATAAGCAGCGCAAGAGAACCCACCTGGTTTCCGCACTCCTGAAATAAATCTGCTTTGAAGTCTCAGATTTGTTTATTTAAACTTGTTAACTAACTGGCTGATATGTTGGTCCAGCGTATAAGATTGCGCTTATAAATGTGCCCGAGATCCCGAGTTTGATTGCAAACTCAGGCTCTTTTTTGGATAATTAATTGTTTAGACGCGGCAAGAAGTGTGAAAATATGCTTAGGAGACGTGTTACGTGGAGCTTAAAAGATATCTGGTGAAATATAAGATTTATTACACATTTGCAGTATTCCGCTTCGGGGATTAATACGAAAGACTATGTATAGATGTAAAGCACCGTCGTCAGCGTCGTTATGTTAACTCTACAAGGGCCTTTGTATGTTCTTAACAATATTGATGAACGTCCCTACATTGACCCATTTCTCAGTATGTAGACATCGTTAGTGCTGTGTCGAAATACCGACGGTGAAAATATAAAATGATAAAGTAAGAGTAGTTGCATAAACCTGCACATCGCGAAAGCGTCCCTGAGCCAGTCAACCCGTGACCACGATCGATGTATGTTGGTTGTAACGTCGGGAAATACATAGTTATTAATTACCAACGCAATTAAGGCCCGTTGCTTATATTACATTAAGTAAGTATTTGTGGAGGAAAGTTGCAGCGATAGCACAGTGGGGAAACCAACAGACTGCACAGAGAGTCTCGGGTTCGAACCCACGTCGCGCACTTCTAACTTTCGGAAGTTATATGACTTTTCGAAATTATGTATTGATTGATAATTATCGCCTGCTCCGTGCCTCGGCGAGCACGTTAAGCCGTCGGTCCCGACTGCCATGAACATCTATGGCAGTCGTTATTGGGGAAGTCGACACAAAAGATCCCACTGGGTCGAAGTGTCGCCGGTCTGTACTGACAGACCCTCACACAAGATAAGATAAGATGTATAGATGTACAGTGAGCTGCAAAAATGCATACCCATATCAAAACTAAAATGGTATAAGCCGGTAAATGACGCCATCAAACGTTAATCGATACAAGAACTGTTAAGTAGTTTTGTTATGTCGTAAAAGAAGGCGGTGCACTACTTTAAAATAGAAAAGTAGATTTCTTAATAACTCAAATTTGTTAAATTTAATATTAAAATAATTATAAATTTCTATTCCCAAAAGTTTATTGAAAAATTAACACATTTCTTATATGAATGAAACCTGAGCATAAACCGTAGCCGTAATTTATAAAACAACGCCATCTAGTTCATTCATTTACATTCTGATTCGAGTATTCACAGGATTTTAGGCCTTAAGGTATCTATGCACAATTACAGGTGACTGTACCTTTATTTTTAATAGAGTTCAGTTCGTGGATTCCATGTTGCTACTGGGTACTCCTTGATAGAAAAATCCAATAACACTTTGCTCAAGAATCAAATCTGCGACCACAGTCGGTGTAACAATCGGTGTGCCACCAAGGCAATCCAACCTTCGTGTTAACCTGTTAATTGTAGAAATGTCAAACATAATTAAAAAGCTTTTATGTTGGCCGCCGGTTTGCTACTGTCACTCTATAGATTAAAAAGAAATATTCATATTTTATTATATTAGGCTAAAATTAGATTCTTAAAAACCTGTTGCGTGGCAGCCCTGGGTGTGCGTCCCACGCCATGTCTGCCGGCTCGTACTCATCAACGGTACAAGCACAGGTGGGAGATACGTTGGATTCGATCCCTATTTGATGCCTTTATTATGGGTTGTTTAATGACTGCCTCGATGATACTGCAGTTGTATTTCGCGCTTAAGTTTGTGTGGTCCCGAGTTCTTATCAAAGTGTACGTTTTCCTGGCAAGTTTTTTTTAACTATGCCTTACCCTAACTGATGTTATAAATGCGAATGTAAGTTTTTTGTCTTAACTACTCGACCGATCATCATGAAATTTCGTATATATGTATGTCAGGGATACAAGAAAGGATATATGTCCTTTTATCCAGAAAAAGTACTGCTCCCGGAAATAAAAATATTTGACTTTATTTACGTTTACGTGAGAGAAAGCCGCGGGAAAAATCTTGTTAAAATAATGTCGTATTATATTGTCACGTCTATATCTCCGGAGTAGTGTACATATTGTTTAAATATATTTCGCCAGTTATGCTTTAAGATTATAATTTGTATGTATTATACACGCTCACATATAAAATTATATTTCAAAACCCAAAATGGTTTTGACAGCCTTGTCAAGTCTTATGACCACAATGACGCAAATGAAATAAAAAAGAATAGGTTTAACGGTGACAAAAAGTCTAATGCCTAATACAGATAAGTGTGTACCTTCTAACCATATATGTAAGCTGTGTGTTAAAAAAGTAACTATTTTAAGAGTCATTATGTATTTTAGAAGCACACTTACATTTGGATAAGTGATGTCATAATATGTCTTGCCTACACTTATTACGTTTACTATAATTTGTTGTTATATACTTCCTTATACATATTTTTATATTTAAAAACTTCATGCACAGAACAATACATTGGCGGATTTAAAGCCGAGGGCATTCTCTACCACTCAACCGTAGGCTGATGCAGAGGCAAAAATGTACATAATTTCAAGCCTTCGCGCCAGGTCGGTAAGGAGCCTGAAACGATTTACCAACAACCGTTCTGTTGGGGAACAGTCCATGAGCCAAATGTTCTTTGGGTGAAAAGTTATTGGTCAATACATTTTGTTGGTTAAGCATTCACTGACGTAAAGTCATGTTTGCGAAACGTTCTTGGATGAAAAGTCCTTTGAATGAAAAATTAATGGTTTAAAGATAATGTTGACCAACAGTTCATGGACCAATCAACTGTTGGTAAATTATTTCAGACGTTCGGTAGAGGTGTAAGGCACCCCATTTCACAAGGTATGGTTTTAGGTAATCTAAAATAGTAAGCGATTGCTGTCATGTGTTCGATTCCGTGTTGCTACTATTATACCTGACCGATCATTATGAAATTTTGCATACACATTGTTAGGGGAACAGAAAAAGACATAGAGGGCCTTTCATCCAGAAAAAGTAGTGTTACTAATTTAACCTAACCTGATCTATATTTACGCGAGCGCAGTCGCGGGCAATATCTAGTACTTTTATTAAGTAAGAACGTAATCGGTTGATAAAAATAAAAACATAGTACACACATCTCTGCTGATCCCCTTTTAATAACACAAGCGCGATGCCATGAAGACACAAGACACACAATAATAAAACTCCTTATCTATCAGATTACGTTATAAAATTCTTCACATACCGTATTATGACACCTACAGTTTCATAATACGTCAACAAAGGTAAAAGAAACAAAGTGGCAAAGTTATCTTGGATGGCGCCACTGTCTACGCGAACATCAAATTATTATTCGCGACTTCTATAGTTCCTATTTTATCCGCTGTACTTTTTTGTTTGTCGTGCTATATGTCTAATGTTTCTTGAAGAATGCTCTGCATTATTTAAATTAGTTTTCACATTATCATTTGTAAGGTTGATGACCTTTTCTTACTACGAGTAAATTAAATTAGTGTTCGGCACTAAGACATTATTATAAATAGAAAAATGAAAAGCTTTTCTTGTTTTGTCTTAAAAAGGACAACTCCAGCATAAGGAATCAAATATTCAAACTACCGTCACTAAGAACATTCAGACACGGAATAAATACAATATGGAGGTCACGTAATTTTTGTCTGTCCCCATCGAAGTCATAGCTAGGTGACTCGGGCAATACCCGGCTTGTAGGCCAGAAAGGGCAGACGTATGGATGTACGTCGGGAAGTGAGCGTGCCTTACCGCTCCAGCACCATACTGGAAATATGGGAGGCGGCTTCTCCGTCGGCCTCA
The DNA here is from genome assembly GCA_963675205.1 of Catocala nupta. Lineage (NCBI taxonomy): Eukaryota > Metazoa > Arthropoda > Insecta > Lepidoptera > Erebidae > Catocala > Catocala nupta. The sequence goes on along the minus strand of OY776089.1, from coordinate 1,581,514 downwards.
GCGAGGATATCGTTAGCAACTCTCAGAGTTCGCGAGTGGTGAGCGGCTTTATTGCTCCGGTACCTATCTGAACAATAGGTAGTGCCACTAGTAGCTCGCTTACGAGAACTGGGTCTTAGGATTTGGGGACAAGACCTGTCCATAACTGGTCTCTAAGGTGCTTTCGGGCACTAGAAGGTACAGCGGCTCTCACTTATATACCTAACAGGTGGGAAAGTGGGAACGCTATATCATAAACTTGAGTATTCTGTAGAGGGAAGGGTCTGTCCCCATCGAACCCACAATACTTGATGCCGGGTCAGTGATAAGGCGATCACTTGACCACTGCGGCATCCGCGCAGTTAAATGCTTAATCTGAGTATTAGTGTTCTTGAGTCCGTTGTTGGAATGTTTGTAAAATGCCCTGCGATATAGGATTTATTCAAACCGCATAAAATATGTATTTGTAAAAGAAAATTGATCATAATATATGTCTGCTACATTTTTTCTCATTAAGCACATCATATTCCTTCAATCACATCGATCGAATATGGCCTCAGCTTACCCACCCATACGTTGACATCATCTGACTATATAGGCAACAGTTTTTGTAACCTCACTTTTTGCTCGTTGACTTCAAATCGCTGGATTAGCGCTTTTTATGGTCTATTGAAGTTTGATATGCGAAACTCTATAAGGAGAGTGACTGGTGTGTATAAAAGCATGTTATTTGATTGTAAGAATGTTAATTACAAAGTGGCGCAATGGTATCTTGTTACTACTTATACGAGTTCTGGTTTGAATCCCGGAAGGTGGAAGTATGGTTAATTTTTATGGCAATGCTGAGTGTGATTAGTGTATGTAGATGCAATATTCATAAAATGAGCCGCGATATCTTTTTAATTATTTATTGAAATAACGCTCTTCATGATACACAAAATCCTAATCTATACATACCTTTAGTCTGTTTCCAATTGTACGTTGTACTTACAAAATGTACTGAGTCCACGAGACGGTAATAAAATATTTTCTGTCTTCTTTCTCTTTAAAATCGTTGTGTAGTTAAAACTAATTAAAAGAATATTAATCTATACTTCTATACTAATATTATAAAGCTCAAGAGTTTGTTTGTTTGTTTGCTTGAACGCGCTAATCTCAGGAACAACTGGTCCGAATTGAAAAATTATTTTAGTGTTGGCTAGCCTATTTATCGAGGAAGGTTAACATCACGCTATAACCCACGGGAACGGCGCAGTAAATATAAACGCGAGTGAAACAGCGGGGACATCTAGTTAATGGTATGGTAAATGACAGAAGACACTTCACAATACTTTGTTCCGTGTGAGATTCGAACTTACAATTTCAATTGGCGAACCAACTACTTAACATATTGAATGCCATGCCAGTCATAGATGACTGCGAAGTAATACATTTTCTATTGTATCTGCTCAATGGCAGTCAATGTGTTAAAACACTATGCCATCCTCAACATTTCTTTACCCTCAGCCCATCTAAATCCTTTTCCCTAACCTCTATCTAGTATTAAAAGCAACCACATTAACCACTTACAGTCAAAGCCTTAAGCTTTTTGCCACCATTATCGTATAAAAAAGCTCTATTATAACTTGCTTTAAGCCGTGAAGTAAAACATGGTGTACGAACAGCATCCTTGAGAACAAAACCCATCAAACACATACCATAGAATAAAAACGCAACAACTCAATTAAACGCCTAAGATCATTGAGTATTACAAACTAGAAGAGATAAATCAACTAAAGTAATGTTTGTTACACGCGTTAGACCCTTAGTTCCCAAAGTGGTCCAGGTGGACTCCCAGTGGTCCACGGGAGACTCGATGGAGATCAACGTAGGTTGGGATGACTAAAAAATGGGGATTCACAAATCGTAAGCGGGGTCCACGAAAATTTATTTGCTTTCGATAGTGAAGAACTAAAATGTTGGCTTGACTTCATCTATACCCATATAGCATGATTATAGCATGCCAATGCATAATTCAATAAATAAATTCAATTTAAGCGGCAGTAGCCCAATGGATAAGGCATTGGACTTGCAATCGAGAGGTCGCGGGTTCGAATCCAACCCATAGCACTACTGACATGAACCCACTCCTAACACAAACATTTTAGCTTAGCTGGAGGGTTAACAAGAATAATACTAACTTGAAACCCAAATTGCTAAGATTCTTAAAAAAATATTCATTTAGGTGACAAAGTAACACTTATGAACGTCAAAATCTATTGGTTAATAAGTTTCAGTTACGTTGTCTCCTCTAGTTAGTACTTATAAACTCAGTGCATAAGAATGGTATAATCAAGTGAGCCGTTGGCATGGCAACGGGTGCGCGATCGTATCAACGCATTCTTGAGTGAATGGATCGCGAGTGAACGATAGCAAACGTATTGTATTCGGTTTGGACCGGTCATGGCGATTAGGGTTGCTGCTTACGTCTTAAAGTTATTAGGAACTATAGCTAATATATTTATTTACTCGCTGTTCCTTGCAACTTCGTCTGCTTCACATAAGAGAAAATTCTCCGGCTTTGCAAAATTTTTATTAATGCGCTGCTCCTTTTGGTCTTAGTCTTACTCGAAAAATGGGTTATCCAACACTAAAAGAATTTTAAATTCGGACCAGTAGTTCCTGAGATTAGCGCATTCAACCAAACAAAGAAACAAACGCTCCAGCCATATAATTTACATTTATAGATTTATATGAAAGTACCCTACTTAACAAAGGCATGTATACATAATCTTACGCCTACATGCCCTTTCGGGTAGGCAGTATTTGCATCCACAGTTGACCAGCTGTATCTCCTGTCATATTAGGTGAGCAATAGGGTCACCCGTCAGTCTAGTTCACTCAGTCTATCAAGAAAAGTAACAGACCCCGTGATTCTACTGAGATTTTAGCTGGCCAGGAAAGCAGTTTTCTCATATTAGTTTTGTATGTTCTAGCTATTGCCCGTGGTTCCACCTATGTTTATAACATATATATATATATATATATATATATATATATATATATATATATATATATATATATATATATATATATATATATATATGTAAAACACATATACACATGCGATAACTCAGTGGGGAGACCAACAGACTGCAATGCAGAGGGTCTCGGGTTCGAACCCACGTCGCGCAACTCTGACTTTCGGCAGTTATATGACTTTTCGAAATTATGTGCGTATTGATTGACAATTATCGCCTGCTCCGTGCCTCGGAGAGCACGTTAAGCCGTCGGTCCCGGCTGCCATGAACATCTATGGCAGTCGTTATTTGGAAGTCAGTGCCCTATAATATCCTGAAACAGGTCTAGTCTTAGGATATCGTTAGCCTTTGGGTTGCGGAGGTCAGGTGGCAGCTGCTCCGTGTAAAAACTAATATTCAGTCAAATCCGGTTAGACTAGAAAAGCCGACCCCAAGTGACTTGGGAATAATAAAGGCTAGGGAGAAGAAGATATAAAGACACAACTTTGACTAACACTGCCTCACCCGAGATTCGAACCTGGAAAATTATGCACAGCAGTCGCATTCATCGCTGCACCACCGAGGCAATCCTATTAAAATAATATTAGTTTATTGGCAACCCTAAACGTAATTCAAAGCATCGATCCCAATACAATACCATATTGATGCAAGGTATTTATTCTTACAAAGTGGGTTCTAACTGGATAACAAACGATATTGGCAGTCTATCATATTGTCTGCTTGTACCCATAACCTTTATAGTCGTGATAATGCTGTGATGAAATATTGTTCAACTGTTTATTGCTCTCAGTAAATTTTGGAGACATACTTGTGATGACAGGGTTTTATCTAGTTGTATCAACGTTGACTTTAATTTTTATTACATTTTAAGAACTATAGTGTTTGGAACAAGTTTGCGGTCGTGAAGTCTCGTTCAATTTTCAGGTTGAATAAAGATGTTTTGCATTGATTTTTCAGAATTGTCCGTAGCAACACATAGTCTGAAGATATGATTAGAAATAGATGAAAGGTACTCTATGACCTTTTCTGTGCCCGTGACAACGTGTGTGTGAAATTTCATAACGATCGGTCGAGTAGTTAAGGAGTGAAAGAGTAACAAACAAACAAACTCATATTAGCATTTATTTTATTAGTTAGGAACGGTGAACCTTAACTACATTGCAAATAATATAAACGTATCCGTTCATCGACCCAACTAAAAATACAGAGTGCAGCTCAAATTACGTGCCCTAACAGTTAGGTCTTAATTCAAACAGCGCTGTGTAAACAATAGCTGCGCTGGCGCAGGCGCGGCGTCAATAGCTCTCCGGCGGTCACGACTCAACTTAGCGCATAATGTCGGGAGTGTTACAATATTTAGTCGTCTGCCACCATTTTCTTTACGTGAACAATGTTGAAGACTTTGTTATATGTTTATGTGTGTGTAAGAGTATGGTTAATAGTTATGTCCATAAGAAATTAATTTTACTATTATAACTAATTTGATTTTCTATCCCAGCTTTTTAAACAAGGCGTAATTAAATTAAGATTTTATGCTATTAAGGTAGCAAGCAAGCTTACGTAATATAATTTTGACGACGGGTCTCAATCGCTTTAATAATTATTCTAAGGTAAAAAAATACCTTTAATTAAACACTTTATACGGATTTTGTCGCGTTGTTTATTTTACTTGAAAACACTTTTATTACATTATTTTAAAAACTCTAACACTACTATTATTGAACTTTACTATGCTATTTAATTTAGGTAATTAAAGCTATTTATATCTAAATTTACACTTTGTCCCGACGTTTCGATTGCTTTACAGCAGTCATGTCACGGGGAGAGTCTCACCGACCGATTTGCATCTATCTATCTTTTAATTTAAAAAGAAAGTACTGCCACATCACAAACATTTATCATTGAGAATAACTTATACTATTTAGTTTATGGCCTGATGCATGTGACAATAATGGCGTACATAACATTGGCAATTCATCAGGCATTATTAAGTATGTGTACAAATGTCAAAAAATTAAAAAGTTTGTGTCAAGCCCATGTAAGCTAAAAAGGTCATGACACCCATTTTATAAGAATAGAGCAAATAGCAATCATAATAAATCTTTTTGCGCTAACACTATCAAAATTGGATGCTTAATAAAGGAGTGATTAATATTTTGAATTTGGATATAAGAAAAAGTCAGTTCGTAGTGGGAAGGTCTTGCTATCTTCCTCGCACAGCTGCGTTTAAATAGCGATTACGTCACAGTTTGTATCGTGCATATTTTGTCGTCATTTGACGAAAAACCCTTTTGCCAGATTTACAACGCTTGCATCTTATTTAATTAGAAACAGATTTTAAAATTTATTTTATTCTTTCTTTAGAGTTTGGGTCATAAGTAGTGAGTAACTATTTGATTTAAATTATAAAACATGTGAGTCAACTACCCGAGTGGTGTCGCGGTTACGCCTAGTTATATTACACGGTCTAAACTATCACCACACCTTTGATTTACACCTCGAACAAGAGAATGTTGACCTATCTAAACTTCGTCTGAACTATAAAGCAAGCGCATGAATTGCAGCCAACTTTAATTAATGCAAATGAATTCCAAATTCAATAAGATCACTAAGTTCAATTTACTATTGCCAGATGCGAAGCTGTATTTCACATCTATCTTAACCTTTTGGGATATAGCCGTGAGACCATATACATTTGTATCGACTGCCTCGATGGCGTAGCGATAGTGAATGCGATTGCTGTGCATGAGGTCTTGGATTCGATTACCGGGTTGGGGTAATAAAAAATATATTGGGATGATTTGGCAAGAAATTCTTATAAGTAGCTCAAAGTTAGGAAGTTGGCGTTGTAGCACATCTTCGTGTTTCAGAAAGCCCTGGGTCTTCAGACGGATCTCTCTCTGGTTATGTAGGATTGCCGTCCCATCGGATTATGGGAGTAAGAGAGACTGCACTTGTATACATTCTTGGACATTATAATGTCTTTTGCGTAGTCTCCGTTGAGATTAGCCGCCGTGACCGATTTATTGCTCTAGAATTTATTATTACATCCGTCTGAAGACCCAGGGCTTTCTGAAACACGAAGATGTGCTACAACGTCAACTTCCTAACTTTGAGCTACTTATAAGAATTTCTTGCCAAATCATCCCAATATATTATAATAATTCCTGTATTCATGTTTCTGTAACGTTTAAACAACAGACACAAAGAACACCAAGACCCGGAACAACCATTTGTGGACCTCACAATTTTTAGTCTCGTGCGAGATTCGAACCCACAACACTTGGAATAGTAGCAGTGGCAAGGCAGCCACTTAACTACTCAATCAATGCAGTCAAAATATAGGTGATTAAATAATAGTACCGAATCATATCAATCCTATCTTATCTTATCTTGTGCGGGGGCCAGTCAATACAGACCGGCGACACTTCGACCCAGTGGGATCTTTTCTGTCAACTTCCCCAATAACGACTGCCATAGATGTTCATGGCAGCCGGGACCGATGGCTTAACGTGCTCTCCAAGGCACGGAGCAGGCGATAATTATCAATCAATATGCACATAATTTCGAAAAGTCATATAACTTCCGAAAGTCAGAGGTGCGCGACGTGGGTTCGAACCCGAGACCCTCTGCATTGCAGTCTGTTGGTCTCCCCACTGAGCTATCGCTGCTCTATAGCAATCCTAACAAACATTATGAATGCGAATGTGACTTCGTTTGTTTGTTACGCTTTTATGCCTTAACTACTCGACCGATTATCATGAAAATTCGCATACACGTTGTGAGAGGTACAGATACACACACAGTACAGACCTGTCATTCAGAAAAAAGTACTGTTCCCGGGAGAAAGACAATTGTCATATGCTACATTTACACAAGTGAAACCGTGGGCAAAATCTTGTCTTAATATAAATTGTATGGACTTGTGACCTGCGTCAGACAACGCTATGAAGTGTGGTCAGGTAGAACGCGGGGCGTTATCTCGTCGACTCACGAACCAACTCGACGCATTCCTAGATAAAGGTGTACTTGTGTATGCTAAATATTTTATAGATTGCATAATAATTTACTTGTAATTGCTATTAATAGTTGTAATATAACGTTACTGCTTCAATGGCGCAGCGATAGTCGATGCGATTGCTGTGCTTGAGGTCTAAGGTTCAATTTGCAAGTTAGACAAAATGTATAGAGTTTTTCTGTCATGAAATTCTCTGTAGAAGCACGGAGTCTAGACTATATAGCATGATTTATAGCTGCTGAAATATGGTTGTAATATACAGTGGTATAACTATATATATATATATATATATATATACGTGAAGCAATAACTTTGTACACCTTTTTACGAACATTGTGCGGACGAAGGAGTATGAAATTTTGCACGGTTTAAGTTTATATGGAGAAGGAGTGACGAATCCTAATATTTTTAATAAAATATGTATTAGAAGGTGTCGTAGAATTCTTCGTTACTATTCTATGGTTATATAATATGTATGTGGTAGTAGTTATAGACATAAACCTTAATAAAGACCAAACTTAAAATTTAAATCAATTATGGACGAATTTCAACCACTTGGCGACCGCTAGTAACATTATGTTATCTACTCCTAAAAGTTTAGATAGATGTCTATTCTTTCGGAGATGTGATATTATTATAAAACTGTATGTAACAAAGTGCTTGACCGCATCTGGCATTATTAGGTTTTTCTGTCAAGTTACCAATAGCAGCGTGAATTCTGGAAGTACAGTCAAAGTCAAAAATCTTTATTTCCATAAAAATGCGCAATCAGCACTTGGACACGTCAATGAACTATATAAGATATAATAATAAATAATATCAGGCCTGTATTAAACTGTCCCACTGCTGGGCACGGGCCTCTTCTCAGTGTGAGAAGGGTTAGGCCATAGTCCACCACGCTGGCCCAGTGCGGATTGGCAGACTTCACATATCTTCGAGAACATTGAGAACTCTAAGACATGCAGGTTCGCTCACGATGTTTTCCTTCACCGTTAAAGCAAGCGATAATTAACTATTTAATACGCACATAATTTTGAAAAGTCTTTGTGTGGCAGTCCAACGATTTCCCAATAGGCTATCGCTGCTTGCTTGCAGGCAATATATCGGACCTAAAATCATATCCAGCGACATGTGGGTCTAATAGCATTCGATCCCAAAACTATCGTACAGATACATAGATATATAGGTTTTTAGACTCGCCTGTTGATCTTTAAAAGGTCTAGACAGCTTATATTTAGGTCCTAGAAATCGAAAGATTACCCATCTATTAAGCACATATTAAGAAACTTCAAATATTGCCATTAAAATTTTCTTCGATCCGTCAATCCGAAAATTGACTGTATTGTATTTTCCCGTAGGTTGACAGAGATTAGTCAGATCCCATGGTAAAAAGCGCAAGCTTATTACCTCAATCGGGAACAGTTTTAAGTAGTGACCATTATGTCACGTTGATGATGATGATATTTTCTTGTGCTAACAACAGTGCGTTTAAAATCGATGATTTGATATTAAATATAACATTAGTGTTTAACGTTTTTTTAATATCTCCCGCGCTAGGAGTAATTCCTGTGTTGCGGCAAACTACACTAATATTAAAACAATGGACACAGTACAGACGTGGTATAACTATTTGTAGGTAACATAATTTTTTTTGTCCCGTGTGGACATCGAACCTACAACATTCAGCCCGCTGGCAGTGACGACTGAAAACAACGCCATCCGTACAGTCTAGTAATTGAGAGAGTGACAAAATATACAGTCGAAGTCAAAGTCAAAAATCATTTATTCATTTAGGTCACAAAGTAACACTTATGAACGTCAAAATATATAGGTGGTGAGTTTACTAAGTTACTGAAGCTACATTTAGGTTAGTTGCTAGGTTCAGGCAAAGGGTTGAGTCTATCAGAAGAAACCTGCAAGAAACTCACGGCCAATCTTATAAATCGCCAATTAAATATAATTTCAGTATTTTACAACTCAGATTAACAAGGTGTTGTAGGCATTATGCCATATACTAACGTCTATAAAAAAAACTAAAGATAATAATATAAAATGGATATATGTATATGGTCTTTGTATTCTACTAATATTATAAATGCGAAATGTTATGGAAATGTTTGGCTATAATATATCAAGCGAAAACTGATGCAATAAGTCTGTAAAACAATTTAATTTTGAGTGAGTAGTTAATGCGATTGGTGGGCCTGAAGTCTCGAGTTCGAATCCCAGATCAGGCAAAGATATTTTTTGTTTATCTACCAAAATAATCTTAGTAATAGCGTGGATTCTAGAACTGTTACTAGTAAAAGGCAATAGAGCAGCCCCCTATTATGCCAGTTGCACTCACTGATCGGTAAACGATTGGCGTGGTTAAGCAACGTTGGGTGCGGTCAGTCTATAGATGGGTGACCGCTTAGTGGTATTTCATCTGAGCGTCTCCGTGCTTCAGAGGGCACGTAAAAAGTCGGTCCCGGTTGTTGCCAAATTGACAGCAGTCGATAAGCCATGTCAGAGGCCTACGGGCGGCTTGAACAACTCTTGACAACAGGTTGGTCTACTAACCACACGAAAAAGAAAGTAAGAATGTTTTTTTTTTCTTTTTTATGCGACTAAATTGGCAAACGAGCACACCTGATGGTAAGTGGTCACCGTAGCCTATGGACGCCTGCAACACCAGAGGCATCACTTGCGCGTTGCCAACCCTTTAGGAAAGGAAGTGGGAAGGAGAAGGAGCGGGAAGAGGGAAAGGGGGTGATTGGGCATCCGGCACTCTCATGTGGGTTTTGGAACCACAACTGCCGCAAAGTCGATGTAAAACACCTCTCTACTAACTACCCGTGATACTATGACTGTATTCTTACTAATATTGTAAATCCGAATGTTAGTTTGTTTGTTTGTTACTCTATCACGCCTTAACTACTCGACCGATCATCATGAAATTTCGCATACACGTTATCAGGGATGCAGAAAAGGATATAAGGTACCGTTAAACCAAAAAAAATAATAAACTGCCTATAATAATATCAGCTCTGTATACTGTCCCAATGCTGGGCATGGGCATCTTCTCAGTGCGAGAAGGGATATCCTGAAGGAATGTAAATTGACATAACGTACATTTATGCGAGCGAAGCCGACAGTAAACCTAGTAATGTTAAAAACTATTTAAAGCAAGTGCTCTACCGCGTCTCTATTTCAAGTTATTATACTCTAGAATAGTTAACGACTCGGTACCATTCCGACAATATTGAACGACACTATTAGTGTCAGTTAAACTAAAACTTGCTGACACTATTTAGTGTCACTGTTGGACTCACTCCAGCTCTTGCTATATATACTAACATACTGATATTACTTACAAGCTGACCTGCGCAACTTCGTCTGCTTCACATGTTCCCTGTTGCCGCAACATTTTTCAAGTCGGCCATGATGGCGTAGTGGTTAGTGTAACCGACTGACAACTGTGGCGGGTTCGATTCCCGCACAAGTCAAACATTTGTGTGCATAAACATGGATGTTTGTCTTGGTCTGGGTGTTTCTATGTATAATATGTACGTATTTACAAAAAAAAGTATATACATATTTACGTTTATCCATTGTCTAGTACCCATAGTACAAGCTTTGTTTAGTTTGGGCTAGATGGTGTTGTGTGTATGTGACAGAATATTATTATGCTCCGCTGCTATTGGTCGTAGCGTGATGTTATATAGCCTATAGCCTTCCTCGATAAATGGGCTATCCAACACTGAAAGAATTTTTTAATTCGAACTTACAAACAAACAAACTCTTTAGCTTTATAATATTAGTATACTGGGTGTTTCTTAGTATAATGAAAACCTCTCAGGGGGTGATTATACTTGTTATTATGATCAACTTTTGTTCAGGGACATTGCCGAAATCGTGAAAAAAAAACTGCTTTTGCAATCAAGTAGATTGTAGTTTCACAGCTTCCTAAAAATATATTTCTGAAGATGTAGGCTAAATCTTTTCCGAAGATCTGTCCTGGTGCAAAGAATTTTCTAACAAAGGAGCTATTTATGTGTAGTCCCACCTGAGAATTCAATCTGGGACCTAACGATTGGCTCCAAAAATGAGATCTTAAGCTCTACTCTCAATCAACGAGACAATAAAAAGTACATACTAATTTATGCTAATAAATGTTTAAAAGTACGAGTCAAGTAGTGTTTTTTTATTTATTTACATATTACATCATTAATTATTAACTACACTAAAATTGAGCTTAAATATTGACACATGTCATAAAAAAGACACAAATAATAATTATAAAAAGGTTATATTTACATAACCGGTTTAATCGTAAGAGAATTCGTCAGCATCGCAGTCAATTGGTGACGCGCCCGTTTTTTTTTTTGAAAACTCATAATTACAATTATTACTAAATGCTTAACACGTACTAGCTACTGGCCATGAGCTCAAACCTAAGAAGATTAGAACAATTCAATGGACGCTAGGATATCCTTGATAACATATAGTCAAAAGATAAATATAATTTTCGATGACACGATTTTAGATGAGGTTCATTAGTAATAACTGCTCTAGTTACGACAATACAATATATGCGGATGTCGGGCGAATATTTAAAAAAGAAAAATAAAAAAATTAAGCAGCTGAATGCGATGACTGTACATGAGATCTTGAATTGGATGCCTGGATGGGGCATTATCGGGGTAATATTGGAACTTCTGATCATAAAATCTCAATAACAGCATGAAGACTGAAACTGAGCCCAATAAACGGCACCATCCGGCCCACCTCTATTACGTGAGAGCTAAAACCACCGTACACCGTACCGTAGTAATAAATATTTGTTATTAAAAGTCTCGATTTCGTACTGCTATAAATAATTTCTAAACAACATTTTCTTATATGAACTGATCCGCAAATGAAACCATGGATCTCACAAACAGCAATCACCCTTACGTTTAAGCCACTTTATTAACCAGACCATCAATCTCATCAATCAATGAGGAAATGAACCTAATTATCACATCATATTCTCTCACACACTCACAAGTCACAACTAAACTTAAACTAAGCAGAGCTTGTACTATAGGTACTAGACAATGGATAAACATACATTTGTATATACTTTTTTTGTAAGTACATATTATATAGAAACATCCATATGTTTGACTTGTGCGGGAATCGAACCCGCGACCACAGGCGTGGCAGTCGGTTACACTAACCACTACCCTATCGAGGCCGGCCGAATTATACGTAGTCTTACACCTATACCCCCAAGTAGGCAGGAGTGTATTACACCCCCATTCCATCAGGTAAAGTCTTATGTACCACGTTATACAGGGTAAGCCTAATGCCGTTTGCCGCGCAAAGTTGACAATCTGCTGTTACTATAATAATAATAATTTATTTTAGGTCTAATATTTATTATAAATAATTAATTAATCTAATATATATTTACAAACGTATTAAAAAAGATAAAATAATTATAAAAACACAAATAATTATAATACTAAATATTTACAAACATTGTTTAGGGATCGTAGAACTCTTCAGCATCGCTGTGAACGTGCGACTGGCAGCATTGCCACGTTGAATGGCAATGCTGATTCTTTGGGCCAAGAAAAGATCAGTGTTCTGATCACGCGAAACGTATACGCGCGCTCGGACCCCATGAACCTAGGGTTTCCACCCCAAACGGCGCAAGAAAGTAATTGCCGACTAAATTACTATATTTGCGCCGTTTGAGGGTTTCCGCGGTTGCAGCAGCAGCGCCGGCACATCTCGCAATGCTTGGCGCAAGAGTGTCAACGCACGTTGCGTCCCACACCAAAGGCTTGCCTATCTTCCAAGGCAACAATGACATTCCGTCCGGTCTCTTCCCATCATCGCGTACCAAGCCATTGGTTTCAAGTACAGCTGGAACGCCAGCAGTGACAAGAGCATGACGTATTATGTCATTAAGATTAGCGTGGCGAAAATTTCGACCAGCGCTTCTGCTACAAGAGAGTCCATGTATTTTAGTTGAATTCTTAGTTTTACAATTTCATCTTAACAATAACATAAAGTGCACTTATAGATATTTGTCCGAACTAGGTTAAACCTGTGTTTCGAGCGACAAACTGCTTACATACTATTATCAGTATAAATAAATTTACATTATAATAACTTTTATAATTAACTAAAGGTAAAAGTAAAAATAATTAAAATTAATAAGTTGAATACTCTACTTTAAAACTCTTCTTCTTCCTAGCTATTATTAATCCCAGCTTATGCCAGGGTCCGCTTATTTCTGGTCTAACGAGATTTAGCTGAATGTTTTTACTCGGAGTGACTGCCATCTGACCTCCGTAACCAAGAAGGATAACATCATTCTATGGTTAGACCAGTCGTCAGGATATTTGAGCGCGCTGACTTCCCAATAACGACTGCCATATATGTTCATGACAGCCGGGCACCTCTGTTTAACGTGCTTGCCGACGCACGGGGGTGAAACACCGCCAACTTCCTAACTCCGGGCTAATTATTAAGAACTTCTTGACAGAAATTCTTAATTAATTGCTACTAAGAAATTCTTAACGGAAAATCTTAGTAACGTTTTTCAAGCCTGACCCGGGAATCGAACCCGAGACTTCATGATCCGCAGTCGTATACAGGACTGTTGGTCCACTGGACCAGCTGGATCTACTTTAAAACTAAATTAGCAACATTTTATTTACAGATTGCAAGTAACTGCTCAGTTTGAATATGAGTTAATTTATAAATGCTTAATTCTCTATTTAGTCTATTGTACAAAAATGGCCCTCGAAATGCATCTTGACACAAAACCGAATAATACTATGCTCGATTCGGGAGTCGAATCCGGGCATGTACAGCAGTCGCATACAATACCACTGCGCCATTGAGGCAGTGAGTGTATAACATATGTTCCGCGAGTCAATTAAGGACGATATTCCAGTTATCGGCGGAGAGCTAACAAACTATAGGTGTCTATCTATACACCGGTTTAACTATAGGAACAGATATTATGAGTCTTACTACAAGATCCCTAAGCCGCCAGACATACGTCATTGTAGCACAGCTGATTAACTATAGTGTAGCCTAGTGAATGAGGTGAGAGGTCTCGAGTTCGATTCCTAGGCCTCTAACTTTCAAGTAATGTGCTTTAAATAGTTAATTATTGCTTGCTTTTAAGGTAAAGGAACACATCGTCGGGAAACTTCCATGTTTAAAAACTCTACATAATGTTCATGAAAATAAGGGAAAAGTCTCTCCGTGACCATGGCTGCTGAAAAGCAACCGAAACGTCGGGAAAAGTGTAAACCTAAATATAAATAGATTTAATAGTTTTAATAATTTAATTAGCTTAAAAATTAGTAAAGTTTAATAGTAGTAGTATGTAGTGTAACAGTTTCTAAATTATGTAATAAAGTGTCAAATAAACAACGCGATAAAATTGGTATATAGTAGTTTAATTTCAAAGATAAGACATACTTCTGTCTGTCTTCTCTCTGTAATATAGTTATACACGTTACTTAGTTTGAAAATTTACCAAGATAATAGAAGGCCAGCCACTTGCCGTCTACGGAGCAGCCAGTTTCAGACTCAGTACTTTTGCTGAGAATTTTCTAACAATAAAACCCAGTAAAATTTTTTCTGTCCGAAACCTCGTGCCAATTTTATTTCTTAACCAGGAACCATAGAGATTTAAAAGGAGTTTTACGCTCAGAGCAAAAATCCAATAAAAGTATTATTACATTTTCCTGACCAGGCAAGTGTCGAGTGGACATACGTTTGTCCGTTTGTGTATTGTTGCACAACGATGTTTTTTTCGTTTATCCTCTCGTCTCTGAAGCAATTTTATTACATTAGCAATTAAATTTACGGATAATAAACTTTGAAAAGCCAATATTATTTTACGACGCGCGTATAATTGCTTCGCGTAAGAGTCAGATTGAAATTTTAAAACATTGGCGTTTAAGCATTACTTAGGTACCTCTGCTTCACAGTGGGACCTCTATTAAGTAGGTGTTATTTGAATAACAAACCTGACAATATAGTATTTATTTATTCATCATATATTTTATTGCATTATTTCCCATGATGTGAGACCTTAAATGTTGGAGAAGCGGTGAGGTTCTTAATGGCGTCCAGTCATGTGTTTTATATTTTGCTGTACTAAGGCGCTGCGTGTCGTCCTGTTTTCTCTTCATCAGTCTACTATGAAATTACCGTGCTCATAATAAAACGTAATTTTAGAAATATTGTCTGTCTGTCTGTTTATTTGTACGCACATCACACAAAAACTGCAGCACAAATTTTAGCCCCGCTAATTTCAGCATGAATGGGCCGGCTCGAACGGGGAAGGACTACCCTCTTACAGAATATCGACGTGAAATAGCAGTATTTCTACTGTTGTGTTTCGTTCGGTGAGTGAGAGTGCCGTAGGCCCAATCACCCTCTTGCCCCCTTCCCGCTTCTTCTTCTTGCCACTTTCTTTTTCTCTTCTTCCTTTCCTAAAAGGTCGGCAACGCGCAAGTGATGCCTCTGGTGTTGCAGGCGTCCATACGCTATGGTGACCACTTACCATCAAGTGGGCCGTATGCTTGTTTGCCATCTAAGTTGTAAAGTAAGTTGCAAAAAATTAACAGAGGTAGGTAGTCTTAAAATCTAGTGCATGTTTCATCTTGATACACCGCCTAGAGATCGACTATTAAAAATAAAGGTTTAGATTGTACATTACATATTTATTACTAAATATACCTATGTATATATCTATAGGTAACTTATGTGCGTAGATCTTCTTCTAAGATACAAAGAAAGAAAAGTATAGATAGTTACCTACTTCCAAATTCAAGAAGTCTAGGGCAAAAGTACTTTGCAACAAAATCTTAGCTACTTATTTCTAAAGCCACATAGTTTATTTCCAACCAGAAATTATTGTAAGAGCCCTTCGCAAACAACGTTGTTTCTAAGTAAACATTAAAATGATCGATGTACATAATTCAGGGCACTTAACAGCATGCCGTGGAGGCGCATTTTCTAGACCAAACACTGAATAAATCTCGCAAGTGATTTACTACTTGAACTCACCGGCCATTACCGGACCCTAGCGTAACTCGTGTTGGAATAAGTTTTATGCTCCGTTTTGTAACTGTAAAATTGTTTGTTCAAGATAGTTTTTGTAAGGTTTACTTGTAAATTTTACTAATATTTTCGAAACTAAGTTTCGGTTACAGCGGGCAATCACAATCGGCGCAATAATATACTACCTATTCTTCGGGAGCAGTACTTTTGTATGCCCGTTTCTGTACCCCTGACAACCTGTAGGTATACAAAATTATATGTCGATCAGTCTCGTAGTTAAGACGTGTAAGCGCAAACAAATAAACAAACTCATGTTCGCATTTATAATATTTCAAATTCTAGTATGACACTATGGTGCTCTTAAGACTGTGCCGAGCGTAAGACGCGGTTGGACTGAATGACAGAGCTCGATATTCAAATCGGCGCGCGGCCGCCATAGTAAAATTGTATGGAGAATTTGAAGTGCTTTTTTGATAAATATATATCTTTATTGTCAACCAATAATTTAAATATTTGGGACGGACAAATTGTAATATAACTATTTATGTTTCGTTTAAGCTGTAAAATAGGATAGATTTCTACTGTTATAATCTAACAATCACGTAACACATGCTTACGTTTTTGCATTTTCCGTGCAAATTTACGTAATTTTGAAGGCGAAAATATTAATTATTTTAAGTTTATTACACGGAATAATTGTAAACACATACCTTGTTATGGTAAATGTATATTTTATATTTGTATTAAACAAAAAGTGTTGCTTTTATCAACTTAACTGTGACCGCCTGTTTTGGCACATTTCGCTCGGCGCAGTCTTAATTTATCGTTATTAGCAACAAATATTTATCCGTCAGGCACGTAATAAATAAAGACATTAATGTGTAATTTATAAAATGTATATAATTATCTATACACATATTATTAAGATGGTTGAACACTTTTATACCGTAAAACATAGCATTTGATTTTAACCAAATTTGAAATGTAACTTCGCAGCTAATTTCTTTCGGACGAAGGGGATTAAATGATGGAAGATGATTACGAATATTCTCAAATGCGACAGTAAGCCACCGGTGACGGCCACAGTAAACAATACACTAGTGATTGCTAGAAAAGCAGTCGGCAAAACTTTGTCCTCTATATTACATCCACAATTTGCCAGTTTATGGGTCCCGGGCAATAGAGGGCGAGCCTTTTACCATTTTGCCTGGCGCATATATAAATATACTAATAATTTGCTCAATCTGGAAATCGAACGCGAGACATCAGACACAAAGACCACTGCGCCATTGAAGCAATCACATGTACAAAATTATTCTTGAAAATTTCTAAAGATAGCGATCTGGCACTAAGGTCTGTAACACAGCACCAGCTGATTCCCGTTCCCTCCTACCTCGGGACGTTATCAGTAATCAATTAACTTCGATCTCCCGCCGGACCGGCTCCCCACTTAGAGTTATCACACGCGCCATTAGAAGCCTCGTCTAAACACTGGATTACGAGGAAACGTCCATAGATTATGTCTATCTATCCCATTGTGGATACAATTATAATAACATCATACATAAATTCACGCCTTTTCATCCCCAAAGGGGTCAAAAGGGATGTGCTACACCAATATTTTGTCAGTTATGTTTGTAAATGTCAGTGATCGATCAAAATCTGAGCACAGTTTGGACACCGTATTGTGTCCATCAATTGTAAAGTTCTAAATTATACGTTAATATATACGGCTATTGGGCATGTTCAGTGATCTGTGGGATGCAAATGCCAGAAAATACCAACTTCTGAATCGCTAAAAATTACATTTGTTTTTTTTTGTCGTGATAGGCCAAAGTGGTTGTAACAGACCTGATGGAAAGCCCAATTACAGTCCAGAGACAGTGCCGACGAGGAGAAGATATATGTCTTCTAGTCGTCGTTAGTGTCAAGCCGATCTGACCAGATGCTTCTTCACACTACGTTTGAAGGACCCAATGTCATAGAAGGGAAGGAACACACTTAACTTGGGTGTCGAACCCGGAACCTCACGTACAGTAGCCGCGTTTACTACCGTTGCGAGCCAGTCACATTAGTACTATAAAAAAGACAATAAATAATTTGCTAATCGAACCTAATAAATCGCTATTAACAAACGCCTACACTGCCACTATTGGACCACCGCGGCATTCTCAACAAAATTAATTGTCAATTACTCATTATTCCGATAACTTATGTATCTTGGATTCGAACCTACTTCTGTCTTAGCAATCGAACACTAAATTAACGATCTGTTCTTGTAATCAAATGTAATTACTAGTAAATAATTTATTGCACCATTAGGTTAAGGCTACGGTTTATAACACGGTTTGAACAGCGCATTTGAACAATATCTCATTACCTAAGTGGTAGGTATACTAGGTAATAAGTTAGTACGTTTACTTAGGTCTTAAGCACGAGGGGTCACTGGATCTAGACTGCGAAACTGTACGAGCTTAGCTTGGAGTTGTTAATTAGAACTAGGGGTACCGTCTTGCATGAGGAGTGCGGATATACGTGTAGTTTTTATATAGTGGAAGATTGTTACTGAACTTCTTCATAGTTTCGTGATGTTATCATGTTTGCAAGCGTTTGATGCCTGTCTCGGAAAAACTGTTAGGTTTGGCTGTCAGAAAATTATTAGTAACAACTCGATAACTGGTAATTTGCTGGTATGTAGCAATAGGCTCGTCTCTTTTTACAAAGGCGTAAGTGTGTTTCTCGATGTAAAACAAAGTAAACTACTTCCTTCTTTTTTAACTTTTTAGTTTGTTAGGCACCAGCCTATCCATAGTACAAGAACGTGTGTTTTGTAAATAATCATTTGAAATGGACTCAAAAAACACCTAGTTCTTTGAGTCCATTGTTTAAATATTTGTAAAGTCTCCTGCGACACAGCATCAAAACAACAATAATAGAAATAGACGATTTAAAAAGCATAATTAAGTCCTAACAAAAAACATTGCCATTCATAACTAAAGTCGGAGAAACCAGCAGAATTTAAAATGGCAGGTACAACAGCCGGACTTATCCTAGCGAACTTTAGCGTATGGTGTCCCTAATTAGACCTATCTAGGCTAAGCGAGTGTAGGTAAATTATTTAGTACTTTCGTTGCGCCTTATACGGAGAAGGGTTATTTACAGTTAGTAAGAATTAAACACGTCATTGTTCTTGCCTTTAACTAACTAGGTTAAAGTACCATTTGAATAACATAAGGATTTATTCATACGAATACTCTGAGTCACGTAGTCAGTTCGAATAATTAGTTAACTTTATATACGAAAAGAACATTTTTATTTCTCAGAATACAGTTTATTAAAACTTTAAATTTGGAACTTGTCAACGTTGTCAATATATGGAGTACGGAGGTCGCCTTGCTATTGCCAGTTATTCGAGTATTGTTGGTTACAACAATTAACAAATTATCGTGCCGAGTCTGGGTGATAAAGATCACCCAGACTCAACTCAACAGTGTTAGTTACTTATAATAATAATAATATCAGCCCTGTATTAAACTGTCCCACTGCTGGGCACGGGCCTCTTGTCACTGTGAGAAGGGTTAGGCCATAGTCCACCACGCTAGCCTAGTGCGGGTTGGCAGACTTTACATATCTTCAAGAACATTATGAAGAACTCTCAGACATGCAGGTTTCTTCACGATGTTTTCCTTCACCGTTAAAGCAACTTGAATGTTTTTTAATTATACAAGCATCAGACATAAAGAAGCAACACAGAAATTATACATAGAGCGGGCGTTATCTTATTTAACAATTTTCGAGGTCTTGTCGGTATTACTAATTAAATATGATAATAAACTTGCACATATTAGCCTCATAGAAAATATTATAGGTATAGGTGAAGTTTTTCTTTTTATAATAGGTAATCACACAATTTTGCCTGATTATGGATAAAACCAAAAGATTTAGCATTGGCGGTCGTGGTGGGGGAGCAAAACCACTGCGCTAACGTTTCGAACATATGTACATAGCATAATATGTAACGGGTATTAATGCGATCATGCATAATGTTTACCTTTATATGCTTGACGTTTCGACCAGGTTACACCGGCCGTGGTCACAAGCTGACTAATCGAAACGTCAAGCATATAAAAGGTAAACATTATGCATGATCGCGTTAATACCCGTTACATATTATATGTACATAGCATCACGGCTCTATATCTAAAAAGATATAATCAAAGGCACACACTTCGCTGCTGTTAGTCTTACCTATTGTCATCTATCCAATTGAAGTTTATCGAAATCTTGCGACCAGCACACCTACTACGATTATATTCATCTCAATTCGATTTTGTGCAGCCAGCCTCTTTCTTAAATATTTATTCATGCAACAAAGATACAAGTGGACATCATACATGTTTTACATCGATAATATAAATCAATACCTGACCGCCCATTATGTAAATCCCTAACACCCATTCCTATACAATCTGACTGCTATTAACACATAAAATCTCAATAGACACAGGAAGTACAACATCGAACCACCTATAAAAACCAATCGATAACCCCACTAACATCAAAAACCGATAAAATATACCGAAGGTATAAAATACACCTTACGACCTCACTATGGATCCATCCGGTATTGTTCTACGCGAGAGATGGACATCACTAGTTCTGTAGAGCGCTATCTCGGTTGCACATCGGAAAATTCTTTATTAGTGTTGGGCACTATCGATGTTATCGGTATCATATAAATACATTTTACGATTTTTTTATTACTGTTATCAGCATAAAATGCTTTTGATACATTTAAAGTTGGTTATTTTATTTTTATTATAATCGTTTTGCTCCATATTACTTTTAAATTGGTGTAATAATATACAAATGTATTATAATTTTATAATCTAAGTTGATTCGATATAATGGTAACTCATGAACGTAATAGACAATACCATTAAGTTTATTCTTTTATTGATTAAAATAGCAAAGCATAGACTAAAAGAGCCCTTTATATAATTATTCATATTCCTCGACAAGGGAAATGGAATACGAATATTTATATAAAGGGCTAATTTTCAAATAAATAACGTACAGCTTAAATTATAAATTTAGTTAGTTTTATTACTGACCTTCACAGCGTTCATGGTAGTCTGTCTTGTTGGAAACTAGCCAACTACGTAGAAGTGTGTGCGCAAGCGCAGAGGCTTAACTATTCCCTCAGTCTCATAGTCCGATGGGACGCCGATCCGACACGACCAGAGAAAGATCTGGTGCAGGACATACTGCTTTACATGCATTCCAAAGCAGGGAGTGTAAACATCTAATAACACTTTTTCCAATCCCAAAAAATAACGCAGTAGATGGAAATAGTTTCAAACTCTATTGTCAAGTCATACCCAAAAACATAGCAGCGATGTGTTGTAATAAGTCTTCATCTACCTATTATTTAGACTGCAGTGGTTTCCAAACTTTATTGGGCTGCGACCCACCTAACAAAAACTGCCAGAGTCGGGACCCACCTCATGGTCGTCTTAAAAAAAGAGCATAAAATATTGGTAACGATCAGATTCTCTAGTTTCTGTGGTCAGAGAACCTCTAGCCATGGAACGCGAGCGCCGGCGCCCCATAGTGGCCGTCCGACTGTTAGCCAATCAGTCGGGTTATCTTATGTTTCAGGGTCCACTCAATATCCACCAGTGGATCGCGACCCATACTTAGGGAACTTCTGATTAATACTTGCAGTCTGTGGACCAGCTAAACGCAGCGAGTCGTCAGTGCCCTGCGGGTCCAATATAACATTGCTTTCAGGTTGCTGATGGGATTGCCTCGATTCTGCAGTGTGTCAGCAATGTTTGCTGAAGCACAAGTGAACGGCTTTCACGCCATTATACGTAAGAGAGCGGCATCGCTGATACGAAGGGTGAGGGACAGGCCCAACCTGAAAGTTATTGCAGAATACCTCTATAGTCCTATTTGGAGGCACTTGATAAGGATGCATATTTTTAAGACACTTGCTTTTATTGTTTCTTTTGTAATTTTTTTTACCTTTGTATGTGTGTGTATGTTACTAACATCGTTTTTAAGTTATCTCGTTGTACTACTAACTCTCTCTGGACCGAATTGTCTGAAAATAAATGTTTTGAATTGAATTTGAATTAGAGGATTTATGATTTATGAGGGGTAACAACATGTATCAACGAAATCTAGAATAAAAACACTCACTTGCCAGACACACAGATCGAACTCAGTAAATGATAATAGTTTCGCTCTCTATTATATGTCATACGTAGAAACATAGCTAGTGACGTGTCATAAATTCATAATACGTTATTATCTATTCTTTCAGGGTTAACAGGTATAACAATGTGTATGACCGAAATCAAGAATAAAAATACCTTACCTCTCACTCGCCCTTCTTGGCTTGGTAATCTACGTAGTGGAGATTTTATTTTATTTATTTAGGACGACCAGTGATTACAACAACAATACAGAAAATTGTAACAATAACAGGTTTTAGTTGGTTGCGTAACCTTTTAAGGCAGCTACTGCATGCACAATTAAATGAGCTTAGAAAGAAAAGTAAAAAGAAAGAAATATGTGGTGTGTATGTCAGAAAGGTTATTTAGTCAAACTTTAAAGATATCATAGTAAAAGTGATACAACATGTAAATAAATACAGTAAGAATAATAAATTATAAAATACCTAATCAAAAATTACATAAAATGAAATTAAATTAAATGCATGACATATCAAGATGAAATAATTCAATAAATTCTAATAATAAATAATAATTAACAATGTAAAATTCAACACAAACAATATAATGCTAAATTAAAGATTAAAATAACAAAAATAAATAATCAAATCAAGGGTGATCCCTAGATTTGATTATTTATTTGCTCATGCTCTTTAGGGGATGAAGCCTTTTTTATTAAAGCTCTCCACTTCGCTCTATCCTTGACATCGTGGATCGACAGCATGCATTCCCTCATGTCTCTCAACACTACATCTTTCCACCTTGTCTTCGATCGGCCTCTGGTTCTCTTACCAATATACATACCTCATTATAATACCAGCCCTGTATTATAATTAAACTGTCCCTCTGTTGGCCACAGATCTCTTCTTAGTGTGAGAAGGATAAGACCGTAGTCCACCACGCTGGCCCAGTGCGGGTTGGCAGACTTTACATATCTTCGAGGACATTATGGAGAACTCTTACACATGCAGGTTGCCTCACGATGTCTACCTGCGCCGTTGAAGCGAGCGATAATTATTTATTATATATATAATACGCACATAACTTTGAAAAGTCAGAGATGCACGCCTTGGTATCGAACTTGAGACCTCTGCGTAGCAGTCCAACGGTCTCCGACTACGCTATCCAACCTAATTAACTAAAATAATATGAGTCACAAATTAATTCGAATAGGGTAGGGAAACAGTGTCTATAAACGGCAAGCGATTTATCGACAACATTAATTGTAAATGTGTATACGAAGTTTATTGGCATTGTTCATTTATTGAGGTGTTGCGTTAGTTTATTTGTGTTGTATCTTGTGTTTGTTGTTGTATAACAGCATGGGTATATAATGACCGCCTCGTTATTACCGTGGTCTAAATTTGTTTATTTATTATTTTATTTTAAACTTTATGCATAAAACATTACATCGGCGGACTTAATGCCAAGGGCATTCTCTACCAGTCAACCGTAGGGTGATGCAGAGATAAAATGAAGTAGGTGCATACAGTAGCATGGAACATACTTGTACATAATATATACATAGCAATAAACATATTATATAAACTAAATATTACAACTATAAATTAAAAATTTAAAAACCCCCGACGTATATTGAGGGAGTTGTGAAAATGGTGGCGGCCATCTTGGATTTAAAATTTATCATAGTGTATAATATTCTACTAGTCAAGCCCTTTCATTTGATACCCATATTGAGGGAATTGAGAAAAAATATGTAATCCGCCATTTTGTGGCGGCGGCCATTTTGGACCGATTTTCATCAAACATAACTTAGAACACTCCTGACTAATTCACCTTTCAAATAAAAAAACAATATTAAAATCGGTTCATCCGTTCGGGAGCTACGATGCCACAGACAGACACACACATACACACACACACACACACACACGCGCGCGCGCGCGCGCACACACACACACACACACACACACACACACACACACACACACACACACGTCAAACTTATAACACCCCGTCGTTTTTGCGTCGGGGGTTAAAAATATATACTAGTATATATATATATATGTACTTTGGCATCTTCCTTTGGCATCGATCGATGTTAGTGTTTGTGTATCGATTATTTATTTTGAAATATCGATAAGTATTGTTTTTTGTTTCGCATCCTTTAAATATGATGATCTTTTGTTGCATGTTGGACATGGAGCCTTGATGGCGCAGCTATAGTGAATGTAACTGCTTAGCATGAGTCATAAGTCAAAAAAGTGTTATAGGGATTGCCTTTAATATGTTTTTTTTAAATTAGGGTTTTTGCCCTTCAAATGACAATAGGTTTGTCCTGTATAAGGTTGGACATATTAATATAGCCAACTAAAGGAGAATGGGCAATCGTAGTATCACCCTTCAGAGTTTTCTGAAAATCTCGGTGCTTTTCGTAAATCATATTTATTTTCTTTACAGTATATATTATACCCTATACAATGAGATAACTTTCATCTTAGCACAACAAAATATTTATAGCAATATAAAGCGATACTGGAATCCATACAAGCCAGCGCATTCTCCATTGGCAGCGGTACACCTCGAACTATTCCTTGAGGGATGTAGGCTTCAGAGTATTTTTATTTACTTATTTCAAAAGACAACTCCTACACCACTCATTTTCGAACATACAACGGACACAAAGAATATCCAGACTCGGAACAACCATTTGTGGATCACACAAAGTTTTGTCCCGTGTAGGAATCAAACCCACAACACTCGGCGTAGTGGCAGCGACAAACTGACTGCTTAAACCACTATGCCATGCAGTCAAATATAATATTCTATTCTACCACATACTCACAACACCATCTAGCCCAAACTAAGCAGAGCTTGTACTATGGGTACTAGATAATGGATAAACATACATAAATATATTTTTTTGTAAATACTTACATATTATACATAGAAACACCCAGACCAAGACAAACATCCATGTTCATGCACAAGATCCCGCACAAGTCAAACATTTGTTTGACTTGTGCGGGATCTTGTGCATGAATCGGACCCGCGATCGTGGCAGTCGGATACACTGACCACTACGCCATCGAGGCCAACAAAAACCTTTAGTGAATCATATAAATTATTTTCTTGTATGGGATTCGAACACACAACAATAGTAAGACATAATTCACAATTCATTTATTCATTTGCGAATATGGGTATACATTTGCATTGATCTTATTAGCTGAAACAATTATTGGTATTTCACCATATTCAACCAATGTAAAA
This sequence comes from Catocala nupta, assembly GCA_963675205.1. Taxonomy (NCBI): domain Eukaryota; kingdom Metazoa; phylum Arthropoda; class Insecta; order Lepidoptera; family Erebidae; genus Catocala; species Catocala nupta. The sequence continues at coordinate 1,555,955 of OY776089.1, read as the reverse complement.
AAAGGAGAGGAAAGACATTGTTATTAACAATAAAAAGAATACTACATATCTAATAAAAGTTTAAAAACTTTAACCCGACTACGTAAAAAACGGGGGCTAAAGGGACGAATTTAAAATGTATATAGCCTATGTCACCCGGGCCATTATTACGAATCTATTGACACCTTATTCATTAAAATCGGTTCAGTAGTTTAGCCGCTACGGTGAAACAAACAAACATACATACCCAGACTGCCAAAATCCCTTCCTTACGACTTCGCTGTCTTCTTAGTCGGGCACCCTTGTCAGAGTGATCGTGGCATTGATGGACAGGGCGGCGCACTGACGTCATTTGCCGCACGTCGAGCGATGTCCTCGGCTTCGCCGTAGTCGGGTAAAAATAACAATAAATTAATACTTAATGTCAGGCTGTCATAATAATCAAAATAATGTCAAGTGCTAATAATAAAATGATAAAATGTCATACAATTATAATACAATGAAAAGCATGTAGATTTAAAAAAAAAATTTTGGCAGACTTCTAGCCATTTTCTATATGTTTGTCCTCTAAGAACTCTCAAAGCAAATAATAGCATTTGCTACATGGTCGCGTGAATGCCGTAATGTAGAGACAATACTGAACTACGTATGTATAAAAATCGTTTGCAAATCGTACACATGTGCTATCAATCTCGATAAAGATCTAGTTCTAAATCCTTCCACCATGCGCAGGCGCATCCTGCGCGGTTAATTGACTAGCACTGGTTGCGCACCCATCGCAACCAATTAAGTTAAGTGCGCACTCACGATTGTACCAGCAATTAGATCTGTTAACGATACTAGTTGTAATTGCTATTGCTGGTTGTTGATTTGTTCCCTTCATGTGGGAGTTCGTAAATTAAAAAGCTTTCAACATCATTTTGAGTGTAGCTTTAATCGTGATTTTTAGGTATCGGTCTCACTGCCAGCGATTAAGCAAGCCTATCTATTATTTTATCGCTTAGCCCGTCAATTCTTGGAATACCAGACATAATTGGCTACCTATTGTGTCAGGCCGCTGGTGTGCAACTGCGACTCAATAGGTTAAAATACGTACAACATACAGGCATACAGTCTCACAATTAAAAGGGTACACAGTAGTGTACAGTCTCACAATTAAAAGGGTACACATTTTGTCAGAGACACAATAAGTCACATTTTTTGAATTCGTGTGCTACTGATAATATCTTGCAAGAAAATCCATATAGCACTTTTGAATTGAACTCGGTATTATGAACAAAATTCGCATTTACAGCATCCGTAGTAGTTATAAAGTTAACTAAATATAAAATAGGCGAATAGTAGTAGTAAAAGTTGATTCATTAGCGCATATGAAAACTGCTCAATTATTTTATTTTAAATATATTTATATTTAACTTTATGACTTCCACACACACTTTCTCATAGTCCAATGACTAAACTATTATAACTACCCATCACCTCTCTTCGATCGCTAACTCGGTACTAATTTCTAGCTCAACTAGCTTCTCGCTAAACGCCGCTAGTTGGACAAGAACCCTACAAGCGTGGCGTGTTTTATTTGTGTAATAAAATCGTCAACAGACTTCTGTTTCTTAGTCAGTTCGTTTGAGTACTGAACCAATATTGGATATAGTTTTTAGTGACGTATTGAGTTATACATATACATACATATTCCCGATAGGACAGGCAGAACACACAGATTAACGGACACAGTTCCAGGCACCGTGCTTTGAATAGCGTAGTTCAGAATCGTATATTTTGTCAGATCTTCCGCGTAAAGCCAGACATTGGTGCCAATTCTGTGGTCACAAAATTCTCTTATCTTAGCTAAAAATCTCTAAAATTTAATTTAGTCCTGTCACTTTTAGCGATTTCAGAATACGAAATGTCGTTTGATAGGAGTAAACTAAATTTTAGAGATTTTTAGCTAAGATAAGAGAATTTTGTGACAACAGAATTGGCACCATTGTCTAGCTAAAAATTAAATTATGTTGACAGATTTGTTGTTTATGTTTGATTTTCTAAATTATTTTACACACAAAAGCAAATAGCAACCATAAGAAATCTTTTGTGCGAACAGTATCAAAATGATTTACATAATATTGTCTTCTGTTTACGCAAACGTTATTCATTGAAATTAAACTACTATATACGGATTTTATCGCGTTGTTTATTAACCACTGATTCACTGTATTACATAATTTTGAAACTATTACACTACTACTACTATTGAATTTTACTAATTTATAAGCTAATAAAATTATTTAAACTATTAAATCTATTTATATTTAGGTTTACACTTTCCACGACATTTCGGTTGCTTTTCACGAGGTCACGGGGAGAATGAATTGAAAATAAAATAGTAATCAATATTTTTATTTTAATATATAATATAAGAAAAAGTGAAGACATAGTGGTAATATCACGCCATCTCCCTCGGAAAGCTGCATTTTAGTAGCGTGTAGGTCACAATATGTATCGTGCATCATTTTTCTGTCATTTGACAACTGTCAAATAAAAAATAAACAAGGGTAAATAAAAAATACAAGCTTTTCAAATCTGATAGTAATAAGATTTGAAACGCTTGTATTTTTTTATTTCTGAGTTGATTTAATCAAATTCTATGTATTTTAGGGTTTGGGTTATTTATTATGACAAAACTATCTTATTTTTTGTCAAAAACAGTGACCAACTTTCTTGCAGATATCTTCTCATAGACTCAATCCTTTGCCTAAACTTAGCATCTAACATAAATGTAAATTCAGTAACTTTACTAAACCCACCCACATTGACGTTTATAATTGACTTTCTGACCTAAATTGATAAATAAGTTTTGATCTTGACTCGGAAATCGAACCCATCACCGCACAGTCGCACGCTACCACTGTAGTACCAAGTCCGAACCAAAACATGAGGCCGTTAATTACATGACGAGACCACACAGCAGGCCAGCCATACAAGCATACCACGGCGTCACTCGCATGATTGCGCTCATTACCCGAGGTGCTAACAGATTCGTTAATTACTGATCTGAATCAGGTCAATGGGAACGGAACTACCGCCGATGTTGAGCAATACAAACAAACATGTACATTTTGATTTGTGTTAGCTGATGAATTTATATGGACTACTGTTGACGCGTTGCGCTTATTAATTACTAACTTTTGCCCGCAGATTTACTCAGGAACAGTAAGTATTTTTTCTGGAGAATAGGTACCCAATGTCTTGTCTGTGTCCCTGACAACGAGTATGCGAAATTTGATGATTGGTCGAGTAATTAAGGCGTGAAAGCGTTACAAACAAACAAATATACAAACAAACTCACATTCGTATTTGTAATATTATAGTTAGATTAGATTGTCCAAATATAAAATATCTAATTATATCTGAAATCTATATATTAATACGTGAAGCAAAAACTTTGTAACCTTTTTTACGAAAATTGCGCGGGCGGAGGAATGTGAAATTTGGTACAATTAAAGTTTATATGGAGAAGGAGGGGCGAATCCAAATATTTATTTAAAATATGCATTAGAAATACATTAATTTAATAAAAAACAGTACACGCACACAACCATGCATTCGAATAGCGTTCGTAGTATTTCGGCATTGTTCGGCTGATGAAGTATTAAGTGTTCTTCGTAACTATGGTTACATATAGCATTATATAATTACATATGTCAGTTAAGTAAATAATAATTTGTTTGAAAAAGATAGGTAAATTAACCTGTATAGATCGAAATCTAAATGAAATGTGATTATTAGGGTATAGACAGTAAAATCTTAGTAACTATCAAACTTAAAATTAAAATCAATTATGGTCGAATTTCGATGATTAGGCGATTATTATTATTATACACTAATTGAGCTAATATATTTATACATTACACGAAGACAAAATAATTATAGAAATACTAATAATTATTTACAAAACTGGTTTAGGCGTCGTAGAATTCGTCAGTATCGCTGTCAATTAGTAACGTGCCCAGGACATGGCAGCATTGCCACGTTGAATGTCTTGCATTTATGGAATTGCCAAGAGGCAATTTCATAAACTAAATATTTATAGTGCTAAGTAATCCTATCAGCAAACTAACAGACAGACTTACCAAACATTGTACAGCAAAATTGTCATAACTTATCTTCAATCCAGCGATTAAGGATCCGATTGTTTATTAATCTTGGCTAGACCGCATGAGATTGCGCCCGTTCAATCGAATTCTGCACCAATAATCTTATACCATTCCGCTAGTATTACTTATATAGAGAAAGTTGTTTGTTTATCATCTATCCGTTCAATAACTAGGGCTAACACATTTTGTATCTGATATTATAAATTCGTTAGTTTGTTTGTTTTATATGAATGGCGCAGTTGGCATGCGATCGCCACGCCGCGGTCGCTTTCTAAGTGCTGTGGGTTGGAATCCCACACGGCACAATTATTTGTGTGGTCCACAAATTGTTCTGAATCTGGGTGTACTTTAAATTCGATAATTTTGTGTTTGTATCTCCTGCAGTTTGATTTCAGTCCTCTAGTGTTAGTTGTCCTTAAAACATAAAAAAAAATAGTCAGATATATTTTCTACATCTACCCACCTTTTTAGGGAAATAGACACGGGAGATTATGCACGTATGTCAGGATAAGCAGAGTTGTGTCATTACAATTGCTAAAATAGGATTTAACTATTATTGTACGGAAAAATATGATAAATGGTCCATACGCCAAGGATGATGAAATGATAGAGATAAGTTAACTTGTTATAAATTTTATTATTTCCACCAAAGTAATGTTAAAATATAATATTATCTAATACTATATTATTGCTATATGATATGTGTTACGGTCAATGACACACTTGTTAGGTCAACCGATTGAGTACGATGCTTGTTAGGTACTAATTTACTATATATAATTATGTATAAAGAAAACAAATGGCAGGTGTCGGCATAATGCTGACACCGCGATGTACGGGTGATTTGCCCGTACAATTACTTTGGTTATAATGTGTTTGTATGACTTTTATTTTGAAAAAGACAACTACAGCTCTAGAGATCAATCCTGTCTCGAGGGCAACTTTACAAACATCCAAACAAATGACGCCCAGACTCGCAACAACTATTCTGTATCACACAATTTTTGTCCTACGTGGCCACTGAAGCCGCTTTACCGCAGTGCCAATACCCAAACCACCGCTAAAACCACAACGCCATCATGCTCTTATTATCGGCAGCCCTATCAAGAACGTCTGGATCGATTGATATAAAACCTTCATAAAGGATAGCTAATAGCCTCCCGAGTCTAAACAACGCGATTAGTGTCAGACAGCAGTGTCGCTATTAGCTCTACGGACACCGGCCGAGTGAAATAGTTGGACAACTCGTAGAGAAACTTACGATAATGTCGTCCAAACGTTTTAAAGTAGTTTAATTGCTAGATTAACTTAATTTATGAACTAGTTTTCGCCTCGAGGCTACGCCTGCTTGTATGCGTAGGACAGTGGCTGTATATTCTATATACTGTTATTTTCGTACACACAGCGACACATCAACTTAGACTATTTCGACTTTGAACTATTAGAAGTTGAACGCTGCGAATCGTGCGAGAGCGTGCGTTATATTTTTGTTACGCTCTATCCTTACCATTACATCGACACCACTATACACAGTCCCTTTCCGACAATTCTCTATTTTGTATGTGTCGTAGTTATGCGTATATAGGGTGTCTAACTTGATGTGTAGCCGTGTGTACGTAGAATAACGTTGTTGTTCTTGTAGTTTTAGTTTGTGGTAGGAGTCGTGACGTCAGATTTATTTCCCGGGTCAGCAGAGTTGTTTGGATTTTCTGTAAAAAGTTTTTAGTAGCCATTTGCTGAGTAGACGGTAACAGCTTAGTTTTATTTTTATTCTTTGGCAATATGGTCACTCTTTATTACATGGAGAGACCTCAAACATACGTATAGTTGTAGTTGACGGCCTCGATGGCGTAGTGGTTAGTGTAACCGACTGCCACGCCTGAGGTCGCGGGTTCGATTTCCGCACAAGTCAAACATTTGTGTGCATGAACCTGGATGTTTGTCTGGGTGTTTCTATGTATAATATGTAGGTATGTATTTACAAAAAAAAAAGTTAGTAGGTATATATGTATGTTTATCCATTGTCTAGTACCCATAGTACAAGCTCTGCTTAGTTTGGGCTAGATAGTGTTGTGTGTATGTGGTAGAATATAGTTGTCGAAATGTGTGTGTAATACACCTCTGCTTAAATTTTGTCTATCGTAACGTAGCAACGTTGCCTGACTGAATGGCGTAACGGTTTAAGTGACGTGATGTATGAAAAAAATTTATGATCCACAAATGGTTGTTCCAAATCAGGCTGTTAGTTGAGCCCGTTGTTTAAAGAAAAAAAATAATATTATTATTAGTCAAATAATAATTTATTTATTTTAGTAAAAATTCTCAATTTTACATTGCATCTTAACAATTACATAAAGTGCACTTATATATGACCGAACTAGCTTAGCCTTTGTTTCGAGCGGCAAAGTGCTGAATGTTTGTATAATGACCCCCGCGATACATAAAAGATCCATAGTGCAGGAGTCTTAAAAAAAACGCACGAGTGAGCAATATTATGATGGAATTCAAGTCTGTAAGCTATAGTAAATGTTCATGAAACTCAAACCAATACAGACAGTATCCATCAGGCGGGCAACCGTTACCGGTTACCGGTTATGGTAAGCGGTTACCGTTGCTCGTCACTCGCAAGGCGATGAAAATACTTATGAATCAAGACATTAGAGCCAAATAATTGCGGCTTGTTTTAATTCGTCATCCATGATGTTAAAATCTTTGTACCTAATTTCAAGCCCCATTCCAAGTTATGCATATAGACTATACACTCCGTGATTTACATATGGGTATGTAAATGTGATTGCCGATTGAGATGCGAAATACCGCCCGCAATTTATGAGCCGAGTCGAATGATTTCGATCAAGACCGATCAATAGACTCATATACATTATATTTTATGCATGGCAACACATTAATTGAAACACAACTTCATAAATTAAGTCATTTATAACTAATTGTTACCTGCGACTTCGTCCGCATGGAATTAAACAAAAAAAGATGTAATTTTAAAGAATCATAAGTTACTCCTTCTAACATAAGCTATAGCATATATATATAAAGCATAAGCCATCTGCCAGTGGAAGTCACGTCAAAATCGATCAAGCCATTTCAGAGATTAGCCGGAACAAACAGATAGACAGACGGACAAACATTTTAGAATTTGATGTTTTGATATAAGTACCGTTCATACATATGACATTACAAACAGACACTACAATTTTATTTACTTGTATAGACAACCAAAACTATTACCGTTGATACAGATCATTTAATTTCATCTCGCGAATGATTGAGTTCTTAATTTCTCAACGTTTCCTGCGCGGGCGCACGTCAGAACTCAATCGGTTGAAATATTGACATACAATAAATCGAACTTTTTATTCCGACTATAAATTATGAATACTTGTAATTTAATAAAAACCTGTTGGCTTGATTTATAGTGTTTTTGATTAAAATACATGTTCACCAACAAGTTATGACTAGCCTGTTATAAAATGCCATTCTTGAGGACACTTTGCATGTAACTTTTATGGTACACCTGCTGTGCAATAGAAAGCATCAGGTAGCATTGATTAATTATTAATAATAATATCACCTCTGTTATAAAATGTCCCACTGCTGGGCACGGGCCTCTTCTGAGTCTGAGAAGGGTTAGGCCTTAGTCCACCACGCTGGACCAGTGCTGGTTTGTAGACTCCACGTATCTTCGAGAACATTATGGAGCATAATTAACTATTTAATACGCACATAACTTCGAAAAGTCAAAGATGCGTGCATTGAGATCGAACTTAAGACCTCTGCGTGGCATATAGCTGCCTAATAATTACTTAATTTAGAATAAAAAATATGTATGTATTACAGTATTTATATAGTCTCACGCTAGTATACCTGTAGAGATATTTTGGAGAAAGGCCAGGGTAAGAGAAAGCTGGTTTGACCTGGGGGTGGGGAGCAGCGTGGGCCTGCTCGCCACCCAATCAGCACCAGGTCCGAGAGGCGGCGTGCGTTTTCCCACGTGCGCCTCTGTGTCGTGTCTTCTTCCCCCCACAGGGATGGGACGGTGGAGGAAGATTTTTCTGTAGTGGCCTGCCGTTTCACACGGTGGACCGAAACCACGGCGGGCGGGGTCGCGATTGTTAAAGCGATTCGCGCGGCCTCGCCGTCTACTGTTAAGTCGAGGAGCATCGTGAAAAAAGAAAATCTAAGAACAACGATACGCCAGGATCGTAGCAGCCGGAAGTCTATAATCTCTACTAATGCTACTACTCAAATATAAGTGTAATAAAAATACTTATTATATTAACATAGCTAGTTTTTTATCTACGTACGTACTTACTATTTATTAGATAAAAAACTAGCTTTAACTTTTGCCTTGCGGCTTCGATCGCGTTATAGTACATTTTTAACCCCCGACGCAAAAACGACGGGGTGTTATAAGTTTGACGTGTCTGTGTGTGTGTGTGAGTGTTTGTGTCTGTCTGTGGCATCGTAGCTCCCGAACGGATGAACCGATTTTAATTTTGTTTCTTTTTGTTTGAAAGGTGAATTAGTCGGTAGTGTTGTTAGTTATGCTTGATGAAAATCGGTCCAAGATGGCCGCCGCCACAAAATGGCGGGTTACATATTTTTTTACAACTCCCTCAATATGAGTATCAAATGAAAGGGCTTGACTAGTAGAATACTATACACTATGATAAATTTCAAATCCAAGATGACCACCACCACAAAACAGCGAATTTTCTTTTTTTTACAACTCTATCAATATGGGTACCTAGGTATCAAATTAATTTTGTATCGGGGGTTTTTTATACATCACACGAACGCCTATTATGAATTATATCAATAAATGTTTATCCCTTGGGCACAGTATCTTTTTCTTGGATGAAAAATCTGGTACCCTATGCATCCTTTTCTGCACGATTCATGATGATTGGTCGGGTAGTTAAAGCGTAACAACCGAACAAGCTTATATTCACATTTATACTAATATTATAAAGCTGAAGAGTGTGTTTGTTTGAACGCGCTAAGCTCAGGAACTACTGGTCCGAATTGAAAAATTATTTTAGTGTTGGATAGCTCATTTTTTGAGGAAGGCTATATAAAATCACGCTACGACCCACGGGGGCGGCGCAGTAATCACAAACTTGGGTGAAACCGCGGGCACATCTAGTTTATAATATTACTTAGGATATTGAATTGGCAGCCAAAATATTCGATATTCGACCATAATTCCTTGAGTCCATCATTGAACTAGTGTTCAGTTCAATTAGAAGTTACATAGATAATCAATAAGAAGTTAAATATACCTATATTTTTAAGCTACACAGAATGCTTTTCCTTGTTTCTGCGTGAAAGGATTCCTGTATCGGAGGGGAATTTAAAACTTTGAAACAACGGACAATTAACGCCCAGAAGCGGAGCAATAATTTCAAGATTACGTAATTTTTTGTCTCCTGTATGATTCGATCCGAGATGATCACTTAAACCCCATGCAGTCACATCAGTAGTGTAATATGTGGCATTCGAACCATTCGAACCATTATACTACCACCCCTTATAAGAAAAGTTTATACATACATACATACATAAATTCACGCCTGTTTCCCAGAGGGGTAGGCAGAGACTACGGATTTCCATTTGCTACGATCCTGACACACTTCTCTGGCTTCATTCACTTTCATAACATTCCTCATACACGCTCGCCGGTTTAAGGTGCTAGAAAAGGTGTTTAAGAAAAGTTTATGTATTTTAATATTGGATCATACTAGTGATAAATAAATAATATGGGAAAATATATAAAAAGTAAACTTAAGAAAATAAAAACAGTTTAAAAGAACTAAAAACACGCCTTATTTAACTATTAAATTATTTTCTACTTTTTAGTTTGTTATTTTAATTCAGCGTGTTTTTAAGTTTATTAAACTATTTTTTTCTATGTTATTGTATTGTCATCGGTCCTCGATAAGTATGCAAATCAATCCGTCGGTTTGAAAGGGGTGAAAATAACGTTTAAATATTCCGTTACATAAATTCATAGACACATAGATATATATACAAACCAAGCTAATAAAAGCGTATTAAAAAATATACTTTTTTGAAGCTGTTCTGTTGGTATTTGGCATTTCATATTAATATTTCACACAAAATTATTGACGTTTGCTTAACAATTGGAACCCAATGTCGTGCAATAATGCGACTTTGTGCTATTAAACATTGCAATCTCATCACAGTCATAATCGAAATATATTCTGACGACTTCAAACCGTGAGAACGACCAGCTTCTGCCCCTGCCAAGACAATCTGAAACTTATCCTAAGGAGTTTAGGGTTTTAAATGGTCTGTTATGTGGATGCTGAATGTGCACCTGCATTTCGACACTGCCATTGTTTTATTGTTAATAAAATAACAGTCCATTGTTTAATTTGTGTATCAGATTTATGTAGCGGTTATTTTACAAAATATCTGGTTTGTTAAACGTTGTAATACCGGTATTAAAAACATAATAATTGTGTACCTACCTAAATAGTATGCTAATTTTTTCGTTTCTATATACATATGCTCACGACTGTGTCGCCGAAAAGGTAGCCCATCTATATAGTTTGTTTGGTTGAACGCGCTAATCTCAGGAACTATTGGTCCAAATTGACAAAATATTCTAGTGTTGGATACCCCATTTATTGAGGAGGGTTTTAATATAATGACCAATAGGACTGGAGCATCAATGAAAAATTTTGCAAACGTGGGGACAATTCTATTATGCGAAACACACGAATTTGCGCGTGTCAGCTAGTTTTTCCTATATTTCGCCAGCTAAGGTTTCAGATGCCACGGATGAGTATAGTACCGTTTACTGAAACTCAGTTCCAGACTGCATGATACTGAGAATTCTTGACAGAAATAATAATAATAATATAAAAGTACCTAATAGACGTCGTTTTGAATATTTCCGGACATGTACACACGGCTACACATCAAGTTAGACACCCTATATACGCATAACTACGCTACATACAAAATAGAGAATTGTCGGAAAGGGACTGTGCATAGTGGTGTCGATGTAATGGTTAGGATAGAGCGTAACAAAAATATAACGCACACTCTCGCACGATTCGCAGCGTTCAACTTCTAATAGTTCAACGTCCAAACAGCCTAGGTTGATGTGTCGCTGTGTGTACACACAATACTTAACGAGTAAATATACTTGGAGAGTATTGGGCGTTCTAGGTAATACCTAGTACGTTTCACCTTGAGTACTTTACATTCGAGAGCGCAAGTTGATAACATAATGTACTTATATCTCTGTTTACATCGAAACACAATAATTATGATAAGCTTAATCTTAATAATACTGTTTACAAAGTGGGTTGATATCGAGAGCTTTTAGCGAAAGGTCTCTGGAGCTCTGCACACCACTTTGCTTTTAATCGACGAGTTATCTTAAACTCCGGGTCTGCTAATTATATGAAGAAAATTGAGGTTTCGTCTCGAAGTATGTAAAATAATAATTTGAAGATTTATCTGTGACTAAATGTTACCCGCGATAACGTCTCAATTTCTTTATAATGTCGCCTTTGTCTTTACTTGTTGTAATATCAGATTTGATCTAAATCAGTACAGTAATTCCGACATGCCTTATTTTGTATACATCTAAGACAATTAATATTTATAATATTGGTATCATTGAATATATTTAATGATACCAATATTATAAAAACCTTTTGATCAGCTGATATATAATATATTATATGTATACTAGCTGTCCCGACAGACGTCGTCCTGTACACACGAAAAAGAAAAAAAGAAAAGCCTAATCTAAACCATTCTCGAATCCACTTTAACACACACAAAAAAATTCATAAATATCGGTCCAGCCGTTTAGGAGTTTAATTACAAACACACGCACAGAAGATTTCTATATATATAAAGATAATATCAACCGAACCTCTTCTCAGTTGAGAAGGGCTAGGCCATAGTACACGTATAGAATAGTATAGCCACGCTGATCTAGTGTGAGTTGGCATACTTCACATATAATATAATATTCTATCACATACACACAACACCATCTAGCCCAAACTAAGCAGAGCTTGTACTATGGGTACTAGACAATGGATAAACATACATATATACTTTTTGTTTTGTAAATACATACATATTATCCATAGAAACACCCAGACCAAGACAAACATCCATGTTCATGCACACAAATGTTTGACTTGTGCGGGAATCGAACCCACGACCTCAGGCGTGGCAGTCGGTTACACTAACCACAACGCCATCGAGGCCGTCTTCGAGAACATAATACAGAACTCTTAAACAATCAGTTTTTCTAATTATTTTTTCCTTCTCCGTTAAAGCAAGCGATAATGAACTAATTATACATTTTATCAGGCGCTATTTAATGGAAATTGTCATAAAGCTAATTCGAAAAGGAACTTACGCGCAGTACCTAAAACATACCTGCCGAATTTCTGGTGTTATAGATCTCTAACACCTCAATGTTATTCAAGCGTTAGTCTATGTCATAAAAAATTCGTATACTTAATCCTAATCTCCAATCTGGAATTTTAAAACACGACGCGGAACCGCGTGCCTCACCTCGTTTGATATAAAGCCTCTTTATAGCGCGCTCGCGCATTTGTAGATAACAGGTATATAGCTCGCATTAGCCAGACAATCCACTGATAAAAGTCAATTGGGTCTTCGGCTTTTTAGCAAATTGATCTCCATTTAAAATATTTTGGGTCGTGTGTGGGCGCAGCTCCATTTATAAATAAAATTATTGAGTTATAAAAAGACATTTACGATTGTTGTCAGACAGTCTATACCAAAGGTGCCCAAACATTTTTCTCATAGACCACTTTCAAAATTTAGCTGGTTCCGGTGGACCCCCTGCTGCTACATTTCTACCATATTACTAGTCAATATTTTTTTTTAATTCTCGTGGCTTAACAAAATACTTTTTGTGGACCCCCGCTTACGAATTCTTACGAATTGTGAAACTCCATTTTTTGTCACGCCAACGTAGACCCCCGTCGAGTTTTTGGGAACTACTGGTCTATACGATACTATAGCTTAACTAATATAAAATGCGATTGTGAGTTTGTTTGTTGCACTTTTACGTTTAAACTACTCGACCGATCATATAGAAATTTTGCATACACGTTGTCAGCGATAAAGGAAAGGACATAGGACATACCTTTCATCTATAAAGTACTGCGCGGATGACGTAGTGGCTTAAGTATTCGCCTCGCCGCTGCCATTGCGCCGAGTATTGTGGGTTCGAATCCCACACGGGACAAAACTTTGTATGATCCAGTTGTTCCGTGTCTGGGTGTTCTGTGTGTCCGTTGATGTTTGTAAAGTCCCCCGCGACACAGGAATTATAAATAGTGGGGCAGGGGTCTTTAAAAAAATATATATGCTTCGACACTAAATAAAATCAACTATTTATACGTCAATAGATATAGAAAGTGGAATATTACAATTACATTTCGTTTCACTAATGTAGGCACACTGCAGAATTATGTTTTATAGCAAGGAATGAATGATAGCTACCTATTATCTACACTTAGATGTAATATTTTAAATGTTTGCCATCTGAATACATGATATTATTCCTGTCTTAGTATATAAATCAAACATAGTAATTGTAGTTCAACGGAACGAAGCTCTAGCTGGTACTTGAGATCGAATGTATTTAATATCGGGAGTATTCCCGACATTACGATCGAATTGTACTGGTTATTGCAATGGGAACAATACTTAAAATAATTAGGTACTTAAAATGTTATTATTCTATCAACTATTAGTTAAATGACTATACAATTTAGATTTTTGTATGTAATACAGTCGTATAATGTGTAATTTCACCTTATAATTTTGTCGTATATTATATTGTAATCGTATATGACGTTTGCATGCCTAATCTAAGGTAGAATGCACAAGGATTTATATACCTACCCTTTTGGCAACATCATTATTTGTTTTTAACTACTTTCTATGCAAACAAACTTTATTAATATATTTTATTTATTTTGTCTCCTGGCATCTTATCTTGTGTGGGGGGGGGGCTAGTCAGTACAGACCGGCGACACTTCGACCCAGTGGGATCTTTTGTGTCGACTTACCCAATAACGACTGCCATAGATGTTCATGGCAGCCGGGACCGACGGTTTAACGTACTCTCCGAGACACGGAGCAGGCGATAATTGTCAATCAATACGCACATAATTTCGAAAAGTCATATGACTTCCGAAAGTCAGCGGTGCGCGACGTGGGTTCAAACCCGAGACCCTCTGCATTGCAGTCTGTTGGTCTCCTCACTGAGCTATCGCTGCTAACAAAGTGGTAGGAAGTTTTTATTGAAATTAAAAATGACTGAAGCAATGCCTAACAATGTTAACAGGCTTAGCCTCCATTACGTGAAACCGAAACCACGCCTACTTTAGTTTTCAAGATTAAAGTAACGCAATAACAATTAAGTTTGAGTTACTGTGTTTTTATTTTATTTTGTGCATATATTTATTAACATATTTGATGTTCTTTTCACCATACATAATTAATGTGTTTCCTTGTTGCAGGGTGTAACTGTTCGTCGATCGGCGCGGAGAGCAACGTGTGCGATATTCGCACGGGCCAGTGCCGTTGCAAGCTACATGTAACAGGACGAGCGTGCGATACTTGCGAGGTAAGAACCTTTAGAACCACTGTCCATGGGGGCGTAGTTTCATAGGCGTGCATTCGCCATTATATTCTTGGTGTACGTCTGCTTATTATTTATATACAAAACTGTGGTAGTCTCTCGCGTCTATGCATGTATGCTTCATCTCACTTTTTTTCTTGAGGTACTTAATGCATTTACGCATATCCCTTCGTGGGGCGTTCAGTGGGGTTATGGTGAGCTCACCCGAGGAAAGATGGAAAGTTTTGGGTCCTACCGTCTAAATCTACCACGGTGTTCCTTCCCACGATCTATTGCCGGGGCGCAGGT
The DNA here is from genome assembly GCA_963675205.1 of Catocala nupta. NCBI lineage: Eukaryota > Metazoa > Arthropoda > Insecta > Lepidoptera > Erebidae > Catocala > Catocala nupta. The sequence continues at coordinate 1,540,835 of OY776089.1, read as the reverse complement.
ATCTCTCGCGCATTCATCCTGCAGCATGCTCCATGACATGATTGACATGCCGTACCTCGATGGATGTTTCCACAAACATTCAGCATGCCACAAGTTACATTACCTTATTATTAATATAGTTGTTATACTGATGAAGCGACGATAGCCTAGGGAGATACTATTGAACAGGCACGCTGAGGTCTCGAGCTTGATTGTATGGTACACACTTCTTACTTTTTAATGTTATTAATTAGTTACAAATCGCTTGTTTTAACAATTTAGGGAAATAACGCGAGGAGACCTGCATCTGAGAGATTTCCATAATGTTTTCCATTATAAGTCTGCCAACCCGCGGCGGATCAACGGAGAGACCGGCCTAAACTTTATCAAACCGAAAAGTGAAAAAACCGAAAACAGTGATTATTTATTTAAAAAAAGACATCTCCCGCACTAGAAATAATTCCTGTGTCCAAACATTCAAAAGGACACAAAGAACACCCAGACTCGGAACAACCATTTGTGGATCACACAAATTTTTGTCCCGTGTGGGAATCGAACCCACAACACTCAGCGCAGCGGCAGTGGCGCATTACGCCATCCGTGCAGTCAAATTATTATTTTTACCCCACTCATTGATAGAAGTCAAGCTGCAGGACAATTTACCTATAAACAACAAGTGAGAAACGGCAATGAATTGCCATAAATCTTAGAGTTCGAAAAATGATATCACGTGACCTTGAGGTCAGAGGTCAAAGGTCATAGTCATTTCAGGGTAAGTATGTCGTCTATGTTGAGTCTAATGGCGCTGACCGCGAGTCTCTAGCTCTTACGGTTCTTGAGTTGAAAGTTGTATAACAAACAGACGGACAAAGCTGTTGTATAAGAGTTTCGAGAGAGAGTCGAACTCTAATATACTACAAACTACCCACCTTAAACCAAACTGGATGTAAGTTATTGGTACTAAATTTTATACAACAATCAACAGAACTCGAGAGGTCTGGATAACATTTGTATTCGTTTCAGTTCGACCGTGAAACGATATTACGTTTCGCACTTTGTATTGGTATTCAAATATCATTAGAAAATGGCCATCTGACATTTCCCACCAATAAAAGCTTAACGAGCGAGAAAATGGGACGGAATTTATTATATTTACTTATACAGAGCCGGATGGGTGTTGGATTTAATATTAAAGGTGAAATTCTAATTAATATAAATGCGTTGTCAGATTGTTTGCTTGTTTGTTTGTTTGTTATACTATCACGCCTTAACTACTTGATATCTTATGATATTTTGCATACACGTTGTCAGTGAAACAGAAAAGGAGATAGGGTTCATCCAGAAAAAATACTGTTCCTGGAATGGCATGGAAATTTATTGAGGTAACCTAAATTAACACTAGCAAAGCCGCGGAAATAATCCAGTATATATTAAAAAGTTGTGAATGTGACGGCTGTGCTATAGAACTGGAGTTCGTTTTCCAGGATGAGCAGAGTTTTTAGGATTTTGCAGGAAATTGGTAAATGGGAACAGCATGGAGTTTGGACTGTGCCTAGAAGACGGCAATAGTCTATTGCCGTCTACTGGGAGCAATTCAAAACGAGATGGGTGTAAAAACTCAGGGTTCAACCATTTCGTCTTCATGTGACCTTTTCTTCATCAGCTTTTTGTAATGTCCCACTGCTGGGCAAAAGGACTCTCACTTGGACTTCCAAATCACTCTGTTGGTGGATATCCCCTGACCTTATAACCTTGTGACCCCTATATCTCGGGGGTCTTTTGACCCACAGGGCCCATATTCAAACTCGACCGAGGGAAGACCCAAAGGTGTCTGCACAACAAGTTACAAGTCAATCGGTTCAGTGGTGCCGGAGCTAGGCCTGTCACTAACAAACTGTCACTAACAGACAGACACACAGACCCACATAGAGTTTTCATTAACCTCTTCGAGGAAGCCTCAGAGGTTAATATTTGAAAATGTAAGTCACAGTCAAATCGAGAAAAGTGTTGTTAGGTTTTTGTGACCATTAATTCTCAGTAGTATCACGGAGTCTGCAACAGAGGCCGCTAGTCAGCGATAAGCTCGCTGTCTATTACTTTGGACCTAAAAGCCGGTGAAGTGTGTATAAACAATCTCTGCCTACCCTTTTACAAATATAGACGTAATTGACGCATATATAGGTAGTAGAATTGTTATTTATGCAAGCAAATCTCATGGAACTCCTTTCAATAATCATTAATAATATTAAAGTCAGTCGTAATCCGAGTTACATTAACTGGAACAGTTAAGCTATTCGGTTTCTGTCTTCAACGAATCCGGAACACCGGCTGTCAGAGAAATTGAAACGGTATTTACACGTTGTCAGTGTAAATTGTACCTCCAGGCACGGATTTAGAGCGAAGGGCATTAATTAAATTTATCAATTTTAAAATAATACAACTTTCGCTCTAGGAATAGATAAATACAAATAAATGCTTCAAACCTGTTGCTATTACCAATTATAATATACAGTGTGAGCCTTCATAAAGAGCACATATTAACATGAGTGATACTAGACATCATTTTATCGGCAGGAAAAAAAAATCTAAAAGAAATATTCTTCGAATTATACCAATTTACATTTTTTTGTAGTTATGGTCCTTGTACCAATAAAACCTTTTAACTTTTGAACAAGGTAGTTAATCGTGTTGAGACAATAACAAAATAGTGAATGTGTAGGCAATACCGACGAAATAATATTCACACCCAAAAAATTGCCGGTGACATGAGCTGTATATGTCAAATAATGTCTAATATTATTAATTCATTATTTTATATCATTGTAAATTGTTAATAATTATCCGTAATTTTTATTTTAAATATGTAATTTTACGGTATGGAAGAGCGGAGCCTCCTAACACAAGCATTAAATGCTTAAAAGGAGACTCCACAAACTAACTTAAGGATATTTATTGTTGAAACGAAATAAAATAATTTGAATTTGACATAAAAATAAGGAACATTATACAGCAAAACTGATAACCGTACAGTGTTTTTAAACATTGTTAAAAACTCAACAAATCGTTCCGATTGCCTCTAGTTATTATTAATCGAACTCAAACCAGATCACACACCCCTCGTGAGCACAATATCTTTTAAAATACGTATAAAGATTTTACTTTACGATTTAATATATTGATATAAATGTTGAGAAAAGTTTGTCCTATCGTTACAGCTTAGCAGTCAATAAAAATAACTTACATATTTTGTCGTGAATATTGATGGTAACGCAAACCAAAATGAGATATTTACAAAAATACTACCAGTAAATAAATTACGATACAATCCTTAATATCTTAATCCAAATAATTACTATATCCTTCCCACGTAGTCTTGCGATTTTTATAACGATATTTGTTTTCAAAAACTTCGAGCACAGAAGCCGGTCCTGTGCTCTGCACCAATAATTGGCGTCTGCAATATCGGAATGGTTCCGCGGAGTTTCAATTAAATGTCACTCGGACATGCCAAGCGGTCGCGGATTTGGGACGCGGCTGGCAAATATCTTAAACAACATTACAAACTGGGGTTTGGACGTTTAGTTAACACTGCCAAGTTCTGCCAACCAAAATGGCATGTGATTGTCTAAACTAATATTATAAAGAGACGAGATTTGAACCTTCGTTTGTAATTAATAAAGAACTAGATTTTGCCTGCGGCTATATAGTTTTAATAATTTTATTAGCTTATAAATTAGTAAAATTCAATAGTAGTAGTAGTGTAACAGTTTCAAAATTATGTAATACAGTGATAAATAAACAACGCGATAAAATCCGTATATATTAGTTTAATTTCAATGAATAACATTCGCGTAAACAGAAGACAGTTTTTAGTAGCCGTGAATTTCTTGCAGTTTTCTTCTCATAGGCTCAACCCTTGTCTAAACGTAGCAACTAACCTAAATATGGCTTCAGTAACTTAGTAATCTCACTAACCTATATATTTTTAAGTCTTTCACCGTTAAAGCGAGCGATAATTAACTATTTAATAGACAAATAACTTTGGAAATTGAGCCTTGCATTCGAACTTGAGAATAAATAAATATTCAATAGGTAACACTTGAAATGAGAGCGCTGAGAAATATATGTGGTGTGACTCTGAGAGATAGAATAAGGAATAGTGTGATTAGAGAGAGATGCGGCATAAAATTGTATATAGTAACGAGAATAGAAAAGGGTATATTAAGCTGGTTTGGGCATGTAGAAAGAATGGACGAGAAAAGATTGACTAAGAAAGTTTATAAGGCTAGTGTGAATGGAACAGTCGCAAGGGGAAGACCTAGGCGAACGTTTCTTGATCAGATCGGAGACGTTCTGGATAAACGCCAGGTTAAGAGCACCTTAAACCAGCGAGCGTGTATGAGCAATGTTATGAAAGTGAATGAAGCCAGAGAAGTGTGTCAGGATCGTAGCAAATGGCAATCCGTAGTCTCTGTCTACCCCTCTGGGAAACAGGCGTGAATCTATTTATGTCAATAACACTTTATCCAACACGAAATCGAACCCCGTACTAAAGGATCAAACATAATACCCCATGCAGTCCACACACGTAGCTCCAAGCTAATAAAGTCATACCCGATCATGTCCATTATAAAATCTGACGCGCTATTTACGACATGATAATCTCCGCAACTTCCTACACACCCTATAATCTTTAATGGTCTCGCGATATTATTGGTTTGAAAGTTTAATTTACGACGCGTTAAGTGTCATATAAAATATAATCTGAACCATTAGTTTGGTTGTTAACTACTTCTGCTGATAATTGAACTAAATAAAGGATGTTATAGGGTACGTACAGAATACTGCCGTGCGAACTTGAATATTTAATGCGGCGTAATATTCAGATACAATTATATTCTCGTCTGCCATCCCCAAAGGAGCAGAAAGAAGTATATTACAGCATTTATTTATACTATATTCGGCCTCGATGGCGTAGTGGTTAGTGTAACCGATTACCACGCCTGAGGTCGCGGGTTCGATTCCCGCACAAGTCAAACATTTGTGTGCATGAATATGGATGTTTGTCTTGGTCTGGGTGTTTCTATGTATAATATGTATGTATTTACGAAAAAAAAAAGTATATATGTATGTTTATCCATTGTCTAGTACCCATAGTACAAGCTTTGCTTAGTTTGGGCTAGATGGTGTTGTGTGTATGTAGTAGAATATTATTATTATTATTATTATTTAAATTAGTTTTTTCGGGATGAAAGGTTTACTATGTCCTTTTCTGTACTCCTATTAACAACGTGTATGCGAAATTTTATGATGTTCGAACAAACAAACAAACTTACATTCGCATCTATAATTTTAGTTAGGATTAGAATGTACTACCTACTATAGGAGACAGATCAACTGGATTATTGGTTCGTTCTACTTTATTAATTTTGAACTCAAACGTGTCGTTGCAGTAAGCGCATGGCAAAGACTAAGTGAGTTAGAGAGCATACACTCTATCGCGTGTTACAAACAATCTAGTTGAGTTGTCTCTTAAATATGGCTGCGATATATTAACTTAATATTATTACAGCCGTGAAATATATAAACTGTATTACAGCCACATTACAACTACGTTTTAAGAGCATATAATATGCAGCTCTGATCTGGTACAAAAAGTTTACCTAACACACAATCCAAAAAAAGGTTTCTGTGCCGGCCATCTGGGGCCTTACGATTGGTCTTAAAAGTAAGCACAATAAATGTATGCCACGTAATAAAATTATGCATTAAGAAATTACGATATCGCTTATCCTATCCTGAAAATTATCGGTGTGATGCTGTATCTGTTTCAATGTCAAGCCCAGGTCTTCTTATTTTAAGTACTTGTTTTAAAAAGACAACTTCCGCACTAGGAATAAATCCTGGGGTCTTTACAGACATTCAAACGGACGCAAAGAATACCCAGACACGAAACAATCATTTTTGGGTCAAACAAATTTATGTCCCGTGTGGGATTCGAACCCACAACACTTGGGGCAGTGGCAGCGGCTAGACGACCACTTAGGGCACGCCAAGTGTGCAGTTTATTTAAAAACTGTAGCTTAAATCATGTTTACAAGAAAATTATCCTAATAATCGTATTTATCTGTGAAACAATAAAAACATTATTATTATAAATATAAAATGCCGATGCGACGAACTTTTTGCGTCGCTGCTTCGTATCAATTTGCGATGTGATGTTCGTTCCTATGATGCGGTGTCACAACTCAGAGTTGTGTACATACCTTTAATCCTTTCCCGGATATGTGTAGGAAATGTTAACGGTTGAAAGCTATTAAATGATTATAAATTCAGTTGAGCGTTTTGTTTTGGAATGGAATGCAATTTTGTCCAAAGAAGTGTTTATTATATTTTTAGTCTGCCTCGGTGGTGCTGCGGTATAAAATGCGACTTTCGAGTATTGTGCATAAGCTCTTAGGTTCGATTTCCGTGTCGGGCAAAGTGTTATTGGATTTTCCTATCCTAAAATTCTTCGTGACAGCATAAAGTCTGGCACCGTGCTCGGTTAACGGAAATAGTCTCTCTAATACTGGGATGTAAAAATTCAATATCCTTAATTTGTGTAATGACGTTTGATGAATGTTTTAGGGTAATAGACGTGAATGGAACAGTCGCAAAAGCCTAGGCGAACATTTCTTGATCAGATCGGAGACGTTCTTAATCGGGCGAGCGTGTATAAAGAATGTGATTAAAGTGAAGGAAGCCAGAGGAGTGTGTTAGGACCGTAGCAAATGGAAATCCGTAGTCTCTGCCTACCCCTCTGGGAAACAGGCGTGAATCTATGTATGTGTGTATGTAGATGTGTAATATGTCCGCTGAATCAAGTGAACTTGGAAAGATGCCAAAATCCTAACTAATATTATAAATACGAAAGTTAGTTCGTTTGTTTGTTACACTTTCACGCCTTAACTACTAGACCGGTCATCGTGAATTTTCGCATAACTGTTATCAGGGGGACAGAAAAGGACATACGGTAGCTTTCATCCAGAAAAAAATACTGTTCCCCAGGGATGGGAAATTGACAGTTCCTACATTTACGCGAGCGGAGCCGCAGGCAAAATCTAGTATTCCATATTACAAGAATATATTTGACTATGTTATTCAGCGGCATTACACTAAGTTTATTATCGATTGTGAGGTCTTCGGAGTCATTCCCAAGTCGTGCAAAGCTTAGGAGGTCTTCTGTTAAGCAACTTTAAGAGTGCCAGATGCTTACATTGCCTATACATTCCTTTGCTTGTCATTTTTATTTAGGTAGGATTTATGTATCTTTGTCACTGTTACAGGTTAACTCAAATCATATCAGATTTATATTCATTCCCATAATAGGCCGTGGGCGTGGGATACCGTGGGGTGGTTGATCTGTGCCAGTCCTTACAAGGTTCTATTTAATAAATGGGCTGTAGAATAATTGTGTAGTTAACCCACTGTTCAGCCAGTTTACTATGAATAATAGCTAATTGTCAGTAGGCGCGATTGGCCTAGAAGCCATTCGTTATTAGAAATCAAATTATATTGTATCAAGTATTTTGCATTTCTGGTGCAGCGGTAGTAAATTCGATTGCTGTGCACGAGATCTCGGGTAAGATTCCCGGATCGAGCAAAGTGATATTGCGATTTCCTGTCAAAAAAATTTGAATAGCAGCACAGAGATCAGTAGATTTAATGTCACGTGATATCTACGCAATAACAGTTTTGTCATCTATGATAGAACCCCCGACCCTTGATTGTAAGCCGATAACTTAATCTTTGGGCTACCGCCGGTAACTGTTGTTAGTATAACTGTTTGAATGTTTTTTACTTAATGATGCCCGAATTCATGTATAATTATGGAAATTTCTTAATGTTATTTTTATGTCACAATTTAATAGCCAGTAATATACGGCATAATGGCTGCAACACTTTAAAAAAGTAAAATTATAATTAAATAGCGATTTCAAAGAGTGGCTGTTAGTGTCTTCTCATAGGCTCGCTTGAACCTAGTAATTAAAATTCCTAAATGTAAATTTAATATATTTAGTACTAACTCAATAACCGATAACCTTTAAAGTTCAAAGTCAAAAAATATCTTGAATGCTTTAAAATAACTATACTTCAGAACATTGAGTCAACTACCATCTTAGTCTCCCCGTAACCATGGCTGCTGTAAAGCAATCGAAACGTCGGGGAAAAGTGTAAACTTAAATATAAATAGTTTTAATTAATTTAAATAGCTTAAATTGTAGTAGAGTTTAATAATAGTAGTGTTATAGATATTCAAAATTATGTAATAAAAGCGTTCTAAAATAAAAGGAAATAAAAATTAAGCTTGAAAAAAAGGTTGTTCGAGTAATAAAGCTTTCGTTCATAAGTGTTACTTTGTGACGTAAATTATTTAAAGATTTTTCACATTGACCGATCAGACGGCGTAGTAGTGTAAATAGTAACCCGTCACTGTCGTCTATCGAGAGTCGTGGGTTCGAATCCTACGCAGGATCAAAATTTGTGTGAGCCATAAATGGTAGTTCTAAGTCTTGATGTTCTTCGTGTCCATCGTTTGAACGTTTGTACAGTCACCGTCAATACAGGAATTATCCCTAGTAAATCTATCCCTATATAATTATATAATACAATATTCTGTCACATACACACAACACCATCTAGCCCAAACTAAGCACAGCTTGTACTATGGATACTAGACAATAGATAAAATATATAGGTATATACTTTCTTTTTTGTAAATACATACATATTATACATAGAAACACCCAGACCAAGACAAACATCCATATCCCTGCACACAAATGTTTGACTTGTGCGGGAATCGAACCCGCGACCTCAGGCGTGGCAGTCGGTTACACGATCCACTACGCCATCGAGGCCGGCCATCCCTATGACTCTTTAGTCTAATGTCCATTTTTCTTGATTAAGTTTTTAGCGACATTTTACCAAAACGCGGACGCACTAATATTTAGTCAAATTACACGAAAACGTTAGATCATTATCACTATTATGCTAATTAACTTAAATTTACCGTTCAACCGCAATCAATATTAATCTACAAATAAATATTAAAATTAGGTACTTAGTACTCTGTCGGCGATGCAGCGATGCGGCGAATGCATGCGGGGCATTCACGATCGATTTTATCGACGCATTCTTTTGCGTATTGAATGGGGCTTTATAGTTCCGATAGTTGTAAGAAACCATTGTATTGTAGCTCAAAGCTCGTTTCAAACGGTAGTATGATCCCAAGATTTGTAAATGTTCGCAAGTTTATTAATATCTAGGAATTGTTTGATATTTATATACTGTATAGGATAGTTTGAGGGGACATATGGCGATATACCAAGAGAAGATTATAGTCTGCACGAGGCAAAAATTCATGCGATCCAGGTCGGTCGATCCATTATTTGTGTCCGTTATTCCTCTACGCAGAAAATATTTCTATTGCAGAAAAGAAACATACATAAAAGATTTTTAAAGCCTAAGTTCACGCTTGTATCCCGTATGGGTTAGTTAGAAGTGTATAATGGGTGTTTCTTAGTATAGTGAAAACCTCTCAGGGGGTGATTATACTTGTTATTATAAACAACTTTTTTTCTGGGACATTGCAGAAATCGCGAAAGAAAATCAGCTGTTCCATATAAAATTGGACTTTTACCTCGACAAAATGTCTAAACTAATATTTTAAAGCTGAAGAATTTGTTTGTTTGGTTGAACGCGCTAATCTCAGGAACAACTGGATCGAATTGAAAAATTCTTTCAGTGTTAGCCTATTTATCGAGGAAGGCTATAGGCTATTTAACGTCACGCTATGACACACGGGGCCGGCGCAATAACTATAAACGCGGGTGAAACCGTGGGCACATCTAGTCTTCGTATAAGCCTTGCCTTAATCAAATTCTCAATCAAAAATATATATTATTTTATTATATTTAATATAATACTAATACATTATCGCCTTAGTTATAAAAATATAATTAAAGTATTTTTATAATGTAACCCAAATCAATCAAATATGACACTTAATTCCGACACGGCGTAAACACTCTTTGGATAATGGGATACAAACGCGTAGCCATACTAAACTTCTTACACTGAGAGAGCAGGTCTATTCCCACATGCCCACGAGTGGGACAGTTTTTATACACGGCTGATATTATTATATACTTCTCATTTTTATATATTAGTATTATTATATTCATACAAAGTCAAATTGTACAATTATTTATCAATTTAGGTCATAAGCTAACATTTATAAACGTCAAAGTATAAAGTTACATTTAGGTCACTTTCTAGGTTCGCCATCTATATTAATAGGCGGCCATTTTAAAGAAATTCTTTCTTAATTTAACATATAAATGCGTCCCTTTCTGTCCGTTATATTGGCAGTATCATATCATGTTCCAAGCTTCTGCAGCTATCAAATAAACGCGATATTTACATAAAACATCATCGTAAAATCTTTCTGTAACATGAATGTTATTTATCAGCAATTTCAAAACGTGGTATTTAGGTTATGTCGCATATTTTTGCTGTAAGTATATGCATATGTTTGTAACATGTTTAAAAAGGTAATGCAAATGTTGGCCAACATATTGGTTGAGTTTGGGCAAGCCCTATAAAAATCATTCATGATGTTGGCTTCGTGGGTAGTCTTATAGATATAGAATGGGTTTAAGTAGTTGAGTCAAAATCAAAGTAAAAATCTTCATTTCCATAAAAATGTGCGAACAATTCTTGGATATATCAGTTAACTATATGTATAAGACAATAAAAAAATAGAATAACAAAAGGAAATAAAAATTTTGCATTAAAAAGCCTTTTTGAAGAGCAGAGCTTTCATGAGAAGAAGCAGGCAAGAAACTCATGCTCATGCAGCTCATGTAAGAAAAAAATGATTTGTATTGATAATAAACATTTGGCGATTAAAAAGAGTAGCCATGAGCTTAGAACAGACTATGACAACAAATGAAGTCACTTATTACTATCATCATATCACATACTGCCAGCTGACTTTGTGCGGACTATAAGGATTCATTCTTTTTGGTACATATTTTTGATTTTTTGTACATTTTACAGATATCGATTTGTTTATACTATCACCTGGGCAATTCAAGAGGTGCATGGTTGAGAAACTCAACGAAATAGCTAATGTAATATAGTTGATACCGATTTTCATTTGTATTAAACTAATTATTATTTCGACATGCCAGAACTAATACTTGTAACACATTACTACTCTTTTTTGTAATAGTATTAATTTTGCGGGCAACGATGTTGGTTGTGCATATATTTAAGTATTTTAGAAATTAGTAGTTTGATTTAGCATAGTGTACAATTGTTTGTTGTCCTGAATAAATAAAATATAAAATAAAATAAAATAAAATACATACGTGCATAGACTCACGCCCGTAAATACGTAGAAAAGATATAGGTAGGTATGTATTACATTTAGTTGTAGCCAATGAATGTGAAAATGCAATGGGCAAGAAAATGCATTGCCACGGTGCCACTGAAAATTTCCTAACATAAACCAAATAATACTTTGGCTAGCCCGAGGATCAAAGTCAGAAACTCACGTTTGAAAACATACGTACGTGTACATTGCCACGGGAAGCTTATGAGCGCTTGTAATAATAACGAATTACCTCCACGCTGTCATTTCTTGAAAAAGATTGGATTGTGTGTAAATAATATAATATATAGGGCAGACGGATCGTAGTATTGTGATTAGATATTAGGTACACCTATTTGCGTTTAAAAATAATCATACAGAAAAATCACATTTTGCTGAACAAGTGGGTTATTATTTAAATAACAGCCATACTTTTAAAGTGTTAACACACACACAGCGACACATCAACCTAGACTGTTTGGACTTTGAACTATTAGAAGTTGAACGCTGCAAATCGTGCGAGAGAGTGCGTTATATTTTTGGTATTTTGTATCACTCATGCTGAACGGGACGCGACGCTCTATCCTTACCATTATATCGACACCACTATGCACTGTCTCTTTCCGACAATTCTCTATTTTGTATGTAGCGTAGTTATGTTAGGTTTAACTTGATGTGTAGCCGTGTGTACCAAAAGATTTTAAAGAGTGTACCTATTGGTAGAGTTAAAGATTAAAATACCGTTTAAAAATACATTGATGAATGAACAAAATAACTTCAATTGATACGTCACCATTGCTTAATTTATTTGCCTACCCACGAAATAATGTACCTTGTCATTCGAATGACAGTGAGGTTAGTAGCGGAATAGAAGTGCAATAAAAGCAGGCGCGCACTGTTACTCATCGCTCATTCATTATCAAGCTGTTTTGAGAATACCTCGCGCTGAGGTGAAACACGTGTTAGCGCATATTCTGTGTTCGAAGTGGAATACTGCAAGTTGGAGTACCGGCTGTCCTTTATCAGAGCAGTTCAGTATAATCAAGCTTAAAAAGAGTGTATGGTGGATTCCTTTCTTTCCAATTATTTTATAAAACTGTATATTTATTTCATATATACAGGACTAGACTAGATAGGGTTTCGGGGGGAGAACTACGGGTCTTCCCCTTTGTAAATCCTAACTAATATTAAAATTCGTATGTGAGTAGGTATGTTTGTATGTTTTTTGTTACGCTCTCACGCTTTAACTACTCGACCGATCATCATGAACTTTCGCATACACGTTGTCAGCGTTATAGAAAAGGGCAAAGAGTACCTTTTATCCAGGAAAAAGTACTGATAAAAGCCTTAGCTAACGTACATTTCCGCCGGTGAAGCCGCGGACCATATCTAGTTTGAAATAAATGGAGTATGTTAGATATACAAGTATCTATTCCAAAAATATTAATTTGCATTTAAATGTAATTATGCTTCACTGTAAATATTTATTTACTTACGCATAGAATAATTATACCCTTTGGATCAGGGTACTACGGGGTCAACCCACTGCGCCTCGAAAGGCGTGTTTTATCGGCCACTGATTAGAGGGCGCGATGCCTGAAATTGAGGTTGGACTCGTGGTGGTTTGTTGCTCGGCAAGCACGTGGCGTTCGAGCGTTGGAATCATGCGCGGCAATCAGTGCGAACCAGTTGGTCGAGGAACGGAGTAGTCTTTAGCGAAGTGGCAGTGTGGTTTCACTGCCACAACGCATCTCGGGCGCTTGCCTGCTCAGAAAGTAAGAGTCATAGCTAGGTGACTCGGGCAATACCCGGCTTGTAGGCCAGAAAGGGCAGACGTATGGATGTACGTCGGGAAGTGAGCGTGTCTTACAGCTCCGGTATCATACTAGATACATGGTAGGCGGATTCTTCGTCGGCCTCAGCGAGGACATCGTTAGCAACTCTCAGAGTTCGCGAGTGGTGAGCGGCTTTATTGCTCCAGCACCTGTCTGAAATAGGTAGTGCCACTTGGGCACGAGGTAGCTCGCTTAGGAGAAGGACAATACCTGTCTATAACTGGTCCCTGAAGGTGCTTTCGGGCACTGGAAGGTACAGCGACTCTCACTATATACCGAATGGTTGGTGAGTGGGAACGCTATAACATAAACTAAAGTAGAGTAGAGGAAGGGTCTGTATCTTCAGGTACACTAGGGCTTTTTTACAAACTAGCACTGTTATCTTTATGCTTTCAAAAATAAAGGTTTGCTGGTTAGTGCCAGAAATTTGTGATCTACAAATAGTTGTTCCAAGTCTGTATGCGACTGCTGTGCATGAGGTCTCGGGTTCGAATCCCGGGTCGGGCCAACAAAAAGTTATTGGGTTTTTCTGTTAAGAAATCTCAATAGCAGCCCGGAGTTAGGAAGTTGGCGGTGTTAGACACCCTCGTGCCTCGGAAAGCACGTAAAGCCGTTGGTCCTGCGTCTGATCTCTCTGCGGTCGTGTCGGATTACCGTCCCATCGGATCATGAGAGTTAGAGAACAGAGAGTGCAATTGTGTTTGCGCACACACTTGTGCACTATAATATCTCCTGCGCGGATGGCCAGTCTCCATTAAGACAGGCCGCCGTGACTAAAATTCGGTCTGGAGGACATTATTATTATAGTATACAAGTTTTGCCCGCGTCTTCACTCATACGGGAGTAGTACTTTTTCTGGATGAAATATACCCTATATCCTTTTCTGTACCCCTGAAAAATTACGTATGCGTAATTTCATAATGATGGGTCTAGTAGTTAAGGCGTGAAAGCGTGACAAACAAACCCATATTCGCATTTATAATATTAGGATGTTATTTTGACCAGCGATGTTTTATCGTCCCTTGGACCGAACTACCGTTGTGCAGAACATGGTTTACGCAAAATGGCACAAGTTGTTGGCACCCGACCAGCCGGACATTAAACTGATTGATTACGATAAACAGACACAGATCTGATCTCAAGATACGGATAAATATAGATCGTATTGCGGTAAATGGGTTACGGTTTAGTATAAAACGATTTTGATGAATAATATGCTCTCATTTTTTCTTTGTAATCCTTTCCTTTCCTAACAGTATATGTCTCACGCCTATATTGCCGTCAAAGTAGGCAGAAAAGATTGCTACTGTCGATCACCACACGGAACAAAATATTTTATGACCCACAAAATTTTGTTTGGAGTCTGGGTGTTCATTATGCTCGTTGTTTCAATGTTTCCAAAGGCCCCGTGATACAAGCATTATAGAGTTCGAAAAAATCTTATACAACAGCTTTGTCCGTCTGACTGTTATGCAACTTTCAAATTAAGAATTCTAAGAGCTAGAGACTCGCGGTCAACGCCATACGACTCAGCATAGTCGATATATCCCGAAATTACTATGACCTTTGACCTCTGACCTCAATCAAGGTCACGTGATATCATTTTTTTCGAACTTCTTGTCGTTTCTCACCTGTTTTCTATTGCAGGTGTTGTCGTGCAAGACTACATAATAATAGTGTCACGCATATCTTCCACAAAGAGTATTTTTATAACTTACATTTCGTGGGCTAAGGGAATATTTTATAGGGTGCAAGTCTATTGATGTAAACCGGGCGCAGTTTCTCAGTTCTAGAATCCATGATGCTACGGAGGAATACTTTATTAATGCCTAACTGCCATCTGACCTCCGTAACCAAGAAGGATAACATCATTCTATGGTTAGACCAGTCGTCAGGTTTTTTGAGGGCGCTGAATTCCCAATAACGACTGCCATAGATGTTTATGACAGCCGGGACCCACTGTTTAAAGTGCTTTCCGACGCACTGGGGTGAAACACCGCAAACTTCTTAACTCCGGGCTAATTATTAAAAACTTCTTAATAAATTGCTACTAAGAAATTCTTGACGGCAAATCTTAGTAACGTTTTCCGAGCCCGACCCTGGAATCGAACCCGAGACCTCATGATCCGCAGTCGTATACACTACCAAAGGACCAACAAGTTTAAAAAAACCCTGTTTGAAAACTGACCGACTCCTGGGCACGAGCCAATTTTGGAGAACTCTCAGACATAGTCTGCTATAGCTGCTTTTATTGTCTTACTAGATATTTCCAGCGGCTTCGCTCGCGTAAATATAGGTTAACAGTTCTTTTTTTCTGGACGATAGGTACCCTATGTCCTTTTCTGTTGCCTCGACAAAGTGCATGCGAAATTTCATGCCGATCGATTGAGTAGTTAAGGCATGAAAGCGGAACAAACTTACTCACATTCGCATTTATAAAATTAGTTTGAATGATGTTCACTTTATTAAACGTATTGTTGTTACAGGAAGGCTACTGGGGTCTACAGCTGGGCGGTTGTCGGCGTTGCGCATGCGGCTCGGGCGCGTCGGCGTGCGACCCGGTGTCTGGCGCGTGCGCGTGCGCAGAGGGCGTCGGCGGCGCACAATGCGACACCTGCTTGCAGGGATACTACGGGTTCGGTCCTGCGGGGTGCTTACGTAAGTTATATCTGTTTTTGCTATTATATCCTGTTGAATCAGCGGTAGGTGTTAACGACTTGAAATTGAGTGGTGGTGAGTTTGTTTCCCTTTACTGATTCACCACTTACACTAGTGCCCGCGTAAGGGTCAAAACCTTTTACTCGTGACTTATTTATTCTTTACCAAATTTTTACCTTATTTCATAATTAATTATGTTGTTTTTTTAATACAAAAACACATATATTGTAATCGGTTGCTCTAATCGTATGATCCACAAAAGAAAGCAGCGAGGTAACAAAACAGCACACTGCGGGGAGCCGGGGTTGTGCGAAAGGCATGAACTTCATATGTTCTTTGGAAATTGCTGTTTATTTATTTATTATCTTATGTATATAATTGTTGTGTCACAATGTTAGTTACCATACTCCTCCGAAACGGCTTGACCGATTTTTATGAAATTTATATGCATATTTAGTAGGTCTGAGAATCGGCTACTATCTATTTTTCATACCCCTTAGTGATAAGGGTTGTCTACCCCTAACATTTTTTAAATCTTTTGGTCAAAATATTTTTATGCCAAAACAACGTTTGCCGGGTCAGCTAGTTATCTATACTAAAGACTAAGCTAAAGAGTTTGTTTGTTTGAACGCGCTAATCTCAGGAACTACTAGTTTGAATTGAAACATTCTATCAGTGTTGGATAGCCCATTTATCGAGGAAGGCTATAGACTATATAAAATCACGCTACTACCAATAGGAGCAGAGCATAAATGAAAACTGTTGCAAAAACGGGAAAAATTCTCTTATGTGAAGCAGAAGAAGTTGCGCGGGTCAGCTAGTGGTTTATATTATTTCTTGTTTCTCTGATTCTAGCGTGTCCAGTATGCACGGACGGCAAGGTGTGTTCTCCTCACAGCGGTCGGTGCGTGTGCCCCGGCGGGTCCATGGGCGCGGGATGCCGACAGTGCGCTCGCGGCTACTGGGCCGTCGGAAATACCTGCAGGCCGTGTAACTGCGGGGCTGGAGCCGCATCTAGTAAGTATCTCGTGATAATACTGATGTTTTTCGATTTAAAATAAATCGTAGTAGCCTAAATACATGAAAAAGAAATAGAATTCGAATTGGCCATTCTAAAAAATATTGATAGAAACAAAACCACAAGGTTATTTAAACCTCCATATGAATGTCGACAAAAGTTTATCCTATCGTCATTGATCGGCAGTAAATAAAAATAAATAAGTTATTTTTTTGAATATTGATGTTAAAGCAAGCTAAAACGAAATATTGACAAAAATATTATACCTACCATAATATTGTCTGAAGTTTACTCGAATGTTCTACATTGAAACGACACTACTTTATAAGGATATTATTGTTGTTTATTTTAAATACACGATCATTACATAATTTTAGAACTTAAACTTCTTTACTTAACTGATTTAGTGTTACAATTTACCCAAAGTTTTGGTTGCTTTTCAGCAGACACGAGGTGACTATGGTGGTGGTTGTCTCAATGTCTTGAAGCAATAAAATCCGTATGAAATAGAATAGATACTGTACCTACTGTGAACTGTTGAAAGATTAGATATGTGGAACCAAATCATAGCGCGATTTTGGAAGCATCTCTTATTTTAATGAAATACAACAATTACTTTTGTGAAGGTCACGGGATAGAGGGGTTGGGAAGAAAAAATAGATGCAAGAGACCGAAGAGGCAATTAGGCTTCTGGCGCTCTGACTCACCGTACAAAACGTCGTTTGCAGTAATATTAAATTCTAGATATATGTGTAATAAGAATGCGTCGTCTGCCCCAAGTCATATGTTTGTTTCCGACCGTTCGTTTGGTTATTGGTTGGATTCGCGTGTCGAGGAAAGTGTTATTAGGTTTTTATTTAACCTATTGAGTGGCAGCGACACACCGGTGGCCAGATAGAATACGTATTCAATTATGGCCAGTATTCCAACAATGACTTCAGCTACAGACTCGTTTCCAAATACCAAAATATTAAAGGTAAAATTTAAGTGTAAAAAAATACAAAATGTTAACGTTACCAAAAATGTGTATGTGTGCTTCCTTTTAAGCAGTATAATGCCTGTATAAGGAGACCCCGCTCTTTCATAGCATGCTTGTTACATAGTTGGTACATGATTATGTTCAATTATTTTAGGACCTTAAATAAATAAAAATTAAATAATGTGACGAAAACAAGATATAAAATCTATAGGTTTTATAATTATATTAAACGCGTATTTATCATTAATTATATATCATTTACTTTTTGTACTATGTAAGAATCTTTGTCACTTTACAGATACGTGCGACGCTCACACGGGTCAGTGCCGATGCAAAGCTGGCTGGGAGGGCGCCACTTGCGAGCAGTGCGCCCGCGGACACTACGGTGCCAAGTGCCGCCCCTGCCAGTGCCACGCGCCTGGTACTAGAGGCTGTGAAGACGGAGTCTGCGAGTGTGATGACTGGGGAAGGTGTCCTTGTAAGGTACGATCTGAATGATGATTAGTTCTTGATCAAAGTAAGGGAGGTGGGAGGGTAGTAGAAGTAAGGGAGGGTGTATTAGGGAAGCACTCGCTTTTCATCGAGTGCCGACCTAGCTCCGCCGCATCGTCTACCCGGGTCACGACGTTTGGAGTCGGCGAGAGATGTTGTGCGGTGTTCCACAGGGATCGGTTTTGAATCCGCTACTGTGGAACATCGGTTACGACTGGGTGCTGCGAGTTGCGCTCCTCTGTGGAGTCGGCGTCATTAGTTACGCCGACGACACACTTGCCACGGCGAGGGATAAGTCGCACCGGGCGGCGGCCACATTGGTGGCCGCTGGGGTCGCACAAGTCGTTGGTCGTATCTGGCGGTTGGGCTTCGAAGTGGCCTTGTCTAAGTCCGAGGCCATTTGTTTTTACGGCCCTCGGAACCGGCTATCTCCTGGGGCCCATATAATGGTAGGAAAGGTCCGCATTGGCGTCGAGTCAACCCTAAAATATTTAGGTCTCTTGCTCGACAGCGATTGGGACTTTGCAGCTCACTTTCATCGCTTGGCACCCCGTCTTCGGGGCGCTGTGCTCCTGCTGCCCAACCTTGGGGGGCCAAATATTCCTACCGGAGGCCCTACGAGGGGGTCGTGCGGTTCATGACCCTTTACGGGGCTCCAGTTTGGGCGGACCATCTGGCGGCCCGTAACATTTCGGCGCTTCGTGCGCCACAGCGCGTCATGGCTGTCAGGTTGTTTAGAGGATACCGCATGATCTCGTTCGAGGCTGCGAGCCTCCTCGCCGTATCTATGCCATGGGACCTAGAAGCGGCGCTTCTGGCGTTGCTCTACCGTTGGCGACAGGAAGCGTTAGCTCGGGGCGAAGGACCTGCTGTTCCTGTTCTAGAGGCGGCACGTTCCGAGCTCCGCCAGGTCCTGGTAGAGGAATGGAAGGAACGACTTGTGCACCCCAGTGCCGGGCACGCCCCGATCGTGGCGATAAGTCCCGTTTTTGAAGAGTGGCTGGAGAGGTGGCACGGCGCCCTCACCTTCCGGCTGACACAAGTAATGACTGGCCACGGTTGTTTTGGCCAGTTCCTGTGTCGCATAGGACGGCAGAAGACGGCCGGATGTCATCACTGCGGCGACTGCCGCATCACAGTGCATCACAGTGCCGTGAGTTGATCGCGGCAGTCGGTATGGTTGCCTTCACGTTCCCGCCCGTGGTTCAATCTATGGTCCGGAGCGAGAGGTCGTGGAACGCCGTCGCCTGTGAGGAAGTCATGTCCATCAAGGAGGCGGCGAAGCGGGAGATGTAGCGCTTTAACCCTCTCCCCAACCGCAGAACCATGCGCCCGCGGGCGCGAGATAACCTCCCGCCACCCTGAGATTTGACTTGGGGGTGGTGGGCTGCGTGGGCCTGCTCGCGACCCGATCAGCACCAGGTCCAAGAGGCGGCGTGCGTATTCCCACGCCCGGCTCTGAGTTGTGTTTTTGACTCACCACAAGGGGACAGTAGAGGAAGTGTTTATGTAGTGGCCTGCCATTTCACACGGCGGGCCGAACCCTGCGATTGCATGTGAAAGCAATTCGCGCCGCCTCGCTGTTTATGGTTATGTCGAGGAACACTGTGGTAGGTTTAATCGGTATTGCTGGGGTATCTTTTCCCCGGTGAGCCCCACATAACCTCTCCGTCACCCCGCGGAGAGGTATGTGTTAAAGCATACCCTCACGTAAAAAAAGGCTGCTTAGGACTGATTTACGTAAAATGGATGGTAAAACGGGCGCTGGTATCTATACCAACGACTGCAAGGTGAGCCAAAGCATGGGCAAATATGCAACGGTCTTCCAAGCGGCAACCTATGCTATAATTGCCTGTGCTCAGGAGAATATCAACAGTAATGTCACTGACAGGACTGTGTATATTCTCAGTGACAGTCAAGCTGCTCTCAAGGCTCTGGACTCGTGTAGGGTAGTCTCCAGACTGGTCCTGAACTGTGTTAAGGCCGTAAACAAACTTGGCATGAAGAACACAGTCAGACTGGTGTGGGTTCCGGGGCTTGCAGGGGTGCAGGGCAATGAGGAGGCTGATGAATTAGCCAGAAAGGGCTCGGAGTGTTTGTGGGCCCCGAGCCATTCGTGGGACTCTCTGAGAGCACCGTCAAGGCAGCTTTGAATGCATATGGCAATGACAAACACAGGCTAGAGTGGAAGGCCCTGAGGGGTCTGGAACACTCCAAGAAATTCTTTGCAAACAGAGCCACAGGCTTCACCCGGAAGTTCTGCGGGTATAACAAGAGCCTAATACGCCTGCTCACAGGAGCGTTCACTGGCCATTTTGGCACCAACGACTTCCTGTGCAGATTGAGATTGGCACACAATTCGATCTGCAGAGCCTGTGAAGAACAGGACGAGTCCATATCGCAACTGCTGTTTGAATGCGACGCGTTGGCTGGATTGAGGATGGGTCTGATGGGATTGGCATATCCAAACCCTGAGGACTTCAGGCTTCTCCCTCTGTAGTGTACGCTACGACTGATGCAGTACATTCATAGGGAGATAGCTAAGGGATAAATCTTGGGGCCGACACAAAAGATCCCAATGGGTCGAAGTGTCGGCGGTCTGTACTGACTGGCCCCCATACATAAGATAAGATAAGATAAAGCATTCCCTCACGTAAAAAAAGGGCTGCTTATGACTAATTTACGTTTTTAAAAGTTAGATCATATTTAGACCTAGTAGACTACATGACTATTACCATTAAAATCTTTAGACAATATTGATTATTTATGAATCACGAAAATAATAATTTATCCATGAGTGATTTTTAAATTCATTCAACTATAATTTGAAAATGACGAATTTTTGATACAGCGTGTGATTCAAAATACAAACCTACACTCAGATTCGGAACAAACATTTGTGGATCGCACAAATTATTTTCCCGTGTGGGAATCGAATCCACAACACTGCGCAGTGGCAGTCGCGAGGCGATCGCTTAAACCACTGCACTATCTCTGCAGTCAATGACACTTACGTTCATAAGTGTTATTTATGACCTAAATGTATAAATGATTTTTGATTTCGACTTGTCTAAAACCTAAACCATTATGGTTCTAGGAGAACGTAGTAGGCGAGAAGTGCGACGCGTGCCTAGAGGGCACGTTCGGGCTGTCGAGCACGAGCCCGTCGGGCTGCACGGCGTGCTTCTGCTTCGGGCGCGCGGCCGCGTGCGCGCAGGCGGCGCTGGCGCGCGGCGAGCTGCACGCCGCCGCGCCCGTGCACGTCACGCTGCAGCGGGCCAACCATCACGGCATCAACACGGTAAACACGCTATTACTTATCTTACCAAATGCTAATATTTAAGTGTCAAACAAAGTGCTTGAATGCTAATGCCGTTTAAGCTTTCGAGTATTAGAAGACCGGACATTTGTTTCCACCGGTGTGCTGCTGCGACTTAATAGATAAATAATGAAGAAACATGCTTACAATTGGTATATATAAATATGTAGCTATGCCACAAAGACCGAGTAGTTTCGACAAATGTTAAGAGATAACGCTGTACACAATACCCGCTGACGCCATACATTCCTGAATCGCGCAAGTCAAGTTTACACAGTGAGTTAGTATATATAAAAGGTTCCGACATCAACAGTCGGGCCACGGCCCACCAAGCACAATCACCTAACCTGGTTGGAGGATCCTCCCTCTGTGTTGGAGGGACATTACACTACTTTCCTCCACAAGTCTTCTTCTCCCTAGCCTTTATTATTCCCAAGTCACTTGGGGTCGGCTTATCTAGTCTAACCGGATTTGACTGGATATCAGTTTTTACACGGAGCTGCTGCCACCTGACCTCCGCAACCCGAAGGCTAACGATACCTTAAGGCTAGACCAGTGTTAGGATATTATAGGGCACTGACTTCCCAATAACGACTGCCATAGATGTTCATGGCAGCCGGGACCGACGGCTTAACGTGCTCTCCGAGGCATGGAGCAGTCGATAATTGTCAATCAATACGCACATAATTTCGAAAAGTCATATAACTTCCGAAAGTCAGAGGTGCGCGACGTGGCTTCGAACCCGAGACCCTCTACATTGCAGTCTGTTAGTCTCCCCACTGAGCTATCGCTGCCACTTTCCTCCACAAATACTTACTTAATGTTAAGCAACGGGTCTTAATTGCGTTGGTAATTAATAACTATATATTTCCCGACGTTACAACCAACATACATCGATCGTGGTCACGGGTTGACTGGCTCAGGGACGCTTTCGCGATGTGCAGGTTTAGGCAACTACTCTTACTTTATCATTTTATATTTTCACCGTCGGTATTTCGACACAACACTAACGATGTCTACATACTGAGAAATGGGTCAATGTAGGGACGTTCATCAATATTGTTAAGAACATACAAAGGCCCTTGTAGAGTTAACATAACGACGCCAGCTGTAATCAGGTCCCACGTAATAAGAGATGAATCTGTAATCGTCTACCAAACACAGTTCCAGTCATCATGCTACTGAAAATTTCTTAATAGTAATACCCCAAAATCACTTCTCAACCTGGGAATCAAACCCATACTTAAAGTTGGCAGTCACTTTTACTCCCACAGCACCATTGCGCAAAATACAGTAATAAATTAACATACAATTTTCAGATGGACCAAGACTCTCTCCTAGCCATTCACACGCACTCTCCTGACGCCACGATCTCCCTCCCCTGGCCTCCAGTCCCGGTCTACGTGGAGCTAGACAAGAGGTTCGTGGGCGACCGCGTGACGTCATACGGCGGCTCCCTCCGGTTCAGGGTCGAGGAAGAAGGTGGTACCGAGCTTAGTAGAGAGGTCATGGCGAAGTTCCCGCTGGTGAGATTGTATACGAAGAGCATCGTGCTGGAGCATTTTGAGGTACGTATGGCGGAAATAATATCCTGTTTACAGAGTTTTAGTTTTAGAGACTAACCGTCCACGCAGGAGGTTATATTGTACTGTCAGCGGTATAAATAGCTGAGCAAACAATTAATTGGCAACTTTATTTTATTTTTATATCTTTTTCATTTTTATAAAAAAATAGATAACATGCGTATTAGGAATAAATCCTGCATTACGAAGGAATTTACAAACATTCAAACAACGGACACGAAGTATATCCAGACTCGGCACAACCATTTTTGGACACCCAAATATTTGTCCCGTGTGGGATTCGAGCCCACGACACTCGGCGCAGTGGCAGTGGCGCAGCGACCACTTAAACTACTAAGTTATCCGTTAACTATGGTTTCATTTATTTTCCAGCACGTGCCAGTAGTCAATGGTACACACAGCGTGCGTTTCCACGAGTCACTGTGGATGGTGCGAGGTCGCGGGTTCGCTTCTCGGTCTGCTCTCATGCTGGCGCTGCGGCGGCTGGACAAGATACTGATCAGAGTCACCACCAGAGCACCTACTCATCAGGACCATGTTCACGCTTTGTGAGTACCTATAATATGTAAGCCATACCGTAAATACATACAACATATTATGTTTATTAGACTTATACCTGTATATACCCCGAAGAGATGGGCTGGGGTATATTTTATCCACATTTCATCAGCTGGAAGAATCTAAGTACACATGTTTCATACAAATAAATATATCTTTATCTGTAAATGACGTAAGTGACATCACGTAGGTACTTAAAAAAACGTAGTCATCTATCATATACTAGACTACAAGAATAATTAATATTGTAGTAGGTATTTAATCATGTTCTTCGTTCAGGCTCCTCAACGTATCTATGGACACCGCCATCCCTGGCCTCAGCCGCTCCGAACCAGCTCTCGGTGTGGAACTCTGCGCGTGCCCTCGAGGGTACGCGGCCAGCTCGTGCCAGGAGCCGGCCGTGGGCTTCTGGATGCCACCGCCGAAAATCCACATGACCACCATATCTGGCACCATCGTGATTAACCTGGAAGGGGATGCCCAGCCCTGCATCTGTAACGGCAGAGCTACGGCGTGTGCGCCTGATACCGGAGATTGTTTGGTAAGTACAGTCTTCAAGTCAACAAGACTTATTTTATTTACATTTTATTTCTAGATTTGGAGTGACGGAATTGAGGGTGGGATTAGAGACCCCAAAAAGAAAATTGCTTTTGTCACTATATCATGAGTATATCTTTGCTTTAAGAGCAAAGACGTAATCAGATTCGATTTACATCCATTATGCTTATGAAATTAACTTATTTCTAATACAATACAAGAGCTTAATTTAATAATTAGAAAACTGTAAAATTGAAATACAGTGAAGTTTTAATGATAGTATACACGCGTGATCGTGGAGTTCTCCCCGTCACCTTCGCTGCTGAAATACATATATCCAAGGACAAAAAAAAGGAGAAAGCTGTATTTATTACAATAAGTTTAATTATAATAACATTTGCGTGAACGTATAATCATATTATTCTCAGTGGACTAGTGTTTAGGAATACAATATCACATATACATAATGTAACCTTGAAGCAGAACTTGTGACTGCGGCGTACTGTGTCTTTTTACGCATTAAGGTCGTAGCCGACTTATACGATATCACTCCAACACCGCTCTCGCACAGCTAAGCCAAACGGAGAGGCCACTACCCGCTGTCCACGCACCGACAGCTAGCAGGCAACCAGCTGTCCACGCGCTTACAGCTAGCAGTCGACTAGCTGTCCCCGCGCTTACCGCTAGCAGTCGACTACCCTGTCCACGCGCCGACCGCTTACACTTTTCGTGACAGACACAGTCTGTGATTAGTCTTCAATGAAATAACTCGTATTTTTTCGCTATGTCTCGATTCACAATACACGATCTGGCGATCATTACTATTGCACCTGATGATGAAGAGAATAGCTCGGAAAACAACAAAAGACGAAGATTTTGGGTGCATGAAATGCTAAAGGCAAGAAATGCAGAAGTAGAATTTTGCAAGACCAAGAGACATCTACTGGATGCCGAAAAAAAATTCTTCATGTATTTCCATATGGATCGGTACTTATTTGACTACATATTATCGTTTATGACTGACTGACAATCCAGTAATGTGCTTCAAGCGAGCAGTCTGCGTGCATACATCGCGCAGGCCACCCGTTTAAAGCGCACGGGCCACCCTAGCTGTTTGCTAATTTGTGATATCAATATAAACTAAGTCTACAGAGGACGCCCTAAAGCTCAAATTTCTATTAACATTATTTTGCCGTGTGGAAGCGGTGTTGTATAAGTCGACTGCGACCTTTAGACTCGAAGCTATAATGTTAGGTAAAGGATAGCATTAAGGTATCAAAAAGGGTCCTTGGTGTCACAGACAGTTAGAACTGACTTCAGTTCTGACCGTCCGTGACACCTACACGTTAACTAACAACTAGAACTTTCTACTTGTTAGTAATCATGCTATAATAACTAGGGTGAGTGTAAACTCTGGAAAAGGCAAAAAGGCATAGCTTGATAGAGGCTTCACGCACTAAGGTATCTTAAAAGGTCCTTGATGCATCAGAACTGAGGTGTTAGTTGTTCTGCCGGGAAGGACCGAAAGCCATAGCTAGACAGGAGCTTCAATGATAGTTCCTTTTGAATTTCCAACGGCTCCTTTTCACATATTTTGTTGACCACCAAAGAGGTTTTAATAGATAGAAATCAAATATATCAAGGCTTTAATTTTTCAGTAGGACCAGTATATTAAGAAATTTCTCCACGAAAGAAACGAGCTATTCATAACTTAGTTAGGACTAGTAATCCGTTGGCAAGCACATAAATTTGTTGTGTGTGCTGTGTTAGATTGGTGCATTATATTTCCTACGCTCATAGCCATAGTCTTCGTTATGTTTGGTCGGCATGACAGAAATTCAGTCTCAAGGATCTTAATAGGACTATGAATAGCTTTAAAAAGGCCTAAATGAATGAGAAGATTGAATCAGTTGCCATTTCAAAATCTTCTTCAGGCTACAAAAGATAACTCCATTAATTTGACATCTTATGGATCGTAGACCACAGAATTTTTCTTATAATTATACCAAAAGAGATCCCAGAAGGCCATACGCTCGTGGTATACGTGGTCCCCCATCGACATGTTCACGTCGATGTTCAAGTATGGCCTTGTTGTGCCGACGACTGGAGTCCATATGACAGGCAGTAATGCGGTTTTCTCTGGAGTAGGGTTGCTGGAACGAAATAGAATTGATTAGGATACTAGTCTAGTGAAATGATTTTATAAGAGCGTTGATGTCTTATCCTGTCCCAAGCGGCAATGTTTGCGACGTTGCCGCTCGCATAAGGTTCAGATTTTGAGATCTATAAATGTAATTAATGAATTTGGGCGCTATTTGCAAAATGGTTTTAATACACTCTATAGACTAAGGTAAAGGTCTATTTTAGATGAATATAATTATAATCCTTTTAGTATGCACATTATTTACACCTATGGACACTTGAATACCAGGCGTGATAAATGGTCACGCCTGTCAATTGTGGGAATGCCTGACATAATTGGAAAATTATTGTCTGGCCGCTTGGTGGCGCTGCGACTCAATAGGTAAATAAAAACTGAACTGATAATAGCTTATTTGGACCAAATAAGGATACAGCAAAAGGTATTGTAATCTGAGCCATCACACAGAGAGCTACAATCCATTAACTGCCAACGTTAGCGTCAAGATTAAAATGAATGCATATAATATTTAAAATATGTAGAGCAATGTATCATTTTCATATATTTTAATATTAAAAATAATATAATATAAAAAAAAATTAAATAGGAATCTTGGCCACTAGTTTACCTTTTATAATATCTATACAAATAAATTTAATAAAATTGAAGTATCTATTAATTGTAATGTCAAAATAACAGCTTTTTACTAAATGCATATGAAAGTATATACGGTATATATGTACTTATATAAAAATCTATTTTAAAATTTTTGTCCGTCTGTCTGTGTATTCCGGCTAATGTCTAAAACGGCTGGAACAAATATAACGGGACTTTCACTGGCAGATAGCTGATGCTATAAGCAGTAACTTAGCACATACTTTTATTTCAGGAAAACTTAGGGTTCCGCGAAATAAAAATTCCACGTGGACGAAGTCGCGGGTAACAGCTAGTCAATATTCTGTACTCACCCATACTTCACAAAGTTTGCCCACAATATGGTCATTCTGTCCCGTATCATCAGCTGTTCAGCACCAGCTAACGGAGTTTCCCATTCAAATAGATATTTTAACTCCTCAGTATGTGCCGCTCCTGACCCACTAATATTCTTGTATTGACTACCACCTATATATGAAAACAAATAATTATAAACCGTCGGAGATCCTACTTCCATATATTTATCAATGGAGCGTTCCTCAGCATGATTCACGACGAAATCCGAAGACGACTCGCTGAGTTCCAACACTGATTCCGGACCAATCGGTTTCCCTCCTAAATAGAACTTTCTAAGTACCGTACTAAGGACTTCCAACTCTCGCTTCTTGAAATTGAAGTTTCTCTTCAAGCCTTCGTAAAAGACATCTCCTAATTTATCAAAATATTCCTGTGGTTGGTTTGCATAGGCATATAAAAGCTCCATACTGGTATAACCTATCATAATTTTAGTCTTCTTAACTCTACATGGGTTTTGTAAATGGAAGGGGTCTTTTGTAACAAAATTCTTTACGCCTTTGTACTGATTTTCTTTACAAACAGTCATTGGAAGGCTTAGGTTTAATGCTGCAGCCATGACTGCCTGAGGGTCATCTTTAGCGAGTAAATTTAATGCCTGTTTTGTCTTAGTGACGTTGTGACCTAAAAACTTGGCAATCTTCACAGCCGCTTGGCGATCAGGTTTGACGTAGAAACCTTCATCGAATATGGATCCACTTTGCACGATAGCTTTGTCGAATAAAGTTTCGTACTCCGAATATAAATGTAAATCCACTGCACCTCCTCCGTAACTTTCTCCAGCGATGGTTATTTTCTCTGCATCTCCACCGAATGCAGCTATATTTTTCTTTAGCCATCTTAAGGCATCGATCTGATCCTTCATACCCTGGTTGCCAGGTACCGAACGGTCATTCAAACAAAAGAAGCCATAAGGTCCAAGTCTGTAATTCGCTGTTATAACTATTATGTCTCGTTTGACCAAATGTTGGCCACCATATTCACCACTGCTTCCAAAGGCAAAGCCTCCTCCGTGGAACCAAACAAATATTGGCAGTTTGCTGTTGGGTTTGGCGGTTTGTGGGACGTAGATGTTCAGGATCAGACATTGGAGTGTGTTGCTCATTTGAAAGGCTGCTTGTGGACATAGTATTGAAGAGTTGTTTGCGTTGAAGGGTGTTTGGAATTTCGGGTATTCGATGCTGTTCTGGAAAAACAAATATAATATTTTTATAATTTAATTTTTAGTGAGGGTATAATATTGTCTGCCTCGTTGGTTTGCTGTTATCATGAGATCCCGGATTTCCGGGTCGGATATAATGATATTTTTAGTAAGAAAGTTTCAATAGCAGAACGCTGTCTGGAATTGTGACAGTGAGCACGCCCCTCTTACATGAAGCCTTTAAATATGCTATTTATACTAGTGAAATATGTGTGATTACTTGTGATACATATCTACCTACCCCTAGAAAGATATTCAAGCCTACACTGGGCAGGAATACTTCTAAAATTACAAGGTAGATAATATAATTATGTGCTGTATCGCAAAACGGTGTTAGAAACAGCACGAGGCAAAAAACTGCTGTCTAAAGATTTCCACGGATGTTTGAATAAGAAATGTTTTTATTGTAAAGCCGCGACAGTCTTTGTATGAAAGGAAGACTGCTTGTTGTTCAGTTTGTTGTATAGACGTCACATGTATCACGTATATTATTTGTTTTAGTATACTTAAACATACATACTAAGACTACGCCTGTATTCCCGAAGCAGTAGACAAAAATGTACAGTCAGCAACATAAGTAGCTGAACATTGAACAAATGTGTTAATTATGAATTTAAAATATTAATTATTATTCTTTGTATTCGAACTTTGTTTTATCTACGACTGCTATCAAAGCGAATATCTTATACTAATATTATAAAGAGGATAGATTTTATTTTTTGTTTGTTTGTAAGAATTTAACTCAAAAACTATACAACCAATTTTAAAAATTCCTTTTCTATTATAAATCTGTATTAATACCGAGTAGCAAAAAGAATATTTATTTTTAAACTAGCTACTATTACTAACATAACCTAATCTAAGCTACTTTTACGCGAGAAAACCGCGGGCAAAAGCTAGTTTGCTATAGCTGCGCAAGTAAGATCACATAAAAATCTCGCAGGTGTGTATCGACTTATGTTGCCAACTGTACTTACATACATTTTGCTAGGTATGTAGTTTTAGATTTCACATAATAGGGGGCGAACCTTATCGAGCACCAGGCATGCCACTTAATCAATGCACCGTAATATATTGTTATGATTGCGTTAATAATATACAATATACGTATTACTCATTCTCATATACTGGGTGTCCGGTAATTAATGGATAACCTTGAAATGTCTTATAGTAGAACTGAAGGAGGTTCAGGAAAATGAAAAAAAAATATATATATTAAAAAGTGCAAGCTATATTAGCATATCATACTTTTGACTGTCTATCTATTAGCATAATTAGTGTCTAATAATACAACAACAAAAGAATCGAAGGATTTCATTCATTTATGGTCGTAGTATACAAGTTATACAAGGTAATTTAGAAAAATCACATATCTCAGGTAGTAGTTATATAGATAGATTTTTTTTCATATTTTTTTCTGAACGGCCATCATTTCCACTATAAGACATTTCCAGGTTATCCATTAATTACCGAACATCCTGTATATTTAAAAACAGTACTATATATAGCTTCTTTGTTTAGAGATACATTTGGTATTTATTGCACAAACATATAACAAGACTAGGCGCCCGCCGCGGTTTCACCCACGATTATGATTACTGCTCCGTTCCCCTGACTTGTAGAGTGATGTTTTATAGCCTATGTTACTCCTAGATTAAGTACTAATTAGAAACAATGTTTAAAATCGGTCCATTAGTTTGAGTTTATTTATTACACACAAAGTACAAATCTTTGTATGTTTTTTTTTTATTTTTTTTTGCTCCTCAAAATGAGTAGTGACAGTCGTGTGTCTAAGAGCAGTGGCCTCCACATCGTCCTCATAGCAGCCGAGGCGTTGTTGAGGTCTCTACTTTGACGGCCTGAGAAGGTGCTTTTTCACGCCCCACTTAAAGGACCCAGGATTGAAGGAAGAAGGAAACACGTGACTTGGCAGAGAATTCCATGCCTTGATCGTTCGGCAGAGGTATGAGGACCCAAACTTGTTGGTACGCACTCTAGTCGACTCCACCGTGTAAGGATGGCGTCTTTATAATATTAGTATAGAATAAGATCACCACTACAGCTTCCACAAACTTTATATGTATTATATTCATATTTGCACTTCCACAATGTTATAAACAATTATGTTTCATTATGAACCTGGTTCGCGCACAGCAAATTTTGACAGTAAATTAATTTATTAAATTGTTCTCCTGTACCTAACGTTATTTGTTTATAGTCTTACTGAAATAGTATTTGCTTCAGATCTCTTCTTAATAATATGTAGATAACCACTTCGAATCGATAGCCTAGACTTATTTATATTTCTAAAGGTAATAAAAAGAATAATATAGCATGAAAACAAAACCAACAAAAAGCAAACTACTACTATTAGAAAAAAAAATGATTATCACATAAACTTGCAGAACTGCGCATAAATATTTGTATTCGAATGATATGATGTTAATTCGAATATAATTACGAGAATTTTATTACAGAACATATTAATTTATAGTGTTATCAACACATGGATAGTCATAAAATACTAAAACAATAAAAAATGGTAACACAAATTTAATATTTACCCCAAAAGGATTATTTTCATCAACTTTAGCGAACGGCACTCCAAAAAATGTGTTATACCCATCCTGTTTCTGGCCTACGATGACCCCCTGGCTTGTATTCACAGACACAGACTCGGCCCGAACATAACATATCAATAAACATATTCCAATATAATTGTACATCTTGCCAAGTATGAATAACGACTGACTAACACGCACCGAGTCTTGTATATAAATAGTAATGTTTTGTGACGTAGGATTCCGTTGATACTGAAGGAAATCTTTTGTGGAAAACCCAATAAGTAATAAATGGGTTTCATTAACTATTTTCCTTAAATATTATTATTACTGATTCTTTTAATTGTCAATGTGGTTAATGTGTATAAGGTTCTCAGGTTAAATTTAAGGATCGGTAATTTAACTTTATTTTGGTTTAAATCTCTCTAAATAGTCGAACAGCAGCGATAGCCTGGGAAACCGTTGGACTGCCACGCAGAGGTCTCGAGTTCGATCCCAAGTCGCGCATCTCTGATTTTTCGAAGTTATATGCGTATTAAATAGTTAATTATCGCTTGCTTTAACGGTGACGGGAAAACATCGTGAGGAAACCGACATGTTTACGAGTTCTCAATAATGTTTTCAAAGATATGTGAAGTCTACCAACCCGCACTGGGCCAGCGTGGTGCACTATGAGCTAACTCTTTCACACTGAGAAGAGGCCCGTGTTCAGTAGTGGGCGGTTTAATACAGGGCTGATATTATATTATATTATGTCGATGCCAATAAGTTTCAGCTCGTCGGTATTATAAATAATATGGACTTGTTTCTTCGAATCGGATTTAATATGTTCCAATTTGATAACATGCCAATATATCAAGGGCTTTAGAAATGTAATTCATAAATACAGTTTCTCGCCTATATTCCAAATGGGTAGGCAGTTTATCCCCATATGTCGCCAGCTATGTTTTAGCCAATAGGAGCAGGCACCGTTTCAGATACCGCGCTGCTACTAAGAATCCCATAACAGGAAATCCCAATAACATTTTGCACGACCCGGGAAGCAAACCCGAGACCTCATGCACAGCAGTCGCATACACTACTGCTGGGCTATAGAGGCAATTTATAATAACTTAAAGAAAATGAAATGTATAATTGTAATGTAATTAAAAATTAATGTCATATTAATGGCTATATCGACTATCAGATCCCAGACACAACGCTTTTAAAGGTTCCCAAAGGTGCCAACGGTACCCCATTACTAAGCCTCCGCTGTCCGTCGGGTCCATTTGCCTGTCAGTGGACTGTATCTCATGTACCGTAATAGGTAAAGAGTTCTAATTTTTACACTATTTATTTATGTTGCCGCTTTAACAACAAACAATAAAAAAGTACATAGTTTTATATCTTGCACAATATCAAGGAATCCTTCGTGTGTGTGTCCGACTTACACTTAACCAATTTTTTCATTGTGTTTAGATATTATGAGTACATTGACACGATAACGAAATAGACTTCTTATACCTTTATAAACACACAAGTACATAAATATAATTGCATGTTATTGATACTGCGATCTTAACCGATTCGCATATCATATTAACCTGTTGAGTTACAGCGGTACACCGGTGGCCAAATACAATAGATTTCATGTATATCTGGTATACTAAGACTTGATAGATTAAGTAAATATATCATTATATGTATATTTAATTTTGTCTGCACGGATTGACAACATGTCTAATATATGAATTTATTTTGGTTTTATAATAATTTACATTAAAGATTCTTTGTCGTCCTCGATGGCGTAGTGGTTAGTGTAACCGACTGCCACGCCTGAGGTCGTGGGTTCGATTCCCGCACAAGTTAAACATTTGTGTGCATGAACATAGATGATTGTCTTGGTCTGGGTGTTTGTATGTATAATATGTATGTATTTACTTTAAAAAAAACTATATAATATGTATGTTTATCTATTTTCTAGTACCCATAGTACAAGTTCTGCTTAGTTTGGGCTAGATGGTGTCGCGTGTGTGTGGTAGAATATTATATTATATTATTCTTATATCAATGATGACATTACCTAATTAATTTAACAGCTGACATTACGAAATACGAATTAGTTAAATTCTAGACGAATAATAATATAGCTTGTTTGTTTGTTTGTTACGTTTTCACGCCTTAATTACTCGACCGACCATCATTTAATTTCCCATACACGTTGTCAGGCACAGAATAAGACATAGGGTTTGATCCTTTGATCCTGAAAAAAAGTACTGTTACTCGCGGATTTTCTCGCGTAAATGTATGTTACATTTACGCGAGAAAATCCGCGAGCAAAATCTAGTTTGGATATAAAAAAGTGAGTCTTGCTATCTATCTCCCTTTGGACAGCTACCTACATTTAAATACATCATAGTTTGTATCGTGCATCTTTTTCTATCATTTGTCGAATACAATAACTGCCAGAATTAAAAAGCTTATTTATTTTAAAGTAGATTTAAAAACAAAAATTTAATAGTTTAGGTAATCTATTTGTCATAAGTAATAAAGAAATATAGGTCATCTACCCTACTGTTTGTACAATGAAATTAATAGAGTACCTTCTGGTATCTTTAAGACAAAACAATGCTTGCGAAGCAATAAAAAAATACATGAATGTTATCTTTTTGTAAAATAAACACCTTGCGCAATATGATATGCGCAATGAATTATTGATAATGATGTAGGGTAAACGCATTATTGTTAATTATTTATTGTTGTTTTTAAGAAAATTAATAACAGCCAACATAAACAAATCCTAAACTTGAATAATAAATAAAATAAATTACAATTTATTATAACTATAATTGTTGTGTACCAATTAAAATAATTAAATACCACATCCTAACTATTTTATAATATTATCAATGTGAATATTAGTTTGTTTGTTTGTTACGATTTCACGGCCCAACTACTCGACCGATCATCATGGAATTTCGCATTCACATTGTCAGGGATATAGAAAAAGGACATGCTTTTCATCTAGAGGAAGATACTGTTCACGAGCGAGCGTAGCCACTGGCAAAGTCTAGTTAATAAAAAAATAAAGCTAATAAAACAATAAACAATTTGAAACTAACATAAATAATTATTAGATCATGAAAATTACTAATTAAAACTAAGATCAATATGAAATTTTACACGACCATGAATTCTTCTCACTGAAACGTTGCAGCTTCGCTCGCATAAAACTAGGTTAGGTTATGTTAGAAACAGTACTTTTTTATTTAAATATCATAATCCTATGTTCATCCTATGTCCATATTCGGTGGTAATACAGCTATCTAATGGCGAAAGAATTTATAAAATCGGTTTTTTAGTTTTTGAGTTAAATTCTCACAAACAAATAAAAAATCAAATCTTTCCTATTTATAATATTAGTATAGATAAATAACTCGATTACCTACTTTCCGAAATGTGAAATAATAATGGTAATATCAGCCATGTTTATGAACTGTTTCACTCCTAGCCACGAACCTTATCTCAGTGTGATAAGAGTTAGGTCTTCGTCCAAAACGCCCAGTGCGGGCTGACAGACTTTACACAGCTTCTAGAACATTATAACATTATGTAGAACTCTGAAATCTGAAACTTTGAAAAGTTTATTATGACTGCGCCCAGCGTAAGATGCGGTTGGACTGAATGACAGAGCTCGATATTCAAATCGGCGCGCGGCCGCCATAGTGAAATTGTATAGAGGATTTGAAGTGCTTTTTTGATAAATATGTATCTTTATTGTCAACCAATAACTTAAATATTTGGGACGGACAAATTGTAATACAACTATTTATGTTTCATTTAAGCTGTAAAATAGGATAGATTTCTACTGTTATAATATAAAAATCACGTAACACGAGCTTAGGTTTTTGCATTACTCGTGCAAATTTACGTAATTTTGTAGGCTAAAATATTAAGTTTTTTACACGGAGTAATTGTAAACACATTTGTTGTTATGGTAAATGTATATTTTATATTTGTATTAAACAAAAAGTATTGATTTTATCAACTTAACTGTGACCGCCTGTTCTGGCATTTTCGCTCGGCGTAGTCTTAACAATTTAATGCTTGCCTTTGGATAAAACTCAAGATCTCTGCGTGGCAGTCCAGCAATCTACTTCTAGGCTATCGTTCGTAATGGTTTAGCAATATTCCATATTCGTTCCTACCGTAGTGTTTTTGACGTCACTCGATGTAGGATGTCGATAAGAAAGAAGAAGAAAGAAATAAAATCAATTAAATATCTGGAAGAGTTACGTATCTCCCCGGGCAAAACGGCTCGTTCCTACTGTCATTTAAAAATTGCCAGCATTTTCAATTTACAACAAAAATTTAGGTATAAAATAGGGTTTGTCTAAAAGAAAAACCTAAATGAATGTTAGCAACAACGGCGGTCGCTCAATGGATAAGGTATATTTGCCATCAAGAGGTCGTGGTCTCACTCCTAACACTAGCTTAGCTAGCCGTCTAGGCCAGTGGTCGGCAACCCGCAGCTCGCGAGCCGCATGCGGCTCTTTGACTCCTCAGCTGCGGCTCTTACTTATTATCTTGCCTTATAACTATGATACTAAAATTTTATTTATTTACTGTTAGTTAAACTAACACTTATTTGACAAAGGCAAGCTCGAGAGTGTAATTTTTAATCCTAATTTTTACGTAATAATGTCTCCTGTTAAAGCAAAGCTTAAGTTAAAATAATGGATCTTTGAATAGATTTCACTTGTGGATTGTGTACATATATTTGGCTTATTTGGACGACAAGGTTGCCGACCACTGGTTTCTAGTATTCTTGTTACCCCGTGGTAACAAGATATAGACTATAGGTTAATAAAAAATATGATTGATTATTATGTTTACACTATGTATTCATCTGTTTTTCTCTCCAATAATTTAATTTCTGTAAATATTTTAGTGACAAATAAAGATTTATTTATTCATTAATTATTTATTTATAGAATTGTACGTCTGGTACCGGAGGTCCGCGCTGTGCTGTGTGCGCGCCGGGGTACTATGGAACCCCCGACTCCCCTGGTGGGTGTCAGGCATGCCCCTGTCCCTCTAGGGCTAGGAATTTCGCGTCTGCCTGCACTATACATGAGGGGCATCTGCAGTGTCTTTGTAAACCTGGTAAGTTCTTACATATGTACATTTTGATCGTACTCATGTTTAAAATGATTCCATTTATATCGAATTGTAGTGAATAAAAATGCTGCGTAAGTTTCTACGCTGTTTAGTACACGTTTTTGGATAAACAGCTGAATTTATTTTGGTAGATAAAAGTAAGTTTGTTGCATACATTTTGTTGTCACATTGTTATAATATGTAAGAAATTCTCTGAACTAAAGAATTTTAGTAGCATTTATTTTAACTTCTTTAGCTGTAGCGGTCATAGTTATATTATTGTGTGTGTCTGGCATACAAGCAATTAACAGATCAAAGTATCTAGGCTCTAAAATGCTAATATATGAGTATCGAAATCATGCACAAATTGCAAAAATTTCAACTTTAATTTTTCATAGTTTTAATTCAGTCCTTTGCACTTAAACA
This sequence comes from Catocala nupta, assembly GCA_963675205.1. Taxonomy (NCBI): domain Eukaryota; kingdom Metazoa; phylum Arthropoda; class Insecta; order Lepidoptera; family Erebidae; genus Catocala; species Catocala nupta. The sequence continues at coordinate 1,503,980 of OY776089.1, read as the reverse complement.
TTTCTTTAACCATTTCTTGCTAATATTTCTATTATCTTTTCTTATAGGCTACGCGGGTCCGGAATGTGAATCATGCGCAGTAGGTTACCGGCGCGGCAGCGACGGCGCATGTATTCCGTGCGCGTGCGACAGTCTTGGCGCTTTGTCGCCGCACTGCGACAAGTATGGCAGGTGTCGCTGTCGCGAGTGGGCGGCCGGCCTTACGTGCGACCAGTGTGTCGCACGACGGATGTTTATGGGTGTTGATGGATGTAGACGTAAGTTTAGTGACAATGGTGCCAATTCTGTTGTCACAAAATACTCTAATCTTAGCTAAAAATCTCTAAAATTTAATTTAGTCCTGTCACTTTTAGCGATTTCAGAATACGAAATGTCGTTTGACAGGAGTAAACTAAATTTTAGAGATTTTTAGCTAAGATAAGAGAATTTTGTGACAACAGAATTGGCACCAATATGATTTTATTAGTTGTGAATGGGAGAGTCTATTGTTATAATTATGTGGTAATATAAAGCAGCCTCACCCGGGGACTATCACAGTCCTACAATATTACCCACCTATGGGTCGATGTTTTACTCAGTGTCGAAACTGAATAAAACATCAACCTACCTTAAGGTAGATTACAACCCAGGTGAAACTTAGGTATTTCTGTGTAGAAAAGAAAATTAATGAAAGCTAGGATAACAGGTAAGAAATGATCTGCCATGCCTAACCTTTTATCCTAGATTTTATTTCTAACTTTGCCTTTAGATCGGTGAAACGCCAGTGATATTACAGATGACAGACAGACTCTATGTAACACTAAAAACCCTAACTTTGAAGACAAGAATTTGGGACAAAAACAGCCGCTTTGGTTGGATTAACTTGTTGACTGAATTATTTGCCTTTTGGAAACTCAATGAATTATTGTTTCAGCTTGTGATAACTGCACACAAACGTTATTGGACTCAGTAGAACAACTAACATCACATCTGCGCACTCATGCGAATCCTGACGAACTGAGACGAATACCGAAACCGTTTGCCGCCGTCAGAGAATACCAACACAACGCCACCATACTCAGACACGAACTAAGCCTTTTAGAAAATAATGTAGCACATACCAAAAACTTAGCACGTATTCTCGATAACTTAGAAAGTAGGGAACACAACACGTTTACAGAAGCAAACGCTTTGAAAACAGAAGCTTCTAGAAGAGAAAAAGAAGCAGAATATTTGAGTTTAGAAAGCATGAGCGCTTTGGAAGAAGTTATTAAAGCGAGAAGGAGGTTAAGTGAGCAGGTCGAAGCGTTAGATGAATTTGCAAGAGGAGAAAAGCATTTAAGTGCTCACAGAGCTTTGAAAGAAGCACGCCATTTGCTTCGACAGATTAAGGATACGAAGCTGATTGATTATGTGACGGGGGCTAATGATGTATTTGATTCGGTGAGTTTTTATACAATATAATTGTACTGTTTTTCTTTATGTATAATAGAGTATGATTTATATTGTTTTAACGTAAAAATAAATATAGGTTGTGACATACATAATACGTTCAATTCATTGCAGTTTATACATATTGCCCATATATACACTATGTGATCATTTCTTGTCTTATAATCTTAATTAAAATACCATGCGAATTACAAAAGTAAGATAATATTACATTCAAAATATGAATTACAAAATTACGTACACGACAGATAGGTTCGGTAACTATTTTAAAATAAAGTTACGAAAAGGTTGTATGATCTTTTCATACCTTTATTTATAAATAATAACCGAGTTCGTTAGTGTTTAAGTTAGTGCTTACACTTACCAAATCGGTGAACTAAAACATATAACGAAATATAGGCGCAATATAAGAACACCTCTGCCGTCCTAAAATATACTTTATTAACGTTACGTCCAGCACATACGTGCACCTTAGGCAGTCAAAGTGGAGACCTCTGCACCACTTCCCGTCATGACATGGTGTGGAGGACTCTGCTCGTGGATTTAATGATTGCTTACTATTAGGTGGAGTGTAGTCTTTATAAGAGGCAATAATTTATAATATATGTTGCTCAAGCATACCTTATATTTTCAGGCGCACGTCCAATCCACAGCTGTCCAGGAGTACAACTACCGTCTTACCGACCTGACGAGTCGTTTGAACGCGTTACGCGCCGCTCTCAACACCTGGGAGTATAAAGGAGCTGATCTACAGAAACTGGCAGAGATCGTGTGGAAGGCTGATGATACTGTCACAGCGCTGCAGGCGAGAGTGAAGCCTAGGTTGGGAGCTGTGAGAGATACTGGGTTGAGATGCCGGCTTATGTTAGAGGTAATTTAAACAAGTACATTATGATATTGTATATTACGATTGCAAGTGAATTATTAGAATTCAGGTGTTTATTTGTGTAGGAATCTTATAATTTTTAATTTATAACAGGTTTAATTAAAAAAATAACATAATATATATACAAATTATTTACAAGAAAAATATAAACTGATGAGAAAAATAAAACTGCATAATCAAAAAGCATCATAATATTCTTCCGCATCGTCGTCAATTGGCAACGTGCCTAGAAGACTGGCAGCATTGCCACGTTGAATGGCAATGCTTATTCTTTGTGCAAAGAAAATACCAGCCCTCTGGTCACGCGAAGCGTCGATGAGCCGATAGCTAGGTCTCTATAAACAGACCTAGCACTTGGACCCCATGGCCCCAGCGTTTCGACACCAAACGGTGTTTATTGAATATAAATATATTTATACGCAACAAAATTTATAATATTGGTAGGATAATCCAAAAGTGTTAATGACAACTTCACAAGCGATCATATAGATTGATGGTCACCTCAATGTAATGTTTTCTTTGTGCTTGTAAAATCATATGAGTCAATTTCCTCATATGTATACAGGATATAAGGAATTTGACTCTCAAGAACGAAGCTCTTTATTATTATAACTTTCTTTACATGCTGTTTTTTAACCAACTGACCGCAAATTACATTCTAGGACATTTCTGCTCTCTCGTCCAACAACATCACAGACGAAATTCGATCCTTACTCCTGCAGTCTCAGGCTTACGCGATAAAGTTCCCCTCATTAGCCGATGAGCTGGCGACACTGACATTGGCTGCAGAGGAAAAGGAAGGCATTCTGTATAACCTCACACCGGTTTATAAACAGAAGTATTTAGAAGCTGTAGAGAAACATGTGGCTGAACTCGGAGTAAAGGCGAAAGAATATAAAAAGTAAGTACTTGATAATAAATATCTCAATATATCCTATCCTTAGTTGTATACACGATTTGCTGAGATGTGAAATATAGTAAAATGAACTAGAAAACGTAGTAAATATATTTGTGTACACGTCTGTGACATAAAAATATAATGTGGCAAGAGCGCAAGAGTATTTATAGAAACTCATAAGTTATAAATGTGAAAGTAATATGATAAATGTGTAACTTTGTGAGGATGGATGGATGGATGTATGTTATTCTTTCACGCAAAATTTACTGAAACAATTGCGATGAAACTTGGTATGTAGATAGCTGAAGTCCAGGATAATAAAATTGATAAATAGCTTTGGTTATAAAATATTTCTACATATAATTTTATATAACTGACCAAGCCTTTCAATTCTTTAGCTCACAAACAGTTTAAGCTTCTACGAATTAGTTAAAACGTGTTATATCTAATAAAATACGTGATAAAAAATTATAATCAGAAACTTTTCAATGTAATTATGAAATAGGTCACACTAAGCAGTTCCCATATAATGTACCTCAGGGCAGCGTATTAGGTCCATTATTAAAGTATTCGTATCTGAGTTGGAAATAGTAAGGTTCCCTAAAAAGAGTACCCTTTAATGTTGGCACTAATATACATATGTAGTAGTACTGTGTGTTTGAGTTATTGTGTGCTGGAGATAAATGAGAGGGTAACTATTGATTATAAAATAGCATATAATTTTTTTTTATAAACTAGTTAAAAAAAATTTAATAGCATTATTTTAAATACGTTATGTAGATGAACGTATAATGCAATAAAACAGAACAGATTTATTAAAACGAGAGCTCTGGCTTTGCAGGAGTATACTATACCTACAGAAAACACCATAGTCATGTGTTCAAGAATGGTACACATTGTTTTTGTAATTCAATTTTTAAAATTTTTTAAAATTTCAATACGATATATTGTTCCCTATTTTGGACATATCTTTTCTACCCAGCCTTTTCGCGGGATCTCGAGCTGCAGCCTCTATGGGAGTGACAGCAGCACAAGCTTGGTCTCGTGTCGCCGAGCATGTGAAAGAGGCTTCAGATGCCGCTGATGCTGCCGCCAGAGCTGCCTCAGCCGCGACGTCGCTGGTGCAAGGGAACGTGCCTATGGCAGCTACTGCAGCTAAGGGAAAGAGTACTTCTGAGGATTTGAAGAGGCGAGGTGCTGCTGTGTTGGCGAAAGCTGATGGTAAGTGTCATATGTATATAAACTGGATCCATATAGTAGGTGTAATAAGACGAGATTTTTAGTTAACGGCCTACAAAACTGTGGTACACGTGTTTTGGTCAATGTGCAGACCATCCCTTGACAAGAGCTTAATGGTCCAAGACTGAACAAATGTGAGAAAATTTAATGTATTGACCTAAGACACAAACATGACTAATTATAACGAATGTTTCTAAATTTTTGTGTGATAAGAGGGGTTTGTATTTCAGATTATCGTGGTAAATATTATCGTATTTAGATTTTATAATCTAGTCACATACTGTAGTCATGGATCTCCATTGGGGATAGGTAAATTATGCGTTATTAAATTATGCGTTATTAATATGGAAAATTTAGAACCATTCAAATTGCTTCTTTAAATATACTTTTTATCGGTATCCACTACAAATATTGGTTTCTTTAGACCTTTGTTCTTTCTTTCAGAGTTACGAAGTCAATTGGAACATCTACGCCGCGGAGCAGATATAGTCAGCGTCCTTCACCGAGGTCTCGGCTGGCAAGAGCGGGAGTTAAGTGGAAGACCAAAAGCCAACGTGCAAGATGTACTGACAGCAGCTAACGAGCAAGCTGATAGGGTTTTTGCGAGCAGTCGAGTGTTGTACGACGAAGCCAGTGAGTTAAGGAGAAGAGTGCGGTACCATTTGAGAAGACAGCTGGCTGAATTGCAAAGGCATGGAGATACAGCACTGGGAGCTGCACAGGAACATGGTGAGCATAAATATTTCAAGTATCATTTTAGATACGAGGTTCATGTCTGTATATATTTGAAGGAGTAGACTGAGCTAGATTACATATAGAATGGCGTGTTTAGCAGTTGCGCTTGAAGCCACAAGAACCAGAACAAAGCAGTCAATTTATATTTTCGAGCCTATGTCATATTTTTCGCGCTTGATATTTCATCTTTTAAAGTCGAAGATAGTATAGTCGCTAGCGTAAGGACATACAGACTTGGTAGTCTGTCAAGTCGTTCAACGATCACGGCTGCTTCTGTGTGGTCACCCATCTCTATTAGATGTTGTGTAATTATATGAATGGTGATGTTCCAGTGTCCCAAATACGCGGTAACACGGTACGCGGCGCGGAGACAGCAGACGCATTGGCAGCAGCAGCAGCAGCACGCGCACGTCAGCACGCTGCCGCCGCGCGCACGCTCAGCCCCGCGCTCGCCGCGCTACGGGACAAGGTGGACAGGGCGAGACATGCGGCTGAGTCGGTCAGTACAGTGCAGTACACATATATAACAACCAATATCAACACGTGCGCAGTGGGCATTATATAGTGATAATACTAAAGAGTCAGCCCGCCTGTGGAAAGACCATCCTTTGCCAGAAAACTAGCGTAATACTAATAACACTGTGGGTAACTCGCATACCCACCCCTGCGCATAACTACCGTCCAATTCCGGTATTATCAGCTCTATCGAAAGTCATAGAATGACTTCTAAATAAAAGGCTGATCAACTATCTAGAATCGAATAGTTTATTTTCTGTAAAACAGTATGGCATTCGGAAGAATAAATCAACTTTTGGTGCAGTCTTAGAACTTGTAACTGGAATAGTTGACCAACTTAATCAACTTTATAAAGCTTTTTAAATCTTTGTCGATCTCGCTAAGGCCTTTGATACCGTCCCTATCCCTTACCTCATTACTAAATTGGAATAATAATCTTCTATCTCCAGATATCAGTATCCCTAACGTCAGTGGCCGGCGCGAGTGGTGGGTGCGTGCGCGCTTACGCAGTGTCGGCCGCGTCTCCGTCAGTAACGAGACTCGCCCTAGCGTTGTCCTTCGACAACGTCGTGAGGGATGGACCTTTGCTGTACCTATTGGACGATACACAGGTAATATATATTTTTTTGTATCTATACAACGTGACACAAAAAGATATAGTCAAGTACAAGAGCTGTAACGTGCATATTATACGCTAAACCGTGTTTTAAGAACCTTAAAGAAGCCAAAATTCACGTGCGTGATTGGTTTTTTGGTGAGCAATTTACCTGGGAATCGACTGTTATATTGGTTACATTGGTTATTCATGGTTTAAGTCCGAATTTTATTTCACCATCTTTTATGTAAAAATAATGATTTCTTCTAAATAAACATAATCAAAATTATTTATTTTTCCCACTAAAAAGGCTTTTGAAATTAATAAGCGCGATGTATAACGCGCGCTTCGATTCAACGTAGGAACACGCACAGCACACACGTACGTAATCAGCTGCTGAGTGCATCGACTGATTACGTCAGCACTAAGAGCTGTGCGCGCACACAACGACAGCGACGTGTCAGTGTGCGCTGCGCACTGTACATTGCTGGCTACAGATTTAGTTTTTTTTCGTTACCTTAAAATCAAAGTAGTTTTCAACAATAATAGTAGTAACTAGTACGACTTGAATTAATGTTTCGTTTGCGTGGCCATCAGCTTCGTTAGGGGTCTTGAAACACGGCATATATGGCCTATCCACTTGGTCTACTAGAGTTTGATCACATGGCACGCACTGCTGACTTTTTGCAATCGATGTATATTGAATAGTTAATTATAGCTCTCTTTAACGATTAATGAAAGCATTGTGAGGAAACCTTATCTATAAAATTATCGAAACAGAATATAAAGTATAAAGTCTGCTAATCCGCACTGGACCAGCTTGCTGAACTGCTCTAACTCCTCTGGTACTAAAAAAGAACCATAGGCAATAATACCATAGTTGATATAAGAGTGATATTTTATATATTTTAAAATTAATTAGTTGTCTCGTTGAAAATGTTTTCTGATATTTGCCATACCTTTTTCTCTTATGGTACAGGAACCAGAAAGCTACATGAAGCTATCAGTATCCAACAACAAGCTGCGCCTTGCTTGGAACCTAGGCGGAGGAGAAGCGACCATAGTCCACCCTGAAGTACTGCGGCCCACGCATGATGACGCTGATCATACTTCCTACAGGATTGAAATCGAGAGGTACTGTCAGGAACTACTGGCTACCTGAGAGTTTAAGAAGACCAACGATCCAGATTAAGGGCCTCGTATAATGGCTCACTTCGTGAACATTGAAGAAGAATAAGGACAACGTTATATCCATAAAAATGAATTTCTCTGATTTCTTCCCAAATAAAACCTGAACAAACTGGAGCGATAAAACTATATCATATAATTTATATTTAGCACTGCTATAAATTTTCCTAAGATCTAAGACCGGTCTGTATAGAAATTCTTGAGGCTGAGATGATGATGACTGCAATGTCCTTATGTTTTAGTTGTTTTCATACTTTAGTAATAATTACACCTGAGTGTAGGGTCTAGTCCTTATAATAATATGGACTACGTCTTTGGTATCTGAGTATTCTTTGTACCCGTTGTTGGACTGTTTGTAAAAGTTCGCAATACAGGAAGAATGCCTAGAGCAAAAATCATTAAAAAAAATTATAATGTGTACTCAAAGGCCAGGGGTCTATACCATGAGTATAGACCCCTGCCCTTTGAGTACACATTATAATTTTTTTTAATGATTTTTCTTTAGAGTACACATTCTTTAAATTAAATAATAGCTCTATGCTTTTTATAAGTCTATACTTATGCCTAATTTCGTCCTGTTGGTTAGGATCTGGAACACAGCCCACGTGAGAGTAGAACGTGCGGGCAGTAGCATATCTTCAGCGAGCAACTCCAGCGCGGCCGCCGCGGTACTGCTTCGTTCCAAGCGCCTGTGGCTCGGCTGGCCTCACCCCCCCGCCGCCCCCTCCGCGGGGGGGCTGCCCGCGTGCGTGCACGCCCTCTACACGGACGACAAGACCGTGGGGCTGTGGAACTTCGTGCAGCAACCGAAGGATGCGCATTGTACTGGGTGTACTCAGAGGTGAGCAAACTAATTTGTGACTGATTTAGGAATAGCAATAATCGTATCATTGTATTGAAATTAAACTACTATATACGGATTTTATCGCGTTGTTTATTTATCACTGTATTAAATATTTTTCTTTTGCCACTTGGGAGTTTATTGTAAAAGCGCACACATTGACCTATAAACGACTTATTAATTTTTTGAAGCCGGGAGGCCGGCACTGGTAATCTATTTTTGTTTCTTGTATTTATATTATGTATATCGCTTATCTTATAATATAAGTCAATGTTCTTAAATACATAAATTAAATTTTCATATATGTATTGGCTGGCTACTGTTAATATATTTAATTCCTTAAATTTATTTCTCAACGTATCCCTTGTTTTCATGTTGTAAATTGCTCGAATAGCCCTTTTCTGCAGTACGAAGATAGTTTAAATGTCGGCAGCATTCCCCCACAATAGAATACCATACAACATTACACTGTGAAAGTAGCTATGATAAACTAGCCTAGCGGTATCTATGTCAGTAAGTTGGCGAATTTTTCTGACTGCGTACGCTGCAGAGCTGAGCCTATTCGACAACTTACTAATTTGTGGGCTCAACTGCAACTTTGAATCTAGTGTAATCCCTAGAAATTGGGTGATATCAACAAGGTCCAACACGTCGTCCTTAATTTTTATAGATGTCTTCACTTGTTTGACATTTGGGGTTAAAAATCGAATACATTTGGTCTTTCCCCCATTTAAAAGTAGGTTGTTAACATCAAACCAGTGAACTACTTTAGAGATAGCAATGTTCACATCGTCGAGAACCGTTTCTTGGCGTTTTAATTTAAATAATAGTGAGGTATCATCCGCAAACAGTACTATCTCATGTTTATCCCTCACGAGGTGGGGTAAGTCATTAATATAAACTAAAAATAAAGACGGGCCGAGGATTGAACCCTGAGGAACTCCCATTTTAACCACAGACCCCGAAGATCGCTTACCATTAACATCAACTTTCTGAATCCTGTTACTCAAATAGGGTGTAAGAAGATTTAGTGCTGAATTTTTGACTCCATAGTGATGTAATTTCCTGATTAATGTTTCATGAATTACACAGTCAAAAGCCTTAGACAAATCACAAAAAATACCTAGCGCATCCCGTGATTCCTCCCAGGCGTCAAAAATATGTTTTACAAGCTCAACACCGGCGTCAGTGGTGGAGCGACCCTTTGTAAAACCAAATTGTTTATTGTGAAGTAATTTATTATTATTAAAAAAAGTCTGCAATTGATTCAAAATAATCTTTTCATACATTTTGCTGAACGTAGGTAACACAGAAATAGGTCTAAAATTGGTTGGGTCTGATGTGTTACCTGCTTTAAAGAGAGGTATTATTTTACTATTCTTCATTAAATCAGGAAATACACCAACATCTACGCATTTATTGAAAATTAAAGCTAGTCTGAATGCTGCTAAAGTAATAATAGATTTGGTTACTGTAATGGAGTTAACCCAGAGGTCAGTGGTTTTCTTAACGTTAAGGCTATTAAAAACTTTTATAATATCTGTTGGACTAACATAATGAAATTTAAAATCACTGTCACATTTGGTAACATTTTCTTTTAGAAGGGATTCAGCAGCAGTGGGTGATGAGTTCAAAGATTTAGTAGTAATGACTGGAATGTCTGTGAAAAAAATGTTAAATGCTGTGGCTACCTCTAGATCTGATGTGATAGTGGTATCATTAACATTCAAACAAAATTCTGTATTTCTATATTTGCATTTCCCGGTCTCGCTATTAATAATACTCCAAGTGATCTTCATCTTATCATGACTACTTTTAATCTTTGAGCTCAGATATCGAGACTTAGCAGCTTTGCAAGTACTCCTAAAAATTTTTAAATATTTTTTGACATACTCATGGAATTCTTCACTTTTATTATAATTTCGTTCTCCATATAGTTCGTATAGTCTCTTTCTACTCTTGTGTAAGCCAGCAGTAGCCCATTCGCTAAAAGATGCATTACCTTTAACTGTGATCGTCTTAGGAGTAGACTGAATTGAATTCGGTACAAATTGTATTAAAAAACTCGTAATATAATAAATTTGGGTCACCATAACTGTTTAACAATGGGAGATTAAAAGCAAGTTTATTTTTAAAACTCTCAAAACGATTTGCAATTTTCGGTATAACAACAATATTTCGCTTTGCCACATGTTTAGTATAATCCAAAAAAGTGATTTGTTGGCCACAGTGGTCTGAATCTAATTGACTAATAATTTGTTTGTTATCAACTATAATATCTGTGAATATATTATCCAAGCATGTGGCAGTAGTCACAGTTATTCTTGTGGTCTCTAAGAATAAGTTCTTCAGATTATATGATTGAAACAATGCTTTTAATTTAGTACAAAGATAGCTATCCTCTAGTAAATTCATTGTAATTTAAAATAGGCCTAGAACCAACATTTATGCAGCTTTTAAGTTTAACTCCTTCGGAAAACCTAAAAAAAAAGAAGGGAAAAGGAAGAGGAAAGTTTAACACACATTAATACAACAAAAGAAACCATATAAACAAAAAATTATATATATGTGTGATTTTGGAAATCATGCTTGGCGCCGAACGTGTTAATAATTATATTACAAGAAAATATTATTTATTCTTTAACGCATCTACACTATCAAAAAGCTGTGACACGATCGACTCTGCATATTGAAGAAGAACAACTGACGATGCCTAAACCATTTTTGTAAATATTTAATATTATAATTATTTGTGTTTTTGTAATTATGTCATCTTTTTTTAATACGTTTGTAAATATAAATAGTACAACCACAAATAATTGTAATCAAGTATGTAATAAGTAACCCAAAATAATGTTTTTTTAGAATTATTTATGCTTGCCTGATTGTTCCATCTTCATTGTCCACAGAATGAATTTTGAAGCGGTCATCACAGTTTATCAGCTTAGACTTCAAGTTAAACTATCTAATCCATGTTTCAACTGATCGTGTCCAGTAGAACCGCAGGCATGGATTTATAATACATAGAATATGATCCGCTATTTAAAGTACTTCCTGTCCCGCAGATATGGTCCCGTTTCTCGTATGTGGCATAAACGACCCCAATTATGGTTACAATTTCGGAACCTATTTAAAATTCGAATCTAAAAGGCGTTGCAGCCATTAACCGGTTGTATGTACAAAACAAGAGATATTTCATGGTAACAATGTAATGCAAGTCAAGTAAATAGGTACTTTTATTTCAGAACAAAGTAAAATCAAAATCAAAATCAAAATCATATTTATTTACCGAAATACTGTGACAAATGGTGTTACAAATAATGGCATTAAAGGTGCAAGTATTTGGACCAGAGTAGTGGCATGCAAACATTGATAAAAGTATAATAAATTAATTATGTCAAGTCGAAAAATAAGTCATTTTATATAAAAAAAAAATACAGAAAAATTAAATAAAATGTTATACAGTAAAATATAGTCAATTGTAGAATAAAAATAGCAAGCAGTAGTAAACATTAGGTATATTTGATGAGCTTCGAAGTCAATTTAACGTAAATGCTCAGTTTCTTTTACATCCAAATAACATTTAAGGAAAATTTAATTGATTTATAGATGGTATACCGGTCGTGGTGGAGAACCGTCCATGGTTTGGTTCAACGGCGGCGGCTACGTGGAGCTGAAGAGATCCCGCGCACGACCAGCAGACAGGAGGCAGTTCAGTGTAGCGTTTACCTTCCGCACCAGGGATGAGGATGCACTGCTTTTTATGGCGCTGGATACTGCCAATGTAAGTGTTGTTTGAACTTGGTAACTGAGTATTTTCTTGAGTGGTTAAGCCTGTCTTTGCCAACTGAGTGCACGGATAGCGTATGACAATTGAGTATTTTCTTGAGTGGTTAAGCCTGCCTTTACCAACTTAGTGAACGGTTGGCGTAGTAGCTTGAGTAATCGCCTCGTCACTGCGCTGAGAGTTATGTGTTCGATCCCGCAAGGAAAAAAATGGGGATCACCATTTTTCCTTGCGAGATCGAACACACAGCAAGTAGTTGTTTCAAGATAGAACTCTCAGGCATGCAAATTTTCTTCACCATTAATGAGAGCGATAATTAAACAATTGAATGTGCACATAAGCTTGAAAACTCAGAGATGCGCGCGTTGGAATTGAACCTGAGACCTCTGCGTTGCATTACTACGGTTTCCCACTAGACTATTGCTGTTTGTCTTTATAAAAGCATTTATTTGGATATTAATTTTAGAAATACATATATTTGCATTTAATATTTAAATACAAAACGTGGAACGTAATTTGTGTACTTATTTGCATTTAAAATTTGTATTTTCAGCCTCTTCGATAACATACAATCGTATGTGTCTGATTTAAGATATTTTAATTTCAATCTTCCCTTCCTAGAACCGTTCAGTGTCAGTAGTTCTACGCGAGTGCAGAGTGGTGTTCACGGTGGAGTACGGCGGTTCGCGGCTGGAGATCACGGCCGCGGGGAGGCACTGCCACGGGAAACCAGCACACGTACAGGCCATCAGGGTATTTGCCAGCAACAAGCTTGAGAAAGGTACTGTATACTGTACTTCCACAGACTGGTCTTAAATACTAGTGTTATCTACATGGCGTAGTGTTTTGTGGTTGCCTCACCGTTGCTCTTATGTCGAATATTGTGGCGTCAAGTCCTACACTGGACAAGAAATTGTGATGCTCAAATGGTAGTGCTAAGTCTGACTATCTTCATTCTACCTACTATTAGACTAATTACTTGGGTCTTTCCAGTGCCCGCGATAGAAATAATTCCAGTAGTACCCTGCTGGTGTACATACATATATACGGTGATGGTATTTACTTGAGAATTTGTAGACTAATAGCTTATCCGATTAAGCAAGCGTATGGTCCGCTAGATGGTAAGCGGCTACGGCATAAGGACGTTTATAACTCAAAAATAACTCGTCGCGTGTTTGCTTTGATAGGTCAAAAAGGTTTGTTGAGGTAACAAAGTACAAGGACCTCTGGTCGCCTTGCCAACAGCACAATGACCCTTTTAGATAGTCTAGCAATTCTACCAACATACAGTAACATAATACAAAGCTACATATCTGCAATCTCTCTGGACCTCTGGAGGTATCAGATTGGCTTACTATCCGACTATGTGAGTGAAGGAAGAGAGTGTTGTCAAAGTTGCACACACACAAGTGCATTATAATAGGTCCCACGCAGGTGGATCGTCACAGTTAGGGTTGGCTAGCATGACCGACATGCGGTCTAAAGGTTATAAGACCGCAATCTTGTCAAAGAAAGGACAGCTGTCTAATCAAGCTGTGATAGACTTTCAGAGAGAGTTCTATTGTACCCTAAAGTTTTCAACTAGCAATAATCGCACCTCGGATTAACCTCATTGGTTACGATATTGCCTCTGCGCAAAATCTACCTGTTCTTTATGAGACCATTGCGTCAAAATCAAAAATCAAAATCAAAATAAATTTATTCAAATTAGGTTACAAGGTAACACTTATGAATGTCAAAGTTACACGTAAATTTTTTTTCTGTGAATTTACATTTACTGCCACGTTCAGCGAAGCAAGGGTGTGTAGGGCTCATGGGAAGATCTTCGTCATCAACGTAGTCCTTACATAGCTAACATATGTGTTTACCGCGAGCGGCGTAATGAGGTGGTCCTATGGGCAGGCAGCCTGCGCGTGAACGGCGAGGAGACGCTGGGGTCGCCGGCACCACCCATCCAGGCCGCGGCCGCACTGCCCGACCTTTCCGCTGCACCCTACTGGCTGGCCGGGGTGCCGCCGGGACACGCGCGCGCCGCGCCGCCCCCACTGCTGGGCTGTGTGGGCTCCGTCACCGTGGACCGCTCGGGGTACGACTTGTTGGATGCCCACGCCAGGCATGGGCTGGAGCCGAGGTGTGGAGAAAGGGTAAGATTCAGTAGATATTAATTAGCATGTAAAGCCACTAGTCATGCATGTAATATTTTCCCGGTCGTGTCGGATTGCCGTCGCATCGCACTGTGAGAGTAAGGAAATAGATTGCACTTGTGTTTTCTCACACACTTGTGCAGACTACCCATGTGAGATATGGTTAGACTTCGTTAAGATTACCCGCCGTGTATACGGTATGTGTTTAATTCTTAATTATTATTGATTGTATCGTATTGTTGTGATATCAATACATTATACAACCAAGAGAAAAGTACTGGTCTTTACAGTTGAGAATAAGCTTGTTTTATAGAATACTAGATTTCCCCCGCGGTTTCACCCGCGTAAGTCCCATTCCCGTAAGAACATCGGGTTAAAAAGTAGCCTATGTGTGAATCCAGGTCGCCAGCTATCTACATACCAAGTTTCATCGCAATTGGTTTAGTAGTTTTTGCGTGAAAGAGTAACAAACATCTATACATCCATACATCCTGACAAACTTTTACATTTATAATATTAGTAAGGATAACACTAGCCTCGATTTAATCATAATTAATCAGTCACTCAACAACAATAGCAATTAAAATCCAATAAAAATAATGTATTAATTTTGGTAACAAATTAATTATGAATGTTCACCTTTAATCAGTTTCGCTACGGTTTCGGTACGGTTCGTTTCGGTTAGGCAAAAAATTAATCCTGTGAGAATTAACCCTGCAAGTAACGACCACTCTATTTTAAATCTCCTAAAATTTTAGATATTTTATACACCAAAAACTATAAGTACATTCTATTTTCCTTCCCTCACAGACACTTCGCTCAGCTATCCTCAAAGGCACGGGCTACATCGAGCTACCATCACCTGTATTCCGCCGCAAGGCTTCCATGGGGCTCTCGTTCCGAGCTCGCTCTGGAGACGGCCTGCTCCTATACATGGCGCCCTCGACCCTCGACAATGAGGTCGATGATGATAATGACAAACATTATCTGATGCTGATCATGATTGGAGGTGAGTGGCTATATTTTTTCATCATATGTTTGTAGCTGAGAGGTAAAAATATTTAGTTAACCATTTTTTAAATTAGTATTTACGAATTTGGGATACCTACAAAATGCGAACTCTAGAAAGGGATAAACAAAAATAATTGAATTATTAATTATTATTGACCTCTCTGTTACAGATATATGTATATAGGATATAACTTATGATATATCTATTATAAAAATATTAGGAGAAAGACTTAAAAAGAAAGCGATATTTTTAAGATGTCATTTATATCAAGTTTTGAAAATTGGATTTCTTTTCGATTCTTCATTTGGACATAAAACGTGTTCATCTATTAATATCGTTGCCAATTCATTCAGGTGAGCTGGAAGTGACAGCGGCGGCGGGTAAGGGCGAGCTGCGCCTGCGCACCAACGGCACCAAGTTCGACGACGGCCGGCTGCACACCGTGCGACTCATACGCATGCACAAACAAGTAAGCACACACGAATGACATACTCATATGTAGAATTATAACAATATTTTACTTATTGTTATTAAAATTGCTGCCACGTAACATTAAAATGGATCACTTCTCAGAATATCAGCAAAAAAAAATATAACGAACCTATAAAAATAAGATATACAGACAAAGCTAAAATCCTTCTAATATTGTTTATCAAAAATAATTAAATTCGGTTTCGTTTTTGAGACTGAAACAGGGGTATACTAGATGACGACTTCAGAGATATAATCAGTCCGAACTGTAGTTATCTGAAAGAAGAAAGAAAGAAATCATGTTTATTTCGTACAGAGCACACACAATTAATTAAAACAAAATAAACATAAAAATATTATACATGATAAAACAAAAATGTGTATGCCCTCGCCAAAAAGGGTCACCACCTCAGCATTAGCTGGGCACCCAAATTGAGTGCACCAGCGTTGATTTCAGTTGGTCACCTGATACAAGTAATGCACGGATGGAGGCAAATGCTTAACATTACAACAAAAATACAATAAATGTGGTTCTGCTACATACATACACAAGGAAAACGTATAGGGCATATTAAATTATGTTTATAAATTAGGTACATTTAAAAAATATAAGAACAGAGGTAGAAATAATAAACGTCAATATCAAATAAATAAATTTTAGAGGGTAGGTACAAATAAAAAAAAAAAGTCATTGCATAATAGGCACTGATGAGTGATGACACAATATTATGCGCAGAGTGAAACGTAAACAAAGTGAATGACCTCAGCGTTGTAGGCTATTTGTATTGTTTTGTTTGTTTTTGTTTTGATATCCTTATTTTATTCGTGAGACTATTTAAATAGCTAATTGTGGAGAATTATTACTTAAGTGTAACATATACAACATAAAGCGGTTCTGAGTAATATAAATTAAGAAATATAATAATAATAATAATATTCTACCACATACACACAACACCATCTAGCCCAAACTAAGCAGAGTTTGTACTATGGGTACTAGACAATGAATAAACATACATATATACTTTTTTTTTGTAAATACATAAATACTATACATAGAAACACCCAGACCAAGACAAACATCCATGTTCATGCACACAAATATTTGTCTTGTGCGGGAATCGAACCCGCGACCTCAGGCGTTGCAGTCGGTTACACTAACCACTACGCCATCGAGGCCGACATAAATAAATAAATATCTCTTTTGTACATTGGTATTTCGTTCGGGTAAAGGGCGACAACAACAGATTTGTTAAAATGAAACCTTTTAACAGTTTTGATGGCCGTAATTCCTCTTAACAATCACTGATATATCCTGTTATTCATCTAATTAATATTATAAAATTATTATTTAAGTATGACAAAATGCTTGGTAGTTGGTAACGCAATTACGCATAAACCATTAAACATATTTAAATAAATCTTGACATAACAGCGTAAATCAATTGGTTTTATGTGCTATCAATGTTATCAAGCCTGGCGAATGTGATTTTAGACTTTATTTTTAATAAATATACTGGTTCATGGAGCTGCCATAGCTTAGTAGGGAGTTCAGTAGACTGCAATGTAGAGGGTCTCGGGTTCAAACCCACATCGCGCACCTCAGACTTTCAGAAGTTATACGACTGTTCGAAATTATGTGCGTATTGATTGACAATTATCGTCTGCTCCGTGCCTCGGAGAGCACGATAAGCCGTCGCGTCGGTCCCGGCTGAATGAACATCTATGGCAGTCGTTATTGGGAAGTCAGTGCTCTATAATATCCTGACACTGGTCAAGCCTTAGGGTATCGTTAGCCTTCGGGTTGCGGAGATCAGGTGGCAGCTGCTCCGTGTAAAAACTGATATCCAGTCAAATCCGGTTACACTAGAAAAGCCGACCCAAGAGACGTGGGAATAATAAAGGCTAGGGAGAAGAAAATATACTGGTTCATTTTGCATACTCTTACTAGAACCAATTGGTTCCAGCCATCTTTAAAAATAGTTCTGATAAATAATTGAGGCCAGTGGAACTGATATAACATTTATTATTATATATATTTGCATACTTGCACTATACACAACACTCGTATTCGTGGAGTTTGTAGAAGAAGGAGAGAAGGAAGTGTTGCCAACACTATCAACATAAATGTACCTATTCTAACAAGTTCATAACTTTTTAGCCAAGTCTATTTTCCCGTAGAATGGCCCCGGGCAAAGACGCAAACAAAACTTAAAAAAAAAGCAATGCAAGCTATATCTACATTACCTAAACTATTTACGTACACATTTATAATCCATTGTTTCTGTTTCAGCTAGAGCTATGGGCAGACGAGGAACGGTTAACCGCCGGCACACTGGCGGGTAACGCGCTACCCGCTCGGCCCGGCGGCCTGTTCTTGGGCGGCGTGTCGGAGGAGCTGCGCCCGAGTGTACCGCACAAGCCGTTCGTGGGAACTGTTGCTGATCTTATTGTAGACGCGCAGTAAGTAACACGTGCTAATATATTATAATAGTATAGTTTTTAGTACTTTGTATGATTAACTGTAATTGTATAATGTGCAAGTACCATGCGTGAGCTACATGCGTAGCTTGTCGCATGGACTGTATGCGTAGCAAATCGCATGAGGTGTATATGCGTAGTTAGTCGCGTGAGTTACAGGCGTAGCTAGCCACGTGTGCTACATGCGTAGCTAGACGCGCATATAGGTGTAGCTATTCCTATTGGCTGTATGCATAGCTAGTCGCATAAACTACATGTATAATAAACATAATAAACATAGGTTACATGCGTAGCAAGTCGCGTGGGTACATATGTAACTAATCGCGCAAGTTACAGGTGTAGAACAAGTCCCGTGGGCTACATGCGTAGCTAGTCGCATGGACTACATGCCTAGGAAGTCGCGTAGTCTACATGCGTAGATAGTCGCACGGACTACAAGCGTAGCTAGTCGCACGGACTACAGGCGTAGCTAGTCGCGCGGCCTACATTCGACTTAATCGCACTGGTTACCTGCATGGGTATGGGTGGCTCGCGTTAGGCGATGTTAAGGCACATACAACCAACGACATGCGCATTTAACTTGCGTCTGTATTTATATACATTTTCGTTGTAATTTTTCTTGTTTGCCAGATTGATAGGCTTGGAGACAGCTGTGTCGTGGGCAGGAGCTCAGCTCGGGCGGGCAGACGGCGAGCCCGAAAACGCCGCGCGCACTGAACCGCACTCGCTACAGCAACAACCCAGCAACTCCGCTGGCTGTACCAAGGTATGCAGTTAGCGTAGCTATGTTAAAATATATATTTACGAGATTTTGCTCGCGGCTTCGCTCGCGTAAATGTAGGTTAAGTTAGTAACAGTACTTTTATCTGGATGAGAGGTAGGTACCCTATATCCTTTTCTATTGCCCTGACAGCGTGTATGCGAAATTTCCTGATGATCGGTCGAGTAGTTAAGGCGTGAAGCGTAACAAATATACCTACAAACAAACAAACTCACATTCACATTTATAATATTAGTTAGGATTTCTAGTATAAGCTAAACAGTTTATACTTCAAAATAGTTCATAGGCTGCTTCTTTTTCTCGGATAGGTTTTGATCTTGTCAACTGTGTTTTATTTCGTTTTTACGAGAATGTATGCATTATATTTTGTATAATAAATCAAAATTTATTAACATAACACTGATTTATTTGAGTTTAAAATCCTTCGTTTAACTATTTCAACTCTTTTGAATAGTCCTTCACATCGCAAAGTTGTATGATACATTCTGCGAATTGATTTTTTGATATTATTTACTTAATCACACGTTAACCGGTGAACTGTCATTTCATGGAATAGTAGGACAATTTTACACTAAAATACTCCTGTAGAATTGACGTAGGTCAAACCGGGGGTAGAAAGTAGTCTTATATGAACCACTCAACATGATATTATCCACGCAGACATCATCGTACACGGTGGAGGCAGGCGCGGTGAAGTTTGGCGACAGCGCTCACAGCCACGCCACGCTGAAGCTCGCCAAGCGCAGCAGGGACCTGGCACTCACACTGCAGTTCAGGACCTACGCCAGCGACGGACTACTCGTACTGGCGCCGGTAAGACCTTCATATGTGTAACTGTACGGTGTGGCTATATTTAAAGCCCATAAAGTCGACCACACATAAATGAACATCTAAAAATCTTAGTAACCAATTTTTTTTGAAATCCAGCTTATTACTTTTTATTTGTTTGCTTCTGACATATGTTTATATAATTACAATTCTGAACACAAGTTTATAAGTTATTATATTTTATTAGGTTTGCTCACAGCACATTTTAATAACATAAATTTTACACTAGTTGAGTAGTTACAATATTATTTCTATGTATATGCCAATTATGAGCTAACACGGCATTGTTATCACTAAGAAATATTACTTTATTAAGCTAAAATAACAATATTGAAAATAGAACTAGGTTATTAGGTAAATAAAACTATAATAATAATAATAATAACTAAGTCTAATAATAATAAATAAGTCTGTGCTATTGCGGACGAAGTTATCAAGACGAATAACTACCGGAGATATATCTTGAGGGATGGTACAGTTTACATTCGTCGGGCGTGCCACCTACCTGGTGAGTCCCTCAGGCATATATTTTCCGGTTGTTCTCGTCTTGTTAACGGCGAGTACTTGCACAGACATAACCAAGTAACCAGGATTATTAACCAGCAACTTGCTCTGAAATACAAACTTGTAGATGTTGAAGTGCCGTACTACAGGTATGTAGCTGAATCAGTTCTCGAAAATGGTCATGTCACGTTGTACTGGGATCGAACTATCATCACAGACAGGACTGTTGTGGCCAACAAACCTGACATTGTGGTGATAAATCGATCAGAGCGCCGCCCAATGATTATCGTTGTCACCATTCCGCATGACGGCAATCTCGCGAAAGCTGAAAAAGATAAACAAATTAAATATCTCGATTTAGCTCGCGAGGTTGTCGACATGTGGGATGTAGATTCGGCAATAATTGAGCCGATAGTCATATCTGTCAATGGTCTAATAGCCAAGAGCCTCGATCACCATCTACAGAAGCTCGCGTTGGGTGCTTGGATCAAGGGTTTGATGTAGAAGGCAGTGCTATTAGATACGGCACGCATTTTGAGGAGGTTCCTATCTCTGGAATCCTAATCACCGGCAGCTTAACCCCTGTTTCCGATGCCCGTGGGGTACCATATATTTTATATTTTTAAATGAATTTTATATATGTATATTTAAAAATGAAAAGTATATTGAAAATATTTAAATAAAGATTGTAATAATAATATTCTATCACATAGACACAACACCATCCAGCCAAAACTAATCAGAGCTTGTACTATGGGTACTAGACAATGGATAAACATACAACTACTACGCCATCGAGTCGTCATCTACTAGAGTCAGTATTAATTATTGTGAATAAGATAAAGTCAATCTTATTATATTTATACTTTGACTGTTTGAATTTCCGGACATGTTTGCATAAGTCATTATAAACCTCAAAGAACAAATTAGACATTGCTCGACTATCTGACGAGATATGAACTGCATCGACATTTTTATATTTAAATAACATTTACTGATTTAAACTCTGTTATTTGTAAAAAATAGGGTTCCAAAGCAAAACCAAAGCACTACATGGCATTGATGGTGAAGGATGGCAAGTTGCGGCTGGTGGTGCGCGGACGCAAGCGGAAGGAAGTGTCACTCGCGCTTCCTGTTTCTGATGGCACTTGGAGACAAGTAAGTACACACTATACATATATGTCTGAAGGGTTTAAAATAGATGTGTTTTCTTTTAGCTGGTTTACATTTTACTGTTTCCTAGGCATATTTCTAAATTGTGCTGCTGAAATTTATTTTATTTTATAGAACTTCTTCTCCCCGGCCTTTATTACTCCTAGGTCTTTTCGGCTTTTCTAGTCTTACCAGATTTCACTGGATATCAGTTTTTACACGGAGCGGCTGCCACTTGACCTCCCTACCCTAAGGCTAGACCAGTGTCAGGATATTATAGAGTACTGACTTCCCAATAATGACTGCCATAGATGTTCATGGCAGCCGGGACCGACGGCTAAACGTGCTCTCCGAGGCACGGAGCAGGCGATAATTGTCAATCAATACGCACATAATTTGTAAAAGCCATATAACTTTCGAAAGTCAGAGGTGCGCGACGAGGGTTCGAACCCGAGACCCTCTGCATTTCAGTCTGTTGGTCTCCCCACTGAGCTTTTTATTTTATAAAAGTAATTGATTAATATTTTTTAAATTTATTTTCCGAAAAGCTCAATACAGCAGTTCTGACTTAGTAATCGAATCCTTCTTAGGTCAGTCGTAAGCACAAATTTGTTACAATTTTATTGAGACAGGCTTTACACATATCCAAAATCAATGGTGACCTACACAATTATCTTTTTTCTGATATTTGTAATCTTTTTCAACTTTTATAAATTCCTTACAGACGTCATTTGTCACTAATTCATTCAATTGCTCTGAACGTGAACGTAGTAAAGTGAATAGATTAATAAGATCATTAGACCTCAATGAATCGGCAAGACTGGATCAAGTGCCTCCTTTACTACTAGTTAATTGCGCTGAAACAATTTCCTTACCCATATCTTTGCTCTTCAGTAGATCATTAAATGAAGGCGTTATGCCTTTAATATGGAAGTCGGCTATTATAACCTCACTACATAAAAAGGGCTCGAAAAATGAAGTAACAAATTATCGACCAGTCTCTAAATTGTGAATAATTGCTAAATTATTTGAAAAATAATACATAATCAGGTACATGCCACGTTGAAGACTTCGTTTAATGATTTCCAGCATGGGTTTGTTAGAGGGAGATCAATTGTATCAAACGTAGTAACTTTTGATGATATTGTCACTAAAATATGAGCAAGAGGAAACAAGTCGATGTCGTTTATACTGACTACAGCAAATGTTTCGACAGAATTGATCATAACACACTAATTCATAAACTTTTCGCAAAACATATAAGGAGAGATATTTCAAGATGGCTTTCATCATACTTTGCAAATAGATCTTAAGCAGTTGCTATAAATAATTACATATCTAGCTGGGTAACTGTGCCCAGTGTTGTTCCTCAAGGCTCCTTTTTAGGCCCACTGCTATTCGTAGTATTTGTAAACGATACCGGCAAATGTTATCATTACTCTCGGTTGCTATGCTTTTCTAATGACATGAAGATATTTATAGCCATTTATGGCTTTGCATTCTTTGTCACGTCTTTATTTATTTATTGGTTTACCAACATTTGTTACACCTATACATGTTCAAAACTATATGCCATATACTATCTGAGCGTACAAAATCAAGCGGTAAACACAACATTCACAAACTAAAAACGGATAGGTAAGACACAATGTCTTGTAAGTAAGTACATACAATAATTATATGCATATTATATGTACTCATTTACAATCTATTAACATTAACAGCTACTTTATTATTATAATGGTACTTATAGAAATTCAGTTAGTTATTTGATGGACTTGGTGCTTGAATTCAGAAAGGGAAGTGCCAAATATATGAATCTGGTGGGCAAATAGATTATGAAGCCTGCAAAGTCTGGGAATTGGAGAACTAAAGCCTAAAACTATTTAACGGTGAGGTTAATTTAGTATCTTAACAGGATTTCGGGGATATTTATAATGGACATTAAGTTTTATTTGTTCAAGTAATTGGGGACATTCGATTAAATTATTTAATAGTTTGTACAAAAATAATAGATCAGAAATTGCGTGATTGCAATGATCTAATACTAAAAGATTCCAGCCGTTTAATATAATTGCGGGTTCTTTATGCACCCGTCGAGTAACTCAAATGATTTAAAAACCGCTTTTGTATACGTTCTAATCTAAGCGCATGTGTTGCGTAGTGGGGACGCCAAACAACAGAACAATATTCTCGTACACTGCGAACGAAACGGTTGTACAGGTATATATTACTTTTAGGCTTACGAAAGGGCTTTGCAGTGCGGAGAATAAATCTGTGCGGCCTTTTTATAGTAACGTCCATATGTAGAATAAAAGTAAGTTTTTGATCAAAAAGAACCCCTAGATCTTTAATAACGTCTACTTCATTTAGGCAAGTTCCATTCATATTGTATTTTGAATCAATAATATTCAATTTCCTGGTAAATACAATCTGAGAACATTTTTTAATATTGAGTTGAAATATTGTTTATATCATCTTGGAGCAATTTTAAGTCTGAATGAGTTTCTATTACTATAGCTATCTTTAGGTCGACAGCAAACATAAATGGTGGTGAGATAGCTTGGTAAATCGTTAATAAACATAATAAACAATATAGGCCCTAGGTGGGGGACTCCTGAAGTTATTTTATAGGTTTCAGAGTTATATCCATTGGCCACAACGTAAAATGATCGTCCGTTTAAGTACGAATTAAGCCAATTAAGAAAAGAACCCGCGCCAACTTCCATCTTTCAGAGAAAATACCTGTTTTAAGAGATGCATTGAAAATTAGGCTAAGAGGAGGTGTCAGTTCACCAGCACATACGGCAGTAAAGCTAGCGGGATACCATCACACCCAGATCCTTTTGTAATATCTTGTGCTTTAAGCTTTTTAAGAATGTCTTCTGAATTTATTGCGGTCGAATTAAAAATGGCCGAATTCTGGGTTAAGTTTGCTAAATTGGGGAAAGTACTATTATGCGGCGATTGGTCAGCCAGCAGTCAGAGAATATACACTAGATAAGTATATGCCAAACACGTTACATATATCGCTTCCATCGCATGATGTACTAGAGCCGTAAGACATACAAGCTGGTAGTTCCAAAAGAGCTTAAGGCTTTTTGGTATTCTTTGCTCGATATGGTTTAAGTAGGAATTATAGCACTCTTTCGATAATTTATCACACTGCTTACTACAGGCTCGCATGGCAATCCTATCCATAGGGTTCTTATACATGTTATACCTTTTCCTGTGATAATTTTCCTCACGTATTAATCTGATAAGACTTCCATTAAACCAGGGTGGGTGTGAGTTATTATGGACAACAGTTGAAGGTACATGTTCCTTTATTGTTTGATTAATAATTGTGTAGAAGATTTCAAGCATTGTGTTGGGGTTACTAATGCCGGAGAAGAGCTCATCCCATTGGACTCTCTAAGTTTTGTTTAAATAACAGAGTAGTTTGCCCTTTTGAAATTTAAACGATTCGTCTTTCCGATAATTGTGGAATAAAAAAGTTAGATCTGAATCTATCAAAGTGCTCAGTTGTTACTTATACCAGGAAAAATAACACTATACCATCTGAATATACCTATACTTAAAGGTCAAATAATTCCCAAATTTAATAAGATCCGTGATCTTGGTGTTCTGTACGACTCGACGCATCTATTTGATGAACACATTGATGGCATTCTTTAAAAAATTCTTAATCCCTTGGGTTTGTGATGAATATTTATATTGCACATTCGTAAGAAGCACTTTAGAGCATGGGTCGTAAATTTGAAATCCACGATGTGAGAACTGATCATAACACACTTATTCATAAACAAGAGAGATCAAGCGCAGGATCAACAGTTTTACGTGTTTTCCGCTAACGCCGGGCTGTTATTAAAAATTTTCTTGATAGAATAACCTAATAGCTATTTGTTTGCCCGACCCGTTATTCGAATCCGAGACATGCAATGCAGTTATATTCACTTCATATAAATGTGATAGGTAGCATATTCTGTTAATTGTTTTTATTCTCATCCTATTTCCTTGATATGTAATCCCTATATCTCTGGCAGGTGTCGGTGCGCGTGTCCCGCGGGCGCGCGTCTCTGTCGAGCGGCGGCGCGGCGGCGAGCGCGCGTGCACCGGCCGCCGCGCGCGCGCACAAGCTCTACGTGGGCGGCACACCCGCGCCGCCGGCGCTGCCCAACTTGCCTAACTCGGTGAGTCACTATATAGCTGACTTTTCGGCTGTAACATGTTGTATGCTGAGACAAATCACGAATAACCTTGTGCCGTGACAAATTCACGTAATAGATGTGCGTATTTGTAGCGATCCTTTCAGAATTGTCTTAAAAGACAACAAATATTTTTTTACTATATACATAGGTGTTTGTTACTTACACAAGTATGAGTAATGAATATTTTTTTCACGTCTCAGTTTCTCGTTCCGATGATCTATTTGGGTTTCGTCAAAGAAGGTTTGAGGTTTCTAGGTCAAAAAGAGCCCCATGTCATCAGTAAGGACATTATATTACGTTTATATTGAAATCTAGCTGTTACCCGCGATTTCGCCCACGTAAAATTTTACAAAAAGAAATATAACGTAAAAGTAGCTTACTCCTTATAACATCAGCTCTCAGCCAGACAGACAAAAGTGTTAATAGTAATAATTGCTTTTTTGATACAAGTTCCATATATATTTTTAAATGCATTTGATAAAAAGCTCTTATTTTGCAACTACAAACAGACACTTCAATTTTATTTATTTGTAAAACACGTTACTTCTAATTACAGCAAAAAATGTGATATGGTACAATAATATCCACATATTATTTTATTGGGTCACTAACAAGGAAATCAAAATACGATACCTACTAACTAAAAATGTTGGTGGCACAGATCGTCCGCGTGGGCGGGTTCGTGGGCTGCGTGCGCCGCGTGGTACTGAACGCGCGCGCTGAGGACCTCGTGCGGGACGCCGCCGCGCACCACGGCGTAGGACAGTGCTTCCCCAACGTTGAGCACGCCGCGTACTTCGGAGGGGACGCCCACGCCACCTGGTCCAGCGCGTGGGCACTGGGCGCTGATGGCACTGAAGCTTCTATGGAACTGAAGCTACAGTTCAGAACTAGTGAACCTAACGGCGTGCTGCTTGCCGCGGCTGGTTTGCTTTTGCAAATTAAAGATGGTGCAGTAAGTATCAACTTATATCCCATAATAATAATGTAAGTAGGTACGGAGTACACATATTTTTGGTAGAATTCAAGGAGAATCTATGAGCTCTATTAAAATTTGACATTAGGATTAGATATGCCAGAGTCCACCACCTGATTTACTAAGTTAAGTATACATATGTAGTATCTAATTGAACTTCGTTGACACAATATTATATTTATTTATATAAACATAATTATTATAGTATAGTATAAGTGAAGTGTTTAAATAACAAGAATAATAATTTAAAAAATTCTTTACATTTATTGTTATATTTTGTGAATATTTATTCAAGATTACGAACTTTTTATATGTTACTACTTTATATTTATAATACAAAATATACATACGGTTACAAGTAAAAACTTTAACAAAATATATTGTAAATCAAAGTACCAAATAGTTTTATTAAACCTATAGATAATTTTGAATTGAAAATGTTAGGAATCGTTGTCCTTTCCTTACGTATTTTATTTCGACTCATAATAGCAAGTTCACTGTACTGACATCTACATCTACCGCCTTTAACCAAATAAACTAATTTATTAGGTGGTCCTCTCTCGTCAAACATCGAGCTCGGAGCGATCTCGTATCTCAACACGTGGTACGTCGGGCACGGCGTGCGACAACACGTGGCACTCAGTTCGCGCGCGAGTCCACAAGAGGGCGCTCGCGCTACAACTGGACGAAGGAGAGATGGTCAAGGATGAACCTCCCACTGCGCTACTGGAAGAAGCCAATGAGACGATACCGCCGCCTACACATTTGTATATTGGCGGGTTACCTGGTATGTTAAGACTAACAACATGCAATAACAGCAAATAATAACGTCTACTATTTATACTGGGTGTAAGATACAGCATACCGAAAGCTGGAATAGTATATTCAAAGCATTTTTACAAGTTGAAAATCATTCTAATTTCAACGATACCTTTTTCTGTGATTTGAATTTCTTCTAGTTACGAATATAAACGTAGCGTAAACAATTATTTTTTTTTTAAATTTGGGTTACATTTGGGTTCGATTTTACCCAAGTCCTACGATTGTTCCTGTTTATGTTATACATAAACAGTTCACGAAATCATCTGTACACTAGCGCGGTACGCAGAGGTCACTGTATTTTTATCAGTAATGGAATTGAAGTTTACGTCGAAATAAATACCTATAGTAAAATGTTCGGCAAAATATTTTCGGTACGCATCCCTTACACGCTGTATATTTTATCTGATAAATGTTAGTTTCCATTCGTCATAAACTATGTCCAGCACATAGCCAGAGTTATAACTTCAAGTAAGTTCATTAAATGTGGTCTCATATTTTGTGCGCCATTTATCGCATTCAATATTAAGAGTTAAGAGCATTTACACCTTATGGCCTATTCGAAGTGGCAACGTCGCTAAAAATGTTGAGGTTTTCTAGTGTAATTAATTTATGTAGGCGTTATTTAATAAATGTTTTAAAACACTTTAAATATCAAGTCTAATGAAATACAAATGGAACATAATTAATTAATTATTTTTGTATCTAAATAATGGATCGGCAAAAGCGTGATGCTTTATTATAGATTTCTTAATATTTATCCATATACATACTTACAGAAGGAGTCATGGAATCTACAGACGGCGGTAAGAACTTCAACGGCTGCATCCGGGAAGTAACAGTGGGAGGACAGAAGCGAGACTGGACTGGCATGGAAGCTATACACAACGTACTACTCGACTCGTGTCCAATACCCCAATAAACACTCTACCTAGCAAATAATAGGGTTCAAATTATATTATTAATTGGATATGACGTATAATCATAAAGTAGTTTTATGGTTAAAAATCGTCATTATACGTAAGTAAGGCTGAATACTTACTTGAGCAAGCCACTTAAAATGTAGAATAGAAAAGACAAAATAAAGTCTGCAATGTGCCTTATAATATTAAGCAATTACCGAAAAGTGCCATTAGTAACTTATAATTCGAAATATTATTCATAATTCTGATAAACTGGTCATGACAAAACATATAAACGTATATGCGTGCAGTGTCATATATACATAAACTGTAGATGTATATGCCACTGTATATACTAACTTATATATAATATACTATATATGCTCCGAGAGGAGAAAACACAGACTTTACCTTACAAAGTATATTGCGTCGGATGTGAAGTACCGTAATTAAATATGAATAAGCCTCAAGAATCATTCTGATAACACACGTTATTCAAAATATTTTGTGTAAGGACGGCCTTTGACTACGCATTTAGCAATAATTAATACGAACCTATAAAAAATCGATATTGCACCAACAGATTGCGTCATTTTAATTTCTGACAAAATTGTCAACTAAATCTGTGTCACATATCGCTGTAACAATGTTTTAACTAACAATAAACTAAGCGTGGAAGACATTATTGTATTTTATTAAGCAATATTTCGTTTAGTTTTGTTCCTTTTGGCATTTTACAGATGGCAACACTACAAACGATTTCTTGAGGTTCTGAAGAGGCTATGTATATATCATATGTACTAATATTAAGTTAAACATCACTTTAGCGTCAAATACTCGTTGTACATAGAGTACTTAATGTTTCCACCAGTATTGTTATAATAATTGTACATAATAATTAGTTTATTTTTTACTTTACATGTAAACTATTAGTAATAATAGTTATGTCCTAATATTTAGTAGAATATCTGTCGATCTTACGAGATTACATATTTCATTTAAAAAATAGTATCTGATTGTTAACTACCTAAAGTACCAATAAATTAATCTAAAAACAGCAAATTGAATATAACGTTTGTTTCATAATTAAAGTTTCCAAACTTCTTCGAAATAGGGAGTAAGTAAAAACTGTCTTCCTGGCGATTTTAAATTGTATTGATTTTTATGATTTGAAATTTTATTTGTGAATGTCATTAAACGCTGATAATCTTTGTATTATATAAACTAAATAGGTGTGTTTGATTGTATAGAATTGCGACTGTCAGTAATTCATTGCTAGAATTTCAGTGTGGATTGTACACAAACTGTTCAAGAAAATGTTAACATTGCCCTAATGCAATAGGCATGTTGACTGGTCTAAAAATAAGTGATTCGAATTCAAGTCCATCTTATATATTAGCAAAAAATATTGGACACAGACCTATTTTTTGTTTTAACAAAACAATAAATACTTACTTACGCATTAAAGTTCGGAAGTGGGGGCTTGTGACGTCACTGCCCTATAAAATTTGTACCGACAAGTGACGTAACACTTAATTTAACCTGTTGTATCTTCGTTATTATTAGTCTGTGTGACAAATGAAAAAATACGTGTCCATTATTTTTTGCTAGTCTTAAAGACGGACTAACATCATTTTATTAGTCAACATGCCTATTCCGTAGGAAGTATATCGATTCAGTTTTATTACAATATTTAAAGTTATGTTTAGGTATATTGTAACCCAGAATTTGACTATATGAAGTTGCATTTAAACGTAGTCATTAGCGTAATACCGTACAATAGATTAGTGTCGTTTTGTATTGTACGTAAGTTGTTCTCCCGTTATGTTCGTTAAAGTTTTAAAACGAAGCTTGAATAGGTAGGTACTTAAAAGATAGATTGTTCTAAAATGATATAGATTGCGATCATTTGAGCTTAAAATCATTAACCATTATAAACTAATAATTCAACTGGCCTCCAATATTATTTTTATAGTATTCGAGAAAGATTTTTATTGCAACCCAAACATTATCATTTTTGATTTTTTTATGAATTACTCGCCAGATTTTTGAAACCAACATTGCCCTACGATCGATTATGTGAGTTAACCAATGATATGATACACTAGAAATGTTACTTTTATATTAATAGACGTCAAAAATAAGACAATAAATTATAGAGATCCTGAATCCAGACTTCAGATCGTTGATAATAACTCCTATCCGAATAATTGCGCTTCAACTGCTTCGCAAGAAATTTTGTTTCGAGATTCAACATTTTTACGGTCCCAACATTAACCCTGTCTATTAAATAATAAGACTATTATCATTTTGCGTACATTACTCACTTGTAAATACATAAATAGGGATCAGCTTTAATAGTTACGAGCGGTTCTGTCACAAAATAACTATAATTTATTTAATAATAACGTGTTCAGTAGTGTTATTGTACGTGTACATATAAGTCACTGTATATAAATACATATTTATTGTAACTGCTTTTCAGAGGAAGAAATAAAAGCCCACTTTGGCAATAAAAAACATTTATTTATTTTTCTTCAATTCGTACATCAGCACGGCTTACGGAAAATGACAATTTGATACTAAACTAAATACGCTTAGTATTAAAATATCATTTTTAGTAAGTAATCTTCGTTCCGCTACGCACCTGACTCGTTAAAGTATGAAGATTTACGTTAAGTGTTAAAATATCAAGTCGACCAAGTCAGCGGTGTAGCAGTACCACCCGGAATCAAACTCTTGACAATACCCTCAGCTTTCCTTCACCTAGCAAACCATTTGCAATCGATAATCGAACAATAAAATCGACTAACTCAAGGTTAGACGACTGTATTTTGTTCGATTATTCGACTGCAAATAATTTAGCGACAAAACTGGGCAACTCATTGCCAGCTTTTTAATAATATTTTTTTTATTTATTTACTCTGTCGACACAGGATTAATGAGACGTCTAACAAGCCTATGGCTATCAACATTACTTATGTTTTAAACAAAGCTGTATATTTTAGCGACTTTTGAAGAAGTTGTACTTGAGTGATATTAGCTTTTTATTATTTATAATAATATTGATAGCTAGAGGCTTAAAGGTACAGCAATGATATTGTCCAGCTTAAAACGGTTACACTTAAAATAGTCTGAATACTAAATTCTAACAAAAAGAAAGACACTGCATTCGTATTATTATACACTACTTCACCTAAACGGCGTTAGTTTACTGTTTACTATGGACATTTTGACATAAATTGACTCCATATACATATATTTTAGTTATACGTGCATATAACTGAAATCATAAATCTTTGGACTAAAACAAAGCACAATAAAAAAACATCTAAATTTGAGATATAATCAAATATTGCAATTTTTACAATAGACAAACAATTCTATGCTATTTTTTTTTACTATTAATAAACATCACAATTTTACAATGTTACTGTATAATGAGTGGAATAATTTTATATGGTGTTTATTCTATTATGGCCGAAAGAACGATGGCGATAATATGTTGGTTTTATAGAAAATGAGACAAGAGAGTATGGCAACACTTCAACCACAGACAATAACAAACTACCTATGTCAAAGTGCGCTATCTATAGATAATAATTGTCACAAATGCAATTTATTACATATCAATATTTTAATAATACGCGAATCAATAAATCGTGGAATAATCAGTTTATTTATTTTGATAATTTTTGAGCAAATTTAACTACACACTATCTGCTCTACACAAATTAAAATTAAAAAAGCAATCAATATTATCCGAGATAAAAATACATTAACAGAATTTGGCAATAATCGAAATTATTTAAAAAAGATTTTGTATCGAGCATAGACAAAAAGATCGGATACACATCGCAAAAATGGCGCGCAAATTTAATAGTATGATATTATGGTACATTAACATATTAAATTAGCATTTAATGGTCATATATTAAAAATGTATGATTGTCTGACAGTGGACGATACAAGGACATGATGGTACAGTACAGAAGGCCGGACCGCCGAGTGTCGAGTGCAGGTATGCGACGCAAACAATATATAACCGTCT
Organism: Catocala nupta; assembly: GCA_963675205.1. Taxonomy (NCBI): domain Eukaryota; kingdom Metazoa; phylum Arthropoda; class Insecta; order Lepidoptera; family Erebidae; genus Catocala; species Catocala nupta. The sequence continues at coordinate 1,471,532 of OY776089.1, read as the reverse complement.
TCTATATATATATTTAGTTTATAATATTATATTGACTACCTTCGGCGACTCCTCTCGACTGTATTCTGAAATAATGAAATAATTTAATTACATACCGTTAGATAACAGAAGAATATAAAAAGGGGTTATTATTCTGAGCCCATGTCCCACTGCAGAGTAAAATGTCTGATGTAATTGTTTGGTAATAATAATTACAAATGTAACTTATTTAAATAAAATATTTTGTCTAGGTTACCTGTAGTACGGGTCACTATTTTTGTCATTTTATTTCCACAAAGCCAAATAATTTTGATAATATGATAATGATGTGACTCAGTAAATGTAATAAACTCACTAACCCCTTTGACATTCATAAAAGTTACTTTGTGACCTAAATGAATAAATGGCTTTTGACTTTGACTGTAGGCGACATCGCCGAAAACATGTAGGAGAGTAGGCTGTGATGCTCATGAAACTCAGTACTACAGCTGCTTGCCATCTCTGGTCAGAGATCCAAAAGCCGACCCGAGACAAAGTGGAAAGATGTAATGTTGAGTGACGTGAGGGAATGCAAGCAGTCCGTCGACGATGTCAAGAAGTGTTGGTGTTCTATACCAGTCACCCTCCACCCCTTTGGGGATTGGCTAGAGGTTACATATTGGTACATACCTGTCGTCTACATGGAGAGGTACCCGCGCGCGGCGGAGCGCCTGCGCCCCACGAGGTAGGCGATGAGCACCACCACCACCAGCCCACCCAGCGCACACCCCACAGCGATTGGCACTGCGTCCGGCACGTCGCCGCTGCCACACTCGAGAACTGGAACACACATATTATTATTAATCTATAGTAACAATGTGACAATCGTATTCGAATTACATTCGAATGAAACGACTACACGGATAGTATATTTTTTTAAGTGGTCGCATCGCCACTGCGACTGCGCTAAGTGTCGTTTGATCTCAATACGGGACAACATTTTGCGAGATCCACAAATAATGATTGTAAAGTCAAAGTAAGTGTAACCGACTGCCACGCCTGAGGTCGTGGGTTCGATTCCCGCAAAAGTCAAACATTTGTGTGCATGAACACGGATGTTTGTCTTGATCTGGGTGTTTCTATGTATAATATGTATGTATTTAATAAAAAAAAGTATATATGTATGTTTATCCATTGTCTAGTACCCATAGTACAAGCTCTGCTTAGTTTGGGCTAGATGGTATTGTGTGTACATGTGATAGAATATTATTAAATAAAACTATAAATATATATGTATCTATATAATAGCTAGGACCTTAACAATGCAGAAAAGATAATAACGCGTTTTATACATTTGTGATTCTAGTATCAATCGAATGCAATGACGGCATCGGGAGAGTAGCAAGCTTAAGAGGAGGTTAGTAAAGGCTTCAGTCCTATGCATGTACGAAAAACGAGCGACTATTATAGATCTTATTGGAATTACTTAAGGTTAAAAAAAAAAAAAAAAAAAAAAAAAAAAAAAAAAAAAAAAATGGGATGGCATGTTTCTACAGAATATACCACGGGGAGTGCTCTGAAGAGTTATTCCAGCTTATCCCGCCCTCCTCTTTCCTATCCAGAACAACGCGTGCTGGGCTCAGATGCCATCCTTACACGGTAGAGTCGACTAGAGTGCGTACCAACAAGTTTGGGTCCTCATACCTCTGCCGAACGATCAAGGCATGGAATTCTCTGCCAAGGCACGTGTTTCCTTCTTCCTTCAATCCTGGGTCCTTTAAGCGGGGCGTGAAAAAGCACCTTCTCAGGCCGTCTAAGTAGAGACCTCAACATCGCCTCGGCTGCTATGAGGACGATGTGGAGGCCACTGCACTTAGACTACACGACTGCTTACCATCAGGCAGAGAGTGGTCATTTTGACGAGCAAAATATAAAAAAAATAAAAATATAAACACGAAAGTTTGTATGGATGTATAGATGTTTGTTACTCTTTCGCACAACAACTACTGAACCGATTGCGATGAAACTGGGTATGTAGATAGCTGAAGACCTGGATTCACACATAGGAATCCCGGAAACTGGACTTACAGGGGTGAAACCACGGGGAAAACTAGTATTAAAATAAATTTAATCTAAAAATTACTTGTACGATAATCTCTTCGGTAAACAGCAAGCCTCGCTCCTATAACGTAGAACCATAATGAAGTGTTCTCCTCTGCCTACCTTTTTGGGCATATAGACGTTAAAACTATGTACATATGTACAATTCATTTCTAATACGCAGGTGACTTATACCATAATCACAAGGCCAACGATCCTTTAAATATCTACCAACTCATCAAAACATGTGACAACAATATAACATTACAACAATAACAGGACATGTTATACTATATAAATAATGCGTTATTTGTATTTATCAATCATGAAACATATGTTGATAAATTAATATGTTTTAAATGTGATAAACATTATCAATCAATGTTGAGCTGATATGAGAGTACAGTCAGAACTGAGAACAATAAATACCATTACAATTTAATAATTTATTATTTTTATTTATAGTGGCTAAATATACCTATGCCTAGGTCGTACCAAGTGGCGATGGCGTCTTGCCTACCCCTCTGTTAAAACATGTGTGATTATTAGTATTTAGTCATATATTGTTGTTTATGAATGCTAGTATCACGGAAGACGTTGTTTACATTTAAATATATGACACATTGCTTATCTAGAGTAGTATCAAGTATTAGTGAATCACATAAATTGAGTAGGTACCGTGTAGGGATCGAATCAAATTTACTCGCGCTCTGCACGCATACATACATAGATTCACGCCTGTTTCCCAGAGGGGTAGGCAGAGACTAAGGATTTCCATTTGCTACGATCCTGACACACTCTCTGGCTTCATTCACTTTCATCACATTCCTTATACACGCTCGCCGGTTTAAGACAGCGCCGAGCGTAAGACGCAGTTGGACTGAACGACAGAGCTCGATATTCAATCGACGCGCGGCCGCCATATTAATATTGTATGGAGGATTTGAAGTGCTTTCTAATAAATATGTATCTTTATTGTCAACCAATAACTTAAATATTTGGGACGGAGAAATTGTAATATAACTACTTATGTTTCGTTTAAGCTGTAAAATAGGATAGATTTCTACTGTTATAATATAAAAATCACTTAACACGAGCTTACGTTTTTGCATTTTTCGTGCAAATTTACGTAATTTTGTATGCGAAAATATTAATTATTTTAAGTTTTTTACACGGAGTAATTGTAAACACATTCATTGTTGTGGTAATTGTATATTTTATATTTGTATTAAACAAAAAGTGTTGATTTTATCAACTTAACTGTGACCGCCTGTTTTGGCACATTTCGCTCGGCGCAGTCTTAAGGTTCTCTTAACCTGGCCTCTGCACGCATCATTACACTTTATGTATGCAGACCTTTGTGGCCATACTTTAAGGTCATATATGACCATGACACTGCCATGCGGTGTTGTTGTGTCATGTATAAATATGTGAATCACAAATAATTGTTTTAAGTCTGGATATTCATTGTGTCTGTTGTTAATCCCCCCCATCCCCAGATATGGTATTTTTAAGACAAATATCATACTAATATAACAAATGTGAAGTCTAGACAGATGTTTGCATGTTTGTGTCTTAATCTCACGAAAAACGTTCTACCGATTTGGATTAAACACGGTTATAGCATACCCTGGAAAAATTTATAGGATACTTTTATCCCGGAATACATTCGTATGGACTTCATGCAAGAGTAGTTGCAAGCAGAAGCAAGTATAGGTAACCATATTGACTTCACGAATGACGTAGTTAGTGGTTTAAGTGAACGCCTCGCCACTGATACTGCGCCGAGTGTTGTGGGCTCGAATCCCACACGGGACAAACATTTTTGTTATCCACAAATTAATGTTTCGATTGAAATTAAACAAACTTTATACGGATTTTATCGCGTTGTTTAATATTTTTTTATTAATCACTATAGACTATACTAAGATAGTCTGGTCAGTCTCTCCGTGACCATGGCTGCTGAAAAGCAACCAAAACGTCAGAGAAAGTGTAAAATTAAATCTAAATAGTTGTATAATTTAAATAGCTTAAATTGAAGTAAACAGTATCTAGTAAAAGTGTTTAAAGTTTGAAAATTATGTTATATAAATATTAATAATGCTTTATAAAAAAATAAACATCGCGGTAAAATCCGTATAAAGTTTGTTTAATTTCAATGTATAACATTCGCGTAAACATAAGACAACATTATTGTTTCAAGGACAACATTATTGTTTCAAGTCTATGTTTGTAAAGCCCCTGAAACACAGATTTATTGATAGTGCGGGTTTTATATTAAACAAGTAAGTAAATCTTAGAGTTCGAAAACATGGTCATAGTCATTACGGGGGTTTATCGACTATGCTGAGTCGAATGGCGTTGACCGCGATTCTCTAGCTCTTACGGTTCTTGAGTTGAAAGTAAATGTAAAAATCCTTGCATTTATTCTGTATAGTAAAGCGTACGTTTCTTAAAGAGATTATTATTTAACTAACGTATGAGTACGTAGAGGCAGGTATGACGCATCCAACATAACAATATAAGGAAGCCCCACAAACGGATGTGGTAATCGTTAGCCACATTATAAACCGCTGTTTAGATTAGGTTTACGGGAAAACTATGTATACGATGCAACAATTCTGCTGCACTGTAACCGATTTCAAGGTCATGTATAAACATATAAAGAATAAGATCCTCTATTTATTTTACTAGGTAGTTGTCCGGAGAGAATTTGACCTGCACACTCGACAAAAAAAAATATAAACAGTTCTCGAATCCACTTGAACACACACAAAAAAAATCATAAAATTCGGTCCAGCCGTTTAGGAGGAGTTTAATTACAAACACACGCACATAAAATTTATATATATAAAGATTAAATTAAAATTCGATCAGTGTTACACACTTAACTTCTAAATGCCAGATGGGATCGAACCTGTGTCTGCGTGGCAATGCGACGGTTTCCCACTAAGCCTAGTGGCTATTGCTGCTTTTTTTTATACGGAGGTACCTACCAGAATAGTAACCAACTCAAAAAATCTACGTAAGACATTTTTAAATAAATTCTTGCTACGTGTAATATTTATAATCGACACATTTGCCCGTGTAGCACAGTAAAAGGAATAAAAATATTTTGACGTCCGTTTTTCAGAAGCTTTAGAAAATGTTATTAAAATAATAGATTTTTAATAACATTTTTTTCTTCTGCTTATAAGCGAACTTAGAACTAAATTATATATTAGATGAGTGTAAAATCATTTGTAGGACAGGACTATTGTATCCGCACTAGGAAATCTTGTCACACAGATTATCAGAATTAATCAATACTAATATTATAAATCTAAAGAGTTTGTTTTTTGGTTGAACGTGCTAATCTCAGGAACAACTGGTTGGAATTGAAAAATTCTTTCAGTGTTGGATAACACATTTATAGAGGAAGGCTATAGGCTATATAACATCACGCTACGACCAATAGGAGCGGTGCATGAATGGAAAATGATGCAAAAACGGGGAATATTCTCAAGTAAAGAAGACGAAGTTGCACGGGTCAGCTAGTGTAGTTTAAGCATTGCATTCCATCTATCCGTTGGCGCCGGATCTGATAAACAAACATACAAGACACTACAGGAAATAAATTTTGTAATACGAGTACGCAATAAAATGCAAAAAACAGATTCAGCTATTTAAAATATCACCAGCAATATTTACATTGGAATTTGTATTAATTAATTAGCTAATTAAAATGTTATATGTAGAATAGAGAATAGCACAGTCGAGGTGATATTGATCTAGTTTTTTTAAGCCTATCGGATGAGACACGTGTCAAGAAAGCCGAAGTACGTTCCTCACTTGTCTTAGCCAGCAACCATCTCATAATTTAGAGCAGACGTTCCTATCGAATCTCTAAGAGATGACAGTTTTTTTTTTTTTAGATATTCTCGGGTCTTCTGCGAGTGAAGAGAATTTTCGTGGATCCCCGCTTACGAATTGTGAACTCCATTTTTTTGTCACGCCTACATAGACCCCCGTCGAGTCTCTCCTGGGGGTCCACCTGGACCACTTAATTACCTTAATTATTGTACTGCATGATTTTATGCAAAACCTTAAATACCGTGTCAAAAGACAGTATTAATTTTACTATTTAAAGAAATTATTGCCTTATTTTTTGCAGTGGTTATAATAATGATAATAATTCACCACTGCTACTGTTCCGAATATAGCGGATTCGATCCGCAAAAGGGAAATAAAAGGGAATAAAATGATTAGATGATTAATTATATCGAGTCTAAGGGCTTGTATAACCACCTCCAGATAGAATTTATCTATAAGATAAAAGTCTCGCCATCTCACCTAACATGAGCGAGACAGCATGCGATTTATCTTTCGGATAACTTTTACTTGTTAGTGGTAGGAGTGACCGTTAGTGTTCTGTGTCCGTTATTTGAGTGCTTGTAAAGTCCCCACCGGAATACCGTATACACAGAAAGTATACGTAGTGCAGGAATTGCCTTTTAAAGAATAAAAAGGACACGTTCCTAAGCAATATCTTTTACATTTGTAGACATACTAGCAGTCGCCTAGTGGTCAAAATTCGACCATAATTGATTTACATTTTAAGTTTGATCGTTATTAAGGTTTTATTGTCTATAACTTTACCCTTATAATCACATTTCATTTAGATTTCGCTAAGGCTATACGGGTTAATTTACCTATCTTTTTCAAATAAATTATTATTTAATTAACTTTACTATTTCATTGCCAACATTCCTAAGCTTGCTACTTTGTTTTTTGTCTTTATTACATGTTAATAAGATATTATGTAACCATAGTTACGAAGAATTTTACGACGTCAGACGAACGATGCCGAAATACTACGAACGCTATTCGACTGCGTCTGTCAAATGAATAGATGTGTGCGTATCGTGTTTTCATAAATTTAATCTATTTTAATTTATATTTTATAAAAATATTATAAATCGCCTCTCCTTCTCCATATAAACTTTAACTATGCCAAATTTCATACTCCTCCGTCCGCGCAATTTTCGTAAAAAGGGATACAAAGTTTTTGGTTTACGTATTAATATATAGATTAACAAACATAATGAAAATAAACATTGAAAGCCTCAGGACGACGGGGCACGGCCATAAATAACGTGAGGCGTGGGCGATTAATAATAATTAGGTATAATATGCGCAAGCGCACGCGACGCCAGATGCGATAACGCGGCAACATAGTGACACTGGCCGCTGTTGATATTAATAGCGATTATCGACCAATACGAGTGTTTCTGTGATGTTTAAACGCATGTTGTGTTTGTGATAAGCCTGTTAGGTTTCGAGCCGCTTGAGAGTTTCAAGCGGTATGATTTTTGTTGGTTCCTTTATGATACAGGCCGAGCTGTTTTTTAAGGCAATTCTCGCACTAAGAATACCTGTGTCGCGGGAGACCTTGCAAACATTTTAACAACACCCAGACTCCAAACAATAATTTGCGAATCACACATTTTTTATAAGGCATTCGAACCTACAGCACTCGATGTAGTGGCGATGCGATCACTTAAATCTCTACGCCATTCGTGCATACTTTAACCACGCTAGAGAGTATTGCCACATTTTTTTTGATAAAAACCAGTGAACAAAAATAAAAGTAAGTAAATATTCTCACTGCGAAAAAATAACACCACGGAATCTACTCAAAGCAGGCGGGGCTAACTAAGCCATGTCGCTATAGTAAATAACAATAATAATATCCTCCAGACCGAATTTCGGTCACGGCGGCCAGTCTTAACGGAGACTGGCCAACTACGCAGGAGATATTATAGTGCACAAGTGTGTGCGCAAACACAAGGGCACTCTCTGTTCCCTAACTCTCATGATCTGATGGGACGGTAATCCGACACGACCGGGAAGAGATCGGGCGCAGGACCACGTGCTTTCCGAGGCACGGGGGTGTCTAACACCGCCAACTTCCTGACTCCGGGCTGCTATTGAGATTTCTTAACTGAAAAACCCAATAACTTTTTGTTGGCCCGACTCGGGCTTCGAACCCTTGACCTCACGCATAGCAGTCGCACTCATTACCACTGCGCCACCGGGTAATTGTATTAATGGATTTTTTAATAAACTGTAAAACAGAACAGCTCATAGCCATCCTGCCCCGTTAACCTTTTGAACGCCAACGTCGGCTATACTCGACATGCGCAAGCGTGCCCTGTGCGCCAACGTCGTCCATACTCGACAATTTAACAAAAAACAGGGCACAGAAATATACAAAATAAACATATTAAATCATTACTTTTCTGTATTTTATTGATCTAACTTAAAAATTTAATCCTCAATTATTACTTAATTGTACACAGCAAACAAAATTTGCATATTAGTTATTCAAATATTTGATCATAAAAACAATATATTAATATATCGATTTTCGGGCTTGGCGTACAGGACATGGAGCTGGCGTTATGACGTGGCGTTCAAAAGGTTAACAATAACGTATGTTTTTGTGTAGTAGATTTGAGTAAGTAGCTGGGTTGTCAATAATAAACTGTGTTAGTATGAATGTACTGCTGCCATGTTTTATTTACGTTCACTGCTATAAACATAATGTAATAAATTGGTATTTTTTCGTATTTTCTAATTTTATTATTTTAATTATCACTAATATTATAAAGCTGAAGAGTTTTGTTTGTTTGGTTGGTTGAACGCGATAATCTCGGGAACTATTGGTTCGAATTGAAACATTATTTTAGTGTTGGATAGCCTTTTTATCGAGGAAGGCTATAGGCTATATGACATCACGCTACGACCAATAGGAGCGGAGCAGTAATGAAAAATATTGCAAGAACGGGAAAATTCTCTTATGTGAAGCAGACGAAGTTGCGCGAGTCAGCCAGTATTAGGTATAAAGCTGAAGAGTTTGTTTGTTTGGTTGGTTGAACACGCTAATCTCAAGAACTACTGGTTCGAAATGTAAAATTATTTTAGTGTTCGACAGCCTATTTATCAGGGAAGGCTATAGGCTATATAACATTACGCTACGACCCACGGGGGCGGCGCAGTAACTATAAACGCGCGTGAAACTGCGGGAATAGCAAATTTATTATAATAGACATCTCCGCACTAGGAATACATCCTGTCTGAGGATCGAACCCATAACACTTGGCGTAATGGCACCTAACCACTTAAACCACTTCGCCATTCGTTGCAGTCATTTGACACCGTATCTAGTACAAAACCGCAAAGAGTGACATATACAAAGTATGTGCTAAGTTGGAATCAGCTATAGGGTGGCACTGCTCCGCGGTAATACGCCTTGTGAATCAGTACCTTCATGTAATGAATGTATGTGTTTATCAGTTTATCTGCTTCGGTGGCGCTATGGCAATGTGAATTCTACGAGTTCAATTCTCGGTTCAAGCTTACAAAAGCTATCGGGTTTAATAATATAATAATAATGTCCTCCAGACCGAATTTCGGTCACGGCGGCTAATCTTAATGGAGACTGGCCATCGGCGCAGGAGATATTATAGTGTGCGCAAACACAAGTGCACTCTTTGTTCCCTAACTCTCATGATCCGATGGGACGGTAATCCGACACGACCGGAGAGCGATCAGGCGCAGGACCAACGGCTTTACGTGCTTTCCGAGGCACGGGGGTGTCTAACACAACCAACTTCGTAACTCCAGGCTCGTTTTGAGATTCCTTAACAGAAAAACCCAATATATTTTTGTTGGCCCGGGATTTGAACTCGAGATCTCATGCACAGCAGTCACATTCACTACCCCTGCGCCACGGAGGCAGTATCGGGTTTAACAAGTTTTTTACAAAACGCCGACACTACAACAATTTCTGTATTGACTTAACTAACATTCAAATAACGGACACAAAGAACATCCCGACTGAGGTCATCTGCACATTTTTTTGTCCCGTGTGGGATTTAAACTCACTACACCCGGAGTCCAGAACCTGGCGATGTTGTATACACCCGTGCTTTCGGAGAACTCGTAAAGCTGTTGATCTTCCCTCTCCCTATCCGATTGTAATGGATTGCCGTCCCATCAGACAACGAGAGTGACGAAATAGAGAGTGCACATACACTTGTGCACGATAATATCCAGCACAGATAGCTGGTCCCCATAAACATTGGCTCCGTGACCGAAATTCAGCCTGGGCAATCTCTATTCTCCAGACTGAATCTATTTAAAATTATAAAAAAGGGTAATGTGTCTTTTAGTCAACAATATTTTTCTGTGTCTATCCTCGATTTGGCCTTGTGTCTTCAATTCTGGCTATTAAAGGATTAACCTGTTGAGTCGCAGCAGCCACATTGGCGGCCAGACAATATGTTTTGGTCCTTACGTCTGGACTCCTGCTTTTAAAAATATTTCTGTTACTCACCAGCGCTAAATCCGTTGCCAGGAGTGGTGCGGTAAGCTTCCTCCTGCAGCTTGGACAGTGTGAGCGTGGCTACTACGCTGGCAGACTCCGAGGTCATGTTCAGCTGAGTGGGCGTCTTGCAGCGGTACGAGATGGACACAGGGATCTGCCATTCCGCGCCGTGGTACAACTGGACGGGATCGGCTGAAGCTAGAATGGAGAAAATGAAGGTAAAGCTAATGGTAAAGATTCTGTGAGTGTCTATTGAAAGAATGTGTCTACTTATACGGTGTGTTTGTTTTCTTGTTTAAAGATAACTTCCGCAGTATGAATAAAGCCTGTGTTGCAGGGAATTTGACAAAAATTTAAACAACTTGCAGAACAACCATTTGTGGATAACACAATTTTTTTGTCCTGCTTGGGATTCGAACCCGCTATACTCAACGCAGTAGTAGAAAAAACCTCATCTGAAGAGGCCATCTCTATGTAAAAAAAATTGAGTAATACAATTTCAGTTTCCATATGTTTATGTCCACATGAACTTCTATATTTTATATGTACATATTTTAGTAGTCAATCCATCGATTACTCGATCATTTGACTTGATTTACACAACGTCGTATTCTAAGCTTTTTATAAGTTCCCTCGGGTAAGGTATTTACTTCCCTAATCATTATAATCAGAGTGAGCTACAGCGAAGAGTGGCCAAGTCACAGTATATATATATATGTATACTGTGGCAGAGTTGATCTAATTAGGGATTATACGATTATATTATATTATGATACGTTTAAGCTATTAACTCCGTGAAGCTACAGAAAATTTCTGAACAAAGAATAATTATATATAATTAACTCTGGTCGAGTCGCGTATCGAACCCAGGATTACATGATCGGCTGGAAACAATCGCAATCTTATAACATTCTGCCAAGAACACATTATCGGATTTTGCCCGAATATAATGCAGTATAGTATACAAAACCTTATATTTTAGTACTAACATGCATTGACGAAGTTGTCAGGCGTGAGAGTGATGTTCAGACTCTTGACTCCGTAGTACTTGGTGGTATCATTCTTGTGGTACATGATGGTCATGTTGTTGGCAACGGTTGCGTTAGGGCTGGTCCATGACAGCTGCAACCACTGGTCGTCGGTGCAGTTACCGTCGACCACCGTCGCGTTGGCCGGCACGTTGATGAGGACATACCAGAGAGATGTGGCTGTAAAGAAAACGAGTGATTTAGAAAATTTATTAAATCAGTACACGAAAAAAATAGCGGTCCCGGCTGCCATGAACATCTATGGCAGTCGTTATTGGGAAGTCACTGCCCTATAATATCCTGACACTGGTCTAGTCTTAGGGTATCTTTAGCCTTCGGGTTGCGGAGGTCAGGTGGCAGCCGCTCCGTGTAAAAACTGATATCCAGTCAAATCCGGTTAGACCAGAAAAGCCAACCCCAAGTGACTTGGGAATAATAAAGGCTAGGGAGAAGAAGAAGAACAGATAGACACGTCCTGGATTTACACATACGAGGAGGGCCACAGTAAATAATATAACATAAATTAAATAATATAACATAAATTAAAAAATATAACATAAACTAAATAATATAACATAAATTAAATAATATAACACAAATTAAATAAAAGCATTGGCTAAAGTTATTTAAACTCGTTTTCTGAGCAGCTAATTAACGACGTGTCAAAAACAAACTCATGTCAATTGATTGGGTGTTGCTAATTCAGTTAGCCAATTACAGCAGTGTGACTGTCTATTAATTATTGTACTCGTATTACTCTACCATTAGAAACCAGAGTTAAATTTGCGTTTACAGATTATTTGCTTTTTAGTTAATTAAAGTGTGATTTTATAATAAATCTTTTTTTATGTAATAGCAGGCGAGCCTACCACTGGCTAGCTAACACTGTTCCAGACTCCAGAGAAAATTATTGAGGATTTCTTGACTGATAAAATTCAATGCATGCACAGCAGTTGCCATCAGTATCGCTGGCACCGAGGCAGTCTATTGATCGTAAAGCTCAATAACACTACACTGTCCGGGATTACAACCCAAAACTTTATGCACAGCCTTTACAACCGTTGACGCGCCACTAAGGCGGTCTACCCTATTTATTGCAGTCGAGAACATTTCTTGTGTTCATTTGTTAATTTATACTGGGTGTTTCATAGTATAGTAGAACCACTCAGGGGGTGATTATACTTGTTATTATGAACAATTTTTTTTCTGGGACATTGCAGAAATCGCGAAGAATATGTTATTTTCTTCGCGATTTCGATCGAGATCGCGATTATACTAAAAAACACACAGTATGTAAAATATATATTATGTAATATACATAATTATATACACCATTCTCAATTAGTAAGGATAACGAGAGCACTCTTGTAAAACATTACCGCAACAGTATGAAGGCTAGCACAAAAAATTCTTCACTTAAATATACATATAACGAGAAATGAGGTCGATTTATTACAGTATCGCTCACTTAATAAAGAATATACACGCTTAGGCTGATTGTCCGACATTTAAACAAAGACATCTTATCTGATAACTCGTGGGAATGGCCTACAATCTACGCTTATTTAAATAAATATAGAACATTTTCAGAGCAACGGTAGTGAATGCAACTACTGTGCATGAGGTCTTCGGTTCGATACCCGGTTCGAACAAACCAATTTTTTTATTTTAGAGTTCTCAGGCCGTCCGCTGCGTTAAGCGGGTGCACGGAGCGGGCGCCCGCAGCGGGGACCCACGCCGTGCTCCGTCACGGACAAATGAACTTTTCGCGGGCGCCCGCGACGGACTCCCGCCTCTCGCAGCGGCACCCGCTTAACGCAGCGGACGGCCTTAGTAGCCGGGCGGAGTCTGGAATTGCGTCTTACAGACGATAACAGACTCGCTCCCTATAAATTGGGCGCTAAAAACAGAAATGTCTTTGTAATACACTTGTGCCTACCCCCTTTGGGGATATAAGCGTGAGACTATGTAGGTACGTATGATATTTTTTTACAAATCCTCGACAAATGTTGATGTAGGTACTGACATCTATCCTACCGGCGCTTAATATAGGAAAAATTATATTAATCGTTGTTAAGTCGTTTTCTCTAAAATATTAGAGAATAGTTTATAGCCAATTAGTATGCTACATCAAAACTTGATGTATGATACTTATAAAATTAGTCGAACACGACCATAATCAATTAATTTTTTTTTAAACTATGTATTTTCTTTTAAGTTTTGGCTTCTGTGACTCTTCTCCATATAAATTTTAACTGTGCCAAATCTTACAATGATCTGTGCGAGCAATATAATTATAAATGACTACAAAGTTTTCTCTTTGCGCTTAAGTTTTTTAAAGAAGACAGTGTTTATTACGTTAGCCCATATGGTTGATGGCCGTGGTCTGCCAGCAAATGACAGGTCATGGCCTGGGAACGAACGAATTGAAGTTTATTAATAAAGGTAGCAAGATGACACAGCCTGCCAGACAGTGAACTAAAACATCTATATTAAATATAATACAGAGAAAAGATTTGTTTTTTTTTTTTGTTTGTTTGTCAGAATTTAAATCAAAAACGGCTCAACCGATTTCACAAATGCTTCCACCATTAGAAATCTGTATTAACACTAAATAACATAGGAAATATTTTATTTAAAAATAACTTTAATTAACATAACCTAACCTACTTTTACGTGAGCGAAGCCGCGGCCAAAAGCTAATATAATAAGCATATCCTTATTAATATTATAAACTCGAAAGTTTGTATGGATGTTTGTTACTCTTTCACGCAAAAACTACTGGACCGATTGCGATGAAACTTGGTATCTAGATAGTGAGACCTGGATTCACACATAGGCTACTTCTTATCCCGATATTCTTACGGGAACGGGATTACGCGGGTGAAACCACGGAGATAAGTAGTTATATATATATATAGTATTGTTGTATAGGTACAAAAAGATAGCACGGGGTCCTTTCGTGTACATACTTGCATGGGTAAACCATGTTAGCGTACATAACGTGTATTTTTAAATAAATATCTCAGGACAAAGGATCATAAGTTCACAATGCCAGAGATATGTACAGCTTTTATATATTTAACAGTATATGGCCGAGGTCGAACGGCACACGCGAAGGTCACACTCCTTGCCGATTACAAGTTTATTATTGAGGAAGAATATAATGTTCATTATTGTATGTTTATCGAATTACATACCTACGAAATCTACATCTATGTATATTATAAATACGAATGCGAAATTGTTTGTTTCGCCTTCACGACTTAACTACTCGACTGATCATCATGAAATTTCGCATACATGTTGTCAGGGGTATAGAAAAGGGCATACCGTTCCTTTCGTACAGTAAAAGTACCTGTTTCCGAGGGATAGACATTTACTGAAAATCTACATTAACTTTGAAATCTAGTTTTAGATAAATAACCGGTCTAAAAGTTAAAATTAAACTAGAGGATAACATGTTATTTATTAAGTTGATAAGATATGAGTTAAACAGGAAATATGGGCATCAAAACATTTAAGGATTAACAGATCTATTGCCGTCGCGCTAGGCCCGAACCAAAATATCAATGTGACTAAACGCATAATAACCTCTGACATCATAATCGGGTATTCCCCTGTTTCCTCCTTTAAAACGAAACCGACTTATAATACTTTTTTATGAACATTATCGGAATGATTGTAACTATGTGTGTATGTATTTATTAGTATTTTTATATTTGCTTCCTTTATGCCTGAAATCAGACGCAGAAAAGCGTATTTTATAATTTTTAAAGGTCCTAGGCCTTATAATAATCTATGTCTAATGTTTGTTTGTTTGAACGCGCTAATCTCAGGAACTACTGGTTCGAATTGAAAATTATTTAAGTATTGGATAGCGCATTTATAGAGGAATGCTATAGGCTATATAACATCAGGCTACGACCAATTGGAGCGCAGCAGCAATGAATAATGTTGCAAAATCAGGGTAAATTTTCTTATCTTATATGAAGCAGGCGAAGTTGCGCGGGTCAGCTAGTTTAAATATATAAAAAGCAAATTTTAGAAACAGTGCTGTACCAATTTCACCACTAGTTTTTATTTTCTAATGCTCCTAGGTTACTACCTAACTAGAAAATAAGCGAATAAGCAAATGACAAATAATCAGCTATTGGTGCCAATTCTGTTGTCACAAAATTCTCTTATCTTAGCTAAAAATCTCTAAAATTTAGTTTAGTCCTGTCAAACGACATTTCGTATTCTGAAATCGCTACAAGTGACAGGACTAAATTAAATTTTAGAGATTTTTAGCTAAGATAAGAGAATTTTGTAACAACAGAATTGGCACCATTATCACAGAAAAATCTTTGTCATAGGACATATATTATTGGGCCAATCGCAAACAGACCAATTCAAATCTTCAAACTAATTAACTGTTCATAACCACTAAACATTTTTCTGTTAATAAATAGAAGTATATACGTTAAAATTATTAGTTTTTAACAACACAATAGGAACCATTTTGTTTTTGTTGAACAATAAAGAGCCTACGTAAATAAACCATATGAAAAACAACAGCTGTGCTAACACGCCGACGAATGTTCATACTTTAACAGAAAGGTACGGTTGGTAAGACAGTGGCCCAAAGAATAAGGCATCGGAATTCCGATCTAGAAGTCGTAGGTTCTATTCTCTATTTCACTACTGAAGTGATCCCAATCCTAACATAAACATTATTAGTTTAGCTGGAGGGGTTTCAAGTCATAGGTAATTGAAATTACTAGTAACGTCTAAAATAAATTATTCTGTTGTAATGTTCTGGCTGCTCGAAAAGCCGAGATTACATAGTTCAGACAGACATATAGAAGTCTAGTTCTGCCGTCATAGGAAAAAGACGATTTTTTCAAAATTGAGCTTTTCACGTATTTGGAATCAGTTAAAAAAAAACGGATCTTCTTCTCCCTAACCTTTATAATTCTCAAGTCACTTGGGTTCGGCTTTTCTAGTCTAACCAGATTTGACTAGATATCAGTTTTTACACGGAGCGGCTGCCACCTGACCTCCGCACCCCGAAGGCTAACGATACCCTAAGGCTAGACCAATGTCAGGATATTGTAGGGCACTGACTTCCCAATAACGACAGCCATAGATGTTCATGGCAGCCGGGACCGACGGCTTAACGTGATCTCCGAGGCACGGAGCAGTCGATAATTGTCAATCAATACGCACATAATTTCAAAAAGTCATATCATTTCCGAAAGTCAGAGGTGCGCGACGTGGGTTCGAACTCGAGACCCTCTGCATTGCAGTCTGTTGGTCTCCCCACTGAGCTATCGACGCATCTACCAGTATATTTATATAAATATATATTTTTAGGAGATATGTTTATTTTCTTTATGACGCGTCATAAGAATTTATTTCCACGTGTATCCTACTACGGCAACGCATGTCTGAATAAAAAATATCCTGTTTTCAATCCAGAACAGCTAATTGTCGAGTTCTCCAAAACCCATTCAACAGTTTTTGAGTAAGTGAGACACATGCAAACATCTTCACAAACTCTCATTTACAATACGTAATAGTAGAAAACATTTATTGACAAATAAAGATTTCTCATTTCGCCGATACCCTGAAAAATGCGTCACAAAGAACAGTCGGTATGAATAAATAAACAATAAGATGACATTGATGGAAAGACCGCTATTGTCAGAAAATGTCCACACAATGTAAGAATGATTGAAAGTTACGTGGACATTAACATTCAACAATAATGACGCCATTGAAATTAAACACTTTATACGGATTTTGTCGCGTTGTTTATTTTACTTTAAAACACTGTTATTACATAATTTTGAAAACTCTAACACTACTATTATTGAACTTTACTAGATACTATTTAAACTATATTTTTAATTAACTATTTATATTTAGTCTCCCAGAGAACATGGCTGCTGTAAAGCAACCGAAACGTCGCGTCGGGGCAAAGTGTAAACTTAAATATAAATAGTTTTAATTAAAAATATATAGTCATCGTTATTCTTAATCTTCCTCCATCCTTACTGGCATGCAAATGTTACATTATATGTTTTATTTAATATGCGTTACCAAAATTGTGCTTAGTAAATTAAAAATTATGCATCAACATAAAATTAGTATCTATATTCAAAACAAATATATACCTAGTAAAAGTTCTAATAAATAGGTACTACGATAAAATTCTAATAAAAAATAAACTTGTGGCGCATATTGGCCAGTGTGACCACCATGGCCACCTGCTACTGGTGGCTTCACTGACCAGTCTGCGGCAGCTCTAAAAAATGAAGGTTTTTGTGTGTGAAATACGACTTTCAGTTACAGTGAGTCACTAGACAATAGTTTTGGTGTTATATCACTTAGAATGGTTGCACTGGTCGTAAACAACAAAAGAAACAAAAATGATGTTTCAGAACTAGGTTAACTTTTAACTCAGTAAGAAATAAACATTGTTAAAAGACAATTATATTAGACATTTTTTGAACTATAAATATAAAAAAATAGATATTGCCGGCGGCTTCGCTAGCGGCAATGTAGGTTAGGTTTCTAACAGTTTTTTTTTTCGGATGATGCGTATCCTATGTCCTTTTGTTCCTTTCTGTTCCCCTGATAACGTGTATGCGAAATTTCATGATGATTAGTCGAGTAGTTAAGACGTGAAAGCGTAACAAACATATAAACAAACAAACTCACAATTGCTATTTATAATATTACTTAAGCAGTATGATTAGGTACTGTAGTTATAACTCAGCGGGTAGACTGTTGGAGTCGTAAAAAGGTCTTGAGTTCGATTCTACGTCACACACCTGATCTTTAATGACTTGGGGATATAATCATTTGCTTTAAAGGAAACATTGGCGTAAACTTGCATGTCAGAAGATTCTACATAACCTTGTTTGAGATGTGTGACGTCAGTGAAACCACATTGGGACAAGCACCGAGGACTACCTACCCTTCTCATACTGAGAAGATGCTCGTGACCAGCAGTGGGGAGGACGTAAGCAACTCTACCCGATGGCGCAGCGGCAGTGAAGACGACTGCTGTGCATTAAATCGCTAGTTCGATTACCAGGTAGGTTATTGGGGTTTCGGTCAAGAAACCTTTCTGGATCTGCCAACAGACGTATCCTAAAACTATATCTGGTTCAATTTAAATGTAATACACCTCTGCCTACCTATTCGATAATACGTGAGACTATAATGATATACAAGACTAGCTGACACGCGCAACTTCATCTGTGTCACATAAGACATTTTGCAACATTTTTCAATAATGCTCGGCTCCTATTGGTTGTAGCGTGATGTTATAGCTTATAGCCTTCCTCGATAAAAGGGCTATCCAACACTACAATATTTATTTTTCGATTAGAACCAGTAATTTCAGAGCTTAGCGTGTTCAACCAAACAAACAAAGTCTGCAGCTTCATAATATTAGTATCTATCGATAGTATTCTATTTAACATCAAACAGACTTGCTACGTCTTATCCAACATTTAACAGCATAAAGAGCTAATTGTTGCTTATCAGACGGGGTTCTTTACGAACCGTCTGTAGTCGTAACTGCTGTGTTGACTGATAGATAAGGCACGGCCACCTGTGACTACATAATATCGTCTACGAGACCATATAGAGCGTGTATCTTAAAGGCGTGGTCATATTTTAGCGATTGAGACTAAAATACAGCGGCAGTAGCGCATTGAATATTGCAATCTGGAGGTCGTGGATTCGAATCCAACCCGTCGACGGCAACAGTCTCCTAACCTCCCAAATAAAGGAGAGAACACAAAACACAAAAGACTTATTCGTCAACTCGACCGCGAAAAACTCGTCCACGTAGTCGAGTTGGGAATAATTAATTCTACCTATTCTTTTATTATGCATCTCGACCGCAGGCATATCAACTACGCGGTCGAGTTGATACACCTAGTTTTTGTGAATTTGTTTGTTCGTCATCTCGACCGAGTACAAAAAGTACATTCTGGTAGAAAATGTTTAAGGCATATCATGGAAACAATTATTTTGTTAGCCAGAATAATATGCGTGCTGTGCTAGCATAAAGATCGTAGATATAGGAATTACTATCGTCGGTTTCGTAAAAAAGTAGTCCTAACATACATACATATATCCTGATTAGAGTTTTCTCTTTCTTGCAACTTTGTTTTTTCATTGCAGGAAAGAGACAATATAATGATCAATCGATCATTGCCTGAATGACGTTTACATGGAAACTTCAACTTTACATCCATGTTGATTTTTGAAATATACATATTTTAATTCAACAGTTTTTTTTTACTTTCCCCATAGAAGAACAAAAATTGATTTAAAACCAACCACTTTTGTACTTCACTGTACAATAGTGCCATATATTTTTATTGTCGGTCAAGTTGACGAATACAAGATACGAAAAAATAACTTCAGCAACTCCACCACGTGGTTCGGCCGAGATAGACAATAAAAGAATAATTGGTATTAATCTTCCCGCCTCGGCTACGTGGACGAGATTCTTATTGTCGAGTTGGTGAATAAGTCACACAAAAAGAGAAAATTACCGAAAAAAGGAGGAGGATAGGAGGGATTCTATCCTCTTCCTTTGTTTGTTTTATTTTAACCTTTACGCATATCGCGGGAAAAGGGAAGCGCAGAGCTTATGTCGGGCTCACTTGATAAAAGATCTATGTCTAGCCTATCCTAGCTTATCTGGAGAGGTTAACAGTAATACTAGTAATTTGTACTCAAAATTGTTAGTAATAATTAAAGAAAAAGGTCTCACGTAATCGAGGTCAGCGTATAATTGTATATGAGGCACAGTTACAAACTCATAAGATACTCAGGATTTCCCAACAAAAAAAGCTAATAATAGTTTACCTGACCCGGAAATCGAAACTAAGAACTCACGTATACGCAAAGCAGCACGAAGAAGATATATATAAATACGTGAAGCAATAACTTTGTACCCCTTTTTACGAAAATTGCGCGGACGGAGGAGTATGAAATTTGGCACAGTAAAAGCTTATATGGAGAAGGTGGGACGAATCCTAATATTTTTATAAAATATGCATTAGAAATACATTAAATTAATGAAAAAACACCACACGCACACAACCATGCATTTGACACACGCAGTCGAATCACGTTCGTAATATTTCGACATTGTTCGTCTGACGTCGTACAAGTCTTCGTAACTATGGTTACGTATACCTTATTTATATGTAATAGAGAAAACAGAAAACAAAGTAGCAAGCTTAGGAATTTTGGTCGAATTTTGACCACTAGGCGACCGCTAGTTAATTATTTAATACCACTACCTATAATTTCTAGATTTCATTATCTACTCAAATCACAGACAATAATTTTGAAGAAAAACTAAAAGGCCGGATAAGCGTGCACTACAAATATTATAAGAGATACATAGAACAAAAAAGATATGCCAGGACCCTCGTTAGTGGAATTGCGTAATCTCTACCCTTCCCTTCGGGAAAGACTTGAATCTACACATAAGTGGAATAACATCGTATAATCAGATGTAACAGTATCCAATACCATGAAACCCATGAATAAATTACAATATGTAACTCTGTACACGAATGACAAGCATAGCTGCAGATAACAACTTATACCTACATGCACAAACACACACACACACATACACACACATGCACACACACGTGTGTGTGTTTGTGTGTCATACGTGAGAGCGACCGAGTTCCTTTCTACAGTTCTGAGTCACAGCTTGACTCATAACTAAACAGTAACTCAAATAACATGTATTTATCATAAATGTGTATGTAAGTATATTTCGAAGAATTGACGAGAAGTTTGGTGAGAGTAGATTTTCGAGGCAAATGTCACGAAATCTTTGCTGTGATGTTTGAAGTTAATAAGTAATCTTTTGATTGCGCAGACTGTGATATAGTTTGATGGGGAAATCAAGGCGTACTTTATTCGACTAATGATGGACTACTAAGAGACTATTGGAAGAACAATCCAATGGTCTTATCAGAAGTTTTATTACCATTGTATTAGCAACCCTTATAGGATTGCAATTGCATGCACAAGAAGAGACAGCGTTACTAGTCATGTCTCATTCTTACGCATGCAATAAGGGTAAAATAAATTTAAAACGCATTGGCCTGCCACGCAGAGGTCCAGAGATGAATCCTGCGGCGCATTTCATTTCTAAAAGTTATGTTCGTATTAAATAGTTAATTGGTTTGTTTAACGATGAAGAAAAACTTCGTGAAAGAACCTGTATGTCTTAGAGTTCTACATAATGTGTGGCAAGCCTGCCAACCCGCATTAGGCTCCCATGATCGACTATGTCCTAATCTTTCTCGGCGAAAAGGCCTATTCCCAGCAATGAGAGTTTATACGTAGCTATGTTTGTCGGCCTCGATGGCGTAGTGGTTAGTGTAACCGACTGCCACGCCTGAGGTCGCGAGTTCGATTCCCGCACAAGTCAAACATTTGTGTGCATGAACATGGATGTTTGTTTTGGTCTGGATGTTTCTATGTATAATATGTATTTACAAAAAAAGAAGTATTTTTGTATGTTTATTATGTGCTACATTCTTACTTCAATATTATAATGTGAATGCGACTTTGTTTGTTTGAAAGCATTCACGCCTTAACAACTTAACCGGTCATCATAAAATTTCGCATACAGTCAGCAGGGTACCGGACCAGAACCTTTCATCCAGAAAAAAAGTACTTTTACTAAACCTAACCTATATTTACGCGAGCGAAGCCACGGGCAAATGTATACTAATATTATAAAGCTAAAGAGTTTGTTTTGTATGTTTGTTTGGTTGAACGCGCTAATCTCAGGAACTACTGGTTCGATTTGAATATTCTTTTAGTGTTGAATAGCTTATTTGTCGTGGAAGGTTATAGGCTATATAACATCACGCTACGACTCACGGGGGCGGCACGGTAACTATAAACGTGGATGAAACCGCTAAATTAAATTCTAGTATAAATGAAAAATAAAAATCTAGTATATAACGAGATGAGTGTAAAAACCCAGGATTAAACCTCTTCGTCTTCATGTGACTTTCTTTTTACATCAGCTTTTTGTAATGTCTGGGCAAAACCCTCTTCCTTGGACTTCCAAATCACTCTGTTGGTGGATATCCCCTGACCTTATGACCTTGTGACCCCTATATCTCGGAGGTCTTTTGACCCACAGGACCCATATTCAAACTCAACCGAGGGATGACCCCCAAGGTGTCTGTACACCAAGTTACAAGTCAATTGGTCCAGTGGTTCCGGAGCTATGCCTGTCACTAACAGACAGACAGACACACAGACCCACATAGTGTTTTGATTAACCTCTTCGAAGAATACTCAGAGGTTAATAAAGGCGACAATGTAACTACATTGTTTTAAAGACGCTTTAGGTGTGCATGCATGTCATACGTGGTATAGATCGTGCCATACACTTATTGCAATGACACGTTTAAATGTAATATTCTAATAATATTCTATCACATACACACAACACCATCTAGCCCAAACTAAGTAGAGCTTGTACTATGGGTACTAGACAATGGATAAACATACATATATACTTTTTTATTGTAAATACACACATATTATACATAGAAACACCCAGACCAAGACAAACATCCATGTTCATGCATACAAATGTTTGACATGTGCGGGAATCGAACCCGCGAACTCAGGCGTGGCAGTCGGTTACACTAACCACTACGCCATCTAGACCGCCAATGTAAAATTTAATATTTAAAATATACCTTCTTCTTCTCCCTTGCCTTTATTATTCCAAGTCACTTGGGGTCGGCTTTTCTGGTCTAACCGGATTTGACTGGATATCAGTTTTTACACGGAGCGGCTGCCACCTGACCTCCGCAACCCGAAGGCTAACGATACCCTAAGGCTAGACCAGTTTCAGGATATTATAGGGCACTGACTTCCCAATAACGACTGCCATAGATGTTCATGGCAGCCGGGACCGATGGCTTAACGTGCTCGCCGAGGCACGGAGCAGGCGATAATTAATGTTATTGTTAATATATCGCACCAACGGTAAAACAATGGCGTAACTGTATTTTTTTGCAATTTTATAGGAAATAATGTTTTATTTTACATTCCGTATGGTATTATTTAATAATACTGCCTTGAAGACTGCGCTGAGCGTAAGGCGCGGTTGAACTGAATGACAGAGCTCGATATTCAAATCGGCGCGCGCGGCCGCCATAGTAAAATTGTATGGAGGATTTGAAATGCTTTTTTGATTAATCTTTATTGTCAAACAATAAGTTAAATATTTGGGACAGATAAATTGTAATATAACTATTTATGTTTCGTTTAAGCTGTAAAATAGGATAGATATCTACTGTTGTAATCTAAAAATCATCTATAATAATCGATTCATGCATCCATGTTTTGCTTGGCTAGGATCGAGTGTCATACTGTCAATGTTATTTGTTTACCCACATCGTTATTATTTTTTCTCGTTTTGTTTTTATTTTATTTACGTACCTACCTATGTGTGCTCTAAATATTAATCTTAGTTCTAAACATTGTTTCTCAGTAAGTGAATTATGTATGCAATTCTTTATGAGAAATAAAGTTATTCTTAAACCTAAAAAAATCACGTAACACGAGCTTGCAAATTTACGTAATTTTGTAGGCGAAAATAATAATTATTTTAAGTTTTTACACAGAGTAATTGTAAACACATTCATTGTTATGGTAAATGTATATTTTATATTTGTATTAAACAAAAGTGTTGATTTTATCAACTTGACAGTTAAGTTGATAAAATCAACACTTTTTGTTTTAACGCCTGTTATAGCACATTTCGCTCGGCACAGTCTTAAGTAATTGTTCTTGACATGAAATAAGCCCTATACTTTTGTGATTCAGTTTATGTTCTCTACATGAGTTAAATGATTTTATTTAATTATTATGTACATACTAGATGATGCGCGCGCGCAACGACGTCTGCGTCAATTTTCCCCGCATTTGAAATTTTTTTCATCAGTGCACCGCTCCTATTGGTCGTGGCATGATGTTATATAGCTTATAGCCTTCGTCGATAAATAGGCTATCCAACACTAAAATATTTTTCAATTCGGACCAGTAGGTCCTGAGAAACTTCTTCAGCTTTATAATATTAGTATATATAGATTCCATATCGTATTATTTAATCATACTGCCTTTTAAGTAATTGTTTTTGTCATGAAATTAGCCATATACTTAGGTAGATTGGTTCATGTTCTCTATAGGAGTTAAATATTTTATTTAATTTTTATATATATAATATAATCCCTGTATTAAGTTATCCCACTGCTGGGCACGGGCTTCTTCTCAGTGTGAGAAGGGTAAGGCAGTTCACCACGCTGGCCCAGTGCGGGTTATCAGGCTTCACATATCTTCGAGAACGTAATGGAGAACTCTTAGACATGCAGGTTTCCTCACGATGTTTTCTTTCACCGTTAAAGCAAGCGATAATTAACTATTTAATACACACATAACTTCGAAAAGTCAGAGATGCGCGCACTGGGACCGAACTTCAGACCTCTGCATGGCAGGACAACCGATTCGTCCCACTAGGCGACCACTGCTTTTTAATTTTTAATTATGTATTGTTTAATTAAGAAAGGAGTATATTTATGCCCGTGTTTTACCCTAGGTACATCTGAATTTCGTTCTATTCAACTACCCGTCTAACTGAAAATGTAGTTATCACTGTAACTGAAACTCGCGTTAGCCTTGTCTTTCTAACGCAATACTGAGAGATGGAATGCAACTCGCTGAAAGATGGCTTCCGATAGCTTTATTCAATATCTGCATCCTGCAACCGTGCAGGATGTAGATAGGTATTGAATTATTATGCAACGGAACCAATGAAGCAGAATGAATACAAAGGAGTCAATGTGGTGTTTATAACATAGTACTGTCATTGTTTATTCAGTCAATATCGCAAACTAGCATGCGGCCGACCTGATACAAAACCATTCATACTAATATTATAAATTTGAACATACCTCCGACTGTCTGTAACCTATTTACAGCTAAACCACACAACCAATTTGGATGAAATTTGATACATAGGTAGTTTAAAACCTAGGAAAGGACATAGGCTATTTATTTATGTAGGTACCACGCGAGCGGACCCGCGCGCAAAAGCTAGTAGTTTATAAGTTAATTAAACGATTTAGACTTTCGCGTCTAAAATTATTGAAAAGGTAATCAATATCTATTAAATTGCAATAGATATTTATTTAATGTTGACTGCTTGTAATTCTATAATATAATTTGTCAGCATTAGTATTCATTGTAATAAGATATCATGTACTTATATATCTATTCACGAGAACACTCTTGACAAACTGTACAGCATTTTGGCAGACGATAAATAATATAACAAACATATATATTACGTGTAAAGTCCGAAATAAATAAAAATAAAACCGAATCCGCGCTCGTATTAAGAAATATCTTGACAGAAAAGTCTTATAACACATTATTCGACCATCAAACCCAAGACTTAAAATGGCGCTTTTACAGTCGCTACGCCATCGAATGACTGATTCATCGTTGACAGCTAGCGTCAAATGTGTATAAACTTTCCTCATATTACAGTTTACGAATAATTGCTTTCATAGCAAACGCCGGTAGCGTTACGTAAATCATAACATTATTCTATATCAAGGACATGTCTCGTGTTATTGTACCGAAAACACGTACCTATAGATTAGATATTATAATATTATCCCTGTTTATAACTGCTGAGCACGGGCCTCTTCTCTGTATGACAAGAGTATGACCATAGTCAATCACGCTGGCCCAGTGCGGTTTAGCAAACAACATATCATCCAGATCTTTATACAGAACTGTCAGAACTGATATTTGCGGGACTCGGTATACGTTTTTTTAATAAACTATTAATATAATAAATTTACCATTACTTAAATTTAAAAGCGCCGTTAAAATACAACTTATTCGGCAGGGTTATTATTCAGTCAAAGACTACTTAAATGACAAAAACTCATGGAACTAGTTGCTTGTTGCATACAGGATTTAAAGATCTGTATTACTTTTAAGTCAATTTAGTAATGTAGAGGTACCTCGTGATTATTTGTGATGTTAACAAGTAACTTGTTTCTTGATTTGATTATTATTGAAGAATATAAATGCACAACCGCATTTAGTCACGGACTGCCTTTGCATTGTCACAAAGTGTAAGTGTATGCGCCATCATGCCATCTTACTGCCTATTTTAGATTTATATTAAAACATATACCTTAGCCCAAATTATTTAATCTCTATAATATTATTAAGTTATTACTGTTTTTATCTTTAGTTTTTTTTATAGTCTGTAGTATATGGCATAATGGCTGCAACACCTTGTTAATCTGAGTTGTAAAATACTGAAATTATATTTAATTGGCGATTTAAAAGAGTGGCCGTGAGTTTCTTGCAGGTTTCTTCTCATAGGCTCAACCCTTTGCCTGAACCTAGCAACTAACCTAAATGTAGCTTTAGTAACTTAGTAAACTCACTAACCCATATATTTTGACGTTCATAAGTGGTACTTTGTGACCTAAATGAATAAATGATTTTTGACTTTGACTTTAACTTTGTCAAACATGACTTCACGAAGAGCGTGGTGGCTTAAATGGTCGCCTCGCCGCTGCCACTGCGCCGCGAGTTGTGGGTTCGAATCCCACACGAGACAAAAACTAGTGTGATCTACAAATGGTTGTACCGAGTCTGATGTTCTTTGTGTCTGTTGTTTGAATGTTTGTAAAGTCCCCCGACACGGAAAATAATACCTCGGAAGTAGTGTTTAAAAAAAGACATGCAAATAACTTCGAAAAGTCAGAGGTTGGGATCGAACTCGAGACCGTTGCGTGGCACTGATCTCCCACTCAGCTATCATATATTACCGTCACGAAGACCCAAAAATACGAAATATAATTTGTTTATTTATTAAACATTGGCTACGAGTATTTAACAGCTTATCATGAGCATACTAACTGATCGGACGTGACCGATAAGGCAGGACTGTGGAGTCCCACGTACAAGTATTTATGTATTTCCTATTAATACATTATTTTATCTATTTTGATAGCTAGGTACATTGACTGGTCAGATCGATATCCTAATTTTATACATTCAGCTTCCTTATTTTTGTGTCCGTAAAACTTGAAACGTACTTATTGCATTGACTTGAAATTACACAACATCTATACGGCATATTATAATTCCGAAGACTTTGTTTGTTTGGTTGAACGCGCGCTAATCTCAGGAACTACCGATCCGAATTGAAAAATTATTTTAGTGTTGGATAGCTCATTTATCGAGGAAGGCTACAGGCTATATAACATCACGATACGACCCACTAGGGGGGCGCAGTAATCATAAACGCGGATGAAACCGCAGGCACATCTAGTTCCTATATAAGATTGAGCACATTTTTATATTTACTTTTTATCACACTGATTTGAATCAAACTTTATGTTTGGCATTGCTGACACATTCTAACTTTATATGTATTATAAGTGGGAATGTAAGTTTGTTTGTTACGATTTTATGCATATATTAATCGACCTATCATCATAAAATTTCATGTACACGTTGTCAGAGGTACAGAAAGGACATAGGACTTTCATCCAAAAGAAAGTACGGTTCCCTAACGAAGTCGCGGAGAAAAGCTGGTCAAAAACATGTCCGTTTAAAAGCCCCTTTATTATAATTTTATAAAGGGCTGCCAAACAGACATAATTATGTTATGATTTGTTACAAAATTGACGCTCATTTGTCCGCCATAACCTATACTCGTATACTATATATACTATATAATAGCACTAATATATTAGGTTCAGAGTTCAACACAGGAAATTATTGCAATAGGTAATTGTAAAATTAAACGTAAACAAGTGAATCACTTAGCACAAAAGTTGATACCAGATAATTGCATAATATTGTCTTCAGTTTACGCGAATGTTATTCATTGAAATTAAACTACTATATACGGATTTAATCGCGTTGTTTAACACTGTATCTATTACATAATTTTGAAAACTGTTACACTACTATTACTATTGAATTTTACCAATTTTTATGCTAATAAAATTATTAAATCCATTTATATTTAGGTTTACACTTTCCCCGACGTTTCGGTTGCTTTTCAGCAGCCATGGTCACGGGGAGTAAAAATTAGTAAAATTCAATAGTAATAGTAGTGTAACAGTTTTCAAAATTATGTAATAGATACAGTGTTAAATAAACAACGCGATAAAATCCGTATATAGTAGTTTAATTTCAACCAGATAGTTGATTTAACACAACCTATGTCCAGAGTTCAAGGTATCATTTCTATACGAAATTTCATCAAAGTTCTGAAATAATTTTGATTAAATAATGGCTCTATTGCTACAAGATTTTATGTGCTTTTTTTATATAATCATTCCGATAAAATAACAAAACCTGAGATCTAATTCTCAGTTTTAATAGCGTCCTATTGCTGTCCACTGGGCACATTTGTTAACCTCTTGCTACTGATAATTTCTTGACAGAAAAACACAATAAGAATTTGCCGGACTCGGGAATCGAACCAGAGACCTGACACAGCAGTTGCGTTCAGTATTGTTGCGGCAAAGCAGTCCAATTTCAACATCGCGAGTATTGATCTCCTAATCTACCAACTCAAAATTATTAGGGTCAATTTTAAAATCGAAAGGTGTTCACAAAACGACACTTGGTAAAGGACGTTATATAGTTTAAGATCCTTGCTTTATGTATTACGATCTTATTTGATTGACATGTTATATAAGAGTCATATAACTGGGGATAATTCTATTCATAGCCGGTACACATAGGGGCGCTCTAAAGGTCATGAAGTGAACGTCGCTAGGTTACTCGGCAATCAATGATTTACTGGCACATGTATGAGTAAATATGTTCTTGAATGCATGTATTGTTGGGCATGCTAGCCCGCATCGACACCAGTGCCCAGTATTGGAACAATTTATGAACAGGATTCGACTCAATAATAATATCAGCCCTGTATTAAACTGTCCCACTGCTGGGCACGGGCCTCTTCTCTGTGTGAGAAGGGTTAGGCCATAGCCCACCACAATGGACCAGTGCGGGTTGGCAGACTTGACATATCTTCGAGAACAGTATGTAGAACTCTCAGACATGCAGGTTTCCTCACGAGGTTTTCCTTCAACATTACAGCAAGCGACAATTAACTAATTAATACGCACATAACTCCGAAAAGTCAGAGACTTCATAACAATATTTTAGATGTGAAAGTAGGTCCAGATGTTTGGGTGTTTTTACTTAATACTTATGGATTTGGATGAAAATTGGCACATATAGCAGATAGACTATGTCCTGGACACGTATTAACAGGATACTTTTACCCCGGTATACTTCTTATCCAGTTTATCTTCCCGTGGCGTTTTTAAGCGGGCACAGACGCTGGTATTTATACTCCATTTGGTTAGGTACTTAACCAAAGGTAAACAATCTTGATGTGACTTTTTACACAAACACATATTAAACAAATAAACTGCTGCTTAAACTAACGGTTAAATTGATTTAGTAATCGTTATTGTTGTATTTATATTGATCTTTAGCAGCATTTTTAAAATTTAAATTGAGTTTTAGATAAAAAGACACATTAAGATTATTTACCTTTAGTTAAGTACCTAACCAAATGGAGTATAGGTTATAATTAGTAGGTACATATATACATACATATATTCACGCCTGTTTCCCAGAGGGGTAGGCAGAGACTACGGGTTTCCATTTGCTACGATCCTGACACACTTCTCTGGCTTCATTCACTTTCATAACATTCCTCATACACGCTTGCCGGTTTGAGGTGCTCTTAACCTGGCCTTTATCCAGAACGTCTCCGATCTGATCAAGAAACGTTCGCCTAGGTCTTCCCCTTGCGACTGTTCCATTCACACTAGCCTTATAAACTTTCTTAGTCAGTCTTTTCTCGTCCATTCTTTCTACATGCCCAAACCAGCTTAACATACCCTTTTCTATTCTCGTCTAGGTATATTGAAGAATTTCGTTTAACATCTACATTTCACCAGCTATTTTTTTAAACCTAGCTTAAACACTGCACTGGAGGTAAAACAAAGGAACGAAGCTATCGCAGTTGATATAACATTTATAGTCTTCGTGCACACAAAATTTCAATATCATTTTACTCTATCCGAAAATGGAACCAAAGTAATCGTACGCGGTCAACAATGTGTGTTATGAAACCTGGACCTTAGTGCCTAGTATTGCCTACTCCTCTCGCAACTCATAAATCCATGAACCTAGAAGAAGTATACCCAGAAGGTGTGCAAGTCCACCCTAGAATCGTCTACTGCCCACACTATTAGACTCTGACAATAATTCTGTACGCTTATGCGTGTATATATGTATGTGGACTATGGCCTGTAATAGGCCCAAGCCCAGTCAGTGACAATCAAATAAAACAGGGCTACGAGATACAATATTATAAATAATTAATTGGTGAGTAATATGCACTAACGTATTTACAATGCTCCGTTGAACGATATCAATGGAAAATATACCGAGGGGCGTTGCAGTGCGTCATCGTTATTAAACTGTTATTATTTAAACTGTTTACTGCAGCAATAGCCTAGTGGGAAACCATTGGATTGCCACGCAGAGGTCTTGGTTCAATCCCAGAGCATAAGGCATAAAAATAACTTCGAAATGTCGAAGGTGCCTACCCTTGACATTTTGAAATAATTTATTTTTATTACGGTCTATCAAAATTACTACACCCCGGCTGATGGTAAACCGTCGTGGACATGTGGATTCCATACCACATCCTTACGTGAAGTGGTGTGGGGGTTCCAAGACTTTTACAGTTGTGTGCATATTAAATAGTTTAACGGTGAAGAGAAACATCGTCTGAAAATCTCATTCAAGTTCTTCATAATGTTCCCGAAGATATGTGAAGTCTGGCAACGCGCACTGGGCCAGCGAGGGACTATAATCTCACCCTTCTCACAGTGAGAAGAGGTCTGTGCCTAAGGGCCCGTTTATATGGGAAGCAGAGAGGCCGCGCGGCGCCCGCGTACTAGGATCGAGCGCCGCGCGGAGGCCGCGTGATTTCATCGTTCGGAAGAATTTGAACGTTGTGTCCTAGTTAATAGAGTTTAAACTTTCTATGAACGAATTCTAGTACAAGCGGACGCCGCGCACGTGTTTTGAAGAATTGAAAAATAAGTTATCGCGACCTGGGTTCACGCAGTTACTTTTATTCTTTCTTGAAATACACACGTGTTAAGTAATAAGTAATTTCACAAAATGAAATAAATAATGTGACGATGATGATGAATGATGAATGAATAATGAACGTGTGATTGGCCTCCGCGGGCCTTAGCATGGCCGCCGCGCGCTCTCGTCTAACTGCAGCCTAACAGTGTTGACACTTTAAATACAGGGTTGATATTAGGTATTACTTATTAACCACGACCTTTAAATACATGATAGTGTGAGAGTTATTATTAAAAAAAGACGTGAAAAGACTTACACCACGAGACGGAATAGGCACAATTTAAAGTAATGATGAATTTAAAATAATTTATAAACAACAATAGCAGCAGAAAACTAAAGACTGAGCGTTTCGCGTGCGAGGTCACAAGAAACCCAGCATGGCGTCCATTTTAACCTATTTATGTAAAGTAAGTAGGTACCTATTGTGGCCTACTTTATAATTCTACACACTCATTATTATTAGAGTATGTCATAATATCGTCGAATATTACTTATGACCTAAAACATTTGACAGAATGTAAACCTAATACAGTTCTAACTACCAGACTATTGCCGACTTATAGTTTTCAGTTCTAGTCTCCATGATACATCTGCGTATTTCTTAACAAAAGACCCAATCAAATCCTCCCACACCAAATCCGGGATTTGAACCCGAAACCTCATGCACAGCAGTACCACTGTGCTACAGAGACATTATACCGCATTAACTGTTAAACTCATTCTCGTAGGAATTTTACAAACGTCAAAACTAAGTCTACAATCAGAACTATCAGTTATAACAAGATCTCGAAAATCGAACCCGCTAGACACCATAGTGACCATTGAAACCACAGCACCATCTAAATAAGCACTGAATATCTGTAGTCTGCAACCACGTGTAACGCCCACATTTGATAAGTTATTATATTTAATAGGGGCAGATACGCCTATCGATATTTTCTTGGAAACTCCCACATTAGAAACTTACAAAGGTCAAAGATTAAGTAATCACATTTAGGATGGCAGCCATATACAATGATAACTTTTAGTATATCAATCTAATTAAAAATCAAGCGCAGTTAATCTTTTGTATATAATTATTTTGTACGTAATAATGTCAATTAACTACCAATTTTGATGGTGTTTTTGTGTGAGCGTTGCGCGTTAGCGTTGCGATTGGATGCTAGGATTGTGTTTCGTTCGGGCAAGATAACGTCTCTTGGATCTGCTAGTTAAACTATTTTTTTTTCGTATAATTCATCTGCCATCTTCTTCTCTATATCTTATATATAAAATTCTCGTGTCACAATGTTAGTTACCATACTCCTCCGAAACGGCTTGACAGATTTTATGAAATTTTATATGCATATTAAGTAGGTCTGAGAATCGGCTACTATGTATTTTTCATACTCCTTAGTGATAAGGATTGTCCAGCACTAAAAATTTTTTTAATTTTATGGTCGAAACATGTTTTTATGGCAATACATCGTTTGCCGGGTCAGCTAGTAAACTGTAAAACTAAGTCTAACAGCTCTGTGCGATGCGCGCAAAATGCTTCAAAGCAAAAACAATAGTTTGACTTCACGTATTTGTATTACATAAAATTAATTCAATCTTTTCGAAACCGTACTTCGAGTAGAAAATCTCGTCGTAAAATATATTATACGAACGTACTGACTCGCCCGGGGAAATACCACGCTTACCTATACAGGAAAACGGAAACCAGTAACACTGCATTTAAACCAGTGAGTAATGGCTGCCTAACTTACTCACTATTGTAAGTCAGCGAGTCTGGCATCCGGGACCGACAGGCCGACAAAGTCCAACACCAAGATCCCTATATATTTTGACACATATTCTATAAAAAATATGTCAACATACAACTGTGTTTCTTGATATAGGTCAGGTATAGGTC
The DNA here is from genome assembly GCA_963675205.1 of Catocala nupta. Lineage (NCBI taxonomy): Eukaryota > Metazoa > Arthropoda > Insecta > Lepidoptera > Erebidae > Catocala > Catocala nupta. The sequence continues at coordinate 1,437,871 of OY776089.1, read as the reverse complement.
GACAGGACGACTTGCCTGGCCCACCAGACCATGTGTAAAAGTCTAGCTGTCTGATCATCTGTTCGCAGTCGTTGAAACCAAGTTCAAGGCAAGTTGAACACAGCAGTCACTTCTGTATAAGCAACGCTGCTATAGAGCCGTCTTCGACATACCGAAGTCGGTCGACGACCAAGTATTGAGCTACAAGAGTTCTGAAGACACACGTACAAATCGCTTCCATTCCTTGCCCATCTTCAGTTAATTTACTTAACTCTTCTGAGAATGCCTGCACTAGAAATCATACCTATATAGAAAGCAGATACCGTAATGTACATAACTGTATTCGAATTTCTTTCGAATGGAATTAGGCTAATCATTCGAGAGATTTCTCGAGAATAGAATATATGTAACCAAATATAGTATATGTAATTGCGATTTTTATTAACTTAGCAGTATGTATGTTTTATAATATTTAAAATAATTGACCAAGTAAATATATGTACTATAATAACATCTGAACAGTAAGCTTATTATTATGAATAAACCTCCATATTTTATTAATGAAAGAATAATAAACCGGCGTCACTATTAATAGCGAAACGCTAAAAGCTGAGTCATCATAAAACGACAACATCTCTGGCATCCATGCATTCATTATAAACAAGAAATTCCTGTTACTACGTAGAACAAAAACTTCGTCATTGAAATTAAACTACTATATATGGATTTTCTCGCGTTGTTTATTTATCACTGTATTACAAGATTTTAAAACTGTTACACTACTACTACTATTGAATTTTACTAATTTACTAGCTGACCCGGCAAACCTTTGGCCATAAAAAAATGTTTCGACCAAAAGATTAAAAAAAATGTTAGGGGTGGACAACCCTTATCACTAAGGGGTATGAAAAATATATAGTAGCCGATTCTCAGACCTACTAAATATGCATATAAAATTTCATAAAAATCGGTCAAGCCGTTTCGGAGGAGTATGGTAACTAACATTGTGCCACGAGAATTTTATATATAAGATAAGCTAATAAAATTAGTAAAATTCTTCTCATAGGCTCAACCCTTTGCCAAAACCTTTAAGTAAATACATGTAAATCTGGTAACTTCAGACTCGATTACCTTTGAGATTCATAAGTCATTCATTTGGGCTAGATGGTGTTGTGTGTATGTGGTAGAATATTATATTATTATATTATAAGTGTTACTTTGTGACCAAAATAAATACATCATAATAGCTATATATTACTACATACACACAACACCATCTAGCCTAAACTAAGCAGAGCTTGTACTTTGGGTACTAGACAATGGATAAACATACATATATACTTCTTTTTTTGTAAATACATACATCCATGTTCATGTACACAAATGTTTGACTTGTGCGGGAATCGAACCCGCGAGCTCAGGCGTGTCAGTCGGTAACGCCATCGAAGCCGACAATATATGAATTTTGATTTTAATTTTCTTCGGTTGTAGAAAAAGACTGTCTAAAACAAATCATGACAATTGAGGTCAGAATCGTTACTTATTTATATTTAACGAGATGTGTTATCAATAACTCATAATTAATATTTAATCTAATAACATTATGATTAGTTTTAAACGGATGTAAAATGCGACTTCACCCGCGTGGAATTCTAAAATAAAAATAGCCCAAGTTACTTATAATTATAACATTAGCTATCAGCCAGTGAAAGTCCCGTCAAAATTGGTCCAGCTGTTTTAAAGATAAGCCTGAACAAACAGACATAGGTACAGACAAACATTTAAAAAAATGTTCTTTTTATACTTATACTTTCATATGCATTTAGTAAAAAGCTTTTATTTCGACATTACAGACACTTCCATTTTATTGATTTGTATTGACAAATGGTAGAATAGGCACTATCCCTATGACGCCTTATAATCTAATATTGAAATGGTCTATACAAATAACACTTATGACTCCGCGGTACTTACTACGGCGTACTACTCATACATTCACGACAGTATATATCTGAAGGAGTAGTCAGTGATGTACCATACCCTCATTTCACCAACTTTTTATACCTCCGAAGTAATAAGGGCGAGCCAATTGTCGTTCACCGGTATTTGTCATTTCTAAACTCTGTGCTGCTGATAATTACCTAACCCAATGAAACTGCACGACAGGTAAATCGAATAATAAATTTATAACTGGTCAACGTCAGTCCACAAAAGATATTTTATAAAAATGTATGTGAAAGTTCTTTATAAGCGCCAAAACGATTATTTTAAAATTATTATTGTTTGTTTGCCTATCTCTGTTTGTGCGCGCATCACAACAAAACTCACACAAAAACTACTGAACGCTGAACGCTGTTTCTGCAGTTGCATAGCTGGACATCTAATGTAAAATTTGGTGCACGTTTCATCTTGATACGCCGCCCATAAATCGAATATTATGTGTGTTAATCACATTTTTCTTGCATGTAAAGAAAGAAAAATATGATGGCGGTGATAAGCTAGTTTATTATATAATAATAGTGCATTACGTATTAGTACATTGGTTAAACAAACATAATTCCCTTTGTCTAAGGCATTACCATAAAAACTATAGGTGATAAATCGATGACTAATGTGACAATAATATTATCTTACAATATAAATAATATTTAAATTATTCACTGCCAAGCCATTATCGATCTTAAAGGCATTGAAATAATATTGAAAATCAATAAAATAGATCCCTATTTCTGATTTTATACGTAACAAAAAAAAACCTTGTTCTGTACACAGTATCAAAATTGGTTGCAAAACGGAAGAGTAATATTTTTAAATGTCGAAATCGTATAAATGGACGGAGTTGGATTTAACGCTATTTCCCTCGCACGCCTGCATTCAAATGGCGGTTATGTCACTCAAAAGTATCGTCGTCCTTTTTTTTATTTCACAGACATTTGACAATTACCCCTTCTACTAGATTTAAAATGCTTCCATTTTATTTGATTTTAATGAAGATTAGTAATTTTTATTTTAACTTAAATGGCTAAAATATTATAAAAATATATCAGTCGTTAGCCATTTTATAATACAAAATTTATTGATTTAAATGCCAAAGTCAATCAAAGTGTGACCAATTTAAAAACATTTACATTTCCATATCAGGAAGCTAACAAAATTATCGCTCACGTCATTAGAACGTGCATATCTATACAAACAAATAAATGTGATGTACATACAGACACACACACGATCTAATGTCTATTATTTACAGACTACCTTTAAAATTGTATGAACTTATTTAAAATCGTAGATTGAAGTATGGTAATCCACAAAGTGGTTACATAATATGATAATCCTAGTGGGAAACCGTTGGACTATATAGAAAGAAGAAGAAGAATAAAGAAAGAAATCTTTATTGCTATATAGCAGCGATAGCCTATTGAAAAACCGTTGGAGTGCAACGCAGAGGTCTCGAGTTCGATCCCAAGGCGCGCATCTCTGACTTTCGAAGTTATGTGCGTATTAAATAGATAATTATCGCTTGCTTTAAGGGTGACGGAAAAACATTGTGAGGAAACCTGCGTGTCTAAGAGTTCTCAATAACGTTCTCAAAAATATGTGAAGTCTGCCAACCCGCTCTGGGCCAGCGTGGTGGACTATGGCCTAAACCTTCTCACACTGAGAAGAGGCCCGTGTCCAGCAGTGGGACAGTTTAATACAGGCCTGATATTATTATTATTTTATTATAATCCAGAAAGGTATATAAATTATACCTCCAATGTGTTGATCTATATTCTTCACAAATTTTTAAACTTATTATTTATTTATTTGTAAATTTAACGAACTAGGAATTATTCCTGTGTCGCGGGGGACCTGAGAAACATGCCATCATTTGTAGATCACTTAGTAAATTTTTTGCCCCAGGTGAGATTCGAACCCACAACACGGTGAATTGGCAGTGGCGAGGCGACCTCTTAATCCACCACGCCAACCGAGCAGTCATAACTGACACTGACACAACTTTTCACATATCTCAATATCACCATCATCACTAATTTCTATTCCCTAGGATTGCGTTGCGAGCCATTATAGGCTACAATAAAATTATTATTATAAAAACAAAAAACTGCTTAAAAGTAATGAACTGAAAAGAGAAAAACAAGTATCACAATCTTTATATATATAATTCTTTTGTACGTGTGTTGACAGTGGACTCCTCTTAAACGGCTGGACCGATCGAGGATGGTTTAAATCTGGTTTTATTTTTATTCTTTTTTTTCGCCTGTACAGGACATCGTCTGTCCGGACAGCTAGTATCTATATAAAATTCGACTGACAAATGCATTGTTTTGTAAGCTTACTTTATCAAATAATATAATAACTACATATGTATATTCAAATTAGTTAAACTAAATACTTTATGGTGCCCGCATGTGGTGACAAACTTAGTATTGGTCGATCTTTCTTCTTGAAATGGTCTTTTCACGATCTTTCGTTCGATACCCATATTGCTAATGTAAGATAACATAAAATAAACACCGCCTTTTTTAAAATTTATATAGCCTATGTCACTAGTAATTCTGATGAATTCAATGACACCTCATATGTCAAAAACCGTCCAGCCGTTTAGGCTGCAGGGCATGGACATACATACGCACACACATACATACATACATACGCTCGAAAAACATTACCCTCCGTCTGACGCAGTCGGGTAAAAACCGCTTAAAATACACTACACTATAATAATAGATAATTTATTCCAGTATTCAGGGCAGACGACGTTTTCCATCCAAATATAACGGTACACCAAACACCTATACCTATAGCCCATATATTAGAATCCATACGTAGCAATAGTCTTACGCCTGCTGCGGCTAGTGCCGCTGTCGGTGTTCCATCCCACATATTTGATTAAAACTCTCAAAGGGCCTCTTTACGTTGGACCCATGTCTCCGTGTAAGCCTCCCAAAGGGCCAGGTATTTTCTAATTATAATATGTTAGAAAATACCTGTGATAAGAGAAATATAATAATAATAAGTTTATTTAGTTGATAAAAAAGATACAAGTACACAAAAGTAGATGTAACACTGAATCTCGCACTAGGATACCCTGTATTGCGAGATCCAGTCTTTTTCGACTGGATATTCTTAGAGTAATTGCATCAGATAGAAACAGTTATTATATTGATGCTACTTATATAAATATATTATGCTGAGGCGCTTATAGCCAGTTGCACTCACTGAATCGGTAAACGATTAGCGAGGTTAAGCAACGCTGGGTGCGGTCAGTATATAGATGGGTGACCGCTTAGTGGTATTTCATCTGAGCGTCTCCGTGCTTCGGAGGGCACGTAAAAATTCGGTCCCGGTTGTTGTCAAATTGACAGCAGTCGTTAAGCCGTGTCAGAGGCCTCCTGGCTTGAACAACTCTTGACAACAGGTTGGTCACTAACCACACGAAAAGAAGAAGATTATGCTACTTAATAATAAATATACTTATATTAAGACAATTTATGTAGATTGTGTGCTTGCAAGTGTATTTGTGATTGTGAGTGTATATGTGTGGATGAATGTTTGTATCTGAGGGTGTGTATGAGTGTAGGTGTGTTGGTTTGGGTGAGAGCGTGAGCTTATGTAAGTGTGTGATAAAGTGTGTATATTAAAGAGCGCGTGTTAGTGTTTCAATTCTGAGTAATAAAGTTTTCTGTCTCATGGTAACTTTTACCCAATAGCCAGTCATGTCATACACATGTTTTTTACAAACAGATTTCGTCATCAAGATTGTTTAAATGTTTATTTGGTTTGTCATACAGTGTAGGTCCCATATAACTAAAAGATTTATTACGACACCGAATTTTGTTTCATTTTGGTCTTCTGCGCGTACGCTCGTCGATCACTGTAGTGGTAATTGCATTTTTATGGAACTTAAGAATAACTGAGACAATATAAAGCTGGCGAACCGTTAGGACTTTAGTCTCGCGGTAAAGTAGGATTGTTGGATGTCGAATTCCTAGCTTATGTGACACTTTTAATATTGCTCTCTGGGCACGTTCATTCTTACTAATATTATAAACGCGAAAGTTTGTATAGATGTTTGTTACTCCTTCACGCAAAAACTACTGGACTGATTGCGATGAAACTTGGTATGTAGATAGCTGGAGACCTCACTCAGAATTCACATATAGGCTACTTTTTATCCCGATATGCCCACGGGAACGGGACTTACGCGGATGAAACCGCGGGAAAAAACTAGTGCATAATAAATACATAATATTAATTAATATAACCCGTTGTTGATGTATAACCTTGGTTAGAGTTTTAGATTTCACATCAAACGCAATCGAGGGTAATTATATTATAAATATGTAGAATTGTGTTTGTATTTAGGTATGTTTATTACTAAATAATGCTAAAATCGTTGAACTAATTTTGATGAAACTTAATATAAAGATAATCCACATCCTGGATTAACATATAAAGGAAGCTTATAGAATAATATCCAGCTAATAAATTTAAAAAAAATAAGTAGTATGTATACCTACATACATATAAAATTTTGTTGTTCGGTATTAAGAACAATGCAAATAAAATCTTCAAAATCTCGTTAGAGCAGGATACCTGATAGGATGGTTTTTAGTTAAATCGTAATAACACTGCTTATTCGAAACTGAGATATTAATTTTAAATATCTTTATCCAAAGAGACGACTAAACAAATAAATTATATCCGCTTAGTTGAAATTCATAACATGAGGTCATTATACTTCAGTTAACTTATCGCGTTAGGTACAAACGTAAGAACAGAATATATTACTATTGTTCAATATTATTATGCGTAGTTAAATGTAGAAAAGAGAGCGAATCAAGCGGCAAAAATCTTTGTTGCCATAACTTAATTTCTGTTTAAGTTCTCGCACTCGATTTCCGAATCAGGTATGTCGTTATTAGGTTTTTCTGTCAAGAAATTCTCAGAAGCAAGATGTTTTCTTTCTTTCTTCCTTTCTGTGCCCGATAGACAGCAATAGACTCGTAACTTAGGACGTAGGACCTACACCCATAGCTGGAACAACTTGGATGTAAGATGGCCCGGTCTGCGATAGTTCCTCAATGGATAGATGTTAAGAATACAGTATCAATCATGTCAGTGTTTGGGCTGGTCGGACTTGACCGACGCGGGTAGGGCGAGATTGGCCTTGAACCATATGCACTCATATTTAAATATAACATTGTAAAACTATGCTAAGTTATCTATAAGACAACTGCCTAGCCTTTCGGGGACATTACATGTAAGACTATGTGTGTAAATAATTTAAAACAATTGCCTCGATGGCGTAGTAGTTAGTGTAACCGACTGCCACGCCTAAGGTCGCAAGTACGATTTCCGCACAAGTCAAACATTTGTGTACATGAACATGGATGTTTGTCTTGGTCTCGGTGTTTCTATGTATAATATGTAAGTATTTACAACAAAAAAAAGTATATATATATATGTATGTTTATCCATTGTCTAGTACTAGTACAAGCTCTGCTTAGTTTGGGCTCGATGGTGTTGTGTGTATGTGATAGAATATTATAACCGTTTATGATTCATTGGTCCACATAGGTTTGGAATCGCAGAATCCAAAATAATCAAATATAAATTTACAATATGCTATCAGATTTTACTATCTGTATACTATAAACGATGTTGTAAACTGCGAACTAGAAAATCACCCCGCACTTTATAACCCGTGTTATCAAACTAATTCTGATAACCTTTTACTACAGACTACAACTTTATTACTTACTTCATAATCTAAGTTATTAGTGTCTTAGAGAAAGTTCATAAATATAGTAGAACAATACAACAAATATTAGATGTTAAACTGTTGTGTAACAAGTAAAAAAACATTCATCTCAGCCGAAAGATGTCCACTGCTGGACATAGGCCTACCCGATGGTTTTCAACACAGTCTTGTGGCACCCAGATTCAATAAAAGTTGTTAAATATGTACCAATTTGGTAGTTTTTAAAATAACACTAACTTACAGCTCTGACCATCGTTTCCTGTTGACATGGATTTAGTACACCTCTGCCTAAACTATCAGAAATATAGGCGAGAATATAAAATTTTCAAATTCAAATTATCTTTGACAAACAAACAAGATTTTATATAGACATCCAAATAAATTAATTAACTTGCAGACATGTACACATATTGTTTATCATCAATACCTAAAATCTATAAAATATGATCATATGTAATTTTACCCCTGTATATTATAATTTATAATCCTATATTAATTTTATTTATAACACACTTACCATTATCAACAACTTTGGTGTATGTGACATTCAGCTGAGCAGCAAACTGGACAACCACACAAGTGACATTGGTCGTTTTATTAGTGAAGGACCAAGTGCCCTGGTCCGGGGGAGGCAGTGGACCTGGGGCCGGTGCAGGTGTGGGAGCGGGCGTAGGAGGCACTGGTGTGGGAGGAACGGGAGGTGTGGGTGGTGGAGGAGTTGTGGTAGTAGTAGTTGTAGTGGTACTACTACTAGTGGTGGTTGTATTAGGAGTAATGGTGCTAGTAGAAGTAGAACTAGTGGTAGTTTTAAGGGTAGTGGTTGTGTCAGGCGGTGTTGTGGTGTCTAATACGATAGGAATAATTTTTGGTGAAGGATTTATAGGAATGATTTTTGTCTGTGGTGTTGTGAGGTCTGCTTTGCCTGTGAAAGAAAATATTTGGTCAATACTTTTACAGTATGAGAAGATGTTTGTTACTCAATGACACATACCATTGCAGGGCTTAAAATTGACGATTTCCAGGGTAACAGAAAGGACACTGTTTTCTTGGTGATGCATGGCTATAAAATGTATGTAAGTATCAAATCTGTACCCCACTTTAATCAGAATTATTAGCTATATAATATTACTCAAGCTACTAAATGTGTTGCCATTATTAAATATCTACTGCACAAACTAAGACCAATGTATTGAATGTTGGGCTGAAAGTTAGTATGTTTGTAAGGCTAAAGAAAAATGATAAATTGTGATTTATATATTATAGAAAAACATTGTAAAAATATAAGGAATAGTATTTAGACATCATTAAAGGAATACACTTATTGCATATATTTAAATGCTCAGTGTATACACTTGGCTCAAATGGGGACATCATTTGAAAACAAAATGTCTGTCATGTGAATCAACAATTGGTCAAAGTATTCTTTTTAACCTTTTGTATTACATAATTTTGAAATAAATCTAATATATATTTACACATAACATTAATTAATTTAATATCATAAGAGGCTAGAGGAATGTAAGTAATAAAAATAATATAGATTAAAATACTCATTGTGCATCAGCAATAATCCTTGTAATGCAATCATTTAACAAAACTTAGGACCATCCCCAAATAGATCTATAAGATAAAAGTCACCATCTCTCTTCTTTAACCTAACATAAATGAGACAGCATGCAATTTACCTTTCAGATAACTTTTACTTATTAATTGTGGGACTAGCCATTAGAGTAAACAATGTTGATCACACCAATTATTCACTTATTGGCACCAAACCTACAACATTAATTGCAATGCCAACGGCTACTTGGCCACTTAAACTAATGTTTGTTGTGCAGACAAAACATAATATAAACCAATTAAAAATAAATGAACAATTTACACCTTCAGGTAGATTAATGCTTAAAAGATGTATTTCAAATGTAATGCAATATTTCTAGATATTATGACCTTAACATATCTAATAAGATTTATTTACTAATTTAATTAAAATATTGCTGCATAATCTCAGGTTATACATGAATCTAACCAAATGAGCAAGGCCATAACAAGTTTCATGTTAAAGATGCTTAACATGAAACTTATTATGGCGTACCTACCTACATGAAATAAAATGTCAGTAAATCATGTGTTTCTAATATAAACATTAAAAACCATTAAGACTCAATAATAATTTGGTGTTGTGGGTGTACTAACTACTGCTATGTAATATTATATATACCTATTTAAAATATTTTAATTTTATTGCCATTTACAATAAAGACATTTTTAAACAACATAACTTACATAAAAATGATGCAACTAGTATATGGCTTAACAATCAAAATTCTAATGTAGGTACTTGTTTTACAAAAATATATGTTACAATTTTTAGTAATACAATGTCTCTATTTTATGTAATATTTATTACTTATAGAGTTGGTGCAAAGAGGACATTCCAAAACATTTTAAATAGCCTTTGTTCAACATAACATAAAAAACCAGAACTCACCCAAAGCAGGTTTACAAATATAGATACTTAATAATCATTTACATTGGAAATATGCATACCCTTGAAACCAGTTCAATGAATTTACCAACAACAAAACATACATTATATAACTTATAGAGATGACAAATTAATGGCCTGCAATTTTATGTCTGTATACAGACATTATTGCATATTTTTTATCTTGTAACAGGCACTAAGTGAGTTTGCAAGGTCAAGAGACAATACAATAGATTAATAAGCATAAAAATGGCGCAAATAAGTGATTTACAATAACATTTAATCGATTAAAAAGTAGGTGACATTATAAAGAGGTTTTGTAAGTTTTCCTTGGCAAGTATACCCATATAATTGGATCTTTTTGTGAAGTAGTTTTAGTATGTTTTTATAGTAATCCATAACTACAAATAATGTATAAGTAGTTAATCAGTAGTTAAATTATCCGTTTTATACCTATAGATACTCAATTACCTAGTAAAACGTACGACAATTACATAGCTTCCGACTGTGGGTACACTTTTTCTAGAATCTCACAGAACGACGGTAGTGCAAAATCGACTCTTTTTGTCTCTAATTGCGCAAATAACGCTCAATCACGACAACAAAGCGCTCGAACGGTGCACTCGGGCCGACATAACGATAAAAAGCAACAAAGAACGTATTGCAACATAAATAGTTTCACGGAATATGACTTACCAAGATGAGAGCAACTGCAAATTACCGCTAACAACAAACAAAACCTGAGACGAGACATATTTTATGTATTACGACGCAAATTTCCAGATAAGAATACACGAACTGTCCCGCAAATAAAAATGCGGTCCAAATAAATGATACGACGATAATCCGGTTGTTGAGAAGAAACGTCCACGGATACCGTACGTCAAACGTAGACAGCTGAGCTGTGTTGCCAGATCACATTAAAGTAAAATACTATTTCTTCGTTAAACGTTATAAAAATGTATTTGAATTATTATTGTTTTCTTAATTTGTTTATAATATATTTTATAAGGAATTAATTAACATTCTTATTTTGTTAAAATACTTATTTTATTTGAAAACATAGAACAAGATTACAATAAATATTGGTTTGAAATATGTGTGCAAATGTTAGAAATGAAGAAATTTAAATTTTCGAAATTTTTATATTCTTGCATCCGAATGTTGACCAAAATGACTGCACTAGCGGTGTAGAAGCCGCCTCACCTTACCACTTTGCCAAGTGTTGTGGATTTGAATCCCACACGAAATAAAAAATAGTGTGATCCACAAATGATTCGTCAGAGGTTGGGTGTTCTTTATATCCCCAATATATAGAAATTGTTTTAGTGTGGAAAAAGTCTTGCTTTAAATAAAATGTATTTATGAAAAGAACGTATTCTTTGCACAATGATATAAAAGCTATTAAACTTGACATTTGACAATAGATTAGATATCTTTCACTTTTCTCTTCCCTAATTTTTGGTTTGTATACTGACGTTTATATAACCCTTTGTATTGCTATATAAAACAGATTCTGTTACATGCATACTAGAACATCTAAGGAAACTGTATTTAGCTAATGTTAAACAATACTTTCATAACTATAATTTGTAATTACTTATGTTTGTTTCCCAAATAAATAAAAAATAGGAAGAATTATTTCTAAAACACAACTTGCAGAAGTATGCCACTCACGACCAATTTAAATGAAAATAAGTAGGTCACATAGCCAAGTATATCACGATAGATCCAGAAGAAGTTGATGAGATGAACCGGAAATATATGGCAGGGTTTGAAAAAAGTACAAAAATGAATGGATGGTTTTTGCCCTGCAGTCAAACAGCAATTAGGCTGATATTAATCGTTATGTATTTACAATTATATATACATATACTGGCTGACCCGTGCAATTTCATCTGCTTCACATAAGAGAATTTTGCATGTTTTTACAACATTTTTCATTGATGCTCCGCTCCTATTGGTCATAGCGTGATGTTATATAGACAATAGCCTTCCTCGATAAATGGGCTATCCGACACTAAAATATTTTTTCAATTCTTCATAATTAGCGTCTTAATTCAAAATAGATTAGCGCGTTCAACCAAACAAACAAACAAACCCTCAGCTTTATAATATTAGTATAGATATATTCTATCTTATTTTATCATAATCTTGCCTTCTTCTTCTTTTAATTGACAAACTGACATGATAATTTTCCTTTCGGCCGCAAACACATCACATGCAGACAATAATTACAAGTTACAGGGCACGATTGTGTTGCACTATCAAAACATCAACGTTTAATTTTATTTCTTAGTGTCTACGTTTCTGTGTGTGTTTTGTCTGCGGAGTGATCGTAATGAGGAAAAACAATTAATGTTTATGTGATCACTTTACGTGCGTTCACCAAAAAAAACACTAAAGCTTTGTTATTTGGTACATTATTTTCTTATAATACATGTTTTTGTTTCGTTTGACCATTATAGTAGATGCTAATTATTACATAATTTGTTTAGTTTAAAGGTATAAATATGTAGAAAAAAAAAATTTTTCTCCCTCGATGGAGTAGTGGTTAGTGTAACCGACTGCTACGCCTGAGGTCGCGGGTTCGATTCCCGCACAAGTCAAACATTTGTGTGCATGAACATGGATGTTTGTCTTGGTCTGGGTGTTTCTATGTATAATATGTATCTATTGAAATTAAACTACTATATACGGATTTTATCGCGTTGTTTATTTAACACTGTACATAATACATAATTTTGAAAACTGTTACACTACTACTACTACTGTTGAATTTTACTAATTTATAAGCTACCTAATGAAATTATTAAAACTATTGAAACTATTTGTATTTAGGTTTACACTTTCCCCGACCGACGTTTCGGTTGCTTTTCAGCAGCCATGGTCACGGGGAGACTCTAGTAGTTTAATTTCAATGAATAACATTCGCGTAAACAGAAGACAATATTAAATATGTACGTATTTACAAAAAAAAATTATACACATTTTTTTGGTGTTTATCCATCGTCTAGTACCCATAGTATAATCTCTGCTTAGTTTGGGCTAGATGGTGCTATGTGTATTTGGTAGAATATTTATTATTATTATTATTAATTATAATATTTATTTATTATTATTAATTATTAGAGTTACATCTTACATAATTATCTTTAGGGAGATCAGAATTGTTTATTTACTACCATTTTTAACGAGTTTGAGGCTGGCATCATTAGAAGTTTTCTAAATGTTGGCCAGCTTGATTATGGAGGTAAAGCCAAAGATATTGTCAAAACTGTATTTATTTTAACAACCATCAATACAAACAAACAAGTCAAACAACATTACTACTCTAATCAAATCAGATAAACTTATATAATATATTTGTTTATTCTCTATAAAGTCCTTAGATCATTAATCACGAGGCGCTTCCGCTGGAGACAAAATGTAATAATAATATTCGTATTAAGTAGGCACTTGACGGATGACACTGCATGTAAGAGCATTTTAATTTTTATTAGCTATTTGATCGGTATAGAAAATAAATTACCGTGATAGATTTTGCTGCAGGAATTGATAATAGGATCAGTTATAATAGTTATTTGCGTAGAAAGTGGCGCCTGTCTTGACTTGGCAGTTAGGGGGGAGACAGTAGGGTTTTTATAGTATGAGTGCCTATTTTGGTTAGGTCTTGTTGTGTAGTGGCCTGCCGTTTCATACGGCGGGCCGAAACCTCGGCGGGGTCGCGACCGCATGCGAAAGCGCGCGGCCCCGTCGATAGTAGTTTTGTCGAGGAACACCGTGGTACGTTTAGCCGGTATTCCGGGAGGTACTTTACTATTATTCCATTATTCCATCTTTCTTTTACCCCGGCGAGTCCGACATAATCCCTCCGCCCGCCCCCGCGGAGGTATAAGCGTCATTGCATTCCCAAAAGTAAAAAAAAAAAGAAAAAAGACTAGACTTGGCAATGCATAGGTACAGCCAAGTAACTACTTATTACATCAAAAGGAATAAATAATAGCGTATAGGTATAGATATTCTAAGAGGCAGAGGCGTATTATATCCTCGTTTCCTCAGCCTAATATCGCCTTTTTGGAACAGTTTTATAGTTCGTATTAGCAGCTACTGTGAATTTATAGGCATAACCCAATAACATGTTGCCTACACCGGCAAGTAGGCTCGGGATCTGATACTCTGATGCTGTTCTCCCAGCGTTAGAAACGGTTTCACGGCGGTAGTGCAAAGTGTAGGATTCAAACCCACGACCTCTCAATCGCAATTCGCAAGTCTAAAACCGGGAAACTACGGAGATTTAATAATATTGATATGATGAGATTGTATATATTCTTACTTCTTTCATCATTATGTCGAAAGTACCTATTATAGCGAAAAAGGATTGTCATCTGACCATTTTGACTTCGGGATTACTTTAATTCCTGACCCTCATTAAAAGCCTTTAAAAAAATAAAAACTAGATATCTTGAGCAGTACTTATATATGTATATTTTCAACTAAGGGATTGTACTACCTTCAGATAGAATTTATCTGTAAGATAAAAGTCTCGCCATCTCTCTTCTTTAACCTAAGATGAGTGAGACAGCATGCGATTTATCTTTCGAACAACTTTTACTTGTAAGTGGTAGGAGTAGCCGTAAGTATTCTAAAATTCTAATCAGCGATAGCGTAGTAGGAGATCGTTTGGACCGCGCAGAGGTCTCGAGGACCTTCTGACTTTTCAAAGTTATGTGTGTTATTAATCGTTCGCTTTAACAGTAAAGGAGAACAACGCGAGGAAACTTGAATGTCTGAGAGTTCGCGAAGATATGTGAAGTCTGCCAACCCGCAATGGATCAGTGTGGTGGACTATTACCTAACACTACTTACATTGAGAAGAGGCCTGTGCCCAGCAGCAACCCAGCAGTTTAATACAGAGTTGGCCCACTGCTAGGCACAGGCCTCATCGATGAGGCCCCCAGGCTGATATTAATATAAATTATTCTATATGTTAAGTCAATACCATTAGTGTTGCGAATATAAGCAACTTTGACAGACATACAAACGGACGGACAGATAAATCGCGCCATAAAGCACTGACTCTAATGTTGGCTGTTTTACATTACGAAAATAAATAAACCGTAACAATATTTTTAATATTTTATTCACAGATAACACATACACAGAATAAGGCCTATGTCTGTCACTTTTAAACATATTAGGTAAACAATGCACAAACTTTAATTTAACACGTAATAAACTAAACATTAATATATTTACAAATCTTATTTTAACAGTCTATCGTAAATTATTTTAGGAATAATCCAACAAAGATGAACTTTTACTTTAAATATTTAATACGATAAAAAGATCTCATTCATTAGCTTTCATCTATGTAAAATAGTCAGCATGATATTAAATATTTCAACAGCTTATTTTTAATTTGGCATTTAAATATAAGATTTTACTGGAGGTAGCCTTTTTTAATATATGGTAACATTTTTCGGTTCCATGGCAGTATATTTATTAAAAAAGTATCTTCATAAATAGAATAATAATTTAGACAATAAATAAGTAGAGTAAAATTATTATTAACATTAATAATTGATCTTCATTTTAATAAATAGGTAATATAATTTTAACATCTTCAACTAGAATTATGGCTTTAATGATGTATTTCTTAGTAGGTACCTACCTAATTTCAATTTTGTTTGCAGATAAGTAGACTGTCGTAAAAATTAATCTTTCCGTTGTCATTGACGTTCGTATATTGAAAACAAATGATTAAATAAATTAAATCATACCTTTATTTTAAATTTCATGTATATTGCTGCTCTATAACTTTCTTGATATACCTATCTACCTACGCTTTTGTTTCTCAAAACATTAAGTTAGTAATCTGTTGTGTGCAACATATTTCTAATTTAATATTGAATTGAGTCGATTTATTTTTGCGTCAGTTTACCTAACTGCACTTTGCTTTTTAATTTTATTAATAATGAACAATGATTATATGTAAGGTAATGATTAATTAATAAAGACAGAAACTTACTATGCTAACATTCAACCACTCTAAGGTATCCACAAAAGCTTTATAATTGGAATACTTACTCTAATTGTACAAATAAATAAAATATACCGGTAACAAATCACCAAAAGTTATAACTTTTTTATAAATAACTAAGTACCTATACAAACTCGAACTAAGAACCTAATTTAGGAATCAACAAGAATATAAGCAAAGAATATCTAACTTACAATGATATTTTGTTGTAGATTGTAGATAATTTGTTTTTAATAATGCTTGGAATATTGACACGTTTCCTATTTCCAATGTCAGTTCAGTTACAAAATACAAACGATATAAATTATCTTTGTTATTTTATTTATGTATGGGAATTTTAAACCATTATTACCATAAACTTGAGAAAAGCATTGCATTAATTTTGAGAAATATTTAGTCATGAACCAAAGCTTCAAGCAATCCTATCGAATAGAGTTATTAGTTTATCTACAACATACCTAAAATATACAAAAAATCTAAATCCAAACACACAAAATGAGATCGTACCTACATACACAATAAAATAATAAATTTAAGAGTTACATACTTGGCTATGCTTTGAAAATGTGCATAAAAAATAAATGTTACCTGCGTACAACTAGCTTTTGAGTAACTTTCACGAAGCAATCAGCTGAATATAATAATTTATCTAATTATTTTGAGAAAGAAATTCTATTTAATAGTTTGCATGGAAATAATTAAATAATATAAATGAGTTTTTAATTAGGTATCACATACTTATAGCCTCATTATTAATAGTATTTATCGTTAGAGGTTATATTTGGACATTGATACTGGCTGTTGCATAACTTTATAACATAGCAATTTAATTTTAAATGCGCTAGAGCGGTGACGATTACGTTAAATAAAACTTACTAAAATGCTTTAACTTGTCTAAAGGCAAGTGTTATACATGGAACTTATGTGTATTATACATTGAACTTATATGTCTTTTGACTCATCCACGTAAAAAAATTGCTCTTTTCGATAGAAATTAGTTGATACGGCAAACAGCGGTGCTAGCCGTCATTATATGCCCTACAAAAACTGTTTCCGTGGGCAAACTTGGTTGGGTTTAAGTTGGTAACGTTGTGGTACCAACTTAATCCACGTACAATTCAAAACGGGCGCGGCCGACGCGGCTGCCGTGATCGTAGATGATGTCGCGGGTCCAGATTCGGCACTCCACATTGATAAGGATACCACCTGAAAATAAAAAATACATGGAGCTAGGTGCCTGCCGTCACAGAATAGCAATATTATTGTACTCTTACTATAGCGAGAAAATTTTTGATGCCAATGTGTCATATCAAATATTTGATGTGTTCAAGTGATTCGAATGTATTCGAAAAATTGCGTGTTATTCATTGATGGATTAACTATCAGCAATATGGTAAATACCTACACTAACTAAAAAAGAGATCATCACGAGTCAATGAAGTGATAAGAAGATTTATTGTTATACATCTTGTTATTATGTCTTACTCGCGTTGTGCACAACATATTCGAATATCATTCGAATGCAACAAGGTGCATCAGTAAAATAAATTAAGTATAAAACGTCTAGATTATTATAATAATCTAGACGTTTTATACTTCATTTATTTTAATTACGTCGTAAGATAACCGGCCTAATCAAACCTTTATCAAAATAATAGAAATGTCCTCCAGGCCAAATTTCGGTCACGGCGGCCAATCCTAACGAAGATTGGCTATCTGCCTTGAAAATCCAATACTTTTTGTTGGCCTGACCCGAGATTCGGACGACCCGAGAGCGTCACATTCACCAGATTTTTGGAAACTTAGACAGTTTTTCACATCAATAGAGGGTGGATGGTAGAAAGATGAATTAACTTACGTCGTGGATTCTCAAAGTATACAGCAACCAGTGGTGCAGGCGTCGTATCAACTCGACTCCTCGAGGCGTAAGGGATGCGGTCGGCGGTGTGAAGCCGGCTGGTCGGGAACCCTGGAGGTAACTCCGCAGGGATGTACTGGATCGGGCCTAGGTTCTCCTTATCTGATGGGAACTCTCCATCGCAGGAGACCCACACGAAATCGCCGTACTGATGCGCGGGGCGGAGGCGCTGTAATATTCAGATAAATTCTTTATTGCTTTTCACCACAATGTAGTTGGTAATACATCGTGTGCTGGCGGTGCCTTCTTAAGAAGCCAGCGAATCTTAGGTATCTGATCAAGTGCACATCTTTATACAAATAATTTAATGTAATTACTTACCATTTACCGGCTATTTACATCACGACTGAGCTTTTAGAGTGGGACTAGAATAGAAATAGAAAACTCCTGGCTGCTATTGAGATTTCTCTATACCTTTCTGTTGGTCTGACCCGGGATTCGAATCCGAGGCTTCATGCACAACAGTCTTTTTCACTACCGCTTCGCCATGGAGGCAGTTTTTTTAGTATGCACAGCTAAATTTATTTATGCTATCGGAAATATAAAGCCTTTGTACACTCATCGGCATAAGTTGATAAACATTTATGAGATTTGGAATTGTTATATCATACACAATAATAATAATGACTAATAATTAACAGCAGTAATAGCTGATAAAACAATAATTTGACATTTTCACTTAAATAATACTGTTACAAATTTATTTAATATCTAGCTATTTATGTCGTTGAGTGTACATTACGACCTTTTAGTCAAAAGGCTAAAGGTTACGACTACACGGGACATGTGTAGTCGTTAAGGGCTTAATGTCAACTTACCATGGCCTCTGTGATATGCCGAGGCATATCTGGTGGGATACGCAATCCTGTACTCATGTTGTATGGCTCAGGCACCCAGTAGTGTACCTGTGTAAAAAATACTATATTATAGTAGCTGACACGGCAAACGTTTTGCCATAAAAAATGTTTTGACCAAAAGATTAAAAAAAACATGTTAGGGGTGGACAACCCTTATCACTAAGGGGTATGAAAAATAGATAGTAGCCGATTCTCAGACCTACTAAATATGCATATAAAATTTCATAAAAATCGGTCAAGCCGTTTCAGAGAAGCTTTGGCTATGGTGTCAGGTGTTGTTGTACAGAAGAATTATATCTATACTATTAATTATTAATTATAATATTGTAAAGCTGAAGAGTTTGTTTGTTTGTTTACTTTAACGCGCTAACCTCAGGAACTACTGGTTCGAATTGAAAAATTATTTTATTGTTAGATAGCCCATTTATTGAGGAAGGCTATAGGCTATATAATATCACGTTACGACCAATAGGAGTGGAGCAGTAATGAAAAATGTTGCAAGAACGGGAAAATTCTTTTATGTGAAGCAGACGAAGTTGTGCGAGTCAGCTAGTATGTATATAAAAGAAGTATTTTATAGTAGACTAACTGTCCCGACAGACGTTGTCCTGTAAAAATGAAAAAAAGAACTATTCTAAACCATTCTCAAATCCACTTGAAAACACATAAAAATTTTCATCAAAATCGGTCCAGCCGTTTAGGAGGAATTTAATTACAAACACACCCAACGAAAATTTATATATATAAAGACTAATATTTGCCCGCAGATGTTATAAATTGAAATTAAACACTTTATACGGATTTTGTCGCGTTGTTTATTATATTATTTTTCATTTCCTCATTTGACTACCATCTTAGTCTCCCCGTGAACATGGCTGCTGTAAAGCAACCGAAACGTCGGGGCAAAGTGTAAACTCAAATATAAATAGCTTTAATTAAAAATATATAGCTTAAATAGTAGTAAAGTTCAATAACAGTAGTGTTAGAATTTTCAAAATTATGTAACAACAGTGTTATAAAGTAAAATAAACAACGCGACAAAATCCGTATAAAGTGTTTAATTTCAATTTGCCCGCAGCTTCGCTCGCTAGTGATTGTACTTTTTCTTTTATAAAATGTCCCATTTGTCCAATTCTGTATCTCTGACAATGTGCATGCAAAATATCATGATATTCGGTTGTGTAATTATGGCCTGAAAGCGTAACAAACAAAACAAACCTAACCTGTATTTAGACAAGCGAAGTTGCAGGCAAAAACTAGTTTATGATAATATTAGTAAATATTTATTTTTATAGTATACTTACGTGAGCCAACCTTAGGAATACACAAGGCTTTCCTTCGATATATCCGTAGAAGTTGTCGGCGGTGCACTGTCCCCACATCCTCATGGCTAGGTCGCAGGCGTCAGACCTCACGTGCTGGTCGTTACGGTTGTGGATGGCACATGGGGCGCGGGGCGGCTCTTCAGGAACTGATGTCTCGTATTCTGATAGAAGAGAAAAATAATGGACGGGTAAGGTAGTGGTACGCTGTATAGAAGATGTGAAGGTATAAAAAGTGAAGCATTCTGGGTATTACAGAACTTGAGCCAGGTGAATGGGTAAGGGTTCAGTTCCTGTGTCGCATAGGCCGGCAAGAGACACCCGGATGTCGCCACTGCGGCGACTGTTGTTGAGGTCACGGCGCTGCACACATTGGCGGATTGCCGCGCGTGGACATTACAGCGCCTCGAGTTGAGCGGCCGTCGGTATGGTTGCCCTTTCGCTCCCGGCCGTGGTTCAGTCCATGGTCCAGAGTGAGAGGTTGTGGAACGCCGTCGCCTCCTTCTGTGAGGAAGTTATTTCCATCAAGGAAGCGGTGGAGCGGGAGAGGGAGCGCTTAAACCCACTCCCCAACCGCAGAACCGGGAACCAGAAGGCGCGAGATGGCATCGTGGCCCTGCCCGCCACCCGATCAGCACCAGGTCCGAGAGGCGGCGTGCGTGTTCCCACGCACGCCTCTGTATCGTGTGTCCGTCCCCTCAGGGGGACAGTAGGGTTTAAATTAGTGGTGCCCAAAGGGTAGGTCTATTTGTGTAGTAGTCTGCCGTTTCATACGGCGGGCGGGCCGAAACCTCGGCGCAGTCGCGATTGCATGTGAAAGCGATTCGCGCGGACTCGCCGATTGCGGTTATGTCGAGGAACACCATAGCAGGTTTAGTCGGTATTACCGGGATGTCGCTTACCATCTTTCCCCGGCGAATCCGACATCAATCCACCTCTCCGTCGCCCCGTGGAGAGGTGAGCGTCAATGCATTACCGCACGCAAAAAAACAAGGTGAATGGGTGGTTGGTGAGAGTAATATGTTGTCATACTTTAAAATTGTGTAGTGAACCCCACAGGTAGATCTCAAAGTTGAACCCCGTGTCTGACATTAACTCTCATAATTTTATATGACATACATATTAGTTATACAGAAAAAAATACTTTGAAGATGAGAATATGATTCTGACGACGCAGAAAATTTTCTTTTAGATAAATGAAATGATTTGAATGTGGATAACGATTTTTATGCTAATGATATTAGACATTTAATTATCAAATCTTTGGATAACATATCCATACTTACCTGAAAATAACGGAAAAAATATTTAAATTCTAAATTACTCATGCAAACAAACCTAGTAATAGTATTTTGAAGAAGTAAATTTATGCGAAAACCAATTCAGATCAATAAAATCTTAATTGGAGTTTCAAAATATTAATTAATTAGGAAACAATACACACTATTTAACACTTTACGTCTCTAAAATATAACCCTACTTTACAGTTACACTGTGAATATGCAAAAAGAAACGGTCACATTTCGAATTCGAAGCTCGTACGTAATTATGAAATTGACTTTTTTGACATATGGCCCGGCACTGCTGGTCTTGTTAAAACGGTACCCTGAAAAACAAAAGCTGTCCACTTACCTCTGAGGAATTCATTGACTCGTCGGTACCAGGCGTGCCAGCTGCCGGCGTCTCTGGTACGAATGTGGATAAGCGGCTGGTTCCACGTGTACTCGTCGGAGCGAGGCCATACTTCCAGTTCTGTCATAACATAGATGTTAGAGAGATATTCTTAAGGACAAAGTCGAAGAAGACTTCCTCTGATTGGTGATAATAATATCCTCCGGATCTTTCGGGCACGGCCGCTAATCTTAACGGGGACTAGCAATCTGCTCTGGAGATATTATAGTGTAAACGTGAATGCGCAAACTCAACATCACTCAATACATTTTCAAACTATTTACAGCAAAAATTTTATAATATTTATATACTACAATATAATTAACCATTGAAGCGGTTGTTAGAGATGGTTGAACCTTTGACCAGGTTTGACGCAAAATGTCCTAGTCGCAAATTATTACGGTAACGCAAACGGTCCATGCGCAGATTGTCCCATCCGCAGGTCGTCCCATCCGCAGGTTGTCCCATCCGTAGGTGGTGCGATAGTAGGTTGTATCATTCGCAGATGGTCCGATGATGCAGATGATGCCATACTGATGATAGAAAATGTTGTTGATTGGAGTAGTCCTTATTCCTCTTTTATTTTTAGTAAGCATTATGTCTTGTATATGAGTACCGAGTAAATAATTTTTATAAATGTTTGATTATTGTTGTACGTTTTTAAAAGAAGAAAAATGTAATGATATCCATTATGGGACCATCTGCAAATGGGACAATCTGCGCACAGGACCAACCGTAGCTAGGACGGGTTACGTCTGCACAACAATGTGCAACATTATGCGCTCAACTACCCAAAGGAAAAATTATATTCGAACTTGAAGACCACATATCCGAATATATTTGTAGAAAATACCAGACAGACTCCTGATACCGCCACTACGCCTAGATATCCGTGTTATGTTGTTTAATTTACAGCAGATTATAAAATAAGAGTAAATAGACGTATTGTATGCTTACCGACATAACGCTGAGGTAACAGTAGACCAAGCAGTAGACCGATGATGCCTCCTGCAATAATAGACAGAAATTAGTCGTTACGGCATACTCGTATTCACAGAGCTGTGATGCGCAGTGGACTATCTTGTTGAAGCAGTGGTAAAGAATGTAATTGTTGTCTGTGAGGTCTCGGCCATCGCCGGGGCCCTTCTGGTCGTCACTTCGGATCGATAGTCGAATGTAATCGATACATTTCATAATCTTACTGTAACAGTTAGTTATCTTATTTTAATAAATTAGTGTATAGTAAATTGATTTTTTAAGTCATCCGCCTGCAGCAATTCTAATTAGTAAGATTCCCGGGTTAGTGGGTTTAGTTTAGTTAGTGGGTGTTTAGAAATTCTCAAAGGCAGCCTGAGTCAAGAACTTTGGTATAATACGAGAGAAAGAATTATTTTCTTATTTTTAATGTTTATATAATGCGCTTTCATGTTACATCAGTCGATCTAGCCCGAATATTAACTACTTAGGGCTTTTACGGTTCCTTTGGAAGCTTTAAGAATTGCCTCATACCGACTTTTACATATAAGGTCCTTCAAGCTGCATTTCAGTGATAACAGCTAACTTTAACGGAGACTAGCCATCTGCGCAGGTGCCATTATAGTGCTAAAGTGTGTGCGCAAACACAAGTGTCTAGTTTAGATGGGATGGCATTTCGACACAACCGGAGAGATACAAGTCACAAGATCAACAGTTTTACGGGCTTTTCAAACTTTTAACTCCGGGCTGCTATTGAGCATTTGTTGACACTAAACCCAATAACTTTTCGAGCTTAACCGGAATCTAAACCAGAGACTGATGCATTTCCGTCACATTCACTACCAACTGCGCACCGAGGTAGAACTCACACTATAAATAGGTAGGTACCGACCGGGAAAGGACTACCCTTTCACAGAATATCGATGTGAAATAGCAATATTCCTACTGTTGGGTTTCGTTCGGTGAGTGCCAGAGGTTTAATCACCCTCTTTCTCCCTTTCCGCTCCTTCTCCTTTCCACTTCCTTTCCTAAAGGGTCGGCATCGCGCAAGTAATGCCTCTAGTGTTGCAGGCGTCCATAGGCTACGGTGACCACTTATCATCAGGTAGGCCGTATGCTTGTTTGCCACTGCAGTTGTATAAAAAAAAGAACTTTAAGCGTAACCCTTGCCACAGGGCGTTGATAGTTAGTTCTAGTACCTACTTCGCTATTAGTAAATGGGTTTTCCTCGCCGCACCCTACAATACTGTGACGTAATATCCATTCTTGAATTGCTTGACACATATAAGCGCAATGCTTTTACAGTGCATGGATAACATAGTCGTATAACTATAATATTATTATAAAAGACAACTCAGCATAAAAAACAATTTCAGTGCCGCGGGGCATTACAAACATTTAAACTACGGATATAAAAAAAGCTGTGTTTTTTTATGTCGCACCGGAGGACGCAGCAGGGGTAGGTCCTACGAGGTGGACCGACTACCTAGTAAAGGTCGCGGGATGCGGTTGGATGCGGGAGGTCTATGTCCAGCAGTGGATGTCTTTCGGCTGAGATGATGATGATGATGATAATAATAATAATAAATAACGTTTATTTCATAAAATTGATACAGTCTATGTGAAGTTCCTGACACCTGTGCTAGGTGATAAAACTGTGTTACAGGAATCAGTGCCCTCTCCCTTACTTAGGTACAATAATAATCTTATGTAATAAGCTCACCATCAATTAGGTACACGATAAAAAAAAGTAAAAAGAAAATAATAAGAAAATAACTGAAAAAAAAAGAACGGGAACAATAGTGTAAGATTTTAAACTTAACTTATGTTTGTGGGGGTGTGTGAGTGTGTCTTTCTGTGTGCATGTATGTGTTCTTGTATAGGTGTGTGTTTCTGTGTGTATGTGCTTGAATTTCTATGCGTTACAAGATGTTAAGATACTGTTGTTATTATTTGTTCAGTTTCATCATGTTTTAAAGTTAACAACCATGATTTAACACTCTGTTTAATTTTGTAAAGGGTAAGATTATAGATGGTTAGTGCCTTGTTTACTCTATTTTAACCCCCGACGCAAAAACGACGGGGTGTTATAAGTTTGACGTGTCTGTGTGTGTGTGTGTGTGTGTGTGTGTCTGTCTGTGGCATCGTAGCTCCCGAACGGATGAACCGATTTTAATTTTGTTTTTTTTGTTTGAAAGGTGAATTAGTCGGGAGTGTTCTTAGCTACGTTTGATAAAAATCGTTCCAAGATGGCCGCCGCCACAAAATGGCGGATTACATATTTTTTCACAACTCCCTCAATATGGGTATCAAATGAAAGGGTTTGACTAGTAGAATACTATACACTATGATAAATTTCAAATCAAAGATGGCCACCGCCACAATATTACGTATTTTCACAAATTAAAATTTTTCAATATAGGTATCAAATGAATAATGTGTCAGGGGTTTTTTAAATTTTAAATTTAATACTAATGCTATCCGTAAAATAGCGAAACAACTAAAATGCACCCAACTCGGCTTAACTTGATCAAAAGGGTTTTAATGTGCCGCGGTTAGATTATAAATCGAGAGCTTTGCGCATTGAAATGTCTTTGAGCAAGACCTGAGCTACATTTAACCATCGGACATACATGATGAATGTCACATGTCATAAATAGCTGCATCATGTCCTTACTCGATGCAGCTATTTGTGGATCACACAAATTTTTGTCCCGTGTGGGATTCGAACCCACAACACCCGGCGCAGTAGTGGTAGCGAGGCGACCATTCAAATCATTACGGCTTGCTTGTAGTCAAAGTTAGCCAATACATCGACTCTTGTGAAGTTCAAGTCGAAGACAATAATGTGCGTATGCTTCTCTTTTACCTACCCCTTAACGCACTAAATTCCTGTATTGGAGGACTTGACAAACATTGAAATAACGGAGACAAGAAGGTACGTGACATCTGGAAAAGCAGGAGTACATATATGTCTTGTTTACGTTTAGCGTTCTTCTTGTCCAGCTCAATGAGCTCAGCCCCATGATGATTAACCTTATCTATATTTCTACCAATATTATAAAGAGGCAAGATTTAACCTCTAACTCGAAAACTACTCAACTAACTTTTAAATTCTTTCACTATTAGAAAGCTATATAATATTATTAATGAGTAAAATAGGCGAAATTTTATTTTGAAATAATACTGTTTCTAACATAACCTAACCAACATTTACACGAGAAAAGCCGCAGACAAAATATAGTACCTAGGTAATAAAATCAGTACTTATATAAATTTGAAATATTTAAATCGTTTTATTGTCACAGCTTAAAGCAAAAACGCCATTACTGCCACAAAAGAGAAATTCTTTATTTTGCATAAAAAAGATGAGTATTAGAGCCTTGCTGATTTCGGCATGAATGGACCGGCTCGACCGGGGAAGGAGTACCCTCTCACAAAATATCAACGTGAAATAGCAGTATTCCTACTGTTGTGTTTCGATCGGTGAGTGAGAGTGCCGGAGGCCCAATCACCCTCTTTCCCCTTTCCCGGTCCTTTACCTTCCTACTTTCTTTTCTCTTCTTCCTTTCCCAAAGGGTTGGCAACGCGCAAGTGATGCCTCTGGTGTTGCAGGCGTCCATAGGCTACGGTGACTACTTACCATCAGGTGGGCCGTATGCTTGTTTGCCTCCTAAGCAGTATAAAAAAAAAGATATCGTCCACATTAGAAACGAGATGGGTGTAAAAACCCCCAGAATTCAACTTCTTCGTCTTCACGTGAGCTTTTTTATTCATCATCTTTTGAAATGTCCCACTGCCGGGCAAAAGCCTTTCTCTTGGACTTCCAAATCACTATGTTGGTTGCTATCCCCTGACCTTATGACCTTGTGACCCCTATATCTCGGAGGTCTTTTGACCCACAAGGCCATATTCAAACTCGACCGAGGGATGACCCGAAGGTGTCTGTACACCAAGTTACAAGTCAATCGGTCCAGTGGTTCCGGAGCTATGCCTGTCACTAACAAACTGCAGATAGTACACAAAGACCCACATAGTGTTTTCATTAACTTCTTCGAAGAAGACTCAGAGAATAATAATAGATTTTACTTTATCCTGGAAAAAACGACCGATAAACTCTTCAGAAGACTCGTAGCCTAACTAATATTACAAATGCGAATGTAAGTTGCTTGTTTATTTTTTGTTTGTTACGATTTTACGGCTTAACTACTCGACCGATCATCATGAAACTTCGCAAACAAGTTGTCAGGGGTACAGAAAAGGACATGGAGTACCTTTCATACAGGAAAAAGTACTCTAACTTAACATAACTTAACAACGTGTCACAGATATAACGCACAACCTCAAACACCCCAATTAGATTATTAAATCTTTATAATAATATAATTTTTTAAATGTTACTTTTGTGTACTTAAATATTATAATTTAACGAATTAGTTCTCCTTATTGTGCGCGGATAGTATGGGTATATAACAATAAATATAACATTATTGCCTTTATTCCATCAAAAAACTTATTCCTTGAATTATGATCCATTTTTGTTTATTTCAGCTGTTTAATAAATGGGGACTATAATTTAATTCGTTTTAATTTTTCAGGGATGAAAATTTATCTAAATCAATTCAAAAAACTGAATCAATTCCAGCAATTTTTAATAAAATTGCTGGAATTGATTCAGTTTTTGAACAAACTACTTTCAGGATGTGTGTTTATTATGTTACATGTTGTATTGGTGCGAGCGTAACCATGGGCAAAATCTAGTATGAAATATCTAGATCTTTTTACTGTCACAGCTTAAAGTAAAAACGCAATTTGTGCTATAAAAGTCATATTTTGTTTTTGAACAAACAATATATTTCCCACATTAGGAATAATATTTATTTCATACTTGAAAAACAGACCAATACTCTTCAAAGATCTCAACATATTTAATACCATTTCAAATATTTCTTCAATGTAAAGATACAGACACGTTACAATATTATAATAGTACAAAATAAATAGCGAACATATATAATATTTATTGAAATCAAGCGCCATTATTGTCAATGACAAAAGTAAGCAGACATTTTGGCGACGCGAAGCTTGGTATACAACGATTCTTATGATCTAGAAAGAGATAGCACAATAATAAAGAGATAGCGAACAATAATAAATATCTAGACGCCATATTGTCTGGCGGCTCATCTTAGTTTCATATATATAGTATATTTGTTTGTGTATCTCACGTCGACCTTTTGCGATAGGGTAAGGGGTAATATTCTAATTAATAAATATTAATGAGAGACTAATAACTTTCGCAATAGAGATTCAAGAAGTGCATCAGACATCAGACATATTAATTTGTATCGTCAGTAATATGTTGCAGAATGTAATGACATGCAGGTAAGAGTTGTAGATAAATAAAAATCAAAAATTCTATTGAAAATAGTGTATTTCTGTGAGTTTCTTGCAGTTACCTATATTGTTACCGGCCCTTTTCCTTTACCTGAAGCTGAAAGTTAAGTAAGAAAAGCAGCCGATGAAAATTTGTTTTAATATCGAATTAGGAACTCTTTGGGAATCTGTAGATGAGTAATTCATATGTCATTTGTTTTTACAAATTGGTGGCAATTTAAAGTGTCTGTCGTGTGTCGAAATGGATTTCACTAGAGAAAATTTTCGCTCAATGATCTAAATCGAGATCGGTAAATGTAACTTTAGTGTGTATTTTTATAAGCGTTACTTTGTGACTTAAGTCAATTAATGATTTAAGTCCTCATCTTTAGAACGAGTAACCGAGTCGACATTTAAAATTGGAGATACCTACACAAAATGTTTGATTTTTAATAGTTTTATTATAAGATTACTTTGGTAACTAATAAAAAAGGGAACGAAGGGGCACGCCATTAACAACAAATAGTGTGTATAATTATACAAAACATTTTTTTTTGTGTATAGGCTATTGCTGTTCTTTTCTCATACCTGCGTTGTACAAACATTAAAACAGCAGATAAAAATAGTACCTACTTACACTTCCACAGACACGCATTTTTTGTCTCATATGAGGATTGAACCCACTACCCACTTGAGCATTAACAGTGGCAAGGCGACCATTCAAACCACTCTGCTATCCTTGTAGTCAAAGTGTTATTTCATTATATTATACTTGCTTTATATTTGTTGCTGACGCTTACTTAAATCAAATCATTTATTTGCGAAATATGGATTAAGTGTATCTTAAATTAATACAGGGTATCACCATACTCAGCTTTTAAGCATGCAACATTTAATTTATAACGTTACAAAGTATTTAATTTTAAACATTATTAGACAGAAGCATGTCAGCACTTATTAAATAACTTACGAATAAATATTAAATAATTACAAAGGATGTCAGGATCTTAAATAATGTCAGAGTCATATTTTTACAAACATTTATCTGTTAGATATTCCTTGACAGAATAATATGCTTTGGCAAGCAGTAATTTAATTACGCCTCGCTTAAATATAATAAAATTCGTAATATGTAACAATTCGTTTGGTAAGTGATTATAAATGCGTGGGGCCATACATATGTAATATGCTTTACTTAATGTAAACTTTTAAGTTATTTTCACTATAGGCTTGCAATTCCGTTAGTGCAACATTCAATACCTATAAAATCATGTTTATAGCTTTTGTATGTATGTATGTGTGCACATAATATGCATCGCGTGGCTGGTGAAGTATTAACTTAAAGCCTGTAAGGGAAACCCTAGGAGTGGTGGGCTGCACGTATGAGCTTTTCATTTATTTTTACAGGTAATATTATATAAGTTACACAATGTACTCTTGCATAATATTATCTTATGTTTACGCGAATGTTATACATTGAAATTAAACACTTTATACGGATTTTATCGCGTTGTTTATTTTACTTTAAACACTGGTATTACATAATTTTGAAAACTCTAACACTAATATTATTGAAATTTTACTACTATTTAAGCTATATATTTTCTAAATAAAACTATTTATATTTGAGTTTACACTTTGCCCCGACGTTTCGGTTGCTTTACAGCAGCCATGTTCACGGGGAGACTAAGATGGTAGTGATGGTAGTTCTGTTGGTGAATATCCCCTGACCTTATAACTTGTGACCCATATATCTCGGGGATTTTTTGACCCACAGGGCCCTTATTCAAACTCGACCGAGGGATAACCCCAAGGTGTCTGAACACCAAGTTACAAGTTAATCGGCCCAGTGATTCCGGGGCTATGCCTGTCACTAACAGACAGACACACAGACCCACATAGTGTTTTCATTAACCTCTTCGAAGAAGACTCAGAGGTTAATAAGATAACGGGTCTTAATCGCGATTCATTATTTAAAGGTAATGCGTGGCGCAGCGGTAGTGAATCCGACTGCTGTGCATGAGGTCTCGGGTTCGGATCCCGGGTCGAGCCAACAAAAAGTTATTGGGTTTTTCTGTTAAGAAATCTCAATAGCAGCCCGGAGTTAGAAAGTTGGCGGTGTTAGACACCCCCGTGTGTCGGAAAGCAAGTAAAGCCGTTGGCCTTCAACCGATTTCTCTCCGGTCGTGTCGGATTACCGCCCTATCGGATCATGAGAGTTAGGGAACAGAGAGTGCACTTGTGTTTGCGCACAAGCTTGTGCACTATAATATCTCCTGCGTAGTTGGCCAGTCTTCGTTAAGATTGGCCGCCGTGGCTGAAATTCGGTCTGGAGGACATTATTATTATTAATCGACCGACAATTTCTTTTTATTAGAAGTCAATTCTCGCATGAATAATTCCTGTATTGCGGGGGAATATACCAACATTCAAACAACGGACACAATGAACATTCAGACAACCATTTGTTTATCACACAATTTTTGTCCCGTTTGGGATTTGAACTCAACATTCGGCGCAGTGGCAATGCAGGGGCGATCACTTAAACCCCTATGCCATCCCTGCAGACAAGCATCGATCGTGGTCACCGGTTGATTGGTGTGAGCACAGCGGCGCCTTCGTGAAGTGCGGGGTTCGTCAACTACTCTCAATTATTTATTTAAATAATGATTCACGATTAATACCCTTTGTCTAATATTATATAATTAATATAATATTAGACAACGGGTATTAATCGCGATATGTGTATACATGGTGAATGTCTATAAACGTTAAGCCCTCAAGTCGCCCAGCAGATAAGCTATGAACCGATAAATTTGGTAATACAGTCGAAAAAATTGTTTATATACTTAATTAGTAACTAAACGATGAATAAAAAATTTGCTATTCATAAAAAGTATGACTGTGTTTTCAAATGTGAGTGATCAATTTGAATCATGATAGAATATTAAAAACTTGATTTAATCGATCATATCTCGATGTTTGGCGATTCATATAAGATATCTACTCTAGGATAGCATTGATAACCGTTTGTTTTTTTTAAATCATTCACCTAATATATCCAAGTCCCACGCCACACAAAAATCGTCAGCGGCGAAACGCTAATTAATCAATAAATATCAAATTTCAAATGTAGTTGAAATTCGAATGTGACAGTTTCGAATATTTCGATTTGTTTATACCTAGATTCGAATTATAAATCGATAATAGTCCACTGTTCGAATTAACTAGGTTACTTTAAAAGAGTGCATATTTCATGTCGCCGACATTCTGGCATGATTGGAACACAGATAGTAGTGTAGATAAACAATGGCAGTGGAAGCCGCCTACTCTTGTCCAGTCTCTAGACAATCGGGCACAAAGGAAAAAATAGTAATAAAATCAAAATACTTGATCAATCGTACTCAAAAATCTGTTGAAGCAAATTGAGAAGGAAAAATATTTATTGACCTTAAAAAAAGATAATTTATAAAGTAAACTAACACTTCTGATAGGATCAAACCCCCACCCTGACTCTCCCATATGCTTATCCAAGAAAAACCAGTCGATAAGCAAACTTATTTCAAATTAAGAGCAAGGCAGACTGGGTAAGTAGTAATTCCATGCTATAGAAGATAGCCATCAAATAAGCTGATAGTAATTTCGGCTATAAAAAGGAGCTGGTGTTAAGGAACTGGTGTGTTGGCAGCAGGAGGTGATTGTTCTTTGCCCTTGCGTTTGGTTTTCACTTGGCTTTAGGACTTGTCTATAGCTTTTCATCTTGCGATAGACTTGGATTGGCCAGTTTTTATATAAGTTATGACCCAATTTCAATTAAAAAGATCAATCCATTAACTAAATTACATTTTATATAACAGTGTTATAAGTTATATCACAGTAAACTTTTTAAAAACTGCAATGGTATTAATAACAAATAATACTCTCACTAATTTTAATCACAATTTACTCTACATCGCCAAAGCTTTCAAAACAATATGTTAACAAAGATTTTTTGTTTTCAATTAACTATTTACTTGTGTACTCATCATAATTTACTAACACTTTGATTTTTATAAATGACTTTCTTACTAATCAAATTTTTAGCTTTGTTTCTTTATTTAGTACTAGCGATCCACCCCGGCTTTGCACGCGTAGTGCAAAACCTTAACAAATTATACACCTAAACCTTTCTCATGAATCACTATCTATTGGCGAAAACCGCATGAAAATCCGTTCAGTAGTTTTTAAGATTATCGCTCGTGTAGTCATTAAAGTTAATGTTGAATTATTTTTAATATTAAAATAATTAACATATTTAATCTTCTTCATATATTGGATCCCAATTTACACGCATTAATCACTTTAAAAATTCATATAAAGTCTTTCAAGTCGGATTCTTAAAAGCATTTCCGCATGTCTTATTCTTATAATAAATAAAGAAAACTTACCAATAATAAGTACAACAACAGCTACGATCACGATGATCTTGATGGTTCTCTTCTCGAGCCCCATGGTGGTGGTGGTGTTACACTGTGTGGTGGAAGACGTCCCGACTCACTGAAATACCGACTGCGAATACGAGCCGAAGCACTCCGGATCTGGGAGGATGCCACCGGACGATGTACATTGCCGCTTTGCAAATTATATTAGTTCATTCATATAGTGTAATTTGCTTGGTATATCTGAACTTATTAAACTAACTAGTATAAAGGAAGGAACATATGTTTTGTCATATGATCAGAAACACGTCTACTTCTATAACATATCCAATAATATGACGTTCACAAAATATGTTTGCACCTTTGCAGAGCTCATTTCTTTTGTTCAGAACTTTTCGTACGTTTTTCAACAAAATTAATCTGTATACTACAGAGAAGTTATATAGATCAGGTGATGGAAGACTGAAAGTCATGTCGTACCAAAAAGTAATGGCGGAAAATAGAGTGACATGGAAGAGGCTTTATCGACAAGCGCAAGGCAATTTTATAATTAATTGATTGATCTTAATGATATGTTAAATCTAAATCATCGTGTATTATGCTCCAGATCAGTTTATGTTACAGATGAGCGTAGCACTGCTCATTCATATATTATTATAAACTTAATGTTTTCAATGAAGGCAGAAGCGATTTCGTGATTATGTGTATAACTGGCAAATAGAATGTCATATACGTAGAATGCGATTTAACATAAGAAAAAAGGCTTTTTGAAGAAAAAGGTTCTGTTACAAATTTTGAAAAGTTGCTCTAGGCAGTATAGATTTGCTCCATTATGTATGAACAGCTCGAATGTTTGTATTAAGACAGGCTTTCCATCGGTAATACAATAGGTGGAATTCAAATTCATGATTGCAAACCTTATGTCTTTCTTATCCATTGAAAGGGCAGCTCTTCCACTCACTGGACACTAAAATAAATGTATTTAATTTATCTATGATATCTGTGTCATTAGTTCTATTTCATACACTTTTGATTATACATTTTTAAAATATTTAATTTTGCCTACTGACATAATTATATAATAATTAAGTATGGTATATATTTAGTAGCAAATCTTACTAAGATGGCTATGAAAACTATCTTCTTCTCCCTAGCCTTTATTATTCCCAAGTCACTTGAGGTTGGCTTTTCTGGTCTAACCGGATTTGACTGGATATCAGTTTTTACATGGAGCGACTGCCACCTGACCTCGGCAACCCGAAGGCTAACGATACCCTAAGGCTAGACCAGTGTCAGGATATTATAGAGCACTGACTTCCCAATAAAGACTGCCATAGGTGTTTATGGCAGCCGGGACCGACGGCTTAACGTGCTCTCCGAGGCACAGAGCAGGCGATAATTGTCAATCCATACGCACATAATTTCGAAAAGTCATATAACTTCCGAGAGTCAGAGGTGCGCGACGTGGGTTCGAACCCGAGACCCTCTGAATTGCAGTCTGTTGGTCTCGCCACTGAGCTATGGCTACGATGGCTATGAAAACTATGTTAAACAAAATTTTAGAGCTGATTTTCAACCAACAATACTACAAATATTTTGCCTAATAATATAGTATGTTCTAAAGCCAGCAATGTACATGTTACGGGTCGGATTGCCAGCCAGCCCCGGCGACGTCGCGCCACCGGCGGCCGCCGCTCCGGCGCCACAGCGCTTTACATCCACAAGCTCCCGCCTCCCAACGATGTCCCTACCATACACATTGATTGGTACAGTACAGGAAAATCTGGAGAATGGCCCCGGGTTAAATATTATATTAAGACTTATTGGTGTAATCGTAAGCTGCATGCCAGCTATTTAACCAAAAATATTACTAATGTCAATTAGTAATAAGTGATATTTTACGGTAAAAAATACCATGAATAGATAGATGTAAATAATAATACTGTCGCGGGCTAAAGGCATTATAAAAGTTAGTTTATAATGCCTTAAAACCGCGAAAATATAATTTTGTTTCAAAAATCCCAAATGTTACCCCAAATAGGTATAACATTTGTAAAACTTTCTGATTTTGTTATTTTATTTTAGTCCTCTAGTGAAGGGTTCTGCACTCGGCATATTTAAAACTACATAGTTTATAATCTTATATTCATTTTTCAGAGACTCTGCAAAGTACAAGTTAATTTCAGCGATACCAAACTCAAAATAAAAAAAACTACAAACTACATGAATCAATTTTCGGTATAAGTATTTTTAAAGTTCTAGTACCCGAATTTGCCACCACGTAGTTTAAAGGTGGCAAATCTCAACCCATAGTTAAAGAATAAGAGATACAGGAAGAGAACGTTGGCAACGTTTACTGACCAGGTGAAACGCAGTAACAGGGTACCTTTTACGCTGGTTGCCATTTTATTTTTTAACTTTGCGTGGCCTATATTTTTTTGCCATCGTTTTATTTTCTTGTTAGCCTTACTGGGTAGCGTATACCTGTCATTACCACACACTATGTATGCCATAATAGATAATCAGTAACAGCAAACTTTTCCGCTTGAACTTAATAAACTAAAACAAAACAACCTTTCCTATCCAGAACGCGTGCTGGGCTCAGATGCCATCCTTACACGGTGGAGTCGACTAGGGTGCGTACCAACAAGTTTGGGTCCTCATACCTCTGCCCTTTAAGCGGGGCGTGAAAAAGCACCTTCTCAGGCCGTCAAAGTAGAGACCTCAACATCGCTTCGGCTGCTATGAGGACGATATGGAGGCCACTGCTCTTAGACCACACGACTGCTTACCATCAGGCGGAGTGTGGTGATTTTGACGAATAAAAAAAAAATACGTTGGTCAGTACATATATTTAAAATATGAACTCACATCCTTTATTCATCAACAACTTTGTTCATAAAAAACAAAATTACTATCCGATTCCAATAAACAATAACTAACTGAAATAATACAAAATCTCTACAGAAGACAAAATGTAATTTAGCTCGCATACTATCGCTCTCCGCAGACAGAGAGGGGACCCCGTCGGTGTGGTTTGTCTCCACCCATATATAAAGGATATATATATACTTGTATATAGGACAAAGGTCGACGACACCGGAGATTTTATGAATAGCGTAAACAATTTCGCACATAGATATCTCAGTATAAGCTCGGAGATGACGAAGTACGCTAAATTGTTTGGTCGATTTTAGGGAGCTGTCAAATTTATGTGGTCCACAATTAGGTATTTCGAATGCAAGTATTTATATTCTAAAATGTCTGGTGGTTAAACCCTTATTCATCTGATGTTTAGTGACCATGTCATCAGCGATGAAGTACGTATACCTAATCACTATTTATTCAGTTTTGAAGATAGCTTTGCTTTATGTCCCTATGTTACATGTGTTAAAATGGAAGACGTCTTTTAAAATACAATATATTTAGTTATGAAAACGTTACTCATAATCTAGAATGCAGCGTTATTTTAACAGTTTTTCTAACTTTGAATGGCTACTTGATTTGACTTTAGTTGGTAGCACGGATGGACAACAATGCCTTATAAGTTTCCTCCCCACACAGGAATAATAAAACTGCGTTATCTATAAATGGTTGTTACAAGTTTGATTGACCGTAGTTTTAATTTTGTGAAGTATCTAATTGCATAGGGATTATCTTTCTATCTATTAAGTAAAAGAGTTGCCAGTTTTAAAAAAGAAAACAAGATAGACTTCTTTATTTTCCGAATCTTTGAATTGGAAATTAAACCTACAAATCTTGGCGTATTAGCTAAGCTTAGGTTTCAAGAGAGTTCTTTTTTCATGGTAGGCAGCGGTTTTGCTGTGTCCTGATATTGCTGAAGTTCATGAGTAGCGGTTACCACTTTCCATCAGGTGGGCGCTTGCACGTCTGCCGCCAATGGCAATAACAAAAAAGCTATTACTCCTCCCACGTTAAAAAGTTCAATCTGATAGACAGGGTTGAATTGCCGCGTGTGTCCTTTTGTGTACAAACAGAGGTTGATGACATTATCTCAGCAAGCGGATTACAGCAGGGGGTGACGTAATAAACTAGTGTATGTTTATGTATGTATCCCTGTAAGCTATCCCAATTGATTATAGATGATGTCTTACAGTAGATACTAATTACGTTAATTAATAATTTATTGTGTCGGTATTTTTCGCCTCGGTGGGTTATTGGCAGTGAATACGACTGCTATTAATGAGGTTTCGAGTTCGATAACCGGGTCGGCTAAAGTGTTAATAGGTTTACTGTCAGATAATTCTCAGTCGCACGGAATCTGGAATTTCGTCCAGAAGATGGCAGTAACCTCGTTTCTTAATACATGGAACCTAAAACATAGCTTGCGAGTAGTCATACGATAAACTCTAATTACCGCTTCTGTGATATACAGGCGTGAATCTACGGTAACCAGTGGCATAGTAAACAGAAGTAAACATAAGTGAAATAATGTTTACGTATTTTCTTTCAAATATATTACTACCGAACTAGAAATAAGTTTGAGAGACTTTACGAACAGACTCGAAACAAAGATTATATCAATTTCTGACCCGTGTGAGCTCATAATACTTGGTGCACTGGCTGTGTCAATACGGCCACTTTTACCATACACTACAGTATCTGGAAATACGCATTTCATTCTGCATTTTAAAAATTTTCCGCTAACATACTTGTTTACAAATGATACCTGACTGAATACCATTGATTATCCATTAAAAAGCTTTATTACACCCATAAAATCAAAGTCAATAATCCACCATCTCTATAAGCATAGTGTGCAAATTCTATCGTTTGCAAAACTCGACATTTGGGTATGATGGCGCCGGTCGGTCGGAGTTCACCCTCACACCCGCGCCCTACTTACCGCCTTTGTTTTATACCTACATACTACGTAGTACGCCGTTTTTACTAGCATATAATGTGATGTCATTACTAATAGATTAGCTCAAGGAAGTATGTTATGGAATAAAGATAATATGTGTAAACATGTCTGGTACGTATTAAGCCTGGAAGACTTCTGTTTAGTGACCATGTTCTTCGTAAGAACTGTTACAGAAAACAACGCAGAAAATAATTCTGCGCTGTAAATGCTGACTCAATATACCTGGTACACACAGCGACTCATCAACCTAGACTGTTTGGACTTTGAACTATTGGAAGTTGAACGCTGCGACTCGTGCAAGAGAGTGCGTTATATTTTTGTTACGCTTCTATCCTTACCATTAAATTGACAACACTATGCACTGTCCCTTTCCGACAATTCTCTATTTTGTATGTAGCGTAGTTATGCGTATATAGGGTGTCTAACTTAATGTGTACCCGTGTGTACTTTAAACCCTTTTTCCATTAGTCTGTTTAAAAAGTATTTTTCGTTGTGCTGTTGCGTTTATACGTTCCAGACAACACCACTTGATTGGCTGTAACAAGCGTCAGAGCGAAAAATTAACTAAGCAATACCGATAAGACAATATTAAGCAATACCGCATTATACCTGAGGGAATATTTTTAATTTTGAAATATTGAATCCTTTTTTAATGCCAAAAATATTGAAGCCTTTTTCCTTGAAGCGTACCCTGTTTCAAGGAATAAGGCGTGAGACTAAGTATGAATGTACTTCAAACAAACAACCTAATACAGTCCACTGCAGGACATAATCTTCTACCATTACCATCATATACCACCCCGTTTTCTGCATTCAGTCCAACCCAGCCATATTTTTCAGGTCCTCAGTCCACCGTTTTAACTTGCACCTGGAAGCTCATCACTCAACTCTTAATTATCTTTTAATTAAGAGGAAAATTATAAATAGCTGATGAGGCAGATATTGATATCTGTGTCACTGAAGTTAAAAATAGATTTGAACTTATTATCATGGCTCCATCAAAAATAATTGAATAAAAATACAACATTACTCTTTGTATCAGGAAATTCTCTGTGACAATATGCCTGGTAATAGTCTTACATATTTGGGGCATTAAACCTTAACTACTGATCTATGAACGTAATACTACGCTGCCTATCTCTTCGGGGATTAAGGCCTAATACTATGTATGTATGAACCATCTTATCATCATACCAGCTATATATTAACTGTCCCACTGCTTGGCACTAGGAGGCTCGAGCTCCCTATATGAAAAAGGTTAGGCCATTGTCTACGCGGGCTTCGTTTGTGTTGACAGAATTCATCTTTCTTCAAGAACATAAAGAGTATGCAGAATTCTTAGATATACAGTTTTCCTCATGATTAAAGCGAGCCATATGCTTATAATTCCTGAAAGACAGAAATTCAAGATCCATAGTTGCCCGCATTAGACTGAACTATTGACACAACATTATGACGTAGTAAGTAAAATTACATTAATGAAAGAACGTACGAAGATGGTTCTAAAATCTTTTCTCCTTTTCTTATTATCAATATTAGAAAGAGATGACATTAATAATGGCGTGCGATGTCCAATAATGGCAACAATGATTGGTATTGATCTGTTTATTTTGCAACAACCGCGGTTGTCCCTTTTATAACTATCATAACTAAATATAAACGAAAGGAAATTAGTATTATGAGAAATGTTTATTTATTAAGACTATTAATGACTTTTTAACTCGGTTCTTGTAATTGGTATAACTTGTAATAATGTGTGTAGGTATGTATACATCACCAAAATATTTTTACACAAATCAAGGCCACCGTGTTACTTTAGCTGTCATTTTACTCACATATTGAGAATCGATGACAATATATCTGTTGTTATCGGTTCTCGGTAAAAACACGCTTTATTTGAAAAACCAAACTATAAAATAGAAAGTAATTTGGTGCTTTCTAAGATATTTTGATAACCACCCCACGTTTTTATACATTAAATGATTTATTTTATTAAATACTTTATCCTTATATTGAATTATTAAAAAAAATATTTTCTGCATTTTAGTTTGGTTTTTTAAATAAAGCGTGGTTTTTTAGTTTTTAATTATTATTTATTCTAATTTATTATATTGTCATCGGTCCTCGATAAGTCTCCCTAGTTTAAATGAAATCTGACCATTTGAAAAAACAAACTAACAAACAAATATACAGGTGAAGCTTATAAAAGCGTGTTAAAACACACTCATGCGCACACAAACAAGGCCAAGAAACTTAGTTTTAAATATATGAGACTTTGTTATATTTTGTTATACAAACTAATCAATTGGTGATGCTTGCACATGCCACTAACCACCGTACTCTTTACCATTCACCCTTCTAATGCTTACATCTTGCTAATGTCAGGTTGGTTCCAAGTAATTGAATAATCTTTTTTTATTCGTCTTTCAACAGGGACTCCACGTTCGATTAGATTTGATTGGGAGCTTAGTTAGGTTTACACTGACTTTGAAGTAGGTTAACATTTTAAATTTAATTTTTATTATTTTATAATTTCATGATGATGTTTAACAGCATGCAGGTGACTAGCAGAATCCGAGTTCTTTGATAATTATGTTTTGTTTTGTTTATAAGAGATGCGTCATATGTTGTATGTGATCTCTCTGATAGGGAGATCACATACAACATATATAATCTAATATTAGAATACACAGTTTGCTAGAAATTTTAGTTACAGATGTTGTCATCCGGCTGGAACGGGAATCGGAATCATTTTTAAACTGTACGACCTAGCGTTCACTGCGATATACGACGTGAAAGATTGCCCTAACGTTTTCTTTATGTCGTTGTGGATATTAATTGATGATTTTTGTAAACAAAACAAACGTGCTGGCTGAATACAGCAGTTTAAATTCCGCCATTTTTGAAATGCTGCTTTTTGGTCTTACTTCTTAATGTGCTTTAACTTAAAAAGATACGAATTAAGAGCAATGAAATACTGCATTGAGATAACCAGGGTATATGAACGTAATTAAGGTAGTATTTATTATATAAATATACTACATATTTAGTTAGACTGCGAATATTCTCGTTTTTAATGTTTAAACGAATTGGGTATTGAATTACTAGTATTTCTGTTGACTATTCCAGCTAATCTAGATGGCTTGTAATAGGAATGGGCTTAGGCTAGTAGTTCAATAGGTATGATTTGTACCCAATGTTTTATTCATGGGCTACCGACGTTCCTACCTTATGTTTTGGTAATTTATAAGAGAGGAGCCTCGAACATTTACTATTTATAATAATATATTGGTTAGTCAATTGCTAAGTTAAACAAACGCCGTTTATTTCTCATCCGCAAAGTTTTTATCATCAACGTTTATATATCTATACCATTTTAAAAAGTGCGCGTCTAGTCTCGCACGAGGTAATCCTTTCTATGTCGCAAGTAACTTAAAAACATTGAAACAACTGACTCAAAGAGCACCTAGATTCGGAACAACCATTTGTAGAGCACAGAAACTTTAGCCCGTTTGGGGTTCGAACCCACAACACTTTGCGTAGGGGCAATACCTAAGCGACCACGTAAACAATTATGCCATCCGTGCAGTAGTTGTATGTTAATACAGTGCTATTGTGATAATGCTCACTAAATAAAATGTGGAACGTTTTTGTATTTGGATAGCAGAAAAGGAAAACATATTCGTAGAGGCTTTTTATGACTGGTTCTATAGCGCGTAACTTGTGTTTCCTTTCGGCCAGGGCTGCAGGATACAAATGCGCAAGTGATCCTTATACCCTGGCTTAAAGCCAAGAAAATGATGAAGAAAATATAATTTATGAGTTTACCTTCATTCATTAAAAAGCTGCTTATTCTGCCCTAAGCAATATTGAAAAAGACATGTTTGTTGATTATTGCCGTTATTGTTTTTAAATAATAGGAATAGTTTGGGTCTATCGGTTTATTACTTCTAAACGTATAAATACAACATGCTTCGGCTGAATTATCCTCTTCTTTTAGGGTAGAAAATAATTGCCTTCTAATTCTAACAGCCAGACTTCGACTCTGTGTGTGAACCCGAAATAATCCGGTGTGTGTGTACCTGCATGAGAGATCAGGAGTCCTTAGAGACCATTGGGATGTCAGCATAGAGACGAGTACTGTTTGTTTATTGTACTGGCATTGCAATAACTTCATTGTTGCTTCATTAATAAAGTGATATGTATCGATGAAATCGAATTATTCAAATGTTCTAGCCAATTGAAATATTCTAACTATGATAAATATTCGATTGATTGATCAACATTCGGATGCGACATTCTATTCTATTCTATATTCTACTACATACACACAACACCATCTAGCCCAAACTAAGCAGAGCTTTTACTATGGGTACTAGATAATGGATAAACATACATATATCCCATTTTTTTGTAAATACGTACATATTATACATAAAAGCACCCAGACCAAGACAAACATTCATGTTCATGCACACAAATGTTTGACTTGTGCGGGAATCGAACCCGCGACCTCAGGCGTGGCAGTCGGTTACACTAACCACTACGCCATTGAGGCCGACAAATCAAACGATTTTCGAATAATCGAATTTCTTTTATTGCAGTAAGTACATGGCTCTATTGTCAGCTTACGAATACTGGCGTGAGAGTTTACCGTTATACGGCATGTGTGACTTGCCCTTGATGTAATGAGATCAGATTCTTACAGAGACATACGCCCGTCTATAAGAGGTAGACTGACTTATATAACTCACATTTCGCTTGCTGCTTTTTAACGAGTGAGTCTATTGCCGTCTACTCGCCAATCGCCATATTCTCAGAAGATATGTTGCTACTGAGAGTGTTTTTAGAGAAAATAATTAATTCAATGACGAAATATTCAATGACGCGCTACCTCGGCATTCACGCCCGGCCGCAAACAGGAGCTCAAACTTATGCTTCTACCTTGTAGTATACTTGACAGTCAGGATCTTTTAAATAAAGAAAATATCTTTGAAAGACAATTTTGACTCGCTTGTACCGATGAAATGCCTTAAAACACTCTTACGGTTTCGATTTCTCAAGTCGGTCTCTTAGGTATAAACGGAATTACAAGAGGTAACTTATATTTCAAACTCCGTTTAACTGCACCGTTTTGTTTTCTATTTTACAACATCTTGTCTTTATCAATAACTTTATATAATAATAATAATAATAATTTATTGTTCCAAATAGCCACAATACAATGACATAAATACAATAAAACAATTTTTGTATAGAAG
This sequence comes from Catocala nupta, assembly GCA_963675205.1. NCBI lineage: Eukaryota > Metazoa > Arthropoda > Insecta > Lepidoptera > Erebidae > Catocala > Catocala nupta. Next base: position 1,394,910 of record OY776089.1, on the reverse strand, counting down.
TGTTGCATTGAACTCTGGTACCCAAGATAAGATTAAACTTGTGTTATGGGTACCAGCGCCCTCACAAAGGATTTCCCATTTTTGTTCATCGAACGTGGCAGACATGCAATTGGGACTACTTACTTAAATAGTTATGCGCGAGTACGCGCTCGTATGTGTTTGAGTTCACGTGTGTTATGGATGTGTGTGTTTGTAAGTGTATGCTTACGTGTATGTGTGTGCGCGCGCGCGCGCGTCTATGTGTGTGTGTGTGTGTGTGTGTGTGTGTGTATGTATGTGTGTGCGTATATGTACAATATATGGTGACCCTTTACCTACAAGATAGATAAGGTTAATAAGTCTTCAGTCTCAGTGTAGTTTTTGGTCAGAAGCCACTTGATTACAGCAGATTTACAGGAGTATTTACATAGAGGATATATGTTGCAGGCTTTGTTTATGACATTATAGAGGTGACCCCTTGATAATCTGATAATGTCTTCTCGCAAGTGTGGGTCTGAATTTCTGTACTGGGCATATTTGCTTAGACCGTCGTCGCTGTAGTTTGCTATGATCATAAGTTAGAGAGGCATGTCTTTTAACAACTGTATGGAAAACAAAAAGCTGCCGCACGGTAAGTATTTTACATTCCTCGTAGAGTGTAAACGTCGGGTATCTATATGGTTTACAGGTCATAACCTTGAGTACAGCTCTTTGTGCCCGTTCCAGTTCCAAGAAATAAGTCTTTGCCGCCCCTCCCCATACTGATATGCAATAGCTTAGAATTGACTGGCATAGGGCAAAATAAACTGTTTTTAAAGTCTGCATTTCAGCGGAGTATCTAGTATCGGAGTATAACTTTTTAAAAACGTAGATTAGTTTACGCACACGGGCAGTAAGCTTGTCTATGTGAGATTTCCAGTTTAGTTTATTGTCTATATAAACACCGAGGTATTTGACACAGCTCGATTTAGACAGGCATGGGCAATCACACAGAGTAGAAGAGTGATTATTTGTGCAGGAATGGGCCTTAAATTGGAAAGAGTCTAGTGAGGGTTGGCTCGCAGATGACAACGAGAAAGTCAGGTAGGTTGTTTTTGAGACATTTAGTGTTAAGAGGTTAGCAGTTAACTAGCTCATTACATCATTAAGTGCCTGCTCCGCCAATTTAAAAGTAGCAGGCCAGGTACGACCGTGGACAAGGAGGGTTGTATCGTCGGCGTATGTATATATAGAGCAATTAAGAAGAGGGAGCTTGCAAAGGCCATTAATGTATGTCAGAAAAAGAGTAGGGCCTAATATTGAACCTTGCGGAACTCCAAATGTTAGAGTCTTCTCGTCACTCACCATAGAATCGATTTTGACACATTGCGTTCTATCAGACAGATAATCTTTAAACACACGTATTCCCATCCCTTCGAGTTTATTCAGGAGGTGGGGAATAGAGACGGTATCAAAGGCCTTCGTGAGGTCCAAAAAGACTCCAATACACTTGTTTTGAGTATCTAACTTACTCACAATATCATCGACAAGCGATGCCACAGCGTCCTCCGCGGATTTCCCGTGTCTAAAACCAAACTGATTTGGATCTAAAATGTTGTGTCGTTCTAGGTAGTTGACAAGGCGAGCATTAAGGAGTTTCTCTAGTACTTTAGATAATGTCGGTAGGACTGATATTGGCCTGTAATTGTTTATGCTATCTTTGTTTCCGGTTTTAAATATGGGGTGGACAATGGCCTTTTTAAATACTTTGGGGAATTTGCCAGTTGAAATAGAGATATTACAGACGTAAGTAATAACTGGAATCAGTGTACTGCCACATTGTTGCAGTAGCATGGTGGTAATTCCATCCCAACCAACAGAAGCGTCTCTGCGCAGGCCGGATATAATATTTGCAACTTCAGTTTCGTCTGTTGGAAGTAGTGTAAGAGAATTTAGCGGGGAAATATTATCTGCAAGTGAGTTTGATGTTTGAGTACAATGTTGTAGAGCCAGTTTACTACCTATGTTAGCAAAAAAGTCATTAACTTTATTAACCGATGTTATATTATCTTGCTCTAGATTAAGCAAGTCCGTAGTAGAGTTTACCGAACAATCTGTATTTATGTTTTTAATAACTTTCCATGTAGCTTTTGGATTATTTTTGGCTTTGCAAAATTCTTGTTTTTCATATTCAAGTTTCAATTTTTTTAGTAATTTGTTACAAAAGTTACGGTATCTTATATAAGTTATTTTTAAAGTGCAGTTATTGGGCTCATTTTTTATTTTACGGCTCATAGCATTTCTGTTACGAATGCACCTAAGCAATCCTAGAGTAATCCACGGTTTTATCAATTTATTTTTACAGGGGATGTGCTTAATTATCGAGTGCTTTTTAATAATTAGACCAATTTTTGATACTAGAATCTCGGCTGCTATGTTGGCATCGGTGTTTGATATAGTTGCGTAAAGTGATTTATAATCTATAGAGACACGAGTTAATTTTTGTTTGGTAGGCCGTATTTTACCTTCTATACTATATAATATTATTTGTAATATGTATAGCTAGATGTACCAATGGGGAAACCGAGTGTGGACATCATTAATATATATGTTATTATAGTAATTACAGCTTACAAGTTAAAATGCGTTATGTAGGTATGAAATAAAACACGAATAAAAAACCTATTGGAACCAACTATTGCGTGTTTATTGACTCTCCGTCCAGAAAACATTACATAATTATTAATAAATATTTTATAATTTTAAATTTATTAACTTTATTTGAAGCGTGACAAACTCAAGTTAAAATCAGTGGCGCCCTCTGGCTTATTCTAAAACGAATACAAATTAATCGCCGACTATGTGGCTATTGCTAATGGCGCTGGCAGCCGGCCTGGCGTGACCTTGGCGAACCTCGCCTGGCGAACAATTGGCGACCTTGGCGACTAACTGGTAACCATGATGACCTTGACCTTAGAACACTTAAAACAACTAACATTACCGGTATAGACCGGGAACCACCAATTAGCATGACTAGTGATCAACTAACGATCTTTTGGCAGTAAGTTGATGAACTCGGCGGCCAATTGGGGTTTATGGCGACCGTGATGATCTTGGCGGCCGATAGGCGATCAGTTGGTGACCTTGGCGCCAATTGGCGGTGAGTGGTGGCCAATTGGCGGTATGTGCGCATGCGTGGCGTTTAGGCACGGTCCACCATCAGCTCGAAGTGGACCGAGCCACGCCGCTCGTAGCGGTCGTAGAAAATGTTCTTTGCCCACGCCTTGCACTCGATGTTGATCAGCACGCCCGCTGCAATCATTATAAATCAATATTAGAACATTTATAAAACATTTTAAAACATTTGGTCCAACTTAGGAACATTTCCCATAAATGTAAACGCTAAATACATGTGTGCGGTGTTTCTAAGGTTAATAGATTTTCCATTATTTTCTAAGAGATGGTGTGCTGTCAAATGATGGTCAGAAATCGTTGTCCTTTGTGCCTGTACACAACGGCTCCTTTTTTTAGCAGGTTGGCAATACATTACGTCACAAGCCTTAGCTTAGCTTATCGTAACTGTTAACCATCACAGGAAGATCATAAATAAATAGATTATCGGACCTGTTTGAAGGGAAAATATCTTTCACAAACTGCCTAGGATGCCGGTTGTAGTTAGGTTTTCTGTCATGAATTATGAACAATCTCTATTATTTTAGATGTTGTTTCGCATCATTTCTACCATTTCCCCTTTTAAAACAATTTTACTAAATCGGTATCTGGCATGTTACTGTATACTGTGATTTCAAACCAACGCTTTAAAAAGCTTATAGGTATTTTCGCCTCTTTAAATATTATTGCGAAATTTGACCCTCGCTTGACCTATTAAAGTGAAAATTTTCTGATATAAACTGCATAAATTTTCCATCAAGCTGTCAAGATCATCATCACTTTAGATTGATGTCTTTCTTTTATGTAAGCCTTTACTTACTCTTGGGCTTCTCAAAGAGCACAGCGACGAGAGGGCTGAGGTAGCCCTCCTTATTGGTGAAGGGGTAGTAATAAGAGGGGAAGCCTCGACGTGGGTAGTACTGCACTGCACCGATGTTCTCCACGTCAGCTGGGTTCTCTCCCTCGCACGACACCCACACTGTATTTGCTTCAGGTTTGCCAGACTGGAGACAAAAAGCACAGCTAATTTAAATCTTATAGTTCATGAACAATCTTTCATTAACTTGGACTATCCCTCGGACCGTACTATCTTTCTGGTAACCGAACAAATTTTCGCATCCGTCACTTTCGCACAATGGCCATGTGGGACTAAGTGCGGATAACACACGCCAACCTACTAGTAAACTATTTTAACTAACTTTTCTATGCTGTTAGTCAATGTATCCACACAAGTCTTCAATTATTAACATTTGACCAACTTGAGCCAAAATAGTACTAATTGTGTTCTTTACAACAGATTCCAGGTGTCTAGATTTAAAAGATAGGATGTTACACATGATGTAGGTATACTTACGACCATCTTGATGTGCTGCTTAAGATCCTCCGGCATGTTCTGGGGCAAATCCTCGGTGGTGTTGTATGGCTTCGGCGTCCAGTTGAAGATCTGGAGGTCACAATAGAAATAAAATATATTAGCAATATGGAGCTTTGCTTTAAACTGGGTTTTTACTGAAGATGAAACAGTCTGGCCGAGTGGAAACGATCTCGTGTTGTTCGCTTGTAGGAGTTGCTGCGATGAGTGGGGTTGCCAGCCACTTTAAAAGGCGCTGTGCTATCGTAGGACCAGGATTTTTTGTCTCTTCCTCTGGAGCTTAAACAAACCCTCTGGTAATATAATTGGCCATAGTATTCGGTAATGTTATCGCCAGGCGAGCCATATGCATCCTTAACAACTTCATCATCATCATCATCAATCAATCTTTGTCGCATAAAAATATACAGTGTACTCTAGGTGTCCCCGAATGTTTCCCCGTTCCTAAATCATCCCCAAGTTATTTGCGAATTATGATACTGTTTGTACATTTTGAGAAAGAAAGAAAGAAAGAAAGAAAAGTAATTTATTAGACACACACAAACACAACATATCAACATGTTAACAGTACAATCGTTTACTATTTCTAATTATTACTAAAATTTATAAACAAAAAAGAAGAAAAACAAACAAAAAAAAAGAAAATTTTGGATCTAAGGAATATTCCTTAATAATATTATGAATCCGAAAGCAGCTCTGTCTGTATGTTCGTCTATTACCTTTTCACGACTAACAACTTAGCCAATTTGGATGAAATTTGGTACAGAGATAGTTTAAAACTTGATAAAGGGCATAGACAACCTTTTTCGATATAGATACCATGCATGCAGAGCGGCGCAAAAGCTAGTAGGTCATACATTATATTACAGTAATACATTACCCTGTTCAGCTTCAAGAACACGCAGGGTCCAGCTTTTTCATAGTTGTACTGGTTGGCGGAGGTGCAAGGATGATAGTCTTCAACAGGGACGTCGCACACTTGCTTCTCGCCCACGGCGCCGCTGGTTTCAGAGCAAGTCACTCGGTTCTCAGCGCCAGTCGCCTCTCCGCTGCCACTGCCCTTCTTGCGGTAATCTGGTATAAAAAACGAGTTTGTTTACCAGGTAATCACTGTACTTCACATTGTCGTAATATCATCTTTACAAATGTTTTGGTAATGGTAATAATGAAAATGTTCTACAAATATACAGAGTGGAACAGCATGTTTTAGTACCGTGAGCTAAGTAAGCCTTTTTTGGAAATTAAACATAACGTCATTACAAAGTTTTCATTTTTGTGGAGCTGCAGAATTCTAAGCATAGTTTATTATGTTTTCATCTTATGTTAAGCGTGTTTATTTTCTCGGATATTTCTGAACCAATTCGAGCATGTTACATTAAAAAAATCAGAGCTAATGTTACACGCAGGTTCGATATAATTACACAGTTACACTCTCTATAAGTCATAGTATACATTTAAACCTGTAAATAACAAATAAGTCACGCCAAGTCAATATCAAATTGGAATGAACTCACACACTTCCTGGTTCCATATCAGTTCTGCTACTGCGGATGGTGATTTCAACAGCTGACTAACAGACGTGGTAGCAGTGGCTTTATAGTTCACCGCGACCGCCGCCACGTCTGTTAGTAAGATGCAGAAACAGTGAAGCTTCTTCTTCCTCTCCTTCATATTTCATTTTAGTATGTATGAGCCCTGAGTTTCTCATCAGGTAGGGCGAAATGAAAAATCCTTGTAAGCTTGGTAATTCTTAATGGTAGCTTGCAGATATGCCGATTGACATATCTCGACAACAAGATCCCCTACCTTGTTGTCGAGATATGTCAATGAACACATCCTATTTCGACTATTCGATGGATTGGCAACTGGAAACATGTGACTGAGATCAAAGATTCAAATCATGGATGCCTTTAGATAGGGTCAACTTTCTGGATCGTTAAGTTGTTGTCCGACTAACAATAATATTTAATTATAAATATACAATTATCACCTGCACATTTTTATAAAATTGTATAGGTACTATCGATTTCTATAAAGTATGTGTGAGCTCACACTTTTTAGTGTGGACACTTTTTTGGCGATATAAGTACAGCGAGGCCACGTAAATGATTTAAATCTTTGCTCTGAATGATAACAAATACAAAACAATGGATAATATACATGATACACAACACAAAATACAATATATCGATTTCTTAGATCGTCATATTCGATTATCTTAAACCTTACTGATTGTTTTTAGATGAAAATGGTAGAAGCATGATAAATGAATTTTTTTTAAAGCAAGTTGGTATGCCCAAATTCTTGTGAACAATAAAAATTCTAACAGGAAATTCCACTAAGTTTGCTCCTCAAGATTAGTGCAACGATCAGATTTTCATCACTCGATTAAAATATTGAATAAGTTTTGACATCCCTATCCTATTATTACACGTGGCAAGGAATCAGCACATAACATCATGCAATCTATCTATTAAGCCTTGGAGAACATTTAGTGCACACTCCCATAAAGATTAAGAAGGACATCTCGATGAACTATTTAGATAAAGATTGGATGTCCATCATTTGGGAGCAAGCTGATTGTAGCTCTATGCAAACATACGTGAATGCTTTACATTGAAATTAAACTTCTAATACATTTTATTGTGGGTTAATTGACTACTGCGTGCTGCTACTCGCAATTTGCTAACTGAACTTCAACATTTGGTGCCATCGAAGCCTCGATCTTGTTAGACACAAGCTTAAAGAAGTCTACAATTTTCATTATGTTTAACTGTCCTTCTTCTATTAAGCAGTAACCTAGTTACTCTCTTCTTAAGCATGTCTGACATTTGAAAATGTGTAGTGATCAGAAGCAAACTTACCGTCAAGGAATTCATCGATGATCGAGGCCCATTTGAGCACGGATCCCTTGTCGTTGGCCTTGTAGTAGATCAGGGTGCTCTCCACGTTCGCTGTGTCCGGCATCGGCCTGAAGCCCAGCCCTGGACAAAACCATTTATACATAAGTACATAGTCTCACGCCCATAGGCCCAAACGGATAAGCATAATTGCGCCAGCCAGGGCTTTAGGTCCCTCATGCCATAAACCGGGCACATTGGGCAGACACTGTTTTGTAACCAACTTGAGCCCTCGTGTACAGCAGTTGAGAACAACTAGGGTGATCGGTTACTCACTACCTTAGCTCCACCCAGAAAGATAGAAAGTACAAATTCTTACCTGGATTACTGCCGATAACCGATGCGTCCAGCTGCCACTTTGGCATCTTCGAATCCAGGGTCTGGTAGAAGATCGCCAGCATTGCGGCGAAGAAGCCCACGAGGATCGCATAGAAGATCAGATAGAACAGCAAGATTTTGGCTGAGGACAAATGTATTACAAGGTTAATATTTCTTCCATCTTAGAAAAGTAAGGGCAGCTACCGATTGTAGGACCTTCAAATCAGGATAGGGCAAAATTATACTAATAGCTTATATGAATATACAAATGTATATACCTTTGTATAATAGTTAACAGGTAATTAACTACTAACCAGTATAAAGTCAGTAAATTTAGTAAGCTCCCTAACTACTGAACTTCAATATTCATAAGCGTAACTTTGCGGCCTTAATGAATAAAATATTTTCGATTTGGAATACTGTTTAAAAATACTATTGATTTTGATTAAGCTTACGTCACTCTTAATAATGAATGTTTAAACCTATACAAGTTTGCAAAACACCCAAGTCAATTTAATAATTAATTCCACTTCAGGCACAGTTTTAAATACTAAGATTTTCTTTATAAAAATTACCAGAGGTACTTTGGTCGACTCGAGAACTCGTACACAGAAGTCGCATGCACTATCGCAGCGTAACCAGTCTCTAATTAAGCTCCTAATTTTTTAATTTTCTAGTAATTTTACGATCTTTGACATAACACCTATTTCACACAATCTGTATACATGATATTCTTATTTTCAACTACACGTGGTGCGATGGCTGATTGCTTTGATTGAGCAACATTGTACAATTTTATGAGCTTAACTCTAGCTCAGGAGCACTGCGCTAATAATTATCGTGTCGCGAGCATGTCAAACATACATATGTACATATTTGTGTATGTAGAGAACGGTATCGACCCAATAATTGATCACAAGTGGCAACAATAGGAGCTTCCTAGCAAATTGCTGGCCAAACAATGACCGAGTTTTAAACTACCTACACTATACTGAATTTGTAATAAAATTCGGTTAATGATAAGATCAGATATACGATGTTTTTGTGGGGATTTAAGTGGGAAATTACACGGTTCTCCTGACATAGCTCAATGAACGGCAAGCGCACATGTTCTGGCAACCGTTCGCAGCTTCATACTTATCAGACTTTACAACTACACTTATGACGGAAACTGCAGATATTGAGAATCAAAGTCCATAACAGTTATAGCAATATCAACTGGATAATTTAAAACGGATATAATTCTAGCTTTTGCGCGCGGCTTCTCTTGGCTACAGTGCTTTTTTCTGGATGAAAGCTACCTTATGTCCTTTTCTGTACCCCAGACAAGTCATATGTGAAATTGCATGATAATCGGTCGAGTAATTAAGGCGAGAATGGTTACAAATAAATAAACAAACTCACATTCGCATTTAAAATATTAGTTAGGCTTCTTAAAAAGCATTTAAGGTAAATAAAAATAGTTTACAAACACAAAATGCTTTAAGCTCTTGTCTAACGTTTGAGCTTGGAGTTGCTTGAGTCACACAATGTCAGTCACAATGCTTTTCCAATGTTAGACACATTGGAAAAGCATTCCAAGCATTATTGAACTAAAATGTAAATGGTTCATTAAACAAGTGAGGGTAGAACTCATAAAGCCATTACGGTAGTACCCTTGTTCTATAAAATGACGTCTTAATAGGTCATATGTATATACATAGGTATTTTTGGTCCTGATAATAATTGTCTGTTATATGCTAAACGACAATATTGTCACAGTGATTATGGCGGTCATTCTCGCTGTAGCGCGAACTACTGCCGTTAACAAATGGCTGTTAAGGTTTCAGAAGTGGGACACGGGCGTCAGCTGACTCAAGGTGACCGATATTGGGGCGCTCACCCATCTTTTGATAATCGGCTTAAGGTTAAAAGCCATTTTTGGTTTAAAAGTATGATTTTTATTAAAAGGAAAAATGTGTTTGTGTGTGATTTTTATATCGTTTATTTAATGTTGTCTAAAGAATCATAAGAACGAAAAAGTCAACGGTTAAGAAAAGAGAATCTCGTAACTTCAAACTCTATTAAACTCGCTTGGTCGTACCAAGGAATGCTTAAGCAAAGGGTTATGTATTTAACCCATTTTATGCCTGATACATTTAGATCCCATGTTATAAGAATGCAACCCTATTGGCATTTAGCTGCTATTAAAAATAGCCTAGCAAGAAATTCTAATGAAATGTTGCTTAGGCAAGCCTGTACATAACTCATACGTTACACATTATCCCTACTTAGACCCTGATAAATAAAAACATTTTATTTATCCTCCAACTGCCCACAATAACTTTAATAATTAATGTACTAAACCTTTTAAAATGGAATTTCGAAACTTTAATAATACCTTCATTTGCAGAACTCTATAAAACTCATTACGACCAAGTGAACCATGAAATTCGTTCCAAAGTTTGTTTCATGAATCTACTTTTCCATACGACTGAGCTTTATAAAAATGATATTACATAATACACATCCTTTTTTAAAATGGGTTTTATTGTCTAATGTGGCTTATTGCTTCCATGACTTAAGGTTCAGCTACTGATTTTGACCGACAATAAAGTCGAGTACAGAGCTTGTTTTTTTCAGGAAAGTCTTAGTTGCAGGTCGAACTGGCAATATAAAAAAGGCTCGCTGGAAGGTTGAACCTACAAACGTGGTGAAACGTCTAGCCACCTCTTTCGGGATATAGAAAATTTTATACTTTATATTTTGATAGCAGCTGTAAACTATAACCTATCAGCTAGAAGTGCGGGTAGTTTATAATATGTTAGAATGAGCGAACACGTGTGGCTTAACTAGTTAGGCGTTGACGGGCGATGTGTCGTAACGCTTCTGCAGTCAACCGCTCCCACTTTCCTCCCGCCTAGTCTGAAGTTTGGGAGGGATGAAATAACTATGTACCTACTTAATTTATTCATATAATAAAATTGTAACTGGTCTGTACATAGGAAATATTTTAGAAAACGTGAGCGTTCTTTAAAGGACTATAGAAGCCCAAACAGTTATCTGTAAACTTTTTGGCTATCTGTCTGTATGTTTGTACGAGCGTCACGCAAAAACTGCTGCACCAAATTAAATGCAACTTTTACAGACGATATTCTGCAGATAGAAACAAAAAAATCTGGTGTATATTTTATCTTAATACGTCGCTTAGGTGTCGAGTATAAGTAATAAGTAATTTTAATACGCCGCCTAGAAGCCGTAAAAAGAAGTCTAGATAGGTAACTACTGCCATATTCCACGCGTATGAAGCCGCGAATCCCTCAAGGGGTAAGCAGAGGAGTGTGACACCCACATTTCGCCACATTTTTTATACGTTATTACGTAAAACTATTGCCGGTCTACCAGGCACGGTTACAGACTCCATTGAAGCTGAAGCTTTATTAATATGACTTAGACAATGTTTTAATTTTGGCTGTCTGGTGGCGCAGCGGTAGTCAATGCAACTGTTTTGGATGGTATCAGGTTATATTCCCGGATTGTGCAAAGTGTTATCTTATCTTATCTTGTGTGGGGGCCAGTCAGTACAGACCGATGACACTTCGACCCAGTGGGATCTTTTGTGTCGACTTCCCCAATAACGACTGCCATAGATGTTCATGGCAGTCGGTACCGACGGCTAAATGTGCTCTCCGAGGCACGGAGCAGGCGATAATTGTCAATCAATACGCACATTTCGAAAAGTCATATAACTTCCGAAAGTCACAGGTGCGCGACATGGGTTCGAACCCGAGTCCATCTGCATTGCAGTCTGTTGGTCTTCCCACTGAGCTATCGCTGCTCGTGCAAAGTGTTAGTGTTAGTTGTAAATTGCCTCGTCCCTTATAACCTGGAACCTACAATCACAGCTGACAAAAAGTGACCCATTCATAGACGTTGTCGTAAGACTATGTATGTTTGTTCATTTAATAGTACTAGTGGTCGCCTAGTGGTCAAAATTCGACCATTAATTGATAATTTTAAGGTTGATCGTTATTAAAGTTTTATTGTCTGTAACTTTACCCTTGTAATCACATTTCATTTAGATTTCGCCAAGGCTATACAGGTCAATTTACCTATCTTTGTCAAAAAAAATATTATTTACTTAACTATATTTTTTCATTGACGATGTGCCTAAGATTGGTACTTTGTTTTCTTTTTCTTTATTACATATAAATAAGGTATATGTAACCATAGTTACGAAGAATTGTACGACGCGCGACGTCAGACTAACAATGCTGAAATACTACGAACGCGATTCGACTGCGTGTGTTAATTTCGAATGCATGGTTGTGTGCGTGTCGTGATTTTTCATTAATTTATTGTATTTTAAGGCATTTTTATAAAAATATTAGAATTCGCCACTCCTTCTCCATATAAACTTTAACTGTGCCAAATTTCATACTCCTTCGTCCGCGCAATTTTCGTAAAAAGGGGTACAAAGGGTTTTTCCTTAACGTATTAATCTATAGATTAGCTTAAAAAGTCGGCGCCAATATAAGTCTAATTTAAAGTCCATTACATTGGCTCGTCTATAAATTCAGTTCTATTTTCGTCCTGCCATTATAAATGCATCAGCCCCCAACCCTTCGACACCGATCAATACCACGTAATGAGTTTCCAGGGAATAACCGAGTCGATATCGTATGCAACGGTGTGCATCGCTGCATATATGAGGTATCTATACGACGATGTCCGAACGGCGCAAGCCATGGAGCATGCGCAGAGATGACTCCTTCTGACCTTTGCTGCAATAGATTTTTGAGATATGGGCTGGGCTTGACTCGTGTACTTAGTTTCAGATTGATTCAGATTTCTGATATCATGGATAGCCATTTAAATGTGAAAGAGTGATTCTTATGCAAGATTTTCAAGAAAAATCTAAATTAAACCTGTCTGGATATATATCGCATCGATTTGGACATCCGCATCTGCATCCGCGTTCGCGAATGTGAGCCTTTAAACATCCGTATCCGCGTCCGCGGATATCAAAAAATCTGTATCCGAAACATCTCTGAATTCTCTACTTAAAGAAGATTTAGATAAAGCACCTATCATGTAAATAGGGGTGTGTCTCTTGCCGTCTACCAGCGCTTTAACAGACTCCTTGGTGCTATTGATAATATCCTAACAGAAAAACCAAAAAATTCTTACTAACCACGGAATGGAATCAGCGACCTCAGGACCGATTGCAATCGTTATTATAAATAGGATGAATAAGGCACCCTAATAAAATTTTACATAGTAAAATAACGGCCCTTCTAATGCAACTTATAATATGTCACTGTCTATTTCTTTTGAATACTAATAGTTCTAATATATATTAAAATCTCTAAAATAAAATTTCAGTCTTAAAGAAGATTAGTCATCCGCAGAGAATATTATAGTGCACAAATATGTGTGTAAATCAAAGTGCACACTCTACGCCCTCACTGTTTTAGTGCGATTGGATGGTCCAACAAAACTGGAGAGAATGAACCAACGGTTTTAAATGTCTACTGAGGCCCAGGTCTGAGAATAACTTGACAGAAAAACCTAGGTACTTTTTATTTTAAACCGTTGGACTGCCACGCACAGGTCTCGAGTTCGAACCCAAGGCGCGCATCTCTGACTTTTCGAAGTTATATGCGTATTAAATAGTTAATTATCGCTTGCTTTAACGGTGAAGGAAAACATCGTGAGGAAACCTGCATGTCTGAGAGTTCTCCATAATGTTCTCGATGATAAGTGAAGTCTGCCAACCCGCACTAGGCCAGCGTGGTGGACTATGGCCTAACCCTTCTCACAGTGAGAAGAGGCCCGTGCCCAGCAGTGGGACAGTTTAATACAGGGCTGATATTATTATATTATTATTATATTATATTCTATGATTGTAGCAAAGACTCTTTCTCGTTTTTTTTTTTGGAATTTGGTCACAAATGGCATTAGCATTATTTATAGGTGGTAATCCGCAGCTATTGCAACGTAGGCTCAATTTTTTGGCCACTGCTTTCATTGGTGATCTATGTATACACTTTTACAGAATGTGTTTTCTATATTAAGAGAGCGTACTATCGACACGTGATCTATTAATTAAACTAATTTATAAAGCGCACCGCGTACGCATAACGCGGATATAATTTTAGCCACACGTGTTCACTTTGGTAGACCGTTGAACAACTTTTTGGCATATACATATCCTACATTTTTACATAATTTTACTTTGATAATATTAGTAGAAAATAATATTATAATAGTGAGAGTTTATAAAAATGTTGGAATGTCTGGCATAAAAATACGCATAGACTGTTAATCGAATTTGGATGAAACTTAAGAGATAGATAGATAAGTTAAGCCATGTCCTGGATTACCATATAAGATACATTTCTATCCCGGTATGCTTTTTTGTGGAATTTACGCTGGTGAAGTCGTGGGCAGTATGTAGTAGATAATACCATATTTTTCATACAATCAAAAGCAAATAAATATGCAGTTAGTAAGTGGTTATCGTAGCTTATATAGTTATATATATATAGCTTACAACACTAAGAATGTTATTCTCGTGCTGTCTATCTTTAAAAAAGCTTATAAATCTATCGTCTATAATTCTTTTATAAGGTGAACCTTCACTTTATAAAAGATAGATAAGAACAACAGAAGTACCTACTCTTCTTGTTGGATTCTAAGGAGGTTTAAGCGCAAATACCACTCTTATATACGTACCTTGTTAAGAAACAGCCTCATTACGTATAAGAGCTCTGATTATGTTAGAGACTAATGGCAATCAGAACATCTTCTAATTTGCGCAGCGAGAGAGTCAGCTGATTTCGTCCAGCCGATTCGAACTCGTGCTTTCGAGATATGCGTAAGCGCAACATTCAGTCACGAGATCATTATTAAAATGCTATACTAATGCTATACTATACTTTATTTCTTTGGTATTTGGAAAATGTGCCTTGTCACTTAGACACGTGGGTGCTTGTCTTTATAAGAACTAGATTCCCTGGTTCTGAGGAAAAGAGTGATTTACAATAATTAATCTCTGAAGTTTTCTTTAAGCACTTGCGCGTGTAGTGATATTCTTTTATATAATTGTTTGCAGTTGGTATAAAAAGGAGGTATATCACCATATCATAAGTAGCTAGACATAGATCTTATCTTATCTTGTATGGGGGCCAGTCAGTACAGACCGACGACACTTCGACCCAGTGGGATCTTTTGTGTCGACTTCCCCAATAACGACTGCCATAGATGTTCATGGCATCCGGGACCAACGTCTTAACGTGCTCTCCGAGGCACGGAGCAGGCGATAATTGTCAATCAATACGCATGTCATTTCGAAAAGTCATAACTTCCGAAAGTCAGAGGTGCGCGACGTGGGTTCGAACCCGAGACCCTCTGCATTGCAGTCTGTTGGTTTCCCCACTGAGCTATCGCTGCTCTAGACATAGATACACTAAATGTACCTATTTTGAATAATATACGGCCTATTAGTAATGTTACTGAATCAAACTTAGACTACTGACTGGATTTTATGAAATTAGATGTGAAAATAGGTCTAATCATGGCAACGAAATCTGATAGATACTTTTAAAAGCCGTGATTAGAAGACGCACTTTACAGCTACTACTTATGTGTATATTTTGACAATAAAATGGTTTCACATTAGACTTAAAAGCGCCAGAATATTGGATGTACATTTACAATCTTACCATATTGTCTTACCTTTGAGTTAAATGCCTAAACTTTAGTCTAGTATAGTGATAATATACAAGTAACTTAAGGTTTTGCTCGAGTTATGTAAGAGATTCTTCAGGCCACTCCCGTAGCGGAGGGAAGAACGGAAATAATTAACGATCTTTGAGGAAGGCGACGTACTCCTATCTATTATGGGTACTCCCTCATCCTCCCGTACCATTAGTCATTACATAAAACATACACACATAATATGAGAACAGAATGTGCTCATGCAAGGGTCAAATTTGATAACAGAAGTAATATTTTCAGCTGTTTTCGAATATGATCATGGCGTAGCATTACCCTTTTATAGCTCTAAGGAGTATGACAGAGGTGTATAAACCCATATGTAATTTACATTTTTAGGTCGCACATATTGTGTTATACAGGACTTAGTTCCTGACTCAGTAACGTCAACCCGGACCTCGAATTTAACGATTATATGTGCATGTTCTTACAATTACTGAGCCAACGAGGCAGCTTATTCGAATCAAATTACTGTCATTCGATATTACATCGACTTATTACATTTCCCACAGAAAATAACGAATTGAATTTGAAACTCGGCTATTTCCGTCAATCTTCGTGCGTCCTTGGATCGATCGCGGCAAGGACGATGCGCGCGCACCCGCCTTCAGCGCGCGCCACCATCATGGCGCGAAAAACAATGCTAAATGCATTTATCATAGCACCATTTTATTTAATTAAATATGTAAAATCTTTGTGAAATTCGTATATACTTTTAAAATACTATACTTTATTAATTAAATACCTATGTACCGACGTGATTTTCAAACGAAATTTCGTCTTGACATAAGGAGTATCTGAAATCTTACGTAATGTAATTTTGTTTAAAATAAATATAGTATTTTAAATATATTAAGTACATTGTGAATTAGCCGTTCTGGTAGAACGATTTTTTAAATTGAGATAAAATAAAAGAAACGTTAATTAAATATTACAATAGGCTTATCATTTCTGTGTTATCTGTGGCATAACGGTACGACCTATGTATTTAATATCTATGTTCAATTTCAAATATATAATACATGCGTATAACTGATGTTGGCTGATATAAAATTCCGCATGAATTAAAAAGTAAATATTATTCGGTTAGCGAGAAAATTAAATAATGAAAGACACGTAAGCCCACTTACGATAAATGGATACGCAGCCTACACCTTTGTGTAAGCTCAATACTATTATAAAAATAGATCGCGCCTTACATAACGAAAATAAGAATGTGCAACATAATTTTACTAAACGAATGCATATTTCTTCTGTATTTATGTTCGGGCCATTAATCGATTTTCCCTCCAAAAAAAGCAAAGGAAATTCAACATACAGCCAATTAAGAAAAAGAAAACTTACCCCAACTCGATCCCGTGCGGCCTAGAAATTGTCCGGTCTCGGAGTTCCACAGGAAAATCCTGAATCCCTCCCATTTCCCCAGGTCCGGTGGTGGGGCGTAATATTGTTCAGCAACCTTTGTCTTGTCTGCCATGTTCGAACGCTGAGCCGGACTGCGGACGGGAATCGATTGCCGGCGCCTTCGCCCTGTGTCGCCCCCCGCGCCGCGCTTTTCCCACCCCTCCCCGCCTAGCAACCCCTGCAACCCCGTACTGGCCTTACGTAACGATTACGTAACGCGGCGCGCGCACGTTTCAGACCTACATATATGAC
Source organism: Catocala nupta (assembly GCA_963675205.1). Taxonomy (NCBI): domain Eukaryota; kingdom Metazoa; phylum Arthropoda; class Insecta; order Lepidoptera; family Erebidae; genus Catocala; species Catocala nupta. Next base: position 1,377,777 of record OY776089.1, on the reverse strand, counting down.
CAGACTACGCTGACCCCTCTACAATCGTCTATAATCCCGTTTTGTTCAACCATTGTGGGACATCAGAGGGGGGCAGCGGCTCTTTGTTATTTGGTCAGGAAATAGGGTTGCAAAATAATGCTTTGCAGTCTATCGTGCTTCCCCTCGGTAGATATAAAGACGTTTTTTAAACTTGTGGTTTTCGATAAGCTTGTACCATTTTGGAAATTGTTCTAGGTTATTGGTCTATAAAAAAATTGATTCCATGTCTGCGCAATCTAGACTTTACACATCAAATAATGACATCTTTCGATGTTTTATTGTTTAATCAATTTCAACGGCATTGGAGCTAATTATAACTTTATTGAGTACATTTTATATTATCGAAAGAAACTTTATTCGAAGCTATGTTTTTTTATAAAGATACAGGCATAAATTGTATTCGAATTTTCAAGATTTATGTTTCAAGAAATTATATTAATTTTAAGTTATATACTAGTAAAACATACATGTAATATTTCATTCACAGACTTTTAGTTATTCCAGTAAATGGTCGAGAGCTATAATTATTTTTTAAATTTTTTATCATAATATAGACTTCAGCCTGTATATACCTATGGGGTAGGCAGAGGTGTAGAATGCCCAGTTTTTAAATTTATCCTATAGGGGGCGAACCTAGTGCCACCTACCAGCACATTTCCACAAGACATAAGGTGCGCTGAAATTTGCTATGAAAATGTTTATAACACTTTTTGCCAACTCAGGAATCGAATCTTGCAACTCACGATCGACGACCAATCGCAAACTTATGCCATAGAATCAATAAAGCAGGCTTAAAATATACAAGTATAATTAAAAACACAAATAAAATTCAAGGTTATTCTCAGTCTAGCCTAGTTTAGAAGACATTGGTTTTGACATTGAATTGTGCCACTTAGACCACTTACTATTTCTATTGTGTACTTTAATATATATTTTAGGTATAAAGTTAAACTTACTATTATTAGAAAAACTAATGAGTTGAACTTATTTTCACATAAATAAAAAACTGGACCTTTAAGTTAAGAGACAACCTTTGCCAATTATATAACGAGCCAGCGGCCTACCCGGTGGCAATAGAGTCCTGCAGACAGAATTCTGATCAAGACGGAGACTGACCATCTGTGCAGGAGTTTAGTTTTAAGCACGCAAGTTTGTGCACAAAAACGCACGTGCATTTTCTTTCCTTCATTCTCATAATCGATTTCAATCGGACCTGACCAAAGAGAGATCAGTCGCAGAAACAACAGGTTTAATGCTTCTTCTCGAGGCACGAGGATGTGCAACATCGCCTCACCCTTGCTCAGGACTGCCACTAACATTTTTCCTGACAGAAAAACCCAATAATTAGATGGTCCGACCCGAGATTTGAACCCGTAGATCTCTTTTACTCCCGGTGCGCCAGTTAAAGTATGTTGTTATGGACGCCCGTTAACATGGCTATACTTTCTTGTTTACAGAAGTGATTCCAAGATAATATCCAAGTCACTGTAACCCTACCACATAGGAGGCTAATAAGCACACTGTTGCCTGATGGTAAGCAGTTACCGATCAAACCATTTATCCAAAATCAAAACCAAGTCACTGCAACCGTATTATAGGTGGCATATGAGCACATGGTCTGCTACGCATGATAGTAGTAAAACCTATATGAAAGGGATAGAGATTAAAGTCAAAGTCAAGTCAAAGTCAACAATCTTTATTTTCATAAAAATGTGCAAACAATTCTTGGAACGTCAATTCACTATTATATTAATAAAAAATAATAGTAAAAATAAATAGAAGGAAATAAAAACTAAGCATTGAAAAAAGCCTGTTCGAGTAGTAGCTTTCATGAGAAGAAGCAGGCAAGAAACTCATGGCCACTCTTTTCAATCGCCAAATGTTTAGATCAATACAATTCAATGTTATATTATTTTCTTTATATGAGCTGTTGTGTGTAGTTGTTAGTTATTTATTTCAATAAGATTTAAAAGTATAATAGGGGGTTAGAAGTGGGATGGAAAACGAGTAATTTATTTTAAAATCCAACTACCACACTAAGAATAAATCCTAAGTCACTGGGGACGTTACAAATATTCATACAACGGATACAAAGAACGTCTAAACCTGGCACAAATATTTGTGAATCATATAAATGTTTGTCCTCTGTAGGGCACGATCCCACAACACTCGTTGTAGAGGCAGTGACAAGGCTACCTCTAACTACTAAGCCATCCGTGCACCCATAAAAATACCATACATTTTAACACGCTTTTTATTAGCTTCATACGTATGTTAGTATGTGTACATGTTACGGAAACTTTGAACATAATTTTGACCCCCTTCAAAACGTCGGATTAACTCGAAATTTAGCATACTTATCAAGGTCCGATGACAATACGATAATTTAGAAAAAAATATAACAGAATTAAAAATAAATAATAGATTAAAAAACTAAAAAACAAGCTTTATTAAAAAAGCAAACTAAAAAGTAGAAAATAATTTAATAATTTTTATGTAAAAAAGCGTGGGGTGATTTCTAAGATATTTTGATAACCCCACGAAGAAAGATACAAAAGCTTTTATAATTAAAGATATGTTACAATTATTACGCCGTACACTACTCAAGGTCACACGACTGTTATAAATAAACAACAATTAGAACAATTGTGGGTTTCAGTAATGTGTTAATTCTAACTAGTTTTTTCCCGCGGCTGTAGCCGTGTAGTTCTTACGTAAGCTTTGCGTAGATAACAAATGCTTGTCTAACAAATCTGTTCAGCATTTTACGCGCGAAGGGGTAACAAGCATTGATACAGTTTTACTAATATTCACATTTATATTATTAGTATGTTTATCGAGGATACAGTACACTCGTGCAGTCAATGAAAACGTGGTGATAAATGTTAATAAAGAAACATGGCTTTACGTCTATATACGCAGAGGCAGGCAGGGATGCACACCACTCACATTTCGTCTGTTATGGTTTTAAGTTTCACTTAGAAGCTCACGTTTTTATTGTTGTCTACCTAGCACACTTCCAGACTCCTTGCTGCTACTGATAAAATACCAATACTTTTTTTGCTACGACTCCAGATTTGAACCCGAGTATAGTAGTCACATTCACTCCCTTTGCGCCAATAGAAGTTAATTGTCAGCCATCAACATAGCTATGTCATACTTAATGTCAGAAAAGCAAAGCGAAGATAACACAAACAAGTCGCTGCAACTGTAGCATAGGTGGCAGATAAGCACATGGTCTGCTGTTCCTGTCTGTAAGCTATTACAGAAGCTTATATGAAAGGGACAGGGTATAGGTATAAGTAGGAAGGAAAATTAAATTATTTATTGTCTAAATACAATATCAACAAATCAAACAACGGACATAATTATTATTTGTGTCCGTTACCGTCACCCAGACTTGAAACAATTATTTGTGAATCACATAAATGTTTGTGCCGTGTGGGAATCAAACCCAAAACACTCAGCCCAGTAGTAATTTCGCAATTATTTTATTCTCTATTCTATTAATTATATTCTTCTATTACCTAAGCCACTAAGCCTACTTTGTAGTCATAAAAATACCATGCCCGTTGGGGCAGCCGCTATCTAATCGTGAGACTAATGCGATCTCGGAGATCACAATATTTTAAAATTTTAAATATTTCCTTACCATATGATATAAATGTATTACCAGGTTAACGAAAAGCGCAAAAACCACAGGGCAGCTTAAGTAACTGGTGACACTGCAGTCCTAAAAGCCTCAGAGAGTCGGTCAGGGCCTTATCCCCGACTTGCGTTTACTGGTTGACTAGAGTGGAAATTCAAGAGCGCCCTTAAGACTCTCAACTCAGGCTTGCCATAATCGGTGTATATGTATATGGGGTGGTCCGTGGCGCAGCGGTAGTAAATGCGACTGCTGTGCATGAGGTCTCGGGTTTGAATCCCGGATCGGGCCAACAAACAGTTACTGGGTTTTTCAGTTAAGAAATCTCAATAGAAGCCCGAAGTTGTGAAGTTGGCGGTGTAAGACACCCCCGTGCCTCGAAAAGCACGTTAAGTCGTTGGTACTGCATCTGATCTCTCTCCGATCATGTCGGATTACCGACCCATCGGATCATGAGAGTTAGGGAACAGAGAGTGCACTTGTGTTTGCGCACACACTTGTACACTATAATATCTCCTGCGTAGTTGGCCAGTCTCTGTTAAGACTGACCGCCGTGGCCAAAATTCGGTCTGGAGGATATTATTTGTTATATGGGGTGGAGTTTCATTTTCAAGGGCATAACTACTGGAAAAACCACTCCTTGTCATCGTTTTCACAAGACTCGTGATGGTGAAACCAGCGCTACATGGCTCTGCACCTAGCTGCTCACACCGGAGAGGTTATTTTATTTTTTTATTTTTTATTCACTTGTTTGGCATAAATTACAAAATTCAAATTTCCTCGCCAAGCTACACAGCTTGTTGGCGAGAATACGATCTTTAACAATATTCTTTATAGCTTTATTACTAAATAAAACGAAATTCAAGCGTCGACTGCACCGTGGGAGTGAGCCTCAATTATCCTAGTATCACCTTCGCCGAGCAGTAGACACTTGAGTTTTGATTTTAACAAGTTTTTATTTATTTTAGGTTTTGTTATTTTTATTGCTCACATAATGTGTAGGTCCTGCGAGAATACCAGCGTTACAATTTCAACTGCAACAGTAGCTGACGCGGGTATCTAATTTGGTCTCTATACTGTATACTGTTCTGTATATGTTTATATTTTATTGTATTATGTTATGGATATACAAATAAAAATATTTTCTTGCTTTTCTTTTTCATACCCATAGTCTAGATTTATTGGGTTCGATATATAGCAACATTCTCCTACACTTGCCGCGGCTAGTGTGTCGGTAAATGTTCCATCCAATCACACTATAATTTATAACACTCTCGAACGGCCTCTGCACGTTGGACTTATGTTCTCGTGTAAGCATTCCAAAAGGCTTGTTATTTTCCTAACGTATTAAGGAAAATCCTGGCAATATGTGTAGTAAAGGGCAATACAATATTTATATTATTGGGATCAAAACATACAAAATACAAAAAATGTAAATTCCATCAAACAGCGTTACAGTTTGTCGGTAGGAACACTCTCATTTATAACAATTAAATATATATTATAAAATAAAAACTTATGTCTAAATTCTTCGCTATCATGTTATATGGTGAGTGTAAATGTCATTACCTTAGTTTTGTTTATATTTTGTGTTATACCATCATCATCGCAGAGGGTCTCGAGGTTGGAACCCACGTCGCGTACCTCTGACTTTCGGAAGTTATATGACTTTTCGAAATTATGTGCGTATTGATTGACAATTATCGCCTGCTCCGTTCCTCGGAGAGCACGTTAAGCCGTCGGTCCCGGCTGCCATGAACATCTTTGGCAGTCGTTATTGAGAGAGTTGACACAAAAGATCCCCCTGGGTCGAAGTGTCGCCGGTCTGTACCTACTGACTGGCCCCCACACAAGATAAGATATACCATCATCGTATATCCACTTGATAATACTATTAAAATCTGGCTGTAAGACAGTTTTGGCTTCCTGTTATTTTAGAAGAAATTATCAGACACATGCCATGGTTGTAAATATATACCCTGCAGGTCTTTACTACATTACTAACACTATTGACATGCAAGATGTAGCCCACCGGTGCATACATTGAGGCAGTTGGCACACCAAGGTTGACCTCGGCTTCTCGCCCCGCCACGCCTGCAATACAGGTTTAAAGAGTTCTTCCACTAGGTTAATTTCAAAGCTGCCTGATTGTAAGACCCCTGATCCCACACTATGGCCTGCATGACATCTCGTGTTTCAAAGTGTCAAAGGCCTTTCTGTAATCTATGAAAAACATCATGACCTGGTGTTTTAGCATCAAGGCTGTTATTAATAACTTCCGAGAACTGAGAAAGTGCTGCAGAAATGCTGCGGACTCGCCTAAACCCGTGTTTTGCGTCGGTAACAAGTGATTTTGTTGTAAAATTCGCTAACCTGAGCAACCAATAAATTTTCTACCATTTTATTTATTTGCTTTAAGGATCTCCAACAAAGGCTGTACACATCTTATTCATAAAATAAATTATAAATCAAGACGTGTTTGGTCTGTTTATTCCTTCAATTACAGGAGACCACATCATACGTTAAATACAGCGTCTAAACGTATAAGTATATTATAAAACATGCTTTATTTAAAAAAAAAGATAAATATACAAGTATATGCATCAAAAAAGGATAAATAAAGTTACAATTCTAATTTTTAGGTTTAAAAGGTTTAATTGCAGATAGAATAGCAATCGACCTGTATAATATTGTCTTAAATTTTGAAATCTCTAACACTACTATTATTGAACTTTATTATGCTATTTAATTTAATTAAACTATTTATATTTAAGTTACACTTTGCCCCGACGTTTCGGTTGCTTTATTATGTAATAAAAGTGTTTAAAGTAAAATAAACAACGCGACAAAATCCGTATAAAGTGTTTAATTTCAATCGACCTGTAGTTAGAGTAATCACATTGTACATACATCCTGTTTAAAGATCGGCCTTATTATTGCTTTTTAAGTGGACGGATATGGATATTCTCCTCGCGATAAACAAAGATTAAAATGTGAGCCAAAAAGGATGAAACTTCATTTTCTAAAAGAAAAAGATTTATAACGATTTGTATCACAGCTTACATTAGCTAGTCTATTAATTTACTCACTGAGACACTGTTCACTAAAGTGAATCGAAAAATCACAAGCGATCAGTAGTTCAACGTACATAGAAACAAACACACTCCTAAAAACAATTATTTTCGGTTCTATGCTCTAATTTCAAAATGTAATAGTGTTCTAACCAATCCTAAAAAAAAATATTATTAATGCAAATGTGAATTTGTTTGTTGTTTGTTTGTTTGCTACGCTTCCATGCCTTAACTACTCGACTGACCATCATGTTTTATTTCACCTTCCAGAAAAAGTACTGGTTACTCACCTAACCTATATTTTCGCGAGCGATGCCGCGGACAACATCCACTCTTCTATATAAATAATGTAAGAACTATCTTAGTGTTATAGAATATTAAATACGCGACCCTAAATCTCTCTCTAATAGGGTCAGGGTCAATGTAATAACGTTTTAGGGGGCACAACCCCTTTCGTAGCTGGTGTAACGAGTTGATTTTACACATGTGTGTGTTTTTATTTAAGGGTTCGTTTGATCTTTTAGCGTCTATTTTCTCGTTCTAAAATCAATTTAACTACTAGTTTATACTGAGAGAGCGTTGATACCCATAACACAAGTTTATTATTATCATGGGTCCATGGTATTCAACCAAACACTTATGCTTAATAATTTTAGTTGTATCCGATTATTCTGACTTAGTTTTTAGTGTTATTGTAAAACGCCCATTTTTGTCAAATTAAGTAATTTTATCTTTTAGCAGTGTTAATGGAAGTTTAAACAACAATATACACTGCATACATAGTCCTGCCTCTTTCTCTCGCAAAGTAATATTACATAAATATAGACTGTTTTCTTTATTATTTCTTACTTGTATTATTAAGTAAACAAACATAATCTTCTAGTAGCTAGAGGCAATACGTAGACACCCATCTTTATTATTATTTCTTATTTTATTTATTTGGGACAAGTAACAGTTAGACATTGCAATCTTTATAAATATTTTTTCCTTTTTTCTTATATATTCAGACCTGCGATCAGTCGCCTAGACTATAATCAAGTGCGTTGAAAGAGGTTGGTGTTTGGAGAGGTAGAGCCACTGCTCCATCTCCCCTTAGTAAGGTAGCACATCAGTTCTCTTGAGTCTTCTAATTGGATTTGGCAGCAGGAGCATACTGGATAACGGGTTTGGATGAGTTGTCAAGCGGTTCTTGTAGTTGGCTAAGTATCGTTTTGCTTCATCCAAAATGGTTGGGATTTCCAGATACTCATGGATTGCCGAGTTGAGAGCATACCAGGGCGCCGAGGAGAGCACCCTTAGAATATTGTTTTGGGCTTTCTGCAGGTACATAATGTTGGATTTGCTGGCCGTTGACCACAGTTGGATTCCATATGTCCAAATCGGTTTTATTATGGAACAATATACCTTAAGGTTGTTGGATAGGGATAAGGCAGATTGTCTGCCGAGGAACCAGAGTAGGTTTTTAAATCTTAGATTGATTTCGTTGCGCTTTTGTTTTATATGGTCTTTCCATGTCATACTCCGGTCTAGGTGGAATCCAAGGTAACAAATAATTTTGCATTTAAAATATCAAAATGGTAACTCACACTATTGTCCACGAAATTACAAGTGGAGTAGAAAAGATAGCGGACGTGTATTATGCAAAAAAAGGAAAATTATATTGTAACAAGATAATTAAAAAGTTTATTCATAGTCTTTTTGGTTTTTGACTTCTCTATTAGAGAGAGATTTATAGAGAGCAATTATATGTAGTCTAAAAGCAGTATTTATTAAATGATTTTATAATGAATCATATTTTTACCAAATAAAACAAGTGAGATTAAATGGACTATGGATAACCTTACGCCTGTATATGGCGTACCAATATTTTAATGTAATCTACGTTATAATGTTGGCAGTCATCTTGACAAGGCTATACGTAGTCTCGTGTCAAAATTCACAAAATGTTATACAGTCTACTTTTTGACTTGGATTTTCTTTGTGTCTAATTTTTGAGCAAAGTTCTAGTTTCTTTGTGAATTGTGACCGTTTGGATCTTTTTTAATTTTTTAAATTTTGCTCTTCAAAATGACCCCACTCCGCCTGATGGTAAGAAGTCGTGTGGTCTAAGAGCAGTGGCCTCCACATCGTCCTCATAGCAGCCGAGGCGATGTTGAGGTCTCTACTTTGACGGCCTGAGAAGGTGCTTTTTCACGCCCCGCTTAAAGGAATGAAAAAATGCATCCAATATAGGCCTTGCGCACTTGCTATAATTTCTGCGACGCAGACCAGTATAGTATTATATTATCTGTGACGCAGGGTAATTTACAAACATTCAAACAATTGGTACAAAGAACAACTAAGTATTCGTGGAACACACAAGTATTTGTCCCTCATAGGGATCTAACCCACAACACCACTAATACTATTTCTTATCCACCTTCTATTTTCTATCTTGCCTAATTCAAGTTAAATCCGTTTTTGAATTCCTGTGAACAAAACAAACAACAGCTGTTAAATTATTCAATAAAAATGCTGGTGTGCTTATCATGAATCACACACTCGACGGTTTTGTGTCATTCGCATATAATAAAATTGCTGCGAGTCTGACTGTATTTAGACAATCACGCGAGTTGTCTGATGATAATGGTCATATCATACATATAGATAACCCTTGACTTTAAATTTAGCAGTTCGTTGACCACGATTAAATTTATTTATTTATTTTATTGTGTTTGCAAAATCCACAGCTGTTAAATAGTTATAACATACTAGCTTTTGCCACAGAAACGCTCGCTTTTTTCTTGGACGAAAGTTATCCTATGCCCTTTTCGGTATTCCTGACTACGTGTATGCACAATTTCATGATTATCGTGTAAGTAGTTAAGGTGTAAAAGAGTAACAAACAAACAAACTTACATTCGCATTTATAAAATTATAATATTACTTAGTTGGGATTAATCATACGATTTTTTTACTAATGTTTAGTTATCAACATTAGAGATAAATAAATATATAAGTTTAATGTAGGTAAGTTGATTTTTTGAAGTGAAAACTTTAGGCGCGTTGAGCACTTTTTGGGTGAACAAAAATCATGGAAATCGCGTCATCGTCACCGAACGCTTTCCATGAGCTATATGTATACTGTGTATATATGTGTACTTTTTGGGTGAACAAAAAGCGTGAAACTGGCGTCATCGTCACCGCACGCTAGTTACTTAGTTTTCACTTCTATCGGCAGTCCCCAAAGACTGCCCCGCATGTTTTTATATTAAGTAATCCAAATTCAATTTTGTCATCTTGTCATCCTCAGTGCGCAGCGATAGTGAAAGTGACTACTGAGTCTCATGCGAAATATTATCGGAATTTCTGTTAAGAAATGCTCTGTAGTAGCACGGAGTCTGGAACTTTGCTCGGTAGACGGCGATATACTTGCCCTCTTTTGTTTGGAAATTCAAATCACAGTTAGCCAAATGAGGGTGTCATGGAGCCCCGCCTATGCTTTCGGAAAAAGAGGCGTGAATATGTATATATATATGTATGTATATATATGTACGTAAGTAGTCTTGTCAGATGTAATAAATGTACCTACTAAAGCTCTGAAGTCTTTGAGGCATCTTAATGAGGGTATAAGAATGTTGCTTACGCATTCATCCTTTTGATATATTACCTTTCAGCATTTTACAAATAAAAAAGTATTATGTAGAACTCGTTTCGTGTTTTTCTCGTTTAGAACGTTTCGCCATAATATAACGCTTTATTTCAATTCGTACCACACACGGTTTATAAACACCTCCCAATAAAACACAAATTTACTAAAATAAATAAGTTTAATATATTAAATTCATGCTATCAAAATCTTCAGTTTAGTAATAAAGATTTTCTTTATATCTATTACAAAAATAATTGACAAATCTTGTCAATAATGGAAGATTCTTGAACGCCTGAAACAATGTACATGGCAACATTTTTAGCAGGCGTTTAAAACATTCTTACACGGAAATATTTGCTATATGTATTTAAATAGGCGCTTCATTCAGTTTTCTTTTCTACTTTTTCTTCGTTCCTTTGAGATGGGGTATCATTCAGTGGCTGGTGTATAGGCTTTGTCCAAGCTTGACAAACGCAAGTAGGACCAGGGCCTCCAGAATTCTGACTGGTAGACATTTGGAAGCCTTGATTGTTACCGTGAGATCCTGTACTTGTCTGGCTTCCCGTCTGACTTCCCGTCTGACTTCCTGTCTGACCTTGGAAACCTGACAATTGGTGGTTTTGACCCACAAAGGAAGTAGATTGCGTGACTTGTCCTTGAGGGTAAGTCTGTCCTCCATAATTATGCGTAGGTTGTCCTTGCCCAATGTAATTTCCTGATTGTTGGTTAGTCACGTAAGAACCAGAATTCTGACCTCCATAGCTACCACCTTGTTGATTTTGTGCAACCTGCTGGTTGATAACTTGCTGATTACCTTGGAAATTTAAATTAGTTTGCTGATTCTGGTTACCATACTGCCCGCTTTGTTGATTTTGATTTTGGAACTGCTGATTTTGGACTTGCATTTGAGCTGGTTGACCCTGGTATCCATTTTGCGCTTGAGTTTGGAATTGACTGGCCTGTTGACTAGCTGATTGTTGATTTTGAACTTGGAATTGGCTACCAGTTTGAGTTTGTTGGTAGTTGGGGTATTGTCCTTGAGGCTGGGTTTGGGATCCTGCAAACTGCTGGTAAGATCCGGTACCCTGACCAGTATTGACGTAGCCTCCTTGAGGGTAAGTGGTACCTGTTTGTGGATACCCATAATTGACATACTGATATTGGCCCTGGTTTTGGTTTTGGTTCTGGTACCCTGAGGACCATCCGTATCCTTGCTGGGATTGCTGCTGTGTTTGGCTTTGTACGGAGGCTTGTGTAGGCTTGTTTTTGTGGTTCTGTACTATGTCTATGACTCCACCAATGATCTTCTCTGGTATGTGAAGCACTTTCATGGCTTCTATAGCGTTAGATACATTCAACGCGATGATCAGTAACTGGAAATAAAAATTAAAGATTCCGTTATTATCAGAGTGCCTGCCTCGTTAGTGCAGTCATAAAATTGTATGTCAGGTGTTTCGATTTCTATGCCTGGTTAGAGGAAAGGTCTTTTCAATTAGGCAATTCTAAATAGCAGTACGGAGCATGGCTTCTGCACTGTAGACAATAATAAGCTCGGCTGGTCTTCTATTATGGGAGATCAAAAACATATCTGGCAAATATAATAGTAACTGTATTACCTCTGCCTGGGGTGGTCAGAGATTTCCTATACCGGATTATACAGACGTGGGTCTTTTTATCGATTAGAAATTATGTAGGAGCTATAAAAACCTTTTTAAAAAGTAAAATAATAAACTAAAAGAGCGTTTTTGTGTCAGAAATTACATACATGATTATTCGTATACATGTAAATACGCCCCTAATCACCGACATAACGCATAATACAACTAAATATGACTACAGATTCTGGCAGACGTAGTAAAATTACTAGTAACTACGTCCTACGCAAATAAATAACGGTGTGCACAGACACAGACCGACTGTCGACAGACTGCGATCGATACGAACTTCCCCAGGCCTTTTCTACATAACAACATCATTAATTTACAGTTCGCATAATGTACACACTTTTACTTTGTCTGCTTAGATAGTCCCTTCGTATAAGGCTATCATCGATTCTATGGCCTCGATTTATGTTGGGCAAAGTTTTAAAATATAAGATTTACTTTATTTTGCACGTTTATTTAATTTACACTAGATATTGTCTGCGGCTTCGCTCGATTAAGTTAGGTTAAAAACAGTACTTTTTGCTGGATGAGAGCTACCCTATGTTCTTTTTTGTACGCCTGTCAAAGTGTATGCGAAAATTCATGATGATTGGTCAAGTTCATCGGTCAAGTAGTTAAGGCGTGAAAGCATAACAAACAATCTAACAAACTCACATTTACATTTAAAATATTAAGTTAGGATCACATAAAACGAAGGCAACCAACATCATACTCTCCCCGTAAACATGGCTGTTGATAAGCAAACGGAAGGTCAGGGAAAGTTATAATTTCATTAACTTAAATAGAAGTAAACAGTAATTTATAAGCGTTTAACGTTAGCAGTTTAAAGTTGTAAAATTAAGTACTTAACAAGAAGCAGCGACAGCTCAGTGGGGAGACCAACAGACTGCAATGCAGAGGGTCTCGAGTTCGAACCCAAGTCGCGCACCTCTGACTTTCGGAAGTTATATGACTTTTCGAAATTATGTGCGTATTCATTGACAATTATCGCCTGCTCCATGCCTCGGAGAATTAACGTGCTCTCGAGCCGTCGGTCCCGGCTGCCATGAACATCTATGGCAGTCGTTATTGGGAAGTCAGTGCCCGATAATATCCTGACACTGGTCTAGCCTTAGGGCATCGTTAGCCTTTGGGTTGCGGAGGACAGGTGGCAGCCACTCCGTGTAAAAACTGATATCCAGTCAAATCCGGTTAGACCAGAAAAGCCGACCTCAAGTGACTTGGGAATAATAAAGGCTAGGGAAAAGATGAACTTAATAAAAGATTCAAAACATAAAAATCAAACGTGATAAAATCCGTATAAAATAGTTTAATTTCAATGTATAACATTCGCGTAAATGGAAGACAATATTACACAAAAAAAAGGAATGAAAATTATTAGTGAGCGGTCTAAAAAAAGTGCCTAGTAGGCTGCGATAAGCTTGCTCTAGTTGCGACCTTAATAAATAGCTGGTTATATGTATATGAGTATAATAAATCTTAGGCTCTTACCCCTTAGGGATAATGCATATAGAATATTGACCTTAACGAATAGCTTTAATAGTTTGCTCCGTATTATCTTTAATAAGGCTGCAGACAACACATTAACATCAAACCACAATGTCCACGAAGAGGTTGACAGATAAATAAAATACATATTGGTAGCCATGTTTTTGGTTTACATAATAACATATCATGGTGTCAACGTTATGAAATACTAGCTTTTGCTGCGACTCCACCTGCTTGATACCTACATCAATAAAAAGTAACCTGTGTCCTTTTCCAGGTTTTATGCTGTCTCTGTACCAAATTTCATCTAAAATGGTTGAGTGGTACAGCCGTTAAGAGATAACAGACAAACAGACAGATAGATAGACAGAGTTACTTTAGAATTTATAATATTAGTAACGATTAAAAGTATTTATATCTTTGTAAATTTAAACTTTATGACGTAGTATAGAGTGTGCGAGAGTAATCTTAAAAAATCTAAATATCATTAGATACTCATAATTTGCAATGGCATAGTAAACGAACTATGATGGTTATTCCTTTCGCTACTGTTAATAATACAGTTGGTAAAGGACCCAGGATAAAATATCGGGACGAGCTCAGTCCTATCAACATTGTCATCGAGGGGACTTGGACGCCCCCAGGCCTCCTTGAGATTAGGACTCACTTATCCTGATGGTTTTAGCGCTAGTGTACCAAATATAGAACTGATCTATTGGACATTATGTTAGATTCCTAGTGGCAAATTCGATTTTGTAACAAAAAATAGCACTTTGGCCAACCTGAATAAAATTTATCTTACACGATAAATCTATATATTAATACGTGAAGCAAAAACTTTGTACCCCTTTTTACGAAAATTGTGCGGACGGAGAAGCATGAAATTTGGCACAGTTAAAGTTTATATGGAAAAGGAGGGGCATATCCTAATATTTATATAAAATATGCATTAGAAATACATCAAATTAATGTAAAAACACTACACGCACATAACCATGCATTTGACAAACGCAGTCGAATCGCGTTCGTAATATTTCAACATTGTTCGTCTGACGTCGTACAATTCTTTGTAACTAGGGTTACCTATACCATATTTATATGTAATAGAGAAAAACAGAAAACAAAGTAGTAAGCTTAGGAATGTTGGCTGAATTTTGACCACTAGGCGACCGCTAGTATATAGAAAAGCGTAACTGCAGCTTATGAATGAATTACATCTAGCGGGAGGGAGTACATTCCAACTAATATTAAAAATACAAATGTGGACGGTTTATTTGTTGCACTTTCGCGCCTCAACTACTCGACCGATCGTCGTTAAATTTCGCACAAACGTTGTCAGTGAGTATAGAAAAGGACGTAGTGTACCTTTCATCCAGAGAAAAGTACTGTTCTATAACGAAGTCACGGGCCTAAGCTAGTAGGTACAATCGCCCAGAAAGTGATCTACCAGTTTTGACAAAAGTTTCTGAGAGATCTAATTATCGCTAAGGTGGACTTTCCTAACTTGATACATGACGTAAATATAATACATGATAAAGAGAATAATGGTCACTGTTATAATATTACTGCAAGGGGAAATCGACCTTGTTGTTTCATGACTTTCAAATGAACCTCAACCGTAGGGTGGTAGACTACATTCATTTTGGTCGACTGTATATAAGGTTAATATTAGGATAAGTACAACTCACAAGTATGGTGGTCCCGACGTGTGCCTTCATGGTGTCTGTGCTGTGACCGTGGTGTCCAGACTGCGATTGGAGCCCTTATTCAAGGACATACCTTTATATCGGAGCCGCCACCAAAATATTCATAGGGTTGTCTCGCAAAAAGGTTACTAAACGGGCATTATTTTTACAGCGATGTGTGGCTGGAATTATAGAATACACGTCCAAGGAATTATGTTTGGTATAGCCAATGGAAACAAATGTTTTTGAGTTGACTGGGCTATAGTTGAAAACAATGCAGCCACATATTGCAGCCAAAAATTGTCTGTTTCATACTAGTAAATATTTTTGGTATATGTTCTTTTATTCGTTTATTCCTTTAAGTAAATTAGTGAACTATTTATGCGCTATACAAATTTTACTAGAAAAAAAGCAATATAATTTGTGTTTTAATTATGTTTATGTTTGTTATAAATAAAATTAATAAATTAATTAAAATCATTTATAACAAGACCAGAGATTAATGATAATGAACATATGAAACATTTAACATCCTAGATAAAGGCCAGGTTCAGTTTAGAGTCTTCTAAATCGACAAGGCTGTTTGATGAAAGTAGACGAAAATAAGCAACTGTAAATTCGTAATTTATGCCTATCCTAGGTATGGGATAAGCTATATATATATATTAGCTATTTATACTAGGTATATAATAAACTAAACTCCCAATAATACTTGGTATGGCCTGGCAATAGACGAGGTTAGAACGAGGCCAACGAGGTTAAGAAGACTGTAAAGTATAATAATATCAGCTCTATATTAAACTACTCCACTACTGGGCACGGGTCTCTTCTCAGTGTGAGAAGGGTTAGTCCATAATCCACCACGCTGGCCGAGTGTGAGTTGGCAGACTTCACATATCTTCGAGAACATTATGGAGAACTCTTAGACATGCAGGTTTTATGAGGAATTTTCTTTCACCGTTAAAGCGAGCGATAATTAACTATTGTATGCACATAGTTTTGAAAAGTCAGAGATGCGCGTCTTAGGATCGAAGTCGAGACCGCTGTATGGCAGTCCAACGGTCTCACACTGGGCTATCGCTGCTGTTGACTAGAGGCTTGACTATAGAGTATAATAGAATTTTCTTATTTTGACAGCCCTATATTTGGATGTTGGTACGTGTGATCGAAGACGGCGGAGCGCGAGATATCTCACCCCTGGTGTCAGTACCGCTATGTGATGCGGAGCCCGGGGTACTCGCGCTCGCCAATATCGATAACGATTGATATAATGTACGACAAATTAACAATTACCGTCAAGATTCATATCGTTTTTAAACGACGACGTGAGATTCGGTTCCGCTCTGATTTAATAGCAGGAACTTACGATTTTCTACTATTTTCAGCAAATATTATGAACATTAGTTTAATCAAGTAAAAATTCGAAGGATAATTATTTTAAAAGCGCTCCGTGCAATAATTGCATTTAAACAGGTTTTACTTTTCAAATTAAAATAAATATCTGGTAATTTTAGTTTTTTACATTTTTGTTGCATATCTATTCAACAAAACAAGAATTTATCCTATAATTTGTATCTCTATGATCAATAATTTCCTGTATATTTAAGGATTGACCAAAATATGAAAAAAATAACAACTTGAAAACTACAAATACCTAATCGCAGAACTTACATAAGAGTGTTTCGGTTCGGTTTCCCCTAGAGGTCTACCTAACTTTACCTCGATATTGTTCTTTTTGTATACCTATATTTTTAATCAATAGATACTTTAACGAAGAGTAGAACTCTACGTCTCTCTATCATAAGGATTTAGATTTTTGTAATTGCAAAAATATTCACGCATGGCGTAAAACTGCCAACTTCCTTTCCATTTAATATAATAAGAGAGGTACAGACCGCCGTCATTTTAACTTAAATCTCAAATTAAGCTCAAACAAAAACTTGTAACGTCACGTTACTGAAGCGAAAATCTCAACATTCGATATCGCTATCGAACGCCACATCACAACCCGTTTCGCCGCACTGTCCGCTCATATGATTGACG
Source organism: Catocala nupta (assembly GCA_963675205.1). Taxonomy (NCBI): domain Eukaryota; kingdom Metazoa; phylum Arthropoda; class Insecta; order Lepidoptera; family Erebidae; genus Catocala; species Catocala nupta. Next base: position 1,360,528 of record OY776089.1, on the reverse strand, counting down.
TTGCGCCCGCGCACCCGAATAAAGTGCATAAACATTCCCTTTTGTTTTTTTCTCCACGCCCAATCGGCATCGGTCAGCGTCGCGATCTGCCGATAGCCGATTTATTATTCGATTTATTCGCAGAAGGCGGAATGATTGAACACCTTTGCGGATTCAATGCTTCTTTATTAGGCATTAAGGAAAATTACTTTTAAATGACCGTGTGAGGTGATTTTTTTGGTTTATTTGTTGCGTGATTATGGCTTTGTTTGGTTGTATATCAATAAATAACGGAAGTTGACAGTTGTAGCGCATGTTGGGGTTACGAATCATTCAATTATCTGGCAATGAATCATAAGATTCTTAAACTATACATTTATGTACGTTAATTCTCTATTATGAAGCGCGGTTTCAAATCAATTAAGTAATGATTACTTTATCGTGTAGTGTTACTAAACGTAAAAGCAACAATAACCTAATTGTTTTTAAGCTTAACTACGAAAGGAACAAGTGATTTTTGCCGTTCAATAATATTTTGGGATCAGCGCTAGCAGACCAGACGACCAACAGTTTAGCGGTGAACCATTTGATATTAGTTCACCTTTAGTAGTGTAAAGGTTGTGTTAGTAACCGCTGTGTATGAGGGTTCTGGTAAGAATCCTGCGTCCTGAAGGTTTGGAAAGGGAATTTGAAGGAAATGCCCAGTAGTAGCACGGTAGCTGAAAATGTGCTGGGACGGCTATGGATACGGCTCCAATTACGTGATCAGCACCATAGGTGGCTGAAGACCGAAAAATAGTATTGAAATTGTTTTATCAGTTAAAAATCCTTATTTGTCACCATAATTAAATAGTTTTATCATTTAAAAATTGTATTTGTCACTATAATTAAATCAACTATGTTTTAACTATAACTGATACAAAATTTTTTTGTTTGTGCACATAAGTTGATATACATTATCGACCTATGGTGCTTACTGCACCTAAAACATAGCCAGCGATATGTGGGTGTAATTCACCTCTACACTTTTTTTCTAATACAATCTTGCATGAATCTGTGTGCGTATATGGCAAAGCACACTGCTACATAAAAATATCAATAACATTAAATTTACCTTCGCCATTCTAATGTATCGATATTATTATCAGTAAGTCAGCAGTAATAAATCCACTTTTAGCCCCATAAAGATTAGAAATAGCTACAACAATGTTAAGGCGAAGGGTGAAACGAATACACGAAAACGTGGTGTTTTTAACTACACGTCCTTGGAAAAATATAACATATAGAGCTGCGAAATTAATATATCTTGAAGTTATGTCTATATGTTCCAAATGCTTACTATTATTTATAGATTTTACTTTCAACAATATAAACTAGGGACCTGGCAGAGGTCGTCCTGGTCGGACATTGTGTTTAAATGCAGAATGTTCCCCTCTGTCTCTGTCGGAAATATCAAACACCTAAAATATTAGAACCCGATTGCAGCGCCACCTACCGGATCCAATTGTGAATTTAAATCATCCTTGGACCCACTGAAACAAACAAAATATTTTATCAAATTCGCTTCAGCCATTTAGGAGGCCTTCAGTGACATAATGGCATGTGAGCACCGACGCTAAATACTCAAGTCACTTGCCTTACCCTCGCTTTAATCTTGCTTGTCGAGCAATAACCACCCGCCAATCCTGGCCATGTTAAAAAACCTCGTAACACAATATACAATACATATATATATATACTTACACATTTATGTATGTCTATGTTTCAGTGGTGCAGCAATAGTGAATACAAGAAAGATAGGGGTTTGTACAAACTGTAATTAATGTTAAAATTTCTAGATTTTTCTAGACGATGTAATTTAATTCACAGCCAGTGGGCGAGTCTGTGCCATTCTGTTGAACTCATTCAACATCAATATTGTAACTAAAACCAGTTAATACTTTGCTAGTCCGGGACTCAAACTCAAGATAGGCGATAGGCGATAGGCGACAAACAGCGCATTCTACCGCCAAGAAACCATCAAGACAGTAAGATAATGATTATTATTACCTTCATACGAACACTAACCCACTTTGAGGTTTATTTGACTCCATAATGTTTAAGACGGGATAAAGTATCCAATTAATTTCTTTAAGTACCCAAACCTTAGTCTACCTTACTCAAACAATACCATTTTTGTAAACCTAAATACATATTTTATACATCGTTAGTTAGTTGGACGTGTTTTATCCGCACTTAGCCCCACAATTAGGCCACTGTGCGTAAGTGACCGACGCGAAAAGTGACCGTGCGAGTAAGTGACCGTTGTTCAGTAACTCATACCACCTCAGCTTCGTCCAGAAAGATAGTATGGGTGTTGCGCAGTACTTCCTTCATCGTTTCTGGACTGTTTAGTAGTTTAATATTGTCTTCTGTTTACGCAAATGTTATTCATTGAAATTAAACTACTATATAAACTATTACACTACATACTACTACTATTAAACTTTACTAATTGTGAAGCTAATTAAATTATTAAAACTAGGGAGACCAGTCTCCCCGTGACTATGGCCGCTGAAAAGCAACCGAAACGTCGGGGAAAGTGTAAACTTAAATATAAATAGTTTTAATAATTTAATTAGCTTCACAATTAGTAAAGTTTAATAGTAGTAGTATGTAGTGTAATAGTTTCTAAATTGTCAAATTCTAAAATATCAAATAAACAACGCGATAAAATTCGTATATAGTAGTTTAATTTCAATGTTTAGTAGTTTGTTCGTTGGTTGCTCACGCTTTTACAATGTAGGAGCACGTGAGCCGGTGTCTCCTCGGTCTCCATGTAACCTCTACATAAGGAGATGTCAGTGATGCTGATGTTGCAAAGGTGTTTGTTGAGAGGCAGTGGCCTGTTATTACACTCGCTAGCTGGCTCAGGTTTTCCGTTGAGGAACGTAGCAGTTTGTTTACAGATATTTGATGAGATATTTTATACAAGTTGTAATAGGTAACATCGGCGGTTCAAACATATGCAAATCAACACATACATTACTTGACAGGCGATCAACGAAACGCAAATCAGCTGATTTCATTTGTTGATTAAATTAGCAACAGCCAATCATATCAATAGTACAAGTAGCGATAGCCTACTGGGATGCCGTTAGACTGCCACGCAGAGGTCTCGAGTTCGATCCCAAGGCAGGCACCTCTGACTTTTCGAAGTTATGTGCGTATTCAATAGTTAATTATCGCTCGCTATAACCGTGAAGTGAAAACATCATGAGGACACCTGCATATCTGAGAGTATTTCCTAATGTTCTTGAATATGAAGTCTACTAATCCGCACTGGGTCAGCGTGGTGGACCATGGTCTAACCCTTCTTGCAACGAGAAGAGGCCCGTACGCCGCAGTGGCGCAATTTATTAACATGGCTGGTATTACCTATACTAATATTATAAAGCTGTAGAGTTTGTTTGTTTGTTTATTTGTTTGGTTGAAAGCGCTGATCTCAGGAACTACTAATTCGAATTGAATAATTATTTTAGTGTTGAATAGCCCATGTAGCAAGGTAGGCTAAATCTGGTACATGTTTGAAATGACACTTGCACTAAACACACTTTTATTTTTAACACATGACTTTTAAGTCAATGAAAAGTTTAAAAAAAATCTTATCATGAACGCCATGATAAGATTTTTTTGATACTACACCTAACATGAGTACTTCAAGAAATATTTAGAAGGTCATAGACAGAGACAGGCTGGTTTTACTTATTGTTTCTAAAATTTATTTCTAGAAAGTCAAAAAAATCTATGCTGACATTATTAAGCTGAATAGTTTGTCTGTTTGTTTGTTTGGTTAAACGCGCTAATCTTAGGAACTACTAGTTCGAATAAAAAAATATTTTACTGTTGGATAGCCTATTTATTTATCGAGGAAGACTATAGGCGATATAACATCACGCTACGACCAATAGGAGCGGCGCATCATTAAATGCTTGGTAGTTACCATTGATCTCTAGTACATAAGATATAAACACATAGCTGAAGAATTATATGTCTACCTAATACATTATGTTCTTTTAGATCTAATTTTTTAGTCCTTTGGGTTATATCGGTGTTAGTCTATCTAAGATCTGAATGCGAGGTCAATTTGTTGCAATTTAGTGAAAATTCCTTGTAAATCATAAGTCCTGGTACAAGTCCAGTAAGACAAGGTTGTGGCGAGTCATGAGTGTCTTTCATATAACGTTAATCACGCCAGACTCGGTTATGACGAGTGAGGGGGCGAGCTGGACGCTGTTATGTGAGATGTGCAACATTACAATCCTACTAATTTAAAATTATGATTGTTAAAGTTTTAAAAGATTTTTGGATGTGACTCATTTACGCGTAAACCGCTGAATCTATTTGAGTGAAAATTGGCCAACAGGTGGACTATATCTTGGATTGCATATGGACGCACGAATAGAGTAGTAGTTTAAGTCACTGTTTTAAACGTTATAAGTTCGATCACACAAATGATTGTTCTAAGTCTCATAAATTTGTATATTTGGTTTCTGCAATACAGGATTTAATCGGCATTTGCCTTTATGAGAAAAAGAGAAATGGGCAACATCCGGAACTGCTTTCACTTAATCTCTTCAAACGACACGCAGTAACAGTATTACTACTATTCTTGTAGAAGCTAATGTCCTGTAAGACAGTACCTTTCAGAGCACGCCGGCTCATTTAAAATGTTTTCAAGCTTCTCGAAGTGATCACAGAGGACAGCTATTGTCATGGAAACAGCCATGATAACAGCACACTGTCCTTTGTGATCCCTTGCGCTAGTAGAATAGCAACTACCTTTCAGAAATTCTATTTATTAGTATTTCTGAAGTTTCTAAAGTAGTCGCTATTCTAGAAACCAGCTTATGGGTTCTTGTTATACCAGGTATGCCTGGTATTACAAAAACGACATAAGCTGGTTTCCATCAGTCCCTTTACTTGTCTGCAATCTTTTTGTATTAAAAAGTAGCTATGAACTTAAACTTCATAAAGTTTAGTTAGAGCACTCAGAAATTTTTACCACGTTTACCAAGGACGGCTATAGAAATGTAGAAAATGTTAACCTTTTTCCCCAGTAACACAAATTCGAAGCCTCCCCGCCGCTCGTAAAATTCAAATAAGCCTCACTGAGGTAGCGGCCCGGTGTTGACCTCGTCCTTATAGTGACAAACGTTTTGAAATGTGGTGAACTAATTTTAGCTTAACAGGGACAATTGTTACGTAAGGTTTATTTTTAAGACTATTATTTATTAGCAAATCAGACCATTAATATAAATGCGAAAGTAGCGGTAAATGTGATTGTTACATTTCGTGCCAAAATAGTAAAACCGATTGTTATACAATTATATCTCGAAAATTATTTTATTAAACTTAAAGAATATATTAAAACGCAAATGTAATCGCGGCTTTCTTCTTGTATTTATACCTATATTTGTTTAGAGAATTTTAGAAAGTTAAGAAAAGTTCATGATCAGAGATACAATGTTACTGCTTTTCATGAAGTCTCATGTTGCATCCCCTGGTCGAGCAGCTGTTGGAGTTTTCTGTCAAGAAATTCTCAATCTCACGGTTTCTAGAATTTTGCCCGGAGAATGGCAATAGTCTTGCCCCCTTTTATGTTGGATCGTAGTAAAATGTGGGTGTAGAACACTTTCGCCTACACTTACGGGGGTATAAGCTTAACACCATGTATGTATGTTAGAAAATATAACTTGTGTAGTTATTTCTAAATCTTGTGACTGACACTAGTCGCACTAGCAATAAGCTCAATATACATGTGTGTTTTTCTTAATAAATAACCATCATAAAACTTTACTCGACACGAAAATCAAACCTGGTACGTCACAGTCAGCTGAAAGCAAAAGCACTCACTTAACCCACAGAACCGACAAAGCAGTTAAAATCATTTAATCTTCACAAAATATATTTAATAAAAATAACCAACTCATTCATAAAAATATAATGCTATCCAATGAACCATTTGGCTGATGGTTCTAGCTCACATAGTACGATCCCGTTGTCCTGCGGCAACTCGCGGCTGCGCCGGCGCAGTCTCTGTGCGCACACACGCGCGCGCACCAAGCTCACTCCTACGGGACCCGCTTCAGGTGACCACCGGTAAGCAAACTTATCTATTTTTATTTTACTTTCAGAATTATCTTTGTAAGCGATGTGAGTTTTCTTTTACCATATTTAAAGAATCTTTGCGAAAGAATTTTAGTACAAGCAATTAAGTTTGAATATGAATATTACCCCTAATGGTGTCTTTCGCTAGATCCACGTCATTTTAGCAACGATAAATCAAACTGGCGGGTATGCATATATAACGTAGTACGTAGACGTAGGTTTGGCGGACCTGGTTTTTTTATTTTATTTCTAGATTATATTTGACTTAGTCAAAAGTCACTTTAAAACACATACACGTCAATCCCTAAGGAACATCTATGTCTGATCAAAGAGACTGCTTTCTTGGGTTCATGGCTCAGAATTGCACTTATGTAAGCGTGATATCGTGAGATGTCTAGCTAATCTGGGAAATTGTTGTTGGGTTTTTCTGTTCACCATAGGCTGGCTCTCTATTTTGAGGGACCCAAAACCATTGTTGTCAAAATGTGGTTGTTATACACTCTGACTAGCTCTTCGTAAATATGTATTATAATAATGTAATGTCCTCCAGACCGAATTTCGATCACGGCGGCCAGTCTTAACAGAGACTGGTCATCTGCGCAGGAGATATTAAAGTGGACAAGTGTGTGCGCAAACACATGTGCTCTCTCTGTTCCCTAACTCTCATGATCCGATGAGACGGTAATCCGACACGACTGGAGAGAGAGCGTAGGACCAATGGCTTTACGTGCTTTCCGAGGCACGGAGGTGTCTAACACCGCCAACTTCCTAACTCCGGGCTCGTATTGAGATTTCTTAACAGAAAAAGCCAATAACTTTTTGTTGGCCCGATTCGGGATTCGAACCCGAGACCTCATGCACAGCAGTCGCATTCACTACCGCTGCGCCATAGAGGCAGGCATAGGCATATGTATATCGGCATGATAACTCATGGTGATATATTGGATGTTTTTTGTACATGCATACATCTAAGATCGAGCTTGATTTTGAGTAAGGGTCGTAGTTGGTACGAGTTGGTGGACGTAGGTGAACTTCATTAGGCAGTTTGTTCAAATTATATACTTAGAAGTCGGATATCTACGACCGTGTACGGTAATATATTCGGACAGATTAATACTTAGCTTAACTCCCTCACCTTGATAAGACCAGACTTTGAATCCTCTTCATAAATTGTATATTATTTAACTAACTTTGTCGGCCTCGATGGCGTAGTGGTTAGTGTAACCGACTGCTACGCCTGAGGTCGCGGGTTTGATTCCCGCACAAGTCAAACATTTGTGTGCTTGAACATGGATGTTTGTCTTGGTCTGGGTGTTTCTATGTATAATATGTATGTATTTACAAAAAAAATATTATTTATATATGTATGTCTATTCATTGTCTAGTACCCATAATATAAGCTCTGCTTAGTTTGGGCTAGATGGTGTTGTGTGTTTGTGGTAGAATATTTATTTATTTAACTTTTTTGACGCTCAATTCTAAAACGATATTGTTGTCTTTCTAGCTTCCTTGCTTTTTAATTAGTTTATTGAAGAGAATGGTAACGTCAATACCCATACATATATAGACTCAAGCCTGTACATCACAAAGTGATAAGCAGAGATAAATTGCTCCCACATTTTACCAGTTATGTCTTTAGATCACATGAAACAGGAAGCCTTTTGCTGCATACTGGACTCAGTTTCACACACTGTACAGCTACTAAGAATTTTCCAACAGATTAATCCAATATCATCTTGCCCGACGCGAGAATCGCACCTGGCAGTGCAAATCTATGCCAGGGGACGACTTAGATCTATTGAAGACTTATATTCTTTGACTTACAGTTCAGTTTTCCTTGAGTCGACACGATAGTTTGAAGGACTCCAACCCATTTAAAGATTGGAGCTGTTGTATAGGTATCTGGGACAGTTGATCTGGTTCAGTTTAGTTTGGTCAAGTTCACTACTCCGTTCCTCTTTGTATGTTCGTTTATTGGCATTGTATACAAATATGTAGCGATCTACTGTGTATGTACGGATCTTTTTTCACACGCTGTCAATATACTTCTGGTTCGATTTGTTTCGGATTCCAAAACAGTTTAACTTTGCTAAGACTTCAAGATTGTCAAGAATCGGTGTTATCTATAGTTACCACTGCTGAACCTGGCTACACAGATGTTACAGATGTAAGGCAGGTTGGGATTAATCCCAAATATAAAAGTAAAAGGTGAACCTTTTGGTTTTCATACTAACTATTCAGTAAATATTTTTTGAACGGCCTATTCGAATTTTATATTTTTCATAAATGCTTATACTTAGGATACTATGGTATTGTTTGTCTTAAATTAACAAAAACAATAACCATTATATAATTATGGCCATATTATATTATTAATTGAAACAACGAATATGCGGAGACACTAAGCGATATAACTTTAAATACGAATTGAATAAAAGGTTATGTACTGATGTTTATTTTTAACTAGCGGACCTGACAGAGGTTGTCCTGAACACACGAAAAAACAAACAAATCTAAACCATTCTCAAATCCACTTGAACATACACAAAAAATTGCATCAGAATCGGTCCAGCCGTTTAGGAGGAATTTAATTACAAACACACGCACAGAAGATTTATATATATAAGGACATATACATAGTTACATACACTATTCTCGAAATATAAATGAATTTTTACAATAACTATTGCATTTTGTACATTAACCATTAAATTAGATGTAGGACATAAAACGGCAATTTCAAAGCTAAAGACATAATATGGACATAATTCGCCAAATATTATTTTAGTTTCTAAGTAATATGGGGCGAGGTTATTGACATTTACTACTACCGGGTACAGGTCCAGATTCAGTGCTGATACTGAACGTTCTTTCTTGACTTTGCCGGACCTCATGCTCCTAAGGCCTCACGCACTGCAATCGCATTCGCTAACGCGCCACCGATGCCGATTAAACCTCATTCAGGGAAAAGAACACAGCTGACATAAAATCGCATCAGGCGTTACTTGGCGGCAATCCATTGTAATAAAGCAGCAATTTTCCGCTTCAAACACAAAATATGTGTTGACTCGTGGTTCACATCAGCGCGAGGCATCTTCAGGCCAATTTGACTCATTCGTTGCCAGCATACAGCAAGTTCAAGTACGCCCGGATCCCACGACGCGACTGTCCTTTACCAGAGGAGTTCGGTATTGTCAAACCTTTTATTAGAGTTGGCAATCCGAAGGTGACGGGTTTCTCCCTGCGCAATTATTTTAAAACAGGTGACACGTAATCCTAATCTCCACTACAAGTCCCCCATCTCAGGTAGACCAAATACATGAATGGCGAGTGCACATGCACTAAAGTTCGCGATTCAGATGCTTATCAAGTGTCACGCGAGCAATTGAGTAAACCAGGACATACCGTAATATTACTAACGTATGAAGCAGCGCTCCTTGAGGTCCAGCGTCCGTTCATCTTAATCGTGTAGAAGGTCAAAATGCTTTGATTGTTCGCGAATATGATACAGTTGCACTAAGATTCAAGTTTGTTTAAAAACATTTATATTATTGGTACTAGTTTTCACCCGCTTGAATCAACGGAAACGCATACTTATTAGAACAATAAACGACAACTTTTAATGATCTATATGATAATACTAGTTAATGCCCGCTGTTTGACTTTGCCTGCATTAAAAGGTGGCGACTTTAGGAAGTGTCAAAGTGTGTAAGTGTAGTCAAAATTTTATTATTTCCTATGGAAACGCAATACCGAGATAAAATGTTTGAGTAGTTAATTTAGAACTACGTCTATCTAAGTGCCAAATCAGATCCACAGTTTAAGCGTGATTACATTTATAATACAAGTGTTTACTGTTGATAACACAGGAACGCTTAACGAACTAAAAAGTATCCTATGTGTTAATCCAGGGCATGGTCTGTTAATGAGTTCAACAGCCACAAACACAGCATTTACACTGTTACACATACAAAATAAATATAAACTGGCATAGGTACACGCATAATAATGGGCTCCAGCTCAGTATTTGTTGCGCACATGCACAGCACTGGTTTTCAGCTGGGCCCTGACAATTGAATTAATATTAATAGCACATAAATGTACACAAAGAAGACAAAAGGTTACAAAACATCGAAGCATAAGTTAAAAGGACAACAACACACATTAAAAAACAAAAAAGCAATACAAATATAAACATATAGATAATATATAAATATAAATATGGCTGGCACAACATATACAACAATATCAACATACATATATTAACAAACTAACCAATACTCGACTTAAAAGATTCGTTATTATATATAGTATGGAGTAGAACATTATGGAGAACTCTCAGACATGCAGGTTTCCTCGCGATGTTTTCCTTCACCGTTAGCGCGAGCGATAATTAACTGTTTAGCGTATTAAATAGTTTACGTATATTACGTAGCGTATTTAACATGATTTCGAAAAGTCAGAGATGCGCGTCTTGGGATCGAACTCGAGACCTCGGCGTGACAGTCCAACGGTGTCCCACTAAGCTATAGCTGCATATATTTCTGAGATAAGTAAGAATAAAGAAAGTTTGCCAGTCGACAATATTTTATCTTCCCCTGTTAGAAGCTGTTAAAGAAACTCTATTGCTTCAAATATTTAAAATACATTGAGTCAGTATTTTAAGTGGGTCTAGGGGTGGTAGTAAATACGACTGCATTGCTCTTGGTCTTGGGCTCGTAGACCAGGTCATTTTTGTATTTTAATAATAATAATAATTTATTCATAAAAAAACATAATTGTACAAAGAGTGCAACTTTAACAAATTCCTTGTTTTAATTATTATAAACATAATTGTACACACTATGTGATTAATGACCCCTGTGCTAGGAGAATCCTATGTTACAGGGGTCATCCAACCGTCCGTCGATTCATAATTTAATGCACTGTTTATTAAGTCATAATATATGTATTCAAAAGTTGTAAGTGGAAAGGTGAGAAATGCGCGCGTTTGTGTGAGTGAGTGTGTGTGTTAGTATTTTGTATCGACATTGTATTTTTTGTTAAAATAATCAAGTAGCAGCACGGAGTTTATAACTGAGACTAGAAGACGGCATCAGGCTGGCTTAATATTACGTGAAACTTATTGTAGCTAGCGAAATGTGACTGTTAAATCCTCCTACTTCAAGAACATAGGTTCTCGGTAGGTTTCGCTTCTATACGCGAAACTATATATTATGTATGTATTCAAATGGTTAACATAATAATTTCATGAACCATCTTATTTTGTACTAGACCACAACAGTTTCCGACCATTTAAAACTACAACAGCCTCTTTTGTTCCAGTAATATAAACTAGTCAAGATGACGGTGAAAAAGCGTACGTCGGATCTGACGAGCCTGGAGCGGTTCAACATGTATTACCGGGAGAAGGAGGTACCTCTCACCGGCATGCAGAAGTTCAAGCGCTACGTCTGGAATCCCAAGACCAAGCATTTCTTCGGACGGACTGGAGCTAGCTGGTGTAAGTTGATAGTTTTTTTTTAAAGATGACTTCTTTTATAGCAATATTTCCTATGCCGCGAGGAAATTTATAAACATTTATTTATCGGATAAAAACTATACTTAGAATCGGAACACCTATTTCTGGATCTCACAAGTTTTTGACCCATGTACCATGTCACATAGGACAACAATGAAAAATTGCACCCACAACTCTCGGTGCAGTGGCGGTGGAGAGGCGACCTCTTAAACCATCCAGCAGCCAACCAACCATCTAAGCAGTCAAATTTTCATTTCAAAGTTAGGCCACGACGGGATTCTCGGAAGATAAGCACTGCGGGAATCTCACAGTGCCTTATGCTTCGCTTAAACTGGGGTAGCTTTACTGGGGTAGTACTTTTACCTTACCAAAGAACACGGGCAAACAGCCAAACTCTGAGTCGAGTAGAGGTACTAAGCGCCATATGGAGAGGTTGTGCTATCAGCTGAGGCCAATTGTTATCATTGCTCCTTGCGCTTGCTATTCACGGCTCCTTTTTGGGACATCAGTATCGCGCAAATGAGACTCCCAGTATTAGGATCATAGGTCTAGGTCTAGGATCACATCAGATACGTACTGCTTGTATTAGAATCCGACTCCATATTACTCCATGTTTGTTAACGTATCAAATGACCCTTAAAGGAGTACACTAGCCCTTAGAACTACAGTTAACGATGAGGTAACTAACATTATGAGTCAAAAGCCCAAACAACGAATACCGGAGACTACATAACTTGGATAAAGACGGTGTACCGGAAGCGGCGACGGCCGCTCATTGCCTCAATGAGATCATTGGCGCATCCTGCGCGGGCGCACACCGCGCCGCGAGCCGCTGTCAGCTCGTTACGACCGGACCGCGACCGGTTCGTGGTCTTTCTCTCGTGTTGCTATTCACCGGCTCAATTTGGATGCTCTGCTAGGTTATTTGCGACCAAAATGTTTGAATATAATTTGCATAACAACAGCTTGGTTTTTTAACAGTATATACATATATAACATATTTTATATACTGTTCTTATCTTATGGCAAGTTAACAGCAATCTTTAGAAGAATAAGAACACTCAATCGGTAGTATACCAATTCAAAATGAAATTCTTATTAGCTTTAATCTGCTCGTTTGTTTGATTCCTCATCGATCTATCTCGCATGACGTTTTTGTTGTCGCTGTCCCCCTCATCTACCATCGATTCATGCAAGATCGATGATATAGCTATCGTCTTATTGGCCGGCATCCGATCTGCCAATGATATGATAAATCTATCGTCTTCGCTGATCTCAATTGTTGGACTGAATGAAGAGAACATCCTTAAATATGAATGCGAAAGAATGTTTATCTGTTCTTTGTCTACAAAACACGGTTAAATACATATACTTTAATATACTTATATATAGTGAGTTAATTTCTCCGTTCAAATATTATAAGAATGTTTTGACAACACTGAATATAAGTACGTGCGCTATATCCTTGATCACATAAAGTAGGTACCGTGTTGTGCTCAACGGTATTCTAATATCATTTGAACTGCAACTTGCAACTAAGCTGATCACCAACCTACATAGTATCACGTCTATATTACTGAAGAGGTAGACAGAGGCGTAACACACCCACGTTTCTTCTACGATCTCAACTATGATTATTCCGCGGGGCCTACAAGTAAGCTCATAAGGGAAAGTACATATTGCCGTCTACTGGTCACAGATTCACACTCCCTGCTGTCACAGAGCCCTTCTTAACAGAAAAACCCAATCCCAATTTGCCCAACCCGGTAATCAAAAATAAAGCAGCAGTTATATTCACTACTGTTACATAACCGAGATTGATATTATTGTTGTCTTCTGTTTACGCGAATGTTATTCATTGAAATTAAACTACTATATACACTCCCCGTGACCATGGCTGCTGAAAAGCAACTGAAACGTCGGGGAAAGTGTAAATCTGAATATAAATAGATTTCATAGTTTAAATAATTTTATTAGCTTATAAATTAGTAAAATTCAATAGTAGTAGGTAATAGTAGTGCAATAGTTTCAAAACTATGTAATACAGTGATAAATAAACAACGCGATAAAATCCGTATATAGAAGTTTAATTTCAATTGATATTATTGGTTAATGTAACCATTCTATTTCAGCCAAAATAACGCTGTTCTACTTTATATTCTACGTGGCTCTGGCGACTCTCGTCGCTATCTGCATGTGGACCTTTTTGCAACTCCTGGACGCGCGGCAACCCAGGTGGCAGCTGGAGAGCAGTATCATCGGCACCAACCCTGGTCTAGGCTTCAGGCCTACGCCTCCAGAGGTCGCCAGTAGTGTCATCTGGTACAAGGGCAACGATCCAGGGAGCTACCAGTTCTGGATTAAGGAGTTGTCTGACTTTTTGAAAGGTAAGTTATAACTCAATATTATTTCGTAAGCGGTGGCGTCGAGAGTAATGCATTGGTCTCGCGATCAAGAAGTTGTTTAATCCCCATCCATTGCAAAACTATTTATTCAACCATAAATAGTGCCTGTTTATATGAACAACCAATATTCTTACTGCAATATGTGCCTGCAATATTCTCAACCATTGCCCGAATAGCTCAAAACATTTGAATACTTCAGCTATTCTTAACTTCATTCTGTAAACATATATTTTAGGAAACATATTAAAGTATTTTCTTAAATGTGGCTATTATTGCCAACCAATACATTGCAGCCTCATATTACAGTGAAAATAATGCTCGTTTAAAAATTCCTTTTCAGAAGTTAGATCGATATGATTTACATAATACTGTCTTCTGTTTACGCGAATGTTATACATTGAAATTAAACTACTTTACACGGGCAAAGTGTAAACTTAAATGTAAATAGTTGTAATTAATTAAAATAGCTTAAATTCAGTAAATTTCAATAATAATAATGTTAGAGTTTCAAAATTATTTAATAAAAGTGTATTAAAATAAACAACGGAACAAAATCCGTACAAAGTAGTTTAATTTCAATCGATGATTTGATTTTCTCATCCAACATTTTTAATTTACGGCTTACCTTGACGTTAAAAATTCTTAATATATAACAATTATTTACTTTATGATTCTGCCCATCGTATATACATATAGGTATTCTTTTTCCCACGTTACACATAGTACATAGCTTTATAAGAATACTCATCTCAAAGAAAGCAAGAATGATACGTTTCTCTCAGCATAAAAACAATGTGATATGATATAAATAAAAGTAGGTCACGACCTACTTTAGCCTTGCCAAAAAGGGCCATCGTCTCCGCAATACCGGAACAATATTTATATCCAGGGCTGGATTAGTTTTCACTTGTAATCTTGTTAAGTGACACGGAAATCGAGATAGAGACCAAAGGTTACCCTTTGGTCTCTATCTCGTGCCTCTTTTATATGCCATTAAGTAAACACAGAAGTCATTACTAAAGCCCCTGTTTCCATTTTTGATAAATCTGTGATATTTTAGCATGGCATGAAAAAGTATCGCTACTGTAATGACTAACATGTCAGAAGCGACGAGTTAGAGGTTACAGCAAAAGTGCTGTGTCAGTGATTGGCATGATGGCTCTTGGACAGCAGTTATTACTTATCATTCGACGAAGTGGGACTACGTTCCCTGATCACATCGAAGACATGTTAGACAAAGCTCCAGAACGACTTCGATGTGGTCTAAAGTAACGAGCATGCACGACGAATGCAATGAAAGCAAATTAAGCAAGCCAGTTATTCTTGGTCTTGGTCTTTGTATTTTGAGGATTTTATTTATGATAATTGATATAAGTACAAGTAGTGCGTGAAATGCCAGCTTAGTTTTTGCCACATGGCAATTGTTCCGAGTTTCAAATGCTTCAATTACAGTAGCATTAATAACCTGTTGTACTTTGTTTAACAAGTTTTAATCACCGATTTGGTAGTATTTAAGTCACAAAGAGACTCAGGAACTATACCTAGAAGTATGTAAGTCTTTGAAAAAGTTGTAAACGGACTTGTTTAAGCATTTTTTGTTTGTATGTACGTTGTGCCTGCTAATTGTCACAAAAACGTAATCAATTTAAATTCGACCCAGGCGGTGGCTTAAGATAAGCTTGGACTAATATTTCGTTTTATTTAATTAAAATCGGATATCAAATTAAGTATGCCAATCACCCATTCACCTAAAGTTGACTAATCTGTTTCTATTGAAATTAAACACTTTATACGGATTTTATCGCGTTGTTTATTTTACTTTAAACACTGTTATTACATAATTTTAAAAACTCTAACACTACTATTATTGAATTTTACTACTATTTAAGCTATATATTTTCTAATTAAAACTATTTATATTTAAGTTTACACTTTGCACCGACGTTTCGGTTGCTTTACAGGAGCCATGTTCACGGGGTGACTAAGAGACTTAGTCTAAAATATATAGCTTAAATAGTAGTAAAATTCAATAATAGTAGTGTTAGAGTTTTCAAAATTATGTAATAACAGTGTTTAAAGTAAAATAAACAACGCGATAAAATCCGTATAAAGTGTTTAATTTCAATGTATAACATTCGCGTAAACATAAGACAATATTATGTTAATCTGTTTCTAGTATACAAGCGAGATGGCAAAAAATCCGGCGCCAGCCAGAACATCCACAACTGTGACTTCAAGCTCCCGGCGCCTGCCGGCAAGGTCTGTGACGTGGACATTAGTGCCTGGGGTCCCTGCGTCGAAGACAACCATTTTGCTTACCAGAAGTCCACCCCGTGCGTGTTCCTCAAGCTCAACAAGATCTATGGATGGAAGCCACACTTCTATAACAGTTCTGACAGTCTACCCACGGAGATGCCGAACGATTTGAAGGAGCATATCAGGAATATGACGGCGTATGATAAAAATTATGTAAGTTATTATAAATTAGTCACATGAGTTTTATTAATGATGTTTCATTGGTGCCTATAACGAATACTCTTAAGGATGAACAGTAAAAAGCACAAGTCCATCGCAAACATCAATATAAAGTAGCGTGCAGAAAACTGATGTTGTCATTCTCGAATCAGACTGTGCATCCAGGAGGACCGTTGTAAAAAAATAGAGATGCTGCTTAATTAATGTGATCTTACGTCTGTTGTAGCTGTTCAATAAACTTGTATTTTAAAGTGTTGTCATCTGGTTACCTCCCATAATTTTTTAAGCAGATCCGATTGTAGTTGTATATTTTAAGGCTTTAAGGATATATCATCGGAAATTACCTAAGAATACTCTGCACTTGCTGTTAATTTGCCTAATTTAAGACACTATTACATTATAACATTCCACCATTATTTCAGCTTAACATGGTGTGGGTGTCATGCCAAGGCGAAAACCCTGCTGACAGGGAAAACCTAGGACCTATCCAGTACATGCCGTACCGAGGTTTCCCGGGGTATTACTTCCCGTATACCAACCAGGAAGGGTACTTGAGTCCCCTAGTCGCTGTGCACTTACAGAGGCCTAAGAGTAAGTAATTTGTCATTAATACTGAATATCTAAGTTCACACTAGGCCTGCCAAAACCGCTTGAATAAAATGTTTCGTCCAGGATGCACGAACGTGTTCTGACTTAAGTTATAAATATTTGAATAATTAATTAATTATATAATATTTTGTCATTATTGACACAATTTGTTATGGACAAAAGTAGAAATTATACATTTAAAATATCTCTGGCGGCCCCTGCGAGGATGATTACAAATATATATCTTACTAGCATTTGCTCGTGGCTTCGCTCATGTAAGTTAGGTTATTTTAGTAACAGTACTTATGAAATAAAGGCTACCTATGTTACTCGCTGATAATATTGCTTACTGATGGAGAAAGAATTTTCAAAAACGCGTAATTAGTTTTTGAGTTAAATCATTACAAACAAACAAAAACTCAAATCTCTCCTCTTTATAATATTAGTATAGATAGCGTCAGACTGTCTTAAATGTTATAATTTTTTCGCCTCTGGTAGTAGTTCGGCTGGCAATATTCTGTGCACTATAAGAAGCGCCTATGCGGGCATCTCTCGCAAAACATTCACAGGCTACTGTCTGATTACAATTCTGTAGGTTCCGTGAAAAGTAATGTAACTTGAAAGTCATGATTTTGAGATATTTAAAGTTGAAGTTTTAAAAATTCTTACTCATTTTCTTCTTCACTAAAATAGGAACTGATTAATGTCAGTGATAAACAATACCATTGAACATGTTTCAGTGTAAGAAAAATAATTTATTTATAGATATAGTTTTTTATAATTTAAAAAGACATCAAGTTGTATCAGTTAATACAATGAATATTAACGTCGTTTAATGTGTCAATTAATTTAAATTTACATGAAGCATTTTATACGTATTTTTGGAGATTTATACTTTTAGGGCTTAATAAAACAAAAATATGTAAAATTAATATACTTCAATTGTGTATTATAAATTCAATTTACATTACAACCAGGAATTTGTAAGCCAAATTGAATTTGAATCTATACACCTGTATCGTATTTAAGATAAAATGTGAGTAATGATACAAACTGTTGTGTTATTTGATACATTTTGAAAATACTAAAGTATTTATTGATACAAGTTCCGTACAAATACAATAAAATAGCTCAGTGAGGAGACCAACAGACTGTAATTCAGAGGGTCTCGGGTTCGAACCCACGTCGCGCACCTCTGATTTTCGGAAGTTATATGACTTTTCGAAATTATGTGCGTATTGATTGACAATAATCGCCTGCTCCGTGCCTCGGAGAGCACGTTAAGCCGTCGGTCCCGGCTGCAATGAACATCTATGGCAGTCGTTATTGGGATGTCAGTGCCCTATAATATCCTGACACTGGTCTAGCCTTAGGGTATCGTTAGCCTTCGGGTTGCGGAGATCAGGTGGCAGCCGCTCCGTGTAAAAACTGATATCCAGTCAAATCCGGTTAGACCAGAAAAGCCGACCCCAAGTGACTTGGGAATAATAAAGACTAGGGAGAAGAGTAAGAATTTTGTTAATTAGAAGGAATATGTAAGTGAGTTTTCATTTAAAAAGTAAAACAAAATTTCATTTATTATAAATAGCCGCCATAGTACTTAAATAAAATTATCTAAATTAAACTTTTCTGAATACATAATGGGAATCTTATGAAATCAGTATAATTTTTTGTATATACGTAAAAGAGAAGCATATTCTATAAGCTAATAAATCAGGTCTTATCAAGAATTCAGTTTCAGACACTGTACTGCTTATTATGCTTAATTTTTTTTCAATATTTTGTTTATCTTGATCTTCTTTTTCTAGTGCGCTTAATTACACTGCCATCTTGTGTCCATTCGGGTCCTCTTCCTCCATCATGCTTACTTTCTATTGTACTTGATATTCTTTCTGCATCACGCTTATTATTATGTCCACTTTCTCTTCATCCTGGTTCTATTTTCTGGTTATGGTAACAATAACTAATTCTTCCATCCAGTTTATATCATTTAATTTCTTCACATTACCTTCGTGCTCTTTTTTAGAAACCCCTTCACAATTTTATTAATGCGCGTGTTTATTTTTGTCTGAATAAACGATAATTAAATTATTAATATACGAAATCAAATAAATAATACCGGTAATTGAGATATAATTAATTTAATATAAGTCAGTTATCTTACGCATCAATTTGCTATAAAATTCACGACGCTACAGCTTGCAGAATGCAGTCACGAGTTTTACTTCTTTAACACTCACTCGTTCTGATCTATACATATAAAAAGCTTTGTCCTGAATGACTGACTGACGGATCAACGCCCATCCTAAACCGCTAATTGTACAGACCTGAAACTTGGCGTGTTTTTTTATGACGTAGACATCCGATAAGAAAAGATTTGCCGAAATTCTACACCTAAAGGCGTGAAAAAGAGGGTCAAAGTTTGTATGGGTCAACGTGACTCGTTGGTCCAATCTACTTCAAATTTTGCATAAATTTTCTTTATCGGAATTGACGGAAGACGTGTTTCGTATTTTATTGAAATTCATCCCCTAACGGGGTTAAAAAGGGGTAGAAAGTTATTTTGGGGTGATTTGCTTCGAAGTTGATGACTCCGGGCCCAGCATAGACTTGGCCAGTCGCTCGCCTTGCTATCTGCTCCTGGCCCCGCCTGGCCGCCGCCGCCGCCGGGTGCCGCGTGGCCAGTCGATAGAACACGTCACCGCGGAGCGCATGTCGCTCGGGCTTCCGCTGGAGTATACGTATTTATGTAATACTCGTATAAGACGCCTAGCTGTACTAAAACCTGTATAAAAGTTTAATCTGTGCTATTGCTATTCAATAAACTTTCTGTGATCTATCCCTTCGCTCTTATTCTCCTTCTTGGATATTTGAATGAAAAACTTACAGACCTTAGAAAAGGACATACCTTGCTTACTATACCTTTTGTTGTAAAAAAGGGCATGAATGGGTTGAAATAAGGAATGAAAGTTTGTATGGGAATTCGTCACTATCGAAGACGAAACCATGAGACTTTGTATTTAAGCACTTGATAAGAAGGCATTAAGTAAACATTTGCTCCAGCCATTTTGAAATTTCGATCTACATGGGGACCAAATAGGCGACGAAGTTCGTATGGAAGCCCAAACAAATCTATCTATTTTTACAGTATGTATATTTATCGAAAACACTGTATAATTAGTAAAAATGCCGTCTTAATATATAAAAGTTGCGCGAACGCGGGACACGACAAGCGCCATACGGCGCTATAGCGGCTGTTAGTTTGGGATGAATACACGATGTCCCACAAAAGAGCAATCGAGGTACTATACCGCACCATGAAAGATATCAGGGTATCATGAGAGGGATGGTGGTACTTTTAGGTGGTGACTTCAGACAGACCCTGCCGGTTATTACTAGGGATACGCCGACAGATGAAATAAATCGACCTCGATGGCGTAGTGGTTAGTGTAACCGACTGCCACGCCTGAGGTCGCGGGTTCGATTCCCGCATAAATCAAACATTTGTGTGCATGAATATGGATATTTGTCTTGGTCTGGGTTGTTTTTAAGTATAATATGTAGGTATTTAAAAAAAAAAGTATATATGTATGTTTATCCATTGTCTAGTACTCATAGTATAAGCTTTGGGCTAGATGGTGTTGTGTGTATGTAGTAGAATATTATTATTATTATTATGAAAAGCCTGTTTGAAGGCGGCTGTATGTTCACGTAAAAAGTTCTGTCTGACTAAAAATATGCGAATACAACTACACAACGATTCTCACGCAGGGCAATGCGGCTGCTGTTCTAAAAGTTGGCGAAGGTTGTATGCTATCAGACAGTAACGGCATGATTACACTTAAACGTGAATTCTGTCAAATTGTCCATAACACAGATGAATTAAATAATATATAATGTCTATCCAGATCTACAAATAAGTATGGGCAATCGAGAATGGTTGTGTGACATGTTAATTATGGCGCCGACAAATGAGACAGTAGGCCAGAAAATCGAATAAATTATGTCAGATGTTGAGGAAGATGTTGCTGTGTACCTCTCAGTAGACAATATTATGGACACTGAACTGTGAAAATGTGTTAAAATAAGGTATTTGCATTAAACCACAGCATTTATATGAAAGTAAAAGTAAAAGCTAGTTTCCAATATAAGCAACTTACTTTGCGCGGAGAAGTTGCGATTCACTGGCTGCCGCGTTGCCGACCTTACATGTTTTTTTAATTTTTAAGTAACGATTTGATTTAAATTATTTATATTATTAAACACTTTATCCAAAAGTATGTTAATATTGATACAGTTTAAATCAGAATCAGATATCACAATGAATTTGATTTGAAAAAATAATGTAAATTGATATATTAAGAGTTGAATTATTTATTATACACATAAGTTTTTTCATAATAACATCTACTTTTTATGATGTAAATATAATTGTACCGGTTTTCACCAAGATGAATAGGAGTACTGATAAATGTTTACTAATAAAAGTGTAATTATATTAGTGTGTACTAATTTACGTTTTAATATTTAGACCGTGTAATAGGATTTACTTACATTCGTATTACTTTACACCAAAGTAATAAAAATATTTGTTCAGTTCACTTTGATATTAATAAAAATATATCTTAATACACATTGATAAATGTAAAAATCCTTAGTTAAAGCATTTTACACTAAAATTATCTTGCTCAATTTCCTCCTTAAAGGGACGTCAATTAGACCAAAAAATAGCTAATTTTTTACTGTTGAACATGGTGTGAAAATATTAAAACTGATATAGCTCAAGATGTATGTACCTTTCACTGAAGGTATAGGAATTGTGATATGATTATAACAAAATAATTAAAATTGCCACAGCTCTATTCGTTAAATGTTAAGTAGACGTCTTGATTTCTATTCTACGATACGAAACACATCTTTTTTATTTGCATACTATGTAGGTACAGGTAATTCTCCCTCGCTTTAATTATAAAGGTAAACATTGTGAGAATATAACTATGTCTTAATTATTAGATGTGTATTGCCTGCCTTTTCGCAAAGAGTCAGCGAGGCGGACTATGGCCTGACTCTTGTCATACTGAGAGGAAGCCCGTTCTCAGCAATTTATAAATATACTTGATATTTTTATACGTTGCTGGTTGCCTCAATAAACAATCAGGGCAAAAGCCATATATTCAATTTAATTTAATTTAATTCTTTCTTTCCACAATGTAGTAACTTTATAATAGATGGTAAACTTAAATATCTATTATGGACCTTGTCGGGCATAGCATACTATTTATATTGTATATAACAGAGGGCAAGAGGGCTTGTTCCATACTATTTATAAAGGAGCTTGCAATTAAGGTAAAGACTAATTATATTGTTTGCATTACCAGCGGGCATGCTGATCAACATGGAGTGTCGCGCGTGGGCGAGGAACATTAAGTACGACAGACACGAGGCCATGGGCGCCGTGCACATCGAGATCATGATCGAGTAGACCCACCAGCTTTGTCAACCACTGAAGAGATGAGGAGACGTCGATGCTGCTTCCAATAGAACTTGATGCTTTAATAGGCGGTACCATAGACCTCTATCTATAGGTATCTGATATTTAATGTCATCTCTTGGAATTGTAATTTGTTGTTGTGGATTCAGAACTGCGAATGTATTATAAAATATCCGTACACTCTACTGAAACATTTTAGGAAACGTAACTTTAATGTGAATTATTATTATCTTTTTTTTCTTATAAGTCACTTGAAGTCAGCTTTTCTAGTCTAACCGGGTTTGACTGGATATCAATATTTACACGGAGCGGCTGCCACCTGACCTCCGCAACCTGGCTAACAATACCCTAAGGCTAGACTAGTGTCAAGATATTGTGGAGCACTGACTTTCCAATAACGACTGCCATAGATGTTCCTGGCAGCCGGGACCAATGGCTTAACGTGCTCTCCGAGGCACGGAGCAGGCGATAATTGTCAGTCAATACGCACATAATTTCGAAAAGTCATATAACTTCTGAAAGCGCGCGACGTGGGTTCGAACCCGAGACCCTCTGCATTGCAGTCTGTTGGTCTCCCCACTGAGCTAATTGAATACTCTTTGATGGATGTTGATACAAGTTTATTTATATAATGTAATTTTATAATATTAAATGCTTTGCATACGCGGTTATGAATGTACTAATTCGATATAAATTAGATAAAATTCTAGTGCTTTTACCATAAAAACATATCGCTCTTATACTCGTAATATCCTATAGGTACCCTACATTATTATTACTCGAAAGTTTTAGATTTAGGTCTATAATTGTCGAATCACGGCCAACTTTAGTATAAGTAACCTATTTTTGAGCAGCGGTCTATTTGAAATAGCGTCGAAGGTCTCATGCATGATATGAGTAAATAAAACGTAGAATTGTTAATTATTTTCTGCCCTTACTGATGGGTTTTTGTCGACAGTGATTTAGTATATAACATGCTATGTATGTATATGTGTTTTTAGATTATGTGTCGTAGATAAAAAAAAACAATACGGTAACAGTTTGTTTGCCAACACAATCAACGTTTTGATAATATTATGGGATATGTGTGTTTGTCGATAAAATGAGTGAGACTAATTTGTAATTTATTTTAATAAATGTAGATACCGAATATGTGCTGTTATTATTTTTAATTATAAGAATCATGGTCAGCTTTACAAAAGAAGGTACAGTTAAGATATACGAAATATAAATCGCATATTGTCTTCTCTTGTATTACCTAATATATTTTTCGTCGTATTCTATTCTGTTCTAGTGATATTGGAGCATAATTCAACGGCACTTGGTTTCTCTGACTTTGTACAGTTACCCTTTTGCAAATAAAGAGATTTAAACCTAGCATTGGGTACGTTCGTAAACGTTAATAATGAAACTCGACATGAAAACATTTCCCAGGTATGAAGAGGATAAACAGGTAAATAAAAGAATTATAGACATGACATAAATCACGATCTATTTAAGTACTCATTTACAAAAATACCACAACATATCTAATTACAATATACTCAGAGGTAATATATAATGTTGAACTATAAGTTGTTTGCACAAAGAAATAAAATACAACTTCATTTAGCCAAAGTCAACACATGAAATGCTCACGGCGAAGCGACAGCCGCGTATAGCGAACGATCTGCGTGGTCAATTACGCCGCAGTCAAGTCCAAAGATGGGTGATCGTACACAAAAATTAAAATTAAATTGATATCGAAATAACACTAACAGAATGTGCTATATCCTAAAGCATATTTAATTTGCAAATTGCATTTCTTAGCCGGAATGCAGATTGTCTTAAATATTGATATAGGATTATCAAAAGGCAATGGTTTTTATACAAACAACATTTTAAATAAGGATACGATCCGTCTAATAGTAAGCGACTACCATAACCTATAATTACTTGCAATATCATCCGTGCGTATTCGACCTAGGACAGTGATCGGCAACCCGCGGCTCGCGAGCCGCATGCGGCTCTTTGTCTCCTCGGCTGCGGCTCTTCCACGAAATGTTTAGTGCAGGCACGGAATATTATTTGTTATCTTGCCTTATAAGTATGATATCAAATTTAATTTAATTTACTGGTAGTTGAACCATGACTTATTTGACAAAGGCAAGTTGTGAGTGTACTTTTAAACCAAATTATTTCCGTAATAATGTCTTCTGCTAAAGCAAAGCTAAAAAATGGTCCTTTGAGTATATTACTATTGTGTATTGTCTATATTTGGCTCTTTTGGGTGACAAGGTTGGCGACCACTGACCTAGGGCAAAGGTATTATCTGTTAACTCTAGGAATGTCAGACATAATTCAAATCTATTGTAACTGTGACCGCCGGTGGCCTGCTGCGACTCAACAGGTTAAAGATGGAATTAAAAGAGAGATGTCGAAACAAAACATGCCCCTACAATTAAATACTGAAGAATAAAGTAATCAAATACAAAATAGTTTATAGTTAAATATGCAAACAACTTACATATATTAATATCAGTAGTCTTCCTATTTTTTAATAATTTATCTAAATTCATGATTTGTAATTCTAAGACACATTCATTTATGAATGCCATGTGTACACAGGTCATGGACAGTTTGCAGTTTAGTCGTATACCTACTTGTTCAAAGCGGTTTATGGTAAATTATAACTCAGCCAATTATTAAATATAAAACCTTTTAACCATTGCAATATAACAGATTATTACTTGAAATTAATATCCAAGAGTACCCATATAAAACAACCATGAATAAACTTGGCTTACTGAAACTAAATGCAGTTGAAGTTTCAAGAAATCAATACATGAGACCTTAACTGCAGGGAGTGTCAATTTGAATATTCTGCTATAAATCACTAATTACTAAATGTTTTATAAACTAATATCTTTTTAATAAAAATGAACACAAAATTCCAACAGACAATATTCATAAATATCTGATTTGTAATCCTGGACTGTCCACTCCCCTGGCACTATAAGGCACTACGGCACGAGGTTTCCTGCTCAGTCGATCATGATCTCCAGGTGGGTGGAGCCGAGCCGCTCCTTCAGGCTCTCGGTGAACTGGATATTGCGAGCCCACGCACGACATCTGATGTTGATGATTTGGTGCACTGGAATTTATAGAAAATCATTATTAATTGATATTAGAATACACATGGTATAAAAAACTATGAGAAGGATGGAGAAATCTTTTTCTAGACCTCTAATAGACCAATTGGAGTACACCACAATTCGAGTTCAGGTAACAGACCACACTACCAAACAGAACACCCGAGTATGACTGCTCGGATGGCATAATGGTTTAAGTGGTCGTTTCGCCATTGCCGCCGCGCCGAGAGCTGTGGGTTCGATTCCCACACGGAACAAAAATGGTTGTTGTGTGATCCACAAATGGTTGTTCCCAGTCTGGGGTTTCTTTGTATCTGTTGTTTCAATGTTTGTAAAGTACCCCGCGACACAGGCATTAATCCTAATGCAGGAGTGGTATTTAAAAAATAAAAATAGCATATGTGAGCTACATTTTAAGTTATTTGCAACTGCTTATAGGATACACACTAATAAAAGAAAAGTACCCTCATCATAACACACGTTAGTTGCTATGGGGTCAGGTTTCACATTCTTCACATACACCTTTGTATAAAAGACTGTAGCAATCTAAAACTACATTTTCCAGAGCTCACCAGGAGAACTCTTTGTATCTGTTAGTCTTAGTTTCAGTACTGTGAAACTAAAGTTTTGTAAAACTACGATTGGCTTGAATGGTGGACTTTGATATTTTCATTATATAAGAAGCCCAGGCCAAAATGATGCTATTGGCCAGTTCATAGACAAAATAATAAATGAATTAACTCACGTGTAGGGTTCATAAGCTGCACGGCGACCAGAGGGCTGAGGTATCCGGGAGTATTGTCGTACGGATAGTAGGTCTCAGGCAGGCCCGGGTACGGGTAGTACTTGAGCGGGCCCAGGGCTTCCACGTCTGCTGGACGCTCGCCTTTACAGGACACCCACACTTTGCGACGCTAAACCATGTAGAAACAAGCATTTTCATTAGAAATTATGTTAGATGATAATTTTGATTGATTTTAAGACCGACAATGCTTTTTTGGATTTTTTATATGGTACCAAACCCAACCAAACATTCAGACCTAATAATGCTCAGCAATGTTTTGACAAAAGACTTCTTCTGTGTGATTTTTGTGACTCAACATCAGTTGGCAAGCTATTTCTAGGATATTTTTTCTTGAGATCCTACTTGGAACACATCTTAATCCCATTGATCCTTATCAAACAGTCACCTCAAGTTTCGGCTGTTGAGAAGTCATGCTCGCAAACATAAGCCTGGGCTCCAGATGCATACTTAAGTCACACGTAATACGATGCAAGCGAATTGCCGCCACATTACTTCTAATCTGCATCTTGCGTCTCACAATTTACTAAAAAATACTTAATTTGCACGATATATATTTGTGTAAAAGGAAAGGGAAGGGTATGTTAAGCTGGTTTGGACATGTAGAAAGGATGGACGAGAAAAGACTACTGACTAAAAAATTTATAAGGCTAACGGTGTGAATGGAACAATCGCAAGGGGAAGACCTACGCGAACGTTTCTTGATCAGATCGGAGACGTTATGGATAAAGGCCAGATTAAGAGCACCTTAAACCGGCGAGCGTGTATGAGGAATGCTATGAAAGTGAATGAAGCCAGAGAAGTGTTAGGAATGTAGCAAATGGAAATCCGTAGTCTCTGTCTACCCCTCTGGGAAACAGGCGTGATCTATTTATGTATGTATATATTTGTGTAGCAAAATAGCGAAGTATTCGCGCAAAATTGTGCACTGAATCAAACGAGTTGGCCTTAACTATTATAGGGTTACTTTTTATTGATATACCAAGTACTTACTTGTTGCGGAGTAGCTGTAGCGATATAGTCCTTTATGTCAGGGGGCATGTCGGGTGGCAGGTCGCCGGGATCGTCGTAAAAATCAGGGTTCCAATCATATAACTGAAACAGCAATAAAATTACGGACTTATTTCTTTTACTTCAAAGTTAATAGGGCTTTTGGATAATAGTTTATCTGCTTTGACCTTTTGGGTAATAAAACGTCTAAAATAACTGAATTTATTCTAGCCCGCTTTTTCGTTTCCTGTCGTCACGTACGACCGTTTTACGAGGACCGCAATATTTTACAAAAAAAGATGTAAAAACTGAGGCTACCCTAGCTGTCCCTATTATGTAAAATGTTGTTGAAGTAAAACACATTTGGGCAGGGGACGGAAAATTGGTTACGGTTAAGTGTTATGTTTTCGTACAGGATTTAATTGAGCGAGTAGGAGAGTATGAGAATGTAATACTGGAGTGAGAGTACGGTAAAGAAGGAGAGACAGTAGACCAGTGGGTGAAGAAGATAGAAGGACTCGTACTGTCGTATTCACTCACTCTTTAGTAAAGTGGTGAAATCAGAGAATGGAAAATTTTAGAGAAAATTCTTACATGGAAACATTATTTATCAAACTCTTTCCTTTTAACTTCAATTAGTATTTTAGACGAGGCGATTTTCTAACAAATCTAGATAACCTCAGATCGTCCTTGAGGCTAATCTCTTCGATAGCCTGAAGGATGATGCAACCTAACAAAATAATTTAAGCTATTAACGAATTATAAGTAATAACTCGATACCCATAAGTAACTACTTGAACTGTTTACGGAGGACATGTACAACTATTGATTTTCACGAAAAACGCAGGCATAGTTGCAGATAACAGCCAAGTATATTACAAATTTCTTAAGCTATTCGCTAAGTTAAAATATTCTTTAAGTCTTTCTATCTTTATTGGTTGTTTACTCTGAAGTGTCGTCCAGACTTACCTTATTTAATTTGACGATCAGACATGGCGTTCTGTTGTTATAACCGAAGTTATTCTCCGGCGAGCAGGGCCCGAAGTTACTGGTGTTGAAGTCGCACACCTCGGCCCGTGGTGGCTTCACGTCACCACACACGCGCTGGTTCACACCCTGGTTGATGAGCAGGGTTTTGTTGTTGTAGGCTGCAAATAAGAACAAGGCGAGTATTATAGTTGCACCTATATCAGGCAACAAAAACGTAAATATTTCGACCCGTCGGATTACGAGAGTAAGGAAATATAATGAACATTCGTGCTTAAATACACTTGTTCACCACAATATTTTTTCTACAAATGGCTACTTTTAGTTAACATTGAGAGCCATAACTGATATTCGGCTTGAAGGACTTTTTTATGGCTGATGCTTAATAAATATAGCTAGCTTAGTGAGGAGACCAACAGACTGCAATGCAGAGGGTCTCGGGTTCGAACCCACGTCGCGCACCTCTGACTTTCGAAAGTTATATGACTTTTCGGAATTATGTGCGTATTGATTGACAATTATCGCCTGCTCCGTGCCTCGGAGAGCACGTTGAGCCATCGGTCCCGGCTGCCATGAACATCTTGGGCTGTCATTATTGGGAATTCAGTGCCCTATAATATACTGACACTGGTCTAGCCTTAGGGTATCGTTAGCTTTCGGGTTTCGGAGGTCAGGTCGTAGCCGCTCCGTGTAAAAACTGAAATACAGTCAAATCCGGTAAGACCAGAAAAGCCGACCCCAAGTGACTTGGGAATAATAAAGGCTAGGGAGAAGAAGAAGCTTCATAAAAATTAAGACACTAAACTTGCTTATACCTAACGTTTAGTACAAGCGGAAGGAGGAAACCAATTGGAAGAGTCCTTTTACTTTTCATATCATATTAAGTAACTTTGAGTTGTTTATCGGCAGGATTTCTAGAGTCCTTAAGGAGACGCTATGCTAAGTCAACCCATAATTCTTTTAATCCTTACGCTGGCAGAACTTCTTTGAAGGATTTTCAACATCTGGACTATATCTGCCTATCCTTTCTGGGAGACGTAGGTGTTATGTATTTCTATACATGTACTTACGTGCTAAAAACTCGTTGATGTTGTCAACATATTTCTTGACTTGTGAGGTGTTGTCTGCTTTATACCAGATTAAGGCGCCTTCCTCGAACAGCAGTGGCCTGTGACCCATGCCCGGGTTGGGACCTGGAAACATCAATCATAAGGCATCTAAATACAATATGTTACTGCCAAACAAACATTAGCTTTCGTCATCATATCATTATTAATTACTATAGACCAAACGCATCTTCACCTTTCTAATATACTAGAATTTGCCCGCGGATTCGCTCGCGCTAATGAAGATTTTGTCAATTAATCTCTATTCGTCGGGAAAATTACTAAATTTCTCTATGTCCTTTTTGGTACCTCTGACAAGGTTTATGCAAAATTTCGTAATGATCGGTCAAGTAGTTAAGGCGTGAAAACGTAACAAACAAACCAACTCACATTCGCATTTATAACATTAGTTAGGATTCTAAAATGAGTAGTTAGAATTTAATTGACTCTTCTTCTTGATGTATGGTAAAAATCTGGAACTTATTACCAGTTTATGTGTTGATATGAGGCGTCAAAAAGTATCGTCTAGGGCAATCAAAATAAGGAATATCCTACCACTATTACTATATCATTAGTTGATATGGCGGTCATTCCTTCTGCTAAAAATTGGTACGCTTACCTATGATAGAGTCAGCTAGGGTAAAGTACGGGATCTTGTCGTCCATGGTCGCCAGGAGGCCGGTCATGCAGATAGAGAAGAAGATGATGATGCAGATATACATCACCAGGTAGATCAGACCTATCACACCTGGAAACAAACATATACAAGGTTAGTTTAGTGGTTCTTCAATATTTATATTTCTTTTTTATAAGACTAATACCGCTATAGGACTAATGTCTGTGTCGAGGGAGTTTACAAACGACGGATACTAAACACACCAGAGTATTTCTAGATTAAACAGAAAAAAAGAAAGAAAACTATTAGTGGATCTTACTAATTTTTTGGGGAGACCAACAGGCTGCAATGCAGAGGATCTCGTGTTCGAACCCACGTCGCGCACCTCTGACTTTCGGAAGTTATATGACTTTTCGAAATTATGTGAGTATTGATTGACAATTATCGCCTGCTCCAAGGCTCTGAGAGCACGTTAAGCCGTCGGTACCGGCTGCCATGAATATCTATGGCAGTCGTTATTGGGAAGTCAGTGCCCTATAATATCCTGACACTGTTCAAGCCTTAGGGTATCGTTAGCCTTCGGGTTGCGGCGATCAGGTGGCAGCCGCTACGTGTAAAAACTGATATCCAGTCAAATCCGTTTAGACTCGAAAAGGCGAATTTTTTGGTCCCGAGTGTGGATCGAACACACAATACTCGGCACAGTGACGGTGGCCGCTTAAACCACTAGGTTCTGGTTCTCTATAAGAACGAAAAGCTGCTTTGTGGCTTAAATATACAGAATCCTGATATCAAGTCGCTCGGCGTCAATCTGATTCTAATATAAATCGCAAGTCGGTTAAATCGGATGTTTTATTCCTATTCTTAAATAGGGGCAGGAGTAGGATTCTCAGGCCGTTAAAGACCTCAACATCGCCTCGGCTGCTATGAGGACGGTGTGGAGGCCACTGCTCTTAGACCACACGACTGCTTACCCTCAGGAAGAGGATGTTCATATTGAAGAGCAAAAAAAAATCACTATACTACAGATGGCCAGCATCTGTCTCCAGAAGATTTTAAAAGTATGACTGCCTCGGTGGCAATCTTTAGTAAATACGAGTGCTATGCATGGTCAAAGACTGTTAAGATTGATTGATCCGTCGATCGTTGATTTGTCTTTTTATCAATGCATTTTAAGTAACAGCACGAAGCCAGGAACTAAACTCAGTCAGGCTCTACCTCTGTAACCATAGCCAGCGAAATTTATATGTGACACACCTATGCCTACCCTTATTGGAGTTAAAGCGTAAGACTATAATATACATGTCAATAGATAACATTTAAACAATATATACCAGTATTTATAACAACGCGAGAATAAAATACATGTATAGTCTGATTAGTCTGATAAAACAGCTATTGCCTAGTGGTAGACCATTGTACTATCACGCCGAGATCGCGAGGTCGATCCCAAGGCGCGTAACTCGGACATTCCGAAGTTATGTGCGTATTAAATAGTTAATTATCGCTTGCTTTGACAGTAAAGGAAAACTTCGTAAGGAAACCTGCATGTCTGAGAGTTCTCCATAATATTCTCGCAGTTATGTGAAGTCTGCCAACCCGCACTGGGCAAGCGTGGTGGACTATCGCCCTTCTCACAATGAGAAGAGGCCCGTGCCCAGCAGTGGGACAGTTTAATACAGGCTGATATTATTATATAGTCTGTTTCTTATGGTAATAAAACGATTATGTTAACATGAATAGTTTAGTTTATTGTTTTCATTAGTGTTAGTCGCTTATTGTCATAACTTGAGTATCATTGAGCACCTAGTTATCACCATATACATGTGCTAAGTGGTTAGTACCGAACTGTTGACTTTAATGAAACATTACTGAGTACTGTGTAACAATTAAATTAGTTATACTTATTGTATATATAAAAATAAATATAAACCAGTTATAGCCTAGTGCGAAACCGTTGGACTACCACGCAGAGGTCTCGAGTTCGAACCCAAGGAGCGCATCTCTGACTTTTCGAAGTCATGTGCGTATTAAACAGTTAATCATCGCTTGCATTAACGGTGAAGGAAAACATCGTGAGGAAACCTGTATGTCAGAGAGTTCTCCATAATGTTCTCGAAGATATGTGAAGTCAGCCAACCCGCACTGGGCCAGCGTGGTGGACTATGGCCTAACCCTTCTCACACTGAGAAGAGGCCCATGCCCAGCAGTGGAACAGTTTAATATAAGGCTGATATTATTATATATATTATTATTGTATATATAGATAAAGTGTGTATTACTATATATTATCATACATACATAATCACACGTCTTTATCCCCGAAGGTGTAGACAGAGATGTATAACACACACGTTTTGTATATATAGAAATCCTTTTTTTTTATACAACTATGGTGGCAAACAAGCATACCTGATGGTAAGTAGTCACCGTAGCCTATTGACGCCTGCGACACCAGAGGCATCACTTGCGGGTTGCCGACCCTTTAGGAAAGGAAGGAGAGATAAAGGACGTGGGAAGGAGAAGGAGCGGGCAGGGGGAAAGAGAGTGATTGGGCCTCCTTGGAATCTATGTATAAATATGCAAAGACAAATGCATCTTTTTAACTCTGTTTATCAAGCTATTTTCTTTTTTGTTTATTTACAGTCGACAAACCTTAGAGTTATCAATAGACAAAATTGGAGGCAGAACATTTTTTTAAATATATTGGTAAAGTAAAATGTAAATTCGTATATGTTTTCTGCAATATATGTGCAATAATGATTATGGTTATTTACTTACTAGCTATTTGGGTCCCAAATCACTAGTATTCTTGTTAACCTCTCCAGCTAAGCTAAAATGCTTGTATTAGGAGTAGGTTCACATCAGAGCAATGGGTGGGATTCGAACCCGCGTCCTCTCGATCGTCCAATACCTTATTCATTCGGCTACCGTCGCTTTTATAAGCACACTGGCTGACCCGCGCAACTTCGTCTGCTTCATATAACAGTTTTCCCAGTTTTTGCAACATTTTTAATTGCTGCTCCGCTCCTATTGGTCGTAGCTTGATGTTATATAGCCTATAACCTTCCTCGATAAATGGGCTATCCAACAATGAAAGAATTTTTCAATTCGGACCAGTAGTTTCTGAGATCAGCGCGTTCAAGCAAACAAACAAACTAACTCTTCAGTTTTTTAATATTAGTATAGATTTAATATATAAAACAACGCATATTTAAAAAAACATTAGTTCTTTTGAATATACATTTTTTTATTATCGCCTAAGAGTTATATGAATATTTATAGACACTTGTTATGTACAAAGATTCATATAACGGTAGTAAAAGTATATACATCTAAAAAAATACCCTGTACCTGTCTAGTTATATATGTCGAAGCGTCAAGAAAATAATCATTGGAATGCAATTTATTTCTGTAATTGGAGTTGAATAAGCCCTATCTATTGGTTTGTTTCGGAACGTCAAGCGTAAGCTTGAGTGAGGTCGCCACTGAGCCAATGTGTCAGTTGGAGTGACAATTATGGCTGTCAGTGTTGATGTCATATAAGCGCCGGAGACGCGTGCGCGGACACATTCGTTGTAACGAACTCGCTGCGTTACCGATCAAATCACAGTCAACCTTTATTGTTTTATTTCTTTTGTATTTGCCTATCATTAGTATACGTACGGAGTATAATACCATGCCTATATTTTGTTGCTTCATCACATCAAAAGCGAGTCGGCCGTCCGACTCTCCGACATATATATTTTAAGATACTATAAACATTATGCTTCTCTGCTCAAAATATTTAATAAAAATAACTAGAAATTTTATTAGATTTCTACATTATATCCTTATAATAGGAAACACATCAATACAGCTCATAAATTATCCAAAATAGTAGTTGTTGCTGTGGTTGCTAGCCTAAAATATGGTTATAGCTAACCCATTTCGGTTGCTCCGATAACCTAAATCTGATGGAATGGTGCTAACATAACGATAATATATTATACATATTATTCTACACCCATCTCGAATCTTGCAATATAAGCAATATATAAGATATAGCTTTTGCCCGCGGCTGTGCTCGCGTAAATGTAGATTAGGTTATGTTAGTAATCGTATTTACTTATTTATTTATAAATACATCCCATCCCACACAATGTTTACAGGACAACTCAAAGCAATTGCGAGGTAAAAAACATAAAAAACAAAAACAAATGCATGCATACATTTAAAATATAAAATAAAACTAAAAATTAAACTGGGCTTCAAGATCACATAACTTACTCGATTACAAATACATACATTACACATTATACATACACACATTACGCATTATGTATATGATACAACATAAAGTGACTTTTGCGAGTTGACTCAAATTAGACGAAAATATATCAATTTTTGTGCTGACCTCGTTAATTACACGGATTGCGCGGGTGAGTGGCGTTTTTGCAAGTAAGTTTGTTCGGCTAGTAGGGACTACTAGCAGGGGTGGACTCCGCCTCCTCCTCACATACCGGTCTGGCACACAGAAGGTCAGGCGTCTCAGCACTGCCTGGTTACACACCTGACTCCTTAAGATTTTAATTAAATACATACCCAGTGAAAATTCCCGACGCACTCTTAACTCATTTTACCCAACCATACCAAGCACAAAAAATGTGAGGTACATTAATGGATAAAATGGATAAACACCGTATAATTTCATGTACAGAGGTGCCTGGTAAACTTATTCTGGACTCTCTCCAACATGGTGCGATGCTAAGCTTCATGTGGAGCCTGTATATATGCACTATGTTCGAGCTAGCTCCTAACTAGCGCGTTGTACAAAACCTTTACCGTGCCCAAGTTGGTAAAGTGTCGTGACTGCCTAAGTACATAAAAATCCTAAATTTTAATACATTATTTTGCATATGATTACTATGTGACTTCTGAAAGACAACTCAGGAGTCATGCAAATTCCTAAGTCCTTCACTTGATCAACCTTTTGCATTGGTTCTGTCCCTATTCTGTAGTTATAGGTAATAGGTGTACGCGGTCGAGTAAAAGTCATTGTGGAACATTTGGATACATTAAACAAGAATTTATTATAATTAATTAATAACAACATCCAATTTACTATGGAATTAGAGGTAAATAATTCATTAGCATTCTTAGATGTGCTTATCATCAGGAATCCTGATCATACTTTGAGCCACACTGTGTATAGAAAAAAGACCCATACAAATAGGTACTTGAACGGTGAATCTCACCACCATCCTAAACAGTTAGCTACCGTGGGAATGTCTTTGTTTCAGAGAGCCCACGGGATTTGTGACAAGAAACACCTGGACGCCGAGCTTCAACATGTCAAGCAAGTACTGCAAGACAACAAGCTCCAACAGCCGCACCGCTGTCACAGATCCCGAGAAAAGCCAGCCACAGTCGAGCGCCAGCCTGCTATACTGCCTTATGTAAGGGGTGTCACTGACAAGATTGGCTACATCTTGAAGCGAGCTTCAATCAACACATACTTCAAGCCGCCAACGAAGATAAGTCAATTTTTACCATCCGTCAAGTGCCAATTACATTTACAAGATGCAGGGGTCTATAAAATAGATTGTGACTACGGACTCTCATACATTGGTCAAACTAAGAGAAGCATAGGCACCTGCATAAAAGAACACATAGCTGACGTAAAACACAAACGCTCGTTGAAGTCTGCTGTGTGTGAACATGTACAACAGGGGACCAACCACTACCTGAGATTTGACAAACCACAGATTCTCGCTAAAGAACACCGATTTCTACTAAGGATGCTTCGCGAGGCTATTGAAATCAAAAAACATCCCAATTTCAATAGAGAAGATGGTTGGAATGTACCACCAGCTTGGGATCCTGTACTTCAAATAGCCAAACCCAAGAAGAAACAAATCACAGCTAGACTTCATGATACTTTGAGCTCATTCTGCGTAAATAGAAACACCAATGATTAAACTATGTTCGGGTACTTTGAAATAACTACACTGGAACATTGAGACAACTACCATCTTAGTCTCCCCGTGACCATGGCTGCTGAAAAGCAACCGAAACGTCGGGGAAAGTGTAAACCAAAAATAAATAGATTTAATAGTTTAAATAATTTTATTAGCTTATAAATTAGTAAAATAAAATCAATAGTAGTAGTAGTGGAATATTTTCAAAATTTTGTAAGCAGTGATAAATAAACAACGCGATAAAATCCGTATATAGTAGTTTAATTTCAGAGAATTTGTTCTTATTACTCCATTCTACTACTCTATCTATATCCACCTGTAAACGCGCGCAGTCGGACTTATTATTAATCTGCAACAGCAACTTGAGATCATCTGCAAATAATAGACGTAGTTTCTTTGATAACTTCAGGCAAATCATTGATCATAATGATAAACACCAGAAGGCCCAAATTGCTGCCCTGACTCACCCCAGAGCTGGTAAAACAAGTATCAGGTACGCAACCGCTGTAGTCTACATATTGCTGTTTATCTTTCATATAACTGCTGAAGAACTGCAGCAACTTTGGTGTGCATCCAACTTCGACTAGCTTACTTAGTAATACGTCGTTGTCGACCATGTCGAATGCTTTTTTGTAATCAAAATAAGCAACTTCTACCTGGATACCCAAATCCACGGTAGGTACCACCCTGACTACAATTATACCTTAAAGGGGGTACCACTCAAACGGGTAGATGAAATCCGTGATCTAGGTGTGATACATGATTCTAAGTTAACTTATGAAAAGCACATAGAACACATTGCGAATAGAGCCAATAAAATGCTGGGCTTCGTTATGAGATCATGCTCTCAGTTCTCAAATATAAAGACGTTTAAAATATTATATTGTTCGTACGTTCGCAGCATTCTTGAATATTGTTCACAGATATGGAATCCTCAGTACGATGTATATATAAATAGGTTAGAAACAATACAGCGTAGATTCGTAAGATATCTGCAATATAAGTGCAAGAAGTATGATGATAGCTACAAGGCCAGATGTAAGAGACAACACTTATTACCACTATCGGAAAGGAGGAAAATCGCAGATATTGTATTTTTAACTAAAATTGCGCAATCCAAGATAGATTCCCCTTATCTGCTAGATAAGTTGCAATTAAGAGTTCCTACCAGGTCTGTTAGATTGCCTCACCCACTGCACGTTAATCGTAGCACTACCAATTACAGAAATGGTTCATATTTTATAAGATCCGCAATCTATGTAAATGGGTTAATAGACTTTCCAGATTTAGACCTATTTAATACAAGTCCTTCTAAATATAAGCGTGTTATCGCCAATAATTGGTTTGAATCGGATCTCTAAGTGTACATCCATTTTTCCATTTTTCTTTTCGATTCTGGAGTAAGTTTGATATTATCTCAATCCTAGCTATTTAAAAACTGATCAAGCATTATATACTCAACTGTGAAAACGTCTTAATGGTTTATAGTTGTATAAATAGCTTATAATTTTAGTCATAGCATACTGTTTGTTTTCCTATTAAAATAAAATAAAATAAAATAAAATAAACACATGAAATTAATAAGATTCGAAGCAGTGCTGCGTCCAGGTCGGAAACCATGTTGTAAATCCGATAGCAGCGCTTGTATTTGTACTTTTATTTAATAAAATATAACCTATTTTACTCGGTGATCATTCTAAAAGCTCTCTAGTGGTAAGATATTTATTTTAATCGGTTGCTTAATTTTTTGCCATTGTGTTGTGGATACGAATTCTATAAAAATAAAATTCGTGTGGCCCACAAATAATTGTATCGAGCCAGAATGTTCTTTGTGTCCGTCGGTTTAGTATTTGTAAAGACTATCCTATCTGACCTAATCTTCTTCTTCTTAGTCTTTATTATTCCCAAGTCATTTGGGGTCGGCTTTTCTAGTCTAATGGGATTTGACTGGATATCAGTTTTTACACGAAGCGGCTGCCACCTGAACTCCGCAACCCGAAGACTAACGATACCCTAAAGCTAGACCAGTGTTAGGATATTATAGGGCACTGACTTCCCAGTAACGACTGCCATAGATGTTTATGGCAGCCGGGACCGACGGCTTAACGTGCACTCCGAGGCACGAAGAGGCTATAAATTGTCAATCAATACGCACATAATTTCGAAAAGTCATCTTCAGTCAGTCAACTTCCGAAGGTCGGAGGTGCGCGACGTGGGTTCGAACTCGAGACCCTCTGCATTGCAGTCTGTTGGTCTCCCACTGATCTAATATAGGTGTTATATTATTTTAAATTTGTGGTCACCTCAGAGTAAGTTTTATAACTAAATAATAATAATCACATCAGCATTTCCTAAATCATAATTTTGAATTTGCAATTAGTCAGTTTTAAATAATAGGTACCTAATAGGGTAATGTTTTCAAGTTTTACGGCTATAATTTTAATTGATAGTACTATCTACTATATACGGATTTTATCGCGTTGTTTATTTATCACTGTATTACAAAATTTTGAAAATATTACACTACTACTACTATTGATTTTATTTTACTAATTTATAAGCTAATAAAATTATTTAAACTATTAAATCTATTTATTTTTGGTGTCTCCCCGTGACCATGGCTGCTGAAAAGCAACCGAAACGTCGGGGAAAGTGTAAACTTAAAATAAATAGATTTAATAGTTTAAATAATTTTATTAGCTTATAAATTAGTAAAATAAAATCAATAGTAGTAGTAGTGTAATATTTTCAAAATTTTGTAATACAGTGATAAATAAACAACGCGATAAAATCCGTATATAGTAGTTTAATTTCAATGAATAACATTCGCGTAAACAGAAGACAATATTATGATAGTACTATCTTCATTAAGTTAATGAATACTATTGCGTTATCAGTAATCAATTGGATATGAAGATATAGTTTAGTTATTTATTTCTAAACTAGATTTTTCCTTAAAAAGGAAAGTTACCCTATGCCCTTTTCTACCCCCTGAGAACTCGAGTGTTAAATTTCATGATCATTGGTGGAGTAGGTAAGACGTCAAAGCGTAACAAATAAACTCACATTCGCGTTTATAATATTAGTTAGGATGACAGCTCTCATAGTTGCCT
Organism: Catocala nupta; assembly: GCA_963675205.1. Lineage (NCBI taxonomy): Eukaryota > Metazoa > Arthropoda > Insecta > Lepidoptera > Erebidae > Catocala > Catocala nupta. Next base: position 1,321,214 of record OY776089.1, on the reverse strand, counting down.
TAAATTTTATACAAATCGTTTCAAAGTTTTTTGCGTGATTGGGTACACACAGCGACACATCAACCTGTATAGACTGTATGGACTTTGAACTATTAGATGTTAAACGCTGCGAATCGTGCGAGAGAGTGCGTTATATTTTTGTTATTTTGTTTCATTCACACTGAACGGGACGCGACGCTCTATCCTTACCATTACATGCATGCACTATGCATTGTCCCTTTCCGACAATTCTCTATTTTGTATGTAGCGTAGTTATGCGTATATAGGGTGTCTAACTTGATGCGTAGCCGTGTGTACATACACTGTTACAACTTCAGAAATCTTCACATTTATAATATTATTATATGTATATTGTTGAGTTATTGGCAGACGCTGTAAAGTACAACAGTCTGCAATAAAATTAATGGATTCACCATAGACGTATATTTTACAGCCGCTCGTAGTAAATCCCAATAACATTTCAACACTACACAGTCTACGGTAAAACTAGATATTTGTATTATAGTAAGTAACAATATTCAAGTACCTTATGACCAAAATCTTTAATTATTTCGAAAAGGACATTGATTGCACGGATTGTGTTTGGTTTCAGTGGTTGCCTCGCCTCTACTACAGCGCCGAGTGTTGTGAGTTCGTTCCCCACAAGGGACAAGAAATTATGTGATCGACAAATAGTTGTTTAGAGTCTGGATGCTCTTTGTGTCCGTTAGTTCATAAAAATAAGTTAAGTCCTCCGCGACATAGAAATTAATTTCTAATGCGGAAAATATATCTATAATTTACTTATTACTGATTACTATAATTATAACATAATTGAAACCTTTTTAGTAACAGTAGAATGGCTTGCGACGGTGGGAAGTTATTTCCATTGCATATTGTACTTTGCAACTTCGCCCTATATTTAATCATTTTTATTTTTGCACTTTGTGTAATTTCTGTAAAATGTGTCTATAAAGTGTTCGACTTTCTTGCAGATATGTTCTCGTAGACGTAACATTTGCCTGTAATAAGCTGCTAATCGAAAAGTAACATTAGTAATTTTACTCTCTAACCACTATATTTTGAAGTACATGAATGTTATATCAAAAACGAAATTCAATGTACTAATAGTGTAGTAATTTGTGACCAACTTTTTTTGACAACTCCCTATTTTACAAATTTATACAAATATAATATTGTCTGCATAAATCAAATAAACTTAAAATATAGTAGACTTATATGCAAACAGTATTAGCAACGGCATACGGGCACTGCAACTCTACGTCGATATTCCATAAATTATTACCACGATCTTAACTTGATCTTGATAGTTGATTAACATTGGTTCAAATTGTCGTGCTGGCTGAAGCCGTTTGAACCGCTGTTCATGAACTCAATTCATACTGCGCAAAGCAGTCCTCAAACTGAAATTGCATTCCATTCCTAATCAACTTTGCCTCTAATTACCTACGTCTTAATAGCCCACAGAGCCATCAAAACTTTATTCGTTCAGTAATAACCTTTGTAGAGCTACAACACACATACATACATACGAACATACATACATACACATACCTCAGTTTGCAGTAAACAATGAGTGAACGGTTTAAGATCGCTCCGAAATAGCACTACTCGCGAAACCGGTCACGGTCTGCTGACGTTCTGGCTACGTCACTTTAGTAGCTAGTATGGTACCAGGATTGATATTCTCTAGTGGTCAGAAAGTTGTTAAAGTTCGACGTTAGATAGGAGCAACTCTTTTTCTTTTTGGGAAAAGGCGACTCCCGGCTGCGGTTAGAATAATGCCTAGGCAGCCCAGGTGACTTTATAATCATTTAAGCAACGGACACAAAGAACATCTACCTATATACAGGGTGTCCGGTAATTAATGGATAACCTGGAAATGTCTTATAGTGGAACTGAGGGCCGTTCAGAAAAAATATGAAATAAAATCTATCCTAACTTCTACCTGAGATATGTGTTTTTTTTTTAATTACCATGTATACCTTTCTTGTATACTACGACCATAAATGAATGAAATCCATCGGTTTTTTGTTGTATTATTATTAAATACTGATTATGCTAATAGATAGATAATATAGCTTGCACTTTTTAATATTTTTTTTTTTCATTTTTTCTGAACGGCCTACAGTTCTACTATAAGACATTTCAAGGTTATCCATTAATTACCGGACATCCTGTATACTATCACTATTTGTAGATCATGAAATTGAAAATAAATGGAATCCACAACACTTGCCGCAATGGAAGTGGCGAGGCGACCAAACCACGCAATACAATAGTCTGCAATGTCGTAAAAAAGATTGAAAATGTGAATGTATTCTGGTAAGTGTACTGTCAGAGTTCATGGTGCTCTTGAGAATTGCCGAATAATACTTCAATGTCATCCAACCCGGGAACTTATGATAATATAATAATGTCCGATATTTATAACTGTCATTGGCAAGATCCTCGACCTTAAGAGGCACGTAGTAGGTGCTTAGGTCAAGGGTTTGATGCATAAGCATTGCTGCCAGGCACGGCACGTATTGTTAGAAGGATTCTTTGGCTGGATTCATAACCACCGAAAGCTCAGATCCTATTCCCTATGCCCCTAGGTCCTTATTTTACCTATATAATATTTGAAAAGATAGTAAAAGCGCGAATAATATAAAGAAAGAAAAAGAAAAGAAAGAAAAATATTTATTTTGGCACACAAACGGGCACATCCAAAACATGAAAAAATAAAAAGCAGAATAATAATAAAAACTAGAAAAATAAAAACATATACTAACACTGTAATTTCATTTAAATTCTGTCCATCAATGCCAATATATGGACATCGCTCAGCGTACGTTGCAATTGTTAAATCGCAACACTGGTATTCTGCGAAATCCAATATCAGCTCTGTTTATAAACAATCGCATTGCTGTTTATTAACAGCCTCTTCTTCGTATAAGGGAAAAGGTTAACGCCTTCGGCCTCCATGCTCCAATGCCGTTTATTAGACTACACATATCGTTGAGAATATTAAATAGATCTCTCACTCAAGCAGGTTTCCTTCGCCGTTAAAACGAGTGATAAGTAACTATTTAATAGGCACATAACTTTGAAAATTCAAAGTCGCGTGCTTTGGATCAATCTCTACGAAATCTTTAATAGATTAAAATTTTGATGTTCACGTTAATTTCTGATACGAGACCCGCGGAGCAGTCAGTGACGAAAACCAATGACATAAGTACAATTTTTCATAAATCGTAAACACAATACTAACATCAGAAGTCGCTAATCAGCTCTGGTAACATAAGACGGTGTAGTGTTAAGGTTACAAATATCGGTGAACATCATAGAACCAAATTTGAATAACCTAATACTACAAAACTCGATGAACTTAATAGGTACCGTATTAAGGCTACAGATATCGGTGAACATCATAGAACCAAATTCGAACAACCTAATACTACAAAACTCGGCGAACTTAATAGGTACCGTATTAAGGTAACAGATATCGGTGAACATCATAGAACCAAATTCAAACAACCTAATATTACAAAACTCGGTGAACTTAATAGGTACCGTATTAAGGTAACAGATATCGGTGAACATCATAGAACCAAATTCGAACAACCTAATATTACAAAACTCGGTGAACTTAATAGGTACCGTATTAAGGTAACAGATATCGGTGAACATCATAGAACCAAATTCAAACAACCTAATATTACAAAACTCGGTGAACTTAATAGGTACCGTATTAAGGTAACAGATATCGGTGAACATCATAGAACCAAATTCGAACAACCTAATATTACAAAACTCGGTGAACTTAATAGGTACCGTATTAAGGTAACAGATATCGGTGAACATCATAGAACCAAATTCAAACAACCTAATATTACAAAACTCGGTGAACTTAATAGGTACCGTATTAAGGTAACAGATATCGGTGAACATCATAGAACCAAATTCGAACAACCTAATATTACAAAACTCGGTGAACTTAATAGGTACCGTATTAAGGTAACAGATATCGGTGAACATCATAGAACCAAATTCAAACAACCTAATATTACAAAACTCGGTGAACTTAATAGGTACCGTATTAAGGTAACAGATATCGGTGAACATCATAGAACCAAATTCGAACAACCTAATATTACAAAACTCGGTGAACTTAATAGGTACCGTATTAAGGTAACAGATATCGGTGAACATCATAGAACCAAATTCGAACAACCTAATATTACAAAACTCGGTGAACTTAATAGGTACCGTATTAAGGTAACAGATATCGGTGAACATCATAGAACCAAATTCAAACAACCTAATATTACAAAACTCGGTGAACTTAATAGGTACCGTATTAAGGTAACAGATATCGGTGAACATCATAGAACCAAATTCGAACAACCTAATATTACAAAACTCGGTGAACTTAATAGGTACCGTATTAAGGTAACAGATATCGGTGAACATCATAGAACCAAATTCAAACAACCTAATATTACAAAACTCGGTGAACTTAATAGGTACCGTATTAAGGTAACAGATATCGGTGAACATCATAGAACCAAATTCGAACAACCTAATATTACAAAACTCGGTGAACTTAATAGGTACCGTATTAAGGCTACAGATATCGGTGAACATCATAGAACCAAATTCGAACAACCTAATACTACAAAACTCGGTGGACTTAATAGGTACCCTATGTCATTTTCTGTTCCCCTGACAACGTGTATGCAAAATATCATGATGATCGATCAAATAGTTAAGGCGTGAAAGCGTAACGAACAACTAAACAAACAAACTCACATTCGCATTATAATATTATTATAGTGAGGATTAGGATTAATTCTTACACATTTCATGTTCACGGACTTTTGTTGCGACTTCTGTTGCTAACATGTAAACAATTTGTGGAAGACTGCACCAACGTGTTTATTGACTTTTGTTACTGACTGTACTACGGATGGTTTATTACGTTTTTAGATGAAACTAACATGGTGAATTTGAAGGCCTAACGTTACATTAGTGCACCTGTAAATAGTATACTCTAAGACTGTTTTCTTTCAATGTCGTAATAAACATGTACTTATTGTATACGTTTTACACACACACGCGCGCAGACACACAAACATACACACAACACACACACACACAAGGGCACGCTGAGTAACGTTTCTCTTTTAAAATTTCACGTAAAATCGCTCACCACCCGTTGTTAAATGCAGAAGCTCAAATTGTGTTAGCCGTTCGGTAACAGGTGAATTGTTTTTATTCTGAGAACCTACTATTAATAAAAAAACAGTACGCTCAGGATATTTTCTTAATGTCTGTTTATTAGACTATCGATGTGAATAGGTGATTAATATTTATCATTAATATTAAAAAAGTATTGCTCATAGACAATGTGACATTCAAATGAGGAATTTTTAACTTAAACCGTTATGAAAACTACATATTACAATATTCTTTTTATTTTTGCAATTCTACACGTAGTATAAGTACCTACTAAATTACGGTGGTATTTGTGCTCATGACTGATTGTGGTCCCGGGTTCGATTCCACGGTAAATTTTGTACAAATGAGATATTATGCAAATTGAAAAATTATTTTATTAATACATTTCTTTATTTAATAATGGAGAAAAGGATAAATAATATAATCTTTCAAAAATATGTTTATATATCTCTATCTATAGATATACTAGGATATACAGGGTGTAACAGAAAGGTGTGGTCATATTTTAGGGTCGCTATGTATATCTGATACATAGCGACACTATGTGCCCTAACCCTATATCAAAATATCGAATTTTAAATTTTATGACAATTTCAATCATTTTATTTATTTGAATTTGTTTTTTTGTTGTTTATTTGTATTACTGCTACATACATTATGTATATACTAACAAACTTTACTTCTGTATAAAATTTGTATATATCATATAGCGAGCTATATAATATACATATATTATATCGCTCGCTCACAGCTATGCCAATATTACAAACTGATAAAGTATCAACGAGCAATTCTTACGAAACGCTTCGAGGGCGGAAAATGCCGCGCTCGCGTGGATTTTTCCACTTTTAGCAAATTAAAGAACCTCGCTGTTGCGACCGATCGATATCAATATACGGGATAGGACAGACATGTTTTATTGTATGAATTGCTGTGTCTGGCATTGCTGTTATGTCAACTGCTCTTTATTATAAGGTTTATGTTTGATAAGATAGAATGTTGAGTAGTATGAGTGTGTGAAGAGAGAGCTGAATAGTAAAGGAATAAAGCGATGAATAGCGATAAATATGAAAAAATGTGTACCAACATATTCTGGCAATAATGTATAATGTATAAGTAGTCCATTTTTTTTCTCCTTTCTTATTTGGTAAGCAAACAAATCATTATAAAATCATTTAGTTACTGCTCCCAAACTATTTTCGTTCTCTAATAAATAAGAGACAACAAAAAAAACAATATATAAAGATTCTCTGTTGTCTCTAACCACTAACTAGTACGCCATATTTGTTCACTAAAAGCAAGTACGTAGGAAAAAAGACTGCATAGCGAATGTGAATAGAACATTTGGAAGAAAAAGCGACGGGCTGTCTGTATCATCGGAGATCCAGAGGTCACTAGTTCACTGGAACCGCAGAGGTTCCAGTTCCACTCCGTAGGGACATTGCCTCATTGGCATGTTTCTACAGAATATACCACAGGGAGTGCTCCGAAGAGTTATTCCACCTTATCCCGCCCTCCTCGTTCCTATCCAGAACAACGCGTGCTGGGCTCAGATGCCATCCTTACACGGTGGAGTCGACTAGAGTGCGTACCAACAAGTTTGGGTTCTCATACCTATGTCGAACGATCAAGGCATGGAATTCTCTGCAAAGGCACGTGTTTCCTTCTTCCTTTAATCCAGGGTCCTTTAAGCGGGGCGTGAAAAAGCACTTTCTAAGGCCGGCAAAGTAGAGACCACAACATCGCCTCGGTTGCTATGAAGACGGTGTGGAGGCCACTGCTCTTAGACCACACAATTGCTTGCCACTTAGGTACGAGCAAAATAAAAAAATAAAAATATAATAACTTATCTTTTCGGAGACATTAAGAATAAAACCTAGGTTAACATTAGCCTAAAACGACAAACGTGCATGAAAAATGTAATGAAAGTTACTGAAGCCAAAGAGATGTGCCAGAATCGTAGCTAGTGGAAATCATTAGTCTCTGCCAATTTCTCCTACTATTGATACCCTAATCGTTGCACAGGTTGCACTGCTCTGCGTGTCAGTGGCCATCCTATTTATAAATGAGGATTGTGATCATTGTGACAGCAGACTAGCGTGCCGACTAAACAGCAAAATAACAGTGCTTGTTCATTGTTCCTTAACGACAGCTAGCAACTTGACTACTGTTATGTCATACACCAAACAAAGTCATTCCAATGAAAGGCAATTACCACATACCAATAAAAAATTGAAACGTGTTTGTGTAATAAAAGAAATTGCGTATAAAAACATATTATGGACAGTTTCACTAGAAACGTTTTATGAAAGACGCAAGCTATCGACCGCACTAAGTAAACACATTAATATTTGCGTAGGTGTTGAGAATTTTCGCAGTGTTAGTGTTACCTACTTCATAGTGTTTTAAATATGTAGTTCCTTTATAAAAACTTATAGAGAGCGCTTACGCCTTGTTGGCTGTTGCAAATGGAAACGTCGCAAATACGTGTCATATTTTGAGGTTATTAAATATATTATTTTGATTATTTACAATTTAAAATGTTTTTAATACGCTCTATAGACTAAAGTATAAGTGCATCATAGACCAAATATAATTATATTTGTAGTCCTTTTACTATGCATGCGCAATTTATCAAACATTTTCGTTTCAAAATTTCCATAGTACATTTGAAAACTTCAAAATATGATACCTGTTGACATTCGGAACAGGCATATACTTGTTGATATATACATATGTATGTAGTTACATCACTTATAAGCCGTGTACTGCCAACGAACGTGCATTTGCCGCGGTCACCATTTTACGTCCAACGTGACGATTTTGTAACCATCAATAAATCAGTTCACTTTCAGCTAGCGTATCGTGTATTCGTTAGCATATCAATCATTTATCATAATTTAGCATAATTATCAAGTTAGTCATCTTATTTCAGTAATCAATAAAATATTATCTATAATTTCTATCACTTATCAAGAAGTGTACGTAATCCGTACATGCCTGTAGACCCGATTCGTACCTACAAAGTCATACGCCGTGTATCTCGAAACTGTTGACAGTTTAGTATTTAACATCTATATAAACCTGCACCTACTACCATATTTTTGCAGAACACTCCTGCTGGTGGCAATTCTTTATTGACAGTAGGTACAAGTGAGTCAGCTCACTTGACAAAGTCTAGGTGAAACTTTGGCCAGCTGACTCATTCATACAAACAGACGTTTGTCTGATAAATAGGTCTTGCAGAGGCTTCGGCAACGCTCAAATTGTACGTGGTAGTATTTGCAAGTAATCATAGCCAAGTCACAGACACTTATGTTAAGGATAATATTTATATTATCTTTAACATATTATTTACAAGTTCCTGTATAAGCAGCTTTACCTGCGTGATACCATCAGGAAGGCATAACGGGTTAGATAGTATCCAATGTTAATCAAGATCTTGAACCATCTGTGTGCCAATATAATATAATATCAGCCCTGTATTAAACTGTACCACTCACTCTTCTCACCACTCTTCTCAGTGTGAGAAGGGTTAGGCCATAGTCCACCACGCTGGTCCAATGCGGGTTGGCAGACTTCACATATCTTTGAGAACATTATGGAGAACTCTTAGACATGCAGGTTTTCTCACAATGTTTTTCTTCACCGTTTAAACAAGCGATAATTAACTATTTAATACGCACATAACTTCGAAAAGTCAGAGATGCGCGCCTTGGGATCGAACTCGAGACCTCTGCGTGGCAGTCCAGCGGCTTCCCACTGGGCTATCGCTGCTGATTGGCAAGTTACATACAAATTTGATTACGGTTTTCTCGTAATTTAATAACAAATACCTAAACACAAATATTAACAGTTAATAATAATATATAATAATATTCTATCACATACACACAACACTATCTAGCCCAAACTAGGCAGAGCTCGTACTATGGGTACTAGACAATGGATAAACATACATATATATACTTTTCTTTTTTAAATACATGCGTATTATACATAGAAACACCCAGACCAAGACAAACATCCATGTTCATGCACACAAATGTTTGACTTGTGCGGGAATTGAACCCGCGACCTCAGGCGTGGCGTCGGTTACACTAACCACTACGCCATCGAGGCCGTCTATATATATTGTTAGGATATATCGTACAACAAGTTATTAACTGTTTTAAAGACACCGCTGGCACTAGCGATCAAACCCCGAGCTGTGGGAGACTTTCCAAACATATAACATACAGGACATAAAATACACCTAAACTCAGAATAATCATCTGTATTACAAATCATTATTCTATGTGAAATTAGAACCCGCAACACTTAGAGCAGTGCGACAACCGCTTTACCACCCGTGTATTCAAAAATATAGTTCAGGCATCCCTACCATCAATAAGTTTCATCGACCTCAATACCCGAAGCCATAGCACCAACCATCCAGCCAAAACCAGTATTCAATGGTTACCATTCAACCTTGTTCACAAGCATATATAACTAATATAAACACATATGTACATACAAATATAGTCTGTTGCGATGCCGAGAGAGTATTTATGGACGGTTTACTACATGACGTGGGCCAATGGCGTGGTGATGGAAGACTGCCCTTGGAGCTTCGGATTTGTTAATGGTATATACGTCAGAAGCGTCTAAGAATGTAGTTATAACACTTATTACATATAGTTCCTTAGTTCATCAGCAAGCTGGATGGAAATAACATATAAAAGTAACACAATTCAAAACAAAACCAATATAAAACACAAACACGACAGCTCCATATAAACTTACATCTTATCTTACCGAACTATCCACAAAGCTGAAATTAAATATATAAATACAAAAACCATTCAAGAATACTGTTTCACTAATAGTGAAAATATTAAACAAATTTTAATACTACTAGCCACCACTTCTTTTCTGAGTCATTACCCATCTCTTTACTTACCTACGGTCAAACTATTGTTATATCGCGTTAATAAGTATCTATACGTATTATACTATGCTCATAAGTGAACTGTAATGTTTTTGAGGCAAAATAAACTTCTTTAAACCTAAACCTAGTATCGAGTCTAGATTATTTTCTTTTCTTTAATTATCTGCTGCATTAGAATATGTCTTGTTTTCCCCTCGAGGAATAACTCCTGAATCGAGGAGGACTTTACAAACATTCTAGCAATGAACATATAGAACATCCAAACACAAAACAACATTTAGTTATCACACAATTTTTTGTCCTGGGATCGAACCCATCACACTCGGCGCAGTGGCTACGGTGAAGCGATCACATTCGTGCAGCGTCTGATTACAATGATTCTAATTTATTCGTTGATTCCTGTTGGTTTTCTTGTTTTGTATTTCCTTGGTATAATATATTTTCTTAACAGTAGCGATAGCTCAGTGGGGAGACCAACAGACTGCAATGCAGAGGGTCTCGGGTTCGAACCCACGTCACGCACCTCTGACTTTCGGAAGTTATATGACTTTTCGAAATAATGTGCGTATTGATTGACAATTATCGCCTGCTCCGTGCCTCGGAGAGCACGTTAAGCCGTAGGTCCCGGCTGCCATGAACATCTATGGCAGTCGTTATTGGGAAGTCAGTGCCCTATAATATCCTGACACTGGGCTAGCCTTAGGGTATCGTTAGCCTTCGGGTTGCGGAGGTCAGGCGGCAGCCGCTCCGTGTAAAATCTGATATCCAGTCAAATCCGGTTAGACTAGAAAAGCCGACCCCAAGTGACTTGGGAATAATAAAGGCTAGGAAAAAGAAGATCTTTTCTTACAATAACATTGCTTTTTATCAGTAACTAGCTATCCCTCAGGAAATATACTTTTTTCCTGGATTATTGGTTACCTTTCTATGCCTGACAACGTAAATGCAAAATTTCATGTTGACCGGTTAAGTATTTAAGGCGTGAAAGCATAACAAATAAACAAACAAACTCACATTACTGCCGAGTGTTGTGGGTTCGTTCTCCACACGGGGCAAATATTTCTGTGATCCACAATAGGTAGTTGTCCCGTCTCTGGGTTTTCTTTATGGTTGCTTGAATATTTGTAAATACAGGAGTAATTTATACCTAGTGCAAGCAAAGATTGATGGTTTTATAAATAACAAAAGAAAACACCTATTACACTGATGGCAATAGCCATAAACCCGATTACATGAGACTTAAAATCATATCTGGCAGTATGGGTGTAAAATCTCCTCTACGAGACAGGCCTGACCTAGTGTGGAGTTCATTAGTAATTTTCCTTATTCTTATAACAGATACATCTAATTAATAATATGTTTTTATATTTAAGTAGAATCATACTATCACAGAAAAAAAAAGTCCTCTGTATACATTTTCCTATCTTTTACACAGGCATAGGTACTTTGTAAGTATTAGGATATGCTGGTGACGTTTGCAAAATTACTAACCAGTGTGTGCTCAACTTTTGTGAAAGTAATTACTTACTATGTAGTAATTATGTCTGAGTGAGTAAGTAATTACAATTTCCCACGAGGAAACTTATAAAATAACTTAGTTACTGTTTGTTAGTATGTCAATGTCATTGAAGTAGTTTGTAGACTTTGATGTACTCTGACGTTCTTACAAATTTATTATATGTATTAGATACGATTAAGGGTCCGTTCACACAGACCGGCTCGCAAAGGAGAGCAGATTTTTATCACGTTGGAAACAGAGTTTTGAGTAATTGTAGTAAGGTTTATTTTTGCATGTGCACTTCTTTTGTCATTAAGAATGCTTGAACGCGCTTCGTGTGAAATAATAAGAGGAGCCGACCGGCTCCGATTGCGTGCTCTTTCTCGCTTGCGCAGCCGATCGGCTCTCATGGATCTCTTCCAGCCGGTCTATGTGAAATAGTTGGCGGCTCCGCTGCGGCCAATTCCAAGCGTATACGATCCGGTCTGTGTGAATAGAAAAAAGCGGGCCGATGCTCTCCGAGCCGGTCTGTGTGAAAGGACCCTCAGTCACGCATGTGTTTTTCAGTAGAGGTAGATATTGTTGCTTTATATTCTCATTAAGTGGTTTATTTTTATGTGCTATTATCAGGTCCTGCTGCTACTGAAAATTGTCTGTCAGAAAAATTCTTCTCCGACCCATAAACGAAAGTTTATACCATGGGGCTAACATTGCAATTCTGTTCCAAAGGCTGGTTATCTTTTCATTCCATCTTTAATTACTTTTGCTACACGATGCGCGAATGACAATATGTAAGCGGTCTAAGGCTACAGCGAAAGCTTACCACCAGGTATGCTTGCTTGCTTCCTTTGCATGCATCAGCCCTGTTTATGAACTATCCCACAGTTGGCCACGAGCCTCTTCTCAGAATGAGGAGAATTAGGTCATTGTCTACGTCACTGGCCCATAGCAGGTTGGCAGACTTTACATAATTATATCTTCGATGACATTATGTAGATCGCTTAAACTTACAGGTTGTCTTACGATGTTTATCTTCACCGTTATATCGAATACATTTGCATTGCCTCCTTTGCTGTTTATAAATCATAAATCCACGCGAACACAATTCTCTTAAAACAATCTAAAAATTTCCAAAAGCTTCTTGAAGCTTTTAACAGTATCCTCTCTTTAATCTAATAGACATTATAGCTGTACTTATGCTTCAAACATTTAATATAACACGCTACAAACTATTTAAATTCTTCAAGCATTACATTCATCAATATCAAACGAAACTACATCAGCCGTAATCTCCGCTGAAAGCCGGGAGTATCGACAAGTTATGATGGCATAGCTTCCAAAATAGCAGCACGTGAATCATTCGCTCCGCTCCGCACACGCTGCACTTACGTATCACTACGACTTTACTACACCTAACTGTAATAGTAAATGTATATCGACGGTGAAGTATCAATATCCAATAACTAACATTTTAGCAATTTTCCCTTAATTTTATATTCTGTCTACATTTACAGGGTGTCCGGTAATTAATGGATAACCTTGAAATGTCTTGTAGTAGAACTGAAGGCCGTTCAGAAAAAATGAAAAAAAAAAATATATATATATTAAAAAGTGCAAGCTATATTAGCATAGCATACTTTTGACTGAATATCTATTAGCATAATTAGTGTTTAATAATAAAACACCAAAAAACCGATAGATTTCATTCATTTATGGTCGTAGTATACAAGAAAGTTATACATGGTAATTAAAAAAAAACACATATCTCAGGTAGTAGTTATGATAGATTTTTCTCATATTCTTTCCTATACTTTACTTTTTAAATATTGATTAAATTGTAAAAAACAATAGAAATAAATATATTGAATCGAAGTAGGCGTTACTTGGCGGAAGTCCATTGTACAGGACGGTCCTGAATGAAGATACCTCGTGCTGAGGCGAGATACGTGTCAACGCATACTCTGTGCTCAAAGCGGAGCGAACTGAAAGTTGGAGTACGCCCAGGTCCCGCGTCGTGGCTGTCCCTATCCAGAGGAGTTCGGTATTGTGAACCTTTTTCTTTTGCAATAGTTGGGGTGGGTAATCCGAGGCGGATTCCTCTCTTCCCAATAATGTTATTATAGAAATAAACCTCTTTTTGGCGTCCTGTAACACTATGCTTTTGTAGTTATTAGATATTGATACTACACAGTCGATATGTATCTAGCATTTGATTCTACTATAAACATTATCAAACTAATTCAGCAATTATCAGAAGTCGAAAATTTAAATTTCTTTATCTGAATTGTAGATATAAATTAAAAGTCTTACGCCTATACTATATCTGTAAAATATAATATGATAATATTGTTTTAGGGGTCACGTTATCAGGGCGAGCCTATCGCCATCATTCGGAAAGATTCTGAGTTGCAGACTGAGTGCTGCTCCTACGGAGAATTCCCAGGAAAACACAATGAGAAAGCACACTAAAGGCTTGTCTTAGACTGAATGTACCTAATAAAATATTATATATTCTGAATGGTGTATTGTAGTGAGGCAAGCTCAAATCTTATATGAAAATACCGCCACTGACTTTTCTAGTGGTAATTAAGGATATTCAAATTTAATAATTTAGGTCACAAAGTAACACTTAAAAACGTCAAATTGTACTGGTTAGTGAGTTACTAAAATTACGGAAGTTACATTTACGTCGTTTGCTAAGTTCAAGCAATGCATGGAGTGTATGAGAAGATCTTGGAAGAAACTCACGACAATAAATCTGAATTACTCGAAACTTCAACGAAATCAATATATTCGGTACTTTGAAAATTATTAGCATGCATTAAACTATGATATTAATTGATTAATTAATAACGTGATGGCTCTACACCAATACATGTGGTACACGATTGATCGCCTCATTATCGAATCGGAAGTATCGAATATTCGATTACCATTCGAATTATTATCAATAACGACAAATATATCAAATCATATAAAATTAAAAACAAATCATTTATTTGTTAATCAGGAGTATACAGTGGTGTTAACATTAAATTCAATCGTTCTCCTTGGTCTACCTTACTGGCATGCAAATGTTACATTATATGTTATATGTAAATTCGTTAACAAAATTGTGCTAAGTGGATTTAAATAGCATTATAGTAGATTTAATAATTTAAATCTAGTTGGCAAACAAGCATACGGCGGCCCATCTGATGGTAAGTGGTCACCGTAGCCTATGGACGCATGCAACACCAGGGGCATCACTTGCGCGTTGCCGACCCTTTAGGAAAGGAAGTGGGAAGGAGAAGGAGCGGGAAGGGGTAAAAGTGGTAAGGGGGTGATTGGGCCTCCGGAACTCTCACTCACCGAACGAAACACAACAGCAGGAATACTGCTATTTCACGTCGATATTCTGTGAGCGGGTAGTCCTTCCCAGGTCGAGCCGGCCCATTTATGCTGAAAACTGCGAGGCTCTACTACTTAGAAAAATGCATCAACTTAAAATTTGAAATAAAATAATTTTCGTATATTTGAATTTATTTTTCGCTAAGCCCTATTTCTTATAAAACACCTCATTTTAACCACACCAGTGTAGCAACAAGTATAGAAATAAATAAACACGCCACACTAGATTTATGATGCAGACGTTCGACATTGTGAACTTACACCAACCTTGAACAATGTTTATTTAGTTTTTCAAATATAAAACTATGTTTTAGCAACCATACTCGTTCTATATAAAGATGGAAGTGCATGAGTATAATCTGAGCCGCCGTTAAATATTCGCGGCCGTCATCGCGTTATTACTAAGCCTTTGATGCTGTAAGAAATATTCATATTCTTGTAAAATATGATTTTTGAAGTGAAATCTTCTTTAGGCGCGTTGAGCACTTTTTGGGTGAACAAAAATCATGGAACTCGCGTCATCGTCACCGAACGCTTTCCATGAGCTATATGTATACTGTGTATATGTGTGTACTTTTTGGGTGAACAAAAAGCGTGGAACTCGTGTTATCGTCACCGAACACTTTCCATGAGCTATATGTATACTGTGCATATATGTGTACTTTTTGGGTGAACAAAAAGCGTGAAACTCGCGTCATCGTCACCGCACGCTAGTTACATAGTTTTCACTTCTATCGGCAGTCCCCAAAGACTGGACCGCATTTTTTTTTAAATATTACTACCCTCGCACTAGCAATGTCACTAGTTACTGTACAAGCCAGCAAACAACGGACACCAAAATACCCAGATTAAAAACAAATATTTTAAATCACTCATTTTTTATCCTGTGTGGAGATCAAAACCAACACTCGGTGCTGCGGCAGTGATGGGGCGACCACATAAATCCCTACGCCATTCGTACAGTCATTTATTACGGACATTTCTTATCTCGATATCTTCAGTTACAATTTACAAAGCTTGCAACTTCACAAAGTACCAAATGTTATTGGATATAGATATCAAAAAAAAAAGCACGGAGTTTGGAATTGTGCCCTATTCATGACAACAGACTCCTTTTTAAAAGGCCGGCAACGCAGTTGTAACTCCTCTGGTGTTGCGGGTGTTCATGGGCGGGGGTAATCGCTTACCATCAGGAGATCCGTCTGCGCGTTTGCCTCTTATACCACAAAAAAAAAAATTTGATATACTCGTCCTTATACGGGACTTCAAACATTAAAGTTTGAAGTCTTGTCTTAAAACGTGAGGCTATGTATATATAGACGATCCTCCTCCCTATATTTCTGAAAGGTCTCGCAGAATGAATAAATAACATATTTTTTTAAAGAACATGTGTTCTTAGTTAGATTAAATAATATCGTTGCCACATTTGACATGCAAATACTTATTCCCACTACAAATGCAGAGGAAGGTAGTTCCAACGTTTTAGGGTTTTACAACGTAGAAATGTGGTAGATGGCAATCCATCTACCATGCACAATTCTACAGTCCATGCTGCGACTGAGAATATCTTAACAGAAAAACACAACAACATTTGGACACAACGCTTGTATGCTTGGAACACGCCACGCAGTCATGCAATTGGGCATTGCAACTCTTCCCTAGCCTTTATTATTCCCAAGTCATTTGGGGTCGGCTTTTCTGGTCTAACCGGATTTGACTGGATATCAGTTTTTACACGGAGCGGCTGCCACCTGACCTCCGCAACCCGAAGGCTAACGATACTCTAAGGCTAGACCACTGTCAGGATAATATAGGGCACTGACTTCCCAATAACGAGTGCCATAGATGTTCATGGCAGCCGGGACCGATGACTTAACGTGCTCTCCGAGGCACGGAGCAGGCGATAATTGTCAATCAATACGCACATAATTTGGAAAAGTCATATAACTTCCGAAAGTCAGAGGTGCGCGACGTGGGTTCGAACCCGAGACCGTCTGCATGGCGGTCTGTTGGTCTCCCCACTGAGCTAACCACCCAATTATTGGAATAAAAAAAGGTTGTCAAAACCGAACTCCTCTGGACGGAGACAGCCGCGGTGTGGGACTCGGGCTCCAACTTGTAGTATTTCGCTTTGAACACAAAATATACTTCGACACGGATATCGCGTCACCGCGAAGCATCTGCAAGAGCAATTGCATGGTAGGTTCCACTCTGCCCAATAATTGTATTACAATGGATTTCATCCGAGTAACGTTTAATTCGATGTAATATAATATATTCCAGCTATTAAAGCATCAATACCCCCTCGGTTAGATACACGTATGAATTCGTCTATCTATATTCTATACTAATATTATAAAGCTGAAGAGTTTGTTTGTTTTTTTGGTTGAACACGCTAATCTCAGGAACTACTGGTTTGAATTGTAAAATTCTTTTAGTGTTGGATAGCTTATTTATCGAGGAAGGCTATAAGCTACATAACATCACGCTACAACCCACGGGGGCGGCGCAGTAACCATAAACGCGAGTGAAACCATGGGCATATCTTTACTAGATAATATAGATCACGTATGTTACAGCCCTTGTTTTATTAGAATGTTAGCGGAATGTTTATGGCTACGAATAGACTTGTTGACGTCATTTCCCGTCGATGACGTATGTGATGGGTAGGTACTTATAGACAGGAACTACGTCGGTACTAAACTAGCACGTTATTTATTGTTTATGACGTCAGCAATGCAATTATGCTAAGATAGAGACAGAACTATCATGTAGAAAGAGAGAGTAAACTCTACGTCGTAACACGTCAAAGATTCTAATATTTTTGAATTCAACGACTTTTTACAGATTTTAACACGTTGTATTTGAAACTTTTAAACTACTATTGTTAAACTCTACTTTAATTATTAAGCTATTTAAATTTACGCTTTCTCTGACGTTTTGGGTAAGTTACTTTATAGCAGCCATGGGCACACGGAGAGAAGTCGCCCCGTAACTATGGCGGCTGAAAAGCAACCGAAACGATCGAGTTACAGTATGTTTTGTAACATGTTATATATTGGTATAACATTCGCGTTCGCGCCAGACATTATTAGATTCTAATATTACAATATGTAACAAGGTAAGGCCTATTAAAGTATTATTGGCAGGTTCGTAACAAGATAATATTGAATAACTAGAATACTGCCTCAGTGGCGCAGCGCGTGTATGCGACTGCTGTGCTGGCGGTCTCTGGTTTGATTCCTAGGTCGGTAAAAGTGTTATTATATTACATATGATGCTTGGACACACAAACAGACATGTACAGAAATTATACTGTATTTTTATCGTTGGTATCGTTGTCTACTATTTATTTCAAAAATATTAATTATACGTTTTTGATTACGTTACGGTATCATAATAATTATGTTTAGAATTATGTACACATATGTAGATATGATGTATAAAAAAACGTGTAAATGCTTATAAGTTATTAAAGTATTTATGTAATTAGCTATAAGAAACTGTAAGTTTTCTGAATAAATAATAATAAAATAAATAAATGAATAGAAAACACTGTCTCTGTAGCGCAGTTGTGAACGTGACTGCTGTGCATGAGGTCTCAGATTCGGTTCCGGGATCGGGTAGCGTTATTAAGTTTTGCTGTCAAATAATGGTTAACAGCAACATGGATTCCAGATCTGTTCTCAGTAAATGACAATAGGCTCGCTCATTACAACGTAGAATCTAAAAGTGCTATAACTAACAGATAAAATATGTGTATGTAACAAATATCCCTGTAGGAGTAGAGTTATGTATACTCCTACAGGGTTTTTTTTTTTTAATAATATAATATAATATATTCTACCACATACACACAACACCATCTAGCCCAAACTAAGCAGAGCTTGTACTATGAGTACTAGACAATGGATAAACATACATATATATACT
Source organism: Catocala nupta (assembly GCA_963675205.1). NCBI lineage: Eukaryota > Metazoa > Arthropoda > Insecta > Lepidoptera > Erebidae > Catocala > Catocala nupta. The sequence goes on along the minus strand of OY776089.1, from coordinate 1,302,240 downwards.
TTCTTTCTGTAAATACATAGGTACATATTTTATGTTTGACTTGTGTGGGAATCGAACCCGCAACCTCAGGCGTGGCAGTCGGTTACACTAACCACTACGCTAAGCCGACATATTGGCGTGAGCCTATGCAGGTCCATATGTACGTTTCTAACTTTGTTACAATTTTATTAAGTATTTTTAATTTATGACTAACACAAAATATCCATGGACAAATAAATTTACTCGTACTTACATTCATGAAAATGTGTAAAATATTATGAAAGATGAAAGAAGTTTAATAGGTACAATTATCGTCCGCGTGTCATAATTCTAAGCAAGTGACCATGAACTGACGGAAACCACGCCATCAGACTAAATGCAAATATTTAAAACTTAATAGAGTATCACTTTGAATGACAGCATAAACAGTGCTGTCTTAAAACGAGTGGCAGAATAAGTGATACAGTCGACTCTCGATCATTTGAAACTCAAGGAACCAGAGATACATTTCAAATTACCAAGAGTTCAAAATAACAAGCGTTTAAATAACCACGAGGGAGAGGGGGGACTCAAGTAAATAAGAGTTTGGTCAAAATTCGTGATTTATTATTTCTATATTATTATTATGTATTAATAATTAAATACAATAATACAATTTTTTATTTCGAAAAGAGTTCCGTAATCTTTTTTTGAGTGAGTGACTTCAGTCTATCATTGTCCAAAGAATTTTCGTTTTTTTCGTAAACAATTGACAGATCTGTACATGTATGTAAACAAATGACAGGTCTGTGCATGATAAGCTCTTCAAATTATAGAAAGTAGGAAAGCCTGGACTTCAAATTATCGCATGTTGGCGTGCAAGATACTATTCCTTCAACTTCAAATTACCGAGGGGACCAATTAACATTGATTTTATTTAATTTATCGAGTATTTTTCAAGGGACCGGAAAAATGATCAATTTATCAAGATATTCAAATTAACGAGTGTCAAGTTATCGAGAGCCGACTGTATACAGGGTGTCCGGTAATTAATGGATAACCTGGAAATGTCTTATAGTGGAACTGATGGCCGTTCAGAAAAAAATATGAAGAAAGATCTATCCTAACTACTACCTGAGATATGTGTTTTTTTTAATTACCATGTATAACTTTCTTGTATACTACGACCATAAATGAATGAAATCCATCGGTTTTTGTTGTTTTATTATTAAACACTAATTATGCTAATAGATAGACAGTCAAAAGTATGCTATGCTATAATAGCTTGCACTTTTAATATTATTTTTTTTTCTTTTCTGAACGGTCTTCAGTTCTACTGTAAGACATTTTAAGGTTATCCATTAATTACCGGACACCCTGTATATACATTTTAAAAACCAGTCAAGGCCGAGTGAGAGATATATAGAACCTTAGAATAAAATGTAAATATCAAATATATGTATGTGTATTTATATAAGTCACAAAGTAACAGTTATTAACGTCAACGATACACTTATGTATATGAATTTTTCATTTACCTGTTGTTAAGCAAAGCAAGGGCGTAACCACCACCAACCAATGAGAAGAAACTCACGTCAACTCTTTCTCATGGTCAAGTTTACGGTATTGTTTATTTTACAAATCTTTTCTGTAAGAAGCTGCAACCATTAAACCAATTTCTACTCATAAAACACTTAAGCAAAAAATAATATTTGAAAGGTAAGTTATACCGTTGAATATGACGTTACGTCATTGCATGGCTGTGTATGTGACTGCTGTTCCTGAAGTCTCGGATTCGAATCCCAGGTCGAGCCAACTAAAACTTGTTTGGCATTTTGGACAAGAGTTTCTTATTTCGCAACCCGTGCCTCAGAAAGCAAGTTGGCCTGATCTCTCTCCAATCGTGTCGGATTATCGTCTCACCGGATTATGAGACTTAGGGTCGGTTTGAAGAACCTCTTAAGTTAACTAAATTTGCATACTCTATGCACTAAGTTTTACAGAAGAATATAACTATATAACCTTAAAGCTCATAGAAATTATATTTTTTTAGATTTTCGCTTCACAGGCTTTGTGTTTTAAGGATAGCCGGAACAGGGCAATGGTATTTCCTTTTTTGATTTTTATCACAAGACGGTATAAAAAGAAAAGATTCACTTTTACTATTTAACAATATCATAATGCCTACTCGCTTCTATGTGTATTATAAGAATTATAACTCACAAACTCTCAAGAATAGTAGCATATAATATGTATTTCAGTTGCAAATGCTAGATGAACGCACCAAGGTAATTAAGGCATCTTAATGTTCGGTTCTATGTAACCTTACACTATCTAGCACTAGTATGTATGCTTTCGCGTCATATATCCTGAGTCCTTTAATCAGTTCGTAAAAAGTACCTCCTTAGGCCTTCATTGTAGAAACCTCGGCACCACTTCAGAATTAATAAAGACGTGGTGTAGAGAGTTCTGCTCGTGGACTACATGACTGCTTATTATCAGGCGGAATATAGTAATTTTGATAGGCAACAATAAAAACAAATTGTGCTGAGTAACCAGATTCTTTAAAATAGGTCGTGCTGTCATCAGGACACCAGTTATATTTGCTTTTTTTACTGGTAGCGGCGTGTTACCTGTTTTAAAGGATTTATGCAAGCAACTTTTGTGTGTCAATGTGCTTTTATAATAAATACAATGTTAAATGAAGAGTTTGCTATTATAAATATATTTACGAGTGGAATCATTTAGATGTTTGCGATAATAGCAATTTACTCCACAACAACATTATTAAACAATTTCTATTTCGAAAATTTTCAAATTAAAGTCAAACATCGATTATTCATTTAGGTTACAAAGTAACACTTATAAACGTCACCGGTTCGTGAGTTTAGTAAACTAACTAAATTTACATTTATATTTGTTGCCAGGTTCAGGCAAAAGTTAACGCCTATGAGAAGAATGCGTTGATTAGAATTCTACAGGAATATGATTCGTACTTTACTTTCTAATAATGTGTTCAGTAGTCAACCTGTTGCTTTAGTAACACAGGTTTCTCTGAAAGCTTTTGTATTGTTTCTTCTATTATAAATCTTACATCTTGGATCATCGTATTGAAATATCTACACAATTACCATTAACTGAGAAGTTCCAAACTGCGTGATAATACTCTTAGTTCGATTTGGAATCGAAACTGAAAGATCAGAATATATTTGATGTAATTAAAAGCTAGCTGCAAACTTTGAAAATGATAAGGTGAATGAACAATATAAATTGGTGAACAGTCATTTCTCACCCTGTAAGGCAGAACCTACTCCATAAGGATATGAAAATTTCACCCAAGAAGCACCCTGACTAGTAGTTTATTTTTGCTGTTCATGTGTGGCATGGTATTCAGTTACATGTAACGTTAGATTAAAATCCTTATTTTTGTAGTTCTATGACTTAAATTGTGAAGTATGGAGGTAGTAGCAGTTTTAAAATGACTTCAATTTACATAATTTAAAGTAGAATTATCAAATTACTATCATACTATAAATCGTTTTACTATTTTTAAGTATATTTCCAAGAGGAAGATGATAGAGGAAATGTTTAAAAAAAGGTTTTTTTTAATAATTACTCATCGGGTATATGGGATGTTATCCTTGTATTGATTTATATCTTTGATATTTTATTTTTGCTTCTAATCAGGGACTAATTAGTTATTCAATAGTATGAGTATTTATTTGGTTCGTTAAAATCCGTTTAATATTAAAAATTGTTAAAAGAACCTAAAAGAATTCTTAAGTAAATTAGTGAAACACATTTTACTAATTATTATTAGTAAAATGTGTTTGTCTAATTTACACCTACTCTAGTCTTTTTCACAATTTTTAATATAACAACGGCTGTTACTTATTTTAGAAGTAAAATTACAAAGAGCTTTTATGATTTAAATGAAAACAATTACATTTTGAAATTTCTTAGGCATGTGCTATAAAATACCGTTAATTAAATATATTTTGTATCTTTTTTTATTAATAAAAATTTACTCATCATTGTCAAGTGATCCTACTCACCCCATCGTCTTCCAGTCCTGCCAAGGAATGTCCTCTCCTCTGGATTCCAGATGCCGTACTGGATCCTCTGGAAGAATGGTCGCTGCGGTGGTCTGCGGTTGTAGTTGACCACGCCGTTGGGTTTATCGGCGCCCATCGTGGCAGCCAGGCGGTGGTGGACTGACGATCGGTACCACGCGAGAGATCGCGAGAGCCACCGACACGTTTCTGCCTACGCGGGCAGTTACTCTCCGAGGTTAAGCTGTTAGTGTTCTTGAGTTTAGAGTAAATGTGTGAATTAGATTTTGTTGGTATTTTGTTTTAGCCGCTTGTGTTAGTGGCATACGTAAGTAAAGTGTAATAGATAAAAACCATATTTTTTTATTATATCGATAGGTACTTATTTATTTTTAAACGGTTAGAAACTATTTAATGAACTTGTATCCGTTATCTTTTACTTGAATTTGTGGACGGTTGTGAGGTTTTCCATTCGATTGCCAGTTTGGGCAAAGAATTACCTATTGGTTTTTTGTATTGGTATGTATTCTTGCCCGGAATACGGCAATAGGCTAGTATTACGTGCCAACTATTAGAGCTGGTGGTGTTGTTTTCCTACTCCTTCCGAGATATATAAGCATGACGTGACATAAGTACATATTTTGTACACGTGTGTAACAATTAGGTAGAAAATAATGTATTTTATATAATTATGTTACAGTAAACATTTACCAAAAATTTTCGGGTCCGGCCGTTAGGATCCCATTCCGGTACGCCCAAAGGCCAAAGTATACTCTTTAAAATTTAAAGAGTATACTTAAAACTAATCTTACTAATTCTAAAGTTAATACATGATAGAAAAATACTTTTGCTTCAACAATATTTGCTCAAGTGTCTTCTCCGGTTGTTTTACAATAGGAGCGTCTCGGCCGGGGGCGTAGCGGAATAACAAATTTTTCACTGTGGGTGCGTCCCGGCCAGGCGGCGCGCGGGCGTACCGGAATGGGACACTAACGGCCGGACCTCAATTTTCATATGTGGCACAGTTGGCGTCAAGAAAAGACGCACTTGTGGATATATGAACTTTGTTCTGATTACACACACTTTGCTGATAATGCATTCCATAGTATTTGTTAATGCAAGGCAATAGGTCTTCTTATAAATGGTCACCGATCCATGAATTTTACTCCTGGAACACAATAAGGTGACTATCACATAATAAAGCAATCCCTTCTTGCTGAGATACCAATTATACCTTAAAGCGTGTTGGTAACATTTATAGAACTAAGATGGTAAACCACGAACCCTATACCATTAAAACCTTCTTACCTTGTACCGTAACATAATATGTATGATTGCAACACCACTATCATACTTGCGTTGGCGTTTCTTAAAATAGTTCTATTCGATGTCTGAGTTTTTGGAATACAAAAAATATGAAGTTAGATGATAATGTGTGTTGTTAATTGTGTTACAAAGAGTTTATTTATTTATTGCAATTTTTAGGTTTAGTTATTAGAGTAATGTTAATTTATCTAACATAAATATTTGCATGCCGCCTGCAAGGTGAAACATGTTGTACCATAGACATTAAGAACACCTGTCAACCATGTTTCAAGCAAATAAATTATTATTATTATTGCCTACAGAAGATAAAGATAGCTGCTCTCGTACACTACAACCTTGGAAATCCTACTCACTACAAGAATAAAACAAAAGGTTATTCGGTGTTACCTTCTGTAAGATATAGCAAGTATACTTGCCCAGGCAGTTGATTCTTTCTCTCTTAAATGTAATTGTATGTAAATATAACAAGGCTACAGCGGCAGTAGGTACCTACCTATATTATTTTTGAAGTTATCTAAAAATGCTTTTAACAATTATAATAATTTTAATTAGATATTTTATAAGTTTATAACTCAATATGACTAATATATTTTAATACGTAGATACATGCTATAAATTCGTCCTCTATAACGTAGAACCTGAGATTAGCTACAAAAACAATCGTGGGACTCCTCTGCATAATTTTTCGGGTATTTACTGGAGTATTAGGTACATATACTTACATGTAAACAGTAAGAACATCAATATGATCAACTATCGTAAATAATTTTGGCAAAAGTCAAAATATCCTTATTTCTAGGTAAAGTATATTTATCTGTCCGTTTGTTTGTTAGTAACAGCTATAAAAATATTACTCTCCAACTATTTAATTTGTAATTTATTTGGTTTACCAATCAATTACTATTTAAAAAAGAACCTTTGACTAATGTACTTTGATCCATAATTAGAAATATTCAAAGCCCATGTCGAGTCTATAATCCAGCTACTCTTTGCCCGTTCGGTACTCGGCCGCCCAAATCTGCCTGTAACCGGCGCGCCGCCCATACCGCCGCCCGCCCAGCGCCCCCTCGCCCAGCGCCCAGCCCTGTGCTAACGTGCTAAATGATACATTTGCCAAGTGTCAACTTAATTCTAGAGCAATCACTTAACGCGGCAGATTTACCGTATAGTTCAAATTAAAAAGTAAAACTTGTTCATGCCACACACCCATAGACCCACGTGTATATGCTAACGCCCTCTAGCAGTGGATAATATGTTAGTTTGACTGCTCGGGTTGCAGTGGTTTAAGTAATCGCCTGGTCAGTGTTAGTGGGCTGGGTGTTGTAGGTTCGAATCCCACGCAGTACAAAAATATTGTGGGATCTAAAAGCAGTCCCAAGTTTCGGTGGTCTTTGTGCCCGTTGTTTTATTGATTGTAAAGGACCCTACGATACAGAGATTATGCGTTAAGTGGAGTTGTGTTTAAAGAAAAGTTTATCTTTTATAGTTAACAGCTATTTGTTAGCTATGACAATTAAATAACTTCAAACCTATATGAAAGGCTTAGTGGTACGAAATTTACTCGTTATTGCCAATGTGCGACACGTGGGTTTGATCTCCATAAGGGACAACATTTCGTGTTAGCCACACATAGATGTACACACAGCGACGCATCAACCTAGACTGTTTGGTTTTTGAACTATTAGAAGTTGAACGCTGCGAATCGTGCGAGAGAGTGCGTTATATTTTTGTTACGCTCTATCCTTACCATTACATCGTCACTACTATGCACTGTCCCTTGCCGACAATTCTCTATTTTGTATGTAGCGTAGTTATGCGTATATAGAGTGTCTAACTTGATGAGTAGCCGTGTGTACCATATCTAAAGGTTCGAGGCCCGAGCACAGTGCACCATGTAAGTATAAATTCACAGCCTTTTACTGTATATGTTCAGAGCCAGCTATAGATATGTTTATGGATGGCTGGGCAATGCTTTAGCATGTTTAAAGTTTAGTGAGAAATATTGTCTTCTCTTTACGCGAATGTTATTCATTGAAATTAAACTACTATATATGGATTTTATCGCGTTGTTTATTAATCAGTGTATTACATAATTTTGAAACTATTACACTACTACTATTATTGAATTTTACTATTTTACTATTTAAATACATCTATATCTATACTAATATTATAAGTGTGAAAGTTTGTGAGGATGTATGAATGTTTGTTACTCTTTCACGTAAAATCTACTGAACCGATTGCGATGAAACTTGGTATGTAGATAGCTGGAGACCTGGATTCACATATAGGCATACTTTTTATTCCGATATTTCCACGGCAACGGGACTTACGCGGGTGTAACTGCGGGCAAAATCTAGTATGCCATATTTGTTTTATTTTTCTTTATAAAATAGATAAAAATATGTGGTTTCCCTCTCGATACAGCTAGATCAGATAGATATTGCTCGGACATGTCTTCTTTCATACACCATTTGTGGTATTGTCTTTATTGAATATGAATTGTCTGGACGGATGACATATTGGTTTGTGGTTGCATCATCATTGCCACTGCGCCGAGTGTTGTGGATTCGATCCCCACACGGAACAATAAGTAGGATTAGGTACTTAACTAAAGGTAAACAATCTTGATGTGTCTTTTTATCTAAAAACTCAGTTTAAAAATAAAATGCTGCTAAAGATCAATGTAAATACAACAATAACGATTACTACATCAATTGAAGCGTTAGTTTAAGCAGTAGTTTATTTGTTTAATATGTGTTTGTGTAAAAAGTCACATCAAGATTAATTACCTTTAGTTAAGTACCTAACCAAATGGAGTATAGTAATCAGTTAGTATCTAAACGAAACTAATATATTTTCTTTTGCCAGGAGGAAATTAAATATTACATTAATATTATTATTTAGATTGTATACCATTCCATCAATATTTTGCTCCTTTAAAATATTATCTTCTTGCAAAGGATGTCATATTCTTAACATGCAATGTTAGGGAAATAATAATACGGAGATTTAAATTTAATATAATATTGTTAACACTGTTTAAAACCTGTTCATTATTGGACACTCTTCAGCATGACAAGATTTAGGCCATATTCCACTACGCTGGGTTAGTCTTAGAACACCTTCGACACATACTACTACTACTTTATTGGCTTAGAGAACCAAAGGTTGTAGATCCTCGCTGGTTTCAGCATGAATGGGCCGGATCGACCGGGCTAGTACTACCCTCTCACAGAATACCGGCGTGAAGTAACGGTACCCGTACTGTTGCGTTTCGTATCGGTGAGTGAGAGAGCCGGAGGCCCAGTTACCCCGATCCTTTTCCTATCCTTTCCTAAGTCCTTTCCCTCCTTCATTCCTTTTTAAAGGGCTGGCAATGCACTTGTTACTCCTTTGGGGTTGCGGGTGTCCATGAGCGGCGGTAATCGCTTACCATCAGGCGATCCGTCTGCACATATGCCACACTAAGCCATAAAAAAATATATTGTGTCTTGGCCGCCAATACGAGAGAACGCTCCTTTTTTATGTATGTGTGTACTGAGGGCCCACTTTTATTTTTGCGGATTTTTGCAGTTTAACTAACAATAGTGATTAGTAAAAGTTGTGGAAATATTTGTAAAACGAATATTAAAGTTTGTAAAGACTTCATTCAAAAGATATATTGCCTTAAGTGGGTCCCTCGGTTCACACACATTAGCTCCCAAATCTAGATATATAATGAATTCACCAACAAATTTTAGTTATAGACCTTTAGTAAAACATGAATAAACATCTACACAACATTAAAAAACCTAATGTGAATAGATAATAAAAAAATACAAACGCCTTTCTGTGGTCCCTGAGGGACCACATTAATTTATGTCATAATTAATAGATTATAACATGAACATTACATATTCATAAGCCAATCTTTAGTAAAAATTACAAGAGAAATTTTAAAACTAAAGAAATATCACAAATATTGGTAAGTATTGTAAACTTTACGTTTTTGTTGGTGGGCCCTCAGTTCACACACTACGCAAATGCTAATTGTTTTTAAAATATAATTAAATACAACAATTACAAAAATAGAGCCTTTCAGTGCTTAGTAATTTTTTTATACTATCGATCTGTATTTATCTTATCACTGGTTTTGTTTTTGTTTTGTCATTTTTACATTTTTATTGATTTTCATACTAAGTCTGGTATAGGGTGTCCACACTTAAAGAAAAGCACTGTTCATGTATTTTAAGATCATTTATTACTAGGATATTGTACAAGTGATAGGTTATATTATTTATAAGCTACAATCGTATATAATCATATTGAAAATTAAATTGAATAAATGATGACTTATTGTTGTTTGCTCTGTGGTTTGACATCAATGAGACCATATGAAATCACATGTAAAAACATTGTCTCCTTACTGCTTTCAAAAATTCTACTACAGTTATCATCGTAACACTGAATTTTGTCATTTACTAATGAGTGGCATTTGTAATGGCCAATGCCACCTTCAACTAAGGGAGGGACAAATTCGATTGCTCCTATACATGAATAAATTTTACCCTTAACTATTATTGAACGAGGGATATCACATAAAAACTGTTCATTAGTACCGTTTAAATCAAAGCATATGAATTCTGACAAGTCATGTTTAAAATATACCTTACTTTTGCAATACACGCATTCTCTCGTTTCTTCATCAAAAACAACTGCTTGCTCTAAACAACTTATACCGAAAATCTGAATGATATTTAAATTTAAACACAAAAACATAATATCTCGTTTGATAGCAGGCATTGAACAAAACAAGTTGGAACAATGTTTTGTAAAGACTGCACTTCTGAAACTTTGAAGAGGAAATCGTTCGATAATATTTGTAGCATTGCATTCACAGTGATATATCAAATGATCTCCTGCCCTGGAAGGCGGTGTTTGCAAATATAGTTGAATAATTTTTGCCCTTAACATGTAAATATCGTTGTCTTCACAATCAATATCAGACAGCTTATTTATGTATTGTAAAATTATTTTTTCTTGTAAAGCATCGATTAGATTTTTAATATATACGTTTTCCTTGTACCCTAAACTAAGCATATACATGACTGAATCAAAGGCACAAGTATTTTTAATTTCCACGTAATCAGAATTAACGCGCACATAGTCACAAACGTTTCCATTTTTTAAAAACTTTAATTTATGCACAGATTTTTCTTTTACAAGCCTACCCTGCCCTTTCCAATTTTCAACGAATGACGGCTGATCTGCAAATATAGAGTCCTCGTTAAAATCTTTCATTTTTGGTATTAGTTCTGATTCACTTATTTCCCTGTGATCTTTCAGTGATTGTTGGTCCAATGATCTACATTGTCTAGTCACATTTGAGGTTGTCGTGTACTTCGTTTTTTTCTGACATTTTGTTTTCTTCAACGCCAATTTCCTTTTCCTCTTTTTTTTATCGACAGTACATTTATGAACAATATCATGATGTAAATCACCAAAGGCCAATTTAATTTCTCCGTCAGTATATTCTGCATGAAGTTTTAGGAATTCATCCACTCTGTATTTTTGTACTTTAGTTTTATATACGAGGTGTTTCAAAGTCTTAAAATGGCTTTCAATTCCTGATGAAGATGGTGCTTTATTATCCGATTCGAAAAGTGAGCATGCTAAATTAGACCACAACGGAAGTTTCCATAATATTCTTTTGAAAGTAGAAATAAACGGAGGGTAGTAATATTCATTCCTGTTGTGTGATATTATGTTTTTGTTTTGTCTTTTTACGTCTTCAACAACAGTATCAAACCAAACAGTGAATTCTAAATCATCAGCATTAAGTGCGTGAGCATCATGAGGTTCATTTTGTTCTACATTTTCAGTACCTAAGTTAAGATCTAACTCAATTTTATGAATTAATTTATTAAGACTGCTTTTTGCGGTTTCGTCTTCAATGTTCGTACTATAGTCGCCATCGTACTGGGTGAGTGCAACACTAATAATATCAATAATAGTGTTTTTAAGTAATTGATAATTTTCACATTTTTTTAAAAATAATACGCACTTAATGTAGAAATATTTCAAACGTAAATCAATTTTACTATCAAAACTGCGATGAAGATTCTTGAAGAAATGACTAGTATCCAACCTGATAAATGCTTTTGGTTTGGTATCATTGTAAGAAAAATTACCTTCAAAATCAGAAAATAAATGTTGAATATATAGTTTTGTGCAAGAATATAACGCGAACGCCTGAACACAAGCAGAAATCAAAGCTGCAGAATCGTCTATAATGACTTCTTGCGGTGGATTATCTACAAAAGTTAACCATTTTTTTAAGCAATATAATATAGTATCCTGGGAATGTGAATCAGTTACCATCTGAAATGCGGGAACAGATTTCAATTTTTCGTTTCCTGTTATAAGTCCTGCATAAAGAAACATTTTTTTTGTAAGTGGAGTCCTATCAGGAAGGTATATGGTTTCGAAAAAAGACCCAGTAGCATCAACTGTCAAGGTAACTTTTGAAAATTTAGCCTGATAGGTATTATAATATTGGATTTGATTATCAGACCAAAACAATAAACGAAAATTCGGAAAAACACACATTTCGCGTATTTCTTTTTTATCGTCATCGATGGATTTCGCCATTATTAACAATGATAAAATTTGATCAGAATGGGGCAAAGGTTTCTCCTTTCCTTTCTACCGTCAGATTTAATTTTTCTAAAAGCTGCAGATGAAGGGAGTATTGGTGGAGTTATATTATCATCGGTAATTAATTTCGAAGCCAAAATGTTTCGGACCAATACTGATGGTTTATTTTGTAATTCTTTAACCAGTTGTCGTCTCCTATAAGGTGTTAATTTTGATTTGATATTTTTTTTGTGTTCATATAACCCATCAAAATTATTAATTGTACAAGTAATTTTGAAAAGATTTTCAGTAGTAGTTTCACTATTTACAACAATCTGTGCACTACACTGTGAGCACTTACCAAATAACTGTATGTAATTCTCACGAATACAACCTTTTTTAAGAGTTAATGTACAGGGTAATTTTGAGTTTGCCCATATTTTTTCTTTTAACATACAGCTCCATTTGTATTTTGGTAATGTTTTATATCTTCTGTATGATGACGAACCAGTCCTCTTCTTAATCCCCACCATTGGTTGTATTTTCTTCCAATCATAGACGTCCAGATAAAAAGAAAATGTTTTTGAAATATTTTGTTTCTTAGTGATTGCTAAATCCGTTGATAATGGTGGACTGTTACACGACGCTGATGGCAAAGTTTCGACATTATTAGACTGTTGGTAATCTGTGGCAAATATATTATCTTTTTGCCGCTTAAATGATAAATATAAAGCCATGGGTGACATTTTATGGTCAAGTTCTTGGGACATTAATGTAAATATTAGATCATTGTATTTAATATTTGGATCTTCCAAGCGTTTGGCATATTTCAAAAATATCTCTTTCTGACGTCCATAAGGTACATTTGGTGGCCGACCCGCAGAATTGTTATCACTGCACAATACGACATATATTATTGTTAGTGTTTATTCCTTTTAACACGGAATTAAATAATGATCAAATTGTACTTTGTATCAAGTAAGTACTTACCAGATAAACAACAGGGAAAACAGTAATATTAATAACAAATCCATTCCCACTGCTTCGCAATAATAAAATTGGTAAAATAATAGCACAATGAATTGGATTGGTAAGTAAATTTGCCACGGAAACACAAATGTTTAAAATTAATACGCGTAAGTGAGCGATATCCCGACAAGCAACAAGCTGACAGTTTAACGTCCGCAAATAAATGAAAATTCTAAACTACCCACATACAACAACAACTGTTCATTTTTATTTCACACTTTACGACTATGCAGGAACTTTGAAACTTAACGTATGTAATGGTTCTTAAAACAATATTATCTCTTCAGAATCAGAATCAGAATCATTTATTCGCTATAGAAATGGTTGACAAAAGTTGTTACATGTATAATTAGTACACATTTCACCCTTACTAGGCATGCGAAAATTTAAAGAATGAAATTACATAAGTAGACAATGTTTACGTTTATAAAAAGTCAAATATGATAAACAATTCGTTAATAACAATGTAATAAAAAATATTACGAAAATGAAACTAATATCAAATAATAAACTCATACATAATCAAATCAAATTAAATTAAAACAATCATATAAAATGTCTTGACTACATGGACAACCTACTACTATGGAAAACCTAATTTGTACATTTTTGATAAAATAACAATGAAACCAGCGATAAGATAAATACAGATCTATAGTATAAAAAAATTACTATGCACTGAAAGGCTCTATATTTTTGTAATTGTTGTATTTAATTATATTTTAAACAATTAGCATTTGCGTAGTGTGTGAACTGAGGGCCCACCAACAAAAACGTAAAGTTTACAATACTTACCAATATTTGTGATATTTCTTTAGTTTTAAAATTTCTCTTGTAATTTTTACTAAAGATTGGCTTATGAATATGTAATGTTCATGTTATAATCTATTAATTATGACATAAATTAATGTGGTCCCTCAGGGACCACAGAAAGGCGTTTGTATTTTTTTATTATCTATTCACATTAGGTTTTTTAATGTTGTGTAGATGTTTATTCATGTTTTACTAAAGGTCTATAACTAAAATTTGTTGGTGAATTCATTATATATCTAGATTTGGGAGCTAATGTGTGTGAACCGAGGGACCCACTTAAGGCAATATATCTTTTGAATGAAGTCTTTACAAACTTTAATATTCGTTTTACAAATATTTCCACAACTTTTACTAATCACTATTGTTAGTTAAACTGCAAAAATCCGCAAAAATAAGAGTGGGCCCTCAGTACACACATACATCCTTTTTTTGGTCTTTGATCGTCTCCCACCAGGCGTTGGCTTGAAGCTCTCACAGATTCGCTTTTACATAATCACTCCACACATACTGATATAACAAAATAAAAACCGAACATAAGACGATAAATAAAAGAAAACAATTAAATAAATTTCATATAATCATTTATTTATAGCGATTGTTCACAAACAACTTGGAATATTTCATTAAATAGGATTTGTACTTATACCAGGCATTACATCATCGCCCTAACTACGAACTGCTTACAAAAATATAGTTTCGGCTAAACTATGCTTAATAACAATATAAGGCTTACTGGTATATACTGAAGATATGTGCACATTTATTAAAAACGATTAAAACGTGCTTCAAACATCACTTATCTCCTAGAAGTTATTATTATTAGGCGTAGGCTATTTAGCGGATAGCCTGCTGCTATCTAGTCGAATCTAGATAGCTAGATTCAGAAGCAAATTGACGGATTTTTGACGGAGTGACAATTCAATTTTAAATGTGTGTTAAAAAGTGCGTAATAAATCATCAGTCCTATAATTCTTAAGAGTTATTATTAGGCGTAGGCTATTTAATGAATAGCCTACCGCTTTCTAGTCGAATCTAGATAAATAGATTCGGAATCAAATTGACCGATTTTTGACAATGTGACTATTCAATTTTAAATGTGTGATAAAAATGTGTTTTGTCAAACATCACTCATATACCGCTTCTAGTCGAATCTAGACAACTAGCCTCGGATTCAAATTGACGATATTTTACTGTTTTCTGGCTTCCGCAACACACTGCACAATGCCTAGTTATAAATAATATTCTAAATAAAATTATGCTGTGGAGACATATCGAACCGTGTTTAAAATTTAATACCTTAGGTATTCGTAAATCCCACTAAGACGATATCTTTATTTTAAGTGCTATTATAAATATTTAATATCCCCGTATGCATTGAGAATAACACAAAAATAATTTTTAATATTACCTTACCTACTGATTTTCTTTAGGAAGGTGCCAAAATATATGTTTTTTAATTTCTGCAATAGTATTGAGAATTATTATTATTCTCATACGATTTGTTACAAGGTTTGAATAACCCCGTGCGTAATGTATGAGTTAATAATACCTAGTTCTACGTTGTACGTGTTGAAATAGTAATTAATTAATTTCTGACACCAGCGTTAAACCATAGCTTCTATTTTAAAACTTCACTAAACGCCCAACCCCATAACCTAGATTTGTCATTTTTCATTTCTTTCTTCTAGTACCATGGTTAACTCAATAGCCGTAATAATCGATATTTTACCATCTATAGAATGCCTTCCAAATATTTAATTTTAATTGGTGTGTCCAACACGTGCTTATTTAATAGATTTATGTAGAAACAAAGATATCTTCTCTCTTGAGTCTAAAAGCATCTACGCCTATTTATATGAAGCAAATTAAATAACACACCCAATAGTTGACCAAATATGTACTTGCATATAAAATTAACAATACAATCAAATACCGAATAAATATTCGGCTGCAATCACATCTCTATTTTCCAACGTTATAAAATAATGTTTACAATAATATAAACAGTGCACTTATCTTCAATAAACAAGAATAGCAAAAACACAATCAGGTGGGATGCATTAAAAATATGTAAATATCTTTGAAACGTACTCTATTCTAGAAATAAAAGCATAATTCCGTTCCTATAATGCACGAAACATAATGCACCAAACTTACTTATATACCAACAAATGACGTCATTCACTGTGGCGTCTAGTGCCGCGCCATCTTATCTAGTAATTTTAAGAGGAAATACGGACATCAAAACATTTAATAAGATGGCTTCACAAAACAATTGCTGTCGCGTTGTGCCCGAACTATCATTGTTCAAAAGAAGGAGATAATAATAATAATAATATCATCCAGACCGAATTTCGGTCACGGCCGCCAATTATAATGGAGACTGACCATCAGCGCAGGAGATATTATAGAGCACTAGTATGTACAGACAGCGACACATCAACCTAGACTGTTTGGACTTTGAACTATTAGAAGTTGAACGCTGCGAGAGAGTACGTTATATTTTTGTTATTTTGTCTCATTCACTCTGAACGGGCCGCTGGCGTCACCGCCCGAGCTAATGCACCGTGATGAGTCGACACCACTATGCACTGTCCGTTTCCGACAATTCTCTATTTGGTATGTAGCGTAGTTATGAGTATATAAGTTGTCTAACTTGATGTGTAGCCGTGTGTATACAAACACAAGTGCACTCTCTGTTCTCTGTAAGTGAACCCTAATGATCCGACGGGACGGTTAATCCGACACGACCGTAGAGTGATCAGGCGTAGGACCAACTACTTTACGTGCTTTTCGAGGCACGGGGGTGTCTAACACCGCCAATTTTCTAACTCCGGGCTCGTATTGAGATTTCTTAACAGAAAAACCCAATAAGTTTTTGTTGGCCCGACCCGGGATTCGAACCCGAGACCTCATGCACAGCAGTCGTATTCACTATCGCTGCGCTATGGAGGCAGAATTAAAAAAAAAGTGGTAGCTACTGCTTGGACTGAATATATAATATATCTCTATAATATTATTAAGTTATTATTGTTTTTATCTTTAGTTTTTTTATAGTCTGTAGTATATGGCTTAATGGCTGCAACACCTTGTTAATCTGAGTTGTAAAATACTGAAATTATATTTAATTGGCGATTTAAAAGAGTGGCCGTGAGTTTCTTGCAGGTTTCTTCTCATAGGCTCAACCCTTTGCCTGAACCTACCAACTAACCTAAATGTAGCTTCAGTAGGTAACTTAGTAAACTCACTAACCCATATATTTTGACGTTCATAAGTGTTACTTTGTGACCTAAATGATTAAATGATTTTTGACTTTGACTTTGACTTTGACTATACCTCCGAAATCAAATCGTGTCCTCCAGTTACATCCGCCGAAATTAATATTTTTTTAATATATTTCACATTAACAATATAAAGACAATTTTGGCAATATCTGTATGTCTTTATTAGTTTCTCTAGATTTGTTTAATATGCGTCTGAAAACAGTATTAACACTGAGCGAATTTTAGATTTTTAAACATTCATATTGCATATCATATTTAAATATTATTAAAAAGAAAATATAAGAACATGGCAGTGCTTGATATAAATTATATTATAATTATTTTTGCTCTAGTGTCATTATTCAAGAAAAATAGGGAATACGTATGTATGGACGAAAAGCTACCCGCATTTCCTCTTAAGTGAATAATATATTATATTTAACTTAAGCTGCAGTAAAATACTACATAAGAAGGTATATTTTTATTGTATTACACCAAAAGCTCTTAGACTACAATTGATAAAATGATAAAACGAACACCTTTATTTTATGACCCACATGCGACTCGACCGGTTTCGCACGTATAGTACAGAACCTTTATAAATTATACACCTAAACCTACGTTATGAATCACTTCATCTATTGGTGAAAACCGCATGAAAATCTGTTCAGTAGTATTTGAGTTTATCGCGAACAGACGCGCCGGGGGACTTGTGTAATAATATAATAATAATAATATTCTACCACATACACACAACACTATCTAGACCAAACTAAGCAGAGCTTGTACTATGGGTACTAGACAGAACATACATATATACTTTTTTGTAAATATATACATATTATACATAGAAACACCCAGACCAAGCCAAACATCCATGTTCATGCACAAAAATATTTGTCTTGTGCGGGAATCGAACACGCGACCTCAGGCGTGGCAGTCGGTTACACTAACCACTAGGTACGCCATCGAGGCCGACAATGTAATGTTTTTATACTGGCGCTATAGGTAAAGCAAGACTACATTACATATATATTCCTGCTTAATCAGTCACGACAATGTAACTAAGATATTATCACACACAACCGTAATTTCCACACCTCTTATTATTCTGCAGAATAGTGGTACTTCCCCGCTGTTTCTATTTAAGCGCAATTCCCAGTGTAAGTAAGACCCTGGTTTGGCCTTAAACTATCAAGTCTCAGAATACCAGACATAATTAAAAATCGATTTTGTAGACCGCCGGTGTGCCACTGCAGCTCAATAGGTTAAAGCAACAGTTATAAACATTAATTATAAGAATAGTCTAAGAGCTTTTAGGGCGCGTTCCCACATTGTCGTGACGATAGATTATCGTGTCGTTTAAGGCGTCGTGACTTGTGTATTTAAATAGGTGTTCACCTCATATAGGACGACACGATTAACTATCGTCCACGACTTTTTTTGCAATGACGACAGATTGTCAAGTCAATGGGAACTGCTAGCATGACAGTCGTAAAACGAAAAAAAACGTCACGACTAATCATGACGACAAATCGTGTGTCGTTATTGCAACTATCTATCGTAGGCACGATAAAAATATCCTCTCGTCGTTTACACGTTCAACGATAAAATATTTCTACGACACAGTGACGATAAACAGTCGATATAATGGGAACAGCTAGAGAAGACAGTCGTCCAACGATAAATTTATCGTCACGACATAGTGGGAACGCGCCCTTAGTGTATCACAAATGATATGTCACAGTCACGACTTCATTTTAAACGTAGTAATATCGAGATTCATATTACTTGTATATTTAGTATATTTATATATATACTTACTTACCAGTAACTAAATACACATGCTATTTCCATTAAATAATTATACAAAAATTCATGCATTCACGAAATCAGACGATTTACAATTTGCGACAAATATAAAGTTACATAAAAAAAAAAACATTCGCTTCAAAGTATCAAAATAAATTCAAAGACAAATTCATGAAAGGTTAATTGAAAAATATGTAATTGATATTTTTCAAATCATCGATTTAATATATTCAATGGTATTTTCATATATTTGTTTACAACACACAACTATAATCATATAACAAATATTTTTATACGATCGTTGATTACTAATATTGTAAACATGCTAAACAAAAAATAAGGCATTCATGATTATCATCAGATTAACAAAAATTAATCATTGTTGTCATTAAACCAATTAATTATTCATATTATTGTCATCCGCAACAAAGCGCTATATGCAATCTTAATCAAAGAAGCGCTATATGCAATCTTAATCAAAGACATCTCTTTTAATGTCCTGGTCTCCCACAATAACACTTAGCTCGACCTGGAATCGAAGCCGAGGTCTTACCCATAGCAGTCGCATTCCCTACCTACTCTACCATGGCAACAGTGCCTGTAACAAAATCTTTGACGCACTATTTCAAATGTACTCGTATGAAAACTCTTACTTCTGTTCATCGAAATCGAAACCTCTAAAAACTCGTACTAGGTATAAAATGTTAATCATCATATCATTCCAATTTTAAATATTTAAAAGGAAATGTCAAATGTATAATTATTATTGTACAACAGTACTTCTGAAATCTCCATAGAGAAACATCAAAAGAAAAATCCACAAAATCCATTTCCTATTTTAGTTAGTAAAAACGAAATTATAAGGCACAGCAATTGGTTAATCAGTTTGACAATGACAAAAATTGTTTAAGGACCAGCGTAGACGTGCCACAGTTAACTAGCGGATGAAGTTCATCAACAAACTAATCAGGTTTTATACCTAAACTTCCGCCTAGCCCTAAGTTAATTGCAGACACGTCATGACTGACTCACCGTACGTTGATCTAATTAAGTTCTTCTAACGGTTTTGTACGCATTCAACCCTATTTCAAATAATACTAAATTGACAAATATGGCCGCTGTCTAGCGTCAGATAGTAAGCATTTGTCAAAGCATATAAATGCGATTAGTTTCTGAGGTATCAATAACGCATTGTCAACTCTGGAAGAAAGACATAGGTACGCTGGCAGTAAAACGGACAAAGAGAACTAATTTCCCATTTTTTCTAACTCTAAGATTTACGGTGATTCACTTCCGTTTCTCACTTGTTTACTGTATACTGCTTTTCAGAACGTGACTTAGTTTATGGAGCGCTATTAAAATAGCTGTTTATAATTGGCGAAATTGTATTAGAAATTTGAATGAGGCTCGATTCGGTTTGACTTTTTAATACTATCAGATATGATTTGAATACGATTGTAGGCTTCGCTAGTTCACATAGTTCTTGGGATGATCATACGAATTTGGCTCGCAGGGCCCAAATTTTTCAGCGTCAATATATTCAGCATCATATTACTACACTGCGTACAAAACCTAATACAAATGAAATTTCACTAAAATAATCTATTGTTACACACGTTAACCATTGCGGCTTAAGTGTGCGCTTCGGTGGTTTCGTCCTCAGTGCTGTCCTCAATGTACAGGTGCACCCGCGTGTAGCCCGACGGCTCCTTGAGACTCTTGTTGTATATGATGTTGTGGGCCCATGCTCGGCAGCGAATGACAACCAGACGATTCCCTGGAATTATAATAAGACGGTGTTACATACACGCTCGATAAATGTTGCATGATATCCTCACGCTTTAATAATTCTTCTCTCTAGTCTTTATTATTCCCAAGTCACTTGTGGTCGGCTTTCTAGTCTAACCGGATTTGACTGGATATCAGTTTTTACACGGAGCGACTGCCACCTGACCTCGAAAGGCTAACGATACCCTAAGGCTAGACCAATGTCAAGATATTATAGGGCACTGACTGCCCAATAACGACTGTCATAGATGTTCATGGCAGCCGCGACCCACGGCTTAACGTGCTCTCCGACGCTTCCGTGCCTGCAGGCGATAATTGTCAATCAATCCTCAAGCTTTATATAGTGTCTTAATCTCTTATAAGTTTTGCTGTGGAGTCATCTTAGTGAACGAAGGCGTTTAAATTACAGTACCTATCAAGTTTGTTTAGGGCTGACATTTCGATCTTACCGTTTGATTAAAAGTGTATTCAGTAGTAATTAAGGAAATGTTTACAGATTTATATTTTGCAATATTGGTAACTTGGACGATATTGGTAACTTTGTAACTTTGGTTTAACGAGGAAACGGATATACGTAGATTGACTGATAAATCTTTATAAACGTAATGTTACATTTTGTTGTGGCTGCCTGATTATGGATAACACACATGCAGCTAAGTAAGGGTTAGTAAACCAATGGCCTCCATCAATTGTGTGACAGAAATTTTATAGTAATTATATTAAACCATAATTGTCTGATATGCCAAACATTGTTATAATTGTGACACTTAAATGACTAAACGATATTTTAATTAAATTATTTATAAGAATGAAATGAAAATTTCGTTCACTCATTCGCAACACTTTTATACTATCGCATTGCATGATTTATAATTATAACCCATGCTCGGTATGCATTTGCATACCTTTTTGAAAGGCTTGACATTTGGACCACGTTGCACTGGGATATCAGGCTTTCGTTTGTGAGATGGATATTTCTATATCCACCTCACAAACGAAAGCCTTACATGCGATTAAGTAAGAATACCCAAACATCTTTACACATTTATGTGTAATTACTATAATATCACAAGTTTTAAATTACAACAAACTAGAATTGTGCAGCTTACGTGGTGGTGTCAATTTGACGGCGACTAGAGGACTCCTGTAGCCTTCGTCGTTGACGTATGGGTAAAAAACAGATGCTAAACCTCGACCCCAAGGGTATTCTATTTTTGTTTCGTTATCCTTCTCTTCTGCACACGTTATCCATACTTGTTTTTGCTGAAAATGAGGTTATATGCGAGTTAATGTTATTATGCTGACAGCCATCTTGTTCTATTTTCGTGATCCAAGTATTTGTTAATTAAAATGGTTACTAGTACTCTGGTTTTCACTATTAGATGGTTGCTGCTTTAAGTAGGTATTTTTAGAGATAGATGTAACGACTAGAAATTATGTTCAATTATATAATTGAACATCATTTTATCAAGGCGTACAACGAAGCTCTGTTTTTGGTCTATTGGTAGTTTTGAGCGGCGCTATATTACGGGTAATGCGTCGGGCTTGCGATAGAGAGGTCGTGGGCCCGAAGCCTACAAGTTGCCCAACCGAGCCACTCACTTCTAACACAGGCTTTCTAGCTTAGGGGTGTTGAAGGGGTTACCAAGAATACCAGTAATTTGTAGCTCTCATTAACTTTGTAACTTTGACTGTAACCGTCTTTAAAAATATATCTGTATTATAATAGTTTAATCATACGTTCTTAATAATCGACCAAATATTGTGATACACAACAAAATAAAATAAGTAAAGAATCATTATTTCATCACCCCGGCTTATGATTAACGTATATATTAGGTGCAGGCTCACTTCTAAAGGGTTTCGACTGCGAATGTATTCGGTGAGATCTTCGGGCATGTCTCCAGGCAAGTCCGTGGCAGCGTACCATTGTGGCTTCCATCCGATTATCTGCAACATTATCACGACATTATTCAGTTCATTAGTTCTTCAGAAAAGTCAGCTACTACGGGATTCTTAAACTGGAACAAACTCGCCGCTTACTCCAACTACAGAAGATCACAACCTAATAACTTTATCTTGAGTGCCTGCGGTGATAAGGGTTTCCAGGGCGCTTTAAGAAAGTGTCTTGCTGTCAGCGAGGAATTTCCTTGCGCTGGCAATAGGTTCATCGATTTTTTTATGGACAGGCTTCATTGGTACTGCTCGATTGCAAGCGTCAATAAACTTCAGTATACTATCACCCCGGTGCTAAGGATTTTCAGGCGCATTTCGTTACGCTGTTAGCGAGGGCTTCACTTGAACAATGAAACTATGGCAACACTTGAAACTATGGCAACTGAGCCGTCGTTTTTTTAAAAGAAGACTGGACTGATGGTCCTTGTTTTGCATGCGTCTGTAGACTTAAGTATGGTCTAAAGGTTATGGTCCCTTAGGTAAAAAAATATTCATATCTTATTGGTCTTATATAACTCAGCAGATGATACCAAATCCATCAAAAGTACTGGTAATATATTATTCGACGGAAAGCTCTTATAAAGTACTAACAAATGAGCATGCAATTTTGGCTTTTGGTTGCCATACTGTCCTAAGCTTGCAAATTTGCTTATTATTACGTGGATCCTAAAACATTCCTGTCAAATTGTGGCTATAATTCACATCTATGTATACCTTTGAGGATATGCAACTGAAGAACTGAGTGATTATGCTTTTTTTTATTAAACAAAGACAACTTCCGTAGTAGGTATAATTCCTGTGTCTCGGAGGACTCGACAATCATTCAAATAACGGATACGCGTACCTTGTTAACTTTAACAAAGATGCAGGGGCTGTCGGGGAAGCCATAGTTGTCATCTGACGTGCAATTCTTGTGGTTCAGATACCACCGCTCGCTGCTGTAATCTGGGGATAATAATAAATTCTCAATATAGCAAAGACCAAAAACGTGGGTCTCAAAATCCATGCGTGACAACAATTTTCTCCTGATTATAATTTAAGAAACTGTCAAAATAACAAACAAATAATATTATATCTAACTAAAACAGAATAGTGTACAAAGAATAACAGCTTTAACAGACGCTGTTTTTTAATCGTTAATAGACAATAGACGTGGACAATAAATTGCTTAACTTTTAATACAAATATAATATATGCGCGTCTATCTATACTTTTACAATGCTGTGACGAGGCTGTGTCTATACAGGTGATATATTTCTGAAAACTAATGAATGGTGATATATTTCTGAGAACTATTTAGAGGAGTCTGAACTTTAAACTAACGGTATTTTCTATCGAGTTGTTCGGCAATCACACAAAAACCACTGAAGGGATTTCGATGTATTTTGCACAATTAAGGAAATCTTGGTTTTTAATTTTTCCCTGTGGTTAGTGGCCAACCTATTGTCAAGAGTTGTTCAAGCCGGCAACGGTCAATTTGGCAACAACCCGGACCGACTTTTTATGTGCCCTCCGAAGCACGGAGACGCTCAGATGAAATACCACTAAGCGGTCACCTATCTATAGACTGACCGCACCCAACGTTGCTTGACCTCGCTAATTGTTTACCGATCAGTGAGTGCAACTGGCTATGAGCGCCTCATCGTTTAGGAAATAGAAATACAATTTGATATAAGACACGTTTCATATAATTTTGTTTAGTAAAACCGGAGATATGGTGCATAGTTATATCCACCAAGGGAAATCTTAGGTTAACCGTTGATTGCGTGCAACCGATCCCGGGCAAATATTTATTAATAGTATCAACGCTATGTCCTAAAAAATGATCTATTTTGTTGCATATATGAGCCGGCTCGCTCAGAAAATTGCCTGAGTGGTGGGCTCGCCCAGGCAACCGTCTTATTGCTAATTACTGCGTTTCACCCGGTGGCAAAGAGTTACAGAGATAAGTACCCATTCATTACCTTTCATCCCACCTTTAATTCCTTTTGCTTAGGGTTAAACACTCGAGTGATTGCCTCCGTATTGCAAGCAATTATAAATTACACTAACAAATTTTCATTACATTAGAAAAGCCACATTATAATCAATACATAATATAAATTAATTACAAGTGGCAAGTAACCTAGTAGGCAAGTATACAAGTACACAAGTAAACGAGTACACAAGTATTGATTTGACTCAATAGCGATGGCACTAGAAATTGGTTGGCGGGGCGCGCCCAGTGCCGGGGCGTGGTGCGACGTGAAGTCTATAACAGTACTTGCTGTTTCTATTACTTTGTGATTAGTTTGTTACTATGTTATACTGTATTTGTATGTAGATATAAATATTGCCTAATAGAGGGCTAAGCAGAGGTCTTTTATACTCATATTCCAATTTTAGTTTGCCAGTTATGTGAAATTGTGCCACAGAAGGTTTTTCTGTGACGGTATTCTCAGAAAATCCTTATATCACTTTTACAACTCGGAAAGGTGGAACTATAAACGAAATCTTTTGCTATGGGAGCAACGAAAAATTATTTCTTACAATAAAATTAATAAATATTACACAGATATATCTACCTATACTTCTCCCTAGCCTTTATTATTCCCAAGTCACTTGGGGTCGGCTTTTCTGGTCTAACCGGATTTGACTGTATATCAGTTTTTACACGGAGCGGCTGCCACCTGACCTCCGCAACCCGAAGGCTAACGATACCCTAAGGCTAGACCAGTGTCAGGAAATTATAGGGAACTGACTTCCCAGTAACGACTGCCATAGATGTTCATGGCAGCCGGGACCGAGAGCTTAACGTGCTTTCCGAGGCACGGAGCAGGCGATAATTGTCAATCAATACGCACATAATTTCGAAAAGTCTTATAACTTCCGAAAGTCAGAGGTGCGCGACGTGGGTTCAAACCCGAGACCCTCTACATTGCAGTCTGTTGGTCTCCTCACTGAGCTATCGCCTCTTATGATGATATATCTACCTATACATTAATGGTAATGTCCATTATTCTTAGGACATACCTATTTTAATTATTTATACTCCAGTATTACACTCACATATATTTTTAAGACAAGCAATACTAAATAGCGATACATAGCAGTAGTAAATGTGGTCCTAAAACTACATATACTAGGTGAAATATGAACGAATTACACCACTGCTTACCCCTTCACATTACTTTTCGAAGTTATATGCGTATTAAATAGTTAATTATCGCTTGCTTTAACGGTGAAGGAAAACATCGTGAGGAAATATGTCTGAGAGTTCTCCATAATGTTCTCGAAGATATGTGAAGTCTACCAACCCGCACTAGGCCAGCGTGGTGGACTATGGCCTAACTCTTCTCACACTGAGAGGAGGCCCGTGCCCAGCAGTGGAACAGTTTAATACAGGGCAGATATTATTTATTTTACCACTTCAAGGATGAAGACGTGCCACCATATATGTATACATACCTGCAAAGAACTCGTCCAGTTGTTTGATATACGGCTGATAGTTGCTGCTGTTATCTACCTTTATGCGCAGCACCGTGTTGTCCGGGACAGGTCGCGCCGTTACACCGGGGTTCGCTCCTGGAAATATATTACATATGTTATAGAATTTCTATTTCACTTCATTATCCTTTAAACAGACATCTGCCGCATTAGGAGTCATTTGTGAGTCACGGGAGACGTTACAAACATTTTCTTTTTTTTGTACAACTAAGATGGCAAACAAGCGTACGGTCCACCTGATGGTAAGTGGTCACCGTAGCCTATGGACGCCTGCAATACCAGAGGCATCACTTGCGCGTTGCCGACCCTTTAGAAAAAAATTGAAGTGGGAAGGAGAAGGGAAGGGGGAAAGAAGTTGATTGGGCCTCCGGCACTCTCACATCACATTTAAACATCGGACATAAGAAAACCCAGACTCAGAATGACTACTTGTGGACCACACAATTTTTTGTCTCATTTCGGGATAGAAACCACAATACTCAGAGCAGTAGCAGCGATGAAGCGACCACTAAGCCACCCATTATCTTATCTTATCTTGTGTGGGGGCCAGTCAGTACAGACCGGCGACACTTCGACCCAGTGGGATCTTTTGTGTCGACTTCCCCAATAACGACTGCCACAGATGTTCATGGCAGTCGGGACCGACGGCTTAACGTGCTCTCCGAGGCACGGAGCAAGCGATAAATGTCAATCAATACGCACATAATTTCGAAAAGTCATATAACTTCCGAAAGTCAGAGGTGCGCGACGTGGCTTCGAACCCGAGACCCTCTGCATTGCAGTCTGTTGGTCTCCCCACTGAGCTATCGCTGCTTAAGCCACCCATTAACTATCCAAAATTACAATAATTATGTATATGTAACATTGTTTACTCCATAACAATATTTAAACGCTACTTAGTGCATATTTTCCACGGGCTTCACACGGAAGTTCTGCGAGTATAACAAGTCAAATACGCCTGCTCACATTAGCGTTCACTGGTCATTTTGGCACCAACGACTTCCTGTGCAGATTGAGATTGACAAACAATTTGATCTGCAGAGCCTGCGGCGAACAGGACGAGTCCATATCGCACCTACTGTGTGAATGTGACGCGTTGGCTGGATTGAGGATGGGTCTGATGGGATTGGCATATCCAAACCCTGAAGACTTCGGGCTTCTCCCTCTGAAGTATACGCTGCGGCTGATGCAGTACATTCATAGAGAGATAGCTAAGGGATAGATCTTGCCACTGACACAAAAGATCCCAAGGGTCGATGTATCGCCAGTCTTCACTGATTGGCCCCCACATAAGATAAGATAATGCATATTTTGCTATCGAAAAGGTAGCCAGATTTGTTTCATATCTTTGGATTTGAAGCAATAAATGCCACTGCTATAGTTGAGGTTTGATACCCGCATCAGGCAGTGTTGTTGGATTCTTCTGTCAAGACATTCTTAGTAGCAGCTCAGACTCTGGACCTGTATCTGATACACAATTGCCTCACCCTTTATTAGGTGAGACCTACAGAAATAGCTGGATAAATGTGGGTTTAACAAACCTTTTAAGAATATAGAAGTGAGACTTTGTATGTAAACACACTACAGCATAAGGATTTACAAGTAAGGTTTATATCTTTTTTGTGTTGCAGAAAACGTTTACCATCGGACGGTAAACTTATTTGCAAATATTGTAATTCAAAATATCATCCATTTGCTTTATTATTTACATAAACAAAAGCAACAATCATAATTTACAACTTAACTAATATTCACAAACCTAATTACTTATAAATAAAACAAAGTGAAAAGCAACAAAATATGCGACTGTAAATTTAAAATTAAATTAAATATTGAAATTGAAATATCATCCTGGTATCGATATCAATACATTGTCTGTCAAGGAATCAAACTGGAATCGTACAGTCCTGCATTCACCACCATTTATATCAACAAAGGTATTTAAACTTTATCCATACAGCGGTTTAAAAAGCTTCCTGGTATCCAGAATAAAACATTATCTGTCTGGAAATGGACCTGGCACCTTACAAGCACGATAATAATATGCTTGTACGTACAATACCAACAACAATGTTATAACTCTACTATAGTTGCACCTACACGTCACACATGCAAATTAATTATTTTCATACGTACGCAGGACGTGTTACAATTCAAACATGTAATTAAAATCAACATTGTTTGTATATACAGTACGCATTGTGTATGATACAATGTGGTGGTACATTTCTGGGTCATTTTAAGAATTACCGGCATCGAAATATAGCTAGATTTTATGTTAAAGAGTTTTAAAGGCGAGGCGATATTGCTTGTAATAGGGAAATATTGCATGAGGCTGCCGTGCATGAGGTCTCGATTTCAATTCCTCTATCAAACAAACTTTTATTCGTTGAAATTACTACTACTTTGTACGGATTTATCGCGTTGTTTGCTTTTTAAAACACTACTAATACATAAATAAAGAAAGTTGTTTCAAATAATGAGCTCTATTTCTTCTTTCTTTTTTATACTTATTTTACCATTACTTACCTTAGCTCACAAAAGTTTTAAATATCAGCTGAGTGACGGGTATAGTTTTAATTGGACTTCAGGTTGAAAACTATTTAATGTTCAATTGAATAATGTGTAATACTTAATCTGTTTTCTGGTACTGTACCCGTTAAATAAAAATAACATAAAATAATGGAAACAGTGCGATAAAATTCGTATAATCTAGTTTAATTTTAATGCATACCATTCGCGTAAACGTAACATTAGACGTAATATTTGATTTTTCTTTCAAAAAAATCTCTGTAGGAGTATGGAACTGCCAACACTGGTTCGGAACCTATCGTGTAGGACCTAAAACTGCTGGTGAAATGTAGGCGTGATAGACGCCTGGTTAAACCATCGGTGATATAAGCAGACAGTTATGTATATATATGTACAAGAATAATCAGTAAAGTACAAGAAAAGGGGGAAAACAGGTCGAGGTAGTCCTGTTTTTAGAAGTTAATAAATAATTGATCCTTTACATGCAGTATTATTACGAGTAAACTGAATAAACAATACCATCTTATCTTTTTATTTGAGTTGTATGTTTGATTTGATTAATTGAAAAGTTTCTGAAAGGTAGTTCAACAAAAACTTGATAACGGTCGATTGATGTCAACTGCTGTGATGGCTAACTGAATAGGCAATAGCCAATCATGTCACTGGACGTAAATGTCATTCTGACACGTGGTTTATTAGCCTCTCAGAAACTGGATGTTATTTTGGAATCACTATTAAGAACCTATTGAAAACTTTAGACTGTTGACCATGCTTAACTAATCAGGGAATCCAAGCTATTCAGACTATTAAGCATTTTTACTAACCAGGGATTCTAAAGTTAATTGCATTATCCCTTTCAGTGATTCCTTTCATATAAGATCATAATAATATAGGATACTTCTACTTTAAGTCTTTATTCTGTGAGGATGTAACACTTCCTCGATCGAGTCAACTCATTTCATTCATAGTGAAACCAGCTAGGCATTCCCGATGCCAACAAACGTATATTTCATTCTAATTTCGTTACTACAATTAGTTCTGCTTCCGTCCGCTTTGTCGCTAGAGAACATCTTGTGTATATGTGGGCAATACCCACTAGCAGTGTTTATACGGTATCCGTTCAGGTCAGCTGTGTTATACGCGTTTCTATTATTTTAATAAGTTGTTTACATATTCATTGTGTTATTGTGGTGCAATTCCGAGAAGGACGGTCGGCCGGTACCTGACTCGTAACCGTACTATGGATCTTTTTTGACTGCTAATGGATAATCAACTATTGGAACATTATGAAGATGATTATAACTCGGCGCATAATGATTAATCATTCTATGAATGAAAGCGAAATGGTTGATATAAAAGAAAGCAAATTAGTTGAACTTACACAAACAGAAAAAAATAAAGAAAATATGATAAAGATGAAGAAGAATCAATTTTACTAATTCATAATCTAATAAAATTTATTCGATTATAAATTAGTAAAATTCAATAGTAATAGTAGTATAACAGTTTCAAAATTACGTAATACAGTGATTAATAAACAACGCGATAAAATCCGTATATAGTAGTTTAATTTAAAAAAAAAATTTCATCATATATAAATATTTTGAAA
Source organism: Catocala nupta (assembly GCA_963675205.1). Classification (NCBI taxonomy): domain Eukaryota; kingdom Metazoa; phylum Arthropoda; class Insecta; order Lepidoptera; family Erebidae; genus Catocala; species Catocala nupta. Next base: position 1,271,998 of record OY776089.1, on the reverse strand, counting down.
GTGTTGTTTGTGTATACCCCAACCACTACGGTTGGGGTATACATCCAATACATCTAAGACGTTTATACATTGGTCTAGTTAGAAGTAGACTAGATTACGCTAGTCATCTGTATTTGTTGAGGACACGGCGCTGCACACTTTGGCGGTGTGCCCCGCCTGGGCATCGCAGCGCCGTGATTTGATCGCGGCAGTCGGATCGGCTGCTATCTCGCTCCCGGCCGTAGTTCAGTCTATGGTCCGGAGTGTGAGGTCGTGGAACGCCGTCGCCTCCTTCTGCGAGGAAGTGATTTCCATCAAAGAGCCGGCGGAGCGGGAGAGAGAGTGTTTAAACCCTCTCCCCAACCGCAGAGCCGGGCGCCGGAGGGCGCGAGATGACCTCCAGCCACCCTGAGGTTTGACCTGGGAGTGGTGGGCTTTGTGGGCCTGCCCGCCATCCGTTCAGCACCAGGTCCGACAGGCGGCGTCCGTATTCCCACGCGCGCCTCTGTTTCGAGTCCGTCTCCCCTCTAGAGGGGGGACAGTAGGGTATATTATAAAAGTGAGTTCTTTGGGTAGGTCTCTTCGCGTAGTGGCCTGCCGTTTCACACGGCTGGCCGTAACCTCGGCGGGGTCGCGACCGCATGCGAAAGCGATTCGCGCGGCCCCGTCGATAGTGGTTTTGTCGAGGAACACCGTGGTAGGTTTATATGGTATTCCGGGAGATACTTTACTATTATTCCATCTTTCTTTTACTCCGGCGAGTCCGACATAATCCCTCCGCCCGCCCCCGCGGAGGGATATGCGTCATAGCATTTCACCACGTAAAAAAAAAAAGTCATCTGTATAGTTCTAGTTGTACCACACGTCTAAATAAACTACAAATAGTTCAGGACTAGCTTTTGCGAATAATGGGAGGTTTTGTTAGAAGTCCTGTGCACGCTATGGAAAGTGAGCTATATGTTAAACCATTAAATATACGTAGGTATTTTTTGGATACAAAATACTGGCTTAAGATACAATCCATTGAAGACGACGAGATAGCTGATTTGATTAGACAACTCTATGATCCTGAAAAATGTCTCTGTCCCTTCTGTCTTTAGAACATTTTAAAGCAATTCCTTTGTATATAAATAAGCGTCTTGAATTTTTTGGTTTTGGTATATGGATGACCTTTTATCAAAGTAATAGACAAATCCAAGCATCACTATGATGCTATAGACCTTTATAATATATCTTTCGAGTTTATAAATAAGAATTGCTGAGGTTATTACAGCATTTTCACAGACGGCTCAAAAGGTAAACATTATGTTGGTGCTGCTTAGACCCCCAAACAAATATTTTCATTAGAATTAAAATTAAAACACCGCATATCTGCATAATGGCTGTAGAATTGATAGCTATCGCAGAAGCTGTTTCGTACATTGAATCGCTGAGTACTTTGATGAGAGGTCCCTTACTGCGGGTATATGGTAGGTACTTATAAAACTTTACAATCAAATCCTTGTCGTTTTGTTTGGTTTGCGAGTTCCAGTTTAATAAGACAAGATGTTATAACTGCCTTGCGGATCCGTTCCGGACACATGCTACACTGAACAGTTTGATGTACATGGTGAAAAAGAAACCTTCATTTAACTGCTTTAGATGTAATATCAGAGAAGATGTTTACCACATTTTAGTGGAGTGTGCATGGAACGAGGTTGAGCGGAAACAGTTTGAGGTAGATGAGTCCTGATGTTTAAGGTCTGTTGGAGTCTGTAATAGCATCTTGTCTGTTCCTTTATCAGAGCGGACGATATGCTTGTATAAAATTGTAAACAGTGCACTAAAAGTTAGATCCTAATACCATGTTAATTTCTTTGTGTTATTGATTATTTTTATTGTCTTTGTTATTGTATCTTCCTATGGAGGCGACATGATCACTAGCGAAGTGATCAATCCTATTATCTATGGTAAATAAAGAAAAAATACCCATTAGAATGTGGTACCCAATAAAATAAACAATTTTATAATATGGACATTAAAGTACGTTATATGGATTTTTATCGCGTTGTTTATTTAACACTTTATTACAAAATTTTGAAACTGTTACTCTACTATTATTGAACTTTACTACTTATTAAGTTAATTAAATTATTAAAACTATGTATAAGTTCACACTTTTCCGACGTTTCGGTTGCTTTTCAACAGCCATGATTACGGGTCGACTAAGACCACTAATGGGTTAACATGCGATCATGTAAATATTGAGCATGAGCGCGTTAATACTCCTTTTTCTGTTATGTTATACAGTTTTAATTGTATATGCCAGTTATATTACGATTATTATTACAGTATGTATATAAAGATGCAGTGTTGCACTGACACGCTAACACAACGATCACGGACCAAATTACGATCTGATTATGCAAATATAAGTTCAAATAGTTCACTTTACATTGGGTTTCCTTTCAATTGCCGTTTTGTAGGTACCTAACGTATTGTTTTTCATAGTAGAAAGCTGATAGAAAGCATATATTTTATTTCAGAATTCAGTCTGGTTAGCACAATACATGTTGTTATACAACAAGAACTAAAATAATTTACAGGTACCTATTAAAATGAACAAAATTAACAGTTAATAAAAATAAATTGTGCCAAGGCGAGAATGAAAAGGGCCTTGCCTCACTTTACGCTACAATACCATACTGCTGTAGAGCTAATTTTCCTTAATAATAATAATATCTAAGTCCCTAATAATAATAATATATAATATAATATACATGTATATTATATATCAGCCCTCTAGGTATATAAATCGCCCCACTATTGGGCACAAGCCACTTCTCAGTGTGAGGAAAACTACTTTTTAAAATTGCTTTGTATTTTGTATAGTTATCACAAAATAAGTAATCTATACTAATATTCTAAAAGTAAAAGTTTATGAGGATGTATAGATGTTTGTTACTCTTCCGCGTAAAATTTATTAAACCGATTGCGATGAAACTTGGTATGTAGATAGCTGGAGACCTGGATTCCCACATAGGCTTTTTATCCCGATATTCCCACGGCAACGGGACTTCACGGGCAGAATCTAGTTAGATATAAGAAAAATAACAACAATTTCATCAGTTATCGTAGGTTAGTTTAATTTCCTGATCAGGCAGAATATCAGCGTTTTCTGTTAGAAAATTGTGAATAGCAGCATTGAAGCTGGCAGTCTGCGTAGTACGATACGGCTTCAGATTTACCATCAACTATATACTTACTAAACTTAAAATCATAACTGGTGAAATGTGGTACCTCATAAACCTTTGCCTTACCTCTTCGATATTATACAAGTGTGGTTATATCTATGTAACTTACCAATAAGCGATTCTTCTAGCATATACGTGGGATGCTTCTCCTCCAGGCTGAGAAACAGTCCTCCCATGCAGAGCCCGAACAGTAGCGCCAGAACAGCGTAGAACACCATGTAAAATGTCAGCATAATACCTGGAACAACACAACACCATATTAACTACTAGCTTCAAGGACTATGGCTTCGTATAATAATAATAAACCTCTCTGGGACAGTCGTTATCTCCTCATGAGACTGACGCTATATCGGTGGGCACAGTAACAACGTTATCACCAGGTTAAATAAAAGCGCACAAACCGCAGGGCAACTTGTGGCGAGCTGAATGTTAGTGGTGACACTGCGGTCCTGAATGCCTCAGAGTCGGTTAAGGCCTCGTCCCTGGCTTGCCGTAACTGGTTGGCTGGGGTGGAACTTCAAGAGCGCCCGTAGGACTCTTAACTCTGGCTTGCCTTAGTTGGCTGGCCAGAGGGGGGCCGCTAGAGATATATGCTTAGGGGCGGCAGTGTCATTTTTAAGGGGCACCGTTGTCATGAGACCCATGATGGTGAAACCGGCGCCGCACCGCTCGATATAGCCCTAGCCATTCGCACCGGTGTTGCCCTCTGCTGCTGGATTGTATGCCTATGGTGGCTATTCAGGGGGCCCAGCTAGTGAGTTGGCAAGTCACCGTTTGCCCATCCGATTGATGCTATTAGTGTATTTAGGGCAGACGCCGTTTTTCATCCATAGTTACCAATATACCGGTCCATCAAACACTCATGCCCGTAGCCCAGAAGTATTAGAGCACATATGTAGCAATAGTCCTACGCCTGCTACGGCTAGTACCGCTGTAGGTGTTCCATCCCACTTTAGATTCAAACTCTCGAAGGGCCTCTTCAAGTTGGATCTGTCTCCGTGTAACTTGTAAGCCTCCCAACGGGGCAGATATTTTTCTAAAATTTTAAAGAAATATCTGTGATAAGAGAAACATAATAATAATTTATTTATTTATTACTATAGTGGTAAAACATGAATACAGTCCATAAAGTATTATATCCGAGCAAAATGTTCCAAAACAGGCGGTCACAGTTAAGTTGATAAATTCTTTTTGTTTAATACATATAAAATATACTTTTACCAAAACACAACTGTGTTTACAATTACTCCGTATAAAATATTCAAAATAATTAATATTTTCGCCTACAAAATTACGTAAATTTGCGCGAACAATGCAAAATCGTAAGCTCGTGTTACGTGATTTTTAGATTATAACAGTAGAAATCTATCCCATTTTACAGCTTAAACGAAACATAAATAGTTATATTACAATTTGTCCGTCCCAAATATTTAAGTTATTGTTGTCAATAAAGATACATATTTATCAAAAAAGCACTTCAAATCCTCCATACAATTTCACTATGGCGGCCGCGCGCCAATTTGAATATCGAGCTCTGTCATTCAGTCCAACGGCGTCTTACGCTCGGCGCAGTCTCAATATAGGTAATATAATATGGGTGCCTGTAAACCTGTGCCGACGGGCGACGAGCATGTAAACCAAATTGTTAAAAGACACATTCTACACTACGCTATAAGTCCTTCGTCGCTGGTGACTCTACAAACTTATTTGTTATATAAAATTTTTAACTGATTTGTTATATAAAATTTTTAGATAGGGAGAAATATGTGTATCCGTCTGACGTGAGCTTTAGATTTAAAAAAGTAAGTCCATCAGACGTTGAAAAAGTAATTAACATGTTATCTGGCAAAAAATCACCTGGCCTAGATGGAATAAGAGTAGAAGATGTAAGGTACCTGCGCAAACAAATTAGTCCCATACTAGCTAACTTTATCAATATGTGCTTAACAAAAGGTATATACCCCGATCAGCTGAAAAGCGCCATAATACGCCCAATTTATAAGTCCGGAAGCCACTTGGAATATGTTAATTACAGGCCAATAGCAATATTATCTGTTATAGACAAAATAGTCGAAAAAATTGTTGTGTCACAGATTGGTACATTTCTAGAATCAAATAACATACTCACTCACATCCAGCACGGTTTTAGAAGGGGTAAGAGTACTGTGTCTGCCCTGACGAGCTTTGCAGATTACATAAATGAATGTTTGGATTCAGGGAAACAACTGATAGCACTTTTTATTGATTACAAAAAAGCGTTCGATACACTGGATCATGATATACTATTGCAGGCTATGAATGAGTGTGGCATACGTGGCCCCACCAATACTTGGTTCAGAAACTATTTATGTAATAGAAAAATACGTACTGTTGTCAATGGAGTGACTGGGGAAGACGCTGTTGTCAGTTCGGGTGTGACTACTGGTTCAGTATTTGATCCCGTAGGGTATATTATGCATGTAAACAGTGTGTCGAACGTAGTAGCCGAATGTAATGTGTATATGTATGCAGACGATATGTGTGTCCTTTACGCCTCCAAAGATATATCGCAGGTACAAACAAATATACAGTCAGATTTTGAAAATATAACGAAGTGGGCTCATGACAATGGCATCATACTTAATCTCAATAAAACGAAATGCATGCATCTTCACTCTCCATACAATCAGATCGCGAAGAACACAAGTACTGATAACCTCAACATAATAGGACATACATACGAATGCCTACATAGAAACAAATTAAATTGTAGTTGCGCTACTTTACAATATGTTGACAATTTTAAATATTTAGGATTAAGGATCGATAAGAACTTCAATTGGGCGATGCATATATCTGATATATGCGCCAGGTTGAGATCTGTACTGACCAAGTTCTACCAGCTTAAAACAGTATTAAATGCAGAGACTATAAAAATAGTATACTTTGCCCTTGCAGACTCACTGATAAACTACGGACTGGTTGTATACGGACGAACTTTTATCACCTACTTAAACGACATAAAAAACCTCCAAATGAGACCGATAAAATACTTAGTTAGTAAGCAGGATAAAAATATGTGTAATAAGGATTATAGCAGATTGTTTCCTATCTGTAAAATCCTGCCAATTGAAAAAAAGGTTGAATACTTAATAAGCCTAGAATATTACTATAGTGATCAGTACAAACATTTTGTTGAAAATAAATATAATACTAGAAGAGTAAGGGAACACAAACTTGTGAAACCAAAAGTAACAAGTATTACGGCCAACGAACAAACAAGTATATTGTACCTTCAATATTTAATAATTTGCCTATATTAAGAGAGGTTCCAAAAATTAGTTATAGCTGCCTTAAAAAAAGATTAAAAGATATCCTTTTACAGTCTCAAGTACTCTAAAAATATTACAATACCTACATAAAAGTTAAATAATAATTGTTACTCATATATTATAAGTGAAATTACCTGTTTTATGATATTTATCTTAGAAATTTTATTTTTATGTTTATTCTTATAGTTAACATACTTTATATTTTAAAATAGTTTTGTAATGTAGATTAGTACTAATGATAAGAGCGTATCTCGCCGTTAAACAATATGTTTGGCGAGTTTCAAATGTAATTAGTCTTAAGGTATTTTTCTGATAATAAAAAAAAAAAAAAAAAAAAAAAAAAAACATTCAAACAACGGACACGAAGTACACCCAAACTCGGAACAACCATTTGTGTACCACACAAATTTGTCGGCCTCGATGGTGTAGTGGTTAGTGTAACCGACTGCCACGCCTGAGGTCGCGGGTTCGATTCCCGCACAAGTCAAACATTTGTGTGCATGAACATGGATGTTTGTCTTGGTCTGGGTGTTTCTATGTATAATATGTACTACAAATCTGGCGTACGCGTGGTTCAAAATACATTCCAATGTTTAACTCTGTTTTTATATGAAAGCCTCTGTTTTTATGTAAAATTTAAATATAAATGTATATTATATATATATATATATATATATATATATATATATATATATATATATATATATATATATATAAATATATAATATATAGTCATTTTAAGTAACCAAACTGTTTGATTAGGTTATTGTTTAATCCAAACTCCGAATATGATTTAACTTTCCGTTTGTGTATCTATACATATATTCACGAAAAGGTATGATTTAATAAAAAAATAGCAAACGAATACACGATATGATAACACATTAATTTCATTTTCATCAGATTTTATTTTCATTCGAATAACAATTATAGCAATTATTTGTGGCTGATATATCATCATCATGGGGTATCAATAGCTTCTTTGAAATTTAAATATCTTGAAATATTAAACGATTGTCAAATATCTGAACTTCTTTTTGTATTTAATTTGACTATGGATGCTTAATGCCATAGGTATCTACAGGGTGATTTTGAAATCGTGTAATTCCTTTTAACCACGCATTCTACTGGTGATATAGAATAACCCTGACCATATTTTTATTTCATTAGAATTTTTTTTTTGAAAAATTATTGTATTGTTTTTTTCGTGAAATGGTGTCAGATAGTCATATGTTAACCAACAGAGGCAATTTTAATTAAAATAAAAAAACATATTAATAATTAATGTCGTAAATAATAAGGGGCGGTCCTTTTTATTGCCCCTTATTATTTACGACATCAGTTATTGTTATGTTATTATTTTTAAATTAGTAAAATATGAAGATTGTGTCAGGTGGTTAAAATATGACTATTTGAAATCATTTCATGAAAAAATCTGTACTCTAATTTTGCCGAAACCATTATTCTAATTAAGAAAAAATATGGTCAGGGTTATTCTATATCACCAGTAGAATGCGTGGTTAAAACGAATTACACGATTTCAAAATCACCCTGTATAGCGTGCTCGTCAATCCTACAAATGCATAATCTTTGTGTAAATATAAAAATACCATATATGCATATATTTGTTTGAGTAGTTATAACCGGCGGCGGCGCAAGCTATTGCTCAACCCACTCACTCAGAATTCAGCATCAAAACTATCTACTAAAAAGGTTTGTTCCGCATTTGCCCCTACATCACGTCCCACATTCCAAAGTGTTCCTAATTCGCCCCTCTTTTTAAATTATTCCTTTTGTCGTCCTTCATTTTTGTGCATATAGATAGCAAAACAAAACATGGCGAAAAATTATTTTAAGTAATTTCGTTGTCGGGCTCGTGTTATTGCTCATGTTATTCAATTATAAGCCCAAAGTTTTGCCGAGAGATCAACGAGGTATTTTAAAATATTTTTCGGTTGACGGTCCAAGAAAAATACCATACAAAAAAACAGGGACAGAAAAGGGAAAATTTGAGACGAAATAGGAATTACATTAACAATTGTATTTAAATTTAGGGGCATACAAGGAACAATTATTGGGACGAATGCGTAAAAGTGAGAAACGGCAATGAATTGCCGTAAATCTTAGAGTTCGAAAAAATGGTATCATGTAACCTTGAGGTCAGAGGTCAAAGGTCATAGTAATTTCGGGCTATATCGACTATGCGATTCTCTAGCTCTTACGGTTCTTGAGTTAAAAGTTGTATAACAGACAGATGGACAAAGTTGTTGTATAAGAGTTTTTTCGAACTCTAAAAAACTCGCATTTCGTTGCTCGACAGCTCGTTCTCGTTTATGGTGAACAACTGCCGCAACAGGAATAATTCCTGTGTCGCGGGGGACTTTACAAACATTCAAACAACGGACACAAAAAACTTTCAGACTGGAAACAACCATTTGTGGATCACACAAAGTTTTGTCTCGTGTGGGATTCGAACCCACAACACACGGCGCAGTGGCAGCGGCGAGGTGACCACTACGATATCTGTACAGTCATTAACTATGATTTCATCTGCTTTAAGCAGAATTGGTAATACCACCTGCAAGAATACAAGACTGTAAAAGAATAATGCCTATTACTGCCCCTAACACAATAGGATTTAAATTAGTTGTGGAATAATAATATAATATAATATTTTATCACATACACACAACACCATCTAGCCCAAACCAAGCAGAGCTTGTACTATGGGTACTAGACAATGGTTAAACATATATAATACTTTTTTTTTGTAGGTACATACATATTATTTATAGAAACACCCAGACCTAGACAAACATTCATGTTTATGCACACAAATGTATGACTTGTGCGGGAATCGGACCCGCGACCTCAGGCAATTATTAATTATTGTATAATATAATATCATTTATTTACTAATGGTGTGCCAAGAAACTTATTTATAATTTCTATTTAAAAAGATGTTTCAAAGTAAATTTCTGAACGATGTTCTGTGCCTTTTTAATAATGAGTATATAGAAGACATCTAAAAGCTGTGTATTATTGTACTTATCCATCATCCGCTTACTGTGAATCCCTATTCATTCTTTTTTACTCAAAACAACTTATATAACGCTGTAGTCTAACTTCGATACTTTATTAAAAGCATGTGCATACCCACGTAACATTGCTTTTTTTTGAGGTTATAAAAGTACTTTTTCAATTAAATTATGAACATGGCAGCCCTCTCACTAATCGCAGATTATTATTTAAGCACTCATTTATCTAATGCAATATTATTTAGTACAATTTTTGACTGTCCACTTCTAGGCCGGTGGCATTATGAAGGGTGGGCATTGTTCTTTTATTAATAATTGCACAGGTCGGGCGCATCGTGCAAAACAGGATTTGTCATTTAATATTCTCTCTCCACACCAGATCAATTCCTGTATCGCTAAGGACTTTACAAACATCCAAACACGAACACAAGGTACACGCAGACTTAAAAAACCATTTGTGGATCGCATATACAGGATGTCCGGTAATTAATGGATAACCTAGAAATGTCTTATAGTAGAACTGAAGGCGGTTCAGAAAAATATTAAAAGAAAATAATATTAACATAAAATATATGTTAAAAAGTGCAAGCTATATTAGCATAGCATACTTTTGACTGTCTATCTGTATATGTCTATAGTGTTTAATAATAAAACAACAAAAAACCGATGGATTTCATTCATTTATGGTCGTAGTATAACCAGAAAGATTTACATGGTAATTAAAAAAAAACACATATCTCAGGTAGTAGTTAGGATAGTTTTTTTCATATTATTTTCTGAACGGCCATCAGTTCCACTATAAGACATTTCCAGGTTATCCATTAATTACCGGACACCCTGTATTTATGTGATGTGTGGTAATCGAACCCAAAACACACAATTACGCAAACACATAGATCACTGCACGCACGAGTAACTGTGTTACAGTTAACGTTAAAATTAGCACAGTTGTATTATTACTACATTGATTTATATGTATGTTTCTCACTATACTGATTTATCTCTGTTGGTATGTCGTAACCGAGATCGCATGTTGTATGAGAACCGGGAGCGACGAGACGAATAACCTTCGGCACGAGGCGATGAAACCGACTAAATAAACATCTGTCAGACATTAAAGTGTAGTACATCATATTACTAGTGGAAGAGGCAGGCTTTTTTCTGTTAATTATTTGGTGACAGTATGAATGAGCCGGCTTACAGCAGCGATAGCTCAGTGATACCAACAGACTGCAATGCAGATGGTCTTTGTTTCAAAACCACGTCGCGAACCTCTGACTTTTGGAAGTTATATGACTTTTCGAAATTATGTGCGTATTGATTGACAATTATCGCCTGCTCCGTACCTCGGAGAGTACGTTAAGCCGTCGGTCCCGGCTGCCATGAACATCTATGGCAGTCGTTATTGGGAAGTCAGTGCCCTATAATATCCTGACACTGGTCTAGCCTTAGCGTACCGTTAGCCTTCGGGTTGCGGAGGTCAGGTGGCAGCCGCTACGTGTAAAAACTGATATCCAGTCAAATCCGGTTAGACTAGAAAAGCCGACCCCAAGTGATTTGAAACAATAAAGGCTAGGGAGAAGAAGAAGTATGAATGAGCTTATCCGGAGTTATCCTTTAGCAAAATAACGTAGCATTAACCTAACAGTTAACTAGCGTAGAAGTAGTGACACTGTTACTGCCTTTCACTTGGTATGAGTGTTGTAAGAGTGCAGGAGGTTCAAAAACCTATGTCTTCCATTCCTTTTTTACGCACAAGTGACACTTCTCGTATGGCAATTGATTATATGGGCTGCGGTAACCTCAATGCACGACGCGCTGAAGCTTACAATGAAACGTAAATGCGTAAAACGTAAAGTTTCGTGTCGACAGTTCGTACTGTGAAACACATTAATTCCGAAATCCGTTTTGGATTTTAGTACGTGACGTACGTGTCCTAAAACTTTTCTGAAGTAGTGCGAACAATGGAGTCATATTATTTTGAAAGAAAGAAATCCAAAGAAACTTTGTTGTAAGTTTCTTTCGATCGGCCTGTAGTTTTGGATTTATATTCTTATGGTTAAGCTACTGGTTCGGAACGCTTGCTGAATAGAATCGAAAGAGAAATTATGGAGAATTAGAACAAACCACAGCTGCTCTCTTGTTGGGCCTGTGGTAGATTATGCAGCTCTCGTATAGATTTATTCGGCCACGCAAACCGGTGTCTAACGGACACTACACTAAGAATAGTTTGTAATAGACGCATGGACCATAATGATGTATAAAACATCAAATTACAATTCTCTTTCATAATTAGCACTGTTTATAAGTTGACTTTATGATGGACGCCGGCCTCTTATCATAAAGAAAGCGGTTTTATTTAAGCACTATGAAAAGTTCTTTGCTAAACTATAGTCACAAGGCGCAGCCTTTCTGTAATAGTTATTTATAAACACATTTGTTATCTCATTCGTATGTATTTTATGCACAACATAGTAGCATCGTGACTACTTAAGTATTTCGTCGTGTACTGCAGTCAATACCGAAAAAGGCCACCTTATAGAGATCCTATTTTTCGGTTGACTTTGAAGAAATGACAGAACTAATTAATTTTAAGTCTTATAGTACCGGACCAAATGATTCTCTATGCACACATACAACAGCCTAACACAGTAATCATAAAATCATTTATTTGCATGAACATGGGTTTTTTGTACAATTCTGGGTTTTAATTATTAATTATAAATAATAACAACATTAATAGGTGGTGTCAGCACAATATAAACTATGTTCATTGGAACCAGTCAGTAACAGAATATACTATTATTTTAAGCAGTATTAATTTAAGTTTTCCTTTAAACATTTTTAAGAAAGCTCTTGAATGACCAAAGGTAATTTAATAAATAGATATGTATGTACAGTAATAAAGTAGATTGGAAAAAGCATTCCCTGCTTTTTCAGCATAATTTTATTTCCTTAATTGTCTCGAAGCCGCACGGGTACTGTACTATCGACTTGAGCGACGGTTGACCATTTCAGAAAAAATTTCGCTTACACATGTTGACTGAGTTAAGTTTGTATCGCCTTAGAATCAGTAAACAAATGTAAAGTGTAAAAAAACTCAAACAAAAAAGGGGTGTGTCACGGGTGTTGGCCTGCTATGCGATTTTAACCCTAGGAGTGGTCAACCGTCGCTCAAGTCGATAGTACCTATGTGACTGATGTGCACGAGGTACCGTATTGTACAGGTATATCTCATGTGCAGATGGCTAATCAATGTTAAAATTGGCCGCCATGACTAATATAAGATCTAAAGTATTAGTCAGTATAATTTAATACAGTGCATATAAATTTCAATTTCATTAGATATTATTTTTATTCGAGGAACAATTATTTGTTATTCGAATGAAAATAAAATCTCGATCTTGGTTATTATTTTCGAATACATTCTAATCACTGCAACATCCGAATATTTAAATATTTAATCGCAAATAACTATTTCAAAGATGATATTTATATCATTTAGTACTTAATAAGAAAATTTTGTACCTCTTTTTAGACATAATACTCGCATGGAGGAGTGTAAGATTTGGCAAAGTCAATTTTTATACGGCAAAAGATGCAGATAACTAAAATCTATAATAAAAAGATGATTAGGATGGAATTTAAACTTCTAGGTGAAGTAATTATAATTATGTAACACAAGTCGTAACTAAATACCTACTGACCCGTATGGTGTCATACGATCGATAAATATAACGAAAGGATCGGATTGCAGGTATGTCAGCGTGGGATAGATCACTGTCAATAAGAGTCCAATTATGTAAGTATCTATATATAAATATAAACAAATGTTTCTCACGTATCGTTTAAAATCCAGTATATTTTTTATTTCAAAACATACATGATATAGGTACATATGCAATATACAGCTTTCGCCTTCATTCACGTTTCGTTGCAAGAAAAATTATGAATCCTTTAAGAGTCCATAACATTAACTTATTGAGAGGCAGCGGCACACATAGCTAAGTAGAATTCGCTAGATCTTAAATCTTACCTTAGAGAGATAGTCACCTCAGGTTTTCTAAATAAGCATAAGAAATTTTTGACTTTTGTATTTATGTACCCATTTAATGAGTATAGTTCGCATTGACAGTAAAATGTAAAATTTTTGTATTGTAAGCAACCTATATTTGAAGCCTACCAACCCGCAATTGGCCAGACTCATAGAGAGGAGACCAATGCTCGCCAATGGGACATTTTATAAACAGTATTGATATTATTTTTTTACAAAAAAGAGCTTGTTTTAACAAAAATTGTGAAGTCTGACGGTAACGCATAAATGCCCATCTAAGTCGCTGAACCGATACTAAAGCAAGTTTATTAAGAACATAATTAGCTTTAGGCTTGACTAAGGACAAACCCAAATTGTATCGTCCATCATAACAAAAGCACCAAGTCCACACGAACTAAATTAGAACTACTTACGTCAAAAGGGCATGGTAACAACTTCATCTAAATGACGGATGACATTCTAAAAACAACCAACGACTTCCAAATCTTAACTCACATCAAGAATACTAGTAACCTTGTATAAAATATATAGAGTAGTTCCAAGAATGCACCGTGAGCAGCTTAGCGCAGGTGACAACTTTGTAAAATAATATCTAACTAGCGGTATCGCCCGTTTCAGTACTAAAAGTTCTAGCGTGATATTATATAGCCTATAAAATTTCTTAATAAATTTATTGTAAATTAATAGACTAAGATTTGTCCTTGGGCTGGACTACTAGCGCTAGATAGCGAGTTCAAACTAACAATGTCTTCAGCCTTATTATCTATACTAATATTATAAAGCTGAAGAGTTTGTTGAAAACCGTTTAGGCTAGATAAGCCGACCCCAAGTGACTTAGGAATAATAAAAGCTAGGGAGAAGAAGACATTGACTTATATATTACTAGCGTAAATCATTGAGTCAATACCACCGACACTACGCCGAGTGTTCTGGGCTCGATCTTCACACAGGACAAAAAATTGTGTGATCCATAAATATGTATCGAAAATAGGAGAAAAAGATTGAAATTAAATTACTTTATACGGATTTTATACGCATCTCAGTCTAAGAGATACGGGTCTAAACATGCAGAATAATGCGACATAAACTAGATAAAACGAAATAAACAGAAATATGACATTTACTTTAGTACACTGATACAAAAGCTGTTCTCGCTCGATGCAATTATAGTCTGCGAATGACGTGCACGGTCTATGCTTATACATATAACTAGTATTTCGCGTGGTTGCGCCGGCCGCAAGCGGCCCGCGAGGGTAAGGAATCTAAAAACTAATTTTAGATTCGGATTCAGGGACCTTGAAAACCCCCGAAGCCAAAAATTAAGCGCCCTAGGATCATTGGGGGTCACTGATGACCCTCCGTGACCTTGAAACCTTTTCTGGAAAGACATATGACATTTGTTCGAACACACCCCACCTATCTCTAGCCGTTTCGGAGATATTAGAGGTCAACGTTTGTATGACCATGTTTTTTTTCGCCCCATCTAAAAGTTGCCAGGGTTTTAGGAAGATTTTGTTCGAGAACGACTCCCGTAGATATCACCGTTTCCGAGATCCGATGGGGTACCACCACCAAGAGCTGACCTTCCGAAGGTGAGGCATTTTTCCCGGGCCTTCTGAACGATTCTCTATACGACGCTATATTTACTTATTTCTTACGACTCCCCCTTGTATGACTTCTATTTCTCTAAGTCAGTCAGTCAGTGAGTGGTAATTTAAGTTTATATAATGTGAATTACTAGCGAATCTACCCGGCTTCGCACAGATAGTACACCCTTAACAAATTATACACCTAACCCTTCCTCATTAATCACTCTATCTACTGGTGAAAACCGTATAAAAATCTGTTTCACATCTGCGTTAATCGCAAACAGACAGATAGACGCAGCAAGGGAGTTTATTTTATAATATGTAGTAATACTTTATACTACTAACCCTAAAGAACTCTAATCTATCAGGTCGCTTATACATTACAAGGCCCTTTAAATGACGTACGTACCTACAATGTAACGGTACATTAATACCTATCAGGTATGTACATCTCACTACATACCCTAGCTTACAACCGAACTTCCTTTTAACCTATATTACATACAATCGAATTCTAACCTTATCCTTCTAAAAATAGGACTCAGTTTACAAGTATCGAAGTTTCCAACTAACCTACATTATTGACAATAGATTTGAAACCTTATTGCTTATTGGATAAGTTTCGTTTCCCAAATAAGCGGTGGTCGAAACACTAATAACTACATATGACGAAAGCAGTCTAAATTCGGATGCGATACAAATAGAGCGCCGGCGCATATCTTCGGTCACAAAATAATGATTTTTTATGATATATAAATTGCTGTCGGTGTCTGGAGAATTCAGACGTAACACTTACGTTGTAAATGATTGGAGATTGGTTATTAAATGTGATGTTTTGGCGACGAATATTGTTTTAAATTAATGCTAGCGGCTGCCTGCTATCATTCACCATTGCAGCTTTACCTTTGCGAAATTCTGAATGAAGCTTGATGCGTCAAGATGCTTTTAGCATACATTGTGGAAAGCAACAAATATATTGAGTACTAGTTTCGTCCCGCGGTTTCACCCGCTTAAATCCTGATGCCGTGGGAATATCGAGATATACAGTAGCTTTTATGTTAATCCAGGTCTCCAGCTATCTACATACCAAGTTTCATCACAATCAATTAAGTAGTTTTTGCGTGAAAGAGTAACAAACATTCATACATCCATACAAACTTTCGCGTTTATAATATTATTAGTAAGGATATCGAATATACAGTTGAACTTTCACTATTTGCAAAGTATTGCCATTCCGACGACCTGGGAAGGGTCGCGGGCAGCGGTTGTATGCGGGTGTACCAAGACCGGTATGTGTGGAAAACCTTGGGGTAAACCTTTGTCCAGAAGTGGACGTCTTTCGGCTAAGATGATGAGCATTCCGAAAATTAGACAGACCGGCCACATTTTCTAAAATGGTTGTATGTATGTAATATATCCCGCAGATAGATGTTTGAGCTTAATATAATATAAGTAAAGGCATTTATCTTTATATAATTATAGATGGATGTTGCAGCGATAGCTCAGTCGGTAGACCAAAAGACTGCAATGCAGAGGGTCTCGGGTTCGAACCCACGTCGCGCACCTCTGACTTAAGAAGTTATATGACTTTTCGAAATTATGTGCGTACTTATTGACAATTATCGCCTGCTACGTGCCTCGGAGAGCAGGTGAAGGCGTCGGTCCCGGCTACTATGAACATCTATGTCAGTCGTTACTAGGAAGTCAGTGCGCTATAATATCCTGACATTGGTCTAGCCTTCGGGTATCGTTAGCCTTCGGGTTGCGGAGGTCAGGTGGCAGCCGCTCCGTGTAAAAACTGATATCCAGTCAAATCCGGTTAGACCAGAAAAGCCAACCCCAAGTGACTTGGGAATAATAAAGGCTAGGGATAAAAGACGGATGTTAGTTCATGGATAGATAATGTATAAGGAGATGAGTTACTTTAGGTACTTGCAGATATATATGGCAAGAATAATACTGTAACTTACCTGCACAATAGGGACTATCTATATTAATTTCGATATGTCCAAGGTCTATGATGATGTGTTTTACAGAAGATCCCAGCTAAAAGACCTGTGTGTAGGATGTATTCCTGCGGTAAACAGGAATACCAGATCTGGATCATTCTTCTCCTCTTTTTGTTTCTTATTGTATCTTATAATTAATTATTGGAATTTATTATTAAATATTGTAATTGATTATCGTAATTTATTGTCAATAATAACTATATTGTTCTGCATGTCATTTAACTTTAAATGTTAATATAGATAATACCTGACATCGCAATAAAAATGTGTAAGCCGCCAGGCAGATTTTGGAGATCCATATAATATTGTTATAGCTTAAGAACTATTGTACCCAAAATCACACAAATAAATAAGTTTGAAGTTTGAAGTTTGGAGAAGACTACCATAATTATGATGGTACCATCGGTCAGATCATACGTTTATTAGCCACATCTATACCTAGTAATGATTTATGTTTGGATGTGCTAATCTCTAGAACGACCAGTTGAATTTGCAAATTATAGATATTTGGATTTGATAGCCCAGTTCTTGAGGAAGGCTATAAGTTATAAGCTCCAAGCCACGGGAGCGAAGCAGTAATCATAAACGTAGGTGAAATCGTAGGAGACAGCTGCTTATACATATATACAGAGTGTCCGGTAATTAATGGATAACCTGGAAATGTCTTATAGTGGAACTGATGGCCGTTCAGAAAAAAATATGATAAAATCTATCCTAACTACTACCTGAGATATGTGTTTTCTTTTAATTACCATGTATAACTTTCTTGTATACTACGACCATAAATGAATGAAATCCATCGGTTTTTTGTTGTTTTATTATTAAACACTAATTATGCTAATAGATAGACAGTCAAAAGTATGCTATGCTAATATAGCCTGCACATTTTTTTTTATATATCTAGTTTTTCTAATTTTTTCTGAACGGGCTTCAGTTCTACTATAAGACATTTTAAGGTTATCTATTAATTACCGGACACCCTGTATATTAGATTTCTAGCTTTATATATGAAGCTATCAAATACCTACCTTTTTTTTTTTTTTTTTTCGTGGTGGAATGCAATGACGCATATCCCTCCGCGGGGGCGGCCGGAGGGATTATGTCGGACTCGCCGGGGTAAAAGAAGATGGAAAAGAAATAATGTACCTCCCGGAATACCGACTAAACCTACCACGGTGTTCCTCAACAAAAAACCACTATCGGCGGGGCCGCGCGAATCGCTTTCGCATGCGGTCGCGACCCCGCCGAGGTTTCGGCCCGCCGTATGAAACGGCAGGCCACTACCCAAAGAGACCTACCCAAAGGACTCCCTCAAAAATTCCCTACTGTGTCCCCCCTAGAGGAGAGACGGACTCGACACAGAGGCGCGCGTGGGAACACGCACGTCGCCTCTCGGACCTGGTGCTGAACGGATGGCGGGCAGGCCCACAAAGCCCGCCACCCCCAGGTCAAACCTCAGGGTGGCTGGAGGTCGTCCCGCGCCCTCCGGCGCCCGGCTCTGCGGTTGGGGAGAGGGTTTATACGCTCCCTCTCCCGCCCCGCCGCCTCCTTGATGGAAATCACTTCCTCGCAGAAGGAGGCGACGGCGTTCCACGACCTCTCACTCCGGACCATAGACTGAACTACGGCCGGGATCAAATACCTACCTAATACAACGTAATCTGAGAAAATTTAAAATATAAGTGCACAGTAACCATGCGTTCTTAGAGCTCTCGAATAATGATTAGAGGCCCTTATCTAATGAGGCTAAGTTAATTGTTACATGAAAAGCGCTTACTGAAAAGTTTTATTACCTCATTTCATTGTAAGTTAATGGGAATAAAACACCTACATTTTCCAAACATACATGTTTTTATAAGTTCATTATTAACTAAAAACTATTGTTTTTAGAAAGGATCGCTTTGTAAATTCATCGACAATATCTGCGAGAGATGCAGGCTAGCAATATCTCCTGGAATGTTGCTGATTCTGAATAAACGTATACAGTGAATAACATCAGTAGATGAACACTTAAAAATTGTAAAATTATTTAATATACCTAATTTACTAAGTATTTTATGAATAAAATTCCTAAATATCATTTTGTATAAGAATTGTATTTTGACACGCTTTTATTAGCTTGGTATATATGTATGTATGTATCTATGAATCTATGTACTTAAAGGACCGATAACAATACAATAGCTTGGAAAAAAATAGTTTAAATAAACTAAAAAACACGCTTTATTAAATACCAAACTAAAAAGTAGAAAATATTAAATTATTTTTAGTTCTTTTTTTTTAATACAGCGTGTTTTTAGTTTTTGTAATGGAACAGTCAGAAGGGGAAGACCTAGGCGAAGGTTTCTTGATCAGATCGAAGACGTTCTGGATAAAGACCAGGTTAAGAGCACCTTAAACCGGCGAGCGTGTATGAGGAATGTTATGAAAGTGAATGAAGCCAGAGAAGTGTGTCAGGATCGTAGCAAATGGAAATCCGTAGTCTCTGCCTACCCCTCTGGGAAACAGCGTGAATCTATGTATGTGTGTATATATTTATTCTTAAAAATGTACAATTTTCGCAGTGGCAATGATTCCTGTGTCGGACTTTATAAATATTCAAACTACGGACTCAAAGTACACCAAAATGCCGCACAAGCAGATTTTGTGGGTCACACAATCTTTTATCCCATGTGAGGATCATACCCATAACACTCGGCGTAATGGCAATGGTAAGGCTATCTCTCAAGCGACTATCCCATTCGTGTCAAAGTATGTTTTATTTAATACTTGATTAGAACGAGAATCTTGTGTTACCTCACTTAAAATCTTCCTACTAATCTCTCCATTACCTGCGTCTCATACAATTTTACAACCCAAGCTTCCTACTTCTATTTTTATCTAGAATACTTGTCCATAAACGAGATAATGATTGTATTTTAAGTAAGTAATGCAAGGTTATACCGCGCTTCAGTGGGCCCGTCAGTTCGCGTGTTGTAAATGAACGAAGGACGCGTCCATTCATTCATTCACTCATTCATTCAACGATTGGGTTACTCCCTACTGGCCTGTTATAAAAGATTAGGTCAGGATGTCAATGTTTGTAACGTAAAATTGGTTTTAGCGCCCTTTCAATGATTTGTACCAGTTCCTGCACGCAGGTTCGCCTGTGTGAATGCTATTAAAACGCATACTGGGATAAAAAGTATTCTGCGTATATTTTAGGACATGATCTATATTTATGCTAAGTTTTATGCAAATCTGTTGAACAGTTTTCGCAGTACTGAGTAGGAAATATGCAAACATCTTTATAATCTTTCAAGTTTATTATACTAGTTTCTGTCCGCAGTTTCACCTGGGTGAATCGCCCTGAAACACATGTAAGAATAATACATACTTAGATTCACGCCTGTTTCCCAGAAGGGTAGGCAGAAACTACAGATTTCCATTTGCTACGATCCTGACACATTAAGGATAATACATAATAATATAACTAGTTTCTGCTCGCAACTTTGCCCGCATGAATCCACGAACGTATCAGTAGCATAACAAATTTGTCGCATGCTGGAGGAGCCATGTACGAAAAACACTACTTATTAGACTCCAAATGGCAGAAAGCGGCAACGCGACAGACGTAGACCATTATAGCGGGATGAGCTGGACTACTTTCTAAAAGACTGGCTAGCTTGGGCAGACTGGAAACAATGGAAGGGGTAAAGGTAAGCGTTTTTTCCAGCAATGGGACGAAACAGGCACAAATAAATTAAACCATCAACTACTACCGATTATCAGCTCTGAAGTTCGGTCCCGATTTGATTAAAGGATTATTGGGCTTTTCTGTTAAGGAATTCTAAGTAGAAGCTAAACGTCTACTGTGTTCTAGACGGCCATAAAGTCTCTCTAATATATGAGATTTAAACACAGCTGGAGAAGTGTGGGTGTTTCATATCTCTTCGCATGACTTTACAAACACACAGAGGCGTGATGCAAATGCCTCAATACAAGTCATAATACAACATTGCCCGAAACTGTCCGAAAAGTATAACTCGGTGTTTTTATATAGCATCTTGCTGAGTTGCTGAGCCTAGCCTTACAGGTGTTAGTAGCAAATTGCCGCTTTACATAGATATCTGCTTCTGAACATTACCTACAATATTGTTTTGTGATTAAGCTTACATCCGTCTTACTTTTAAACAATTCCGAAGACAGGAATTCAGTCAGAAAATTCGTGCAAGGTATGACCCAGATATACCTAAAAGAAGCTTATCACACTTTTCATCCCTAAATAATCGACTGATCATCACGAAAGTTCGCATACACGTTTCCAGGGGTATAGAGAACGCCCATCCAGAAAAAAGTAGTACTCCTGAGGCAAAGTTGAAATATATTTTAATTTTCAGTTATTGTTTGCTTTTATAATGGTAATCGATAACTGCCGCTCATGGGTGTGGCTGTTCCCTTACTATTGCTTCTGTCAACAGTCAAGCCAGCAAGAAGTCGGATAATAATCTTAACACCTCGCATAAACCGTGCAGCAGCAAATTTTGCGAGATGATCAACGCACGATTGATGGTGTCGTAACCGCTTACCATGAGGCATATGCTTGTTTTATTGAATAAATAGCTAATGTCCGGTGTCCATTGCAATGACTCCTTAAATTATTCGGCTTATATTATTAGGTTTAGGTACACGGGCGTGCAAAACCACTCACGAACGTTTCATTTACAGTTATATTATAAAGCTGAAATATTTGTATATTTATTCGCAATGAATATACTCAAAGACTACAGAACCGATTTAAATAATTATTTCATTATTAGTAAGCTTCTTTACGCAGTAGTCATAGGCCATAACATCACGCTACCGACGGGATCAGTAATCAGTAATCATAAACGTTGGAAACCGAGCGGACAGCTAGGAGGACCAAAGGCAAGGTTTTGAAACGCATACTTTACATCGTTCAGTTAAAATTATGAGTCATTAACAAATCCGAATTTTTTTACCTTGTAAAGAGTATCATATATGGCAAGCAAGATATATTTTTTAACAATTAATAAAGTGAAATTCAGCTTGCTTTTACTTTACTCGTCATTTTCTTCGATTGTACTTTTATGTCGCGGAATTACTCACGCAAAGCACACTGAAGGCATATATGTATTAATCTAAGTATAATACAATATAAAGATCAAATTTATTATACAAGGCCAGACGGATCTTTGGATTTTAGAGACAACGCCGCTACCGCTGATTGACTTCGAAGCCAAAGTCAAAAATCATTTATTAATTTAGGTCACAAAGTAACACTGATAAACACCTAATTTATAATAATTAATAAACAAATTTATCTTATTTCTACAATATACTCTGAATAAAGTCTGAATCAAGAAAGGCCAGACGGACCTTTGGGTTTTAGAGACACCTACTTTGCGGCTGATTGACTTCGAAGTCATTTAGGTCACAAAGTAACAACTTTAGAACAAAACAAGATACTTTAATGCCTACTAAAATTGTTAACTCTTCTCAAATTGATAAGAGAACAAGAACTTCCATATCCTTAGAATAAAGTCTGAACTAATTAACACTTCCTCTATCAAACATCGAAATGGAAAGATGGCTGCCAAATTAACAGGTAAATGGCACAATTCGACAATTGTAAAATGATTTATCCTCTTCCTATAGCCGTTATTAGGAAATTAGTGTAGGCACTTTAATGGTACATTAGCTTTGTAGGGCACCTAATAAATAGGTAGGTATATATGTACATTACCGCGGCACCGCAAGATTTTCCACATAACTATGAATTGCGGTTGACCAAACTTTTTCTAAACCTTTTCTTTTTATTATACCTTCTTTTAGATTATAAACGACAATTGAAGTAGAATATCACGACCGTCAATTTAAATAAAAAGAAAATCCTGCCTCTTTTCCTGACTTATCACGAATGACTCAGTGGTTTATATGGTCGCATTACTACACGTGGTGTGGGTTCTATCCCCACACAAGACAAAAATTTGTGTGACGTTGTTAGAATTGTATCTACAGTGACTCGGGGTATAGGAATTATACTTTGAGCGGGTTTTGCCAAATAGTAGATTGTTTTACACCATAGTTTTTGCTCGCAGTTTTACTCGCGTTTATTCTACTGAACGGAACTTAAAGAATGTAAGTCTAGGATGTGGTTTATAAATGTCTTAAATTTCATCTAAATCCATTAGATCTCGAAGAGATATAATAACGATAGTAAGACAGATAAAATGGAGGTGGACAGGACACATGACAAGAGACAGAAGAATAAAATGGACATCATTATATCATCATATGACTGAATGGCAACCACGCGATGGCAAAAGAAAAAAAGGCAGACCACCAAAAAGATGGATAGATGATTAGTGGCGTAGCTTACCTTAGACGGGCCCTGTATCAAATTGTGTTGGGAGGCCCAAAGGAAGGGTAGAGTTTCTATAAAAGAAACAAAAATATCTCAAATTGAATTAAAACGACTTAATGAATTTTCTGAATTTCAGATTTTAAGCATATTTTCGAAGCAATTAATTGTTCATACAGATCAACTGATGTCCTAACTGTATTTAGCAAACAGTATACCGGCTTCCTTCTTTATTATTTCGTTTAAAAAAGATAAGAGTTTCTCTGGTTGAAATACTTCGAAGGTATATTACTCAGGTCACAGAGGCTCTGAAATCTTTGTTATGGCCCAGTAGTTATAGTTATAGTCTATAAAAGATTATGGATATCATTTTAGGATTTTTGCTTACACACTTTTGGAGCCTCTATAGCCTGGGGGCCCCGTATCATTGATACGGCAAATATGGCGGTACCTACCCTCCTGGATGATAACAAGAAAGTCGGTGACGGTAATTGGATGAGGAAAACTAAAGACAGAAAAGAATAGAAGCAGTTGGAAGGGGCCTATATGTCACAGGACAAGCTGATCACTAAACTGGTTAACCAGATGTGTTAGTTTATAAGTAACCCTTTTTGTATTATTGTTTAGTTACCAGCAATAAAGGTTTAATAATAATGATTAAAAAAATTCCGTTCAATGCACGTGATTCAGTTATAAACATCCAAACACGAGCATATTACCTTAGCTCGAGAGACTCAAAACAACTATATGTGAATACACAAATTATTCTCCCATGTGGTAATCGAACCCACAACACTTGGCGCGACTGAAAGGCAAGGCGACCACCTACGCCTACCTTTACCCTTCGGATATACAGATATGAAGTTCACTATCAACTCAACTACATCTAGACCAGGGTCTACAAAGATTAAGGTCCCAGACGTTTTCGCTTTAATAAATGACCTTAATGACTTCCAGACGTTTCCGCCGACAGGGGGCGCACACCAGGTGGTAATTTTTATTTCCTCTTCCTTTATCGCCTCCTAAACTAGCTCTATTTATATCGTAGACTTCCTTGGGGGGACCTCCGTTCCTTAGGGGAACTCGCCTAAGTGGCTTGTCGCTGGGGGATCTTGGGACCTCGTTATGAATGATGTAATACCTATCTCGCTAGATCAGCTGATCCGTTCACTCTGTTGACCCCTTTATATAGCGGCGATTTAGATCGTTAGATATATAGGGATAGGTTTCTATCTGTTTTCCTATCATACATGTTGATTTACTTTGCTTTGTCCACTGTTGGACATAGGCCTTTCTTTAAGTGCGCTATGCTCCTACGCTAATCTCATCCAGGCTCAGCCCACGGTCGCAACAATATCGTGCACTCATCTCGACGTCAGACAACGTTATCTCAACATGTAATAGAATCCTTTTGCCGGTCTGTGCACTTTAATATCCACGACTGAATCTATTTAAATGTAGTTTCCAATTATGTATATTGTTTCATATAAATTATCACGCCTTAAATTAGTGGCGATCGTTGAACTACAAAAAAGCCCAAACACAATTTTCTTTACCCAATAATCGAAACTGATACCTCAGAATTCGTATTTATTGCCGCTGCTATCAAGGCAATAGGCAATAGTAGACTGAATAATAATAAAATAAATAATCATTTAGTCTACTATAAAAAAATTCAATGCTGCAGCACTCTCGTCGACAGTTTCCGGTCAACAGCGATGCTGAGGAATTTACGACGCTGCCTTATCCAGCCATTTTTTTTAACATTTGATTTGTGTCATTTCTTTTTGTTTTACTTATAACTCAATACTCAATTGTTTATTGCGTGCCACAATGTAGGCTTAGGTGGTAACTTAAATAATATGACAGTTCATTATGGACCCTGTCGGGCACAGCAAGATAGGAGAGAGGAAACATAAACTACTCAGATACAATAATATCATAGATATGTTAATTTCATAATCAATATCAATCTATGCTTTGTTTTAGTCGATTGCCGAGTTATACACTGAATTGCACATTTTGATTCTTAAGTACTTATTTAACAAAATATTATTAAATGAGAGATTTACTTAATTAAATAGATTTTATTGGGATATTGGCATAAATATTATTATTATTTAGTATATTAAAATTGTGTGTAAATTGTATTATTAAAATTTTGATTTTATTATTAATCTATTAAACTAATATCACATTTATTATTTTATTAATACATAATTTAATTATACCTAATTGTTATATAATTAAAATATATTATCTAGAATATTTATTATTATGTTATTTATTTTATTAAAATAGTTATTATATTCGTAATATGTCAGCATTATTATTATATAACATTTATTATTTTATTGTTACATATTACATTAATACTATGTATAAATACTTAGGTAGGTTTGTTAATATTAGTTAAGTTGCAAATTATGATTGTTGTTTACTAGATATTATCTGTACATACAATAATTCCTCATTGGTTAATAAGAAATAAGCTGGACGGAAAGAAAAACAAATGAAGAAGTATTATTTGTAGATACCTACCAGTTCTTCATTTTGTTGTCTTTCTATTTAGTTTAGTAAGTCCATACTTATCTAACACCACCAACACATTTTAAATGACGTCGTTTTTGTTCTATTCTGTATCGAGCAAAGGGGGCGTGCCATGCTTTTGGGCATGTATAAAAATGCTGCCATTACAGATATCTACAATGGTCCAGTCAGTTTAGCAAGTTCATCTCGGAATTTGAGATACCCAGCTATAAACTTGTATTTTGACATCTTAAAAGTTGTCTCAAACCTACATATGGTAGGGTGTACGCGTCTATTAAAATCTAAGGTCGCAAAAATCTTATATAATAGTTAATAAGAAATAAGAATTATTAATAATTATGTATTTATCAATAATTAATAAACTTTATATGGCGTGTTTTTGACTGGGATTACCGGTTGACCATAAAGGATGCTCTAACCGCGCGCTCTCCGCCCTCTATCTCGAATACGATACAACGCATAAAAAATGTTTGTATCAAATATTGTAGGGCATTTCATCCTCTACAATATTGATAATAAATACAAATAGCGAAAAACCTATAGGAAACACAACACCTTAGATTTTAATAGTCGCGTACACTAGGGTGTACGCGACTATTAAAATCTAAGGTGTTGTCTCAAAACCTACATATGGTAGGCCATATGTAGGTTTTGAGACAACTTTTAGGATGCCAAATTCAAGTTTATACGAGTTTATAGCTCGGTATCTCCAATTCCCAGACACTTACCTAATTTTGACTAAGATGACTGGACTACAACTAAATAATAACAAGTCTGTATGTACCGGATAATCTCACGGCAGATCGCAGTTTCCATCGGACCCCTCGTCCTTGAGTTCCCATACGTAAACTCGCATGAAAGGACACAAACGCTTTGCATTTGAATGCAGACTCAATGGCTATTGAGCATGACCCTTTCCGTACCAACTGTTTGTTTGCTTCGCCTTAAATCTGGTACCGCTTATTTATTTATTGAATAGGTATAGAAACAGACTGGATTACGTATAACTTAACGAAATATATTTGGTAAACAATTTTAACCGCTCAACCAACGCTAGGACGCCGGCATGATGGTATCAGAGCTTAACTAGATTACCTATTTAAAACGTAAATTTTGTTGTACCTAATAGTCTTCTTTTGTTTGAATAACTTTATTGTATTTTCTTTCTTCTTTTCGTGTGGTTAGTGGCCAACCTGTTGTCAAGAATTGTTCAAGCCGCCCGTAGGCCTGTGTCTGACATGGCTTAACGACTGCTATCAACTTGACAACAACCGGGACCGACATTTTACGTGCCCTCCGAAGCACGGAGACGCTCAGATAAAATACCACTAAGCGGTCACCCAACTATAGACTGACCGCACCCAACGTTGCTTAACCTTGCTAATCGTTTACCGATCAGTGAGTGCAACTGAAACAAAAAAAAAGGAAGAAAAAAGAAGAAGATTGTATTTTCGTATTTTTGGATTGGTAGAGAGGTTAAACCGAGAAACGTTGACTAGTGGGATATCTTAGGGCTGTACCTATAACTTTTAAAATGATCTGTATTATAGTTTATTATCGCTCATTTTAACGGTGATGGAAAACCATCGTAAGAAAACCTGCACGTCTGAGAGATCTCTATAATATTCTCGAAGTTATTTGACGTCTGCCAACCCGCACTGGGCCAGCATGATGGACTATGGTATAACCCTTCTTAAGCCGTGAAAACCCGTCACCAGCAGAGGAACATATGCAGGGCTTATATTACTGTTACTTATATTTAAACCATCCGTACACAGCTTTTAATAGTTAAACAACTACGTAGCGATAGAAGATATCGCCATAAGCTATACCACGAGAATCTTTATAGGCATACGATTAACGGACACAAGTTCATTCAGATTAGGAACATTGGTGGATCACACAAATATTTACCCCCTGTGAGATTCGAACCCACGACATTTAGCGCGAGGCGGTAGCAGATTGGCGATCTCTTGCTAACTACGTCAATCGTGCATTCAAATTATGTTTTTAACCCCCGACGCAAAAACAACGGGGTGTTGTAAGTTTGACGTATCTGTGTGTGTGTGTGTGTGTGTGTGTTACTGTCTGTGGCATCATAGCTCCCGAACGGATGAACCGATTTTAATGTTGTTTTTTTTTGTTAGAAAGGTGAATTAGTCGGGAGTGTTCTTAGTTACGATTGATGAAAATTGGTCCAAGATGGCCGCCACCACAAAATGGCGACTTACATTTTTTTTTACAACTCTCTCAATATGGGTATCAAATTAATTATGTGTCGGGGATTTTTAAATTTTAAATTTATAGTTATTTGCTGTCAGTAACAACAGCAGTCTGGAAATATGATCGGTAGGCTGGCCATCTATGTGAGACCTTAAAACATGTTGACAGCATGTGGATCTAACATAACTTTGTCTCACTCTTCGCTGATATACAGACGTTAACCTATTTACATAATATTATAAATAACATAAGGTAAAGAAGGGAAAAAGGAGTAATTCATTCCCAGTTACGAGTTTCCTGCTGGTATCTTCTCATAGGCTCAACCCTTTGCCTGAAGCTAGCATCTAACTTAAATGTAACTTTAGTTACTTATGTAAACTTAATTACGACAACATTTTGAAGTTGATAAGTGTTATTTTGTGCTAAACTGAATAAATATTTTTTGTAATTGACTCGCCGAACAAAACGCAGTAATACAAATACTGGTTCTTTCCATTGATGTTCTGTATGAGGGTAGTACTTTCCTGGTCGAGAGAGGGTGAGTAAGCTAAAGTAATAATAAGACGACTCGATGGCGTAGTAATTACTGTAACAAACTGCCAAGCCTGAGATCGCGGTTTCGATTCCCGCACATGTCAAACATTTGTGTGCATGAACATGGATGTTTGTCTTGGTCTGGGTGTTTCTATGCACAATAATATGTACCTATATATTTACCAAAAAAAGTAAAGATATACATAATATGTATGTTTATCCATAGTACCCATAGTACAAGCTCTGCTTAGTATGAGCTAGATGGTGCTGTGCGTATGTGATAGAATATTATTATTATTATGTTTCTCT
The DNA here is from genome assembly GCA_963675205.1 of Catocala nupta. NCBI lineage: Eukaryota > Metazoa > Arthropoda > Insecta > Lepidoptera > Erebidae > Catocala > Catocala nupta. The sequence goes on along the minus strand of OY776089.1, from coordinate 1,242,805 downwards.
AATCACAGGTACTTTCTAACATATTATATTAGAAAATACCTGGCCCTTTGGGAGGCTTACACGGAGACATGGGTCCAACGTGAAGAGGCCCTTCGAGAGTTTTAATCAAAGGTGTGATGGAACACCTACAGCGGCACTAGCCGCAGCAGGCGTAGGACTATTGCTACGTATGGATTCTAATATATGGGCTATAGGTATGGGTGTTTGGTGGACCGGTATATTGCTAATTATGGATGAAAAACGGCATCTGCCCTGAATACTCTAATAGCATCAATGCAATGGGCAGACGGTGACTCGCCAACTCACTAGATGGGCCCCCTGATAAGCCACTATAGGCATACAAGCCAGCAGCCGAGGGCAACACCGGCGCGAGTGGCTAAGGGTGTCGAGCGGTGCGGGGCCGGTTTCACCATCATGGGTCTCGTGACAACGGAGACCCGGAGCGGGTTTCCCCGTAGTTATGCCCTTGAAAATGACACTTCCACCCCCAAGCATATAACTCTAGCGGCCTCCCTCTAACCGGCCGACCAAGGCAAGCCAGAGTTTATTATTATTATAATGTCCTCCAGACCGAATTTCGGTCACGGCGGCCACCCTTAACAGAGACTGGCCATCTGCGCAGGAGATGTTAAAGTACACAACTGTGTACGCAAACACATGTGCACTCTCTGTTCCCTAACTTTCATGATCCGATGGGACGGTAATCCGACACGACCGGAGAGAGATCAGGCGTAGGGCCAACGGCTTTACGTGCTTTCTGAGGCACGGGGTCGTCTAACACCGACAACTTCCTAACTACCGGAGTTAGTTAGTGCCATTGAGATTTTTTAACAGAAATACCCAATAATATTTTGTTGGCCTGACCCGGGTTTCGAACCCGAGACCTCATGCACAGCAGTCGCATTCACTACCGCTGCGCCACGGAGGCATTGTCTAAAGAATTATTCAAGCAAGCGCCTTCCTCTCCGATAAATTGACAGATCTCGATTCAAAACTTCTATGTACTTAACGTTCCAAAGATCGCGTAACCTTGAATGTTGTCAATTAAAGAGAGAAGTGATTACAAGCGGCTCATTGCATCACATACTTCTATTAACAATCGGTCACGGTTAAGCATCTATTGTTGTGTTTGTATATTGACATTCAATTGATTAACATTATCAATCATTAACATGTAGCAGACTGCAGCATCTGTGTGAATCAATTTTATTGATTGCTAATGGAACATTGACGACCTTCTTAAAACGGTACCATCGATTTAAAGCAAAATCATACTCTCTCTCACCGTTGAAAGAAATATACTTATGACAGAGCATTATACCCGTCACATATGATAACAATTGTAATTTTAAACATGTTATTCTGTAGGGTGGGGACCTGGTGATCGGTAATACAGGTCTTACAGACACCAGCTCCTCACATATACTGGACTGTAAAATATTATTAGTTATATGTGTCACTATACTGTATGGGAAAAGTCTATTGTGTGGGGAGAAATAAACGATATTATTATTATACTCTTTATTCAAATATTTTCAATATACTTTTCATTTTTAAATATACATATACCTATAAAAATACATTTAAAAATATAAAATATATGGTACCCCACCGGCATCGGGAACAGGGTCCAAGCTGCCGGTGGTTAGGATTCCAGAGATAGGAACCTCCTCACAATGCGTGCTGTACCTAAAAGCACTGCCTTCTGCATCAAACCCTTGATCCAAGCACCCAATGCGAGCCTCTTTAGATGGTGATCGAGGCTCTTGGCTATTAGACCATTGACAGATATGACTATCGGCACAATGATAGCCGAATCAACATCCCACATGTCGACAACCTCGCGAGCCAAATCGAGATATTTAATTTGTTTATCTTTTTCAGCTTTCGCGAGATTGCCGTCGTTATTATTATTATTATTATACATATTTTATTATCACACGAGACTATAAAACATCAACAAATTGCAACCAAAAGGTGTTTCAAAGTTAAAATAACTTAATTATTGTTATTTCTATGCAGAATGAGCTCAAAGTATTATAAAAGTGAAACGGTAAATATTAATAGCTCACATATTTTTTGCGATAGCTCAGTGGGGAGACCAACAGACTGCAATGCAGAGGATCTCGGGTTCGAACCCACGTCGCACACCTGTGACTTTCGGAAGTTATATGACTTTTCGAAATAATGTGCGTATTTATTGACAATTATCGCCTGCTCCGTGCCTCAGAGAGCGCGTTAAGCCGTCGGTCCCGGCTGCCATGAAATGGCAGTCGTTATTGGGAAGTCAGTGCCCTATAATATCCCGACACTGGTCTAGCCTTAGGGTATCGTTAGCCTTCGGGTTGCTGAGGTCAGGTGGCAGCCGCTTTGTGTAAAAACTGATATCCAGTCAAATCCGGTTAGACTAGAAAAGCCGACCTCAAGTGACTTGGGAATAATAAAGGCTAGCGAGAAGATTTTTAATGTAAACAAATCGCAGTAAAACCGCCATTAATTGTTTAATTTCACTAACATAAAACATTCTTGAGATTTAAAACAATAATATAGAAATAGTTTTTACTATATTCATTAGAACCCGCGAATAAGCAGAGATAGCCTATAGTGAAACCGCTGGACTGCCATTAAGAGGTCTCAAGTTCAATCCCAAGACGCGCATTTCTAACCTTTCGAAGTTATGTGAGTATTAAGTAGTTAATTATCGTTCGCTTTAACGGTGAAGAGAAACATGCCTGAAACCTGCATCTCTGAGTTCTCCATAATATTCATGTTGTTTCATAATATGAAGTCTGCCAATCCGCACTAGGCGTGGTGGACTATGGCCTAATCCTTCTCACACTGTGAAGAGGTCCGTACCAGCAGTGGGACAGTTTAATACAGGGCTGATATTATTATTAGAACACACAGCCTAACGTGCAAGAGGCAAATTAGTTAGATAGTTAGACGTGTGTTATCCGCACTTTGGCTCACAATTAGGCTACTGTGCGTCAGTGACAGATGCGAAAAGAAAAAAGTTCAAGAAGCAAAACACACAGATTGGTAGGTAAAATCTTACGGACTGTTTGTTATTTTTGCTAATGAGTAACATGAAGTCACTGTAATTATTATCTAAAGTTTGTAATGAGGTGAGTATTTATTATCTTTGTTTTGAGTTATTGAACTATCACGAATGTATTTTTGTTGTTAATAATTGCATAAGGATTAATAATAATAAAAACAAAAAAATTATAATAACACAATATAATATTATGTACTACGTCTGTTAACGATTCTTGACGTACGTACCGGTTACTCAAGTGCTTAGTCGGTACTATCCTCACTCCTCCTGCCCCGCAACTACCATGTATATAGCACGCAACGCCGTCAATGACGTCATACAGACTTTACTTCTATTTGTCATATTTCAGAACAAAGCTACTTTGCTTTTTTATTAGATTAGATTAGGTAAATGTATTTAATTTTTAATTCTGTCACTTATCTTTATTAAAAAGGTTAACATTACCGAAAACCACCACAAAACCAATAATAAACACATTTAAACAATATGAACCGTGATAAATATATCCGAAATCCGTTTGTCCGAAAGTTCTTAATATATAATCTTCTTAAAGATGTGGGAAGCTTGCCAATTTGCACAGGACCAGCTTGATAGACTGTGGCTAAAACCTTTTCAAACTAAGAAGAACCTAACTGCTGGGACAACTGCATGTTAAGACTGCGCCGAGCGAAATGTACCAAAACAGGCGGTCACAGTTAAGTTGATAAAATCAACACTTTTTGTTTAATACAAATTTAAAGTAAACATTTACCGTAACAATGAATGTGTTTACAATTACTCCGTGTAAAAAACTTAAAATAATTAATATTTTCGCCAACAAAATTACGTATCTAAATTTTCACGAAAAATGCAAAAACGTAAACTCGTGTCACGTGATTTTAGATTATAATAGTAGAAATCTATCCTATTTTACAGCTTAAACGAAACATAAATAGTTATATTACAATTTGTCTGTCCCAAATATTTAAGTTATTGGTTGACAATAAAGATACATATTTATCAAAAAATCATTTCAAATCCGCCATAATCGCCGCCGCCGAATATCGAGCTCTGTCATTCAGCCCAACCGCGTCTAATGCTCGGCGCAGTCATAATATGTGAAGCATTTTAAAATGTTGTACCTATTTTTGGCATAGTTAAAACTTATACGGAGGAGTTTAGAAAGATAAATTTTATAATTAAAGTAAAGGATTTATTTATTTATTTATTTATTTATCTTTGGAAGACCAACAGCACATACAACTTTCGAAAACAAACACAATAAGACACATAAGGCCAATTACAGGTCTTCACGAATAAATAACAAAATACACAAGAAGACATGTGAACATAAAGGTTACATATTATAACATTACCTAATATTAAAACTAAACATCAATTAAAACCTATGCTTTGAGAAAAAATTGAGACTAAGCACCCGTCTCAGTGGTTCGAGTTTACAATTGAATATGTCAACGTTACATTCTTTACATTTTTTATTAAGTGAACTGCTCGCTCGCCACATAAACGCATTTTGCCGGTAATTGGTTGACACTAGAGGTTGATGAATGGGATTGTAGTGTCTTGTAACTTTACCAGGCACATTAAAAGCAATTTTGGACAAAAGATCCGGGCAGTCAACCCTGCCATTCAGTATGTTTAAAATATAAATGATATCGGCTATCTCTCTACGTGTAACTAGAGGAAGCATGTGAAACTTAGCACATAGTTTTAGATAGTTGTCCGTACTGTAATCGAGTTTTAATCGGTAACACAAATATTTTATAAATTTCTTTTGAACATTTTCAATGCGGGATATGTAGGTGACATACCTAGGATTCCATACTTGACTAGCATATTCTAATATGCTGCGTACAAAAGTGCAGTATAAGATCTTGAAGGTTTTAACCTGAGTGAAGCTATATGACGTCCGCATGACAAATCCCAATGCTTGAAAGGCTTTACTTGTAATTTGTTCTATATGGTCCTGAAAAAGCAATTTGGAGTCGTGAATAACTCCAAGGTCACGTAATGAAGAACATCTTTGAAGTTGAATTCCATTTAAAAAATATTCTGATGGAGTTATATTAATTTTTCTGCTGAAAGTAACAACTGAGCATTTAGATGGGTTGAGATCTAGTTTATTTAAGCTACAGTAATCAGATAGCCGATTCAAGTCACTTTGGAGTGCATGAACATCAGCAATGTTTGTGATGGTCGAGAAAATCTTCATGTCATCCGCAAAGCACAATAATTGTGAATAACGGAAGCATTGATCTATGTCATTCACAAATATTAGGAATAACAAAGGTCCTAGCAATGATCCCTGAGGAACCCCACTAGGCACCAGAACCCAACTAGAGAAAATTTAATGAATTACGGTCGAATTTCGAACTCTGGTCGACCAATAGTTATTATTATTTTACCCGTTATATCTAAAGATGACTGAGAATGAAACTATCTAATATATGACGTAAAGCATCGGAAATGGAGTCAGTGCGGTAAATTGTTGGCACTTATCATTATCACGTACTACGACTGAAACTGAACACCAGGAGTGTCTTACACCAGCTTCATTATAATGTGCAATTGGAGCTCCATCGCAGTATATAACATATTTCTGCGAAAAACATATAGGTGTTATCAAGGCCTACACTCAAATGAGTCCTTAGTATATAGATTTTACTTTGTCAATATTTTAATATTTTAGCATATTAATATTATATTTATTTATTAGTTTGTTTAAAAGCGTTAATCTGTAAAATTGCCAGACCGATCTGAAAAATTAATAACTTGGTTCAGTACCAACATGCTTGGGTCCTCATATCTCTGCCAAACGATCAAGGCATGTGGAATTCTCTGCCAAGGCACGTGTTTCCCTATTCCTTCAATCCTGGTTCCTTTAAGCGAAAAAGCACCTTCTCAGGCCGTCAAAGTAGAGATCTCAACATCGCCTCGGCTGCTATGAGGAAGGTGTGGAGGCCACTGCTGTTAGACCACATGACTGCTTACCATCAGGAGGAGGATGGTCATATAATGAGCAAACAACACACTATACTGCAGATGGCCAGCATCTGTCTCCAGAAGATTTTAAAAGTATGACTGCCTCGGTGGCTAGCTTTAATAAATAAGAAAAAGATTTGTTGAGATTGATTGATCCGTCGATCGTTGATTAGCTACTGGTCAGACTGCAGACAGTCTGTAGTAAATTAGTACCTACAGACAGGTACTAGTTTTTAGAATTACGCGATTTGTACAAAGACTTTTGTCTAATATTATGTTAAACACTCTTGTGTTGAGTTCGTACGGTGACCAGACTCCTAGGCATATGGAGGTGCTATGCCGTCCTACTAATCGTGTTCTAAATAATCTTGATCTCATACGGCAGCACTGGCGACAATTATATGAAGCGTTGGCAACATCCTAGTGATGCCCCTAATATTATTACAACACCAAGGCAATCTAGTTTATTACTAACCTATACGCTACGGTAACTGTCAGCAGAGCCGATTGTGCGTTTGTCAGCTTGGTCATATCCTCGTAAGACAGGCAGAAAAATTCGCTCGAGCCAAAGAAATAAGAATCTTTTTATAAAACTGTTGTTCTTTATTTTCTTAATAAGCTTTAAACATTGCTCCAGTAGCAACCTTGATGTATAACTGGATCGATCAGACAGACGCGCGTATAAAGGTAATAAACTCCCAGCTCGGATGCATTCATTGATGTTTACAACAATGTGTATTGGATTAATTATTGCTATTATTACATCTTTACTAATTACTATTCTTAAAAGACTATTCAAAAATGTGGTTAATCTTTTAAAATGGCCTCCAGACTATAATTCCCACGGAATTAGGTCACGACTGCCAATCTCAACACAGACAAGCCAAGAGATATTATAGATTATAGTGCACAAGCGTGCGCGCAAACGCAAGCTCACACAACGTCCAAAGAAATCAAGTGCAAAACTACGTCAGACTTTACGTGGTTTCCTATTTACGAGGATGAAACATCGCCAACTTTCAAACTCCAGACTGCTCTTGCCAATTCCTTGTAACAGCAAAATTGGATTACTTTTCCGGTCCGTCCGGGATTGGTCGAATGGCCTCATGAAGTCATGATCTATATCCTTTTATACTAGACTACAGAGTCGGTTAAACTTTAATTCATAATACAAACACAATGTAACACCAGGCAATATCATATTCAATATTTTGCCATTAACTTCTTCTCCCTAGCCTTTATTATTCCCAAGTCACTTGGGGTCGGCTTTTCTAGTCTTACCGGATTTGACTAGATATCAGTTTTTACACGGAGCGGCTGCCACCTGACCTCCGCAACCCGAAGGCTAACGATACCCTAAGGCTAGACCAGTGTCATGATATTATAGGGCACTGAATTCCAAATAACAACTGCCATAGATGTTCATGGCAGCCGACGGCTTAACGTGCTCTCCGAGGCACGGAGCAGGCAATAATTGTCAATCAATACGCACATAATTTCGAAGTCATATCACTTCCGAAAGTGAGAGGTGCGCGATGTGGGTTCGAACCCGAGACCCTCTGCATTGCAGTCTGTTGGTCTCCCCACTGAGCTATCGCTGCTCATAATATTTTTCCAATAACAATAATTTTTATTTAATTTAGTTTTAAGTTGGCTAATTAGTTTACCGGCTGATAGTAATCAGCTACCGCAGCAGATGCTTGTAATGACAGAGGTATATTCGTGATGTTGTCAGGGCAAGGAACGAAGATAATAGCTGATCCTCTGCTTACAGCCGCGCAGGACGGATACCGCGGTAGAGATTTAAGTGAGCGCCTCGCCATTGTTATTACGTCGGGTATTGTGAGTTTGATCCTACCCACACAAGACAAACAATTGTGTGATCCACAATAGTTTTCCTGAGACTGATAAATTCAAATAACGAACACAAAGACCCAGACTCGAGAAAACCGTTTGTGAATCGCCCAAATTTTTGCCCGTGTGGGGTTTTTACCCACAACCCTCGGCAAGCGGCGCCGGCGCGGCGAGGCGACCCCTGTCATGCAGTCAGTGGTTGTTCTTAGTATCCGTTGATTGAATGTTTTAAAGACACAGGATTCATTCCTAGTGCGGGCGTTATGTGTTCCAGAACAAGAATAACAAAAATAAAATTGAAAGCTCCTTAAAAGGTTTGTTCCGCATTTGCCCCTACATTACGTCCCAAATTCCAAAAAGTTCCTCATTAGCCTCTCTTTTAAATTACTCCTTTTTCGTCCTACATTTTGATTAGCAAAACAAAACATGGTTACAAATTATTTTTAATCATGTTGTCGGGTAGTCGGACTCGTGATATCATAGAATCATAAGCCCAAACTGTTGCCCGGAGATTCATGAGGTATCTTAAAATATTTTTCGGCTGACAAAAAAACAAGGACAGAAAAGAAACATAATTTGGGACGAACAAGGAATTACATTATGAAATTCAATTTATTAAAATTTAGCATATAAAGAACAATTTTTGGGACGAATGCGTATTTCTACGTTTAGGACGAAACATGAGGGACGAATGCGGAACGAACCCCTTAAAAACCTGAAAGCTCTATTCACTGCAGGAACACTACACAAATTGTATGGCTGCGATTCTGCGAAACAGATCTACTGGCTATAAATATGCGTACAAAAGAAGTCACAGGTCATAACTAGTGTAACATAAGCTGCAAATAAACCAATCGGATGTCGATGCCCTCTCGCCGGAGGGCTACAATAATAGAAAGGGTTGCTGGCAACCCGTCAACTTGGCGACAACCAACTCTACCTGTAAATGATTTAAGCTTTACAATAAATCGTCGATTCTATATTGTCTTATTGAAAGCATAACCTTTGGAAAAGGAAAGTATATTAGACTAGCTTTTGCTCGCGACTTCGCTTGTCTAAAATATGCCTATGTTACTCGGTGATAATATAGCTTTCTAATGGAGCTTCATAAGTTTTAAAATCCGCTGAGTAGTTTTTGTGCTACAAACAAACAAAAAAATAAATCTTTCCTCTGTATAATATTACTAGCTTTTGCTCGCGGGTTCGCTCGCATAAAAGTAGGTTAGGTTATGTTAGCTGGCCTGCACGCCATCCGTTCAGCACCAGGTCTGAGAGGCGGTGTGCGTGTTCCCACGCACGCCTCTGTGTCGTGTCCGTCTCCCCTCTAGGGCTTTAACCCTTTGTCCGCCTCGTCACGTTTTGCTTTGTCATGTATACATGACTGTGGCGGTTAAAAGGTTAAAGTGAGTTTTGCCTAAAAGGTAGATCTTGTCGTGTAGTGGCCTGCGGTTTCAAACAGCGGGCCAAAACCTCGGCGAGGTTGCGACCGCAAGTGCAAGTGATTCGCGCGGCCCCATCGATTGCGGTTTTGTCCAAGAACACCGTGGTAGGTTTAGTCGGTATTCCGGGAGGTCTATTACTATCATCTTTTCCATCTTTCTCTTTTACCCCGGTAAGTCCGACATAACCCCTCTGCCCTCCCCTGCGGAGGGGTATGCGGTATGCGACAATGCATTGCAACAGATAAAAAAAACTGTTACCTATGTTACTTTGTGATAATAAAGGTTTCCAAAGAAGAAAGAATTTTTAAAATCGATTCGGTTGTTTTTGAGTTAATCGTTACAAACGAACAAACAAAAAATCAAATCGTTCCTCTTAATAATATTATTACCTATAGATTATAGTACAGGTTATTCCTGGCTATGGTCTTGTAAACTATTTATAGCTAAAGGTTACTGAGAACCAAGCATTTGAAATGCGCTTTCTGAGCATTTTACGAACGTGACGGCGTGGTGTCGGTGAAACGGCTATTGTTGGCCTTAGATGAACATAAATGCTACATAATTCTTTTACAACAAAACTTTCACATTCCATTACGAATGAAAACATAAGTATTTATTTCTTAAGTCTACGGCGCACGGCGCTGAAAGTTTGATAACAAAAACAAGTTTTCATTTCTTGTGTTCTAAAGTTGCCTGAATGAGTTAATAAATGAAATTCAAAAATAATTCATTTCAGTTACAAAGTAACACTTATAAACGAACTTTAATATTGAGTGAGTTTATAATTTTCGCTATATATACCTCATGTTGTATTTTGATGTGTAATTAAGGTTTATCCATCAATCTACCATAAGCGAAATTTTGAGTCGGAGGTCATTTGGGACCGGGACTGCGGTCCCAAATTCCACCTATAAATTAAATAATTATTTAAGTGGTATTTCGGGACCACAAGAAAAAAGAACAAAGTTATGTCTTGAAAAAGTGCGGTCAACCTAAAAATTCAGAATTTATACTAATCGGCGGTGGTGGTAGCTGAATGGATAACGAACACTGATTATGAGATCGAGAGGTCGTGGGTTAGAATCCTATTATATAATATCCATTGCTTTATCGACTTATACTTGCTTGTATCAAGTCTTTGTGTCCGTTGTAAAGTCCCCCGCAACACATTATTACCCTAATTCGGCAGTAGGACACTAACTAATATTATAAATACGAATATGAGTTTGTTAATTACAGTTTCACGCTTAACCATTCCACCGATCATTATGAAAGGACATTGTCCAGTTTTAGCCATCAGTGGACACGATGCTATGAAAAAAAAATTCAGGAACATTTTTATTTATTGAAATTAAACTCATTTATACGGATCGGTTTTTCAGCAGCCATGGTCACGGGGGACTAAGATGGTAGTTGTCTCTTAGTCTCCCTGTGACCATGACTGCTGAAGAGCAATCGAAACGTCGGGGAAAGTATAAACCTAAATATAAATAGTTTTAATAATTTTATTAGCTTAAAAATTCAATAGTAGTAGTAGTGTAACAGTTTCAAAATTATGTAATACAGTGTTAAATAAACAACGCGATAAAATACGTTTAAATGAGTTTAATTTCAATTAATAACATTCGCGTAAACAGAAGACAATATTATATTTTTATCTATTTTTCGGGTATGTTATTTTAAAAATCTTTGTGTAAGTTAACACAACAAAAAACTTATCACTTATCAGTTAAAACGAGCACGCTCCTATTATGGGGAACACATAAGAGGCGATGGTTCCTATACAATAGAATTGAGCAGGAATTCTGCCAGCAATCTACTGGCCGGTTTCCCCGTCCCTTTGGTAAATGTAAATTGCACATTATTGCGTGTAAGAATCCAAATTCGTCATATAAGTAGGGAAATATATTTTGTTTATATCATTTATGAAGATAATATTTCTTTTTCTTCTTTTCGTGTGGTTAGTTGCCAACCTGTTGTCAAGAGTTGTTCAAACCTAGGCCTCTGACATGGCTTAATAACTGCTGTCAGTTTGACAACAACCGGAACCGACTTTTTACGTGCCCTCCGAAGGCCGGAGACGGTCAGATGAAATACCACTAAGCGGTCATCCATCTATAGACTGACCGCACACAACGTTGCTTAACCTCGCTAATCGCTTACCGATCAGTGAGTGCAGCTGGCTATGAGTGCCTCAAGATAATACTGAAGGGAGGGAAGCAAAACATTATTATTGCAATTGCATAGTGGGCCGTAGAACAGTGGGTTGCTGCGCTCACATAATGACCATTATATGGTTTTTACGCTGGGCAAGGTATCAAGAGCACATCAATCCACCTGCCCTTTCTTGATCATATACTACTTACATATGAGTCTGATTAATAACCCTTTTCAATAACATATAGAAACCTATCTAAATATAAAGTCTGATACGAAACTAGGTTTATATTCTCCTTTTTACTGATGCGAAGTATTTAATTTCTTTTTTCTTGTACTTATTAAATTAATTTTTAGACTAGATGTTCCCGCGGTTTCATCCACGTTAATCGTTACTGCGCCGCCCCCGTGGGTCGTAGCGTGATGTTGTATAGCCTATAGCCTTTCTCGATAAATAGGCTATCCAACACTTAAATAATTTTTCAATTCGAACCAGTAGTTCCTGAGATTAGCGCGTTCAAGCAAACAAACAAACTCTTCAGCTTTATAATATTAGTATAGATAAGTACACATAGTATCTTATGGCTATGAAGGGTTAGGTAAATGTGTAGGTACCACACCCACATATTCTTCTCCTTAGCCTTTTATTATTCCCAAGTCACTTGGGTCGGCTTTTCTAGTCTAACCGGATTTGACTGGATATCAGTTTTTACACGGAGCGGCTGCCACCTGATCTCCGCAACCCGAAGGCTAACGATACCCTAAGGCTAGACCAGTATCAGAATATTATAGGGCACTGACTTCCCAATAACGACTGCCATAGATGTTCATGGCAGCCGGGACCGACGGCTTAACGTGCTTTCCGAGGCACGGAGCAGGCGATAATCGTCAATTCAATACGTACATAATTTCAAAAAGTCATACAACTTCCGAAAGTCAGAGGTGCGCGACGTGGGTCCGAACCCGAGACCCTCTGCATTGTCAACATCCATATATTATGTATGTCTATATACAGGATGTCCCAGAATATGTAAATCAAATTGATATAATATTATTAGCTAAATCACCTGTCCACGATTGGCCAAAGTGTCTATACAAAGTGGGCAATCCCCTTTCGCATTCACGTTGTCAGGGGAACAGAATAGGACAAAGGGTACCTATCATCCAGAAAAAAGTATTGATACTAACTTAAACTACACATGTACACAAGCTAAACTAGACAAAATCTATTTTTTAATAAAAAACAACAAAGGCTTCAAATTTCAACTATATACAGACCACACTCATTCGGGGATCGAACCCAAAGCCAACGTACCAACGACCAATTAAGCCATTGCACCATCCGGCCAGCCAATTGGCCGTGTAACTTCCTTCTAACTCAGGGCCGTGGGTTTCTTCCTAAACCGGAACCGAACCTATATTATTATGGCCTACAGACGTCTCTGAGTGACCAGGACGCGCGCTATGATTTATGTATACCACCCACGACAGTTCATTTCCTACTGAGGCAATACCTACGGTAGGCATTATTGAGCTGCTACACGACCGCGATACGAATGGCCGTGAAACATATTATTTATTAACCGTCTGACTTATTGTTAAGCGGTGATAGATCAGTGGAATGCCACGAAAAAGTCACGAGATCGAACCCATGGCATGCGTCTCTCCCTTTGTAAAGTTACGAGAATAGTACCTGAACGAGTTACATCGTCCAGCAAAAGCGCCGTGTCAGCAATTTACGCGATACACGATTTCATGCGATGTAGTTCGATCGTTCTTTAAACCGCGTCGCGTTCACTCGTATCATTTAGCAATAATGAAGTTATATCATTGTATCAATTACGTTGAATTCAATACATCAGTTTTATATCATAGCTCGCGGTATTATCGATACTAATATTATAAAGCTGAAAAGTTTGGTTGAATGCGCTAATCTCAGGAACACCTCTGTCTTTTCAAAGTTATGTGGTAAAGGAAAACATCGTGAGAAAACCTGCATGTCTAACAATCCATAATGTCCTCGAAGATAAGTGAAAACTGCCAACCCGCACTGGGCCAATATGGTGGACTATGTCCTAACCCTTCTTCCACTGAGAAGAGGCCCGTGCCCAGCAGTGGGACAGTTTAATACAGGGCTGATATTATTATATACTAGTTTTCACCCACGGCTTCGCTCGCGTAAATGTAAGTTATGTTAGGTTAGGTTTGCAACAATAATTTTTTTCTAGATGAAAGGTACCCTATGTCCTTCTCTGTACCGCTGACGAGGTGTATGCGGAATGTTATGCAGATCAGTCGAGTAGTTAATACGTGAAAGCGTAACAAACAACAAACTCACATTCGCATTTATAATATTAGTGAGGATTAGGATATGCATTAGAAAATACCCGACATTCTGAAAGGCTTATAACATAAGCCCAATATGAAGAGGCCATTTGAGAGATTTAATCTGAAGGGGGATGAGACACCTACAATGTACTGGCCGTGGCAGTTGTAGGACTATAGCTACATATAAAACATAATAAATGTGGGCTATAGCGATCGATGTGTATTCATTATACTGTCATAAAGAGGACAAATTATTTTAAAAACATACATTCATTCCCAAAGGTGTAACCAGAGCTGTATTACGTCCACATGTCTCCAGTTATACTTAGTATAGATTTCAACATAAGGAGTGAGCCAATTGTCTACCGAGCACAGTTCCAGACACCAGGAAAATCACACTTTTCCACCCGAGAATCGAACCCCCTATGCACACCAATTGTATTTACTATCACGCAGTCATTATTGGGAAAAGTCAGTAACCTCTAATAACCTGTCACTGGTCTAGCCTTAGGGTATCGTTAGCCTTCGGGTTGCGGAGGTCAGGTGGCAGCCGCTCCGTATAAAAACTGATATCCAGTCTAACCGACCCCAAGTGACTTGGGAATAATAAAGGCTAGGAAGGGAAAAGAAGATTGTTTTCTTTTTATCTTTATACACATTATGTGCACCTGACAGCTGTATAGCAATAAATATTTCTTTCTTTCTTTGCCACTACTTTACTGTGGCAGTCTGAACCAAACCAATATTTACAAAAATAATTTCAATGTAGGTATGCGAGCAGACATATTAATATTTTGACTCATGCGCGCCATTTAATGAGTCGAGTGCGATGTAATATAAAAGTATTGAAGATGATTGATTACAAAGAGTTTTATTTTTCGATTTTAGTATTAGACATGTATGCTGGACAGTGTCCAATAGTTGTAAAGTTGTTGTTTAACAACTTGTCTGGATGGCAGCATAAGTTGGTCAGGCAAAGTCTTATTGAGTCCTATCAGGAACCTGTTAGTAGCCGTCATCTAGTAGTATATTTTCGATACACATATCCTCACGTCGTTATTCTCGAATATAAATCCATATTAAGTCAACTATAATGTTCGGTCTTACCTAATATAATAATAATATTCTATCACATACATACAACACCATCTAGCTCAAACTAAGCAGAGCTTACTTACGTTGGGCTTTTTTTATTGTCATTGTTGCCAGACGAGCAAGTGGTCCACCTGATGGGAAGTGGTAACAGCTGCTCATGGACTTCAGCAATGTCAGGACACAACAAAGCCGCTGCCTACCGTGAAAGAAGAACTCTCTTTAAACCTCGTTTGAAGAAGGACATATCATAGCGCTCGGGAAACACCGAAGCAGGCAATTAAAATCATCATCATCAATCAAAAAATAAGTGGGAGAAATGATCGCTGAAAGCGTACCGTCTTAGATTTGAACGCTTCCAGGTAATATGGATGAACCCTGCTTCGTTGTCGAGTGGTACGGTGATAGAAAGGGGCCGCTGGTACCAAATCAAACAGTTCTTCAGAGCACTCCCCGTGAAAGAGTCGGTAGGACACGCAGACAGACCCAAAGTCTCTCCGTTGCTCCAACGACTCCAATCTATCCATGAGATTGAGATCATCGAAGATTCGAACTACTCGTCTTTGTAGGGAGTCAAGTGGGTCGAGCTGGTATTTGGGGTCCCTTGACTAGAGATGTGAGCAGTACTCCACGTGCGGCCGAACCTGTGCTTTGTAAAACACAAGACGTTGACCTGGTGTGAAGTACCGCTTCGCCCTGTTCAGTACACCCACCTTTTTGCTCGCTAATTTAGCTTTGACCTCCAAGTGACTCCCAAACTGACTTTATTCGAGATTTCCATGCCGAGGATCCCAATACTTTCGGAGATACGGAGAGTAACTCCTTTGCACTGTGGCGCCTTCTTGGCAATAAACGAGCACACTTGTGTCTTCGAGGGGTTGAATCGAACTAAGTTCTGTTTCTCCTTGTAGCTTGTACTTTGGGTACTAGACAATGGATAAACATAAATTTTTTTTTTTTGTAAGTACGTACATATTATACATAGAAACACCCAGACCAAGACAAACATCCATGTTCATGCACACAAATGTTTGACTTGTGCGGGAATCGAACCCGCGACCTCAGGCGTGGCAGTCGGTTACACTAACCACTACGCCATCGAGCCGCGCACTCACTCAAGACAAAACATACACGGCTCGCGAAGCCATATAAAGTCGTCCGCGGTTCCGCCCTCGCCGCAGAGGTCGGAATACGCGTCGCGTTAATGTTAATCCAGTGGATCACCATAGATCCACGTTGCCGACAACGCCCCAAGCCGAGGTCCGTGGTAGTCCGCCCTTGGGGACAAACGTTGTCTAGTTTATTTTATGAACTAAGCCAATGCCATGCCCAAACTAAGCAGAGCTTGTACTTTGAGTACTAGACAATGGATAAACATACAAATATACTTTTTTTTGGAAATACATTACATATTATACGTAGCAACACCCATACCAAGAAAAACATCCATGTCCATGCACACAAATGTTTGACTTGTGCGGGAATCGAACCCGCGACCTCAGGCGTGGCAGTCGGTTTCACTAACCACTACGCCATAGAGGTCCTCAAAGAACAAGCCGATTACCATTAACAGGGCGAAGTTTTAAACTTCTTGATTTTTTTGGTATACAATCCCCAATAAGACATTGCCCGACCAGAGGAACACATCCGAGGCCTCATACACATACAAACAACAGTCGCGTTTAGGGATATAAAGTCTGTGTCGTGTCAGATATTGAGAATCACATAATAGTCATGAAATAAACAGATTTGGAGGCAATATTTGTAGATCACACAGTTTTTATCTGTGTGGGGATTCCCCCGGCGCAGTGACGATGTGAATACTTTAACTACTGCGCCTGCTATTTATGGAGGATTCTGGCGGCTGGGACCGCAATTAACTCGGACCGCGGTCGAAGTTGTAGAACGGATGAACCGATTTTAATTTTGTTTTTTTTGTTTGAAAGGTGAATTAGTCGGGATTGTTCTTAGCTACGTTTGATAAAAATCGGTCCAAGATGGCCGCCACCACAAAATGGCGAATTACATATTTTTTCACAACTCCCTCAATATGGGTATCAAATGAAAGGGCTTGACTAGTAGAATACTATACACTATGATAACTTTCAAATCTAAGATGGCCGCCATCAGAATATTACATATTTTCACAAATTAAAATTGTTCAATATGGGTATCAAATGAATATTGTGTCGGGGGTTTTTTAAATTTTAAATTTATTCATATAAAAAATCAAAAAAAAATTATAAATATCGGTCGAGCTGTTTCGGAGCAGTGTGACCATGCTACGAGATTTTTATATATCACTAGTTTTTCCCCACGGTAGCCTATATGTGAATCCAGGTATCCAGCTATCTACATAGGTACCAAGTTTCATCGCAATCGGTCCAGTAGTTTTTGCGTGAAGGAGTAACAAACATCCATACATCCTCACAAACTTTCACATTTATAATATTAGTAAGGATATAGATTAGGTATAACTATAGAATCACCACAAAAACAAAGAATCAGTTTACAATTTATCACCAACAAAGTATGTAAGTATTTATATTTAATTATTCACTTGTGAAGTTGTGATACAAAGTCAATGTAAATGAACATTCAATTTAACATAATATATTGACGTAATGAGGCATAAGGTGCATTCTTGTATTCGAAGCGAATAGGTACCGCGGCTATGCGTATCTAATTACCTATTTGATTGAAAGATTATTGATATCGTTTTGCTTTACGGGTAGTTCTAAAAAAAGGTATTGACTTGCTAATGGCACAAACGATATTTTTCATTTTGGCAGTCCTCAATTTATTTAGGAAACAAAAATATACAATGCAACACATATAGTACCTACCTAAGTATTTTTTATATATTTTATATTTATAACGATTTGTTATCGTTTAATTTTGCAATATACCTAAAACTATGATTAGGTATATTACAAATGTTCTCCGAGTGATTTTGAGGTAAACCTTAGTGATCTTACTACAATTATATTGAAATATTTAAATAAATAAATAAATATTTCATCCTTTATATTCTCTATTTGATAAATAAATATATTTTATTCTATATAATCGCGATATCGTTTATGTTATTTTAAAAAGTAATTAATTCTTGTCCTTTATAATCTATATTTTCTCCATACGTCTATTTGAAGAATGACATTACATCTATCGCTTCTCAATGCACAAATAAAAATCGGTCCAGTGATTTAGCTAATAAAGGTAACAAAGAAAAACATTTGCATTTATAATTTATAAATTACATGCGAGAGTATACCTTGGTATGATATAGTTAAGTAGGATTTCGTCTATTTCTGTTGTCTAAAGGGTTAATTTGCGAGCGCAGAGCGAAATATCGTATAGCTTATTTCGTAAGCGGGTTTACACACTTGAATATGATTTCTACGAATTGAATTAACATCAAGGTGTACCCGAGTAAAGCTGATAAGTAAATATTATGGAAATCTAAATTTAGTCTTCTATACGTTTACAAATATAACGCGCATTGACCCCAGTGTTGGCACTAACTACTGTTGAAAACAAAAATAAAGAACTGAAGTGCAATTTCTTATGCAATTACACATTTCAAACGAGCTTTTTTGTAAGACAAATACATTGTTATTTTATGTGAATGCTATGCAAAGTATGATAAAAATTGGACACCATTTTAGCTGACATTAATAAGAAGAATCATATTTATATATATTTTTTTTTTAATTTAACGAATTTTTTGCACTGCAAATTTATTTGTAACCTGCAAGAATGTTTAGCAAGATTTTGGAGTCCGAATGTTATTCAAATAAATAAGAAATATCATAATTCATAAGATACATACCCCATCGCTTCGGCGTCCTTCCCAAGAAGCTTTTTTCTTCAGGATTGTAGATCACATTACCGAGTCTATGGCAAAAAGACCCCTGAGGGGGTGGGGTGCGAACCCAATCGTCCTCCATGTTACCGTTAACTTTAGCTGCCATTATTTTATTTTAATATTTTATCAACACGTAACTTCGGTAAAGGAGCGTAAATAAAACGCGACCGTCATTCGTGACGGTGCCCGATACACTGCGCATACGCAAGTGTGTGTACTGTGTTGTAGTCATTGTAATCAATTCGTAGTTTTTGTGAAACGTTTAGCCGTTTGTTAAGTGATAAAGATAGATTTATTATGTTGAATAATTTGTTTAGTATCATTTTCATTAGTTATGTTTTGCTTACTTGTTAATTATGTTCGGCTGCCGTTGAGGATGGAATGAAACCGAAAGTATTGCTTTATAATTATAATAGTGATTAATTATATTATTAAGGCGTGACAATCGTTCGATGTGAGAATAGAAAGTGAGTTATTAATTATGTATTGAAATAAAGCTAATAATATAACGCAATCGATGACGGTAAATCACAGTCGGTCTCCACGGTAAGGTAATTCTCGGTAGCACATTGAGCTTCTTGCGAAACAGTGAGGCGACCGCGACGCGATGGCTACGTACCCGTTGGACCTCCAAGTTTGGACCTCATCGACTAATATGATCCTTGATCCAAACGGCACAAAGAGGTCCCAAGGATCATATTAGTCGATGAGGTCCAAACTTGGAGGTCCAACGGGTACGTAGCCGACGCGATGGTGGTGGCTTCCCGGAACATGTTGCTAAGGGCCATTGATTATCGATAATTTCTTAACACAAATTACTAAACTAGTGTTTATACTTGTAATTCGTTATAAAGTAACTGATACTTACATAATATTGTCTTATGTTTACGCGAATGTTATACATTGAAATTAAACACTTTATACGGATTTTATCGCGTTGTTTATTTTACTTTAATCACTGGTATTACATAATTTTGAAAACTCTAACACTACTATTATTGAAATTTTACTACTATTTAATCTATATATTTTCTAATTAAAGCAATTTATATTTGAGTTTACACTTTGCAACGTTCTGAAGTGTAGCTACACTTCAGAACGTTGGGACAACTACCATCTTAGTCTCCCCGTGAACATGGCTGCTGTAAAGCAACCGAAACGTCGGGGCAAAGTGTAAACTCAAATATAAATTGTTTTAATTAGAAAATATATAGATTAAATAGTAGTAAAATTTCAATAATAGTAGTGTTAGAGTTTTCAAAATTATGTAATACCAGTGTTTAAAGTAAAATAAACAACGCGATAAAATCGGTATAAAGTGTTTAATTTCAATAAATGATACTTATGTTGAGAAAACTTGGATGATAAATTGATATGACTACTTCATAGTAGTTGTATCTATACACATAGAGCAGCGATAGCTCAGTGGGGAGACCAACAGACTGCAATGCAGAGGGTCTCGGGTTCGAACCCACGTCGCGCACCTCTGACTTTTGGAAAGTATATGACTTTTCGAAATTATGTGCGTATTGATTGACAATTATCCCCTGCTCCGTGCCTCGGAAAGCACGCTAAGCCGTCGGTCCCGGCTGCCATGAACATCTATGGCAGTCGTTATTGGGGAAGTCGACACAAAAGATCCCACTGGGTCGAAGTGTCGCCGGTCTGGACTGACTGACCCCACACAAGATAAGATATATACACATTATTCACAGACATTTGTTTATAACTATTATTAAGTACTCACCTTTGTAAAATGAACAACATAATTACTATTATAACCCTTTAAACGACTCCAAAGTCGACATGGACGGTGAACTATAAAAGTCTACGAAAGTTAATGTTTTGAAACCACATTTGTAACATTTGTTATGTGCTAAATACAAGATACAAATATTTGTTTTCTTACACATGTATTTAGCCGCAGCCAGTTATTATTATCTATTATTTAGGTTTACTGCAGTAAGCATTATGAACCATCAACACAGCAATGAATTACGTACATTAAACATAACTACGATGTAAACACAGAAGGAGTCTGTACCAAAATACTTCGAGAATTATGACGTAACTAGTCGTTTTGTTAAAACCCAGATATAGCAGCATACCTGCGGCATAGAACGGCGCACGTGCAAGGGGACCATATGTGAAAGATCACCGCAGTTTACTAGATGAGGTTTTTGTGAGATATTTATTACGTATGCATTTCGACGATGATAACGCCGGGTTGTTTTGTTTTTATATGAACGCAGCGTCATATTCGTAATAAAACTGATTAGCTCATTAGTTCGGTATCTATACGTTTGCGCTTATGCTTGCGTGCGATCGCTAATTGTTGAGATCGATTCCTGGTTCGGAAAATCTCAGTAGCATCACGGAGACTAATGGGGACGGTACACGGCAAGGCTCGACTTGTTACGTGTGAAATACACGTCTGCTTATCCACTCATAGACAATAAGTTCTTAGATTTGAACATGTACATATATTGATTGAGTAACAATGCTTTTATTTTAATCTGGTAATTTGTTATTGTATTATTTATTTTGTAAATGGGAGACCGTTGGACTGCTACGCAGAGGTCTCGAATTCGTTTCCAAGTAGGGTTACCGTATCTCAGGATTCGTTCTGAGATTTCAGGATTTTTGAACTCTTCTCAGGACTGCGGCTGGATTTTGCTAATCTCATGAAATCTCAGGATTAATAGAATTTTCAATAAAACACAGCTTACATTTTAAAAATCTCTTTAATAAATTAATTTTAATTTAAGTGTGTTCTGTGAATAACAGATAATGGGTCCGATGGAAACTAGATTAATATTGTTTTGAGAGAAAATTCTCAAACTGTAAAAAATCAGGCCCTTTCTCCGGATTTTTGATTTTTCATCTTATAACCCTATTTCCAAGGCACGCATCTCTGATTTTTCGAAGTTATGTTCGTATTCAACGGTTAATTATTGCTCGTTTTAACTGTGAAACATCGTGAGGACACCTATATCTGGTAGATCTAGATAATGTTCTCAAGGACATGTGAAGTATGCCAACCCGCACTAGACGAGCTTGTTAGACTATGGCCTTAACCTTTTCACACTGAGAAGAAGCCCGTGCCCAGCGGTGTGACAGTTTATATACAAGGTGCTTTTATATACATTATATAATGCAGTTTATATACAAGCATGCTATGGTCTCCTATAACTGAAGGAGTACACTATACAAAACTATGTTAATATGTTTGTGCAATTTTGTGTATATTCTTTGTCGGAGATCCTTGATAAATAAAATAAAATAAAATAAAGGCTGAGATTATTATTAGATACTTAATATAATTATGTTACTACATATATGACCAACAGACTGCAATGCCGATGATCTCAGGTTCGAACCCACGTCGCGCACCACTGACTTTGGGAAGTTATATGACTTTTCGAAATTATGTGCGTATTGATTGACAATTACCGACTGTTCCGTGCCTCGGAAAGCACGTTAAGCCGTCGGTCCCGGCTGCCATGAACATCTATGGCAGTCGTTATTGGGAAGTCAGTGCCCTATAATATCCTGACACTGGTCATGCCTTAGGGTATCGTTAGCCTACGGGTTGCGGAGGTCAGGTGGCAGCCGCTCCGTGTAAAAACTGATATCCAGTATCCAATCCGGTTAGACCAGAAAAGCCGACACCAAGTGACTTGGGAATAATAAAGGCTAGGGCGAAGAGATATAAGTCTACCTCATAGTGTGTCCCCTATGCTCATAAGTTTACACATATTCGCGATACAACAATTGTCATTTTAAGTGATTCGTAATATTTTTACCCTTGAATGGTACCATAAATTAATACCTCCAAGACGTTGTCGGTAGGCTGCACCGACGCCGCGGTATGCTGTCCATAGTGCTTGGAAATTCTAAGGCTACTAGGAGCCATGAGACTACAGTAACTACAACTGTAAAATTTTATCGTTAGCTGTCTTCACCAAGTTGGGTGGCACAATCTAATGAAATGACCTCGAACAATATAAAAAATGCATTCGAATATTTCTCAAAGCTTCGCATATTTCGATTTGCTTGAATATTCGAATAATTAGATTTTTTATCGATAAAGATGATACGCACGCACAAAACTATCCCTCTGATGATTACCAGTTACTCAAACACATAGAACTTGTAATAAGCACATGTATTACTTTCCTCTTTCAATCCTGGGTCATGAAAACCTTGGTAGGCTGTAAAACTGAGGTCTGACATGCCATTTACTCATTATCAACAATTGATAGGACCTTCAATGTCTGCTTACATCGGAGAGTAGAGGCAATTTGAAAACAGATACTTAGGTACCTATGTAAAATAGGGATTGTGGTTTCGATCGATTGCGAGGTCTCGAGTTCGAGTGTCGGGTCATGTACCTATTATAGGCCATATTTTAATTGTCTTTAAAAATATAGAAAAATATAGCGTAGGTATATAGGTACTCTTAATTAAAGACATTACATAGCGATCCATCCTAATTCTAAATACAGTATCCTTACTAATATTACAAACTTTTACTCTTTCACGCAAAAGTTACTGGACCGATTGCGATGAAACTTGGTATGTAGATAGCTGGAGACCTGAATTCACACATATGCTGCTTTTTATCCCGATATTCCTACGGGAACGGTACTTACGCGGGTGAAACCGCGGGGAAAACCAGTATATTATAAATGCGAATGTGAGTTTGTTTATTTGTTACACTTTCACGCCGTAACTACTCGACCGATCGTCATTGAATTTCGCATACACGATGTCAGGGGTACAGGAAAAACATAGGGTACCTTTCATCCAGGAAAAAGTAGTGTTCCCTAGGGATCGAAATTGATGGACAACATATATTATACATTCACGCGAGCGAAATCTAGTCTATTATATGTACTAACTTTTTTTGCTAAGTCGTTTATTAAGAAAATATACAGTAAGAACGCTGTACCTGTATGGTTTTATGAATTTGTGTGTTCACCTAATGAGATAAGTAGAAAAAAGGATCTTAAAAGACAAAGAAAAAGAAAAGGTATACTTAAAGTAAACTTTCTATTCTATTTTATTAAATATTGTATTATGAATGAATGTTAAAGTTTGTGCTTTGTGAAGATGTTTATCACTCGAATACTCGTGAACTGCTGGTCTGAATTTAATGAAACTTAACACAGATAAACAATGACCATTATTAACACATAAAATCTTTTATCCCCGTAATTTAACTCCGTGGGATTAACGAGGGCGCAGCCGTGTGCAAAAACTAGTGAATAATAAAGTAGTTAGCTATAATTGATAACATACTCGTTAAGTATATAATATATAGGTAGGTACTCGTACTTATAATTAATTGCGATGGTCGTAATGATTTTATAGTGATAAAATATAACTATAGTGATTACTTAAGTAAGTAATAATCAAGTTCAATCGATCCCGCAGATAAACTAATAAATAAGTCCGGCTATACGTTTTTATAGGTATATAACTTGTTATGAATATATTTATACCCAAGTGATACAAGCTAAACGACAATCAGTGATATTATGTAAGATAATAAACATACCTACTCAACTTCTTTGGTCAGTTAAAAAAACCATTGTACACACGGCTACACATCAAGTTAGACACCCTATATACACATAACTACGCTATATACAAAATAGAGAATTGTCGGAAAGGGACAGTGCATAGTGGTGTCGATGTAATGGTAAGGATAGGGCGTAACAAAAATATAACGCATTCTCTCGCACGATTCGCAGCGTTCAACTTCTAATAGTTCAAAGTCGAAACAGTCTAGGTTGATGCGTCGCTGTGTGTACTGGTAAATGAATAGAACAGGCCGTTATATGGTTGCTATTGCTTTTATATTGTTCTGTTCTTTTTTATTCTGTTTCTGTGTTTATTATTATTATTGATCTTTCTCTCTACTGAGACTGTTCACACTTTTCTTCTAGAATGTCACCTAAAAGTGAAAACTTGTAATTGGCTGTCTGGATACTAGAATGATCACTGTTATGTTAAATTAGATGTAAGTTTTCCATGAATAAAATAAAATAAAATAAAATAAGTACTCATTTACTAAAAGTATAATAATTATGTTGTACCTACTGAGTTTTGTTTAAAAATATACATACCTATGTATACACTTACACCTCGACTTACGCGAACCTGGAGTTACACGAATATAAATCTCGATTCGACGATTCGTCTTTTATAGCATCGCACAACTCTCAATTGTCGATTATAGACTTACTGCCCCAAACTGCTGTTCAGAAATTGAGGTAAATTGACTGAAGAAAGAGACATCTTTGAGTCGTCAAACTATTTTGGTAGATTTTATGAAAATATCTTCAGTTGGCAATTTTATATTTTATAATATAAGATATTATTAAACACAAGATTTTGCATGCGGCTCGCTGGCGTAAATGTAGGTTATATCAATTTTCTATCCCTGGGAACTGGGACTAAGTATGTCCTTTTCTGAACCCCTGACGTGTATGTGAAATTTCATGATGATCAGTCGAGTAGTTAAGGCGTGAAAGAGTAACAAACAAAAAAAACTCACATTCGCATTTATAATATTAGTTAGGATATAGTTATGATTGTCTAAATTATTATTATCTTAAGTCACTGGCCCCAATTAAAAATAATTCTATTTATTTTTATGCAAAATTATACCCCGACTTACGCGAATTCGACTTACGCGGTTATCGCTTAGTCCTATCTATCGCGTAAGTTCGGGGTATTACTGTACTAGCTTTGGCCTGCGTCTTCGTTCGCGTAAATAACCTACGATAGGTCAATTTATTATGACTCGGGAACAGCACTTTTTCTGGATGAAAGGTAACCTATGTACTTTTCTGCATCCCTGACAACGTGTATGCAAAATCTTGTGATGATCGGGTCGAGTATTTAAGGCGTGAAAGAGTACCTAAAAAACAAACTTACTTTCGCATTTAAAATATTTATATATTATAATATTATATATTAGATAGAATAGGATAATAATCAAATGATTAAACTTCTATTTTAACTTTCATTAAACTTTTATCTATAATAAGCATGTGCAAACGATTATTTATTTTTGTTTGTTCACTGTATTCACTGAAATTGGCTGAATAACACAGGTTTCAAGTGCTATAGCACTTGAAACCTGTGTAGGCAAATGCGACTTATTTTTCCTGAAAACTTCAAAGCTAGCAATAATCTTGACTCTTATTCATGTACAAACTTTATACCTACTCACAAATATTATCAAACCGAGTTCTCATTTACCAAGCCTTTTAAAAAGATATAAGACAAGTTCTTGACTACAGTAGGTACACACAGACTTATTCAAAGTGCGATAGTTGCTTCTTTGTAAAAAGTTATTTATTATCTTCTTCGTCATGTCCTTTTTCAGTAACTATAAAATACAAACCGCAGGATTCCCTAGTATGACTGGAACATCAGTGATCGGAGTCTTATTATACAAACTATATTGTATAGACGTGTGCTGACAATATATGCCACGCGTGCTTAATTCACGCCAATTTCGTTTTAACAACGCAACGTTCAAAAAAGCATCCATATTTTTTATTAGTACATATAATATTATTAATATTGGACACCTGTCTAATATAGACGTGTTCTAACCAACAGTAGCGCAATAATTGGCGAAGAGACACTTACTTATGTAGCAGTAGAACTGGCAGTACTGCACTGTCGGCAACATTCGATTATCACCGCTCACACCGCTTACGTATAACGTTGTTCTTGCCCCGCTCGAAGAGTTCAGCCCCACGATGATTAGCCCAGTGTTTCCTTAATTGTAATAGGTGCTTCCTAGCAAAGTGTCGTGAGCCTATGGGTTCCTGGGATTATTCGATGCGACCATCAAGTAGACAAGATTTCGATCAGATACTATATGCGAATGTGAGTTTGTTTCTTTCTTAACTTGCCTACTCGACTGAACCTCATGAAGTTTCGCATATATGTTATTGGGGGAATAGAAAAGGACATACCTATACCTTTCATACAGAAAAAGTACTGTTACAAACTTAACTCCTACATATACAAATTAAAAAAAAGCAATATCTAGTGAGGTATAATTTTAAATCTTGGTTATATATTAAAAAATAAACAACATTTCCAAAATTGTCTTTTATTTATTGCTTTCAAATACATTCGCAGGCACTTCAATATGGACGTAATATCATTCACAATTACATTACTCAATTCCATTATTTTACATTTTGGAATATTGCCTTCATTAACATTAAAAAAAAACAACATATCATTTGGACGGATTTCTATTGAGATTAAATTATATATAAAAAAATATAAAATAAATGTATAGGTAAGTTAAAGATATATTTTTCGCTTTTATGATATGTTATTATTCGGTGATAGATTATTCTATCATTAGTAAAATATAATTTAAATGTAAAATTATAAAATAATATAATTATAACAAAAAATACCATAAACAACTGTATATTATACTTTAAGTATATATCGGATATCGACGAAACAGTTTTTATATCAGATCATAATTATGTCAAAATAAGTACTTACATAAATGCATATGTCTGTAATTGTATTGTATAAAAAAATCAATAGAAAACTTTATGAAATATCATTCATCAGTCTTAATAATATATATTAAGTAGTTATAAATTAAAGGCATAAGAGGCAATAATTGCTAATAGAAAACGTACGCCATAACATAATACCGACGGCGACTCACGGAACTAAAACCTTTTTAGTATAAAATCTATGCAAGTCTTTAGACACTAGCCACAGCCGTGGATCTTATGTTATGGCGGCCATTCTTTTTATGAATTTGTCATTTTAAAAGCGATAATTAATTAAGGACCGAAGTAGAAACGCAACCATTAGTTTCAACGACCAGTGCAGCGGTATTGCAATTTACACTATTGTGTTGTCCAATAATGATTTCAAAGTGGCGCATTTTAGTGACCACATGGACACTTGAAAGATCCATCGAGCTTCTGTTAAGCGACTTAATCGCTTTGATTAAACTAAGCGTTTAAAGCAATTCCTTTATCACTGGGTACTTTACAAATATTCAAACACTAAGTACTCCGAACTTTTATCAACTACTTGTGGTCACATTTGAAATTTTCATCTTGTATGCGAACACTGACTGTCCAAAACATGGTGAAGGGGTCAACACTTAAACCATCCGATCATTCAGTAAGTTAAATCTCTAGTTACTGATTATAGGTGGCATGTCTGCATCGGTCCTAAGTTTACTTGAAATTTTCGGTACTATCTACAAAGAAAATGCTGATAAATGCATAAAAATATACACACTGCGCAATACATACGTGATATTTACTTACAAACTAACACAAAATCACACTTAATTTATGTATACATATACAAAATATCAATATCATATAAAATATAGTCATTTTATAAATATGGACGGACTTATAATTAAGTAGATACCTTGTAAATATGCTCATCGTTATGAAAGCTGATATGTGTATAAATCATTGTAAAAAATAATATAAAAAACAGAACACTATACCCATTTAAAACCTGGATTGCTCCAGGCAAGTATTTCGATTGTAGCCAAATAACATTATATACAGAGTGTATTAGAAAGGTATGGTCATATTTAAGCGTCGCATAACATAGCTAACAACGGAAAACCACGATAAATAAATCCGTATACATTACCTTTACTAAAATATAGCATTTTCTTTTTTATTGACTTATCAATGTCAGCACATTCTAGTCGATACTTAAACAACACTGCCACCACCGCGACCACCGTGCACCCGAAAATGACCACACGACCATATATAAATGAAATCTTAAAAATTGTCATAAAATTTAATATAATATGTTTTGATCCGAGGTTAAAGCACATGGGTTATTTATGAAACATATATTAGTGCACTAAAATATGATCACAATTTTCTGTAACACTCTTTATATACATACTTCCATGTATACTGCAAAATTTTAAATCGTAGATGCGCCCTACTACTTTTAAATATAGTCACATTTCTGGACGTTTGTTGTCATCTGACACACAATGCCAACATGACATATGAATTGTAAAATATACTACATCACACTCACTCATATTGCAAATTGTATACTTTAATCTCTATGTAGGTAGTCTGTCACATCTTAAAACACAAGATATAAATAAAAGTCTATTGTATGGCCACCGTTTGCCGCTGTGACTCAATAAGCTTATGTATGAACTTGCTCTTCTTAATGTGGTATCTAAGTACATTGAAAGTACATCTATGATTTAAATCTTTACATTAATCTTTACATTATAGCAAAGCATTGAATTGTATTTTAATCATGTTAAAAGGCAAATATACAAGACACAGGCTTCGAGCCTAGTTTAGGCACAACTCACACTTAATATTATATTAAGATACTTATGAAATGGAATGTTTACAATATTGTGTCGAGGGAATAAAGTATTATATCATGTTTGTATGGTGAGTAGGGTGTATAAAAGTCCTATCCAGTGGCACTGTGTTGTCAACAGGTATATCTGAGTTATTTGTAAGAGCTGGCAGTACATCGTTATTCACACAATTAACTATAGAGTAGTACATACAAAGCTTCACATCAAAGGGTTAATCCGCAAGGTGTGATTTTCAGTCCCAAGTAATGGAGAGCGGACCTATAGCCGTGTACCGGACACAATTCGATACTCTGCGCTGCTGCTAAGAATGTCATGACAGAAAACTCAATGACAGTTTGTTCGTCATAGAGATCAAACTCAAGACCTCATAGATAACAAATGCTACTCATTCAATACCGCTACATCACAGAGGCAGTAACATAAAATAATAATAGGGCCTCTTCTTGATCACTTATGTAAAATTATAAGCCGATAGGTTCGACAAGTTTTGGCTTCAATTAAACAAATATTCTATAAACTATTTAAGAAGGTATAATATTGCAAATAGCTGCAATACAAGCTACCAGAGATTCTAACAGATTCAAGTTTAACATTGTTTCATACCTTCATGTCTGTATTGCCTGAACGGATAGGCACACACATATAACACTCACAATTTAATTTCATGATTTTAACTAACGAGCTTATTATAAGAGAGAATACCGATTAGATTTTATCATAGATTTCCTCTATCCATTAATGATAGCGCCTGCACTAACACCAATAGCAGGCACGTAAAATTAATTTTAAAATATGGAAACTAGCAGTTATATAAAAATACAGGTTCTTTTCTACCTAAATGTCCGGTCTACTGAAAAGACCATGACTTAACATAATTTCTTACACACAATTCCAATAATACTTCATAATGCCTGCAAGTTACATGTAAAAACGGCTGGTCTTCTATGGTCTACTGGAAAGACCAAGCACAATATATAATTATTATACTTGCTGTAGAGAAGCTGACGTCAAAAATTATATTTATACATATATATAATACTTCTCTAGTATTTATTTGACAAAAATCACTGATAAAAAAACGCTAGACTCTTTTTAACTTAGGTGTACTTAACTCTTAAGTAGATTATAATTTACTGGTAGCATGCAGTCTATTCGATCATAATTTCAAAATGCACGACGCCCAGTCGTTCTCTCCTGTCGTATTTGATGTTCTTGGCCCATGCGCGACATTCAATATTGATCACTATACCGGCTGAAAACAATGCAAAAAGATATAATTTTTACTATATTCGTCTAATGTATAAGGAATTAAATTTGCAGTCGAGGTTGTAAGTTTGAATGCCACCAATTACACGATTTTCTTTCATTCGTTTCGCTTTAGAAGACTCGAGGTATCAAACCCTGTAGTGTATTTCAGGAGACTACAATTAACGGACCTGGGTGCGTTAATTGTAAAGTCTATCAACATTATTGTTATGAGTCTGGAGTCATAACAATAATTTGCACACATAATTGGCCCGTGTTGGATTCACAAACACACTGCACTCATCGCAGTAACTGCGACGACGCGACCTCTGGCCTGTTACGTCGTCCGTGTTTTCTACCACTGACGTGAACCCACTCCTAGCACAAAATTACACTGTTAATTAGCAATCCAAATTGCTAGTAATCACCATAAAATAAAAAAATTATATTTCTCGCTTTTGCTTGAGGTTCATTCGCTGCATTTTTCTGAGATAAAATAGGTAATTCTATGTCATATTAGTCATAGAAATTAATACATTCAAGAATCTAGAACCTCGTAACCAGCCGCCAAACTAATGATACGCGAAGAACAAGGAACGCCCAGATTCGTCACAACCATTTCTGTATCACACAAATCTTTGTTTCGTTTGGGCATCGAACCAAATACCTCAATCACATTGCAGAATTGCATAGCAGAGCCGAGGTAAGGCGATCACTTCAATAACTACTCTCTCATTTTTACTCACTTCTAGGTTTCTGCAGATGTATAGCCACTAGTGGACTGAGGTACCCCTCAGCGTTCTCATAGGGGTAGAAGTACCCCGGGAAGCCAGGGAACGGCAGGTAGCTGACGGGGCCGATGTTCTCCTTGTCCGCCGGGGTCTCGCCATGGCACGATACCCATACCATGTTCGCCTGAAATTAAATAAAATCATACAGTAATCTAGATAAATTTTTTAACCTATTGAGTCGCAGTGGGACACCTTTGGCCAGACACAATAATGTTTTGATCATGTCTGGTATTCTAAGACATGACAAGTTAATATAATATATAATATTAAAATCAGCCCTGTATAACTGTCCCACTGCTGGGCACAGGCCTCTTCTCGGTATGAGAAGGATTAGACCATATTCTACCACGCTGGCGCAGTGCAGGTTGGCAGACTTCACACATGTTCGAGAACTTTACGGAGAACCCTCAGACAGGTGCAGGTTTCCTCGCGATTTTTTATCGATAACTATTTAATATGAAAATAACTTCGAAAAGTCAGAGCGGTACCTTGGGATTGAACTCATGACCCCTGCGGAGTAGTCCAATGGTCTCTCACTAGGTTATCTCTACTGTTAATAATGTGTAATGTTATAAATGCCTTAAAATCCTTTAAAAGCTAATTTCCCTCTTCTGGTCCCCATTACAAAGGCCTGGGTAACGCTGTGGTAGTGTATGAGATTGCCCTGCATGGGATTCCGGATTCAATATACAGGTTGGACAATGTATTATTAAATTAATTCTTTGTAAAACTTAAACTGGTTATAAAAATCGGCATTTTAACATATTTTTAAAATAATTCATATTGATAACAGGACTTTATTATTTTATAATTGCCAAGTAGGGAATCAACTAGGGAAATAGGGTAATCCATACGCTAGGAAAAATATTATATATCTTCATAATATGAATACTCACATAGTCCCTGTTATAAGTGGTAATGTTCCTGATATGAGTCTGCAGATCCATCGGCATGTCTCCCGGTAGGTTCCGGGTGTCGTTGTAGAATTCTGGCCGCCACCCGTATATTCTGTAATATTAGGAATCAGCTATATTTCATAAACCTGCTTTATTTAACCTCTGCTTATAGAGAATGTAGCTGCTGTACCTCATGCATAACAGCTTTGGAATCCAATTCTCAAGCTTTGCAGTGTTATTGAGTTGTTCTGATAAGTAATTCTCATTTATGACTCGGAATCTGGCATTATGCCTGGAAAACGTGAATAAACTCAGTCCGTGAGACTTAAAACCATAGGATGCAAATGTGGTATTAATTAACCCCCCTCTGTGCAAAAACGTGAGATGCTACAAAGTAGAGTGGTCACTTGTAGATAATACTTAGGTATTAAATATATAAGTAAATAACCGAAGCCCCGAAGGGCACCCATACATACTTTTTTCGATGAAACAAAATAACAAATTTCATTATTAACCCTTTACTTGTGCTATAAGACATTGCTTCTTGCCAATTTTTATGATTTTAGGTGAACCTTTAGGTATTGGATCCCTTGAGATTTTCAAAATGTGCAACATAAACAGCCTAGCTGTCTGAAAGTTCGGTTTTTCCACAGCGCCAAGAGATTACAGACCTGAATATTTAATAAATATTCATTTCTACTTGTGACCTGCACGCGTTCCTGATAAAAAGGGTCTTAACAGACAGACAGGCAGACAGATGAATAACAATTAGATCCTAAAAGACTCCTTTATCCCTTTTGAGGCATAGTACCCTAAAAAATATAAATGAAGTCTTACCTATTCAACTTAAGGAATATGCATGGTGAGGACTTGTGGAAGGAGAAATGGTTCTCTTCGATGCAGGGATCCCAGCCGCGGATGTCCACGTCGCACACCTTGCCGGGTGGAGGCAGTTGCTTGAAGTTACAGTTGAAGATGTTCTGACCTGCGCCGGCTGTCTGACCTTTCTTTTTATATACTGTAAAGATACCACAATGTTTTTGAGGTTTAAGGTAAATACATAAATATGCTAAAATAGACTTGTGGCTAAATATGCATCTTCTAGACCGTTCGGCAGGCTTATTCGTTGCCGAACGGTTCTCAAGATAACTCGGGCTGTGGCGTTACACGTGTCGACGCATATTTTGTGCTCGAAGCTGAATACTGCAAGTTGGAGTACGTCCCGTACCCACGACTGTCCCCATCGAGAGGAGTCCGTTATTGTCAACCATTTTCTATTGCAATAGTTGGGATGGGCAATCCGAGGGTGCGTGGCGGGTTCCTCTCTCCCAATCATTTTAATACTATGGATTTCCGCTAAGCCTAATTATTATGCTGAATATCCAAGATGGGGTAGCCAGTTATGTATTTAGCTACCACATAGTAAAAGATGAGGGTTTTGCCCTCTATTTAAAGCCTTAGTTCCCAAAGTGGTCAAGGTGGACTCCCAGGGGTCCACGAAAATTTATTTGCTTTCGATAATGAAGAACTAAAATGTTGGCTTGACTTCACCTATCAATGTAGGCAGATATTTTAAGAAGCTCAGCGACTGTTACTTGTTTAAAAGTCGGTTGACGGATATTTTGAGGAATACAACTCGCTGAAGACCCGAGAATTTCGAGAAGAAGAAAAAAAGATCAGCCCGTAGAGATTTGATCAAATTTTTAATAAGTGTTTGTAGTGTTACTAAAATTTTACTAACTGGAAAACTATACATTTTGCACGGCCTAGGGAATCGATTAAGAGTCGTCGTGATTGCACAGAAACATAAGAGTAAAATTATGCCACCTGTACCGGCACAACAAACACTTATATTTTTGACATTCATTCATTCATTCATTCTTATATCCTCGAAAGAGTAAGGAGAGGTGTATTGCAACCAATAATAATATAATATCAGTCCTGTATTAAACTATCCCACTGCTGGGCACGGGCCTCTTCTCATTGTGAGAAAGGTTGAGCCATAGTTCCACCACGCTGGCCTAGTGCGGGTTGACAACCTTCACATATCTTCAAGAACATTATGGAGAACTCTCAGACATGCAGGTTTCCTCACGATGTTTTCCTCCACCGTTAAAGCAAGCGATAACTAATTATTTAATACGCATATAACTTCGAAAAGTCAGAGATGCGCGGCTTGGGTTCGAACCCGAGACCTCTGCGTGGCAGTCCAATGGTTTCCCATTAGGCTATCGCTAACCAAATTTCGTAGAAAAGTATTTCAGGTCTCACGTAATATGGAGCGAGCTTATTGATGTCTATCAGGCACACATCTAAAGTTCGTGGTACCGAGATTTTCTTAAGAGCATTTATGCCTTGTACGAATGGCAATGTCGCAAATAAGTGACATATTTTGTGGTTATTAGATGTAATTAATCTATTTGGACATTATTTTCAAAATGCTTTCACACTCTAAAGACTACGGTAAAATGTATCATACTTGGAATATACCTAATAATAATTGTATCCGGTTTACTATGCACCAGGGATGTTGCAAATATTCGCACCCGCATCCGCAATTGCAGAGATTCCACATCAATTTGGACATCTGCATCCGCATCCGCAATAATCAACGCGGATGTTAATGCGGATCCAGATATAGCGTAAGTTACGATAAGAAAGAAATCTTCATCAGATACTTTTTATTAAATAAGATGAACAATTTTCATCAACATCCGCATCCGCAATTGCGAAGCTTCCGCATCGATTTGGACATCCGCATCCGTAACCGCATCCGCGGATGTGAGTCTTCAAATATCCGAATCCGCATCCGCGGATGTCAAAAATCTGCATCCACAACATCCCTGCTATGCACACTACGCATCGATTTTTTTCATCTAATATTTATTTATATTATACTAGGTCCCTCGAGAAAAGTTTTTTTTGTTTTATGTAAGTGCATTACGTGCTTTTTTGTGGCCCTAACAACGTGTATGCAATTTCATGACGATAAGTCGAGTAGATAAGGCGTGAAAACGTAATAAACAAACTGACATTTGTATTTATAATATTAGTTAGCATGTCGCGAATGAGCTCAACAAAGCACACTGGAGGCATGTAGCGCCAGATTGAATATAATAAACTATCATTATAATTTGGATCGACCATTTTAATAAACCAACACGGTCTTTTGGCAAGAAGTTTAACGCCTCTTGAGGTATCTCCTCTTTTTATCCTTATGTTTGCGCTGCAGTTTACAGTTATGACATTTCACATACTTTGGCAATGTTTAATTCCAGGAAATTATTATGGGTTCCAGAAATACCGGGTTTGTCCTATTCGCCACCCCCAACATTCCTTCCTCTGGTGGCGAATGGGATGTTTTCAATAGAAAGAATTCCATTCGCCACCCCGAGTGGCAAATGGGATGTTGCTTACGAAAAATCTCAGTTGCCACCCTTAAACATAAGGCAAAATACAAGTAATTTGGAATGACATTTATAGTTTTTGAAGTAGGTATGGCTAAGAATTTTAGTATGAACTCTAAATAGAATAGGATGACTATTCAGATTTAAGTAATGTTTATAATTACTGGGTAAAATAAAAAGTTGATTCCCAGCAGTACCTAACTGGAGATTTCTACGTAACAATGTCCCAATTGACACCGGTTCGCTACCCCCAGTGACGACTGGGACTTTTTCCAAAACGAAAATCCCATTCGCCACCGAAGGAGGCAACGCTGTATCACCCTCCGTGGCGAATGAGATATTTTTTTTGGAAATGTCTCATTCGCCACCGGAGGGGACAATGCTGGAAGTGGCGAATGGGACTAACTCGAAATACCGACGAATTAGTGAGATCCATACTTGATATTTTTAAACTATGCGACTTTTATTATATACTTTAACACGTCCTTTTAGATTCTGAAAGGTTGATAACATACATTCCCGCGTATCCTCTCTTATGTGAGTACCCCTATGCGTACATCCTGCATAAGTAACGCGACTTAAAACCATATGGCCTAGAAACTATTTACAAATACTTCTTTTAAATTAAAGTGCGGCCATGTGGT
Organism: Catocala nupta; assembly: GCA_963675205.1. Taxonomy (NCBI): domain Eukaryota; kingdom Metazoa; phylum Arthropoda; class Insecta; order Lepidoptera; family Erebidae; genus Catocala; species Catocala nupta. Next base: position 1,206,636 of record OY776089.1, on the reverse strand, counting down.
TAACGCAGTCAAGTTATGTATAGATATATTAATTAAAAGCTTTCTAAGAAATTACACTAACGGCATAGTTGTGCTCAGTCGACGAATGTGTAGTGGCTAACGCATCGAGGGTTCTAGGTTCAATCATCACAATTTTTGTACGGTTGTCAATCTTTTGACACAATGAAAATTACGTACAATGTTAAGTTCTACCTGATAGTAAGCGTTTACCATTTTAAGTCAATAATGACTATCATTTAGATCACAAAGTGACTCTTAAAGGTATGGTCGGGTTAACTTTTACTTGAAGTTACATAGAGTCATAGCTAGGTGACTCGGGCAATACCTACTCGCCTTGTAGGCCAGAAAGGACAGACGTATGGATGTACGTCGGGAAGTAAGCGTGCTTTACAGCTCTGGCACCATACTGGAAATATGGGAGGCGGCTTTTCCGTCGGCCTCTGCGAACACATCGTTAGCAACTCTCAGAGTTCGCGAGTGGTGAGCGGCTTTATTGCTCCGGCACCTATCTGTACAATAGGTAGTGCCACTTGGGCACGAGGTAGCTCGCTTACGAGGACTGGATCTTGGGATTTGGGAACAAGACCTGTCTATAACTGGTCCCTGAAGTTGCTTTCGGGCACTGGAAGGTTTACCTTATATTATAGGCTCTCACTTATATACCTAAACAGGTGGGAAAGTGGGAACGCTATATCATAAACTTCGGTAGTCTGTAGAGGGAAGGGTCTGAAGTTACATTTAGCTTAGTTGCTAATGATACGCTGTGTAAGGGAAACTAGATTCCCTGCTAGCAGAACAGGGCCTCGAGTAACCTGAAACCCCAGAAATACAATACAAAGCTTTTTGGCTGCAATATCGATTTAAGTGGTTGTGCTGCAAATGGTTGTTTAATTTCTTATTTTAAGTATACATTTCTAGCTATTTGGTTTATGAATTACATGTATTCTTAGGGAATCAACATTTTGCGAATTCAACATCATAAGAATCCAACATTTTGCAAATTCAACATTGTGGTCCAGAAGGATTCTAATTAACCCTACCAGCTAAGCTAGAATTCTTGTTGAAATTAAACAACTTTATATAGATTTTACCGCGTTGTTTATTTTAAAACTATTATACTACTATAATTGTTAAACTTCACTACTATTCAAGGTATATAAATTACTAGCTAACCCGCGCAACTTCGTCTGCTTCATATAAGAGAATTTTCCCCGAATTTGCAACATTTTTCATTGCTGCTTCGCTCCTATTGGTCGTATTGTTGTTATATAGCCTATAGCCTTCATCGATAAATGGGCTATGCAACACTAAAATAATTTTTCAATTCGAACCAATAGTTCCTGAGATTAGCGCGTTCAAGCAAACAAACAAACTCTTCAGCTTTATAATATTATACTAGATACTAGATATGCCCGCGGTTTCACTCGCGTTTATGATTCTTGCGCCTCTCCCGTAGGTTAAAGCGTGATGTTATATAGCCTATAACCTTGCTCGATAAATAGGCTAGCCAATACTTAAAGAATTTTTAAATTCGGTCCTGTAGTTTCTGAGATTAGCGCGTTCAGGCAAACAAACAAACAAACTCTTCAGCTTTATAATATTAGTATAGATATATAGTATAGATAAAACTATTTAAGTTTACACTTGTCCCGACATTTCGGTTGCTTTTCAGCAGCCACGTTTAACAGGAGAATATAACACTTATATTACGAGTGGCTTCACGACGAGTGCAATGTATAGGACTCGAACCTACTACCTCTCAATCATAATTCCAATGCCTTATCCGATGGCCTACCGCAGCTTGTAAACAAATTAACCGTGTCGGATTGATCGTTTATATTAAGCAGTCGTTAATTATTCTACAACACTTGGTAAGTGGGAGACCAACAGACTGCAATGCAGAGGGTCTCGGGTTCGAACGCACGTCGCGCACCTCTGACTTTCGGTAGTTATGACTTTTCGAAATTATGTGCGTATTGATTGACAATTATCGCCTGCTCCGTGCCTCGGAGAGCACGTTAAGCCGTCGGTCCCGGCTGCCATAAACATCTATGGCAGTCGTTATTGGGAAGTCATTCCCTCTAATATCCTGACACTGGTCTAGCCTTAGGGTATCGTTAGCCTTCAGGTTGCGGAGGTCAGATGGCAGTCGCTCCGTGTAAAAACTGATACCCAGTCGAATCTGGTTAGACTAGAAAGCCGACCCCAAGTGACTTGTGGTTAGTGTAACCGACTGCCACGCATCAGGTCGCGGGTTCGATTCCCGCACAAGAAAAATATTTGTGTGTATGAACATGGATGTTCGTCTTGGTCTGGGTGTTTCTATGTATAATATGTATGTATTTACAAAAAAAAAGTATATATGTATGTTTATCCATTGTCTAGTACCCATAGTACAAGCTCTAGTAGTTTGGGCTAGATGGTGTTGTGTGTATGTGGTAGAATATTATTATTATTATCATGGTTTTTTATTTTTTTCTCAGTTCGTGGCTGGTTTTAACTTCATTTAAGGGCCAAGACCAAGTAAATGTAGTATGTGCTTAAATATTATGGTATATATTATATTATTATTAGTACTTTCTAAGATATTATATTAGAAAATACCTGGCCCTTTGGGAGGCTTACACGGAGACATGGGTCCAACGTGAAGAGGCCCTTCGAGAGTTTTTATCAAAGGTGTGATGGAACACCTACAGCGGCACTTGCCGCAGCAGGCGTAGGACTATTGCTACGTATGGAATCTAATATATGGGATATAGGTATGGGTGTTTGGTGGACCGGTATATTGCTAACTATGGATGAAAAACGGCGTCTGCCCTGAATACTCTAATAGCATCAATGCAATGGGCAGACGGTGACTCGCCAACTCACTAGATGGGCTCCCTGATAAGCCACTATAGGCATACAAGCCAGCAGCAGAGGGCAACACCGGTGCAAGTGGCTAGGGGTGTCGAGCGGTGCGGCGCCGGTTTCACCATCACGGGTCTCGTGACAACGGAGACCCGGAGCGGGTTTCCCCGTAGTTATGCCCTTGAAAATGACACTTCCACCCCCAAGCATATAGCTCTAGCGGTCCCCCCTCTGGCCGGCCGACCAAGGCAAGCCAGAGTTGAGAGTCCTACGGGCGCTCTTGAAGTTCCACCCCGGCCAACCAGTAACGGCAAGCCGGGGACGAGGCCCTTACCAACTCTCTGAGGCATTCAGGACCGCAGTGTCGCCACTCACATTCAGCCCGCCACAAGCTGCCCTGCGGTTATTATTATTATTATTATTACTTGGGAATAATAAAGACTAGGGAGAAGACGTGGTAAGGTTATCTTAAACCTACTAAGAAAGCGACAAACAAGAAAGAAAATAAATTATTTGCTTGGTTAACGTAGTCTATAATCACTCTCACATTGCCGGACTTAGGTAGAGAAAAGGGATTAAAGATGGGACTAAAAGATAGGAATGCAAGATGAAAAGAAAGGAATTCCAAAGGTGGGTACGTAAGTCTTCAGAAGTCCAGCGGGCGAAACGCTAACAGTATTGCTACTTTTGCGCAGATTGCCTGTAAGATGGTGGCACTTACCAGGGCGCGAGCCCATTCGTACTATTACTTAACACTTGGCGAAAGACAGTTATTACATCGCAATCGTGAAAAAAAACAACTGCGGCAATTATGTTTGAATCGCAATACGCAAGAACTGTTCATTATTCAGAAATCTTCTTTTTTAAAGGGCAGCGCACGCACTAGTTTAATTTCTGTGTTGCGGAGGATTTCACAAACATTCAATCGTTGATTACCTACACAAATTTTTGTCCTGTGGGAATTGAAACTACATCACCTAATGGGCAGCATAGGCGACTGGCGAGGCTACTACCTAAACAGCTACGCCATCAGTTATAACTTCGCAGTCATTAAGTTCTTGCAATGTCATCTAAAGGTTACCTGTTAGAGACTGCTTTTAGCGATAAGACCCTTTATAAAATACTAGTTCTTCCCCGCGGTTTTACCCGCGTAAGTCCTGTTCCCGTGGGAATATCGAGATAAAAAGTAGCCTATGTGTGAATCCAGGTCTCATACGGAAAAAAGCCCTTCATAGGCCTTAAGGCCGTCAAGGGATGAACCCAATACCGTTTGGGTATCCTTTTTTTACGCAATAATAAATATATACAGATAGCAACTCTTGTATCGTAGTCCATAACGATGACGTATATGCACAGCTGGAGTTCAAATGACAGTGCGCGGGCTTTTTTTCGATAGATATAACGATCTACGTTCGTATCCAAAAAGTTTATCGGATAATTACAGAATGACCGTTAAATCTTTTGATAATTTGCTAAGAATTGCTAGTGCTGAAATTTACCACAAAGAAACGAAAAGAAACGCCAGGTGACGGCATATCTGTGTCGCGTCCTTAGAGCAACGGACTGAGTGTCTCAGTGCGTTTTATTCACCGCAGTGCGCGGCACTTCTTGAGATCTCTATGCGATACAAAAATATGTGCGGTAGATTCACCGCAAATTTGCAACGGGAGGCCAACGATGACTTTACCCATTGCGTTTATTTCACCACAATGTGCGCACTTCTATGACACTATATACTTCACAGATTATGTAAAAAAACGCAAGGCAATGCGCGCTGGAACTAAAGCGCAGCCGAATTTAGCTAGTACTAAAATGAAATCAAAATGCTTACCAGATAGAAAATCAATAAGCTGGTCCTCCCAGTACTTATAGCTTTCATAACCAGTACCCTTGTACCAGATAAGCGTGCTCCTTACATCTTGCGGTAGCGGCCGGAAGCCCAGCCCTGGACTGGTGCCGATGACGCTATATTCTTGCTGGAGACGAGGCACTCGAGGGTTAATGAAGTGCTGAAGGAAAGTCCCCATACATATTGCTAATAGAGCAATCAGCGCAGCATAGAATATAATGTAGAAGATGATGAGTTTACCTGTAAGAAAATAAATACATAAGTCTCAAGTTTACATACATATGCACATGAACAGGGTAGGCAGAGATATAATATAACACACACTTAACGCTAAAGTTTTATATCCCACTAGCTTTTGCTCGCGGCTTTACTCGCGTAAAAATAAGTTAGGTTATGTAAGTAACAGTACCATTATTCAAATAAAATATAGCCTACGTTACTCGCTGATAATATAGCTTCCTAATTGTGAAAGAATTTTCAAAATCCGTTAAGTAGTTTTTGAGATAAACTCGTATAAACAAAAAAACTAATCTTTCCTTTCTTCTTATTAGTACAGATGTAATACGTGCAAAATAATTGCCTTCTACAGGCCACAGTTCCGAACACCATGCTGCTTAGGACAATTTCATGATAAAAACATTAACATTTTTAAACCGACCTGGGAATCGAACCCGTCACGTCAAGACGGCGCGCTATTATAAACGCTAACTTATATCACAAATAAAACAAGGCTGTCCTTCAGAAGTTACTACTTGTCTCATTTCAGAATCTAGACAACTCCCATAACAGTAATAATCCTTGAGTGAAAAGGGGCTTTTCAAATTACAGAATAAGAGACTCCTTTTACAAATAAACTAGTGATTGGTAGGAAGGGGATACTATATCACAAACTATATAAACATATTTCGGGGGATGCAACACTGCTCACATGCTAATCAAAATAAGTTTATCTTTACATCAGTTGACTCAGAACTGAACAGAATTCGACATACGTAAAGAAAAGTAGCTAACACTTTTATTGGTAACAACTATTTATTAAAACTAGTATCAAACCAGATGTCGAAATTTTACCATAATCTGTTTTGCGTTACCTATTTATAGTTACAGTCATTTACAGTAAAAAATGTTAATTTTATATACAAAAGAAAAAAGCGATGAGATGAGATGTTTTTCATTTTTATTTCTATTTTATCATTTAATTTCATGTTATAATGTATCTTTTCTATTTTTATATACTTATACGAATGTTGTAAAAATCTGTAATTGGTTTAAGATTTTTATGTAATTGCTATAATTCCATGTACACTGTAAAAAAGGCTGTTGAGTTTCCTACTAATAAATAAATAAATAAAGACAAACAGTGGAAAAACGTACTGAAGTTGATGCCTATTTATTTATAAAAATCTGTGTATCCATATAACATATTACGTAATGTTTGGAGGACATTGGAGGACATGGTATCAGCATATTTCTGATTGAACCAGACTATTGTAGTATGGCTTCTAAGTAGCTTAGCAACTGCGTCAAATAGTTTCATACAGATTATATGGCAGGCAGACACTTTTAATTAATTGGATTAAGATTTATTTATATGATAATGGCACAGATTTTTTCTATTATTGTCTATGTATGTACATCAATGAATTGAACAGATTTTAATTAAAATTGGCAAACAGACTGACTGTCATCTGGATTAAAACATACTTTAGATACTGATATTCCCGCGAGATTCATAAGAGCAAACCTGGAGATGGAATATTGTGCATTAATTATTAATATGCCATGCCCATATATTTCTAAAGGGGCAGACATAAATGTATTTTATCCACATTTCAGCAGAATATCTCAGCTCTTTATCTTCACTAAGATTTGTCCCAATTGATATGTTTTAAAATATAATTCAGGATATGTCTTACTCTGAATCCTGGGTTAGTTTCATTTTATACTAGTAATGTGTAAAATGAAAGGCCTATAGCTGACCACAGCACTAGGTCTATCAATTGATTTTAAAGCCTACAAAAAGCAGTTGCTCAGTTGCAGATCCAAGTGATAAAAATTTCCTTCTGGCAGCCATGCAATGTTTCCCAAAATAGCCTAGATATATTATTATTATTTATAACCATGGCAACAAAAGTTAAACTCACTAACTTATACTTTGATATTCAGAAGAGTTACTTTGTGACATAAATGAATAAATGGTTTTTGATTTTGACTTAGACAAATGCATGATTATTTGGTTGCAATCATTTGAAGGGGAAAGATACTTCTCCATTCAGGTGCTTTGAGAAACCCTAGAAATCCTAAATCTATGGAGATTTGAGTTATAATCTAAAGAACTCTTTTAAAATTGTAGTGACATTTTGTAGCAATGTTTGCAAGTTTGTTACTCAATCATGCATAAGACTTTAAATACACAAGATAAGCCATGTCCTGGAATAGGAGGATTCTTTATATCCATATAATATGAAAGCAAGCCATAACAGGCCTGAATGATTTTGGATAGATTTTATTTCATGGCATTGCACTAGTAATACCCATAACATTAACTATCCCACAGGAATGATATACATTTTCAGGGATAAAAAGTCAGTAAAATCTCTCCAGTTCACAAATTATCCCTATGCAATAAATCATGTGAATCCTTTGTTCTCTTGCTACGTGAAAAAAGGATAAACCAACAAGCACGCTTACGTATTTATATTAGTACGGCAACCTAAGACCCTAGTGTTAAATGCCTTTCGGCTTTCACTATTAGTAATTAAAGCGTTTCGTAGTTTGTAATATTGGGTCCAGCGACACGCTGTGATTAGTCAACTATATTGTTTGTAGATAATTTATGTAGCCGGATTTATAAATCTCTTGTACAAAAGTTTTGTGACTAACTTTTATTTGACCGTTTCTAAACATGCAACCAAGCCACGCCCTCAAGAGTTGATCGTAGAATTTATGGAATTATGAGTGAATATACAAGAGCTTTGAGAGAAAAACAAGACGAGGCAATTCTTTTTAGTATCTTATAAGTTTCTAATAAAAATCACTAACCCCAACGGTCAGGCGTCCGTCCCAAAAACTCTCCTGTTTCATCGTTATAAAAATAGCTTCTTTTTCCGGACCGATGCGAAAGCTTCGTATCCATCTGGAACTCCTCCAGTCTAGGATTTCTAATCATTTTGTTTTCAACAAGGCACTTTCTTTCATAAAAACATGAAATTAACTAAACAATAAACACAATACACACGCCCAGCCGCTACCGCAAATTTGAAATAACTAGTGATGTCTGATCTTTATACTAATTCATAGCACGACTTTCGTAACCAGAACGAAGTGGTTAACAATATCTACCTAGTCGACTTCTAGAAGTAAAAAATAATATATTGTTAGCATTTATACAGAATGTAATAATAATACGTATACGTATCAAAATAAAGGGGCAAAAAGTTTCATGAAGACCTATCGTAAGCTTTAAATATGATTCTTGGAGATTCAAACTACCACGGTGGTAGCAATGCGCGGCGAAAGGAACGCCTGCCCATTGCAACTTTCGTGTACGAAAAACTCAGAATCCAGATTAACTTAGAATTAAAGTTTTGATGCGTACCCAATGTCAATATCATAATTATGTTTCATCCTAGTAAATGCCGTGCAAATTTTATATTCCTTATACATATCAATTTACTGACCATTCTCTGTGTGTCTATGTGAAGAAGATTAAGAGATACAAAAATTACGAAAGTAAAAGAGATAGATAATTATGTATCTAAAACCATTAATTATTTGTTTTGTTTTGGCGCATTGCTTAAAAGCAGCACTAGAGCTATTGAAAAGAAAAATGCCATAATAAGAATTTAAATCCCGGTGATATTTCTGAATATCACCCGTGTCAGCACCTCGGGTGTCGAGCTTAGCGTAAGAGTCCTGCAGTAGCGATGGGCGTTAAATCAACGAACTAGTTGAATCAACCGTAGATCTGCTGTCAACGTATCAACGTTAACTGTTTATAATAATAATAATAATAATAATACATTTTATTTCAGAATTACTTCCATATTTAGTTAGTTACAGTGTTCTTAACCTAGTGTTAGTGGAAATATTTATAAACTTAAAAATAACATTCACAAAGGTAACGTGTCAGGCGCTTGCTTTCGCATGTAGGCCTATCCAATGCCTGATCAGCAATGAGTCCCACCTGCCGGCACACGCGGTCAGAATGGCGCTGGGGCCGCCGCGCACCCGTGCCATTAAAGACGCACTTCGTTTGCGTATGACGGCGTGAAAGCCGTCCACGCTCGCCTCCGCGAACATACCACTCGCGCTACAGTACCGCGGCAGCCCCATCATCACCCTGAACGCGTTATTATATTGCACACGCAGGGCATCGTATGTCCTCCGCGTGTACTTGACCCACAGACTGCAGGTGTAAAAGGTCTGGCAGAAAGCTCTAAATAGCGTGATCTTCACTTGTTCAGTACACCGTGCGAATCTGCGTGCCAACATGTTACAGCGAACAGACAACGCCCTGCGTTCCCTCTCCATATCCATATAGTCTTTAAGGTCCTCGGTGACCCAGTGGCCCAGATACTTGAAATGAGTGACTTGGTTTAAAGGTGTACCATAGAGTAAAACGGGAGGTACCGTTTTGACCTCTATTTTAGGTGATTTAAATACCATAACCTCACTCTTTCTCACATTGTATCGGAGCCCATGGGCCGCCGCATAATCTTCACATATACGGAGTAACTTGCGCAGTGCACCGATTGAAGAGCTAAGCAGAACTATGTCATCCGCATAGCTTATGTTATTTACACAGGCCCCTTCTATATAACATCCGATGCCGGTGCTGCTCAGCTCTCCAATCAGGCGGTCCATATATAAATTATAACTTCAGTGAGGTCAGCCCCCCCTGCCTCACTCCACACTCCAATGCGTAATCTTCCGACTTACTAGCCGCCCACCTTACAGCATTTTTCTGATTTTTGTACCAGTACTCAAATATAGATATAATTTCAAGGGGCATACTAGTGTCTTGGTACATTTTGGTCCACAACAGGTCGTACGAGACCAAATCGAATGCCCTGGAGAGGTCCAGGAAACATGCGTATACTGGGGTTTTACGAGCGGAGTAGTATTGCACAGTCTGCTTGAGGCACAAAATCGCACTTTCGGTAGATAGACCATTTCGAAAACCGAACTGGCCATCATGCAGTTTTAAATGTTTTGTTAAATGGCCGTCAAGCAGACTGTCCAGTACCTTCGCTATAACCGTGGCTAAGGAGATAGGCCTGTAGTTAGTGCTGTCCGAGACATTTCCGGTCTTATTTTTTACAATAGGGACCACAATGGTATACATCAGTTTATGAATCAACTAGTTAAATTCGTCAACGACATTAATGAATTTAACTCGATACTTACGTTGAAAATAACATCATACATTGCAAGCGACGGTCGAATTTAAACTCTAAGTTACGTAGGCAAGAGTTATTTTTAAAATACATATTTGTTTAAAGAAAACGATGACGAATTTAGTCAGTCGTAAGCCTAAAGAAAAAATATGAAGGGAAGTTCATCTAAGTAATAAGTAAAAAGCATCAATTAAACGTTTTTCATTAATGCATTTAATCAATTTGTTTATAAATAAACAATAAAATATCAGGTCAAATAAAAAACGTTCAATTAATTAACGGTTTACGTTACAAGTTGACATTAGTAGCACGTTAACTCGTTGACAAATTTAACTAGTTGATCGGTTAATTGACGAACGTAATTCAACGTTAACGTTACGTTAACGAAATAACCGTCAACGACCCATCGCTATCCTGCAGGGGTTCTGGAAGTATCACTCATTCACTCCAGCCAACCGGTTAATGTCTTTAACCGGTTGGCTGGAGTGAATGAGTAAGTAGTAGTTGTAGAGTAGTAGTAGAGTAAGCCAGAGACGAGGCCGTAACCTATGAGACAGTGTCACCAACTCGCCGCGTATCTCAGCTTACCAACTTGCGATTTGTGAGCTGTTCCTTCTCATTGTACATAATATCCGATATATTTATTATAATATATTTATTTTTGTTTAAATCACGATGAAGTTTTTAAATTCTAAAAGTTAAGTCGATTAAAAGACGCAATCACTTAAGTCATTATATTGATAATGACAAATATGACAGTCATGTTGACAGTTTTCGTTCTCGACTACTGTCAGTTCATTCATTGACTGGTCGAGTGGATTTTTATATTTTCTCGTGCCTAATAGTTTAAATCGTTATAGACTAATATAGACACATAATAATACACAATGGGTTCATCGGTACATAAAATAATTGTTATTGTAGGATTCATATCATTGTTCCATTCGGCATTCTCGGCTGCCCAACGTAAGTATTTCACCATTCGTAACTACTTTATCCTCATAAATCAGTAACTAAATGAATTGTTTATGTGTTATAGATCGATCGTACCTTCGCATCACAGCACAAGAATTCACCACTTTGCCATTAGACGTAAGTCAAACGAAGAAATTACAATGTATCATTTTCATTTATGTGTACGAGTTGCTCCAATATCTGTTTCATTTACAGATCGTAGTTCAAGCAGTCGTAAGCTTATTTGCGGTTATGTGGGGAGTCCTTAACGTAGCGGGAAATCTGCGAGAAATACAAGCAGCTGCTGAACTCAACACTGTGGGTTGGGAAACGCAAAAGAATCTGCCATCTTTCTACATTTTCAATCATAGAGGAAGAGCTTTGTCAAGTGACTATATACCCAGTAGTGCGGGCAAATCAGAACTAGAGAATATAGAATAACATTTAATATAAGAATAATTTAATTTGTGTTAAAACTATTTTGTTGTTCCATTATTTGTTATGGTATAAACATAATTATTAGAAAGGTTGGGTTATGATACTGAACCCAATTTCAAAGATGATTATTAAATATCAGTTAAACATTTATTTGGATTTTGACTATCCCTACTCATTAAGTGTTGTGACTAAAAATCCTTGTCTACATACAAGGATTTTTAGATGAGAGATAGATAGAGAGATAGAGAGCACCATTGATACATTAAAGTTACCCAATTATCATTGCCGTGAGCCTTTATAATGAATAATTAATTTAAGAGAGATATACAACGTAATATCACCCGAGATCCCAAAATCCATATAAATGTTTTATAGTGCTATCACATATGGTAACTGACCAATACTATCTGAAAACCTATTGGATTTATTTACCTATTTATTATAACAAAACTGTTTCTTTAAGAGCATAGTTTTAAATATTTACTTAGTGCAAATACATTTATGTACTATCAACAATTTATAAGTTTGTTTTGTCCTACTCAAAACTTATCACATTACCAATATTTCATAACATGCCACTTTTTGTATAAGTGCACTTTATTAATTTCTCATAAATTATATGACAAATGTGTCCTAGTGTAATTTAATTCAAACTTACATGTGGCACTCTGTTGATTACTATTTTCAAGTCAAGTTTTAAATGGCTATAATCTTAGGTAGTTTACAAGTTCAAACCATTGTCAATAGTATGACAGATGCCAGTACAGTTACAGCCTATTCCTAATTCAAACATAATAGCTTAACTGGTTCAAGGATATTACTAATTCATGAAGTAAATTATTAGCACTATTAAAAAGGGTTGTTTTAATTTGACTTATTATCATGAGTAATTGAGAGCAGTCAGTTGCCGAATGTCCACTTCCCAAAATGTCTACAGGGTGCAAAATGATTCCAATTCCTTGGTATCCGTAATCAAGAGTCAAGTACATATAAATTTCACATACATAGTAATATATTATGCAGATAGGTATCACAAACATTACTAAGGATATACATTAATATTATATCTAGTATAGTATTATATTATCTGTGATTATATCAAATTGATTGCTTGATTTATTTTGGCAAATATTTAATACTTTACAAAGAACACTTTACAATATCCTTAATTTTAATATTGATTGTTTTTATGGATACCAAGGAATTGGAATCAATGAAAATTTTGTGAAAAGGACATTCTGTAACTGAGCCATTGAGAGCAAGGATACCACACATAACTCATATTATATTATGTTAAACATACAAACTTTATTTAAAAATAATTGGTAACCAAATAAAACAAATTCATCTTATAAAATAGTCTTTATTTCTTAAAATTACATCAAATATTGAGTTTGTACATCTATTTTATACTTCTGGCAGTTATGATAACTGAACAATTTTGGACCTGAAGATAATTATTTATCTATATTACATGAGACAATTAGTTTTAAATTCTGAATGAAAATAGTTTTGGAATTAGAAACACTAAGCTATAGTAGTTAACAATTTGTTAGTCTTAACTTAAATTGATAAACCGAAAAGGTTTTTTTTACTCTTAGAATCTATACATAGGTTACTTTATACATGTCTATTTAATGAAGAACAACCTGTATTCTTCAATTATCACACATTAATTATAGACATATGCAATAGTTCAAATACAAAAAAAAAATCCGCTATTGTCAAACATATCTTCAATCAATGTGTTGAATATAATCTAATATCTTAATCCAAAAAATAGCTCAAGTCAACCATAAACAACGAAGGGGCAACACAAACTTTTTAATCCTAAACGCACATAACCATTGTCTTTGTATCAACCACATGTGGACTATCGACCGCCCCGGCCACCTCTAAAGCCACCGCCTCCTCGGTTGAAGCCGCCGCCGCCGCCGCCGCCACGACCAAATCCTCCACGACCACCTCCTCCTCTGTTAAAGCCGCCTCCTCCGCCTCTGTTGAAGCCACCACCCCCGCCGCGACCAAATCCGCCGCCACCAAATCCGCCGCCCCCACGACCACCACGTCCTCCACCTCCTCTACCACCTCCGCGTCCACCAAACCCACGTTTAGCTCCAGGCGGTTGCGGCAGGAACCTCTTCAGTGGCAACAATTTCGCTGGATCAATGAAAAACTGTTGTCCGTCTTTAAAACTATTCGCTTTAAAATTATCACCCATTTTCACAGATACGTAGTAGTCCCGAAGGTTGCCGAAGATCTCATCGATCTTGCCGATCTGCTCCTTGTTCTCGAGGAATATAGGCGCATTGAAGTATGGAACATCTTCGATGTCTACTTTGCAAACTAAGTCATCTTGTACTGTCCAACCATAATGTCCTAGAGGGATTACGGCTTCAGGAGGGCCTTGATCTTGTTGCCGGTAGCCTCCACCGCCACCGCCACGACCACGACCGCCACCGCCGCGGCCGCCGAAACTACCCCGGCCTCCGCCTCCACCGCGACCGCCGAAGCCACGGCCTCCACCACCGAATCCACCGCCGCCTCCGCCAAATCCACCTCGTCCACCGCCGCCGCCACCTCCTCTACCGCGGAACGACATATTTCACTCAATAACGAACAACAAAATAAAGCGTGAATAAAAATAACCTAAAAGCGTGCGTGTTATCACCACGCACGCCAAATTGACAGTTAAGAGCAAAAGCTTGCCAGCTGTAAATTTCATACACCTTAAATATTTTTGATACTCTTAATTTATGCAATATTCGACTAAATAATATATTTGTACTCATACTACATTTAAGTCTAAATAATTATTATCATTCTGATGAATAAAGACGTAGTACTACTTACATATAATGATTGAAATTAAACTACTATATACAGATTTTATCGCGTTGTTTATTTATCACTGTATTACAAAATTTTGAAAATATTACACTACTACTACTATTGATTTTATTTTACTAATTTATAAGCTAATAAAATTATTTAAACTATTAAATCTATTTATTTTTGGTTTACACTTTCCCCGAGGTTTCGGTTGCTTTTCAGCAGCCATGGTCACGGGGAGACTCAGAGTCTAAACGAAGTGTAAACCAAAGATAAATAGATTTAATAGTTTAAATAATTTTATTAGCTTATAAATTAGTAAAATAAAATCAATAGTAGTAGTAGTGTAATATTTTCAAAATTTTGTTATACAGTGATAAATAAACAACGCGATAAAATCCGTATATAGTAGTTTAATTTCAATGAATAACATTCGCGTAAACAGAAGACAATATTATATAATAATGATGTTGATAAATACTGAGAGATGGACATTGACTGATTTGTGACTTGGATATTGTTAACTAAGTATTTTCTTTCTGCTGCTTGTTCAGCTAGTTGTCCTCCCTCCGCATCTGACAATTGTTGGAATGCCAGACATTTAATGAAAACCTCATGTCTTGCCTGTCTGTAATATTTAATTATTAGTCGACTTGTAATTTTAAGCGAATAATTATAATTTTAATTTATCTACGCTGGCAAGAAATTTCATTTGTCATTGACAATGTTGAATTGTTGACATTGCCGATTTCAAAATTTATCGAAGAATTTAATTTTATATTTTTCCTATAATTCTAATTGCTGTTGAAAGTGTGTTATTACAATGGTAATGTGTTGAATTTCACATAGCGCGTTTCGTAAACATTGAGCTCGGTACTTTAGGTACGGGATAAATACTGGTTATTTAGTTTAGTGTCTTATGTGCAATGGCGACTTTAGAAGACGAAATAAAAGATTTAAAAGAGAAAAACAATGAGTTGGCGCAAAAGGTGCAGTACTGGAAGATGACGGCGGCTGAAAGAGAAAATGAGAAATTAAATCTCATGAAGGAAATGAATGAATTGAGGCTGAAATTGAGTGTAAGTATTCAATTACATTTCGACGCATTCCGTAAGGAAAACGGCCCCATTGTTGTATTTTACATTAGATCGTTAAAGATCTGGCTTGTCTTACAGTTATTGTATTACGTTTGCGTAAATAAACCGCAGAGTGTGCAGTTTATGTAATTGTTTGTTAGTACATGTATATATACATAGCATGATCTTTGTTTTAGTATTTTGTCAAGTGTTAAATATTTGTTTACATAGAACACTTGCTGTGTAAGGTGACATTCTAGTGTCAACTTACTAGATCAATACACAGATGAGATAAATATTATAATAACTATTTAATAAAAATTTTAAGGATTGCACAAGCATACTTTATTATTCATAATAGATGTTTAGTGTTGAGTAGGACATGAATTTGAAATGAGTTTGTAAGAGTTGCCTCTTTTTTGTACTGAGCCAGTACAATGTAAATAAATAAAAATTATTATTATTATTATTATTAATGTCCCACTTCAAATGAGGCGAGGGGCCTTGAAGCACAGCGGTACATTTGAAGTTATGAGTAATTTTGTCATCTAGTGTTGCTGTGTTGATTGTACCTCACAAAATGAGGCGAGGCGCGTCTTGAAGCACAGCGGTACATTTGAAGTTATGAGTATTTATGTCATATGTCATCTACAATCTTACAAAATCTGATTAACATAAAACTAACCACAAAGTATAAGAATGTCTTAGGACAATTGATAATATTTTCGTAACATTTTAAACTATGTGTCGAATGTAACTTGTTTGTGCAAAGCAACTAAAAACACTTGTCATTTTGATTATTCTATTAAATACTTTATTTTACAAAATAGGCAATAACACAAGTTGATTTTAGAGAAGGTATGATTTATTTAAAAAGGAATTAATGTTAAATTATTTATGTAATATTTGTGAGCCTCCAAAGGCATAAAAGTAGCTACTATGTATACCTAGCCATAAATTTAAATAATAAACAACAGTAACAAAACTCTAATAATACAAATTAAATGCTTTAAAATCATAAAATATATGTAATCAAATAAACTTTCCTAAGCATAATAAAGTCGAAGAAAGTGAACAAAAGCGTTAGGCATATCGTTGTCTCACTCGGTGACGTTTATAATTGGTAAATAAAAAGATGCACTATTAAAGTGAAGCATGTGACGTGTTCTCTCTCACTCACTCTACGCTCATGTCATACACGACGAACGCGACATAAAAGTTGAAGTGGTACATGAAAAAATTTTGAGCCACTCTTACATTAGTATGTCTTGTACGGGACAAATGTCATGCCTCTTGTAAGTCCTACTCAACACTGGATGTTTTGCATTCTAACTAAACACTAACGTTTATCGTATAGTTATTGGAATGAATGATGATTAACAAACATAAATATTATCACATAAAACTGAATTTTATTAGTATCACTTTTACTTGAAAAATGTATTAACTATATACATTGTTTATTATTTAACTAATATTAAAACAGACAGTATAAATTTATTAAAAAATGACAGACTCAGAACTACTTTTTGTGGATCACAAGAATAAAATTTTATTCTGGCGGCAATTGGAGGTTCTAGGTGCCGTTTAATGTTTTTATCTTGTTTTTACTTGTTTCGTCACCTAGTTTAATATAAGTTCTTATAAGTTCTTTATATGGTATTTAGAATGGTAATAAGTCAGCCAATCATACTGCCGTCCATATACTATAATGCCGCTAACCCACATCAGATAAATTTTAGTTTTTATAGCCGCCTTTATAAGAAAAACAAGCTCTATCTATCTGTATTTAAGGTTTCTTTCTATCTTTTGTAGCTCTCGAGATAAAGATGGCTAAAATGCCATTACATTACTTTTTTTCATCTGTGTACAACTCAGAAACGTAGATAACTATATTTCGTAACCTAAATAGCGGCTAAGACCCCTTAGTTTATGTTTTCACTAACATTGCCGAAATAGTCTAAGATCCGGCTGCAAGATTGTTACATGAATCGAGTATGTAATAAAAATCTAATTTTCATGTATAATTATAAATAGGGTAATATATTTTTGCCAAGGTGCCAATCAAAATATGGCCGCTAGTATTTTTTAATTAAAATAATATTAATTGTCTTTCCCTATCTACAGTACGCGAGTAGATAGGGTTTCGGGGGGAGAACTACGGGTCTTCCCCTTAGGATCAGGCTACTACGGGGTCAAGCTAGCCCACCGCGCCTCGAAAGGCGTGTTCTATCGACCGCTGATTAGAGTGCGCGGTGCCTGACATTGAGGTTGGACTCGTAGTGGCTATGTGGGTAGCCGCAGAGCGGCGTTCGAGCGTCGGAATCATGCGCGGCTAGTGCAACCAGTTGGTCGCGCGAGGCACGGTGTTGTCTTTAGTGGCAGTGTGGTTTCACTGCCACGATGCATCTCGGGTGCTTGCCTGCTCAGCAAGTAAGCTTGTAGGCCAGAAAGGATAGAAGTATGGATGTACGTCGGGAAGTGAGCGTGCCTTACAGCTCCGGCACCATACTGGCAATATGGGAGGCGGCTTCTCTGTCGGCCTCAGCGAGGATATCGTTAGCAACTCTCTGAATTCGCGAGTGGTGAGCGGCTTTATTGCTCCGGCACCTATCTGGACAATAGGAAGTGCCACTTGGGCATGAGGTAGCTCGCTTACGAGAACTGGGTCTTAGGATTTGGGGACAAGACCTGTCTATAACTGGTCCCTGAAGGTACTCTCGGGCACTGGAAGGTACAGCGGCACTCACTTATATACCTAACAGGTGGGAAACTGGGAACGCTATATCATAAACTTGAGTAGTCTGTAGAGGGAAGGGTCTGCACAGTACATACATATAGGTATGTACAGAACATGAAAAGTTATGATTCCAGTTGCGCACTCAGCCGCAACCTATTCGCTGCCAGGTGTAAACAGATAATACTTTGTTACATTTATACGTTCATGACGTACATATATTCATCACTAGATGTACCCGCGGTTTCACCCGCATTTATGATTACTGCGCCGCCCTCGTGGGTTGTAGCGTGATGTTATAGAGCCTATAGCCTTCCTCGATAAATGAGCTATCCAACACTAAAATAATTTTTCAATTCGGACCGTTAGTTCCTGAGATTAGCGCGTTCAAGCAAACAAACAAACTCTTCAGCTTTATAATATTAGTATAGATTTATATATTAAAGTGAAGCAATTTTTTTTTGTCCATCGCAATATATCTCTGCTTATGTAAAAGTGGCCGCGTATTCCGTAAATGAGCAAAATAGCCAGCGTGATGACGATTTGTCCTATTGCGATGTTTCTTGTAACCGTAGTTCTTCCAGTACGAGATTTTTTAGTTGGTCAGCTTCCTTTTGGTTCAGGCAACTATCGGAGTTGTATACAATTTGATCTTTGGAGCTTTGGTTGCCCATTGTTTTATCCCGAGGTGCTAACGATGGATTATGATATTTGTTGTGATCTCGCGAGTATTTATATCGATTGAATGCTTGCGTCACGGAATACAGAACCGTACTGTGGGCTTAACTGTCCATCCGGAAGAGCTGTGTCTGTTTTCTGAATTCGTCACGTTCATATCTTCGTTGTTGATGACAAATGCTGGTTTTAATCTATCTATTGATATTACTGTTTCTTTATCCTTGACCTTAATGACATACATATGTTTTATCCATTATTCTTATCACTGGGAATGGCCCTTCATAGGGTGGTGTCAGACTTCTTTTTACTCTGTCGCATCTTACAAATACGTGTGAACATTCTTTAAGTTTAGGATGAATGAAAATTGTTCTGTTGTGCTTCTTGCGTTTTGGTACTGATGTCATTTTATTGATATTCTTTAGAATATTTGTTATGAATTCTTCGTATGTAGAATTCCGATGTGAAGATTCGAAAAATTCTCCGGGAAGACGTATAGGTTCGGCATATACCATCTCTGCTGCACTATATCCTGTGTCCTCGCGTAGACAACTCCGCAAACCAAGTAGAACTGAAGGAATTTCTTTCATCCAATTAGCGTTAGATTCTCTTGTCATAAGCGCTGCTTTTAAGGTTCTATGAAATCTCTCTATCATTCCATTTGACTGTGGGTGATACGGCGTTGTCCTAATTTTGTGTACTCCTAAAAATTGTGAAAGTGATTCTAATATTCTTGATTCGAATTGTCGACCTTGATCCGTAGTAATGCGTAGCGGGCATCCAAATCTTGTTATCTATCCCTCATATAGTGCACGAGATATTGTTTCGGCTGTGATGTCTTCAACCGGAATTACCTCAGGCCATGACGTACAGCGATCTATGATTGTGATTAAAAAGAAAGAAAGAAAGAAAGAAATCATGTTTATTTCGTACAGAGCACACACAGTTAATTAAAACAAAAAAAATATTATACATGGTACAAAAATAAAAAAAATGTGTATGCCCTCGCCGAAAAGGGTCACCACCTCAGCATTAGCTGGACACCCAAATTGAGTGCAGCAGCGCTGGTTTTCAGTTGGTCACCCGATACAAGTGATGCACGGACGGAGGCAAATGCTTAACATTACAACAAAAATACAATAAATGTGATTCTGCTACATACATACACAAGGAAAATGTATATTAAATTATGTTTATAAATTAGGTACATTTTAAAAATATATGAGAATAAAGGTAGAAATAAAATACGTCAATATCAAATAAATAAATTTTAAGGTACCCCTTTAAAATTACAACTAAAAAATAAAAACGTCATTGCATAATAGGCACTGATGACACAATATTATGCGCAGGGTGAAACGTAAACAAAGTGAACGACCTCAGCGTTGTAGGCTATGTGTATTGTTTTGTTTGAGAAACAGATAATGGTCCAACAATGTCGATGTGTAAATGCTCAAAACGCTGCGATGGCATAAAACTTCCTACTGGTGATATGGTGTGGCGCTGCACTTTTGACTTCTGACAAGCTATGCATGACTTACACCAGCTATTAATATCTTTGTTCATACCTGACCATAAATACCTTTGAGTTATGATTTTTCTAGTAGTTCGCTTGCCCGGATGACTTAGTCCATGAATGACGTCGAAAACCTATCTTCGAAATTTCTCTGTTAAATAAGGACGATTCTTCCCAGTCGATGTGTCGCAGCTGATGCGTTTTGTGGAACCCGGAAGCATTATGTTTTTAATTTTCAAATTCCTATTGTCACGGAGTCTTATCAATTCTTGGTCATTAGATTGGCATCTTGCTAAATCGGCATAATTAATCGGTGATGGCATATCAATATGTTCAATACGTGACAGTGCATCTGCAGCAATATTATCACGTCTGCTTATATGTTGAAAGTTAGTGCTATATTGTGAAATAAAGTCCAATTGCCGAATTCGCCGTGGCGTATCGTTTGATGATGGTTTTTGGGAGAATGCGTATGTCAAAGGTCGATGATCTGTGAAAATTGAGAATTCTCTTCCTTCAATAAACCTTTGAAAATGCTTGACTGCCATGTATACTCTAAGTAATTCTCTATCAAATGTTGAGTATTTTTGTTGAGCTTCACTTTAGTTTTTTTGAGAAAAGTCCTAATGGTTCCCAGTTAGATCCGGATTTTTGTTGTAGAACCGCGCCAACACAGGCAGAACTAGCATCTGTCATAAGTGCCAGTGGGGCAGTGCGTGAGGGATGCACTGTTAATATTGCGTTCATGATGTTTTCCTTGCATTTATCAAAGGCTTTTTCCGCTTCTGTTGACCAAGGAATAAGAGAGTTATCATTCTTTTTCGAGTTGCACAGATAGTCGTTTAAAATAATCTGATATTTGGCGGCGTGCGAAAGTTTATTTCTATAAAAATTAAGCGTGCCTAAAATCTTCTTAATTCTTTGATTGTCTTTGGTTTAGGAAATTCTGCAATTGCTTTGTAATTTTCCTCAGTCGGGTGTATTATTCCTTGGCTTGTTAAATGATAACCTAAGAAATCTATCTGGCTTTTGAGGAACTCGCATTTTTCGAGGTTAATAGTTATTCCATTCTTCTGTAAGCGTTTGAAAACTGTATCTAAGTGCTGATAATGTAGAATCTCGTTTGCCGAGGCAATTAGGCAATCGTCGACAAAGACGAAAACAAAATCTAAATCTCTGAATCTGAGTCCATGAATCGTTGGAATATTTGCGCTGCATTGCGTAGACCAAAAAGCATTCTTAAATATTCGAAAAGTCCAACAGGAGTGATAATAGCGGTTTTCCACATCCTTAACTGAAATACAGTGGTAAGCCTTCCGGATATCAAACTTGCTGAATACGTTTTTTTTTCTAATATATAAGTAAATTCGGTTAATCGTGGAAGTGGATATTTATCAGGCACAGTCGCTTTGTTGAGCATTCTATAATCGTCACATGGTCTTCATTCACCATTCTTTTCTTGACCATGTGTAAAGGGCTAGCCCATGGGCTATCAGAAGAGCGACAAATGCCCTATTCCATCTTACTTTGAAATTCTTTTTTAGCGATGTGATATTTGTCCGGAAGCAATGGTCAGGCACGTGCAGTTACGGGTGGTCCATTAGTAATAATATGGTGCTCAATCTTGTGTTTTGGGTTATGAATGCGCATGGAGGAAGGCCTCGTAATGTCCTCATATTTTTTTAAGAGTTGAGTTATGCGAGGATTCATTCCGATGTCAATAGTGCGAATTGTTTGCTGCGTCGATTTGATCAGGTTTGTAGGCTTTGTAAGCTCAGTTACCCTGTCAATAAGTCTTCGACCAGCTATGTCGACTAATAGCTTATAATGCTCTAAAAAATCTGCTCCTATAATTGGTTGCGTCACATCAGCGACGACGAAATTCCATGACAACATCTCCGTAATCCCAAGTTTAATGTAAGAGTTTTTTTGCCATAAGTCTTGATTTTTGTACCATTAGCAGCATAAAGTGTATATTGTTCATTTTGTGTAAATGAATGTCTCTGTGTCTTGCCGATAACTGAAATATTTGCTCCCGTGTCAATCAAAAATCTCATACCACTTTTTCGGTCGGTAACAGAGAGGCGGTTGGACGGGTGAATAGCACAGAGATCCGCCGTAGTCTGCTCTTTGATTAGTTTCCCTGGTCTCTTGAGTTAAATTTTTGTTGCCAATCACATGGTTCAATACAATATCTTGCATATTTTCCGTATTTATAGTGATAAAAACAATAGTGTTTTCTTTCCTGACTGTTTGCTCTTGAACATGACCTCAATGGGAAATGCTGACGATTAAAATATCTTTAAGTGCTTCGTCGATGGTCTCTGTGATCACGCTGAATTGCACTTAATTCCAATTGTATTTTTGCTAACTGTGTTAATACGCATGCTATTGTGCCCCTTCATCAGTTTTGTCTATGTTTTCGTTTACAGCTGATACCTCGGTAAGTTATAATTTTGTCAGCGATCTGGCTCATCTTGTCGATATCCATATCTTCTGTAACTGCTAGGACTGTAGTAACTGATGGTGGTAAAAGTCGCAACCATAGCAGCTTGATGGTTTCGTCACCCATTTTTCCTTTTCCAAGAACTTGCATCTTGCTTAAAAGTTGTGATGGTTTTTGATCGCCGAGGTCCATTTCAGTCAATAATTTTTGAAATTGGCGCTGGTCTGCCTCCTCGTAGCAATTAATTAAGCGCTCCTTGATGGCCTTATACTTTTCTGTGGATGGTGGAGAGGTAATGAGGTCACTAACCTGTAGTATTTCTTCCTTAGACAGCTTTGCTATAACCGTAAAATATTTATAATCGTCGCCTTGTTTTTGTGGTGCTAATATGGCTTCCAGTTGTGTAAACCATAATTAAGGTTGATCCCTCCAAAACTCCGGAATGCGGGATAAGATGGTCGTACCAGCCGCTACTTCCAATGTTTCTTGATGGCCGTAGCTTGGTTTGCAAATTGGATGGTTCATGTTGCTTATTTTCTTGTTGCGAAGTCCACTTGTAGAGCCAGAATCGTAGCGTCGTCGGGTCACCACTTTGCCTATGTTTTGGCAATAAGTATAACGATACTCAGATGGTGTTATAGTCTGTTTAATTTCAGTAAAAGTAAAGCTTATATACTAGTGTGGCGCGTGTATACATTTGCATGCGTGTGCATTTTAACTTATCTTAAGATGTGCTATCGGAATACGTGTAATAATGTAGTCGCTACACTCGGGATAACGAACTATTATTGTTACTCCTTCCAAGCAGCTTTTTAATCTTTTGCACGTGATCAAGTACTTTTAGACAACATTTTTATAACAATAGGCGAATACACGTATTGTTGACGAGTGCGCCTTTGTCGGTAGTGCTTGAACATTCTTTGTCAGCAAAAGAGCAATAAATCATTTAGATATTTTGTTCTACATAGGTACTAGGTACATGCTAAGCTTTGTTTGTTAGTATTTGATTATTTCACGAAGGAATCCATATTCTTTATTGCTGTGTGACTTATGGTTCAGGTGTAGTAATGCTCACCTGTTAAGGTTTTTTAGAAAACAATGGTACATATATTATTCTTAAATCCTTTTTTTGCCTTTTATAGTATGTGGTGAATGGTTTACCGTCATTGACTGTCGCAAACAAAAAATTGCAACGGATTATGACAAATTTTGTACTAATGTAATACCGCCCGCCGGCTTTAAATCGAATCAACTCTTTTATTAAGATTCGTATTACATACTTTTTTTATTGCAATATGCTATTATAAGTATCTAGATTGATGTCCAGAAAAGGCATTTATCAAAATATACGAAAGCAGTTGATAGGTAAAACACACGTCGGGCGTGACCGCACTGGTGTAGCGATAAGTTATATTACACACGTCGGGCATGTTCGGCCGCACGCTCATCGCGTCGCGCCGGCCACTCACACGCGTCGCGTATTATGTGCCGCACGGCGCACTAGCGTTCGGCGGTTTACACGAGTGCGCCAACACGCCATGCATGTACATATATAGTCTTAAGGCGGCACTTCACATGGCTATCTGTATTTGGTATTGGGTGTTTGCTGTACTTGGGCGAATATTTGACAAATAGGCAAACATACAGATATTGGCAACTATGACCGTCTACACATGGAGCCAAATAAGGCGTCAAATAACAAATACACAAACATTTTGAAAAAGCAGAGGCAATTATTTACCAACAGTATGGACGTCTTCAAACTTGCAGCAGGATTTTATTATTTAAACGCATGCTATTATTATATGCTATGTATTAAAAAATACAAGGTTGTAAAAACACCATGAAGAGCAAGGCGCTGGTGGATGTTGAGTATGCACAAAAATAATTTTCAAGGCAACGGCCCGGGATGTCAAGTTGACAGCCCGCGCATTTGAAATTGACATGACTTGCCGCCAACGCTGGCCATTGTGTGGATGGTTTAGTTGCGTATGTGCCTATTTGTCGTCTTTGATAATCTCTTTGATGTGCGTCGAAAAACCGACAAGCGCGCGGTAACGCGTGTTTGGGTGTGTTCCTCTGTGGCCGGACCACAGTTTAGTACTCAGATGCTATAGTTCGAAATAATACCTACCTAAAGTCTACTTTCATCGGAATATATATATATTTTTAGTACCTCAAGAGATATCTTTTTAATTAACAATTTATGTGGTCCGGCCGCCAGGCAGTGCTCTCTGGCCGCGCCACCTCAAATTAAATAGAGTATAATGAACTATTAATAAATCAATATCCCGAAAAAAACTACCTATAGAGTACCTTGCATACGACAAATATGGTCCAATAAACCCCTTTAGTTAAGGAGTTATTGCTCGTAGGGTGTGGTCCGGCTGGAAGGTATACTCGGCAGCAAGTTAATTTTGCAATATTTAATATTAACTATCCATAAATCAATTTATATAATAGTACCTTTTCTCTACTCTTCGTTGATACTTTTTTCTCTCAAGAAACTATTCAATTTGATTAATTAATTTTTAAAGTATGTGGCGCGGCGAAAATTTTGGTTTAAAATAAACAATAAGTATACGAAAAACAACTTGCTGCAATTTCAGAGTTATTTAATAAGTTAATTATTAATTGCAAGCAAAATTACACTCTAGGTACCCATGTTTGTATTGACGAAATGCTTGTGCGGTTTAGAGGACGCTGTGGGTTTAAAATTTACCTATATGCCCTCAAAGCCAATAAGTATGGACTGAAGATTTTGTTGTTAGTAGAGAGCCTACTTTTTATGTTTACAATGCATATATATATATCATGGCAGAGGATCGGATGGCACAGGTCTAAATGATGCAGAGAAACATCTCAGTATCCCTACACGATCTGTTATACGTCTCTGTGAGGGTATCGAGGGAAGTAATCGTAATATAACTGCAGACAATTGGTTTCAATATGTTCAATATAACTATTTCAAGAGTTAAAATACCGTGGTTTGACGTATTTGGGCACTATGAAAAAGAATAAGAAAGAAATTCCACCCGAATTTCAACCCCATAGACACAGAGTTGTTGGTTCTTCCTTATATGGTTTTACTAAGGATTATATAATGGTGTCTTATGTGCCCAAGCCTAAAAAGCCGTAATATTAGTATCGTCTATGCATCATAGCAAAGAAACTGATGTTGAAATCACTAAGCCCGTTATTATAACCGACTATAATAAAACAGAAGGATGCGTTGATGAAGTGGACAAAAATGTTCAATTTATTCTAGCTCACGAAGAACACGACGGTGGCCCATGGTTTTATTTTATAGAATGACAGACCTCAGTGGTGTAAATGCCTTTGTACTATATAATAATTAAGCGTAAAATCGAACGTGGCTCTTTTCTACTCTCACTTGCACGGCAATTAGTGTTAACCGAAATGAAATTACGTGTATACAATGACAGACTTCCACAAGAACTGCGACAAAGTATAGAACGTGTTATTGGTCCTTCTGAAATGCCTGACCCTCCTCCACCAAAACAATGCATGAATACAGACCCAACTATTAGAAAGACCTGTGCTATCTGCCCTAGTCGTATGAAGAGGCCTACCAAATATTTTTATTGCCCATGTAAGAAACCGACATGCCTTACATACTGCAACCAAGTATGCAGGACTGCGAATAAATGTACCATATAATATTATTATTATTTGTAATTTTTTTTTGTTTAATGTTGAGATGTATTGTTATTGTTTTATTTTCATAAATATATACAACGTGTCCCAGAAATCAACGTCATGCCGAAAACGGGCAATAAGCCAAGTCGTGACAGTTATTAGAAAATATAAAGAAAAGTCTTGGTCATGTACTTTTCAAATTCTATGGATTTAAAAATAAATCTCAAAAAGTGACACTCTGTGATGATCTTTCAAGTCCTATGACTACCGCCGACTTCGAGGAGTATCTCCTCGCACTGAACGTCGTCGTCGCTCGAAGCCACCCTCGGCCCGTGTTCTTCGTCGGGGACCTTAATGCCAAATCCTCGACTTGGGGTGCCGCGACCACGGACGCGAGGGCTGAATTGCTCGAGGAGTGGGCCGTAGAAAACGGCCTGCTAGTCCTCAATCGTGGGTCAATGCACACGTGCGTGCGTCAGCGGGGCGGTTCTGTTATCGATGTTTCTTTCGCTAGCCCCGTACTAGCACGCCGTGTCCAAGGCTGGCGCGTCGTCGAGGAGGTGGAGACGTTGTCGGACCATCGTTACATACGGTTCGACGTCTCGGCCCAGACCTCCGACCCTCCAGCCCCAAGGGCCCTGATTTGGGGGCGGTCCGCGATGGGCTTGAAGAAAGTTAAATCGGGAGGTCCTCCTGGAAGCCTCCATCGTCCAAGCCTAGGTGCCAGCACCGGCACAGTGGTTCCGGGAGGCCATAATTCAAGTTTGTGATGCGGCGATGCCTAGAGTTCCTCTAACTTTTACAGCTAGGCGGCGGGTGTACTGGTGGTCGGACCATATAGCCGAACTGTGCTTCTCTTGCGTGGCGGCCAGACGCCAGTACATCTGGCTTCGTAGGAGGCGTCGCCGCCCTCCCGATTTTGATGCCAGGGAGGCGGAACTCTATGAGGCCTATAGGGCGGCCAAAAAGATTTTGAAAATCTTCATCAAGCGGGCCAACGTTCAGGCCCGCCAAGAGCTGCTGGGGACTCTGGTCCGTAATCCCTGGTCCATATCTTATGGTCAGGGGCAAGCTTCGCCCCTGGGCACCCCCCTTGTCCCAGAGTCTCCGGCCACAGTTGGTAGAGGAGGTGGTGGCCGCTCTGTTTCCCTCACGGGCGGAGCACACTCCTCCGCCGATGATTCCGCCTTCCATGGCGTCCAGCGTGGACTTTGACGACGACGTGGTTCCCGAAGTGACCCAGGTAGAGTTGCGAGCGGCGTTGTCGAGATTCGCTCGAAAAACACCGCCCCAGGGCCCGACGGCATTCCAGGTGTTGCATTGGCCCTGGTCCTCGAGGAGCTCGCGCCCCGACTTAGGGGGCTCCTCAGTGAGTGTTTGCAGCAGGGCCAGTTTCCGCGCCAGTGGAAGGTGGGGAAACTAGTCCTGATCAGGAAGGAAGGACGCCCGGCGGACAGTCCGTCCGCCTACCGGCCCATTGTGTTGCTGGACGAGGTGGCTAAACTGTTCCAGTTTATTATCGCGGAGCGCCTCGTCCAGCATCTTTCTTCTGTGGGTCCGGACTTGGCGGACAACCAGTATGGTTTCCGCCGCGGGCGCTCTACAATTGATGCTGTCCTGCGTGTGAGGAGCCTGGTGGAGGATGTGGTGTCCCGGAGCGAGGTCGTCTTCGCGGTGTCTCTGGACATCGCGAATGCCTTCAATACCTTGACCTGGAGTTGTATCAGGGAGACACTCATTTTCCATCGAGTGCCGACCTACCTCCGCCGCATAGTCGGGGCATATTTATCAGAGAGGGTAGTTGTCTACCCGGGTCACGATGGTTGGAGTCGGCGAGAGATGTCGTGCGGTGTTCCACAAGGATCGGTTCTGGGTCCGTTCCTGTGGAACATCGGTTACGACTGGGTGCTGCGAGGTGCGCTCCTCCAAAGGCATTTTGGAATTAAAATTATATAAAACCACTTTATACTGAAATCCTATCAATCCATCAACTACTTTTTGAACTTTGTAGACACAAACATACCAAAGCTCAATTTTTACATAACTATATTTTTATTTACAGAGGCTAAGGAACACAGGTGGATTTGAAGCACGCAAATTAGATACAGCATTACAACAGGCGAGTGAAAAAGCCATCTCACACTTGGTCAAAGCATCCGCAGAAATAGCCAAAGGCATGGAAATAGCTAAATCATACATAAGGGACAGACAAGAACTTGATGCTCAGTCACCTCGCTGGAGTACTTTGGGTGGTACACCAACCACAGAAAGGACTGATAAAGTGCATAGAGTGCCTCCGATGATGATGGGTGGGCAATCCATACAGCCAGTGGTGGCGCTTAGCAGAACTTTGCTCAATACAAGTAATCCAAGTGAGTATTCATGTTTTATTTATAAAACATTGGACCAGCATGATTATGCGTTTTGTTTACCTTGGAATAACCCCACATTTAAAGGCCATGGTCACAAACTGACTCCCTTAATTTCCGTTGCAAATCATAAATATATCATGCAACAAGTTTCAAAGTTAAGCAGAAATATCGAATATTCAATTAGAACATTCGAATATTCCAGTTATATCAATTATAATTTATTTATTATTAGATTCTACCCGCGGTATTGTATGCTTAAAATCCATAGGTTTAAATATTGTCGTTAATAATTACAATATTGTTACATTAACAGGACCAAATCCAGATCAGAATCGTAGCATGACAGAGAGGGCTGTGCCCATGCACATGTTACAAGGTAAGAATATTCTGCGAAAGCTGTATTAAAATATAAATAGAATAAGCAACAAAACCAGAACATCTCGATTTAAAATACATATATGAATACAATATATCAATATATTTAAGATTGTTTATACAGTATAATGCCAAAATATACCAGCCTAAAAATGTTATGACCATTGGTCTGGTAAATTTTCGAAAGCTTTCTTTCTTTTAGCGAAAGGATCTATCGAATTAAAGGATCTTTAATTTTTGCCCTAAGGTCGGATACGTCTGATTAGTACTTTTAGTTTTGTAAGGTAGAATTCCATAGCTGACTACAGCAGCATTAGGCGACGTGACGAAACCAATAGTGTCATGGCGACACGTCACATGTTGCTTCAGTCTGCAGTCGATTATCGAATTCTACTTGTGCTGTGTTTTTATTTAACACCTTCTTCTCCCTAGCGTTTATTATTCCCAAGTCACTTGGGGTCAGCTTTTCTGGTCTAACCGGTTTTGACCGGATATCAATCAGTTTTTACGGAGCGGTTGCCACCTGAGCTCCGCAACCCGAAGGCTAACGATACTCTAAGGCTAGACCACTGTCAGGATAATATAGGGCACTGACTTCCCAATAACGACTGCCATAAATTTTCATGGCAGCCGGGACTGACTTAACGTGCTCTCCGAGGCACGGAGCAGGCGATAATTGTCAATCAATACGCACATAATTTCGAAAAGTCATATAACTTCCGAAAGTCTGAGGTGCGCGACGTGGGTTCGAACCCGAGACCCTCTGCATTGCAGTCTGTTGGTCTCCCCAGTGAGCTATCGAGCTATTTTATTTAACACTGTAGCAGGTTTGTACGAACAAACACAATTTAAAAAAACGTAACGTTGTTTATTGTTAACATAAAACTAACTAACTATAGTCTAGTACAGTACAGGGAGCGGGACCCCGTGCGTGTGCTAGCGTATAACTGGTTCTCAGAGCTGTCCGACCAGGAAGGTTGAAGCAGTCCGAGAGCGCAGTGAACACTCGCTTCGCACACGCCGGTGGTCGTGTTTTATAGGCGCCGGCCGGCAGAGCTCGGCGGCGCACGGTGGGGCAGCCGCTTGCGGGGAGGCCACGCCCAGTATGACGTGTAGATGGTACCACGGCTCGAGCGCTTGGGTGTTGTGAATTTCGTTACAACACCTTATAATTACATAATATTTCATGTTACAGATGTATACATCCCGCTAACCAGGATAGATATATCAGACTTGCCAAATAACAATATGGAGACGGACACTGAAGTTAATAATGCTGATGATAGCACTGAGGGTTTAGGACTAGCAGGTAATAATACATTATTATATTTCTTAAGGATTTTAGTGGTATGAATTTGTTTATTATTGTTACACCCAGTGCCATCTCTCGACATTGTGGGGAAGACTCGGCAGTTCCGTCTAATAATTTATTACAGCACCACCTATTTAAGTCTTACGGAACTACTTCGTCGGTACGAGAAGAGAAGAGAGAACGCTGGCACAGTCTCGAATCTTCGTACTGTTACGTATCCTGTATGACGTTTCTAGAAAACTCCGGAAACGCTTCATTCTTATCCCTCGAAACCAGCACGTAACATTATTTTCAGTGATAGACATTCTCACCCCAAAATCAGGTACAGGAAGTCTGAGGTGAATTACAACCAAATTTATCCAGGTCCTCCATTCTCTTTTTTTTGCTCGTCAATATGAACACACTCCGCCTGATGGTAAGCAGTCGTGTGGTCTAAGAGCAGTGGCCTCTACACCGTCCTCATAGCAGTCGAGGCGATGTTGAGGTCTCTACTTTGACGATCTGAGAAGGTGCTTTTTCACACCCCGCTTAAAGGACCCAGGATTGAAGAAAGTAGGAAACAAGTGCCTTGGCAGAGAATGCCATGCCTTGATCGTTCGGCAGAGGTATGAGAACCCAAACTTGTTGGTACGCACTCTGGTCGATTCCACCGTTTAAGGATGGCATTTGAGCCCAGCACGAATTGTTCTGGATATGAAAGGGGAGGGCGGGATAAGGTGGAATAACTCTTCAGAGCACTCCTCGTGGTATATGCTTCTATCTTAGGCCCATTCTTCTACGTTAAATTCATATTTCTATGGTAAGACCGTAAAGGGCACTTCTGTGTTCCGTCCAGATCTAAAAGTTTAAGCTGAGCTTTAATGAGTCAGGACTTTACTTTTATAATATATGTTTTGATTGATTGGCAGATGGTGAGGAACATTTGGATGAGTCGGCACAAATGTCTGAAGATGATGATGAATTCTCGGAGTGAGTATAAAAATGTTGCTCACAGTAGATCAATGTAAAACAGCAGCATCCGAAAGATTTAATTTTAAGATATTTGCCAGCTTTTTGGTTCGTATAATCGTTTTCTTGATACCATATATATTATCTATTTCACGCCCATCAAATTCCGTATTTTATCATGGTTTAACATGTAAAGCAATATAATATAATAATAATAATATAATATTCTATCATATACACACAACAGCATCTAGCCCAAACTAAGCAGAGCATGTACTATGGGTACTAGACAATGGATAAATATACATGATATATACTTTTCTTTTTTTAAATACATATTATATATAGAAACACCCAGACCAAGACAAACATCCATATTCATGCACACAAATGTTTGACTTGTGCGGGAATCTAACCCGCGATCTCGGCATGGCAGTCGGTTACAATAACCACTATGCCATCGAGGTTATCAATATCAAACTTCATTGATTAAAATGCACCAATAGTGATATTCTTTCCGTCCTCCTAATTGGCTATAAGCTAACATTACGTTTCGACCAATACCAGCAAAGCTTCAATAAAAAATGTGGAAAACCGAGAAAATACTCTTATGTAATCGAGACGGCTTATCAAACACGGCTGGAAAATCATCCAAATGATTTAGCTGCCGCGTTAACAACTATTAGCGACACTAAACGACTGAAACGCCATGATATACAAAAACTTGGTGACAGATGGTAATGCTTGAGGGATCTCCTATTGAGGAGCTCCTTCAACATGATTAAGACGACTCAGAATAAATCTGCTTATAGTTCAGGACTGAATGCAGATGAGCACAAAAATAAAAAATTTAATCGAGACGAAGTTACGCGGTTCAGCTAGTGTAATTATAGCACTATTAAAAATGATTGTATTGTTTTACAGGCGCAAACTGCACACTTTAAGTGAAGAAGAGAGTGAGATTGAAGAAATTGAGACGCCGCGGTAAATGACATATATCTTACTAATATGATAAATTTGTAAATATGTTCTGATGTGTGTCACTAAATCATGCGGAAACCGACGAACTGATTTGGATAAAACTTAGCACATAGATAGACCATATCGTTATCTTATCTTATCTTGTGTGGGGGCCAGTCAGTACAGACCGGTGACACTTCGAACCAGTGGGATCTTTTGTGTCGACTTCCCCAATAACGACTGCCATAGATGTTCATGGCAGCCGGGACTGACGGCTTAACGTGCTCTCCGAGGCACGGAGCAGGCGATAATTGTCAATCAATACGCACATCATTTCGTAAAGTCATATAACTTCCGAAAGTCAGAGGTGCGCGACGTGGGTTTCAACCCGAGACCCTCTGCATTGCAGACGCTGGTCTCCCCACTGAGTTATATCTGCTCTAACCACCAGAGCAGCGATAGCTCCAGACCATATCGTCAATTAACATATTTATAGGAAACTTTAATTTAGTGTATACATTCTTCTGATATACTGGGTGTAAGGGACGGCGTAACGAAAACTTTACTAATACGTCATTCTATAGGTAATTATCTCGACGAAAACTTCTATTAATAAAAAACGCAAGATGAAAGATTTTATATTGATTAATATAATTACGCGGTACGCAATGGATTGCTATTGATATAACGCAACGCTCATGCTTTAAATCACGACAATTTAATAACATTGCTGTATTTTAGTAAAATGTGGTATTAATTGATTTTATTTAATAAAATGTTATGACATACAGTCAGAAAATAAAAATTTCAGATATAGATTGGGATTTTTCTGACGAAAATTCCAACGATTGTAACTCAGAACAATGGTCTGAATCTACTATTTCAGTTTTCGGTACCCCTTACGGGTGTTAGTTTATATATTTATAACATAACATTACGCCCATGTACCTCCATAGGTATCAGCCACAGAGGTATTAAGTATAATATACCCACATTTCATAATTTCTCTCCACATTGCTATTGACAATGTCAGTGTAAAATTTTTTAATAACACTTTGCCTAAAGCCGGTTTCAAAACCGGGACATGAACTTGCTGTTTTTGCTTGCGAGTTTTTTAAAGAAAATACATCTTCCGTACTAAGGATTAATCCCGGCACAACGATTTGTAGATCATACAAATTTTTGTTTCATCTGGGATTCAAACCCACGGCACAAGGCGATCACTTAACCAATACGCCATCAGTCAACGATAACTCTGCTTTGCAGGGCTAAATAAAATAATTTTCACATAGTTTACGTAGTGTTCTGCATTTATTCTGAAATGTCGTCCATGCCCAGCAGTGGGACTGATTATATTTGTGTATTTCAGACTCACACTACATATAGACAACCCACTGGAAGGTCCGAGCTGGTTGTTGGATTCACCACCTGTTTCCAGGGTATGTATTATTGATACTAAATTAAAGATACCATCTTTGTTCCAATGTTGATTTTTACGTCAATAATATAAAAATCGCCTAATACCTAAATTAGTTCTTAAAATAAATGTAGCTACCTAAATATGATATAGTAAAAATATTTTTAAATTAAAACAAATGAGAAACGGCAATGAATTGCCGTAAATCTTAAGAGTTCGAAATAATGGTATCACTTGACCTTGAGGTCAGAGGTCAAAGGTCATAGTCATTTCGGGATATATCGACTATGCTGAGTGGAATGGCGTTGACCGCGAGTCTCTAGCTCTTACGGTTCTTGAGCTGAAAGTTGTATAACAGACAGACGGACAAAGCTGTTGTATAAGAGTTTTATCGCACTTTTTCTCCCTAGCCTTTATTATTCCCAAGTCACTTGAGGTCGGCTTTTCTGGTCTAATCGGATTTGACTGGATATCAGTTTTTACACGGAGCGGCTGCCACCTGACCTCCGCAACCCGAAGGCTAACGATACCCTAAGGCTAGACCAGTGTCCGGATATTATAGGGCACAGACTTCCCAATAACGACTGCCATAGATGTTCATGGCAGCCGGGACCGACGGCTTAACGTGCTCTCCGAGGCACGGAACAGGCGATAATTGTTCGAACTCTAGAAGACAATAACGGCATTAGGAATAATTCCTGTGTCACGGGGATTGTGACAAACGTTCAAACAATGGACATAACAACATCCAGACTCAGAATAACTACTTGTGAATCACACAAATGTTTTGTCCCATGCGGGAATCAAACCCACAACACGGCGCGGTGAGAATGGCAAGCAATTAAACTACTATTCCACCCATTGTTTCTCATACAACACATTTATTTTCTGAACACATTGGTCGTATAATTTCCCGCCATAATGCAGTGGGTTCACGGGTACACGGAAATTCCTCGTGGACCCACTGGTGGGTGATGCTGGTGGGTGAACGAGTCACGGCCGGTTTTTAACACACTTGTATTTCAACTTTCAATCAATCAATTTATGCCAAACCTTAAATTGGGCGCATTCCGATATTTAGGCGTTGTACGTACAGTCGCGACATAAATAGCTGAACATTTAACAAATTCCTAACGCTATTTTATGAATAAAAATTGACTTATTGTTGTTTAATTTGATTACTGCCACTGCAGTAAAAGACGAGTAATTATCATTATTAACCTCTGAGTCTTCTTCGAAGTGGTTAATGAAAACACTGCGGATCTGTGTGTCTGTCTGTTAGTGACAGTTTGTTAGTGACAGGCATAGCTCCGGAATCACTGGACCGATTGACTTGTTACTTGGTGTGCAGACACCTTGGGGTCATCCCTCGGTCGAGTTTGAATATGGGCCCTGTGGGTCAAAAGATCCCTGAGATATAGCGGTCACAAGG
The DNA here is from genome assembly GCA_963675205.1 of Catocala nupta. Lineage (NCBI taxonomy): Eukaryota > Metazoa > Arthropoda > Insecta > Lepidoptera > Erebidae > Catocala > Catocala nupta. The sequence continues at coordinate 1,171,388 of OY776089.1, read as the reverse complement.
TCATATGGAAGGAAAGGTCCAAGGAAAAGGCTTTTGCCCAGCAGTGGGACATTATAAAAAGTTGATGAAAGTGAAAATAAAAGTTCTCATGAAGGCGAAGAGGTTGAATCCTAGGTGTTTATACTCATCTCGTTGTGTATGATAAAGCATTATGATCTCACAACAAAATCTAGCTAATCGGCTATTTCTTGCCGTTGTAAGGAATTTTGGACCTTAAGGTATCCTTGCAATATTACGATATATAAATAATAAGAGCTACAATAGGTCAATAAAAATGCCACCAACGTGTATTAACTTCTAACACAAGAAAGATTAGCTGACAAGAATATTAATAATTTGTAACCAAATTCAAAATCTTAAATAATTAGTGTTGGTGGCCACACAATTTGATACCGATATTAGGCACGTTTGATTGTAGTTATTTACGTTTTCAGTCGAGTAACCAAAAGAGTCGATTGAACTTGGAGCCGGACTCTACAACAGAACTGGACAGGTCTCCCAGCACCTCGTTTCAGAAGACCGACGAATCTCAGGTAAAATATTTTAATGTTATACCGTTTGCGGGCATTTTCTATTTTATTACTTGCTAATTATATTTATTAATAAGCGTAGCCATTTTTCAATTTAACTTTTGATATTTTAAGATCAATGGCGAGGTCGTTGTGTCTCGGGGTGACGAGGCTACCCTCAAGGTTGGTTGTGTCTACATTTGCCGAACATACAAAGAACAAGGCATCCACCTCTGACTTTTTGAAGTTATGTACACACAGCGACGCATCAACCTAGACTGTTTGGACTTTGAATTATTAGAAGTTGAACGCTGCGAATCGTGCGAGAGAGTGCGTTATAGTTTTGTTACGCTCTATCCTTACCATTACATCGACACCACTATGCATTGTCCCTTTCCGACGATTCTCTATTTTGTATGTAGCGTAGTTATGCGTATATAGGGTGTCTAAATTGATGTGTAGCCGTGTGTACGTATTAAATAGTTGTAGTGTCGCTTGCTTTAAGCCTGAAGAACATCTATCTAAACATCGTGAGGACACTTGCATGTCTGAGAGTTGTATATAATGTTCTAGAAGATATGTTAAATCTGCCAACCCACACTGGGTCGGCGTGGTAGACTATAAACTGATCCTTCTCGCACTGAGGAGGTCCGTGCCCAGGGCTAATATTATTATTATTATTATCATAAGCACGTAAAGCCGTTGGTCCTGCGCCTGATATCTCTCCGGTCTTGTCGAATTACCGTCCCATCGGATCATGAGAGTTAGGGAGCAGAAAGTGTACTTGTGTTTGCGCACATACTTGTGTTCTATAATATCTCCACCGTGACCGAAATTCGGTCTGGAGGACATTATTATTATCTCCTGTATGAGTTAGTTCAGGGTTGAGTGGAATGTTGGTAAAGGGAGCGCTTAAATTCTCTCCCCAATTGCAGAATTGTCTGCCCTCAAGGGGACAGTAGGAATTAAAGTAGGTCGGTGTCTAAAGGGTAGGTCAATTCGTGTTGCGGCCTGCCGTTTTATACGGCGGGTCAAAATCTTGGAGAGGTCGCGATTGCATGTGAAAGTGATTCACGTGGCCCCGCCGATTAAGGCTTTGTCGAAGAATACCGTGGTAGGTTTAGTCGGTATTACCGGGATGTCTCTAGTCATCATCTTTCTTTGCCCCGGTGATACCGACATAGCCCCTCCGCCCGCTCCCGCGGTGGGATATGCGTCAATGGATTCCCCCACGTAAAAAAGAAGGGTTGAATGGAATGTTAAGTAGTTGTTGTGTCGCGTCAGAAGGAGGGCAGCGCAGGCATGTCGGTGCGCGTGTCGTTCTCGCCGACCGTGCGGCGCCGCAAGCGCGCCTCGTCGCCGCCCGCCTCGCCGCGCCTCCACCACTACTCGCCGCGCCCCGCCTCCAACAGGAAGAACAGGTATGTGACTCACTAATACACTGTCAAAATATACTCTTGTTGCTTGTCAGTACGTTAGTTCCAATAAAATATCAATTGTACAGACAACTACATACATTTTGCATACACGTTGTCAGGGGAATAGAAGAGGACATCGGATACCTTCCATTTAGAAAAATTTAAGTACTGTTACTTATTTAACCTAACCTTCATTTACGCGATCGAGGCCACAGACTCTTCTTTTATTTTTATAACGGTTACGGGATAGTTATTTGAATAACAATTAAATATTATAGAAAATTAATAGTTAAATCATTAATAAAAACTATTATAAATTTGTTAGATGTTCAGCTTCTTATTTATCTTATTATTTATTAGTATTATCGCTTTGCAACGTCTATTACAGAAAAATACTAAACACTCTTCATAGTACCACTTCTAATAGAGTTCTACATTTCGCGATAAATGCACCGATGATGGATCCGATGCTTTCTTCGTCTGTATTCAGAAAGAACTGAATGCTTCAGGAGCGAAAGTGCGTCTTTTTATATTCCCACAATAAAAATATTGTGAATATCTAGATAATAGTCTTTTGACAAAAATATTAGTCAATAATTCAACACGTATTAAGGCACATCGTAATTCTAAAATTTGTGATTAGCTCGGTGAATCTCAATCCAACCCAGCCTCTATAAGGTCCATCTAACTATGATTGAAGTCACCCATCACTGACAATTATTATTAGAGCCATACTTGTTTTATGTTATTCGAGATTATTCACGACACACTACATTATATGTGAAACAACATTTAGAATTCTTTGAAATTTGTTTAAGAACCAAACATATATACAACATATCACGTCGAAAGATGCGCAGGAAAAATTTGTTACATTATTTGCCATAGTACACTCAAGTATATTTATTGCTGAAAGAGAAAGCCTCTTTTAGAGATATACAGGCAGATAGTGTCGATATATCAAGATGTATATAGTGCCGTCATAAGAAAAAAGAGATATATACAAAAAATCATACGTTTTATAACCATTGGCAGATTAATCTTTTTTTCTGATTCCAAATCAGGAAAATATTAATTTTGAAAAAAAAATTTATTATGACGGTAGTTTACAGCTAGACAATAACTACTTATATGAATGATAAACAAGATGTATGTGTTCCCAGCACAAACGGGCGAGTGCTGAAGGTGCTGGTAGCCAAGATGCGGCTGGACGGGTCGGACGGAGAGGGCGCGTCGTCTCCGCCGAAGCGCGCGCGCTCGCCCCCGCGCGACGCGCTGCTCACGTTCGACGCGCCCAGCCCCAACGGTGCCACTGACTCCGCTGTCATCGTCTCGTAAGTCTTACTTCTCACTTAGACACAACTTACAGGCAGGTCAGCACACCAAAAAATTTTAGTTAACTTCCATTTCAAGCTAAGGTGTATGGAAAGGTCAAGTACAGTCACATTTCACCAACTTTGGGATCAATTCCACGTAACAGCGAGCGAGTCTGGTCACAACTCCAAAATCCGTGCTGCTATAGATAATTTCTCATCAGACAAAACCAATAACACTTTGTCTTACCCAGGATCCTATCCCGATTTGATCATACACAGTAATCGCATATCGCTGCAATGAGTAAGCGGCTTTCAGATATTCTCCATTTCTCCTTGTATTGCTAACACAACAATTGCTTATACATGATGCAAGTAGTTAACGCGGTCTCACAAGATACTTAAAATCACATATATTAATTACCGTGAGCAATTCCCGTGAGTACCCCGTTGTAATATAGGTCTACTCTTGTTATTTCTGAATTGCATTAATTTTGTTTTTGATAAGTTAACTTTTAAATTCAACGATTTAAGCCACTCAGTTACAGTTACTAAAGTATTATTTATTTCATTTTGAAGATCATTTGGATCGTTATTAGAGATAAAAATTGTCGCATCATCGGCATACATAACGCATAGATGGTTAATTATATTTGGTAGCTCATTTATATAAACGAGGAATAAGAGGGGTCCCAGTACCTATACGCCCTGAGGCACACCAAGTTTCACCCATTCAAAATCTATCTAATCTATTATTATATATTCTAATCTAAAAAGCAACATATTGTTTTACAGAGAAACTCGAACCCACCTCGACAAAGAAGTGAAAACCGATTCTGGTACCCTTCACATAAACAGACGCGAGAGCCACGACTCTCACCGCTCACGACTGAACAGCCAAGACAGTCAGGGCCACGACTCCCATCGCTCGAGACTCAACAGTCAGGATACTCAAACGCATCAGAACCGACAGCTACCTCCAGAGAACTCAACAGAGCAAGAGAACGTTCGTAGTAGACTCACCAACCAGGAGAACAGTGGCAGGAGTAGGGTGAAGAGTGAGGATAGGGACAGTGTTCAGCGCAGCTGGGTCGGCAGCCATGACAGTCGGGATAGTGACAGTGGGAGCGGCGGTGGAGGTGACTCTATTAGTGAAGGCAGGACGAGGAGACCGAGGAAGATGGTCACTTATAAGGAGAAGCCTTTAAATAGGTAAGTTTGGGTATACTGATAAGATTGAATCTAGAGGTCAGAAAATATTTTTCTCGTGACTTAGTTATCAAGAGTAGACTGTTTTAGGTATAGATAGATATAAATAAGAAATAACATTCCTTTATCTTTTTATTATATTAGTTACCCTTACTAAGATCAGCAGCGATAGCTCAATGGGGAGACCACCTGCTCCGTGCCTCGGAGAGCATGTTAAGCCGTCGGTCCCGGCTGCCATGAACATCTATGGCAGTCATTATTGGGAAGTCAGTACCCTATAATATCCTGACACAGGTCTAGCCTTAGGGTATCATTAGCCTTCGGGTTGCGGAGGTCAGGTGGCAGCCGCTCCATGTAAAAGCTGATATCCAGTCAAATCCGGTTAGACTAGAAAAGCCGGAGAAGGGTACACTGATAAGATTTAATCTAGAGGTCAGCAAATATTTTTCTCGTGACTTAATTATTAAGAGTACACTGTTTTAGGTATAGATAGATAGATATAAATAAGAAATAACATTAATTTATCTTTTTATTATACATTATACTATCATAGGTACTTCATATTTTAGTAAAGTTACTATAACACTAAACAGTCTCCTGTAAGACTGCCTCACTAAGGTCACGAGTAAGATCCCAAGAAACGCATCTTATCTTATTCGGGTGCCAGTCAGTGTAGACCGGCGACACTTCGACACAGTGGGATATTTTGTGTCGGCCCCGAGGTCTATCCCTAAGCTATCTCCCTATGAATGTACTGCATCAGTCGCAGCGTACACTTCAGAGAGAGAAGCCTGAAGTCTTCAGGGTTCGGATATGCCAATCCCATCAGACCCATCCTTAGTCCGGCCAACGCGTCACATTCACGCAGTAGGTGTGATATGGGCTCGTCCTGTTCACCACAGGCTCTGCAGATCGAATTGTTTGACAATCTCAATCTGCACAGAAAGTCGTTGGTGCCAAAATGACCAGTGAACGCTCCTGTGAGCAGGCGTATTTGGCCCTTGTTGTACCCGCAGAACTTCCGGGTGAAGCCCGTGGCTCTGATCACGATCCCAAGAAACGCATCACTGACTTTTTGAAGGTATATGCGTATTAAATAGTTTATTATCGCTCGCTTTAACGGTGAAGGAAACATCGGGAGGAAACCTGCATGTCTGAGAGTTCTACATATTGTTCTCGAAGATATGTGAAGTTTGCCAACCTGCTTTGAGCCAGCATGGTGAACCTGGCCTTACCGTTCTTACACTCAGAAGTGGCCCGTACCAATATGCTGGTGTTTCTTAGTATAGTGAAAACCACTCAGGGGGTGATTATACTTGTTATTATGAACAACTTTTGTTCTGGGACATTGCCGAAATCGCGAAAAATAAAACAGCTGTTACATTCAAAATTGGACTTTGACCTAGACAAAATGTATGGAACAGCAGATATTTTATCGCGATTTCGGCAATATTCCAGTACAAAAGTTTTCACTATACTAAGAAACACCCAGTATATTATGACTGACTTTGGTGGTTATCAAATTAAGTCTCTTATAATATAGATCTTATTGGCTTAAAAATATGACTTATTAACTTATTTGTAAAGTGGTACAAGCCACAAAATGTATACATTGTTAAGGGGTTTTCTAGCAGTAGATAATTTTATATTTTGTTTCAGAAAACTAAGAAGATGATCTTCATATTAACGTACTTAGCGATTAGTAGATTTAACTGAAGGGCGATTACATGAAATCGAACCCGCACCTGAATACAATGAACCCAACGTAGTCTTGTAACCGGAACACCAGTATTCGTTGAATATTATATTATTATTGTTACAATAAACGTTATATGTTGTTTTAATGTCTAATAGTTGAACTTGTAATGGGATCCCTTCTTTTCGCATAATATTATTCTTCCTAATATACTTTGGCATAATAATACTTTGACATAATTATCTTAGTGGCGACCCGAAAAATTGGTTTAGGTTGTCGCCCCCAAGCGGTCAGTTATAATAACATACAATACAACTTTCTGATTATACTTTAAAAAATATGCGTAAACTTTTATGCCTAAATACATATAATTAGGATAAACAAAAGTATGCCATATTATATTATGTCTTAAAATTTTATGCAAATGGATAGGGAACCACTTTTAATATGTTACGGTTTATCGGAACGGTTTTCTTGTACGGTTTTAACGACTTGTATTGATCGATTTAAATGTCACTGTGTCAAGCGACCTATGTTTAAATACTGAAACGGTTGCAGTGCCCGTCGCATGCTAACTTATATTATAATACGAAAGTGAGTCTGTTTGTTACGCTTTCACGCATTAACTCCTCGACCAATCATGAAATTTTGCATACACGTTGTCAGGTGTACAGGAAAAGGACATAAAGTACCTTTCATTCAGAAAAATGGTGCTCCTCTCGAAGGATAGAAATTTATTGATAAAATCTACACGAACGGGAGCGAAGCCGCGGGAACAATCTAGTCTAAAATCTAAAATATATAAGCCACACCGTCCTGTTATGGAACCGAAAAACTTATCAGTATACTGTTTTTTACCGTACCGGCAAACCGATTCGTGAAAATGTTATAAGAGCGCGATGTTTTGCCGTGTATGTTTATGCTGTATTAGAAAACCGTTGTGTAAAAATTATAACAGTGTGTACACGCCATTAGAGGGACCTGTATTAAAAGCTGAAACAGAAAATTCGGTTTACAAGCTTGAAATAATAAATGTCACTTGAAGTTGCCCAAGTAACAAGAAGACGTTATTTTTTTAATTTTAAAATTTCTCCTTTGTAATAAGTTTGTTTTTTTCTTCATGAAACAAAAGAGAGGTGTTGCATTTTACCCAAGGTCAAGAAATATACGCTCAAACAAATACGCTCCATGCGTCGGATATTCATTGTAATTTTGTACACAGCGACGCATCAACCTGGACTGTTTGGACTTTGAACTATTAGAAGTTGAACGCTGCGAATCGTGTGTAAGAGTGCGTTATATTTTTGTTACGCTCTATCCTTACCATTATATCGACACCACTATGCACTGTCCCTTTCCGACAATTCTCTATTTTGTATGTAGCGTAGTTATGCGTATATAGGGTGTCTAACTTGATGTGTAGCCGTGTGTACTATGCCGCGCTGAGCGTATTCCTTTATTGCTTCATGTATGGCGAGGAATATTTCCAAAAGGTTTTCGTCCCAGAATAATGCCGAATTCAGTATCTCATTAGTTAACAGATATTAAGTAATAAGTTATTAAACGAAACCAAATGATTTCGTAGCAGCCACATTATGTCATATTTTATGTGAAAACGAAATTAAATACCAAGTTGCAAATGAAATTCAAAGCCTCTGCCCTTTAAAGAAACAGGCGTGAGTATGTATCGTGTTGTAGCACCTAACTACAGGAAGCAATCTTAATGATAAGTTGTTCTGTTCGCATATGACAATTTGTAATATAACGCACATTACTAGCCTCTCCAAAAAAGTACCGACTCCTTCAAGCCTTTGCGCTGGCGTGACCCAGTGGTCATCATGCTTGCACCACAGCGTTGAGGAACCCAGGTGGTGCGAAAACCTGAAGCGCTGTCGAGCCATGATCGAATCGGCAAAAAAATTATGATAAGGATATTTTATGTCGTCCTAAAGGGCGTAAGGTTTTTCTATCATAGCATGCTCTTGGCATAATTCGGTGTAGATGCGCCGAAGCCTTAATATTGGATCAGATAATCTTTTAGATGTATTTTAACTTTACAAAATTGATAAAAATCAAAATAATTCACCAGGTCAGTTGAAATGTATGTGTTAAAAGTGATGAAATATACAAACGGGTCGGTTTTAAAACCGGTTAAATACATACTTTTCAGATAGCAGGTTGTGCGCTGTGTCGATTAACGCAATTGTTAAGCCTTGTCTATAACGTATGCAACATGAACGACATAAAACTGTTGAAACAAAAAAAATATTTAGTTACTCGAATCCGATTCTCATTCTTATATAGTTAGCGTTTATATCTCAGAATGTGTCGTTAATCTTAGCTGAAATATATTTTGCTGTTTGTTAAATTTAATATTCCTGTATATTTTATCTCGCACAAATGCAATATTAGGTTAGCCTCTTAGCAATCATGTGCCGTGGTGGGACCCTCACAAAGAATATCACCTCGACATTTAGTACAAAAACTTGTGTTTAAGCCTTCAGCATTTCTTATATTAAAAAAATACTCTAGTTGTCATAATAGCCATGTTGCTGTTAAAAAAGTTTTCTGTTCGTCTTTTAGTCTTTTGTCCCAAAAACTAATGACAACGAAGATACAACGCGTTTAAATTACGTGTTACGTCTTATTGTACAAGAGAGTGACGTCATAAGTCCCCTCCCGAACTGTAATGCGTGTTTCATTGTTTTGTTAAAAAAAAATAGTAGTTCAATATTTATAAAATTTGATCAAATCTCTCCACGAGCAGACTTTTTTTTAATTCTCGGCTCTTCAGCGATTTGTATCCTCAAAATATCCGTCGACCGACATAATAATATTGTGAACCCCCATTTTTTTTTATCACGTCATCGTAGACCCCCTTCGAGTCTCCCGTGGACCCCTGAGGGTCCACCTGGACCACATTGGGAACTAAGGGCATATCTAATAGATGGACTAAAACTTTTTTTAGTGAACATGCCTATTACAACAAGTTCAATACATAAATGCCTTACATAGCAATATTGTAAATATTTTGTGATTTTGTATGCCTTAAAATAGCCCAACTGATGTTTTTAAATATCATCCATGACAATAGATCAAAAAGAACATTATTATTATGCAGTAATTAGATATAAAGGTGAAATAATTTACGACTGATAAATTATATAATTAATTATAACGTGTATCGATATTTCAATAAATTATGCAGTATGTTACCTGGTTGTTATTTTGCAATTCCATGATATTAAAAAAATCTCCCTCACTAGGAATATCTCCTGTGTCGCGGGAGACCTTACAAACATTCAAACAACGGACACAAAGAACATCCACACTCGGAACAATTTCTGGATCACACAATTTTTTGTCCCGTGTGGGATTCGAATCCACAAGACCCGTTACAGTTTAGGGTCCGGCGGGGCGACCACTTAAATCTACGGCATCTGTGCAGTTATTATTTATGTTCACCCTGCTTTGCTTTGTGACTAGTGGACTTGTAGTGTCACTGCACAAATGATGAAGTTTCAAGCGCTTAAAATTAAGCCCGTCATACAATCCTGAATCGCACAAGTGAAGTTTACACAGCGCTTAAGTATACTAGGTGTAAGGGACGATGTACCGAAAACTGAATTAGTAGATTGAGACCATTATTCTGTGTTAAAAATCGTTAGAATTTCCTTCAGGAAAAATCACCTTTTCTCTTCAATTTTCGTTTTTCTGTCGGTGAAACATAACAATGCATAAACAATCCATTTTATTAATTAAAAATCAAAGACTAACACATTTTACTAAAATACAGCAATGTACTTAAATCGTCGTGATTTAAACAGATCAGCTGTTTTTATGCGCGCAGAACGCAGAGGTAATTCTCGCACGCCGGTGCGGTGCGAGCGGTAATATAAATTTGCGTTGAGATAAGAACCTATAGAAAGACATCTTGCAAAAGTTTTCGGTACGCCGCGCCGTCCCTTAAGCTTAGCGCGCACTGGCGGCCAGGTCGCAGCGATGCAGCCAGACCTGCGGCCAAAATTGACAGTACCGAGTACAGAGTGCTTCGAAATAGACGTCGAGGAAATAGCTGTGTTGGTGTATCTTGCAAGTAAGAAGCGAAAAAACAAGGATAAAAGATTCTGGGTTCATCCATTACTGTGTGAAAGATATAATAAGGGATTATTTCAGACCTAATTTACTGACCTTAAACAACATAATGACAAGTTTTTCAATTATTTAAGAATGAGCAAGTCCTCGTTTGATGAACTTTTACAAAAAATAAGGCGCTCTATTACTGGCACACTATAACTTTCGACCCTGCATCTCGTCCGAAGAAAAACTCGTCGCTACTTTAAGATACGTATCTCGCATGCATTAAATCATATATTTACCTGTATTTACTTCACCCTGCTACACCCAGTGCGGTTTGCCCGGCGGCAGTGCCTTAAGCAGCCTTGGCTTGAGACAGAAAATGTTTCATTACTTGGGCGGTTATACCACTAATTCCCGTTTACCATCCCCATCAATGGGGATTTGTGAACTTTTCTTCTACTAGTCCCTATTGACGGTTCATAGAGATCATGATGGGGATTTGTGGAAGAAAAGTTCACAAGGTATTGATGGGGATTGTCAATAGTTAGTGGGCCACGTAGAACAAGTAAATAATAAAAGTATGAAAATCAATTAGTGATGTTTAATCAAATTGAAATTATAAGTAAATTATTAATGTTACAAACTTTAATTATTATCAACAAAAGTATCAAGAATTTCTGAGTATTCTGAGTAATTCGAGGATTGAAAGTAGTTTTATTCCGGTGATTGTACATCATCTGTTCTTGAATGTGGAGATTCAAAGGGGCGTGACACAGATGGACGTCGACTATCTACTGGCTGGGTAAAATATCCTTGGTGATAGTCCTGGTGGTAGCTAGAATAACATGTTCGAGTGTATCTGGTCCTTTTTAAAGAATACACAGTTTCCTAATTGTTTTGGAGCGGTGGACGGAAAGCACATAAGAATCATTCAGCCAGCCCACACCGGTTCACTTTATCACAATTACAACAACTATTTCTCTGTTGTACTTATGGCTATATGTGACGCCGATTATAAATTTATATCCATAGACGTCGGCGCCTACAGAAAATGCAGCGACTCTTCGGTATTCAAGAATACGAAGTTTTATGAAAAACTAACAAAAAATGATTTCAATATTCCAGACAACAGATCAATTACAGAAACAGGTGTGCCTTTGCCTTTTGTCATAGTTGGCGATGATGCATTCTCTTTGTCAGAACATTTAATGAGATCATATGCCGGAAGAAATTTGACAGACAAGAAAAGAATATTTAACTATCGTCTTTCCTGTACGCGTCGGTACATAGAATGTTCTATCGGCATACTAGCCAACAAGTGGCGAATTTTCACCGTCCTATTGATGTGCGTAAGGACTTTGCTGTTGCTATCATAAAAGCATGTTGCGTCCTACACAACTATGTACGGGAGCGAAATGGGTTCAAATTAGAAGACACGTTGCATGTACACGTAACAATCGAAGAAATACCTACATGTCAACCTTCAAGAGGAAATAAAACATCTACTCAAGGCAGGGATCGATTTGCTGACTACTTTGTTGGCGAAGGAGTAGTTCCGTGGCAAAATATACTTGCTCTGAGAAGACAATGAAATAAACATAAATACTTACAAAGTTCCTTTTTTCCTTAATAGTTGAATTTTCACTAGCAAATATTTCTGTGATCTCCTCTCACAATATCCTTTTTATGTCTCGGTTGGAATAGTCGTCGCACGACATGTCCCACAACGCCCTTCTAGTCTCGATCTCGCAAATAAACCTCTCCGTGTCAAAAGACATCACGATTAATTTTGACAGTCTGTAAACAAGTAACACGTTTACCCGCCGCGGCCAGTGCGCGCACACTGATATATTAGCCTACAATTCTTCGAATCCTAGTGGTCGCGGCGGCCAGCGGCCAATACGGGTCGCAGGTTACGTCGCAATGATCTCATTGGCCGCAGTGGCTATATTTTGCTGGCCGCCGCGACCAGACCGCTGCGACCTGGTCGCCAGTGCGCGCCTGGGCTTACACCCAGTATATGTACGAATGGGCCGCGACCCGCACGACGCGATCACCCAGTCTGTAGCGTCACTACACATTCGTAAAAACAATTTAGTTATATTCCAAAATACAAATGAATGAGTGGCATTTGGATTCGAGCCGCCGTACGAAAATATTTTCTGTGTATACTTATAAAATAGAAGCCGGTTAAAAATATTGTTACGGCTAATGCCCTCTGTCGGCACTGTGGGGAAGAGTCGGCGGTTTCTAATAATAATTAATTCCAGCACCATCTTTTGACATCTTTCCGAACTACGTATTTGTCGCTACGAGTTCAGTGGAGAAAGCGCTGGCACATTCTCGAACCATCGCGCTGTTGCGTGCCGTGTGTGACGTTTTCTGGAAAACTCCAGAAGCACTTTACCCGCGTATAAATAGAGCGCACGCGCACCGCCGAGCCAGTTTACTATCGTAAGCGGTCAAGTGTTCATCGAAGCGAACGGAAGCGACAATACTACGGAGTTTGAAGCAGTCAAAGTGGAAAAGTGTAGTATAGTGTTTGTTGTGTGTTAAAGTTAATTGTGTACTAGAATAAAACGTGTTATTCTTATCCGTCGAACCCAGCGCGTAACAATATATTGCCGGTCTTACATCTCTGAAGTAAACCAGAATCCTAACTATACAGGCCTATAACCTGGCCGAAACATAGTCTAAAAAAAGGTAAGGTAAGGTCAAGTATAAAAAAGGTAAGCATTATGCATGATCGCGTTAATACCCGTTACATCTTATATATAAAATTCTCGTGTCACAATGTTAGTTACCATACTCCTCCGAAACGGCTTGACCGATTTTTATGAAATTTTATATGCATATTTAGTAGGTCTGAGAATCGGCTACTATCTATTTTTCATACCCCTTAGTGATAAGGGTTGTCCAACTTTAACATTTTTTAAATCTTTTGGTCAAATCATTTTTTAATGGCAAAACAACGTTTGCCGGGTCCGCTAGTATTATATATACACTGACGGACTCATAAACTGCATCAAAGTTCAGGATTACTTTCGAATTAATATATTATATAAGTATGCAAACATTTTAGATTAAACTAAATGAAAATGTCGAGACTGTCCAATAATCATTAAAAAAAACAAAATTTTAAAATAGAACTGCAGTGAAAGATGTAAATATAGCCGGGAAAATTAAATTGATGCAGTCTCAAATTCGTGTGTTATTAGAGTAAAGTTTGAAATTAATGATTTTTGTTGTTTTTTTTTTGCGATTTAAATTATTTTTACCAATAGTAGTAGATTACAAATTGTAGCACTGGTGCGGGAAGGCTTGGATCAACGAATGATTCCTAGAAATTTAAATTTAAACCAGTCTACGGTTTCTAGAGTATACCAAAGGTTTGTAGAGACAGGCTCTTACAAAAGGAGAACCGGTACCGGTAGAACTCGAGCAACCCCCCGTCGTGACGTCGTCACGAATAATATGAAGGAGGCTTAAGGAAGCAGCAATAAAAATTTTAGACTAGCAAATGGTCCAAACCTATCTGCAGCTCACAGACAAGCTCGTTTAAGATTTGCGCGTGAACATCTTAATTGGACTGAGGTGCAATGGGCCTCCATATTGTCCACCGTTGAGTGTAGGACATGTTTAAATGGTGCAGACGATCGCAGAAGAGTATCGTCGACGTGGCGAGAGATATGCTCAAAGTTGCATTGAGGAGTGTGTTCCTTTAGGAGGCAGTTCGTGTATGGTGTGGGGTGGCATTTCGATGATCGGGCGAACCGAACTTCTGTTCATCGACATGGTTCGTCAAAACGGTAGAGAGGTGGTTTGACGGCACAACACTATAGGTATAACAGAGGTTTTAGAAGCTCACGTGGTATCTTATATGAGTATATCCAACACAGCCGTATAAGGACATATATACAACACAGCCAATAAAGTATGTACTTAACATTTACGAACTAACAAGACTTCAATGATAAAAAAAGTAACGGATTGGCTGGTAGGCAAAGACTATGAAGAAACTGAAAATTTACTAAAGATATCAATAGTATGATACGCACAAAGTACACACACATACACAACAACACACACACACACACACGTACTCGCACCACCTACACACACACACACACACACACACACTCACCCACTCTCTCATTACTACATGTACAATCATATGAGTCAACCCAATTTTTATTTACTTGTTTTCTTAGATTTTGTTTTTATTATTATTTTATATTCTTTATTTTCTTTTTGTTATTTATTTGGAAACATCAATGTACCTTTGTTGAAACCTGAAAGTGGGGCCTGGCACCCATTACACAAGTTAGATCTTACCTTGGGTACCAGTGTTCAATAATTACTGTGTCTTACTTGTATATGAGTTAATTAAAATTAAAAGAAATTAATATTTCATCTTCGTTCGGTACTGTAGTTTTGGAAATACAAGGTGTCTGTGCCAAGATGAGCGCTCACTTTAGCACAGCCACCAATACCCCCTTGTATTTTTTAAACGGCTGACCAACCAATTTTTCTAATTTACGACCAAATTCGACTAGTTAACGACTAATTCACTACGTAAATAGATTTCCAGTTTGCGATGGTGGCTGTGCCAAGATGAGCCATACCTTACCTACCTATGTATGTTGCATGAAGTTATGCACTTGCTCGGGAGTCACGGGGTTGTCGGGCTGCGAGCGGGTCGCGTATTTTGTATTATTGCATTCTCTAACAATATAAATTTAATTCTGTCAAGGACATATTTTATTTCTAAATCCCCGAAACCCGTGACTCAATAGTAGGTACCTTTCATTCAGAAAAACGTCTGTTACTAGATAATGTAAATTGTAATCTACATTTAGATACACGAGCGAAGTTGCGGGCAATCTGGTGCACTATATTTTTAAATGAAACGCATTCTCGCAGTGCTTTAATATAAAAGTAAATAAAACCAAAAATAAAAGTAAATTAAAGTTTAATTGATACACCTAAGTAACTAAACATAAAGTAATAAGTGACAGTTTAGATATAAACTCAAATTAATAAACATGGTCGAACACTACAGAAACATTTATTGTTTTAATATGATATTTAACTTGATAACATTCAATATTGGTATAATATTAAGTAAATGTTACGTAAGTCGACATTCAATACATAAATCCAATATGATCTTATTTCTAGGCAAATCCTTGTAGGTATAATGTAGGTATTCCTTTTTATAAAACGGGCGTTTTAAACATGTTATTAAATCTATTGTTGTAATTAAGATTAATATGTTTGACTTAAAAACAGATGCTTTGAAATTAAACTATACTATATTATACTATACGGATTGTAAATGTAATTTCACCGACGCGACGCTTCGATTACTTAAAAGCAGAGAGGAAACGTAGAAGAAGGCATAAATAAACATGATAATCCGTATAAACTATAAAGTTTAATTTTATTATTAAATACTAGGTATAGCTTGCTTTATAGGTGAAGAAAAACATCGTGAAGAAACCAACATGTCTGATAGTTCCCCATAATGTTTTCGAAGATATGTGAAGTCTGCCATCCGCACTGGGCCGGCCTGGTGGACTGTGGCTTAACAATCCTCGCACTGAGAAGTGGCCCGTGCCCAACAGTGCGACTGTTTATATACAGGACCGATATTATTATTATTATATAACATTGTAATATCCTTGTAAACGAAAGACATACAAATACTTAGATTCTTGGTCAGTTCAGTACAATTGTTACATACGGAATATTTTAAATACCTATGCGTAAATGTTTATTTTTAATTAGGCCACTTCTTAAGTATGATTCCTCCTTGGACACTAGCTTTTCTGCGATATTTGAATGTGTGTAATGATTAATTAGAATATTGATATGAAGGTAGAACTTTCATATATTTAAAGAACGTCGAGATGTATCATCAATATTCGGACTAATTTATTTATTTCATTCTTGATCATAGGGGGAAAATGTCGCTTAAAAAAATTCATGTCGTGTGCTGCACTAGCGATGATAGCTCTCTCTTCCTTGGCTTAATGTAGTATTGAGATAAAAAATATTAACAAACGCAGATGTTTAAAACATCATGTAAGTGTTAAATTGTGAATGATGACCGAATAAAAATATTCAAATTAGTTTTCATCTCACCCGGATTTCATTTAGATCAATAGGATTCGTGTGTGGTGTTACAATTATTTAGGTATCACTAAAACATTGAACAGTAAATGTATTCGAATAGCCATCGATAATAATTCGAATACATTGAAATAATCGATAGTCCTGTGATTATATAACTTTTAGCTAATAATAAATGCGCCACAGCTACACGCGGTCAGACAGTTTGAATACTTCGTTTAAAGGTTTGTCAGTCGAGAAAAATTTACAAATATCAGTTTGGTTGGGTTAGGGTCAGATAATCTGGATAGTAAAAAGTCTAAGTAAACAAAATGACTATATTGCAGAATGACTGGGTCGGCAAAACGTCTACGTTGCTAATTTACATATATTTGTTTTTAAACGTCTAGGTAGGCAGAATGACTTCATTGCAAAATGTCTGGATTGTATAATGCCAAGATATATGTCACCGTTAGATCATTTTTAAATGATTAATGCCTTGATGCCATCCAAAGAAGCTAGAGTTTAAAGGCTCACACCATCTGGATGACCTGCGTCAAGTCCTTCATGCAGAAGGTTTGTTTAACAAGCATCGTAAGGAAAGAAACCTCCTCCTCTCTAGAGCCCTACTAACCATCGGTAACTTGGACACTGTTCCCGGTAGAGATATGTCTTTATAATTTTTACTTCTAAAATTGAGCTTTTAAAGTCGACAATATAATTACGGTTCAACTGTTAAATAATAAAAGGAATAAAATACCAGGCGCTAGATTAAAAATACGGCATACAATAATATAATTATAATAACTGCTCTTCTCAATGTGAATAGGGTTAGGCTGGACTATGTCACCACGCGGGTCCAGTACAGATTGCCAGACTTCATATCTTCAAAAACATTATCGAGCACTCTCAGACAAGCCGCTTTCCTCACGATCTCTTCCTTCACCGTTTAAGCGAGCGATAATTAACTATTAATACGCACGTAATTTCGAAAAGTAAAAGATGCATGCCTTGGGATTGAATTTGTAACTTCTGCGTGGTAGTCCAACGGTCTAGGCTAATGGAACTAAAAGGGTTACCAGTTTTAAAGCTTCACTTTTTATAGGTGTTTTGTAATCCCTGGTGGCTGGTCCTTATCGCTATCAAGCCATTTTGTTTAAATAGACTCCGTATCATTATGAATTTGCGCGTATACAATCATTCTGCAATCCAGACTTTATGCAACTTGGATGTTTTGTCTACATAGTCATACTACAATCTAGTGTTTTGCAACTTAGATCCTTAGTTCCCAAAGTGGTCCAAGTGGACCCCCGCGGGTCCACGGGAGTATCGACGGGGTCTACGTTGGCGTGACCAAAAAATGGGGGTACACAATTCGTAAAATTTATTTGCTTTCGATAGTGAAGAAAATGTTGCCTTGACTTCACCTATATCAGTATTTTTAATTTTATTTCAATTTAACTTTTTGTTCCGAATATACTGATTTTAATTGGGGGATTAAATTTCTAGGTGCAAGGGATCCACTGGAACCAGCAAAATTTTGAAAGTGGTCTATGAGAAAAAACTCTGAGAACCTCTGGTCTACACAGACATTCTGCAATGCAGCGTTTTAGCAACTTAGACGTTTTTTTGACCCAGTCATTCTGCAATCTAGTCATTTGTTTACCTACTAAGATTTTTTACTATCCAGACCATCTGACCCTAACCCGTTTGGTTTTGTAGTTTTGAAACAAAATTGCTGAACCTTATTCGTCATTCCCTGACTTTAACAAACTCTTATAAACAACATAGATAGTTTATTTTAGGTACTACTTTTTCCATTTCAATTACTAATAATACATGTTGCCAATAAAACATTACGCACCGTTTCAATTCATCAGTCCATCAACAATAAATCTTAAATTACAGCTAAGCTAGAGATGCTAGTTCCTAGCGGGTTAAGGGGTCGTGGCGTAGCGTAGTGGGGGGCGGTACTTTAAGGGGGCGGCAATAAATAATAATAATATCATGAAAATATTTGAATTGTACAATACACAATATTGATGATTGTTCGTGTCGAAAAGTTCTTTAGAATTACGGAAAATTATAGTCTTAAAAAAAAATACCTAAATAAGAGCGCTGCAATAAAATTTTCCTACCCGCTACGCCACTTGTAAGGGGTCGCGTTACTTCGGTGCGGGGGCCGGGGCAGGGGCGGGGGCCGGGGCAGGGGCTGGGGCCGGGGCAGGGACGGGGGCAGGTGCGGGGGTGGGGTTAGTTGCGGGTGTGGGGGCTGGTGCGGTCGCAGGAGTGGGTGAAGGGGCAGTGGGCTTGTCCGGGGCCGTGGCCGGCGCAGGCGCAGGTTCGCTCGCCTGCAGAGTGATAGTGGCTGTTGGCACAGGAGGCTGCGCGTCTTGCTGAAAATAAAATAATAAATGGAAATGCGTTTACGTTTGCTTTATTATATATACACTAAATAATATTTAATTTAAAATATATTCAGATGTTGTGGTTATCAATATATTAATGGTTTTAGACATTAAGTCCGCGTCCGTTACGTTCTATTCATTAATTAAGTTAACAATAATAGTTATATTTTTAAATATATAATTAATTAAAAACACATTAAGAAATATAAAAACTATGAAGACCCGTCGGCATCAGGAATTGGGTCCAAGCTGCCAGTGGTTAAGGCTCCAGCGAGAGGAACCTCCTCACGATTATGTATATTATAGTTATATTAAATACGTATAATTGTCCAGTCATACCTGTACAGTGGTGGTAGTAGAAGAGCTACTAGGTGCCTGTTGGGTGCCACCATCAGGTTTTTTTTTCTTCCGCCTCTCGACGTGACCGAAGCAGTGCTCGCACTCATCCTCACTGTCCTCAGAGTCTGACTCGCCGAATTTGTAGGGCTTCTCGTATATGCAACAACCTGAAAGCATAACATGGTAGATTCAAGCTATATTAACAAGGGGATAGCAGAGGTATACTTATAATAGATGCAGCATCAATTAATTAAAATTAAACTACTATATACGGATTTTATCGCGTTGTTTATGTGCAGCCATGGTCACGGGATGGCTGCTAAAAAGCAACTGAAACTTCGGGGAAAGTGTAAACCAAAAATAAATAGATTTAATAGTTTAAATAATTTTATTGGCTTATAAATTAGTAAAATAAAATCAATAGTATTAGTAGTGTAATATTTTCAAAATTTTGTAATACAGTGATAAATAAACAACGCGATAAAATCCGTATATAGTAGTTTAATTTCAATGAATAACATTCGCGTAAACAGAAGACAATATTAAGCATCAATTAAGTCAACTGCGATGGCATTATTAGGTATAGGTTCATTTTATTTTGTTAAAAACTCAGCTCCCGCACTCCCAACGAGATGGTTGTAAAATCCAAGGATTCAACCTCTTCGTCTTCATGTGACCATTTTTTTTCTCGTCAGCTTTTTGTAATGTTCCAAAAGCCTCTCCCTTGAACTTCCAAATCACTCTGTTGGTGGATATCCCCTGACCTTATGACCTTGTGACCCCTATATCTCGGGGGTCTTTTGACCCACAGGGCCCATATTCAAACTCGATCGAGGGATAACCCCAGGGTGTCTATAAGTCAATCGGTCCAGTGGTTCCGGAGCTATGCCTGTCACTAACAGACAGATACACAGGCCCACATAGTGTTTTCATTAACCTCTTCGAAGAAGACTCGGAGGTTAATAATGGCTGTGTCGCAGGGATCTTTACAAACTTAATTCAAACAACGGTCACAAGAACACTCAGACTTGGTACAACTTTGTATTTGTGGAACTCACATTTTGTTGTTCCCTGTGAGATCGAATACACAATTCTCAACGCAAAGGCAGTGTCAAGGAGACCATTTAAACCACTGCATGATCCGTGCAGTCAAACTTGAAAGCAGCTACGAGTATGAGTAAAAATACCGGTACTTTTCGACCTCACGTGTAAAGTACATATTGAATAGTTAATTGCTCGTTTTGAAGGTGAAGAAAAACATCGTGAGGCAACCATCTGAGAGTCAACAACAAAAATTTGAGAGTACGTCATAATGTTTTTTATGATAAGTGGGTACTCTGCCCATCTGCACTGGGCCAGCTAGGTAGGATATGGCCTTGTACCCAGCAGTGGGTCAGTTCATATATAGGGCTGATATTTGTATAATATATTACTAGCTGACTCGCGCAACTTCGTCTGCTTCACATAAAAGATTTTTCCCGTTCGTGCAACAATCTTCATTGCTGCTCCGCTCCTATTAGTCGTAGCGTGATGTTATATAGCTAATAACCTTCCTCGATAAATGGGCTATATAACACTAAAATAATTTTTCAATTCGAACCAGTAGTTCCTGAGATTAGCGCGTTCAAGCAAACAAACAAACTCTTCAGCTTTATGATTAGTTCAGAGATTTAGCGTGGACACACTTATCATACTAAGAGGAGCCGTGCCCAGTAATGAACAATTTTTTTAAAAAAGGCTGGTGTTAAGTATGATTGTAGACGAGAGATACTTACATTTAGATTTCTTCTTGTTCATGTGCTCATTGTCAATGGTGTCTGCGGTCCAGTCCACCTTCCTGCGGTCTTTAACACACTCCCTGCGAAGGGTGATCACTGCCACGCGCTCTACTGGCTCCTATAAGAATTATATCATTACTCAACGGATAAGCTAAGCTAAGCTGATGACAGTCAACTTTCAAAGATGGTCGAATAGTCTGGTCAGGTAAACATATAAGTAGGTACCACACAACACATCTTCGTCTCAAACAGTAAATATGTTTAAGAATTTAAATGTTTGTTTAACATAAACTATGTGTAACCATAGACTTATAAAAAGTTTCATGAGATGGCTTTATTTTAAGACGCCCGTTTATTGTTTTTAAACCCTTAATTTTATAAAAGTAAATTTTAAGTATAAGTGGCGGGCTTTGCAAACATTCAAACAAAGGACACAAAGAAAAACCAGACGCAAAACAACTGTATGTAAATCATTAAAAAAATATCACGTGTAGGAATCGAACCCACAACACTCGTCGCAGTGGCTATAGACAGAAAAAATTTATCAGAAAAGAATTTAGAGAACAATAAGGATCTGCATCACACGAGTTATTTTATATATGTTGTCTCTTACATCAATAAAATTATTGTACCATATGTTTATAAAATAAATATTTTATTTTCTATAACACTATATTTCTTTTTAACCCCCGACGCAAAAACGACGGGGTGTTATAAGTTTGACGTGTCTGTGTGTGTGTGTGTGTGTCCGTCTATGGCATCGTAGCTCCCGAACGGATGAACCGATTTTAATTTTGTTTCTTTTGTTTGAAAGGTTAATTAATCGAGAGTGTTCTTAGTTATGTTTGATGAAAATCGGCCCAAGATGGCCGCCGCCACAAAATGGCGGATTATATATTTTTTCACAAATCCCTCAATATGGGATGGGTATCAAATGAAAGGGCTTGACTAGTAGAATACTATACACTATGATAAATTTCAAATCCAAGATGGCCGCCACCACAAAATTACTTATATTTCACAAATTTAATTTTTTTTAATTTACGCGTCTAAAGAGTGTTTATACATTATTATGGCAATAAAGATTTTGACTTTGACTTATATTGGATATGTATACATTTTGTTATTAGTGGCAGTCCTAAAATAGTAACAATATACAAACCTTGGCCTTTCCACAAGGCGATTACGTATAGTATGACGTCTCGGGGCTGCCTTGTACTAGAGTAGATTATAGACTACCGCAGAATTAGATTAAACATGCATATGTATCTTTGTTTATTTTTAAGATGGACCTACATGTAACACAACCGATGTTCATAATATGCAACATACAACAAACATTTGTATAAGTTATTATATGTTATAACATTGCTCACATCTAGTAATAGGTACCTATTGTCATAATAATGTTCAAATGTACAAATATCAATTAATCTAAATATTATAAGAGAAGTTATCTGCTCAATGTATCCATCATAAAGTAAATCAAATATATTCAACTACTTACATTTAATTAATAAATATTTAGTTTAATTATATATTTTGCTTTTTATTTCATCTGATATAAAATGTAGCAGACGAGAAATAATTTTCATTATTTAGTAGGAAGTATATCAATTTGTTTTCATAAAATATTTCATAAACCTTGTAGTAACCTATCGTAATTGTTGACCTTGGCGTGTATTTCCATTATGGAATGGCTAATTGTTACGTATCTTTGTGTAATAATAAAGTAAATATGTCTAAGGAATAATAATAGAAAAAAAAACTACGGATGTGTTTTTTTTTGTGTTTATTCTGTATTGTAAAAAAGTGGTATTCGTCGTGGATTGACGTCGAAAGCGTCGTGGGCACGTTTTGGTTTATCTTCCATAGACGAACGTGGCGGTCAATGGGTTAAAGTTTATCTCAGAACGTCAAAATATCTTTTAGGAAATTTATAAAAATATGTCGCAATCGAAATTAATAATATTATGAATGTGATTGAAATTAAACTACTATATATGGCTTTTATCGCGTTGTTTATTAATCACTGTATTACATAATTTTGAAACTATTACACTACTACTACTATTTAATTTTACACTTTCCCCGACGTTTCGGTTCGGGTAGACGTCCCGTGACCATGGCTGCTGAAAAGCAACCGAAACGTCGGAGAAAGTGTAAACCTAAATATAAATAGATTTAATAGTTTAAATAATTTTATTAGCTTATAAATGAGTAAAATTCAATAGTAGTAGTAGTGTAATTGTTTCAAAATTATGTAATACATTAATTAATAAACAACGCGATAAAATCCGTATATAGTAGTTTAATTTCAATTAATAACATTCGCGTAAACAGAAGACAATATTATTATGAATGTGAATTTATTGGCTACGTTTTCACGCCCTAAGTACTCGACCGATCGTTATGAAATTTTGCAGCCATGTTGTCAGTGGTAAAGAAAAGGACCCTAGCGAAGCTGCAGGCAGAAAGTAGTAAAATAAATTCATTTCGATACACCTAAAAACTTTAAACTTAGTCACGATCACAGAGCATCTAACTAAATTAGGCTCGCGTAGAGATACGCCGCGAACTACTTTCATGTTGATCATTACTTATACACTACACGATACATAAATAGTAAAGGTTGCAACGCAAGTACTTAAGTATAGGACTGTAAACACATTCGAATGTGATTCGAATGAAATTGTGCACATCCTTGTGCTATGTTCTGTAATGACTAAATCTGAACGTTGGCGTCACAACTTAGTGAGAAGTATAGCATTGATTCTAGTAAAAATATTAATTTCAATTACATAATAAAATGTTATGTAACAAAATAATGCTATAAATATGATTATACTAAAGTTTAAAATTTTTTTTGGAATCTTATGCAAGAGATTCTAATATTTTGGCAACAGAGTGATAAATACACTATTGCAAGTATACCATCTATTAAAATGAAATACTGGAACCAGTATATTAAAATTTTAATCTAATTCGTCATTATTTAAATAAAGTCTAATAAAAATAAAATATAATGCTTCACAGGTAACATTTTATAATACATTGAGAAGAATATAAACATAGATAACAATAATAATAAACCTTTTAGATAAATTCGAGTATGACATGATACTGTACAAAGAAAGTATCTCTGTAATCAAAACATATCTAGTTAAGATAATAAAAGATTTAAAAAACTATGAAACACTTCTGGTATCGGTAACAGTAAAATATTTCTTTATTATATTCATATGAATGGGTGCAGTAAGCCACAACAAAAGGCCAATATAATACAATCATATCGACGGTTAAGAATCAATAGTGTCTATCTCAATCTTTAAAAATAGTAAAAATATGTTTTTCTATTTTTAAATATAGATTTAGATACTAACATTTCAAGTATCTTTCTATTCAAAGCAGAGAAACGTTTTTTTTGTCTCCTGTAAAGTTAAGTTTATTGAAATAGACACTATTGATTCTTAACCGTCGATATTTTAAAAAAGCAGGCAAAAGGAGGGTTGAGTGTTGCTACTTGCGCCACAAATGGGGTAAAATTTAATAAATTACCGAATAACTTTACCCTCAAAAAGAGCTTCAATCTTTTTATCATGGTAACCCAGAAAATTTGACAATATTTCTTTGGTATGTTGACCTATAGTTGGTGGAGCAGTTCTGGCATCATTGCCCCCTAGGCCATACACAGTAGGGGGACCAACCACCTTCACGGTCCCTGCGTTAGGGTGCTTTAACTCTTTAACCAACCCTATAGCATTCACATGCTCATCTTCAAAAACATCCTTCATTTTATTAATCGGTCCATTAGGAAAAGATGCTGCCTTAAACAACTCTTTCCATTCCTTAGTACTCTTAGAAATAATAATATCACTTATAATCTTAATAATTTCTTCTCTATTCTCGACTCTTTTGGAATTATCTTTAAACTTCTTGTTAGTTATCAAATCTTCTCTGCCGACAAGCTTGCAGAAGTCGACAAATTGGGCATTGGAACCAGTACCGATGACCATGTGGCCATCTTTAGTTTTAAATGCCTGGTAAGGTACAAGATTCGCATGAGCTGTACCCCATTTCTGTCCTTCAATACCGCAGTTCAGATATATGGTAGCTATATTTATCATGCTTGAAATTTGAGTGGATAGTAAGTTACAGTCAATCTTTTGTCCCTTTCCTGTCTTCTGTCTGAAGTATAGCGCTGTCATAATCGCTCCAAAAGCGTGAAGTCCTGTTGTGACGTCAGTGATTGCTACTCCTGTTTTGACAGGGTTTCCGTTATGTTCACCTGTTGTGTTTAAAAGTCCACCCATTGCTGCCGCAATAACGTCATATCTGAAAAATATACATGAAATGAAGTGATATGACAAATATTTGCCATCATATTTAATTTGTAGTGTAAATATGGTTGGTACTTGCAACTATGGGTGTTGCTTTGTGTGCTTAAAAACTGGGCTAATATATGATAATATTTTTAAATGCCGCTCTATTATGTGGGTAAATATTGCTTAAACTATAATAATAATAATAATAAAACCCCTCTAGGACAGTCGTTATCTCATCATGAGACTAACGCGATATCGGAGGGCACAGTATACTAGCTTTAAAACTATCACCTTCGCCTTGTGATATAAACAAAAAATGTATCACCAGGTTAAATTAAAGCGCACAAACCGCAGGGCAGCTTGTGGCGGGCTGAATGTGAGTGGCGACACTGCGGTCCTGAATGCCTCAGAGAGTTGGTTAGGGCCTCGTTCCCGGCTTGCCGTTAGTGGTTGGCCGGGGTGGAACTTCAAGAGCGCCCGCAGGACTCTCAACTCTGGCTTGCCTTGATCGGCCGGTCAGAGGGAGGCCGCTAGAGCTATATGCTTGGGGGTGGAAGTGTCATTTTCAAGGGCATAACTACGGGGAAACCCGCTCTGGGTCTCCGTTGTCACGAGACCCGTGATGGTGAAACCGGCGCCGCACCGCTCGATACTCCTAGCCACTTGCACCGGTGTTGCCCTCTGCTGCTGGCTTGTATGCCTATAGTGGCTTATCAGGGGGCCCATCTAGTGAGTTGGCGAGTCACCGTCTGCCCATTGTATTGATGCTATTAGAGTATTCAGGGCAGACGCCGTTTTTCATCCATAGTTAGCAATATACCGGTCCACCAAACACCCATACCTATAGCCCATACATTAGAATCCATACGTAGCAATAGTCCTACGCCTGCTGCGGCTAGTGCCGCTGTAGGTGTTCCATAACACCTTTGATTAAAACTCTCGAAGGGCCTCTTCACGTTGGACCCATGTCTCCGTGTAAGCCTCCCAAAGGGCCAGGTATTTTCTAATATAATATGTTAGAAAGTACCTGTGATAAGAGAAACATAATAATAATATTCTACCACATACACACAACACCATCTAGCCCAAACTAAGCAGAGCTTGTACTATGGGTACTAGACAATGGATATACATACATATATCCTTTTTTTTTGTAAATACATACATTTTATATATAGAAACACCCAGAGCAAGACAAACATCCATGTTCATGCACGCAAAATGTATGACTTGTGTGGGAATCGAAGCTGCTACCTCAGTCGTGGCAGTCAGTTACACTGACCACTACGCCATGAAGTCTTGTTATGGAGCTTACACTTTCTCCAATGTTTCGGTTGCTTTTCAGCAGCCATGGTCACGGAGAGACTTTAATAGTAGTAGTAGTGTAACAGTTTCTAAATTATGTAATAAAGTGTCAAATAAACAACACAATGAAATCGGTATATAGTAGTTTAATTTCAAAGGAAAGATAAGATAATATGAACATTATTTTTATCACAATTGTCTTAAAAGTGATAGTCAATATCTTAGTTTTAATTGAGAATAATTTATAATATATTAGCAGCTACAGCTGTAATTTTAATGAATTACTCCCACACCCAAAATCTAATACCGAACAAAAATAGCTCCATAACAAGACTTCATGGCGTAGTGGTCAGTGTAACCGACTGCCACGACTGAGGTAGCAGCTTCGATTCCCACACAAGTCATACATTTTGCGTGCATGAACATGGATGTTTGCCTTGCTCTGGGTGTTTCTATATACACTAAACACTATAAAATCCGTATAACTATAGTAGTTTAATTTCAATAAATAACATTTGCGTAAACAGAAGACAATATTATCTCTCCTTGTTTATTCTTGAAATTCATTTGTAAGCTTCATGCTACTATTGAGAATTCTATAATTACTCTAACCCGGGTAAGTAACCTAAGATCTCACAACCTGCTTGACATAAGCTGATACTTATATACTTATACCTTAAGAAACTTATAGACCTTTAGCATTATGTACAGTCTAATACATAACAGTCCTCTCACCTAAGCATGAGACATTTTGTAGAAGACCAATATATTGCAATTATCTGCATCATGAACAAGACACATTAATAAATCTTACCCAGGCTTTTTAGCATAAGGTCCTGTAGTCCCAAACCCTGTGATGGCACAGTATATCAACTTTGGATTGATATCTTTGAGCTTTTCATATCCTACATCAAGCTGATCAAGTTTGCCCGGCACAAAGTTTTCCACAACCACATCACATTTCCGTGCCAGATCATATATTACTTTCTTGCCTGAAAATTGCAAAACATTTTACAGTTGTGTTAATTTGAATAGATACTGAAAAGCTGATTTTATCAAGGTCAATATAATAATTAACTTTACTTAATGTAAATGATAAAAACAAACTTCAAACATAAGTAAATATGTCACAAAAATTTATCAAGGGAGATTGGACACGTGTAAGTTTGAGTATTTACAAAGAAACATTGTGAGTTTCTTGCAGTACTCTTGCTATAGGCTCAATTATTGTGTGAATTTGGCATCTAAACTAGATGTAACTTTAGTAAGATTGTCAGCAAAGCTTTAATATTTGCGTTACTTGTAACCGATAAATATGTGTTCAATGAACCAAGTTGACAATGTTGTTGGGTATTATTAACATACTTATGTAATTTCAGTACTTTTATAGGCATTATAAAGCTAAGGGATGTTATTATATATTTTGTGTGTCAGTTTCACTATATCATAAAGTAAATTTTGTATAAACTGTTCATAAAACATAAACTTCATGTTTATGTTATTTAACCCGTCGAGTATCTGATTAAAAAAGTGAAAGGAAGGCCTTGGCGGTTATATACACTTGGTGTTCACAGGACACACGAGAGGTTAAACAGATGAGATGTTTGCTTAAATATATTTAGGACATAGTAAACAGTTGTGGTATGAGATGATTAGTGACTACCATCTAATGGAATGTATTACTAATGTAATATTACTTTATAAATGTAAAGAAGATATCACTTACCTTCTTGTGTCTTGAAATCAATGCATATGCTCTTCTTGTTTCTGTTAACTGAGAGAAAATAGTATGCGTCGCTATTAGCTTTAATAAACGGCGGGCCCCATTTTCGCGCCTCGTCACCGTCCAAACTTTCCACTTTTATTACATTCGCGCCCAAATCGCCTAAGGTCATGGTACAAAAAGGTCCAGCTACCACCCTACTTAAATCCAAAACGTTCACATCATTCAACAAGCCAGCGTTGGTCGAATAATCGTTTTTCAAAATTCTGAATTGCGTTCTAAACACGCAATGACCGAATTTTCTGAAACTATTCATGGCTCCGTTAAAAAAACTAAAACTTGTTATGTACAATTTCGACTTCCTTCCAGAAGTTATCTGTAGCGTAGCGTGATATTAAATGATCAAGTTGAAGAGATAGCGAGTATCTTATATACAATGTAAACATTGCTTGGATTACCTCTTGTATTTGAGGAGAGACGGTCGCGACAGCAGTGCTGGTGGTAGCCATTTCCTCAGGTCTTAACAGTCGCTCTTGTTCTCCCATTAAACACGACTTAACTCAGAATACAGATACACATTATACGAATAAACATAAAGCAATTAACGCTTGTTAGAGCGTAATATTTTTACACCTTTTCCGTATTTCTGTGATAACCTATCATAGAATTGCTGTCAAATTTGACAAATGACATTTACTGTAGTGTTGCAACTTTCGAGCGTTATGTAGATTTTGGGTAAAATACTCCGTACACAGAGAAGATCTAAAAAATAACGAAGTAAAGATGCACAAATGAAACCGCCTAAATGACTGATCCCGAATTAGATACGTGTCCAAAGTCAATATTTGCGACCGTCATAATGTAAATTGTTATTTAATGGCTTTGTCATTACTCTCGAAAAGTTCGGTTGTAAAAGGTAAAATTATAGTAATACCAATAACGTATCGTTTTAATTGAATGGTAATTGTAGATTTATACAATATTATGTTAACAACACACTGTTTTTTGTTTTATATGTGTCTTGCTAAGATGAAAGCTATAGCTTTAATGGCGATGTTTGCTTCATCCTCATTGGCTTCAGTTAAATTTGTCTTGACCTTGCAGCAGTAGCCCAATTGGACGTGCGTTTGAGAGGTCGTGGATTCGAACCCCGACCATTGCAATACAAGCGTTAACCAACTCCTAACACAAGCATTCTAACTTAGCTGGTGGTATTAACAAGAATACTAGTTATTTGGAAGAAGAATTGGAAGTAATCTTTTAAAAAAGAAATAAGCTTAAGATTCAATTAGTGGGTTTATTCATAATATTTTGAAGTTCATGCTAAGGTCCCTGACAGAAACAATTCAAGCAATGTCTTGACTTAGATCCTATAGTCACCAGGCCTATGCCTCGGTAGTGAGCTGCCCAAGGTCCTAGACGAGGTATATATCTCATTGGTTGTCGAAGCGATAAGTCGTTATAAGCTCTACTTAAATACATTTTATAATCGTTTAAAACTATATACCCATGACAGTAAGGTGATTCTACAATAAAAACCAAAAACGTTTTAATAGACCTGAGCACTTCCGGACCTACGGATCGAAAGTTGGTTGACGGAATAGGATAATAATAAGAGATCTGACCCTAACGCTGGTTTAAAGATTAAGGTGTCAAGGTTAAAAAAAAATACACTGTTGCAATTGAAACGAGCAGCAAAGAAAGTGTAGCCACTATATAAAACAAAATCGCAAAGCACAGCTCAATATAGGTAGAGCCGATCGAATGTACTGAAAACACTATCATTCGTTGTTACAATTCACAGTAGCATTTCGCTAGCTGTTAACCAGTCTTAAATTTGGGCGGTACTCCTTATATTCTTCTACGAACCCAACAAGGCATCCTTGGATTCGTAGAAGATTGTAAGGAGTAATAAATAATTGAATGGACAATGAAAGTGTGAATTTAATTTGGGTTGAGCTTAGATTTAGGCATTTTTGTTAAGAATACTTCAATAGTAACCCGGCCATAGGAGGCTGGCATCTGGCAGTGCCTTTAAAAGTATGTAATCGTAATCTTTGCCACTTGAGCTGGCAACACAATATAATTTCATTTCTCTGAACACAACTACATTTTTAAATGGTCGGCAACGCGTGATTGTATGGTTTATAAGGGTCCTTGCTACGATGAAACTTACCACCAGATCATAAGCTTGTTAGCAAAAGTAACCGTATAGTATACATATGTAAGCTATGGAGCGTGTATCTTTACGATTTATAACTAGTGTCAGCAGTCTTAAAGAAAAGCTGCTGATGAAAGTTTCAGAGCAGAAGTGAATGTTGTAAAGTATCCTGCACCTAGCCATAGCGTTCGACACAGTCTCTACAAAGCTGTTACTAGAGAAGTTAGATGTCGTAGGTGTACGTGGTTTGCCCCTTCAACTTTATAAAGATTTCTTAACAAATCGTAAACAAATGGGGAAGATTAGGTGATCATGTCAGTAGTCCTTCCTGTTACTTGCAGTATTC
This sequence comes from Catocala nupta, assembly GCA_963675205.1. Taxonomy (NCBI): domain Eukaryota; kingdom Metazoa; phylum Arthropoda; class Insecta; order Lepidoptera; family Erebidae; genus Catocala; species Catocala nupta. Next base: position 1,140,664 of record OY776089.1, on the reverse strand, counting down.
CCCAGAGAAATGTCCCGAGTCCGAGTCTCTTCCTGATATATGTAAACGAACTTTCCAATGACATTACTACAAATAGCAAAATATTTGCGTATGCAGACGATACAGCACTTTTATTCCAGGGAGAGACTTGGGCCGAGGCACAGCATCACGCTGAGAAAGGTCTGCAGCAGATTTCTCAATGGTTTAATAAAAATCATCTAACCCTTAAAGTAAAAAATCTAAATATATAACTTTCACTATTAATAAATCTACACAGCCGGCTCGTGACGATATTAATCTTAAAGTTCATACAGGTAACAATATTTGTTCTATACCATGCTCCTGTTTGCCACTAGAAAGAACAGATAACGTTAGATATCTGGGTGTCCAACTTGACCAAGCTTTGTCATGGCATTTGAAACTCGACCTTTTAGCAGCAGGAACGGGAAAGTTAATATGTATCTTTAAAAACTAAGAAACATCCTCAAACTTTCACAATTAAAGACTGTCTATTTTGCTTTGGCTAGGTCGGTCTTAACTTATTGCGTGTCGGCGTGGGGAAAGGCGTGCAAGACAAAAATAGTAGTTGTTGAGCGTGCACAACGATCTTTATTAAAGGTGCGCTATAAAAAGCCTTATCGCTATCCCACTGCAGCTCTCTACAAAGATAGTGAAGTGCTAACGGTTAGACAATTATTTGTCTTGCACACCACAGTCCAGAAACACGAAGCTCTAACATATGACCCAATTATGGCACCACTTGGCCGAAGAAGAAATACTTAGGATATGTGATCCCATAAGCCACCATACTGTTTTCTTCAGACGACAACCATGTTTTCTAGAAAATTATCACTATAATAAACTCAACGCTCTGTTAAACTTATATTCTAAAACTACATGCGAATGTAAAAATGTTATTAGAAATTATTTACTGAATTTAAACTACGACAACACAGAAGCCTTAATATCTCTATAGAAATAAATTAATATTATTATAATAACAACTTACAGGCCGTAAGACACATACATACACACACATAAACTTACACAATCACACACACACACACACACACGCTTACACACACGCACACGCTCACACACACTGACACACGCTCGCACAGATTTCATAAAACTTATGAAGTCCAGGAGACCTGAAATACAGGGTTTCCATAGTTAAGGCTCCTCCACCCCTCATAATGCGCTACTTGTTATATTTACTTTGCTACCTAGTTGAAATATCACATTGTGCGAAATTGTAAAATTATTATTATTGGTGAAAATTAACTTATTTTATTTGAAAAAAACAACAAAATAATATAATTATAACGACAACATCTATATGCTGCAGTTTTTGTAAAAAAGAGAAGTGTTTAAACATGCAATATAAAGAATCAAATATAATATTTAAAAAGAAAATTAAGAAAAGATTACTTTTGCCTCAGAAAAGCCGACTCCAAGTGACTGGGGAATAATAAAGGCTAGGGAGAAGAAGACTTTTACCTACGTGTACAGCATCAAAACTGATCGTACTTGATGTAATATCTAATTCTTCGTTTATGTATATGCTTATAAAGTGAGCTACAAGTTCAGAAATATGAATGTAATATAAATAATAGTTCTTAGTCGAGTTGAAACTTGCGATTGGCAGAAGGACAAATAAATAGCAATTATATTCATGACTAGCTGACCCGCGCAACTTCGTCTGCTTCACATAAGAGAATTTGCCCCATTTTTGCAACATTTTTTATTTATGCTCTGCTCCTATTGGTCGCAACATTTTATATAGCCTATAGCCTTCCTTGACAAATGGGCTATTCAACACTAAAATAATTTTTCAATTCGAACCAGTTGTACCTGAGATTAGCGCGTTCAACCAAACAAACAAACAAACTCTTCAGCTTTATAATATTAATATAGAAGCATAGATTAGATTGCCTACATGCTGCTCTAATATTTAATTCAGGCGCTTTATTTTCTTTTGTTTATGTATATGCTTATAAAGTGAGTAAATTCGAAACGTAAATTTTAGATTTCGTTAAAAGCAGCAACAGTGCTTGACTAGACTTGCATTTGGTAAGTCATGGGTTTGATAACCACCCGTTACATTACCGACGTAAACTATAATTTAGCTTCACTTAAAGGTTAAAACTAGAAATTTGCATATAATGGTAATGGCGATAATATAAAAAATATATGTGGTAATAACATCGGTACAGTATAAGCTCGGAATGCTCTCATTGGATATATCTATCACCCTACGATTTCCATTAACCCTCTCTTTAATTCCTAGGATCGACAAAGCACCAGTGCACGAGCGAAGCTACGATTAACTATTATCATTAGGCAAGCCGTATGCTTTTTGTAGCTTTATATCAAATCAATAAGATGAGGCGCACGACCAACGGCTTTACGTGCTTGCCAAGGCACGGAGGTGTCTTACACCGCCAACTTCCTAACTCCGGGCTGCTATTGAGATTTCTTAACTGCAAAACCCAATAACTTTTTGTTGTGAAATAGGTATTACGTATTGCTTGAGTGTTTTATGAGTGGTAAGTGGTTTAATGGCTGCAGCTCCTCACAAAAAAGACTTGTAAAATATACAACACTGTGAACTTCGCGATTGAAAAATAAGGTGGCCTTGAATTTCTTGGCAGTTCTTCTCATTGGTTCTACGCCCTTGCTTTGCTGAACATGGCAACAGGTAAATGTAAATGTAAATTCACATTAATAAGTGTAACTTTGAGGTTCATAAGTGTTACTTTGTGACCTACATGAATAATTTGTTAATTTGAAACAAATTATCTGCTTACCTTTTCGGAAAACACGGTAATGGATACTGTATTAATTCTAAAGTTCTAAACTCCATTTTATATCATAGGAAACTAATATGAAGCTTGTTAAATCTATTTACACTATGAGCCGGAATTATTTTCTAGTGCACTCGTAAAAGTCGCGGTTGCGCTCGTAAACATGTTTCTACGCGATGATAGCACACGATTATAACTCTCAATCGTTTACAAGTCACAACATATAACGCATTTTTCATCATATAAATAAAAATTATAAAATTATAAACAGAGAATTTTATTTTTATTAATTTAGAAAGTCTAGTTTTTCTTCGGTTCGCAACACTATAGTCTATATTATTTTTATTACACATAAGTTGTCTCGCGACTTAGTCTGTGTAAAAAGTAACTATGATTATGTGTGTATCTAACTTTAAAGTAGGTACAGTGTAAACTCTATATAACGACACTCAAGGGACTGTGCATATTTTGACGTTACAGAGAGTTGTCGTTAAATGGAAAGAAGAAAAATCTGTATTAGAAAAAGAAAATTTTTATTTCAGACTAGTGTTAGTAATTTCATAAAAACAATTCGTATTGAACGCTGCATCAGTAATTTCGTTGTACTTTTTTACTTATTTTATTTATATCTTGCGATATTGAGGCATCTTGGTGATAAAGAAAGTAGTTTTCTGTAATTTAGCTGCTTCCAGAGCTTCTTTAATGCTCGGCGGAGGCTCAGGCTCATCCGTCTCATCATCTTTTTCGTCTTCATCTCCTAGTTCTTGATCCTCAGTTTTTCTCACCGAATCCAAAATTGCTTTGTCTGTGAGTGAAGCCGTAATAAGCAGGCAGTCGTCTACTTCGATGTAGGTTTGAAGATTTTCTGTAATTTTTCCTGCCATGTTGAACTGTTGAATCCATTCAGTTAATGGAAGGTCGTCGTCGCTATCAAACTCCGATTCCGTTCCCACCTCGTCACTCATAGAATTTGTACTAAGTCCAGCATGTCGAAAGAGTGCTGTATAGTTGTGGGTGTCACTTCTTCCCAGACTTCAGATAAAAAATTTACTACATGCAGCATATTAATAAAAGTTTTACCTTCAGATTCGACTAGCTTCATCAATAATTTCCTTCTTTAGTTACCCTTGAGACTTTTAATCACGCTTTGATGATCTTGTTTTTACCTTGCATAATGTAATAATATAATAATAATATCAGCCCTGTATTAAACTATCTCACTGCTGGGCACGGGCCTCTTCTCCCTGTGAGAAGGGTTAGGCCATAGTCCACCACGCTGGCCTAGTGCGGGTTGGCAGACTTCACATATCTTCGAGAACATTTTGGAGAACTCTCAGATATGCAGGTTTCCTCACGATGTTTTCCTTCACCGTTAAAGCAAGCGATAATTAACTATTCAATACGCATATAACTTCGAAAAGTCAGAGATGCGCGCCTTGGGTTCGAACTTGAGACCTCTGCGTGGCAGTCCAACGGTTTCCCACTACTTGTGTTACATTATAATTTTATTTGGTCAACATTTAAATAACTTACGGCCTCAATGACGTAGTGGTTAGTGTAAGCGACTGCCACGACTGAGATCGCGGGTTCGATGCTCGCATAAGTCAAACATTTGTTTGCATGAACATGGATGTTTGTCTTGGTCTGGGTTTCTATGAATAATATGTCTGTATTTACAAAAGATTTGTCTAGTATCCATAGTACAAGCTCTGCTTAGTTTAGGCTAGATGGTGTCGTGTGTATGTGATAGAATAGAATAGAATATGTTTACCTGTAAGCAATTATGTATACAATTGTCGATGAACCAAATAAATAAAATAAAAAGTAAATGTAGTTTAAGTCATCGCCTCGCCACTGCGATTACGCCGAGTAACGTCGGTTCGATCCCCATACCAAACAAAAAATGATCTTTGACAAAAAGCAGTTAATTTTATATCCAACTTTACATAATGTATATTGACAATCAAGTCAGTGTCAATCTTTTATTAAAAATGTGTGTAACATGTTCACGACTATACCGTTGAACCAATTTTGATGGAATTTGTTTTGAAGATAACTTTAAAGTCAGGGGGAACATAGTCGATGCATTTGCGTAAAAAGTACATACATACATTTGCGTACAAAGTTGTGGGCAAAACCGAGTAGGATATACCCGACAGACATACAAAAACCTGTCAATAACTAGGCCTGTTCCACTTGTTACTACAGGAAATTTTAAATATTATTTACGAGTCGTCCGTCGGTCATTGCATTCAATGTTTTTTTCTTGCGTTTAACCAACGCACGTTGTGAAAATAAAGTGTTTTTGAACCCGCCAGAATTCTTTGGAATAATTCCAGACGACGCGCGACGCCGAAAAATTATCACAGTTTCGAAAATAAAATAAAAATAATTGTGTACAAAGTGCGCTGATGTTTGTGGGCAGGATTATTTAATTTATGGCTTTAAGAATGCAATCAATAATTATTTGAATCAGTTATTCTGTTGTGCAACAGGGCCGTGCCTTAGTAAAGTCTTATGCTAATCCATTTGGATTGACTTTGTGCCCTTTCAAGAACATGCTGGAAATGTTAAGACTAACTTATTACATTAAAACAAATTGTGTTGAAAAATAAGCATTATTTTTCTTAACGGTATGTTTTAATCTAATAGGTTAAAGATTAAAAGATACGCAATACTACTACTATAGATAGTCAGCGTTGCGTGTCGTAGTTTAAATTTAAGATCTGTTTACATAACCCTCCTAAAGTGTATAAAAGTCTGTATAAATGTCGATAGAGATTACACAGTAAAGCCTAAAGAAAATGCTGTATACAATATTTAGATTCAGATATATTTGACAAAAGCTATAATAAGTAGAAAAACGTAAAGTAAAGTTCAAAAACGTAAATACATATTATATACGTTTTGTGTGTATGTCTTATTTAGCTTGCTACATATAACAAGATAAAGGCTGGTATTATAATATTTATAGTTGGCAATACGATTGATTCCAAACACATGTTCTAGAACATCCTTTCAAATAAATAATTTTATTTCTGTAGTCTTTTGATGTGATTGAAATAGCTATCTATAATTTATCTGTAATTATTTTTATGGCTCTTGAATTTTAGCTAATGAGCGTGTTTTTTTAAATAAGCCTCGTAAAAAATAGATGACGCAGACGCAAACACACGCTCCCGCCAAAACAAGTGCATTTCCTGCGTAATGTCGTGTTTTTATAGCAATTTACGTAACGGGATTGTCTCGATGGCCCAGCAGTAGTGAATACCATTGTCTCTCGATCTCGGTAGTGAATCTGACTGTCGATTTTCGGGTTGAGTGAAGTGTTATTGGATTTTTTTGCAGGCAGTTCTTAGTAGCAGCTAAAAATCTAGAGGCTCGGTAAATGGCAATAAGTGCGCCCGCCATTACGCGAGACATATAAATATGATTGTAATGGAGCTCGGCCCTCCTCTTAGTCACGAAGGCGACTAACTCGCTGTTTTTAAATTTACTTTTGTTAACGGCTATATATTCGATCTGTTAACGGCTGTTAACAAAGTTGACGATAGCGAGAGGAAGTGTGTAAAGGTAGCATTCGGTCTTAAGGACATTATTTATATTTTATTGAACTTAATGAATGATCCAGGATATTTTCCTCACGGATCCGCTCTGCCGTCTCCTTCTGCGAGAAGACGTCCTCGCAGAAGGAGGCGGCGGAGCGGATCGAAATGAAGAATCAGATCCCATATTTATACCGGTTTTCAATACGCGGTAGTAGGTGTAAACTTCCGGCAGTTTTACTCGCCGGGTGATACAGAAAAGAAAGAAAGATAGAAAAATATTTTTATTTGATTTTCCATAATACAATACAATAAAATATAAATAATATCCTCCAGACCGAATTTCGGTCACGGCGGGCAATCTTAACGGAGGCTGGCCATCTGCGCAGGAGATATTATAGTGCACAAGTATGTGCGCAAACACAAGTGCACTCTCCCCTAACTCTCATGATCCGAAGGGACGGTAATCCGACACGACTGGAGAGAAATCAGGCGCAGGACCAACGGCTTTACGTGCTTTCCAAGGCACGGGAGCGTCTAACTAACACCGACATAAAATATAAACGTGTGCAGAACAGTCTATTAATGTAGACTAAATTAGATACCTGCGTCGGCTATTGTCGCAGTTGAAATTGCAACGCTGGTATTCTCTCAGGACCTATACAGTCTGTGAGCAAATACAACGGGCGAACAGCAATCGCCACATACTATATCACCAAAAACTTACTTTTGTGTTATTTGCATATAACAAAGATGTAAGTCTTACGCTGGCTGTATGAAAGTGATACAATTTCAGGCGACTCGGTTCAGCTATTGTACCGTACTATGATATTTAGGTCACACTAGCTCATGAATGCTAACACTGTTAGCATCATCAAGCTGATGCCTTAAAGCTGTTACTGTTGTGTTTGATCTGTTTAATGATGGCACATGTGTAATGATGCTCTCACTGCTTCTGTAATAACATTTTATTTGTTTATCTATATTATAAATAGTCTTACGCTTATTAGCATATCTCGGGCTATATTCCAGGGCGGACCCGCTCCCGGTCCCTACATGGCCTACATTCAACCCTAGAATTTTGACGTGAAACGTAGCATCCGGGGGTGACCATCAGACGATTTTGGAGTGGGTACATATTCTTTCTCCTCCTCTCCTTCCCTTATATAGGCCCATGCTTACGTCTGTATCATAAAGGAATGGCAATTATTATGATTTTAGGTGGTCTCATGCAATAGAGGGGACCTAGGTATATCTTAATCAATTGTACGAGAAAAACCCAATAACATTTTGAGCGATCCAAATTGGAAATCGTAATCTCATCAGCTGGAATTGAACGAATACAGTATTGTGCTCAACGCGATACCTACATTGCGTGATTAAGGATTTATGTATTGTATTATTTAGTCATTTGAATGCAATTGTGCATATCGTTTCATGATATGAGCGCCAGGTCAGCGAATCTCGGACTGCATGGATGGTGCCGTGATCATAATTGTGGGTTAAAATCTCACACGGTACAATAATTCTAATTCTCTGACATAGGGTGTGATTACTAGTACTCAGTAGTCTTTAAAAGGGTGCAACAAATTATCGGGCCAGAGCAAGTACCTATTGCAAACAAAATTATAAAATTAACTCCTGCGCCAATCCTTGCACGGAAGAAAAACATAAGCTGTCAGCTGAGTATCGTCAAGCGTGAGTTGTGTGCTTGTAAATTACAGTCAATTGAACGGAAGGCGCTATTTACGAGTTTGGCAACTCTGTTGATTGTCGTGTACATTCGCTCATTTAGGTAATTTATTTTGTTGGTCGTTTAAACAACATCTTAATTATATTAAAAGGTAAATAATTATTCCTTTTACGCAGTGAACAAAAGTCTTTGTCTTGAATCATTATAACTTTTAAGACGGTTATTGCATTACGAATTATTCCTGCAGACTTTACAATCATTGAATTAACGGACATAAAGAGCATTAAGGCGCGCAACAACTATTGGTGGACAATTTTGTCACAGTTTTATCCCTCAACAGACAACACTCTTTTCAAGCAGAAGTTATAGGTAATATAATGGTACAAAATAATTTCGGTTATTAATTATGAATGTTATTAATAGTATTCCTACATACATGATACTGATCAGTTTCCAAAAATATCTGCAACTATAATGTACTTTGTGTTCATAAATTTCTACCCCCGGGAACAGAAATTATTTTTTGGATAAGAGGTAACCGATGTCCTTTTTTATACCCCTGATAACGTGCATACGAAATTTCATGACGATCGGTCGAGTAGTTAAGGCGTGAAAGTGTAAAATATAAACTCACATTCGCATTTATAATATTACTAAATTTTGTCCGCGGCGTCGCTAGCGTAAATGTAAGTTAGGTTAGGTTATATTAGGCCGTCGCGAGATGACCTCCAGTCACCTTGTGGTTTGACCTGGGGGTAGTGGGCTGCGTGGGCCTGATCGCCACCCGATCAGTACCAGGTCCGAGACGCGGTATGCGTGTTTCTACGCGAGCCTCTATATCGTGTGTTTGTCCCCCCAGGGGGACGGTGGAGGAAGTATTTCTGTGTAGTGGCCTGCCGTTTCACACGGCGGGCCCAAACCTCGGCGGGGTCGTGATTGCATGTGAAAGCGATTCGCGCGGCCTCGCTGTCTATGGTTATGTCGAGGAACACCGTGGTAGGTTTAGTCGGTATTACCGGGGTATCTTTTCCCCGGTGAGCCCGGCATAACCTCTCCGTCGCCCCGCAGAGAGGTAAGTGTCGAAGCATTACAACACGTAAAAAAAATACTATAATTCTTGTATACGACCATAAATGAATGAAATCTATCGGTTTTTTGTTGTTTTATTATTAAACACTAATTATGCTAATAGATAGACAGTCAAAAGTATGCTATGCTAATATAGCTTGCACTTTTCAATATACCGTTTGTTTTTTATTATTATTTTTTTCATTTTTTCTGAACGGCCTTCATTTCTACTATAAGACATTTCAAGGTTATCCATTAATTACCGGACACCCTGTATACTTATTATGAAACAAAACTAAAGAGGAAACACTTTAGTGAACGTGAATCTCGATCCCACGGACACAACCTAGCTAATGTTTATGTTATACAAAACAAGTAATTTGTTGTTGAAAAGCTTCTGAATAGTCCGAACGTGGCGATCACTGATGAGATGACAGATCACATTTCTATTCGTGTGCAGTGACCCGAAAATGTCAGGAGCAACGACGCTCAACACCGCGCTTTACTTCATAAATACATTTATTATGATAATATTTAGGATATTTACGTACTAATTATAATCCCACTAATATTATAAACGTAAAAGTTGGATAGATGGTTGGATGGATGTTTGATACTCTTTCACGCAAAAACTACTGAATCAATTGCGATGAACTTTAGTACGTAGATAGCTGGAGACCTGAATTAACACATAGGCTTTTTATCCCGATATTCTCACTGCATCGGGTCTTATGTGGGTGAAATCGCGGGGCGCAGCTCATATTATACACATACAATGCTAGAATTTTGAGTAGAAACTTAACATCTTGGGCGCCAGAAATTCCTACAGTAGGCTGGCCTGTCAGTCGACATTAATCAATAAAGCATTTTATAGCCAATAGAATCTCAGCCAATAATAATATCAGCCCTGTATGTCAATTATCCCACTGCTGGACCAAAAAGAAGAGTAAGCCATATAGTCCATCACGAAGGCCCAAGGTGGCTTGGCAGCTTCGAACTTTCGGAAACATTATAAAGTACTCAGACATGTAGGTTTCCTCACCACGAATTCCTCCACCTTTTGGAGCAAGTGACAATTATTACCAATTTAACAAGCATGGCTTCGAAAAGTTAGGGATTTGGCATTGAAATCGCGACCTATGCGTTTAATTTTTTTTTTCCCTGAAATGATTGTAACGGACCTGATGGAAAGCCCAATTACAGTCCAGAAACAGTGACGACTAGGAGAAGATAGATGTCTTCTAGTCGTCGTCAGTGTCAAGCCGGTCTGATCAGATGCTTCTTCACACTACGTTTGAAGGACCCAATGTCATAGAAGGGAGGGAACACATGAGCCGGAAGACTGTTCCAAAGTTGTATGGTATGGCATAAAAAGGAATTGCTGAACCTTTTGGTGCGAGACGGGATTGTGCTGTGGGATGAGGTCAAATAACTCTTCGGAGCATTCGCCATGATAGAGGCGATAGAAAACACTAAGGGACGCAATGTTTCTACGAAGTTGTAGCGGTTCGATGTTCTTCGTAACCTCCTGGCTGTCGATTATACGTACGGCATGACGCTGCAGTTTATCTAAGGCGTCGAGTAGGTACTTAGCGGAACCATTCCAAAGGTGCGAACAGTACTCCATGCTGCTACGGACTTGGGCCTTGTACAGCAGATACCGCTGTTCAGGCGTAAAGAAACGCCGCACCTTGTTTAGAACCCCGAGTTTGCGTGCAGTTGTGGTTATTACTAACTAAATTATACTTACAATATGATACTAAGGGCATAAAGAGGCTGTCTGTTATTTTAAATATCGTAACTTGAATGGGGCATGTTACTTTCGTAAGAAGGACTGGAGATATCCTGAATGTGGAAGTTCATTCGCCCTAAAGAGCAACTTCTAACTAAGCAACCTTGTGTTATGTTGCTACGGGCATTACGATTTTCAGACTCCTTGAAGACGATGTTTACTTCTGGCAATTGAAGCTTAACGTCTGTAGTTTTAGAGAATTGGTAATGCGTTAGAGGCTAGGATATCTCTAGGTTGAGCGCTTTAAGCTTGTTTGTAGTATGCTTCTTTACCCCCTTGGCCTTGATGGTATAAAAAAGTGTTATAATATATCTAATCAAATTCTGTGGTACCATTAATAGGTATCATTAGTACCTATATTTTTGAGTCATTCATCCTTGCTCAACGAAAATATACATTTTCTGACAATAGATGCAGGAACTCAGTAGTAATATTTAAATAAGTAAATTAAGCTTAAAACAATTTATTTATGCCTAAATATAGCTGTGATGTTTACGTGACGCCTTAAATAAAACTGATTGCGGTGTCAATAAACTAGGGACGAGATGTTTTTTGGCATGACCACTTTCCGTTTATATGCTGGTTAGTCACCGACGAAATATTCGGAACATTTGTTGCCCTAAAATTAATTTTACCTACTGACACGTATTCGGCAAGCAGATTTTTCATCTTTAGATAGGAAGCCAGTTAGAGTCTCTTGTAGACATAAAAGAGATACTGGATTGCATAGTTTACTGTAGTTAGATGATTGTCTAACCTCTCTTAAGCTCAAGTGTGTTAAAAGCCTATACAGATGGAGTTGTCGTTTAAGTCGTCGTCTCATCAATGCCACTTTTCTGAGTGTCGGGGTTTTGATTCTTATACGGGTCAAAAATGAGTACGGAAGTGATGAATTTGTCCCGAGTCTGGATGTTTATTGTGCCCGTTGTTTGAATGTTTGTAAAGCCCTTGTGACATAAGTCTTGTCTGTCTTGATCTGGGTGTTTCTATGTATAATAAGTACGTATTTACAACAAAAAAAAAGTGTATATGTATGTTTATCCATTGTCTAGTACCCATAGTACAAGCTCTGCTTAGTTTGGGCTAGATGGTGTTGTGTGTATGTGATAGAAAAATATTAAATTATATTATTATAATATTATATTTTGGCTTAGTGGCCGTTTTGGATAATATTGTGCGGGAATCGAACTCGCGACCTCAGGCGTGGCAGTCGGTTACACTAACCACAACGCCATCGAGGTCGGGAATGAAAAGCTAATATTGACCAGGTATGTTAAGAAAGTCGTACGAGTCAACGGTGAAAGTATAATCTATGATACTTGTTTACTTACTTACATTTAAACTACCGTATAGATTGTAATGTCATAGTTAAAGGATTATCCTGATTGTAACCGGTGGCTGCACAAGTAACACTTGTTGATCTCACATTACCTGTCCTATTAGTGGTATTCATGTCTAATTTCTACCCCCTTTTGAATGGTGGTTGAGTTTTCTATTAATTAGAACTGCTCACTTGATTGCCTACATGCAATTTGGTACCACCATATTGTCTATTGCAATCGCTAAGAAGATTTGCATTGCGGAATGAAAAGTAGCCTAAACGTCCCAGCCCATAAGCTATCTATGCAAAAAAATACGTTGGTCTGTCGCTCTGTCGCTGCGATAGGCAAGTGGGAAACTGTTGGATTGCCATGCAGATGTCTCGAGTTCGATCCCAAGGTAAGCATCTATCTATTTTAGAAATTATGTGCGTATTAAATAGGTCATTATCGCTAGCTTTACAAATGAAGAAAAACATCGTGAGGAAACCTGCATGTCTAAGAGTTCTCAATAATGTTCTCTTTTATGATATGTGAAGTCTGCCAACCCGCACTGGAACAGCGTGGTGGACTATGGCTTAACCCTTCTCACGCTGAGACGAGGCCCATGCCCAGCCGTGGGACAGTGTAATATAGGGCTGATATTATTATTGTACTGTCGACCTTAATTTTTTTTCTACACTTTAACTCGGAACAACCATTTGTGGATCACACAATTTTTGCCTAGTACTTATAGTAATCGAATCCACACGGCGCAATGGCAATGGCCAATTAAACCACTAGCTATCCGTTCGTGGTTCAGTCATATCATAAGAGATGTATTAAATCAAAACTACCTTTACACGAGAGAAGGCTGATAAATTACGTCCAGCGCCCTTTTTAGCATACCTACTGACATTTTACTACCCATATTTTTAGTTTTCACGTAATTAAAGGGAAACAGATTTGTAGTCTTAATAAAATCAAATCTTGTATGTTTGTTTGTTTGTAATGATTTAACTCAAAAACTAATCAACTGATTTTGAAAATTATATTATTTTACCATTAGGAAGCTATATTATCACCGAGTAACATAGGCTATATTTTATTTAAAAAAGTACTGTTACACCTAACCTAACCTACTTTAACGTGGGCGAAGCCGCAAGCAAAAGCTAGTGAATAATATTGCTATATTATGCGGGCGTATTTAATTAAAATTGCCATTGCGCCGTGTGGGTACACGACCATTTGAGCTACGATGCTATCCGTGCAGACAATATCTACCTACATATGTATGTATGTATTAATATGAAGTTATGCATTACGATGATATATGAATCTTGATATAGGATTAACATGATATATGGATCTCTACATAATACCACAAGTTATTTAGCAATAAGATTAACCCGTAAATAACTCTAAATCCGTGGATTATCCCATCTCGTTCTGAAACTGCATCAGTCGCGCATTCGCGTTGGCACTCCGTTTGTGTATATCTGGAATTGCGGCGAGTGAATGAATCATGTTATTTAATAAGAGCATCACGATACTCCAAGGTCCTCACAAACATATATTTTGCTAAACTATCTAAAATAACACACGTGTTGCCAACTTAATTCACTGGAGAACATTAAATTATTCATAATGTTCATATTACAAGTCTTGCACTTTCATGTTCACACAAACTAAATATGTAAATACGAAATATATGTAAATATGTATATACGTCACGGGTACAACTCTGAACCAATAGGAATAAATCTTGTGTCGCGGAGAACTTTACAAACATTAAAAACAATGGATGATACAAAGAACATCTAGACTTGAAATAACACTTGTGGATTACAGAAATTTTTATCCCGTGTGAGAGGCGATCAGTACCTACGCTATTCTGGGCAGTCATTTCGATGACATTTAGCTATAAAGCTTGACTATAAAGGAACAGAAAACTTATTATGTTAATAATAAACTGGGAAAACATACATACACAATACACATGCACACCACAACATACACACACAGCCATGCGCACACACACACACACACTCACACACATAAACACGCATACATGCACACACAATATATTCAGATATTCTCGAACAACTTATGACAGAGTATTATACCCGTCACATATGGTAACAATTGTAATTGTAAACATGTTATTCTGTGGGGTGGGGACCTGGTGATCGGTGATACAGGTCTTAGCCTACTACAGACACCAGCTACTCACATATTAAAAAATATGTGAGTAAAATGAGTATGTGACTGTAAAATATTATTAGTTATATGTGTACTATACTGTATGGAAATAGTCTATTGTGTGAGGAGAAATAAACGATATTATTATTATTATTTGATATGGAGGCAGCTTGAATTCTAGGGAAGGACACAAGCATATTAGGCATCATTGCAAAACAGCAGTACGGCGTCTAGCGAAATTCGACAATAGTCTCACACCCCATTTTAAAAATCAAGTCCTAGCTGGCAAAATTTGGATATTATATACAATTATGTCTCTTTTTTTGCGGGTAACACAAGTGAAGCAACTGGCATTTCGCTTCACGGATAAATCGAATCGTAGAGATTCACGAAACAAAAATAATAGATAAAAATTGGCTTAAACTTGGTCTTGGCTACTCTTGGTAACTTCTGACTATTCACGGATCAAGAATTAAATATCTTGTGTAGGTGTGAGCGTATGTTCAAATGCCTATTGTAAAACACCAAGTTTAATTAACAAGACTATTTGTGTAAAGCATAGAATATGTAACTTACTAAAAATATATACGAGCATATAGACCGCCTGAGTAGCAAGCGGGAACCTTAGACACGATTTCATACCTCTAAAATGGTAGACAGAGGTCGAATTCACATTCATTTCTCTACATTTGAAGTCCACATGGCCTATTAGTTATCGAGTTTACGGATGGGTTTATGACCGGACTAGTTGTTTTAGACGAGAAATTAATCCGAGACTGCATGGTCAGCCATAACCAGTTGCCTATATTTGAATTTGCACATTATTTTACACACAAGAGCAAATAGAAACAAAAGAAATATTTTTATAAAAATAGTATCAAAATTGGTTGTAAAATAAGGGTAATTAATTTTGGATATTAGATAAAGAGCCCCACTTTTCCTTTGTAGTTTTTTTAATTTTTTTATTGCCTTTGTGGCAGACGAGCAAGTGGCTCACCTGATGGAAAGTGGTAACCGCTGCTCATGGACTTCAGCAATGTCAGGACACAGCAAAGCCGCTGCCTACCGTGAAAGAAGAAGTCTCTTTAAACCTCGTTTAAAGAAGGACATATCATAGCGCTCGGGAAACACCGAAGCAGGCAGTTCATTCCAGAGCTTGCACGTACGTGGGAGAAATGATCGCTGAAAGCGTACCGTCTTGGATTTGAACGCTTCCAGGTGATATGGATGAACCTTGCTTCGTTGTCGAGTGGTACGGTGATAGAAAGATTCCGCTGGTACCAAATCAAACATGGGTATTCGTGATAACCAACTTAAACTTTTTAAGAGTTACCTCACAGACAGGCTACAAAGGGTCAGGATTGGTAAAGTCACCAGTGATGATTTAAGGGTTGAATGGGGCGTTCCTCAAGGTAGCGTATTGGGCCCGACACTCTTCCTAATCTTTATTAATGATCTATGCAACCTGCAGCTAATAAACGGCAAAATTGTGACATTTGCTGACGACACTGCCTTGATTTTCCATGGCGATACCTGGAACGACACCTTCCATGCAGCTCAAATAGGTTTCAACGCGGTGACCTCTTGGTTGAAAGAAAACGGCCTAACCCTTAATGTCGAAAAGACAAAATACTTGCCCTTTTCTATAAAAAACATACCACCCAGAGAACTTGATGGGCTCTCATTAACTGCACACTCATGCCCACTCAATCGCCCTTGCGTATGTAAACACTTGACTTGTGCCTCTACCATCAAATATCTCGGTGTCGTAATCGACAGTAATTTAAATTTTAATCACCATATTGACTTGCTTTCATCGAGGATCCGTAAGCTTATGTTCACCTTTAAAAATTTGCGACATGTTGTTGCAGACAAAACTTTAATAAGGATGATTTACTTCTCTCTATGCCAGCCAATACTGACATACTGCATTACGATATGGGGCGGCACAGGCAAAACAGGTATGATAAGGGTGGAAAGAGCTCAAAGGGCTGTGCTGAAAGTAGCCCACTTCTTGCCTTTCCTCTATCCCACCAAAGACCTTTACCATCTTACTGATGTCCTGACAGTTCGACAATTATATATCTTAAATATAACCATTAAACAACACTCACTTCTTGCATACGATGCCTCACATACAAGCAAAAGACTAAAACATAAAGTCTGCCAAAATACTGATCAGTGGTCTACAGCTTTTTCTGGCAAGTTCTTCGGTTTCCTAGGGAGATATCTGTACAATAAAATAAATGCAAACCTTTCTATATACCAACTAACAAAGTACAATTGCAAGAAGACTGTCACATCGTGGTTAAAGTCCCTTAGCTATGAAGAAACAGAACAGCTTCTACATATGCACACTTAAAAAAAAAAAAAAAAGAAAAAATATTTCTGCATTCTATCTTACTCTTTCATATGTAGGTACAACACAATGTTAATAGATCTGTTATTTTCTAACATCTCTGATCCCAAGACTATAGATCGTAGGATTAACTAACATCTATCTATTATACACACAATGACAAACATACACACACACACACACACACACACACAAACACACACACAAACACACACACACACACAGACACTCACGCAAAAACACTCTCACTGATCAACATCAACTACAATGTACAAGCTTCACCCACTACACGCTCCACCAATTCAGAGTCTGGAGAGGCTGGTAATCTGTCATACAGGTCTCCTAGTACAGACACCAGTCTCCCACACAGACTGTATTATCTTATAAATATTCGTTGAGTATGTAACTAGATACCTACTACTGTCTTATGTATTTGTAAAACTGTGTGAGAGAAGAAAAATAAAGTTATTTGTATTCTATTGTATTGTAAACAGTTCTTCAGAGCACTACCCGTGACAGAGTCGGTAGAATACGCAGAGAAACCCAAAGTCTCTCCGTTGCTCCAATGACTCCAATCTATCCGTGATTGGGATCATCAACGATTCGAACTGCCCGTCTTTGTAGGGAGTCAAGTGGGTCGAGCTGGTATTTAGGGGTCCTTGCCCAGAGATGTGAGCAGTACTTCACGTGCGGCCGGACCTGCGCTTTGTAAAACACAAGACGTTGACCTTGTGTGGAGTACCGCCTTGCCCTGTTCAGTACTCCCACCTTTTTGCTCGCTAATTTAGCTTTGTCCTCCAAGTGACTCCCAAATTAGAGATTTCCACGCCGAGGATCCCAATACTTTCGGAGATACGGAGAGCAACTCCTTGGAACTGTGGCGCCATGATAAAAGGGTCCTTCTTGGCAGTAAACGCCCACACTTGTGTCTTCGAGGGGTTGAATCAACTAAGTTTTGTTTACCCCATTCAGAGGCCCGCCCAAGAGAGTCCTCGATTTCAGACACAAGTTGTGTTCGTCTTTCCTGTATGATGCTCCGAGGGAGATTCTGATAGCTGGTATAACGCGCATCACCTGTACTGCCATATGGATATCTGGATATCTCGTTGTCACCCTCAGATGCTTAAATAGCCGTTACGCTATAGTTTGTGTCGTGCATCCATTTTCTATAATATGACATTGACCCCTGCTATTTAAACTTGTTCGCACACTTGTCTTTCCCATCGCCCTCTATAGAGGGCTATAGCGTTGAGACGTAGACAATCAAGGCAGCCGACAGGCAGAGATTCGACACCTTTAAAATGTGGTGCTGGCGCCGTATATTGAGAATACCACGGACAGCCCACCGTACAAACGTCTCGATCCTAAAAGAACTGAGATAGAGGATACTCAGCGCCTGTCTACAACCTGTTTGCGACGTATATAATGCAGTACTTTGGATACATTGAACGAAGAAATGGCGACAGTTTGGAACGCCTGATAGTGACAGGGAAAGTGGAAAGAAAAAGACCTAGACGCCGAAGTACCAAACGATGGTCAAACCAGATATCCAAATAACTGGCAATGACGTTTAGTGCTGCCTTACATCAAGCAACGGATCGCAACCGATGGAGACAGCTAATTGACAGAGTCAGAAGGAGTCACGATCCTCAGCAATGAGGGAAACGACTAAAGAGAGAAGGATATCTGGATATCTCGTTGTCCCCCTCAGACGCTTAAATAGCGGTAATATGACATTTACCCCTGCTATATTAGATTTGACACGCTTGTATCTAATTTATTTTTGAGTAGATTTTAAATACCTATTCTTTGTATTTTAGAGTTTGGCTAATGTTACCATTTTGACTTAAATAATAAAAAAAATTTTAGTCAACTACATGGGGCGCACTGAAAGTTTTGCACTTCTGGCTTTTCGGAAATATTTAAATTTAAAATGTTATATTTTTGAAGCATTACAGCCTTATAAATAATTTAAAAAATTGTCTGGAAATCATTTGACAATTATTTTTATCATACATTAAAGCACGCAAAGAAAATGGAATGAATTCGAAAAGATTTTAGAGCGATGATTTTTATCTCACAAGATTGTGGCGCTCGTCTTCAAACTGCTTTTGGAAGGGAAGCACCTCATTTAAGCACCATCCAGCTCCACCATTTCGCTGAATTTGAGAGAGGTCAAATTTCTTTGTATGACGAATTTTGTGAAGGTCGGCCGGAAAAACAATAAACATAATATATAGGTTATAACGTGTTTTTTTTTATAAGTTACGCAAATCTTTCAGTGTGACATATGTACCCTAAAATTATGCTACCGAAACAACAAAACAGACAACCCAAGCTAATTATTACGAAAAGTCAAAAACATGTAAGAGAAATATCTTGCTCAACTAATATGAATTCCTAGAAGTCTTAATGACTGTTGATTCTAGCAGTTTCGTTCCAGTTCGTGGAATATTTATAAAGTTATAATGGAGTCCAGCTGTGCATCTAAACGTGTAGCCGTGACATGGTGCACAGTCATATTATTTATAACCCATACTATAAAAAGCGGAGCGGTAGCCTAGTGAGCTGCTCCCATAGACTGCTAAGCAGAGGTTACGAGTTTACGAGAGACTAGAATACGATCCCATCTACCTGGTCCAATTGTGAATTTTAAGCATCCGATCCAGCTGTTTAAGAGAAGATGAGTGACATACACACGTATGTCGTAACGAAAAACATCGTAAAGGAATCGCCATGGTTGAGAGTGGCTGTCGAATACGATCTCTCAGTAGGGACTGCCGACTTTTCAAGGCTGCATCCGTATTACAAATATAATTGTTACTCGCGTTAATGGTGAAGGAAACCATTCTTGGAAAACCTGCATGTCTAAGAGTTCTCCTTAATGTTCTTAAAGATTTGTAAAGCCTGCTAACTCGCTCTGGGGTAGTATGGTGGACTATCACATAAGCTTTCTCATACTGAGAATAGGCGCGTGTCTAGCCGTGATATAATTCATAAACAAGGCTTATGTTAATATTATATAAGTATGTTATAATTATCAAGATACAATACACACTGGTTTAGACTAGACATATGCTTATTTCCTTAATATTGATGTTTCTCACTCAACTGCCTAATTGATCTAGTGGTTAGAGTACACTGTAGCGGATTACGCAAGTTTCGGCATATGACCCCGGACCAAATCTGCATAAAATAAATTGACTTATTTTTCTCATGAATCTAGCACTCTGGTATAAGGTTATTGGCAGTAAACATGTCTAAGCAAGCATGTAAATGATTAGAAATGTTTGCTCATTAATTGCAGTTGTGCAGCTGAATTTTTTCACAGTCAACTTTTATAATAATTGACAATTCACAATTTTTAGGATCACGGCTAGTTGTTAGTCGTCATTAGCCGGTCTTCATATGGAATAGATACCCTTAGAACTAATACGGCAAAAATTTGTTCCTTTTAATTTACGTCTTTTAATATGAGAGAGACAGGTAGAAAATGAATTTCTACTTACTGTGCTCTGCTCTGATGTACTTTCTCTTTCACCCTCATGACATTATTTGTTTATACCCATCAGCTTAGAGCTTACCATAAAAATCAGGATCTTGTAAGTACTTTTCAAATAACATGATCTCTTATTTCGATGATTTAGATATCGTAGGTCAGGTGACAATCTTTAGTAATCTAGGCTTACGAACATTTTAAGCCATATTAATCCATTACAGTCAAGCAATAACCAGTAAAGATGCAACTTTATACAAGAAAGATATAGTTATTAGAGCAGTGAAATGAACGATGGGTTGAATAAATATTTAAACGGTCGGCTTCTCTGCGTTGTAACGATTGGTGTCTGGAAAAAACTCGAGTGCATAGTACGCGTACAGTTTAAGAATCACACGCACATTGAAACTCCAGCGGCGGAAATAGCACGGTTTATCATACACACCATAAACGCAGATTGAGTACAGGCACGGACTCAACGCAGCTGGATAATTCCAGACATTTTTTTCCATTTTACAGCTTCATTTATCGAAATATATCGATTTCCAACCTAATAAACAGACGCCAAGCATTCATTTCAGCGGAGATACCGGTACGTGTACCTAAATATCTATAATAATAATCATATTTTTTCACTGAACACCTATTGCAATAAACATCGGCGTATATTAAACACGTAGGTACGATAAATAAACAAGCCAATAACAAATAGAAACACACGAAAGTCTACAGCAAAACATCTTGTTTTGTAGCCGTAAATTATTCACACGCATCTCGAAACATCTCAATAATATCACTGCGTCTGCCGGACCAAATAAGCGTGTAGTTACAAGATCTAAAGGGACATCGATTTAACGTGAAATATTGTAAATACATACACAATGTCTGTGCAAGATATTCTACAAGACAGTCAATTAATCACATGCGTCGCCAAAAAACAAAAAATAGAATGCGTTCGTCACGTTTTAAACAATTAGATACATATATATCAAGCTGTGCCCCTCATTTTCTCTCAATCTCGTTTGTAACGCGTGCGAGGTAACACCCTACAACTATAACCATGAATTCTCACGAAGGAACCAGTCTTGTGGCGACGTACTGCATCTTGTTGCTGCTCCTCATCTCTCTGTGGCTCATGTATTCCGCATTTTAAGGATTTCGAGTAAGTACAGTGTTCGTCGAAAAGAAATTGTGCGAATCCAGCTTTTAAAATGCATGATGATTTCGCTTCAATAAAATTTGTGAGTGAGTGTATTAGTGCGTAGACTGTGTGTCAAAAATAACACTGGAATCATAAAAGCGGGCGTGTTCAAGTTCCTTTTTTTAAATCTTCGCATAATAAAGTTGCAAAGGATTGTCAACTACTGCTTTGATTTCTAATAAAGATTTTCACGTTAATTGTATTATTATTTAACCCGGATTGAGACTGCCGGGCTTTTTTTGATACAATTTATTTGTCTAAAATATGAATATATTAAAAACAGAATATATTATATAATTTGTACGCAAATCGTAGAACAGTCACAAAGTTATTAACAGTTTATCAAATCGTTTTATGACGATTAAATTTAAGATTTGTTTGGAGTTTTGATTTGTTTGTCTTTCGATGCTTTTATGTTGATTAATGCGATTACTAGGTATGTTTTGATGAAACGTTAATAGCAGATGAGTTCATAAAGGTTTTCTTGGAATTAAATTATAATTCACTCTGAGAAAATAACTCAGGTGGCGCATATTGCTACGCGAGGCCAAATATATTTTCCTTGCCGATATTTCTAGATTATTCGCCTGTGCATATTACGTAATTATAATTTCAATGGCATGGTGCATTTTAATTCAATTGATGATTATAACAAAGGTCAAAATATTAGACTGTTAGATATTTATTTTCGTTCTTTTGTTTGTAAAATTAATTTCTTTCAATATGTCGTTTTTACGATGAAGGCAAACATTGTGACGAAGTTTGTATAACTGAGATGTCTTTTTTTATGAGACTAATCCTAACTGCACTCCATCCACTGTAATGCCACCTGTGTTGCCAGCCAGGTTCAGTATTGATGACCACAGCAAACAATGAGTTTTGATATTCGGGAAATCCCGAGGAAATATTAAACTAAGTCAGTTTAACACTCCTCGGCAAAATTAAATCAGTATATACTTCTGATTGAATTCGTTAAATTTGGAGTTGGATAAGAATTCCATTAGCGAGGTCTGCGTAATGTTTTAGAAGATTTTTTAATTACTACTAATCTTTACTAGGCCAGTGCAGCGGTCTTAACTAAAATTGTTTTTAGACTAATTTATAACAAAAGACAACTGTCGCCTGAGAAAATAATTCATGAATCGCAGGAGACCTTTACAGACATACAAACAACGTACGCAAAGAGCATCCAGTCTCGTAACATGTGGGATTCGAACCCACAACACTCCGAGTAGTGTCAGTAGCGAAGCACTACAACACTATACCATAGAAAAGCGTTACCTACCCTTATCTAGACAGAAGAACAGTTTAAAAACAGGATAAATATAAACTATGTTTCGAGAAACAAGTATATATTTCAGTACTTTAATAAACATCTACCGAGATGTATTCCTTTGATTTGCAGCACCTTAATGACGATCCTTAAGCCCACATAGGCGCGTCGTTTTATTGGCATTGTGACAAAACCGTGTTTGTTTATTCCGATAGAACAAACTCAAACAACATATTACCAAGCTTGTAGTACCCGAAATTAACAAAGAAAAATAAATTAAAAACTGGAACATCCTGCTGGATTCAAGTTGGGCCCTGTGCTATGACGCAAATTTGGTGTTCAAGCGTTTCAAAGATCCTCGAGCGATCAGTCCAGGCCTAATCGTTATATTGCAACCATGCCGATCAACGCAGAGACAGTGAACTTGGCCGCCACGTACATGATCCTGGTCATCCTACTGTTTTTCCTCTGGTTACTCTACTCAACAGTCTTCTAGAGTTCAAATTTCTCGTGTAAGTTCAGTGAGTGTTTGTGTTACATCATATTTTGTTATTTGTATCATCTGTTTGTCCTACTGATGGTCGAGGATTCTCAGTAAGTTTATCAGTGTCCTATTGTCATGTTGTTCAAATGCCGGTTTTCAAATGCTCTTTGGAGATGAAGTACGTAAGTGCATTTAGGATGTCCGCAAAACGTTAGTAGGAGTGATAAATATGTTGTAATTCGCAAGTTAATTGCCTGGATTCAAAGACACCTGTCACATACCGACAATCTATTACGGTACACTCATATTTATAATTCGGTGTGAGAAATGGGCGTGGCTTACGTAGGCGACGGCGCGGGCGCACGACACTTCCAGCGTCCGTCAGTTCCTAGGAACCTCTTGTCCAGTGAAGGTGTCCAGTGTCCTGTCAGCATCATGCCCAACCACGAGACCACCAACCTCATCGCCACCTACCTCATCCTGGTGCTACTCCTCGCCAGTCTCTGGCTGCTGTACTCGGGAATGTTCTGAGGTGCTATTTTCTTCTTGTTCGATTTTGCCATTTTTGTGAAAATATTGACATAGTGCTTTCCGTGGTTGTGTTAAAAGTGCTCTCCATAAAATAATTTCATACTGCTAAGGGTAAAAATCGTATTCCATTCTTATACAGATTATAGTAAAATTTAAAATCAAATATTTACAAACAGAAACAAACAGTTCAAATTTGCCTATATTCTCAACCAGCTTAAATAATAAAACAGCAACATTTTGAAAAGCTCATTCCAAACAATCTTAAAAAGAATTCGAGATTTGAATAAAATATTTACATGTATGTTGTACTTGTATCATCTAAATAAATGTATGAATAAATAACAATCGACATGAAACACATTCCTTGAATCGAAATGATAGCAGTTGAGGCGTACATCATTGCGTTATGGACGTCGTTATATCTAAAATAGTTCACGGACCGGCGCCTGCGGCTTCTACACAGAAATCATAACATTCCCGCGGCTAAAATAACCCAAATAATCTAACCGAAATACTGAATGGGCGGTCATAAGATACGTAACACTGATATATGTACACAAGCTTTTTATTTAGATGAGAATTGTACATTTGCCAATTGTTTTTATTTCTAATGATGCGTTTCTAAACTGGACGGTTGTAAACATGTCAGCGAGGTGTTCGGAGCTCCCACACTGCAGTGTTCTAACACAACCTGTAATCTACAGGGATCAAAATGTTAAAGCACTAGCAGATTAGTTGCAGCCAAAATAACAAAAAAACAACGTTCAAAACAATGTGTCAGATGACACGAATGTCAGCAATCAAGACGAAGTCAAGCTTTCTATTTGTCTAAATTATTGAGACCGGCTTGCCGCTGACAGATTAGTGACAAGAGGTTAATAAATCCATCCCATTGTTTACATAGCTTTCATTGTATAATCAGAGTTCTTTGGACGACAAAAGTCACATTTATTAAATGTAGATTTCTTTCAAATAAACGGCGTCGTTTACAGCAAATTTCTTCAATGTACACTTTGATTAGAAGTGAAGATAAATTTGCTGCGAGATACAAATATTTCGACTCATTTCGACTAATTTAAAATCAATATTTGTCAGTAAAAGTATGTTTACAAATACTTTTTACGGGGATAAGTTACTGGTTGTTTCTATACTGGGTCACATTAATCAAATTTCTTAAAAAAAATTGGCATATTTGATTTATCACCGTTTATTTCTTATGCGCATACGGATTATTCAATAAACATCACGGTGTACAGACTAAACTTCGCTTGATGTTGTACAGAAAGCAGTCAGCACATAGTACATTTTATGGACGCAGTTAGTACTGTTACTGTTTGGATGTCGATAAGACTAATAGATGCACTAGAATATCCTTGAAAATCATAAACTAAAATAGTGCCAGTAAACAAAGATAACATAGTGCTTTCAAATAAAAACACACAAGGAAAAGTTCTTAATTAATAAAAACAAAAATAGAACACATGGCAACTCAGTTTAAAAATATAATTCAAAATTTGTCTCCGCATATCAAAATAGCACGGATATCTATTTTCGTTCTAAATTAACCTTCGCTTTTTAAATAGAAATACGAAAAAAGTCGCGCGTGTAATAAAACAATGGATGAAATGACGTAAATCGTGGAGGAGAAGATAGATTACCGGAGCCAACTCTAACTGCTGGGCGAATAGAAAAAGTACTGACAGTTCGCTTAATGATAGTTATAAATCATCCCACCGACGTCGATACCTTTGATGAAAATAGAAGAACAACTTTTATATTACCACGTTACAGTGCCAAGTTTCAGTCAAATAATAGATTTGTCGTAAAAATTGACGGAGTGTTGTAGATTTGTAGGTTGAAAGACCCGAACAATATTTTATTGAACGTGTTGACTTGGCAATTCGATCTTTTAGCACCACATCCGAATTAAATTATTGTTAGCGAGACGGTAAACTGCCACAAACAAACAGAATTTGTTAAAAGATTCATGGAAAATAGTGAAGACTAATGAATTTGACGAAAGAAATACATTAGAAATAAAACTACAGCGGAATGTTTATAAATAACAAATTGAATACTATTTTAACGAAAGGAAATTAGTCTTGTAACTTTATAAATATGTGGCTTTTAATTATTTTGGAGAGCCTACATGATCTCTACATTTTGTAGGTACTGGTTGAGGATTTTGATGTGATTTATCATGTACACAATACATCTGTGAGTAATATGATCTTTTGATTTATGATAAACTTTGTTTGGAAGTATTATAAATGCTGAACTGTTAATTCTTGAGTGAAGATATATTTGTTTATGGATAGGCGTATATGAGAAACAATATCTTTGCAATGATCTACTAATAATCTAAAATATGCCAAGACTAAATTAAAAAACATATTTAAATATCGTCATGATAAAATACATCATAAAGAGAAGACAGTTTCAAACTAGTAGTAGTTTATTACATAATTTTGCGAAGTAATGCTTCAAAGGGTAAGAAGTTTCTCGACATTTTTCTACAAAATCTACCCTTTTTTAGATATACATAGTTCATGTTGTAAGCTGTTCACGGAGCTCTTTGAATATCTTACCATAATGCATACCTAAGTACTAAAGCCTTCTGAGTGTTGTAGAAATAAGACATAATTAGATCTTAAAGACTTTAGGAATCCCTAACTGTAATTTTACACAAGATATTTATAACAAGCATCACGAATTCATCGCATACATTTAGACTATAAAGTAGCAAGAAAACAGCAGAAATAAGTGAAACGCGTAAGTGAGCTTTCTTAATGACAAACAACACAATTACAATTCTTTATTTCTTTCATGGATACTAAACATAAAAAAGGAAAGCGTATAAAGAACTTCAGCGTTTATAGAGAAGGCGGATATTTACTGGAATATTGCATTAGTAATGTCGAAATTTGATACTATTGTCTGTAAGATGTCAATGAGTCGAAACGAGGCACTTACACATGATTTAGTGCGCTTCTAAACTGACGATTCGGGAGCTCTAAACTTTACTGCAATATTTATTTGAAGTACATCTTATAACCTGGAATACTTTTAACATCAAGGTTAATAGCATAATTATGTCTACGAGAGATGATTAATAAACGTATATTGGACGATTAATATTCTTGTATAGCTATTTAAGATTACATTACGCTTAGCAACTGCCTCATAACGCATATACTATTAACATCAAAAGTGTATATTCCAAAACGCCTACAGGCATGCCACGTCATATTTTCATGATGTTCTGCCGCCATATTCATAAATAGTTGTGTCCGTACTTCTGTGAATTTAAAACATAAATAACAGATTATTGCGACTTTTAAAGACACAGTAAATATTTCACAGCCATTTTTTATGTAGAATATAAATAAAATATATATTAAATCTAATATTTTAGAGTGCATATTGACGTCAGGGTTCTACATATTTCCTGTTGCTTTATAATTAAATTGAAATAGCGCCGCTGGAAATAGTCGGATTGATCGTAAAAATGACAGAGTGAACGCCGCGAAATGTTGGATTTATAATTAATTTTATTTATCCGTTTGTTTCAGATGCTATCCAGATAAACAACTCGAAGTAGAGACCAATCCAAGATGGCGGTCCACAAACGCTATAAAACATTTAATTTAAGAAACCGTAATATTAGTAAATAAGTTTAAGTTAAGCATGTACACCCAAGCATTTAAGTAACTTTAGACCACGGAACAAGATGAAGAGGTCGCATTGAATGAAACTCAGATCATCCGAGCAGTAGGCATACGTAAACAGTGCTGGGCATTCCAATATAAATAAAGTCTAAACTAAAATATACTTGAAAGACAACCTATTAAATGGCAACTATCTAATCAATGCAATGTTGAGTTAGCTAATTTATTGTTAATGTTCGGTGCAATCATCTCGTTAAGGAATTTATCGTTGTTATGAGTTAAGAGAGTTTTTGTAATAAAGGCTTTTTTAGAATTGCCGGCTTTTATTTTGACCTTGCGATACATTGAATATTTTTAACACAATTTCATTCTTAATATATCTTGTTCATATAATAGCAACTAGTTATATTTTAGATAACAATATGCCCTAATTTCGTCAAGGCCTTTGAGATTCTGCCAAATCGTAACTAGGGAGAACCTTAGGAATTTATACGGAATGTCATCATTTTCTAAGATACACGTTAGATATATAGTTACTCTACAAAGATGCAGCAATTATAGACACTAATAATATATATTAATCTAAAAGTACATTGCTTTAGAAACATAGATTTGGTGTCTCAAAACTTCATAAGGTGGTAATATGTTGCGAAAGAGCTGCATTACAACACGGGGTAATTCCTCACGCTATTGACCATGTGACATACGGCCATGCACTTTAACCAAAGCATCAACAATCATTGTTTTAGAGGCCACAAGATAGATAAACAATAAAGTTGCAATAGTATTTCTATTCTATTAAATTGCTAGACACATATTTTCACATAGTAAGGCATTTGAAAAAGTATTAGATACATAATAATTATGATACATAAATTTATTTGATGGCCTAATTATAGCAATGACCTTGTACATTGAAATTAAACGACTTTATACGGATTTTCTCGCGTTGTTTATTTTAAAACACTTTTATTACATTCCTTTATATCAGCCATATGCAAGAAGAGATTGCCCGTGAAAACTTTTCTCCGTGCACATGGCTGCTGTAAAGCAAAAGAAACGACGTGAAATTTATAAAGCTTAAATATAAATAGTTTAATTCATTTAAATAGATTAAATTGTAGTCAAGTTCAATACTAGTAGTGTTATTACAGATAAAAATTATGTCATTAAAGTGTTTTAAACAACGCGACAAAATCCGTATAAAGTAGCCTAATTTAATATTCGCGTACACGTTAAAAAATATTAATTCACTTTTATTTACTATTGAACGGTTAAGTTTTAGAATACCAGACATAATAAAAAACCTATTATCTGGCCGCCAGTGTACCGTTGCCACCGTTACCAATAGGTTAAAAGTACCCATATGATATTGTTGACTTTATTTAGAAATATATGCAAATAACCAGTAAACCATTAAGTATACGTAGCTCAGACTAAACAGCTCATTAATTAATCAGGTCTGCCTAAATACGTGGCTGATCGATTACTTTTATAATATAAACGCATGATGCAACCGCTGTAAATCTAAATTTATTTGCTTCAACAGAAATTTGTCTTAAAATTTCAAGAGCAATAAATATTATGATTGTCGTAATACATTGGATAAAAGGACATACAGATTTCATTAACAAAAAAAAACATGATCACATAAGATGTTGATAAAACAGCATTTGGAAAACAGATGTTTTATATAACAGAGCTGATTTCAATTAGAAATTTCTGGCACGAATAACTTTGGGTTAATCCCAAAGTCCCAAAAAAAATTGAGGATCAGTTATATATTACCAAATAACTTTTAGTACTTACACAACCGTGAACGCATACATTTCCCAGATAATAAAACACATTGTGCTTCTGGAATGGGATTGAAGAGAAAATTGTATTTGATAATGCTACTGAGTTGATATTTAAACTGCATAACGTAATGAATCTAAAGCGAAAACATTGCATTCCATAAGATAAGATCTTGCAGGGAATGAGTATTCAGGTAATGAAAGTTATGCAGAAATAGTTGCATAGTGGGCTCAGTGCCAGGTCAGTGAGATAGAAAATTGATAAGCTTTGAAAAATATTTACTAATGGGAATTATTATGGCGATGACGCTCATATGTGCTCTTGTTTTCTGTAGTTAAAATAAGACAGCAGTTTTATTATACTCATATTTATTAAACTAAGATATGTTAAGGAATGTCGAAACTAAGAAAAATAAAAATAGAAAATTCTACTACATTTTAAAATAAGATTGAAACAAATAAAGGAATCTTGCAAGACAGACGAATTAAAATATAAAAAACCTGGTGCTTATTAGCCACATTAATATAAACCAACACTAGCACGTATTTATAGATCAAAGAGCATCTAATGATATATGAAAACGAATATTTGTTATTTAAGTCTTGTACCACCAAAAAACGAATATTTGTTATTTAAGTCTTGTACCACCAACATCTACTAAGTCTGATAAATAATGTTAAGAATTTTTACGAGAGCGCCTATTTTTCTTACTTGGTGGCTTAGTTTTTTTATTGGAAGAACCTCCATCGCTATCTGGCTCTGGGCTATCACTAGATTCGCTGTGTTTGCGTTTTGTTGTATTTTCTTCTTTTTTTTGCTGACCATCGGATGTACTTGGTGTAGCATCATCTTCATATTTTAAGGTAACGGCTTTCCTTTTTTTCTTTAAGGTAGATTCAGATTGTCCTGTTGCCTCTATTTTGCCTTCATCTTTTTGTGTTGAGGATTGAATTTCCGGAACAGGCAAAGTGTCGGCACCAGGTTGAGTTCTCGCTGTTATTACATTATCTGGGATAGGTTGAGTATCCGCGTCAAGTTGCTTTTCTGCTGTTATAAGTTCTTCTGGTATAGGTAGAGTATCTGCATCAGGTTGTGTTTCTGTTGTTCCTAATATACCCGCGGTAGACATAGTATCTGCAGTAAGTTGGCTATCTGCTATACCTGGAGCATCAGGCATAGCTTTGGTATCCGGGTCAGTTTGACTATCCGCAGTAGTTATATTATCATGGGTGGGGTGAATATTGGCATCAGGTCGAACTTGTGCAGTTGCTAGACTACCAGGGATAGACACAGTATCTGCATCAGGTTGATGGGCTACTAACGTTGTAGTAGCAAGAGTAAGTTGCGTGTCCGCATCAGGTCGACTATCCACGGTTACTGAAGTAGCAGGAGTTGGCTGAGTATCTACATCAGGTTGACTCAGCGCTGTTACTATACTTTCTGGTATAGGTTGGGTATCTGCGTCGGGATGAGTTCCTGCTATTGTTATACTCTCAGAGATAGATACGGTATCGGCGTCAGGTTGACTGTCTGTTAACACTGGAATTTCAAGTGTAGTTTGGGCATCCCCGTCAGTTTGACTATCTTTTGTTGCTAGCGTATGGAGTATAGGTTGAGTAACCGCGTCAGGTTGACTTTCTCTTGTTGCTAGACTATCAGAGAGAGGTTGGGTATCCGCATCAGGTTGGCTATCTTCTGTTACTAAATTATCAGGAATAGGTATGGTATCTGCATCAGGTTGACTATCTGCTGTTGCTAGGCTATCAAGGAGAGGTTGGGTATCTGCACCTGGTTGAGTTTCTGGTGTTGCTAACGTATTAGGGATAGATTGAGTAACCACGTCGAGTTGACTATACGTTAACGCTGGAGTATCAGGGATGGGTTGGCTATCCACATCTGTTCGACTTGCCGCCACAGCTGGTACCTCAGGGATAGGTTCGGTATCCACGTCGGGTTGACTATCAGCTGTTGCTACACTATCAGGGAGAGGTTGAGTATCTGCATCTGGTTGACTATCAGCTGTTGCTACACTATCAGGGAGAGGTTGGGTATCTGCATCTGGTTGACTATCAGTTGTTGCTATACTATCAGGAAGAGGTTGGGTATCAGCATCTGGTTGACTATCAGCTGTTGCTACACTATTAGGGAGAGGTTGGGTATCTGCATCTGGTTGACTATCAGCTGTTGCTACACTATCAGGGAAAGGTTGGGTATCTGCATCTGGTTGACTATCAGTTGTAGCCACACTATCAGGAAGAGGTTGGGTATCCGCATCTGGTTGACTATCAACAGCTGCTAAACTATCAGAGAGTGGTTGCATTTCGACGTCTGGTTGACTATCAGCTATTGCTACACTATCTGGGATACTTTGGGTGTCATGGGGTTTGATTGCTGTTACGACGTTATCAGCAGTAACATCATCGGGTTGTTCATCTGCTTCAACGGGCGTATAAGAGGCAGATTCTATATCCGCGATAGGTTGACCATCTGGTGTTCCACCGTCAGAGACTGATGGGACATAATTGATAGCTGAACTCTCTTTTGGTAAGAGAGGTGGAATATCTACATCGACTTTCGTCGTTTCAATATCTGCTTCAACCTCTTTCTCTGCTTTTGCTTGACGATCTGGTAACTCTACAATGTTAGTATCTGAATTTATTCTAACAACCCAACGTGGAGCATCAGACGCGTATAAAGCAGTTGTGTCGAGTATTTTCTTCGAGGTACTGGCTTCGTCTGAACTAGATTCCACGTCCTGAGTAGTTTTAAGGTGTTTTAATATTGAAGGCATTTCCTTTTTATTTTGGTCAAGTGTCTTCGCACTTTCTTCTTCTGCGACTGATGTTGAAGTAGCAAATGTAGGTGCATCATGTACGTCTGCTGTATGTATAATACTAGACTTGACAGCAGATGTGCTCTGATGCCACTGAAGGTTAAATTCTGAGTCTTCATCTCGGATTCGAAGAGTTCGCGATAAGTGGGCCTTAACATCAGCCGTTTCATCTGTATCTTCTTCTGCGTCCATATTAAAAGTAAACATATATTTTTCATTATTATCTTCTTCATCAGTGTCTATATCCTTAGACCTGTATTTAATTTTTCTATTCTTCTCTCTTGTTAGTCGCATAGCCTCATCTAACTGTTTGAGGAGAGAACCTGTTGCTCCTTCTTCAAGAATTAGGTCCTTTTCTACCTCTGCGATTGAAAAGTTCAATTCTGTATCAGAATATCTGCCCATGAGTTTCATCGCAGTACTAGCAATTCTCTCTAAAATACCCATTTTAGGAGCTTCTTTTTCTTCCTTGTCTTGCTCAGTGTCCAATGCTATTTTATCTAAACTCGGGCAAATACCTAGGCTCGGTGTTGGACTTTCTTCCTTTGCTCTTGTGCTCGGAACACCAGATTCAAGATCATTTTTCGATGTACCTCTAGACAGCCATGAAACTGAAGATGCCATTGAAACTTCTCTGTGTGTTCGTCCTGAAGGTTCCACATCAGTCACGTTTTTATTTTCATAGAATTTAGGTAAATTAGATATATTTGTCTCGCTTTCTGTTTTTGGCCATTCTGTGCCCGGGGGGTAATCCGGGTCTAGACCACCAGGCCACTTGCTGTCATCCATATTTTTATCGTCGAGATTGCCCATATTTTTATGTATCGTGGCTTTGCTTTTTGGGAAGTGGGCGAGCAAATACTCCCAGTCATCCAGGTGAAGTGTCAGTACTTGCGACTTGATCATCGTTCGATACGAGTAAGTGAATGGAGTGCCACGCACTAAGCCCTGCAACTGGAAGATATATTTTCAATTAAATAGATAAATTCGTTTTATTAGTGTGACTAGTTGTGTCTTGCGGTTGTACCTACTCCACTTCTTAGGGAAGTATCTGAATAATAAAACAAAATGCAAAACAAATAAATAAGATTGGCAAATGAGCTCAAAAGATTGTTTGATTGAAGGCGGTAGTTCAAACAAACAATCCCTTCAGTTTCTTTATATGTATAAATTAAGAAATTGGTGGATGATGAGGAAACAAGAACTAAGAAAGGTGCACTAGCTAACATTTTAACTTTTTCTAAAGACAACTCCCGCCTCAAGCATAATTCTTGCGTTACGGGACTTTACAAACATTGAAACAAAGTACACAAATACTAACCATCTCATACACAACCATTGCTTTTAGAAAACTTGAGTCAAATTCTGTTATTTCATTTTAATGGGGTTATGATAACTATGATTCTATATACTTGGCTATACTTGTTTAATATAGTACTCACAGCGCCGAAGTAAGAGCCAGCAGGGTATACCCTAGCGAGGATCATGTTCTCCGTGTCGTCAGAGGTCTCCTTGACCTTGCCTCTGTGGATCACGTACATGCAGTTTGTGATTTCCTTTTCTTTCACCACGAACATTCCTATGTAAGGAAATTATCATTTAAGGCACCAACATCTTCCTTACTTTTATTAATTTAGGTTATCAACAATAACTAGCAGGGTGATCGTTAGGTTGATATAGCAGATATCGCCGGTTCGAATCTATAGTACGTAGTTCGATTTCAGAATTTATAAGCTTAGATTTATGAGAAAATATTTAAGAACGGATATGTTTCAATTCAAATCGCCGTTAAACGAATACGTTTGGCGAGTTCACTAGTCATAAGATAAAATGTAACTTACCTTTGATTAAAAAAAAAAAAAATAATAATATTTTATATCCGTAAATTAATTTGAAGTATTATTTGGATACCTCAAAATAATAAGAAACTCGTCCTGTGACTTTACAAACATTCAAAAAACGGACACAAAGAACATCCAGACTCGGAACAACAATTTGTGAATCACACAAATGTTTGCTCCGTGTGGGGTTCGAACCTTGTGGGTTACTTGGCGCAGTAGTAGAGACGTGGCGACCATTTGAACCACTACGCCCTCCGTGCAGACGATTAATAAAGGTTATCAGCAATCGCTTAACAGAGAGATCGTTAGAATGATATAACAGATATCTCCGGTTTGAAGCTATCGTACGTACATAGGTACCTACTTTCGATTTTAGAACTTATAAGCTAAGGTATAAAAACCTTTCCTAAGCTATAATTCCCTTTCGAGTATATAAAACTCAAATCAAAAACAAAATCAAAAATAAATTTATAAAAGTTAGGTTACAAGGTAACACTTATGAATGTTAAAGTTACACAAAAAATCTGTGATTTTACATTTACTGCCACGTTCAGCAAAACAAGGGTGTAGGGCTCATGAGAAGAACGGGCAAGAAACTCATGGCCACCCTTTTTAATTGCCAACTATAACAAGGAGAGAAATATATTCTAGATAGATATATGAAATGTTTAAGCTGATAACAACTATGAACTGATTCTAAGAGAAATGTGCTCTGTGGTATGAGAAATGTGACACATATTAGATTTGGCAGATTTGGCATATTACATTTTTTGCATTTAGTATCTGTGTTTTAGCATTCTGCATCGCACCTGGTCTGTATTATTTTGACTCCTTGGTTAGTTTGGAAGTATCAGTACGACAACGTCAATTTGATCGCAGCGTCCAATTACAGAAAACTGAATCAATGTAATATGTTTGCCTCAGAGCCAAAGACTCGATCAGTCGAACAATATAAAACTTGTGCGGAAACTGAACTAATCATAGAAATCTTTTTACCTTCGTTGTATCTATATAAACGTAGACAGCCGACCAGCTGGCGTAAGAACGCTGGCTCGCAGTTTTGGAATATATGGTGCTGTAATATGAGAACATATTAATGAAACAATAGTAGACTAATGGCAAGATATCGTTCTTAGGATCTAAGGATTTTTAGTCTCCTAGTGGCGACGGAGCGTTACTTAATGATAAGATATCGGGCTTGCGATACGAGGATCTTTGGTTTCATCTAGTGTAGAAACATCGGTAAACTAATCTAACCTAACACAAGTATTTAAGCTTAGCTGGAGGGGTTAGACTTAGAATAATAATATCCAAAACGAATTATGTATCGGGTCAATAAAAAGTTGTTGGAGCTTTTGCCAAAAAATACTTAATAGCAGGCCAGAGCTCGGAAGTTGGCGATGTTGCTTCCTCCCTTGGGTACTGCGCCTAATCTCTAATTCTATTCGTGTAAGATTGCCGTCCTAGAGATATGAGAGTGAGGGAAATAGTACTAGTGTTAGCAAACAAACTTATCTATTATACTATTATTAGCCGCTATGATCAAAATTTGGTCTGATGGATCTTACCACCTAAAGAAGAAGACCTTAAAAGATTAAGTTTCGTTCCTTTGCCAATATGACTTTCAGGCATATTAAGGAGATGATCCATTACTGGTAGAGGAATGAGTGTGATCTTTGCCTTGAGTCAATAGCGATTTTCATTTTCAAAGCATATTGCAAGCTGCTGCTGGTGTCAAACCACGTGGACTGTTTCGTTGCCAATGTGTCAGTTAAAAAAACCACAGGCCTGTCCATAACCTGACCATGATGTAATAGTGTACTACCCTGGCCATGTGGTGTATGTATGCGGCCGACATGACGCGCAGGCGCAGCGACTGTGGCGCCCTCGTGAGGAAGCGAGGGACTTGCATGCCTCGCGACTCTCGCCACAAGTGAAGCGTGTACTTGTTCACTATGACCCCTAGGTTGCTTGACACTCGGTTGTTCTTCAGAAACTCCTGGGAAACGAAAACTTATATTAAGAGTATTTAATATAATATTAGCGGACCGATAGACGTTGCATCTGATAGACTGTACACACGAAGAAAATAAATACCATGTCTAAACCATTCTCGAATTCACTTGAACACATACATACATAAAATCGGTCCAGCCATTTAGGAGAAGTTTAATTACAAACACACACACAGAAGATTTATATATATAAAGACTAGTTTTTGCCCACGGCTTCGCCCGCATAAAGGTAGGTTAGGTAAGATAATGTTAGTAACAGTACTTTTTAATTAAATAATAGTTATGTATGTTACTCGGTGATCATATAGCTTTCTAATAGTGAAATAATTTTTTAAATCGGTTAATTAGTTTTTGAGTTAAATCCTTACAAACAGATTATTAAATCTTTCCTATTTATAATATTAGTTATGTATAGAAGTATAGACAAAAATTTTTTTTTAACAATGTTTTTCTGTATATAATGTGCTCTATGTCCTTTTCTGTACTCCTGACAACGTCTGTGCGAAATTATTATGATGATCAGTCGAGTAGTTAAGGCATGAAAGCTTAAATATAAACTCAAATTTGCATTTATAATACTAGATAGGATTAGGATTTGAACGATGTCAGAGATCAGTAGCGGTGTGAATATCTGACAGCATAGATTATATCAGTCCTGGACTCATCAAACCAGAATTAAGAGCTAGACCGAAAAGATGAGTAAAGGTGTGTTTTATATACAAGCAGCGATAGCTCAGTGGGGAGACCAACAGACTGCAATGCAGAGGGTCTCGGGTTCGAACCCACGTCGCGCACCTCAGACTTTCGGAAGTTATATGACTTTTCGAAATTATGTGCGTATTGATTGACAATTATCGCCTGCGCCGTGCCTCGGAAAGCACGTTAAGCCGTCGGTCCCGGCTGCCATGAACATCTATGGCAGTCGTTATTGGGCAGACAGTGCCCTATAATATCCTGACACTGGTTTAGCCTTAGGGTATCGTTAGCCTTCGGATTGCGGAGGTCAGGTGGCAGCCGCTCCGTGTAAAAACTGATATCCAGTCAAATCCGGTTAGACCGGAAAAGCAGACCTCAAGTGATTTGAGAATAATAAAGAAGAAGAAGACTATGTACTAATTGTGATTCTTAGGCCGTATACAGAAAGAAAGCAGGCACCCTGCACCAATCTACCAACGATAATCGACGCTGGTCTGCTTAGATAAGAGCTACATACAGCAAGCAGGCTTGAGCAGGGGTTGTTGTCTGAGTAGCATGCAAAATGTCGAGCTCGTCGGACGAAGATTTGATTTTAGATAATACATACATACATAGATTCACGCCTGTTTCCCAGAGGGGTAAGCAGAGACTACGGATTTCACACTTCCCTGGCTTCATTTACTTTCATAAAATTTCTCATACACGCTCGCCGCTTTAAGGTGCTTTTAACTTGGCTTTTATCCAGAACGTCTCCGATCTGATCAATAAACGTTCGCGTAGGTCTTCCCCTTGCGACTGTTCCATTCACACTAGCCTTATAAACTTTCTTAGTCAGTCTTTTCTTGTCCATTCTTTCTACATGCCCAAACCAACTTAACATACCCTTTTCTATTCTCGTCACTATATCCACAATGTGTATTTCAAAATGCGAAAACAAGCTATACATCCTTTAAATAGAGAAAGGATACTTTTCGGAAAATACCATCAGACCAGACAAAAGTTTGTCTTAAAAGTTAGATATTTAAATTTCTTTGGGGCCTAAATGAACTAATAAGCCGCTACACACCAATTACAAACTAGTTGACTAACTAATATTATAAATACAAATGTAAGTTTGTTTGTCACGGTTTCACGCTTTAACTACTCGGCCAAACATTATGAAATTTCGCATGCACATTATTAGGGGTATTGAAAAGGACATCGGGTAGCTTTCATCCAGAAAAAAAAGGCCTTATTCCGAGTATAGAAATTCACTAACAAAATCTACATTTACGCGAGAAATACCGCGTGGAATATCTAGTATTGCTATGAACGTTTTATTTTTATGTCAGTGCAGTAATCAGTGGCAGTTTGTTTG
The DNA here is from genome assembly GCA_963675205.1 of Catocala nupta. NCBI lineage: Eukaryota > Metazoa > Arthropoda > Insecta > Lepidoptera > Erebidae > Catocala > Catocala nupta. The sequence goes on along the minus strand of OY776089.1, from coordinate 1,102,729 downwards.
TGTTATATATCCTGTACTAAATATTGTGTAGTACTCGTAATAATTTTACGATGCGCATAATTTACCTATACGATTCACAGTTATGAAATATACATTAGTAAACATTTGTACATTGTACTAGTTAACCATTGACTAGGGAATTTACGTAAATATATCTGGTTAACAAAGTTTGACGTCCAAAATTTCGGAAGCATAAGTATATGTGAGTGAATAAAGTATTTTAGTAATTGTATATGATATGAGTTGTAAAATACAGAAATTATATTTAACTAGCTAACCCGCGCAACTTCGTCTGCTTTATATAAGAGATATTTACCCGTAGCGTGATGTTATAGGTATAGCCAATAGCCTTCCTCAATAAATGGGCTATCCAACACAAAAATAATTTTTCAATTCGAACAAATAGTTCCTGAGATTAGCGCGTTCAACCAAACAAACTCTTCAGCTTTATAATATTAGTATATTCTCAACCCTTTGCCTGAACCTAACAACCAACCTAAATGTATCTTCAGTAACTTAGTAAACTCAC